>OY757189.1:56434423-58834423 GCA_963583895.1 Melanophora roralis | reverse complement strand
CTTATATTTATTTTAATATTTTCTTAAGAATTAGTACAAAAAAACTTAATGGGTAAACTAAAACTAAGTAAATTTTTTCTTAAACGCAGTGGATTTGTACTATCTTGCGGGAAATAAATACTTAAAATAAGTTAACCTTTAACTGCAACTGATAATTTTTTTACTGAAATTAAATAAAATGAGCCCAACATTAAGTTAATTTGTTCAACTTTTAAGAAAGTTATTAACTTGTTTTAAGGAAAAATATATTGGTTTTCAGTAATAATTAAACATTTTTCACTTAATACAAATCCCATTTTCCTTGTTTTAAGTATATGATTTTACTCAACGTAATGAAAATTTACGTAAAAACAAACTAAAATTCTTAATTTGAGTATTCAGCACTAACTTAATTTCATTATTATTTGCTTTGAATCAAAAACATTTTTTATAAAGAGGGTACATGCTTTGACTTAAAATTAGTAAGTTTTATTCTTGATTTGAGTAAGCGTTAAACTTATTTCAAGTATAAAATTTCCTAAGAAGAAGAATTGTGTACTTACTTTAATTAAATTCTAGTACAAAATTTAAGTACAAAAATAATAAATAAAAATCATTTCTTTTAGTATTTTTGGTTTATTTATTTATTTTTTATAGAAAATACAGTATACAATAAATGTGTACATACATACAAGTTTCTTAATTATTTTTAAATCATCATAAAAGTTAAGATATCCTGATTTATAATGAAAAATTTGGAAACAGTCAAATACATTTCTTTTTTATTTAATATGACACGTATTTTTTATACACAGATTTCCAATTATTTACTTAGGTTAGGAGTAAGGTTCCACTACTTTTGGGCCCCGCATTAAAATTTATTACTTAAATTATAAGTGAGCTATTTTCTGGTACTTGGCAGAGATAAAAAGCTACATATGTATTAGGTGCAAAAATATACTATTCCCTATCTGAAAAAATATATTAAGGTATATTAGTTATATGTAATTAAAACTTATATAAGTTTAGAATAATAATGCAGCGCCACCTCATTTGTAAACAACTTCACTTTTGATTAAATATCATAGAGCAAATTTCAAATTATAAATGAAGTATTTACGAACAAAGTGGTAAATAATCATAGAAAAGTCTTTATGGGTTACTTATCATTCAGGAGTTTTTCTGTTTTTTTTTAATTAGTTCATAGAATTGTTTCATTTCCCTTTTAATATAAAAATTGATTTTGATGCATAAGCCTAGATGTGAATAGTTTAATTACGAATAACTTTAATTAATTCTGTAGGTTAAAACGGGAATTTTTTTATTTGATTTTTACAAGTTTAAAATTTAAAATGATGTACTTAGGATGTCCTGCACATAAATAAGTTGGGGTCAGCGAAACCAGCTTAGTTTTGGTCTGTTAAATGCTACCATATATTTACCATTCACATTTGTGACCTTGTCTCATTGAAATAAGTGAATTAGATTTAGTTCTAGAAGAGAATTTGATTTGCCAAACTGCTAAGAGTAACAATTTGATAATAAAAAGTTTCCCATGAACTGAAACACAAACTCGTTTATCCTCATGCGAGATTATAAATGGGGATCGATAAGAGCAATTGTACGTTGACCTGCGTCTACGATCCTTTAAACCAATAACTCAATAGCCTAGTATAAATTCTGAATCTTACAGCAAACAGCGCCAAATTAAAGCATACCAACATTATTTTCTGAAGCTCAAAAATTTTAGCTTTTAAATTTGTAAAAATCAAAAGCGTTGTTATGTATCAAGTTTAAAATGAAAATCCCTATAAAAATGTATATTCATTAAATTTTCAACGATAAAAAAAAATCACAACTCATCTTATTAAACAATTTTTTTTAATATTTGATACATAAGTCAAAAAAGCTACAAGTTCAAGCAACTACCTCAGATATAGTTACAACTTTTCAATTAAAAGAAATATACGATTTGTATAAAAAGAAATATAATTTTTTAAAAAATACAAAAATTCCGCCGTACGTTTGGCAACGTATTTTAATTGTTTTTTGCATAATTTTTTTACTTTTAAATGGGAAAATTTACATTTTTTGCACATATTAATTAAATTAGATTTAAAACAAAACTACATCATTAGTTTTTCATTTAACACTCTTGGTTCAAAAAAATGTCAAAAATTGTGGTCGTATGTATACTTTTGTTGTCCACTGTACATATATGAGTTTATGACATTTCACTTTTTATGTTTTAAACTTTTTTTACGCATATTCACTGTTTTTGTTCTATTTTTTTAATTTTTAATAATAATATTATTTTAGCACTTACCTTTTCTTTATTTTGCTCACTTTTTTAACCACTTTTTTACTAACTTCTTACGTATTTAATATTTTCACACAAATTTTCTAAAAATTTTAAACAAATAAACGCTTGCATAAAGGGTTTCCTTATGAGCAAGATAAAACAAAACAACTTCAGGGTTGGAAAAATGCATACATAGTTAATGCTAAATTACAAATTGAATCTGGAAAAAATTAACAGGAAAACACTTTTATAAACTATAGTAACTATAGTTACTTGCTTTTTTGTTAGCGCTTTGAAAAAAAAACAATTATTGTATAGGTACTAGGGTTTTTAGTGTTATTTTTTTAAAAGATGTTTTTAAGATAATAAATACTTTTTAAATTTAAAACATAAACAGAATTTAAAAAAAACAAAATTATATCAACTTGAATTCTCTTAGTTCTGACATTAAATGTCTTTTTTCCAAATTGGTTATTTATTTGTTTAATATCATTTTTTATTTGAATAATAATTTAGATTTTTATACCCTTTTTATTGTGATAAGGGAATATATCAGTTTGTGATTCCATTTGTAATTTCTTTATTATCCATTTGCGACCCCACAAGATATATAAATTCGGAATTCTTGTAGATAGGAAGGGCGGTGTAGCCATGTCCGTCTGTTTGTCTGCTGAAATCAAGTTTCCGAAGCCAAATAAATTTGCACAAAAAACGTTTTGTTATCAAACAGTCAGATATATCCCTAAAACAATCATTATTTCAAATGAGAAAATTCGGTTCTCTATTGACCGAGGTATATGTAAGCGACAACCCAAAATAACCAATTTTTTTAAAACAAAATCCGTGCATATATCCCTATATATCTCAGTAAATACAGACACTCTTTCCACCAAACTTAAGACGGATACTTTGAAGATAGGGACCTAAATTGGGGGAAACAATTTTTCGGATAGGAGCAGGGGAGGCGGTACTTCTCCTAAAATTGTACAAATTTTGTAAAAGATTTTCTGCTGAGAAAATATAACAGCTATAAAATTCAAATTTGCTGCAAAAAGTTATTTTACAATAATGCCTCATCTTGGAAAAAAATTATTTGGATAATAGCTGGGGTAGCCTCCATACAAATTAACAATTTTTGACAAATTTTCAATACGATATATTTAAGAAACTATAACAGCAATCTACTTTAAATGTCCTTCAAGAGGTAATTGTAAAATAGCGCTGCATTTTGAAAAAATTAAGTTGGATAAGAGCAGGGGCCCCTATCACACTACATGATAAATCTTTTATACGTTTAAATTGTATAAGGCCTTCTCTTTTGAAAAAACTAGAATAGCTAATGGCCTCAGACCCAGATTAAATATTTTATTAAATTTAGTTTTTGAGGTAATATAACAACTTGACTAGATCAGATGTCTGGGTATACAAAAAGACCAATGAAAGAAGGTTATATAAGATTCGGCACAGCCGAATATAGCGCCCTTACTTGTTTAACTGTTTTTTATATTTTTTCTTCATTACCAAATTTAGCTAAGTCTAGTTTACTAACACACCTCTGAATAAAAATAATATGAAGGGCGAAAGAAACTACAAATGCAAAAAAAATCTAACAGGAAAAAGCTCAAATTTAAATTTTGAAAATTTAACTTAAGGTTTTGGCTAAGATAAATTAACTATGCAAAAATACTATTGTTGGCGAAGCTACTATTTTTTTTATCTACGGGAAGATAATCCTAATAATGATAAAAATTAGACACAAACATTCAGACATGTGGTGTGAACACACTTTCCCAATTCAAGTTTTCAAGTATAAGAAATATTTCAATTTTTTATCATCTTTCATAACCTTTTTGTTAAAAGTTGTGTTAAATATGTAGATTTTTTAAAGAATTTTGGGTAAAGAAAAATTATAATTTAAAAAAGTTTGGTACCAACAAAACTTTCCATCCCTGATATCCATATACATACTTACATTTACAACACATAGTTGATTTTTTAGGTACTCAATCGGTGTTGCCGACTTTAAAAGTTTTATAAGTTTTGGATACATGTATTACTGATACAAATGTTTTTTTTTTTTTTTTAAAAAAAAGCTGCCAGACAAGACAAAGACTAAGACATATTTAGCAAGAGTTTGCATTTTGGTTAGACAATAATAATAATTCCAAAAGACTTTCAATGACAAATTCTTTAACTTGTTTAAGAGAGAGTAAAATATGTTAAACTTTTATAATTGTTTAATGAAAAATTTAGAAAACAACTCGTTTTTTTATTCAAGTTCTACATTTTTCGACATTTACAAACACTATCAAATGGTACTATTAATAGAATATTTTTGTTAGATATGAAAGTTGCATTCTTAATCTCGTAGTGTACGGACGTGTGTACGCGAGTGTAATATTGTTAATAGGTGATATTAGTAATAAGTAGCAAACGAATTTATTAATATACATACATTAATACACAAAAAAGTGAGAAAAGAAAAACAATAACAACAAACTAAATAAAAAAAAGCGAACTTCTAATGAGTAACAGTAATCGTAGTGACAGTGGGCCTAATAGCCGAAATGCTTACATTGTGTTAAGCTCCACAAGTGTTAGCAATGAGAACATAAGAGACCCTGAATTAAATAGAAATTATTTAAATGCAAGACCAAAAATAATTACAAACAATCTTAGTTCAAGTGCGCCTAATTTAAATAAATGTGCTGAACAAGGGACTAATTTAGCCCTATCTCTATTTAATAATTATAAAAAAAATTCTGAGGTACCATCTTTGTCGCGGTCACCAAATTCTGGAGTTGAACCTGTAGCTGCTAAAGCCGCATCAAGCTTAATCTCTGCACCGGCACCTAAGATCCAGGTAGGGATGGACCGCTGCGTGACAGTTCTTAAAAGGAGAAGAAGCCCTAAATCGGCAGAAGCATCTCAACCTGCAAAAATTTTAAAAGACGATGAAAGGCCAACCTCATCGCAAAATCGTTTTGCAATTTTGCAAGAGGATAATGATGCCCCCGTTAGTGAAAAAAAGTCCTTTAAACCACCTCCCATTTATTTTAGGGAAAAAAACTCAAATGATCTCGTCATGTTTTTAGTCGGTTTGATTGGGGAAAATAACTTTTATGTTTCAAACGTTAAACGCGGTAACATATTTGAGACAAAATTTCAAGTGAACAATGAAAACGCCTACCGCGCTACGGTTTCGGAGCTCGAAAAACTCAGCAAAAATTTCTATACCTACCAACTGAAGACCGCAAAAGGCCTTCAGGTAGTTATTAAAGGCATTGATTCTAACGTTGACCCAGAAGAGATCAAGACCAGTTTGCTAAGCAAAGGGTTTATGGTTAGGACGGTATTCAATATGAGAAACAGGGAAAAACACCCCCAACCATTATTCCGAGTGGAGCTTGAGCCTGGTGATATCAAATTGAAAAAAGTGAAACTCACCCCATCTATGATTTAAAATATATTATGCACCGACGAGTCACTGTGGAAGTGCCACATAAGCGATCTGGGCCCGTACAGTGCATAAACTGCCAGGAATATGGCCACACTAAAACTTATTGTAAGTTGCCTTCTGTTTGTGTTGTGTGTGGGGATCTGCACGATACGACCAAGTGTGACAAGCCAAAAGATGATCCTAGGATAAAGAAATGCAGCAACTGCGGGGGAAACCACAATGCCAACTATAGAGGTTGTCCTGTTTTCAATTCAGTTAAGCGCTCAACTAAGCCGAAAATAGTTCCTGCCCCTCCCCAGCCTTTAAATATACCAACTACAAATATGCCTCCATTGGCACAACCAACTACAAATCAAGTTTCTTACGCCGCCGCATTAAAGTCTAACCAGCCTAATTCACGTAAGTCTCCCAGCCCACAACACAACAAGAAGTGCCAACTAGCGAACCAACCGGGCCTAATTTTAGCCGCCTGGAAGCCGTAATTGACAACATGGTCAAACAATTTACGCAGATATGGCGCAAATGGCCAACATGATGCAAGAAATGCAAAAAATGCAGTCTGCTTTTCTGCGGGCTATGCTTAAAAGACCATAAACTGCCTCAGGGTTTGTTTCTGGAACGCAAACGGCATCCGCCAACACCAAAACGAGCTCGAATATTTCTTGATGAACCAAAAAATCGATGTTATGTGTATTTCTGAGACTCATATGACATCTAGAAGCACTTTTAAAATTAGTGGTTATTCTTTTTACGATTCAAAGGATCCTAGGGATAGATCATGTGGTGGCTCGGCTATTCTAATCAAATCAAGAATTAAACACCAATGGTTGGGTGGCCTCTCGGAATGTTATATCCAAGCTACGAACGTCTGCATTGATGCATTTTTCCATAACCTTGTTATTTCATCAGTTTACTGTCCACCCAGATTCTCCATAACGAAGGATCAGTACAACAGTTTCTACAAATCATTGGGTCCCCGCTTCATAGCTGCTGGAGACTATAACGCTAAGCACACATACTGGGGCTCCCGCCTAATTAGTCCCAGAGGTCGTGTCTTGTATGATGCCGTGTCTGAAATGGGACTTTATGTTATTTCAACTGGACAACCAACCTACTGGCCAACAGACCACAATAAAATTCCAGACATAATTGATTTTGGCGTAGCAAAAGGTATATCCTCGGAGCTCATTGAGGCTCAAGCCTCCTTGGATTTATCTTCTGACCACTCACCCACAATAATTACTATTTGCAGTCCTCACCAAATAGCAACTAGTGAGTTTTTCTTATCAAAAAGAATAAATTGGTTGAAATATAAAAAATATATTAGTACCCACTGCACGGAAAACCAACCGCTAAAAACTCCTGGAGACATAGATGATTGTTTGAGCGTCCTAAATGAAAACATTAACAAAGCCGTTGAACATGCGTCTTCTACCTACCGCCAGGCTAGGTACAACAAAATTTTCTCTGAAGATGTGGAAAAGTTGGTATCTGAAAAAAGAAGAGCCCGCAGGGAATGGCAAAAACATAGATCGCCCCAACTTAAAACTAAGCTGAAAGAATGTACAACCCAACTAAAAAGCTTGTTGGACCCTCACAGAATTGCATCACTGACAGAGTGCCTGGAAGGTCTAGACGCGACTCCTCAGACAAATTATTCCTTATGGCGATCAGCCAGACGTCTTAAAAGACCTGTTATCGCAAAACCACCACTGCGCAATCTGAGAGGATCCTGGGCTGGAAATGATGAAGAAAAATGCGATCTATTCGCAAATCACTTCAAAAACGTATTCACTCCCAATACATGCACTGACGTGAGGGAATTACCGCCTGTTGTTGCTAGACGTCCTTTAGAAATACGTTTCCGATTTGCTGATGTTGTAGAGGCTATCGCTAACCTTAATGGTAAAAAAGCTCCTGGCGTTGACAAAATAAGCAACAAAATGCTCATAGAGCTGCCTCTTACTGCTAAAAGAATCATTCTTTTTATTTTTAACGCGATAATTCGGCTTGAACATTTTCCGCCTATATGGAAAGTTGCCTTAGTAAAGATGATTCCTAAGCCTGGCAAAGATCCCTCGAAGGTAGAATCTTATAGGCCCATAAGTTTGTTACCCACAATGTCAAAATTGTTCGAAAAACTGTTAAAAAACAAGCTAAATCCGATCCTGAATGACAACAACTGCATTCCAAATCATCAATTCGGCTTTAGAAGTCAACATAGTACCATCGAACAAACTCACAGGTTGGTACAGGTTATAAGAAAAGCCTTTGAGGAAAAGAAGTACTGCTCCGGGCTTTTTATCGATGTCTCACAAGCTTTCGACAAAGTATGGCATGAAGGCCTTCTAAACAAACTAAAGCTCAACCTTCCAGCTAATATTTTCAACCTTTTAGAAAAATACATAACAGGCCGACAATTTATGATCAAAGAGGGAAACCAAATAAGTTGTCCCCAACCAATAGAGGCTGGTGTCCCTCAAGGAAGTATACTAGGTCCAATTTTGTACTTGCTTTACACGGCAGATATGCCAACCAATAGTTTCACACACACGTCGACATTTGCTGACGACACTGCTTTTCTTAGTATTCACAAAGACCCTAAAGAGGCCTCGAACCAGCTGCAGCAACACGTAACCCAAGTTGAGAAATGGGCAAATTTATGGGGACTAAAGATAAATGAACAAAAATGTACCCACGTAACTTTTACTTTACGCAAAGAAACGTGCCCTCCAATCACTATCAACAACCATAATGTGCCTCAACGATCTGAGACAAAATATCTTGGTATTCACCTAGATCGCCGCCTTACATGGAAGCCTCATATAGATGCTAAGCTGACGCAAATGAAACTTAAAGCTGCTCAAATCCACTGGCTAATTGGTAGAAACTCTGTGCTACGTCTTGATTGTAAGCTTCTACTCTACAACTCGATTTTAAAACCAATTTGGTGCTACGGTATACAATTATGGGGTACTGCTTCCGCCTCTAACATAGAAAAAATCCAACGCCGTCAAAACAAAATTCTAAGAATGATAACTGGTGCTCCTTGGTATATCAAAAACAGCAACATCCACAAGGATCTAGAAGTTCCACTTGTAAAATGCGAAATCCTGAAATATGTGGACAAGTATTTAAATAAGCTGGAATCACATCCAAATCCGCTCGCTCGAAGCATCCTGCAACATAGTGGGCACACCCGCCTAAAAAGAAGGGATACAATTGCTCTTAGATGAAACCTTTGAAATTAGTTAATTTTATTGTGAGAACTTAAATTTTAGTCTGGTACTGACTGGACTAGTATTAACTACTTAGTTTTAAGATTTGAACACTTATTGTTAGTTCGCTAAAGCGAAGATTCAATAATAAAATATATGAAAAAAAAAAAAAAATTTTGTAAATTTTGTATGGCAACCCCCTTAGGGCGTAGTGATAGGGGAAAAGTATGTTCTAGGAATATGTTTGGGAGAAGAAATTAATGGGGGTCGGTCTTACACTTATTGCTCTAAGGCCAACTCTGAGGAAGTTGTAGGCATTTCCATATCATTTCTTGTAAATTTTGTATGGCAACCCCCTTAGGGCGTGGAGATAGGGGGTAGGTATGTTCTAGGAATATGTTTGGGAGAAGAAACTAATAGGGGTCGGTCGTACACTTTATTGCTCTAAGGCCAACTCTAAAGAAGTTGTGGGCATTTTCATATCATTTTTGTAAATTTTGTATGGCAACCCCATTAGTGCGTGGAGATAGGTGGTAAGTATGTTCTAGGAGTATGTGTCGGAGAAAAAACTTATAGGGGTTTGTCGTACACTTTATTGCTCTAAGGCCAACTCTGAAGAAGTTGTGGGCATTTTTACATCATTTTTGTAAATTTTGTATGTCAACCCCCTTAGGGCGTGGAGATAGGTGTTAAGTATGTTCTAGGAATATGTTTGGGAGAAGAAACTAATAGGCGTCGGCCGTACACTTTATTGCTCTAAGACCAACTCTGAAGAAATTGTGGGCATTTTTACATCATTTTTGTAAATTTTGAATGGCAACCCCCTTAGGGCGTGGAGATAGGTGGTATGTTCTAGGAATATGTTTGGGAGAAGAAACTAATAGGGGTCGGTCGTACACTTTATTGCTCTAAGGCCAACTCTAAAGAAGTTGTGAGCATTTTTACATAATTTTTGTAAATTTTGTATGGCAACCCACTTAGGGCGTGGAGATAGGGGGTAAGTAAATGCTAGGAATATGTTTGAGAAGGCAAACTAATGGGGGTCGGTCTTACACTTTATTGCTCTAGGGCCAACTCTGAAGAAGTTGTGGGCATTTTATCATTTTTGTAAATTTTGTATGGCAACCCCATTAGGGCGTGGAGATAGGTGGTAAGTATGTTCTAGGAATATGTTTGGGAGAAGAAACTAATAGGGGTCGGTTGTACACTTTATTGCTCTAAGGCCAACTCTGAAGAAGTTGTGGGCACTTTTACATCATTTTTGTAAATTTTGTATGGCAACCCCCTTAGGGCGTGAAGATAGGGGGTAAGTATGTTCTAGGAATATATCTGGGGGGGGGAACTAATAGGGGTCGGTTGTACACTTTATTGCTCTAGGGCCAACTCTGAAGAAGTTGTGGGCATTTTTACATAATTTTTGTAAATTTTGTATGGCAACCCCCTTAGGGCGTGGAGATAGGGGGTAAGTATGTTCTAGGAATATATCTGGGAGGGCAAACTAATGGGGGTCGGTCGTACACTTTATTGCTCTAAGGCCAACTCTGAAGAAGTTGTGGGCAATTTTACATAACTTTTGTAAATTTTGTATGGCAACCCCCTTAGGGCGTATTGAAAGGGGGTAAGTATATTCTAAGAAAACGTTTAGGAGGAAAAACTAATGGGGGTCTGTGATACATTTTTTTCCTCTAGGGGCGACTCCGGGGAGTTTGTAGAGGTTTTTACCTTATTTTTTAAAATTTTGTATGGCAACCATGTTAGGGGCTGGAGATAGAAGGTAAGTATGTTCCACAAAAATGCTTGGATGGATAAAATTATTCGGGTCGGTCTTGCATTTTACCTTTGTAGGAGAACCCTGGAAGCCGTAGGAGTTACTTTAAAAATGTTTAAATTAAGCTTTGTATGGCAACCCTGTTATATGTATGAATACTAATACATACTGATAAAATTTTCGTTTTGGGTGTGGTTAAATAATCATGACCCAGGAAGTGATTCTGTGTCGATCGGTATAATTGGAGGTGGGTCTCAGACCTTTTTTTTGGTGAGGTACAAAAATTTGCACAAAAGCATAATAAAATTTGGATATACAATATAAAAGAAGTGTGAACTTCTTTTGAAAAATATTTGAAATGTGACCCCTGTATCTATATTTATATAAAGAAGGGGCGTATGTATGTATGTATGTATGTATGTATGTATGTATGTATGTATGTATGTATGTATGTATGTATGTATGTATGTATGTATGTATGTATGTATGTATGTATGTATGTATGTATGTATGTATGTATGTATGTATGTATGTATGTATGTATGTATGTATGTATGTATGTATGTATGTATGTATGTATGTATGTATGTATGTATGTATGTATGTATGTATGTATGTATGTATGTATGTATGTATGTATGTATGTATGTATGTATGTATGTATGTATGTATGTATGTATGTATGTATGTATGTAGTATGTATGTATGTATGTATGTATGTATGTATGTATGTATGTATGTATGTATGTATGTATGTATGTATGTATGTATGTATGTATGTGTGTATGTATGTATATATGTATGTATGTATATATGTATGTATGTATGTGTGTGTGTATGTATGTATGTAAGTACATATGTATGTTTGTATGTATGTATGTTTGTAATTTATAGCTGGCCACACCAGTGGATCGATTTTTTTGAAGTTTTTACAGCGAGTTACTGCAAGTCTGGAAGAAACAATAGGCTACTTTTTTTTGGAAATTATTGCTGCCACGCCCACACTACGGCTATTTGTGTGGAAAGTTCTGGTTATGAATTGTCTAACCAAATTACCCAAAGCCATACTGATCGAACGCGTAGAGCTAAACACATGTTTGCTTAAATACATACGAATTTTTAGAAATTGGGCCCGTAAAGGGATAAAAAGGAGACAAAAAAGAAAAAACCTGTAGCCTACTATCTTTTGATGTATATAAGATAGAAACAAAATTAAAAAGTTTTGCGTTTTCATTAAGAAATAAACAGACAGGTATCTATAGTTTTTTTTCATTTTGGTCCGAAATGGGGGAAAAAGGGGTTAAAATTATCTTTTGGTACTTTTTGGTATTTTTTGTTACTTTTAAACCAATAAAGATATAAACATTATTCAAATTGCGTTCGATAGGTCTTAAAAAAAATATAATTATTAAGTTTTTCGTACTTTTTTTATTTTGGACCCAAAAGGGGAAACGGTTAAAAATATATTTTGATTTTTTTATGCGTTTTTTGTTACTTTTTAACCAATAAAGATAGAAACATAATTCAAATTGGATGCGACAGGCCTAAAAGATATGAGTACGTTTTTAGGGCTTTTTTGAATAATTGGACTCTTAGGGGGAAAGAAGGTTAAAATTATGTTTTAGTACTTTTCGTAACTTTAAACCCAATGAAAGTAGAAACATAATTGCATTCGTCAGGTTATCAAAAAATGTTAATATATTAATAATGGGCTAAGATTATATATAGAATTTTATAAATATTTTTTTGCTTATTAAAGCTTTCTAAATATCTTTAAAACTGTAAGCCTGGTAAATTTCCAATTTTAATGTGCTAAGTAAACAGTAGGGCTGACTTAATATTTATTGCAACTTATGTGGGGCAACCAATAAATTAAAAAATATATAAATTCATTTGTTTACGTATTTTAATAATTTAACTATCATTTGGGTAGCGAAGCACACCGAGGCTTAGCTAGTTTATTTATAAAGTTGTTTGCACACTACACTTAAAAAGTTATTACAGTAACTGACTGTAAGTTATTTGAGAATTATTCCGTAAAGTTCTTTTTAAATGCAAAAACATTTAAATTTTATTTTAATAAATACACAATCTGTTTTTTCGAGCTTAACAGATTGTGTATTTATTGAATAATAAAGATCGAAGAAATCCAGGATACTTGGAAGACTTTTTAATTCAATTTTTTTTTAACTGGTTTGAAGGGTTATTCAAAGCCTCAAATAAACAAAAATACTGATTTTCAGTTGAAGCTAATTTTGTCATTAATTTTTTGGTAATATTTAACTTTGTTATTTTTTTCTGATACTTTGTGTTTTGTTGTAAATGACAGAAATTTAGTTAATTTAAGACTGAAATGTCTGTTAATTTTTTGATGTCTGAATTTAAATGAAATATTTTGTTAATTCATGATTCACATTAGTGATAAGGGTATATGTATATAAGTTTGTCATTCCGTTTGTAATATCTTTATTATCCATTTGGGACCCCATAAAGTATATATATTCTAGATCCTTATAGGTAGGGAAGTCGATTTAGCGATGTCCGTCTGTCTGTCCATCTGTCCGTCTGTCCGTGTTTTGGTTAAAATCAACTTTCTGAAGCCCTCCGATATCGCATAGACCCGAATGTGGTATCAAACTGTCACAGATAGTCGCGAGAAAATCGGTATTGAAATTCAGCAAAATCGCCCGATAAATGACCGAGATATAAGCAAAAAACCAAGACTACCTCGTTTTTTTGAGTCTACAACAACAACAAAGAATATACTTTTGCATGTAATAATAAAAAAACAACAAAAAAAACAACAAAAAAAAAGAAAAAAACAGAACCAGTCTTGTTGATATTATTTAAACACACCCAAAACAAAAATTTTATTTGTATTAGTGTTCATACATATAACAGCGTTGCCATACAAAGCTTAATTTAAACATTTTTAAAATCGCTCCTACGGCTTCCAGAGTTCTCCTATTAAGGTAAAATCTAAGACCCAAGCGAATTATTTTATCTATCCAAACATTTTTGTCGAACATACTTACTCTCTATCTCCAGCCCCTGACATGGTTGGCACACAAAATTTTAAAAAATAAAGAATAAACCGCTACAACTTCCCCGGAGTCGCCCGTAGAGGAAAAAAATGTATCACAGTCCCCAATTAGTTTTTCCTCCCAAACACATTCGTAGAATATACTTACCCCCTATCTCCACGCCCTGAGGGGGTTGCCATACAAAATTTACAAAAGTGATATGAAAATGCCCACAACTTCTTTAGAGTTGGCCTTTAGAGCAATAAACTGTACGACCGACCTCCACTAATTTCTTCTCCCAAACATATTTCTAGAACAAACTTACCTCCTATCTCCACGCCCTAAGGGGGTTGCAATACAAAATTTACAAAAATTATGTAAAAATGCCCACAACTTCTTCAGAGTTGGCCTTAGAGCAATAAAGTGTACGACTGACCCCCATTGGTTTGCCCTCCCAAACATATTCCTAGAAAATACTTACCCCCTATCTCCGCGCCCTAAGGGGGTTGCCATACAAAATTTACAAAAAAGATATGAAAATGCCCACAACATCTATTGCTCAATTCACAAGCTCCTTCTAGCGTAATATTGGACTATTTTGTTATTACAATGCAATATTAAATTTTTGGGTAATTTTTAGATAAAATTGTGCTATAAATAGACAAAATAATTTCATGATTTTAAAAAATTTTATCGAGGCGATACCATCTATGTTCATAACTTTAAACAATTTTTTTCGACAATTTTGAAAATCGAAAAGGATGATTTTTATTAATTTTCTAAGTATTTTGACGATTTGTGTACAAATTCATCTGGCAGCCTTGGACACATGCATAGAATTTGTCAAAAAAAATTAGAGTAATCGAGGTATTTGGTCGTGGTAAACTGATCTTGTGGATTTTTAATATCGATTATCTCAGTGATGTTTCTGATGGTTTGATACCTGGTCCATAGTTTTTTTATTATTATTATTATCATTATCATTATTCTTCTAATAAAAAGAAATTATATGAACTTAAGCCAAACTGTTTACAACCAAAAGACACTACTACCGTTAAAGAGTACTGAAGATGAAATTGCGTAGCTGCTTTCGAAAATACATTCTTCTCGGCTAGTATCGGTAGAAAAATGAGTTTTTTTAAATAAAAGTTTCTTTCAACATTAACGGAAAAATATTAATTTATTCTAATAAAAAGAAATTAAGTATATGAACTTAAGCCAAACTAAAAAAGCAAATATTGTATTAACAAGTAAGAGCGCTATATTCGGACTTGCCGAATCTCATATACCCTTCACATTGGTCTTTTAATATACCCAGCGACTGTTAAAGTCCATAGAAAACTTTACAAAATTTTAATGTTCGTATGAATAATAGAAATAGATGAGGAACGTTTGAGGTCGACAGTTATAAAGTTTTCGACATTATTCATATTAAAAGGTTTATACAAGTTGTTAATTTTTATGGGATGTTCTAGTGCCTCACCAGCTTTTTTTTTCCAAAATGTATGAATTATTTGATTATTACTTTTTGTAGAATAGCTGTAGATAGCTGTTATTGTTTCCCAGATGTAGCGTATCGAAAATTTAATAAAAATTGTTAGTATGTACGAGAGCTGCCCCTTCCCCTGGCAATGCCCAAAAAAAATTTTTTTTCGAATGAATGTCTTTTTATCCTGTTACTTTTTGCAGGGCATTTAAAGTCAATTTCTGTTATAATTTCTGAGCCTTAGCGAATCGAAAATTTCATAAAGATCGTCAATTTGTATGGGAGCTACCCCTTGTTCACCCCCCACGCAAAAAAAATTTTTCAATAAAGCGCAAGTTTTGATGTCCAGTTATTTTTTGTAGAGCATTTGGTTTCGATATCTGTTTTAGTTTCCGAGATATAGCTTATCAAAAATTTTATAAAAATTAATAATTTATATGGGAGCTCCCCTTTGTTCACCCCCTACCCAAAAAATTTTTCCTTCAAAGCGTAGGTTTTTTTGTATAATTACTTTTTGTAGAACATTTCATTTCGATATCTGTTAAAGTTTCCGAAATATAGCTCATCGAAAATTTCATAAAAATTGTTAATTTGTATGGGAGCTCCCCTTTGTTCAGCCCCCACTCAAAAAATTTGTTCTTATGAGCGTAGGTTTTGTTGTCCAAAAAAATTTTTTCTTTAAAACATAACCGCTGATGTCCAATTACTTTTGGTAGAACATTTGATTTCGATATCTGTTATAGTTTCTGAGATATAGCGTATCGTAAATTTCATAAAAATTGTTAATTTCTGTGGGAGCTACACCTTGTTCAACCCCTAACCAAAAATTTTTTTCTCTAAAACATAACTGCTGATGTCCAATTACTTTTTGTAGAACATTTGATTTCGATATCTGTAATAGTTTCCGAGATATAGCGTATCGGAAATTTCATAAAAATTGTTAATTTGTATGGGAGCTCCCCTTAGTCACCCTCCACCCAAAAAATTTTTTCTTCAAAGAGTATGTATAGCGCATAAAATATTTCACTAAATTTGTGCAATTGTAGGAAAAATACAACTTCCCCTGATCCTATCCATTATTTAGGTCCCTACTTTAGGAGAATATGTGCCAAGTTTTGTGGCAAGATTGACTATATTTACTGAGATATATAGGGTTATATGCACGGATTTTGTCCTAAAAAAATGGTTTCCTTTGGGTTTTCGCTTATATCTTGGTCAATAGTAAACCGGTTTTGCTGATTTTAAATAGCGATTGTCTCCAGGATATTTCTAATAGTTTGACAGCAATAACTTGTCTGTATCTTTTTATTTGACTCTGGAAACTTGATTTCAACAGACAAACATGGCTATATAAACTCTTCTATCTATAAGGATCCAGAATATATATACTTTATGGGGTCGAAAATAGACAATAAAGAAATTACAAACGAAATGACAAACTGATATATACCCTTATCACTATGTGAAGGGTATAAAAAAAATTAGTTCCACAATAAATTAAAATTATCATAAAACCCACACATGGCACGGTGCAAAATGATCTTTTATAATTTCTGTCCATTTGTCATTGACAAAAAAAGAAATTAAAATGATTTACCCCCTATTGTATAATTTACAGTGTTTCATTCCATCTGAGAGATGGATGATGCTCGGCCGTTAGTCAAGTTTTGCCGAAGAGACTTTTAATACAAACAAGTAAGAGCGCCATATTCGGCTGTGCCGAATCTTATATACCCTTCACATTGACCTTTCGCAATCCCAAACTTTTTTTATTTTTAACCATTTTTTTACTTATAAAATATTTCTAATTTTTAAATAGGGGTCGGTGTCATTTTTTAACGCTCCACGGGTGACGGGGAAGTTGTAGGGGTTTTTATCCAAATTTTTACAAATTTTGTATGGCAACCCACTTAGAGGGTGGTGATACGCGGTAAGTATATTCTAGGAATATGTTTTGTAGGGGAAACTAATGGGGGTCATTCGTACACTTTATTGCTCTAAGGCAAATTCTGAAGAAGTTGTTGGCATTTTCATATCATTTTTGTAAATTTTGTATGGCAACCCAATTAGGGCGTGGAGATAGGGGGTAAGTATATTCTAGAAACATGTTTGGGAGAGCAAACTAATGGGGGGTCGGTCGTACACTTTATTGCTCTAAGGCCAACTCTGAGGAAGTTGTGGGCATTTCCATATCATTTCTTGTAAATTTTGTATGGCAACCCCCTTAGGGCGTGGAGATAGGGGGTAGGTATGTTCTAGGAATATGTTTGGGAGAAGAAACTAATAGGGGCCGGTCGTACACTTTATTGCTCTAAGGCCAACTCTAAAGAAGTTGTGGGCACTTTCATATCACTTTTGTAAATTTTGTATGGCAACCCCCTTAGGGCGTGGAGATAGAGGGTAAGTATATTCTAGGAATATGTTTGGGAGGGCAAACAAATGGGGGTCGGTCGTACACTTTATTGCTCTAAGGCCAACTCTGAAGGAGTTGTGGGCATTTTCATATCCTTTTTGAAACTTTTGTATAGCAACCCCCTTAGGGCGTGGAAATAGGGGGTAAGTATGTTCTAGGAATATGTTTGGGAGGACAAACTAATGGGGGTCGGTCGTACACTTTATTGCTCTAAGGCCAACTCTGAAGAAGTTGTGGGCGTTTTTACATCTTTTTTGTAAATTTTGTATGGCAACCCCCTTAGGGCGTGGATATAGGAAGTAAGTATGTTCTAGGAATATGTTTGGGAGGGCAAACTTATGGGGGTCGGTCGTACACTTTATTGCTCTAAGGCCAACTCTGAAGAAGTTGTGGGCATTTTATCATTTTTGTAAGTTTTGTATGTCAACCCAATTAGGGCGTGGAGATAGGTGGTAAGTATGTTCTAGGAATATGTTTGGGAGAAGAAACCAATAGGGGTCGGTCGTACACTTTATTGCTCTAAGGCCAACTCTGAAGAAGTTGTGGGCATTTTTACATCATTTTTGTAAATTTTGTATGGCAACCCCCTTAGGGCGTGGAGATAGGGGGTGAGTATGTTCTAGGAATATGTTTGGGAGGGCAAACTAAAGGGGGTCGGTCGTACACTTTATTGCTCTAAGGCCAACTCTGAAGAAGTTGTGGGCATTTTTGCATCATTTTTGTAAATTTTGTATGGCAACCCCCTTAGAGCGTAGAGATAGGGGGTAAGTATGTTCTAGGAATGTGTTTGGAAGGGAAAACTAATGGGGGTCGGTCGTCCACTTTATTGCTCTAAGGCCAACTCTGAGGAAGTTGTGGGCATTTTACCATTTTTGTAAATTTTGTATGGCAACCCCCTTAGAGCATGGAGATAGAGGGTAAGTACATTCTAGAAATGTGTTTGGGAGGGAAAACTAATGGGGGTCTGTGATACATTTTTTTCCACTACGGGCGACTCCGGGGAAGTTGTAGCGGTTTTTACCTTATTTTTTAAAATTTTGTATGGCAACCATGTCAGGGGCTGGAGATAGAGAGTAAGTATATTCCACAAAAATGTTTGGAGGAAAAAAATAATTTGGGTCGGTCTTACATTTTACCTTTGTAGGAGAATCCTGAAAGCCGTGAAGCGATTTTAAAAATGTTTAAATTAAGCTTTGTATGGCAACGCTGTTATATGTATGAACACTTATACTATTAAAATTTTTGTTTTGGGTGTGTTTCAATAATATCAACATGACTGATTCTGTTTTTTTTGTTGTTTTTTTATTATTACATGTAAAAGTATGTTCTTTGTTGTTGTTGTAGACTGTTTGATACCGCATTCGGGTCTATGCGATATCGGGGGGCTTCAGAAAGTTGATTTCAACCATAACACGGACAGACGGACAGACGGACATCGCTAAATCGGCTTCCCTATCTATAAGGATCCAGAATATATATACTTTATGGGGTCTCAAATGGATAATAAAGGAATTACAAACGGAATGACAAACTTATATATACCCTTATCACTTATGTGAAGAGTATAAAAAAGTATAGTGTATATAAAAAGTAAACTTCGTCCTAACTTACAGAATAAGAAAAGAGGGCAAACACTCATACCGTATCGCTTTCTCTGTTACATGTAAGTTAAATAGGTGATGTTTACAACCAAAAGACACTACTACCGTTCAAAGAGTACTGATGATGAAATTGCTTAGCTGCTTTCGAAAATGCATTCTACTCGGCTAGTATCGGTAGAAAAATCAGTTTTTTTCAAATAAAAGTGTCTTTCAACATTAACGAAATAAACATTAATATCTTCCAATAAAAAGAAATTATATGAATTCAAGCCAAACTAAAAAAAAGCAAAATTTGTATTAAAAACAATTAGTTCAACAATAAATTAAAATTATCATATTATTATTATTATTATTATTATTATTATTATTATTATTATTATTATTATTATTATTATTATTAATATTTTTATTATTTTTTTTTTCATATATTCTTTGCTTAAGCGAACTAACAATAAATATTCAAATCTTTAAACTAAAGCTATATTTACACCACTTAAGTTCTCATCTTAATTGAGTGTCAAAAAACAAATTGATTTTTTAATTTTAAGTATTACATAAAGTCTGAGGAATTTGTTTTAGTCCGCTTACTATAAAGCTTTATGGACTGGTACAAAGTTTATGGCAATACAAGAACAAGCGTTTAATCATTTAATCCAGGAACTTTCAAAAACTTACATTTAAAACTCAGACCTTAAATAATTTGAAAATAGAGCACGTTCTATTTTTAGCTGAGATTAGCCAAAATATTAACAAATTAAAATAGACATGTTATTACACTATACAAATGAGACTTAGTTGTGAAACCCAGATGATAACTCAGATAGTGTAAATAAAGCTCTAGTAATTAATACTAGTCCAGACAGTACCAGACTAAAATTTAAGTTCTCACAATAAAATTAACTAATTTTAATAGTTGCATCTAAGAGCAATAGTATCCCTTCTTTTTAGGCGGGTGTGCCCACTTTGTTGCAAGATGCTTGTTCACATAGTTTAAAATTTCGCATTTTACTAGAGGAACTTATAGATCCTTGGGGATGTTGCTGTTTTTAATATACCAAGGAGCACCAGTTATCATTCTTAGAATTTCGTTTTGACGGCGTTGCAATTTTTTGATGTTAGAGGCGGAAGCAGTGCCCCATAATTGTACACCGTAGCACCAAATTGGTTTTAAAATTGAGTTGTATAGTAAAAGTTTACAATCCAGATGAATCACAGAGTTTCTACCCATAATCCAGTGGATTTAAGCACCTTTAACTTTCATTTGCGTCAATTTCACATCGATATGATACTTTTATGTGAGGAGGCGATCCAGGTGAATACCAAGATATTTTGTATCGAATCGTTGAGGCACCATATGGCTGTTAATAGTGATTGGCGAGCACGTTTTTTTGCGTAAAGTAAAAGTTACGTGTGAACATTTTTGTTCATTTATTTTTATTCCCCATAACTTTTCCCATTTTTAACTGGGTTACGTGTTGCAGTTGGTTGGAAGCCTCTTTAGTGTCTTCATGAATACTAAGGAAAGCGGTTTCATTAGCAATTCTCGAGGTGTATGTAAAACTATTGGTTGGCATATCTGCTGTGTAAATCAAGTAAAAAATTGGACCTAGTATACTCCCTTGAGGTATACCAGCCCCTATTGATTGAAAAAAAAACTTATTTGGTTTCCCTCTTTGATCTTAAATTGTCGGCCGGTTCACACAAAGAAAACCCGCTTTCTAAAGTCAAGAATTTTATTCTTGAATTTATCCAAAATCTTTCTTGAAATTTTTAAGTACGATCCGTACTTACATTTTCTTTAAATCAAGCGTATTCGAATTGTTTCAACAAATCAAGCCGAAAAAACCTTGTTGTTTTAAAAAATTATTTTACATTTGAAAACAAAGTGTCTCGGTGGCCTAGAGGTAACGCGCTTGTGCTGTAGTGCAGAAAGTCCCTGGTTCGAATCTCAGCTTCGGTAAGTACAAAAAATGAAATTTTTAGAATGTAAATTTAAAGCGTCTATAAAATAAAAATATAAAATTCTTCTTCTTTAATATAGCTCCATAAGTCAAAAAAATTACATATCATATTCGAGTTAATCCCGTGTACGGCTTAAATCAATCCTTTTCACTCTTACATCAAGTACGGTTCCGAACTTAAATCAATCCTTCTTTTGGCTTAACTGTGGCTAAAAGTAAGAAATTCGTACTTTAAAAATTTTACTTGGAGTAAGAAAATTCGTACTTGATTTAAGAAAAACCGTACTCGCCGTACTTTTGACACCGCTATGGCTTGATTTAAGTAAATATTACTTAGTTTAATTAGTAAATGTAACAGTAATACTTTACAAAACCGACTATAAAAGAGGAATGGATGAACTCTTAGAAGATAGAAATACATATAAGACTATGAGGGCAGACCCGACACAGAAGCTATTACGTGATAATAATAAATTGGTAATGGAACTTTATAAGGACAAATACATCTCTAAATTTGAAAAAATTTCAATTAACTTGCAGTTCAGCTACGGCACCAAGACTATACGGCCTCCCAAAAATTCACAAACCAAATACCCCTTTCCGACCCATCTCTTCATCAGTTCAAGTTCCATGTTACAATATGGCTAGGCACATAGGACAAATACTTAAAAATATTATATCAAACGACTATAACATAAAAAAATTTAATTGAGCTTAAAAGGAGGTTAAGTAACATTACTTTAGAAGACGATGAAATTCTTATCTCACTTGACGTAGTATCGCTGTTTACAAATATTCCCATTCATTTAGCAATTAACAATATTATGGAGCAATGGAACACAATACAAAAAAACACACACAAATTCCAAGAAGACAATTTCTCAAACTTTTACAATTCTGCCTTGAAGAGAACAACTATTTTTTATACAATGACGTTTGCTATAAACAAACCTATGGCATGCCTATGGGGAATTCACTGTCCCCAACGATTGCTGACATAGTATTAGATAGACTTGTCAAATATGCATTAGAAGAACTTGAAAAACAAAATATAAATATTAAACTCCTGACAAAATATGTTGATGATTTATTTGCCATAATTAAAAAAGACAACGAGACCGCAGTTTTGAAAACTTTTAACACATACCATACAAAGTTAAAATTCACGATTGAAAAGGAAAATAAAAAGTCACTACCGTATTTGGATATGATTTTATATAGAGAGAATGGAATAATTGTAACAGATTGGTACACTAAAGCAATTGCATCTGGACGACTAATAAATTTTAATTCTACACAACCAAAGCAACAGAAAATTAACACGGCTATCAGCTATATAAGACGCGTCATGGAACTTAGTGACAGTAAGTTTAAAGACAAGAATATAGATAAAGCGAAGGATATTTTAATTAAAATAGCTACCCTACACAACTAATTGACAATTTAATATATAAAGCAGAAAATAAAAACGACGAAAACGGCAAAATTGACGACAAATCTGGTAACCCCAAAACATTTTACAGCCTCTCTTACATACCAAAACTTACAGAAACAAAAACATTACAAAATATGATTAACAATAAACATGTAATTTTTGCACATGAACCAAACAAGAGGACAGAATCTTTATTTACAAAAACAAAAACAAAAATTAATAAATTAGAACAAGCCAATGTTGTTTATGAAATCACCTGTACAGGCGACACACAAACACATTGTGGGAAAGTATATGTGGGTACCACAAAAACAAGTTTAGGCACAAGGATAGCAGAACATCAAGCAGACATACGCAAAGAAAAACAAACAACTGCACTGGCACAACATTGCACAGAAACGAAACATAAAGCAGATTTCATAAATGTCAAAATTTTGGATACAGAGAGAAAACAAAACAAACGATACACTTTAGAAAGCTTAAGAATTCAGCAGAGAGCAGCATATGCAGTAAACAGAAAAGAAGACAAAGACAACACCAATACCAATTATTTGATCGCAATATCTTAGTCCGTTTTAAGCTCAACTGTGATATAATAAGTTTTTATCTGTGATACTTATTTATTTTTTAAAAAATTTTTTGAATAATTCTGTGTTTTATGTCGTGGTGTGTTAAATTAATGCAACCAAATTTGTTGACAATGTTTAAATTAATGTAATTGTAAGAAACTATATGTAAGTAGCATAGGCAAAAGCTTTTTATTATGTTGTTGTTTTTATTAACAAAAATATTTTATGTTCAAATTTATATCGTTGCCAGATTGATTTAAAATAAATATCCCTGAAGAGGCTGGAAAATACCAGCGAAACGTTGGATAAAATAATGAAATAATTGTTTTATTTACATTAAGATAACTTATGACCTTGAAAGCCCGTTACTAACAAATCGTAAAAGAAGAACATTAAGAAAAGGTCGTTTAATATTAAAAAACATTACTTAGTTTATTCTTTGTGTGTTAAGTATTTTTCTAAAAGGTTGAAAACATTAGCTGGAAGGTTGAGTTTAGTTTGTTTAACAGGCCTTCATGCTATATATAAATAAACAAAAAAACTTATTGAATAATTGCAAAAAAATGTATGGTGTAGCTTTGGTGACGGCGGATCATGAAGACCGGAGGAATAGTTTGCGGATTCACCGAAGGAACTTGAGAGGTCTTGCCGCTTCCACCAAGTGAGTTTAACTGCAGGCTCAGTGTTTCTCATTGCTTCTTTAAGTTGATATTTGAGCTTATCCCTCCATACTGTGTGTAAAAAACTTATGGGACTTCACCTTCAAGGAATCTTTGCCAGACTTAGAAATTATCTTAACTAAGGCAACTTTACATATATGCGGCAAATGTTCACGCCGAATTATCGCGTTAAAAATAAAAATAATTATTCTTTTAGCTTTAAGAGGTAGCATATTGAGCATATTGTTGCTTATCCTATCAATGCCAGAAGCTTTTCTACCATTTAGGTTAGCGATAGCCTCTACAATATCTGCAAATCGGGAACGTATTTCTAAAGGACGTGAACACGTTTTTGAAATGATTTGCGAACAGATCACATTTTTCTTCGTCATTTCTAGCCCAGGATCCTCTCAGATTGCGCAGTGGTGGTTTTGCGAAAACAGGTCTTTTTAGACGTCTGTCTGATCGCCAAAGGGAATAATTTGTCTGAGGTGCCGCGCCTAGATTTTCCAGGTACTCTTTCTGTAAGCCTCCTGCAAGCTTTTAAAATGGTTTGTATATTCCTTCAGCTTAGATTTAAGTTGCGGTGATCTGTGATTTTGCCATTCTCTTCGGGATCCCCTTCTTTCAGGTAAAAGATTTTCCACATCGTCAGAAAAAATTTAGTTGTATCTAGCCTGACGGTGGGTAGAAGACGCATGTTTAACGGCTTTTTTAATGTTTTCATTTGGGACGCTTAGACAGTCATCGATGTCTCTGGGAGTTTTCATTGGTTGGTTCTCCGAGCAGTGGGCGCTAATGTTTTTTTTTTATATTTCAACCAAACTACCCTTTTATATAAGAAAAAAATCACTAGCTGCTATTTGGTGAGGACTGCATATAATGAATATTGGGGGGGCTTTAGCCTCAATAAGCTCCGAGGATATACCTTTTGCTACGCCGTAATCGATTACGTCTGGAGTTTTATTCTGGTCCGTTGGCCTGTAGGTTGGTTGCCTAGTCGAAATAACATAAAGTCCCATACCAGACACGGCATCATACAAGACACGACGTCTGAGACCACTGTAAGCCACGAAGAGAAAACAACAATAATTATTTTCCCACCGATTCAATGCTATTGATGTGAACATTGTATGTTGGATCCCAAATTTTTGAACCATACTTAAAAACAGGTATGTTGGATTCCAAATTATTGAACCATACTCAAGAATAGGCCTAACCATAGAGGTATGCAATTGTATAATTTTATAAGGGCCAATAAATTTTTTTGCCCAACGCTTTATTAATTCAAAAGCAGCACGTGCTTTATTAACAGTCGAAGAGTTATAAAATTTCAGTTTAGCATCTAATACGATTTCTAGATCGGAGGCGGATTCCAGTATATTCAACGTAGAACCATCCAAAACATAATTTGCTTTAATATAACATTTACGAAAAAAACACATATACTTGCATTTTTCAGGATTCAGCTCTATTAGGTTAAATCTACAGCATAAATAAAAAATTCTACGTTTCTTTGTAAGAGGGCATGACTAGCGAAATTATTATAACTCAGCTCTCAAAATATATTTAAATATTAGAGAATTTCATTAAAAAATAGGTAAAAA
Source organism: Melanophora roralis (assembly GCA_963583895.1). Classification (NCBI taxonomy): domain Eukaryota; kingdom Metazoa; phylum Arthropoda; class Insecta; order Diptera; family Rhinophoridae; genus Melanophora; species Melanophora roralis. The sequence goes on along the minus strand of OY757189.1, from coordinate 58,808,942 downwards.
CAGCAATTGGCCAAGATAGCTTCCCTGCGGAATACCAGAAACAACAGCTATTGGTTTAGAGATTATGTAATTACAACGAACATTTTGTCCACATAAACCTATTAGATCAATTTTTTTTTCTAGAAGTTTATGGTGGATTTTATTAAGGGCCTTGCTAAAGTCAGTGTGAATTATACCTGTTTGCTTTTTTCAATAAAACCACGATTTTCTGGCGTAGTAAACTGCAACCGATATGAATTAGTCGAACAACCCTTCCGAAAACCATTTTGTAGAGGAGACAATATGGATGCAACATGGTGATAAAGATGATTAGATACAATTTTCTCAAAAAGTTTAGGTATTGTGCTGAGTTAAGCAAAACCATTGTAATTAGCAATATTATTTCTGCGCCCAGACTTAAATAATGGTAAAATAAAAGAGTCCTTTCACATAGTAGGAAAATAACCGGATTTTATTGACATATTGAAAATTATTGTAAAAGGAGACATTAAGTAAGAAAGCTTCTCTAAATTCTATTAGGGCCATATTTATAAGAAAATTTAAGATTTTTTAAACTTCAGAAAACCGTTGAATCATCAAGAAATGGAATTTATATTGCAAGATCTGATAATTCTACAAGCGAATAGGATTTTAATTAATCGACTTTAGCGTCAAAATAAGTGATAGAAAAAAAGTCCGCAAACAGATTACTTATTAATAAGTCGGCATCGGTTTAGGTATTTCAAGCAGTTGGAAATGCATTTGTCTTTCTTTTGCAATTCACAAACTTTTAAAAGATTTTTGGATCAGTTTTAAAATTTTGACAAATAGAGATATGTAAGAGATACATACTAGAAATGTTACATATTATAAACACATCACAACAACAACGATTAAACTTCCAAACTGATATTGAAAATTCGTTACAAAGCTATAAGCACTTAATAAACAAAATAAATTAGTAATTAGTGCAATAATAAATCTTTTCAAATAAGGGTGATTTTTTAATTTTATATTTGTAGCTCACTTGTAAGTTCTTTGTTATTTGTACGTAATGTAAGGTGATTTTAATGTTTGATTTCTTTTTATGTTTTATATTTTATACAAATTTTTGATTTTTAGTTTGACTTAAGTTTATATAATCTCTTTTTATTAAAAGAAATTAAAAATAATTTACCCCCTTGTACATAATATACAAGAATAAAAAGCGTTTCATTCCATCTGAGAGATAGATGGTGCTCAACCGTTAGTCAAGTGTTTCCAAAGAGACTTTTAATGGAAAAAAGCATAATGTATATGAAAAGTAAACTTCGTCCTAACTTACAAAGTAAAAATGAAAGAAAACAGTCATGCCGTATCCCTTTCTCTGTTACGTGTAAGTTAAATAGGTGATGTTTACAACCAAATACACTACTACCGTTCAAAGAGTACTGATGATGAAATTGCATAGCTGCTTTCGAAAATGCATTCTAATCGGCTAGTATCGGTAGAAAAATCTGCTTTTTTCAAAATAAAAGTTTCTTTCAACATGAACGGAAAATAATAATTTCTTTTAATAAAAATAAATTATATGAACTTAAGCCAAACTTTAAAGCAAAAATTTGCATTAAAGACAGTTAGTTAGGGTGACGTAGGAGAGGTTGGATACCAAGCAACGGCTCTGATTGGCTTTAACCTGGCAAAGCCCAGACCAATCTTGGTCCCTCCTTCATCTCAACTGTGGATACTCACCTCCTCGTGGTGTCACCTGGGGTAGCTGCTTTTAATACCCATTAAAGGTAGTGAGCTAACGAGTGCCGCGCGTTCACCCTTAAGAACGATAAAATTGGGTTGAGGCGTCGGGTTAGTAACCCACCCTTGTAAAAACTTGCCTACTATGAAAAAACGAAGAAAAAGATTAACGGACCCCCCTAATGTTGACGACCCCCGCAAACGTTTAAAGGACCATGATTTGCGAATCTGCACCTGGAATGTCCGAACTCTATATAGAGAAGGTGCAGTGTACGCACTGGCGGATGTACTTGAAAAGTACAAGGCCGATATTACCGCCTTACAGGAAGTGCGATGGAATGGGAAAGGCATCACAACTACACCAAAAGGTGACGCACTGTATTATAGCTGCCATGAAACAAGACATGAGTTTGGCTGTGGATTCGTGGTTAGCCGGAGACTCAAACATCTTGTCTCCAGATTCACTCCGGTGGATGAGAGGCTAGCCGCAATTCGTATAAAAGCCAAATTCTTCAACATCAGTCTTATATGTGCCCATGCCCCGACCGAAGACAAGGACGAACAAACCAAAGATATATTTTACGAGCGCCTAGAGAGAGCATATGACCGCTGCCCCGACCATGACATTAAAATCGTCCTAGGGGATTTTAACGCAAAAATAGGAAGGGAAAATATCTTTGGTTCAACAGTCGGAAAATTTAGCCTCCACGAGGAAACATCCGATAACGGAATGAGGCTAGTAGACTTCGCCGCGGCAAAAAATATGGTAGTTAGCAGCACCAGATTTCGACATCTCGATATACATAAGGCCACGTGGCTGTCACCAGATCAAAACACGAGAAACCAGATTGATCATGTTGTGATAGACGGAAGGCATTCATCCAGTGTGTTAGACGTACGATCGATCCGAGGAGCGAACATCGATTCGGATCATTACCTTGTAGCAGCAAAGGTTCGCACCCGTCTGAATGTGGCGAGAAACGTACGATCTGACACAGCACGGAAGCTTGACGTCGGAAAGCTGCAGTCACAACAAACAGCAACGTCTTACTCCACTCGACTGACCCAACTGCTTGAAGAAAGCATTCCTTGTCCCGATAATGTTGCAGCGCAATGGCAAAGCATTGCCAACTCCATGGAAGAAGCCGCAATATCCGTACTTGGGTACCAGAAGCCTTCCCCAAAGAACCCATGGTACGACCAGGAGTGTCGTAATGCTACTGAAGCAAAAAATGCGGCATATAAGGCAACACTACAGTCAGTAGCAACGCGTCTTGCAAAGGAAAGGTATCGGGAGAAAAGGAGAGAGGAAAAACGTCTATTCCGCAGAAAGAAGAGAGAAATGGAAAGGCGTGAGTGTGAGCGTATCGAGATGTTCAGGAGCCAAAATGAAGTCCGAAAATTTTACCAAAGAGTAAAACACCAAACTGAAGGCTTTGGTACAGGCACATTCTCCTGCACAGATGAGGAAGGTAATCTGGTGACTGATACAGATAGTGTGCTAAGGACATGGAAAAATCATTTTTCACGCCTGTTGGTATCCGATAGTACCGATGATGAAGATACCACAGAACCAATCCCAGAAGACGGTATTGAGTGCATACCGCCTAGCCAGAATGAGGTCGAAATAGCAGTTACCCGGCTTAAGAATAATAAGGCAGCAGGAGCCGATGGGTTGCCAGCTGAACTATTTAAGACCGGAGGCGACACGCTGATAAGGTGTATGCATCAGCTTGTTCGTACAATCTGGCTAGAAGAACGCATACCCGAGGATTGGAACATCAGTGTTTTATGTCCTGTACATAAAAAAGGAGACAAGACAGTATGTGCCAATTACAGAGGAATAAGTCTCCTTCCCATTGGTTACAAAATACTATCCAGCGTATTGTGTGAAAGATTAAAACCAAAAGTCGACGAGATAATTGGGCCATATCAATGCGGCTTTAGACCTGGTAAATCCACCATCGACCAGATATACACATTACGCCAAATCCTGGAAAAGACCCAAGAAAGACAGATTGACACATACCATCTATTTGTCGACTACAAGGCCGCTTTCGACAGCCCCATACGTTCAAAGGTGTTTCAAGCTATGTCTGAGTTTGGTATCCCTGCAAAGCTTATACGACTCTGCAGGATGACTTTAACTAATACGCAATCCTCAGTTAAGATAGGCAAGAATATCTCTGAGCCTTTCAGTACCAAACGAGGTTTCAGACAAGGAGACAGCCTTTCGTGTGATCTTTTTAACATCCTCTTAGAAAAGGTTATACGAGACGCAAATGTGAATAGAACTGGCACACTATACACAAAACAGCAAATGTTACTTGCCTACGCCGACGATATCGACATCATGGGGCGAACATTGCGAGCAGTAACTTCCACCTTTGAAAAAGTCGAGAAAGAATCAGCCAAAGTGGGTCTGGCAGTAAATGCAGAAAAAACGAAGTTGATGGTATCAACGCACAAGACGTCCAGTAGACTTGGGCAGACAGTGGAAGTTGAAAACTACAACTTTGAAATAGTCAACGACTTTATCTACCTCGGCACCGCCATAGATAAAACAAACAACATCAGTTATGAAATAAAAAGAAGAACAATATTGGCCAATAGATGCTACTTTGGACTAAGTAAGCAGTTTAAAAGCAAAGCCACCTCCCGACAGACCAAAATCACCCTCTACAAGACACTGATACTACCCGTGCTTATATATGGTTCTGAAGCATGGGTACTTGCGAAAGCAGATGAGACAGTGCTTGGAGTGTTCGAGAGGAAAATTCTTCGAAAGATCTATGGACCGGTCTGCGTTGACGGAGAATACCGGTGTCGTATGAACCGCGAGCTGTATGAGCTGTTTGCCGACATTGACATAGTTACGCGTATAAAAATTCAACGTTTACGTTGGCTAGGTCATGTTGTGAGAATGAACGAAGATGCTCCAGCTAGGAAATCTTTTGAATGCGAACCTGGTGATGGATCACGCAGAAGGGGAAGACCGAAACTCCGATGGAGGGATCAAGTTGAAGAAGACATCTCGAAACTTGGTGTCAGAAATTGGAGAAGAAGCGCAGAAGATCGAAGCGAGTGGAAATCGATTCTACGTTCGGCTAATGGAACAAACGTTCTGTAATAGCCACTTAAGTAAGTAAGTAAGACAGTTAGTTAAACAATAAATAAAAATTAGTTTTATATTTTACTAGCTGACCCGGTGAACTTCGTACCACCTACCAATTATTGAATATATGGATTTTTTAAAAAGAGTACAAAGTTTATTTAGTCAAATAGTTTATTGGAATATATTTATAAGGAAAACAAAAATTCAAAAAGATTACAAAAATAAGGAAGCTCTGTATTTTCGTGCATGAGTTATGTTTAGGTTAATTCCCTTCAGTGCAGTACCTTGTAATATATGACATTTTTCGTTTTGTTAATCGTCATTGCGAATGCAAGATGAATAGCAAATTGAGTTCGCTTAAACTCGTCGGAATTGTCGGAGTGAAAACTTCTTCACCTTTGAATTTTCCTCTAAGTATAATTGCGTGAATAACATGGACTATTAGTTTTGTTATCACCAAACGCGTTCTATTGCAAAGTTTGGGTTGGTTTAAATTTCGAAGCACGATAACTACCGAGCCTACCTTCAGTTGTAAGCTGTGTGGCGGTAAGCCAGGTACATCCAAGGAGTTTAAAACTTACGTTAAATAGTTGGTGGCTTCATCTTCGTTTGTTACACAATCAATAGATTTAAAAGAATGCAGAGTACCAACGATTTGATTCTGAACTATATAGTTTAAATCATCCACATCTATATTTTTAGTTGCTAAAATTGACCGTTCACTCAACCAGTCATAATTTTTCCCGTTAGCAATTATGTTGGGGAATACTTTCTGGATAAGCTCTTCTTTTGACGATACAAAACTACAAAAATTTTGAGGAAACTAAATCAATCCGAAAGCTACCGCTACAGCAATGTTGGATCTCGCACGAACAGTGGCTAAAATCAATGACATGAGGAATGTCTTCCCAGTTTCACCATGGGCATCCAAGAAAAAAAACTCAATTTCCGCCTTTAATATTATATCATAGACTTCCTTTGGTTGGAGGTTTAAGAGAAAAACATTGGTTTGAACTAATTGGTTCAACTCATGTCGATCGTATTCACGTTTACGCTTCAATTCTCGATTTAGTAGCTCATTCATTTAATGTTCTGGTGCTGGCAGTCCTAACCTGACTAACAAACTGCCGAAAATAAGGTAACACATGTCTTCAATTAACAGCAAAGCCCGGTTATGCATCTTTTTTTTCTCCATATTATTATTATTGAATCTTTGCTAATGCGAACTAACAATAAGTATTCAAATCTTAAAATTATATAATTGATATTAGTCCAGTCAGTACCAGACCAAAATTAAGGTGCTCATAATAAGGTAAATAAGGTTATGCATCTTTGCATTGACTTCAAGATTTGGACTTCTCGAGCTGACACGATATTGATGTAAAATGAAACATTGTCCTTGTATTTGTTCCACAGGTGACTTGAACTTGACGGGAAGCATGTCAATAGCAAATAATGACAATAGCAAATAATGTTCGTATATGCCTCAGCGATTGTCATATCCCAATGAGTATCGTTTTTGTTGAACCACAAAAAAGCTTTTATTACGATGATTCAAATGTTGAAATTAGAATAAAATTTTATTGACACAAAAAAATTAATATATTGGAAAAACAAAGCATATTCAAACCAACTAGAAAACATAAACATAAAGTGAATCGAAAACAAGTATTAATTTAAACAAATTATTTCAACAGTTTTCAATCAAATTGAGTTCTTGACATGCAGCACGAAATGTTGGACCGACTATACCATTAACAGTACGTAATGCTGCAAATGATGTTGGACCACGAACATTCACCAGGAACAGCTGCAAATTAAAGCATTCATTATTCTTCGAATGAACTGTATAAGTGCGACCAAGAGCATCACTTGAACGTACATCTGGATGCCCAGGAACCATAGTGCCTTTCTTTCGACGGTCGAAATTTTTTGAAGAAACGTTTCAAGTGTAATACCGTGGCATCTCCGAGTAAAGTAAAGTTCCTGCAAACGGATCGCTTTGACGAACAGCAAAGAAACTTGTCAATGTTGTCGCTGGAGGTATTTCAGCACGTTGAACAATATTTGTCGCAGTGAAATATACTCGTTGGCCATTCTCCAGATGCACTGCTAAATGTGCAACAGTGGGATGACATTCGTGAATAGGGAATGAGAAACCGCCTGGTTGCAGTTCACATATCGCCCAACTTTATAACGCGTAAATTCATCGTTGCCATATGAGGTTTGGATGCTAAAAACAGCCATATCGCTGCCTTTCGTGATATTTTTGCAGATCTACTTGATCGACTTCACTGAATTCAACATTGCAATATGTCTTCAATGATTTGGAATCACATAATCGTTTCCTTTTACTTTCTTTGTAATAGTTTGATCGTTGTCAATGGGCGATCAACACCAATACAGTGGATAACCGTCATTGCCAGTGATAGTTTCCGCCGTCAGTTTTCGTGGATAATGTTTGGAACACTTTGCGTCGTCCATGCACGCAGATTGGGGATTGATAATGCCACACGGTTCATGAATCATATATGTAATTACAACATCATGTAGTTCTTGATCTGTTTCGGGTTCAGGGATCTCGGCACTTTTAATGTCATCTTTTTGGTCTGGTCGAACTTCTCGACTAATAAAATAAGAATGTGTGCATGCGGCAAGCCTCATTTTTCCGCTCTATTGAATATATCCAGCATTGAGTATCTCCGAACACGTATTGCCTAACAATGTATATAATCAGCAAACGAATTTTTTGCCTAAGCACACACATTTCACAAAATATTATCCTTAATAGCATGTCAATAACGTTATAAACATGTTTTGTTTGTTTCTTTGATAATTACTGAAAATTGCTGATAAAGCGTGAATAGAATAGCTGAGCCTATCGCGTCTTTCATGATGGGAAGCTATTACCAAGAAAAAATTCGCAAACAGTTCAGTTTATAATGGCTTCATTATTTTGTAGCCCTTTCCGCCACTTGTAAATAATTTTTTTTTATTTTTTTTAAATGTTTGTTGTGCTTACAAAACAATGCATAAAAAAATTGCGTTAATGACTCGCTAACTGACGGACAGATTCATCATTGTATAGCCTTAATGCTTAGGGAAAGACTTGAACTATGTATTGGTTAATTTTGTAGCTTCTGAACTCAAAAAAGATAGAATTGTAATCTAATTTATGCTCGACAGGTTTCAAAGTTATGAATGCAGTTTTCGTACTTTTTTTTAAATATTAGACCATTAGGGGAGACAGGGTAAAAACCATATTTTGAAACTGCTTATATACATTTTTTTACCTTCGGAACCGAAAAAGATAAAAAGGGCTCAAATTATATTTTATTGCATTCGACAGGTCTCGAAAAAATATGAATATAAAAATTTGATAATTTTGATCCTAAGGGGTAAAAAGGAATAAACATTTTATTGGTAATTTTTAGGTTATTTCTGTTACCTTTAAGCTAATAATTTAAATTCAGCTCAACTGGTTTAGAAAAAAAAAATGAACAAGTTTTTTGAAGTTTTTTTACAGTTATCGAGACTTATATAAGAAAATATTTTTGTTGTATGGGAGGTGCCATGTCCATTATTCCCTTTTCTTCTAAGAATGCTCACCTCAATTATGTATATAGAGCAATTCCATATGAAAGCGATCACCTTTTGGACGACCCCTCTCCGATTTTAAAATAAATAGTCTCAATCGATTGCCCAGCAAAAAATAATGTACCTACATATTTTTTTTTTTTTTTATAGTGACTGGTTTAGTGGTGGTGTACACCACTGTCATGTGACAAAATTGAAGAATTCTTCATAAGGGACCTCATTGAAAGTTGTTTTAAAAAAAAACTACTAAAGCGATCGCAACGAGTGATAGCTCGTTGGAAAGGTATTAAATCAGGCTTTAATTGAAAAATAAAATTTTCCTAATTTTTCTTAGAAATTTACTTTTAAATTTTCCCATGAAAATTAAATTTTCCGATTTTCCACAGAAGCTCCTAAATTTTCCGGCTAATTTTTTTTTTTTTGGATTCCTCATAATTTTTGCTTTAAGAATCAGCAATAAAAAAATGGGCCCCGACTCCTTGTTTGGACAGGAGAAGAGCATTTAAGAGACCACCTTAATTGAAAAATAAAATTTTCCTAATTTTTCTTAGAAATTTACTTTTAAATTTTCCCATGAAAATTAAATTTTCCGATTTTCCACAGAAGCTCCTAAATTTTCCGGCTAATTTTTTTTTTTTTGGATTCCTCATAATTTTTGCTTTAAGAATCAGCAATAAAAAAATGGGCCCCGACTCCTTGTTTGGACAGGAGAAGAGCATTTAAGAGACCACCTTAATTGAAAAATAAAATTTTCCTAATTTTTCTTAGAAATTTACCTTTAAATTTTCCCATGCAAAATTAAATTTTCCGATTTTCCACAGAAGCTCCTAAATTTTCCGGCTAATTTTTTCTTTTTTTGGATTCCTCATAATTTTTGCTTTAAGAATCAGCAATAAAAAAATGAGCCCCGACTCCTTATTTGGACAGGAGAAGAGCATTTAAGAGACCACCTTGTTAAAAATACATTTTAAAAATTATTTTACAGTTAAAAAAACATTTATGAAGAAAAAATCTTTTTTATTTTGCTGCTTATACTTAATTACAATATTTATTAAAAATTTCAATTGTTTTGGCATCATTATAAAATTAAAGTAACTTTAAATTTTTTCATCAAATATTGTCGCGATTGCACTCATCACCTTGCCTTTTTTCTCTTTCCTGTATGTTTCACTTCGCAACTTTCTTTTTCTAATAGGCGTTTCACCTAAAGTGGTAATAGCATCATTCAAAGGACTCAAAGACATATTGACCATCGGAATGTCTGCCTCACTATCAGATGAAATATTTTGTTCACTTGTCATTTCACTCTCGGATTGTGGCTGCATTTGTTTCAATGCATTTGCTTGTTGAGACAAATCGATTTTACACTTGGGGCAAATGAATTCTGCTTCTTCACCGTATTGTATATTTAATTCATTCATGTATCGCTTCGAAACACCAGTTAATTTTAATACTTTTATCTTTTTCGAACGATGTCCACTCTTGTTAAACGGATTGCAGCAAAATTTATTCATTTTACTTTAAATTGTCTTTACAGCTTCACTCTTTACTTTTCAAAAAAAAACACTTTAACACTTTCACGTTTAGTATTAAACTGAAATTTGACTCAGAGTGTGTGAAGTATTTATATTTATTTTTTGGTAAAAAATAGGTAAAAAAAAATAAGCGATATCTGCTTTTCTTTAATAGGAAAATTTGCGTGAACTACTGGTCATAAAATGTTTTTTAAAGAGGGACTTAATTGGTTACTGCCAATAAGCCGACCACAGGTCATAAAATGTTTTGCAAATTTTTTAAATTACTAGGTAATAAATATTTCGCCATATTTATGGAAAATCCGTGTTTTATGACTTGTTTCTGCACGTGTCATTTTAGGCGAAATATTTATTACCTGGTAATTTAAAAAATTTACAAAACATTTTATGACCTGTAGCCTCAGTCGGGTTTGGTGTGCCATTACATGCCACTGCTGCTATTATCCATGGATTTATGGCCCATCTTGTGAAGGCAGGCAGACCATATTCACTACACACTAAACTTGGGGCTCTTGAAAAAAAAATTGATTTTTTCTTCATAAATGTATTTTTAACCCATTTCGATCCGGTATTCGATATTTCGAACAGTAAAAATCATATTTTTTTCAAAAAAATATTTAAGTATTAAAAAGGTAGAACTACAGGTAAATTTTGATACAAATGTTAAGTCTTATTTGTTAGCAAAAAAAAAACTTTATTACACAATGACCACCCCCTCCCCCTCGAGCCCAGGGACAAATTTCTTCAACCCATATTTTTTAGGCACTTTTTGATAAATTTTTTTAAAATATTATAAAAACAAAAAATAAAAAAATAATCATAAGAAATTATTGACAATATATGTAATTATTTTATAAAACTTAAAACACATGTCTAACATACATTTGCCTGGCTCCACATATGTGTAAAGTTGACTGTTCGAAATTTCGAACGCTGGCGCTTATCCTATAGTTAATTTTTTTTATGTGTTATCTTATACTTATTATTATTTCATATGTAATATACAAATTGCTAAGTTAATAAAAACTGCGTTTTCGGTAAATATATTTAAGGTAATAAATCGGTTGTTTACCTGCACACACAAGTCCATGCACATTTTTTTGTTTCTTGTTAGTACGGGAAATACCGTATAAAATAGTGATAAAGTAAAGGGATGATGAAGAGAAATATATTCGTAGAAATAAGAACAATTAGAGATATAAATAATATTAAAGGTAATTAGGAAAATCCTTATTAGGAAAATCCTAATTAGGAAACTCCTAATTACAAAATACTGTTGCCAGTGTAGATGACACCGCTGACCTAGAGTAGTTTCTGATACAAGGTATATAAGATCATAGATTTATAGATAAAGTTAAAGCGCCAATATAATAATATTGTTGGACCGGGAACTGATGTGGTGATGCGCCGGAAAATTTAGGAGCTTCTGTGGAAAATCGGAAAATTTAATTTTGCATGGGAAAATTTAAAGGTAAATTTCTAAGAAAAATTAGGAAAATTTTATTTTTCAATTAAGGTGGTCTCTTAAATGCTCTTCTCCTGTCCAAACAAGGAGTCGGGGCCCATTTTTTTATTGCTGATTCTTAAAGCAAAAATTATGAGGAATCCAAAAAAAAAAAAATTAGCCGGAAAATTTAGGAGCTTCTGTGGAAAATCGGAAAATTTAATTTTCATGGGAAAATTTAAAAGTAAATTTCTAAGAAAAATTAGGAAAATTTTATTTTTCAATTAAAGCCTGATTTAATACCTTTCCAACGAGCTATCACTCGTTGCGATCGCTTTAGTAGTTTTTTTTTAAAACAACTTTCAATGAGGTCCCTTATGAAGAATTCTTCAATTTTGTCACATGACAGTGGTGTACACCACCACTAAACCAGTCACTATAAAAAAAAAAAAAAATATGTAGGTACATTATTTTTTGCTGCGCAATCGATTGAGACTATTTATTTTAAAATCGGAGAGGGGTCGTCCAAAAATTTGCCAATTTTGATCGTTTTCATATGGAATTGCTCTATAACCAAACATAAACATTAATAGACAATTTTGAGACTCTAGCTATAAGAATTATTGAAGTACATTTAAAAAAATATCCAATTGTCAGGAGGTGCCACACCAAAAAGCTTGGAGACCTTAGCTGTCACAGTTAATGAGATACACATATAAATGGTTTTATGCGGTATAAAGCTAAAAATATGCTTCAAAAATTGAAAACATATGCTTTGAAAATAAAAATGATAGGAATTTAAATCAAAGAATCCAAAAATGCAGCATTTATATATATACCTACAAGACATAAGTGAGAATCAAAAATAAAAACAAACTAAACAAAACAAAAAAACCAAACTGTTAATGAGTAACAGTAATCGTAGTGACAGTGGGCCTAATAGCCGAAATGCTTACATTGTGTTAAGCTCAGAAAGCGTTAGCAATGAAAACATTAGAGACCCAGAATATAATAGAAACTATTTAAGTGCAAAACCAAAAACAAATACAAATAATATAAGTGCAAGTGTGCCTAATTTGAATAAATGTACTGAACAAGGGACACCCTCAACCATTATTCCGGATGGAGCTTGAGCCCAGTGACATTGAATTGAAAAAAATGAAACACACCCGATATATGATCTAAGATATATTAAGCACCGTATAGTTATAGTGGAGGTGCCACATAAGCGATCTGGGCCCGTACAGTGGGTAAACTGCCAGGAACATGGCCACACCAAAGCATATTGTAAATTGCCTTCTGTTTGTGTTGTGTGCGGGGATCTGCACGATACGACCAGCTGCGACAAGCCAAAAGAAGATCCTAGGGTGAAGAAATGCAGTAATTGCGGTGGAAACCACACCGCCAACTATAGAGGTTGCCCTGTTTTTGACTTAGTTAAACGCTCATCCAAGCCAAAAGTAGCTCCTGCCTCTCCCCAGCCATTAAATATGCCTACTACAAATATGCCCCCATTAGCACAGACAACTACAAGTGAAGTTTCTTACACTAACGTATTAAAGTTTGACCAGCCCAAATCACGCAAGCCTGCCCAGCCAACAACACATCAAGACGGGCCAACAAACGAACCAACTGGTTCAAATTTTAGCCGCCTAGAAGCCGTAATTGACAGAATTCATGGCACAAATGGCTGGCATGATGCAAGAAATGCAAAAAATGCAGTCCGCTCTTTTGCAGGCTATGCTTAAAAGGCCATGAACTGCCTGAAAGTTTGTTTCTGGAACGCAAACGGCATCCGCCAGCACAAAAACGAACTCGAATATTTTTAACACACCAAAACATTGATGTAATGTTGACTTCGAAGACTCATATGACATCTAGAAGCGCTTTTAAAATAAGTGGCTATTCATTTTACGATTCAAAGGATCCCAGGGATAGATCATGTGGAGGCTCGGCTATACTAATCAAATCAAGCATTAAACACCAATGGTTAGGTGGCATCTTCGAATGCTATATTCAAGCAACAAACGTCTGCATTGATGAATTTTCCCCAAACCTAGTTATTTCGTCGGTTTATTCTCCACCCAGATTTTACATAACGAAGGATCAGTACAACAGTTTTTACAAATCTTTAGGTCCCCGCTTCATTACTGCCAGAGGTCGTATCTTGTATGATTCCGTATCTGAAATACGTCTTTGTGTTATTTCTACCGGACAACCAACCTATTGGCCAACCAACCACAATAAAATTCCAGATGTAATAGATTTTGGCGTAGCAAAAGGTATATCCCCAGAGCTTATTGAGGCTCAAGCTTCTCTGGATTTATCTTCTGACCACTCACCCACAATTATCACTATTTGCAGTCCTCACCAAATAGCAGATAGTGATTTTTTCTTATCTAAAAGAGTAAATTGGTTGAAATATAAAAAATATATCAGTTCTCACTGCTCTGAACACATACCACTAAAAACTCCCCAAGAAATCGATGATTGCCTGAGTATCCTAAATGAAAACATTAAAGCAGCCGTTGAACATGCTTCTTCAACAAACCGTCAGGTCAAGTACAACAAAATTTTTTCTGTCGATCTTGCAGAGCTTTTATCTGAAAATAGGGAAGGCGCGAAGAGAATGGCAACAGCATAGATCGCTCCAACTTAAAACGAAGCTAAAAGAGTGTACAAATCGCTTAAAAAACTTGCTGGAGGTACACAGAATTGCATCAATTAAGGAGTATTTGGAAGGTCTAGACGCGGCTCCTCAAACAAATTATTCTCTATGGCGATAAAATAAGCAACAAAATGCTCATTGAGCTACCTTTTACAGCAAAAAGAATAATGATTTTTATTTTTAATGCCTATAAGTTTGAAAAGTTTGAAAAGCTGCTTAAAAACAAGCTTACTCCGATCCTGAATGAAAACAACTGCATTCCAGATCACCAATTTGGCTTAAGAAGTCAACATAGCACAATAGAACAAACTCACAGACTGGTACAGGTTATAAAAAAAACTTTCGAGGAAAGAAAGTACTGCTCCGCACTTTTTATAGATGTCTCTCAAGCTTTCGATAAAGTATGGCACGAAGGCCTTGTAAACAAACTAAAGCTAAACCTTCCAGCTAATATTTTCAATCTACTAGAAAAGTACATAACCGGTCGACAGCTTAAAATCAAAGAGGGAAACCAAATAAGTTGTTACCAACCAATAGGGGCTGGTGTACCTCAAGGGAGTATCCTAGGTCCAATTTTGTACTTGCTTTACACGGCACATATGCCACCAAACAGTTTACGCACACGTCTACATTTGCTGACGATACCGCTTTTCTTAGTATTCATTAAGACCCTAAAGAGGATTCGTGCCAATTGCAACAACAAGTAACCCAAGTAGAGAAATGGGCAAAATTATGGGAAATAAAAATTAATGAGCAAAAATGTACCCACGTAACGTTTATTTTACGCAAAGAAACGTGCTCTCCAATCCTTATTAACCACCATATGGTGCCTCAACGATTTGAGACGAAATACCTTGGCATTCACCTGGACCGTTGCCTTACATGGAAGACGCATATAGATGCGAAGTTGACGCAAATGAAACCTAAAGCTACACAACTTCATTGTCTAATCGGCAGAAGCTCTGTGGTTCGTCTTGATTGTAAACTTCTAACCTACAAATCGATTTTGAAACCAATTTGGTGCTGCGGTATACAATTATGGGGCACTGCTTCCGCCTCTAACATAGAAAAAATACAACGTCGTCAAAACAAAATCCTAAGAATGATAACTGGTGCTCCTTGGTATATTAAAAACAGCAACATCCATAAGGATCTACAAGTTCCACTAGTGAAATGCGAAATCCTGAACTATGTGGACAAGTATTTAAACAAGCTGGAAACGCATCCAAATCCGCTCGCTCGAAACATCTTGCAACATAGTGGTCACACTCGTCTGAAAAGAAGCGAGACTATTGAACTTAGATGAAACTGTTTAAATTAATTTACTTTGTTATGAGAACTTAAATTTTGGTCTGGTACTGACTGGACTAATATGAATTACTTAGTTTTAAGATTTAAATACTTATTGTAAGTTCGCATTAGCGTAGATTCAATAATAAAAATATGAGAAAGAAAACCTTTAAAATATATTATGCACCGTGGAGTTACAGTGACTCTGCCACATAAGCGATCCGGTCCCGTACAGTGCTTGAACTGCCGGGAATATGGGCGCTCTAAGTTACATTCTATTTATGTGACAGTGGGCCTAATAGCCGAAATGCTTACATTATGTTTAACTCAAGCATTAGCAATGAAAACATTAGAGGCCCTGAATACAATAGAAACTATTTGGGTGCAAAACTAAAAATAACTACAAACAATTAAAGTGCAAGTGCGACAAATTTAAATAAATATTTTGTACTAGGGACAATTTTAGCACAATTTCTTGTTTGAAATTATAAAAACAATACCGAGGTACTATCCTCATCACGGTTTTCTTTATCAAATTCTGGTCCCAGTCTACTTTCTCCAGAAGCTCCAAAGGTCCAGGTAGGGATGGGCCGCTACATTACATTTCTTCAAGGGGTAGAAGCCCGAATGCCGCAGAGGTCACCATTTCAGAAAAAAATTTCAAGAGAGAAAGAGAAGTCAACCTAATCGCAGAATCGTTTTGTCATACTGCAAGAGGAGAACGATACCCCTATCACCGAGAAGAAGACATTTAAGCCTCCTCCAATTTATTTGAGAGAAAAAACTCAAACGATCTTGTTAGGTTTTTAGTTGGATTAATCAGTGAAATTAGCTTTCATATGTATGTCTAACATGAATCATGGTAGCATTTATGAGACAAAAATTTTGATGAATCACGAAAACGCTTACCGCACCACGGTTTCGGGATTTAAAAAAAAAAATAAGAAAAACTTTTACACTTACCAACTTTAAAACGCAAAAGGCCTTCAAGTAGTTATAAAAGGTATTGATTCTGACGTTGACCCAGTTTGTGCAGCAAAGGCTTCAAAGTCAAGCTCGTATCAAACATTAGAAACAGAGAACGAAGTTTGAGCCTGGTGCTTTAATATTGAAGAAAGGTTAAACTCACCCTTTTTATGATTTAAAATATATTTTGCATCGTAGAGTTGTTTTTGAAGCGCCACATAAGCGATCTGGAACTGCCAGGAATATGGCCATACCAAAGCTTATTGTAAGTTGCCTTCTGTTTGCGTTGTGTGTGGGGACCGGTGTGTCACGACTAATTGCGACAAACCAAAAGATGATCCTGGGTTGAAGAGGTGCAGCGATTGCGGTGGAAACAACACTGCCAACTAAACAGGTTGCCCGGTTCCTGATTTAGTTAGGCGTTCAAGCGGTGCTAACTTATTGCTTTTAGCACTATTTTGGTGCTTTTTAATGACTCAAAACGCCATATTTTTAATTTTTGTATCAAACGGAGAAAAATAACTACGCTGCACAATAGACCACTCTACAAGAAGGCGGCCAAAACTTGTGGTCACCGATTGAAAAATGTTAAAGTTTATTCGAATGTAGACACAAGTGTACCTCCTGAGCCAAAAAATTAAAACTTTATTTCACACATATTACAGAGAGCAGGGTGATTCAAAATGGATATTCTCAGCATTTTGCTAAAATGGAAAATTTCTTAGTAAGATTTCGTTTTTTAAACTTCTATAACTTTTTGCTTTTAAAAGATGTTCAAACGAAATAAATTTTGTTAATTTTCTATTTTTTCTAGTTTTTTGACCTTTTCAATGTTAATAAATAAGTCTATTTTTTTAAGCTTTAGGTCTATTTTTATGTTTATTTTTTTGCAAATTTTTTTCAATATTTCGCCACTCCGTTGTGTGGCATCATCAGGAGGTTATTTCAGTTAAATATTAAATTTTTTATTTTGGTTTTAAAATTAGCTTTTGGCTTTTCGAATAACGATTATAATATTAACAAATTTTTAATATAAACTTCAAAATATTTTGTTAAAGAAAATTTTCTTAAACAAAATATACAGCATACCTTCTGGAGAACATAAGAGAACAAAAAAAATTAGTACTATTTAGTAGATAAAACTCTCGTCTATATCTCTAAGCCCCCTATACCCGGGACGATCCGACCGTGAGCACCAGACCAATTTTTGTGACTCCAGGTCGAATATATTTTGCAAAATTTTAGTAAAAGAGCAAAACAAATTTTTTTGTAATGTGCTTTTTTTAAGTATTTTATTTTTTTTTATCAAATAGCTTTTATGAGAGACGTTTTTAAATGGATATATATAGGTATATATGTATATATATTTACAACTGCCCACAATAACAAACAGATATTAATTAATTATGGTAAACACTACTGATATGTAACAAGCGTTCTTACAGGTAGAAGTACAAAATCAGAAAGGATACCGCAATTAGCCAAAAATTATAGACTTCTTAGTAAGCAAAATACTTTTGTGAGCATGTAATTTATAAGTTATTAAAACAGTAAACAAAATCATAAACGAGCTGCAAATATTTGTTGTTTTCTATGGTAATGTAATGTTTTGTAAACAATTAAAAATTAATATTGAAATTCCTGGAAAAACAATGTGTGAATGTCTATTGTTTGTGTTGTGATTTTCCACCTTTCGTATGTGCGCATGTGATAGTGATGCTACCTGTCCACAGCGTTACCGTTTTGCGACTAAAGTGGCATTTTGACCCTTTTTTCTCAGAAATCTCCTTCTTTTGCCACTTTTTTTTTAAATGTCCTTTTTGTGTCCCTTTTTAAAAATTTTCAGGGTAAGGCTGCCTGTCTAGCTGTATTTTTTTTTAGGTACATGCAAGAGTATTAAAAGAAATGCCTTTTCAATTGTTATTTGAACAATGGCTAAGTACACTAATAGAGATCTTGCTGATATTTTCTTTCAACAAAATGAAGTGGGCGATGTGGAATTGCATATACTAAGCAATCATTTTTTTTAAAATATGCAATACAGATGAAATAAAACTACACACACAAAAAATTCAAAAATTCTATTAAATGCTCTTATAACAAAAAAAGGATGTACGAACGTCACCCTGAATTGTTGTCAAAGGAACTTGTTTTCGAAATTATTTTCTACAAATGCCAATGAATGTGGAAAACAGGGTCGACTAGCAAAACTAATTGATGAATGTTGTGAAAGAACTCGAAGACGCAAACTTCAGAATATCAATGAAGAAATTTCTCCAGTAATCATCAAAGAGGTTGCATTCTTAATCTTGTAGTGTACGGACGCACAGTGCTTTGATCCCATATAGTGATGGGACAAAAATAGAAGGAGTGGTCCTAGAGCTTTGAAATTTGGTACAGTATTATAAAATACTTAAATTAAGAAAAATTAAATTTTTTGAAAAAATCGGGCAAAGGACACGCCTACTGCCCATATATAGAAAGGACGAAATTTTCAATTTTGACTACATAACTGCACAGAAAGTTACAATAGTCCGTTGATTATTTACATCCCGTGCTAGTAACTTGTGTGATAATTTTTATTGGGATTGACGCAAGGACTTTAGGTCCTGCCATATATCCTTTTTTGCAAAAATGCTAACGTGTTTAGGCTTACTTAACCAAAGAAATTGACTTGTGCAGACCTTTGGTACACTAGTATAAAATACTTAAATTAAGAAAAATTAAATTTTTTGAAAAAATCGGGCAAAGGACACGCCTACTGCCCATATATAGAAAGGATGAAATTTTCAATTTTGACTACATAACTGCACAGAAAGTTACAATAGTCCGTAGATTATTTACATCCCGTGCTAGTAACTTGTGCGATAATTTTTATTGGGATTGACGCAAGGACTCTAGGTCCTGCCATATATCCTTTTTTGCAAAAATGCTAAGACTGTTACAAAAGTTAGCCGATTCTCATTAAATTGGGTGGTATGGTTATTATTATGTGTCAAACAAATGTTAGTGCCAAATTACATTAAAATTAATTTATAAAAATAGAAAATAAAAATTAAATTGGCTAAAAATCTTCTACATTATGATTTTGACGACAACGTAAAAATACAAAATGACAATCTTTCTAAATTAAATTTAATTTATAATACGTATAAGTGCGTTTTTTAATAATAATTTTTTTTTTAATAAATTATATATGTATATTTTATTTTACAATAAATCTTCTTCAGTATTAGAATCTTCCCAAAAAATATTGCCGCTCAATGAAACATTTGTCTCGTCGTCTTTAACTGTCTCATTAGCATTTTCTCTTAAGTATATATATATCAATTCCTGCAAATAATGGATTTTTTTTGGTCTTTGGATTCCTTTTTGAAGTCAAAAACTGATCTAAAGATAGTATTAAATAGTGTTAAATCTTTATGAGTGTATTTTCGTGACGTTTTCCTCGTATGGGACAGTCTTGCTTTTCTCACGATTTTGTGGTTGGCTTCCAATGCTTCTTCAGACAAGCACCCTGGAATTCATTTTCAGATACCACAATAGACGGAATAATATTTTTTTCTTAGTTTGTAATGCATAAAGAGACGGAAAACAATTTGGGTGTATTTCATTTATTGTCTTACGTAGCAGACTATATTTTCTTTCGGTCAAATCTAAATTCATATATGTATAGCGCCAAAGCTTTTGTTGCTGGTAAGCATTTTGAATTCGACATTAGGCTTTGCAAAACAGAATGAGATTCCCGTTTTAAATTTTCCACTGCAAAATGTAGTTCCTCAAGGAAACAGTTTATTACTAACTCTGGGAGTCAAATCTAGCGACTTTCAATTGCTGTATTAGTTTGTTGTGATGCAAAGTTTTATAAGATTTATGAAAAACATTAAATTTTTGTCATATTTTGATCTAGTTTTTGTTATAAGTAGTCACAACAGACCTGGAAAAAACAAATTTTTTGGCAGTTCATAGCTTACATTTTAAAAATTTATCTAGCTTCTAGCGATTTTTTATACTAACTTATCTATATTTTTGGGAAAAAAGTTAGCAGCAGTGGTGGGAGGTAAACAATGAAACACCAACGTCAATCTGTTAATTTAGCAGCATATTGAGCGTCAAAAAGAGGCAAACACAATTTTATACTTATTTTTTTAATTAATCTCGTTAATTATTATAATCTTATGGTATCAATTTGGTTTTATATGTTATTATATTGTAAGTTTTTTTATAGTTTTAGCTCCAGAAAACTGTCGAAATTTGAGAAAAAATCACGAAAATAGCCATTTTAAAAAAAAAAATTTTTTAAAGTTCCGGTTAAATTTTTAAAATTTTTTTCTTGTAGTTATTAGAAGAAGGTATGAATTTTTGAAAACAGAAAAAAACCCATAGACCATATTTTCTTTTTTTTTTAATTTTCCATCAGAGTTAAAAAATATTTGGAGCTTAAGTGAATAATAAGCATTTTTCAAAGCCACAAAAACTATGTATAGCAAAATAATATAATGAAAATTGTTGCAAAGTTGGTTTCAAATATAGTTAGCAGTTGCTCTCTTAATCTCGTAGTGTACGGACGTGTCTACGCGAGTGTATATTTGTAATAGGTGATATTTGTAATAAGTTACAAAAAAAAAATATTTGTTAATATACATACCTACAAGACATAAGTGAGAATCGAAAATAAAAACAAACTAAACAAAACAAAAAAACCAAACGGTTAATGAGTAACAGTAATCGTTGTGACAGTGGGCCTAATAGCCGAAATGCTTACATTGTGTTAAGCTCAGCAAGCGTAAGCAATGAAAACATTAGAGACCCTGAATATAATAGAAACTATTTAAGTGCAAAACCGAAAACAAATACAAATAATTTAAGTGCAAGTGTGCCTAATTTGAATAAATGTACTGAACAAGGGACAAATTTAGCCCAATCTCTGTTTAAAAATTATAAAAAAAATACCGAGGTGCCATCTTCATCGCGGTCTTCTTTATCAAGTTCTGGTGTCGCACCAACAGCTGCTAAAGGCGCTACGGGCCCAATTTCTGCGTGTGCTCCTAAGATCCAGGTAGGGATGGACAGGTACGTAACAGTTCTTAAAAGGGGAAGGAGCCCTAAATCGGCAGAAGCATCTCAACCTGCAAAAATTTTAAAAGACGATGAAAGGCCAACCTCATCGCAAAATCGTTTTGCAATTTTGCAAGAGGATAATGAGGCCCCCGTTAGTGAAAAAAAGTCCTTTAAGCCACATCCCATTTATTTGA
Organism: Melanophora roralis; assembly: GCA_963583895.1. Classification (NCBI taxonomy): domain Eukaryota; kingdom Metazoa; phylum Arthropoda; class Insecta; order Diptera; family Rhinophoridae; genus Melanophora; species Melanophora roralis. Next base: position 58,787,362 of record OY757189.1, on the reverse strand, counting down.
GGGAAAAAAACTCAAATGATCTCGTCAAGTTTTTAGTCGGTTTGATTGGGGAAAATAACTTTTATGTTTCAAACGTTAAACGCGGTAACATATTTGAGACAAAAATTCAAGTGAACCATGAAAACGCCTACCGCGCCACGGTTTCGGAGCTCGAAAAACTCAGAAAAAACTTCTATACCTACCAACTCAAGACCGCAAAAGGCCTTCAGGTAGTTATTAAAGGCATTGATTCTAACGTTGACCCAGAAGAGATCAAGACCAGTTTGTTAAACAAAGGGTTTATGGTTAGGACGGTATCGAATATGAGAAATAGGGAAAAACACCCCCAACCATTATTCCGAGTGGAGCTTGAGCCTGGTGATATCAAATTGAAAAAAAGTGAAACTCACCCCATCTACGATTTAAAATATATTATGCACCGACGAGTCACTGTGGAAGTGCCACATAAGCGATCTGGGCCCGTACAGTGCTTAAACTGCCAGGAATATGGCCACACTAAAACTTATTGTAAGTTGCCTACTGTTTGTGTTGTGTGTGGGGATCTGCACGATACGACCAAGTGCGACAAGCCAAAAGATGATCCTAGGATAAAGAAATGCAGCAACTGCGGGGGAAACCACACTGCCAACTATAGAGGTTGTCCTGTTTTTAATTTAGTTAAGCGATCAACTAAGCCGAACATAGTTCCTGCCCCTCCCCAGCCTTTAAATATACCAACTACAAATATGCCTCCATTGGCACAACCAGCTACAAATCAAGTTTCTTACGCCGCCGCATTAAAGTCTAACCAGCCTAATTCACGTAAGTCTACCCAGCCTACAACACAACAAGAAGTGCCAACTAGCGAACCAACCGGGCCTAATTTTAGCCGCCTGGAAGCCGTAATTGACAATATGGTCACACAATTTACGCAGATTATGGCGCAAATGGCCAACATGATGCAAGAAATGCAAAAAATGCAGTCTGCTTTTCTGCAGGCTATGCTTAAAAGACCATGAACTGCCTCAGGGTTTGTTTCTGGAACGCAAACGGCATCCGCCAACACAAAAACGAGCTCGAATATTTCTTGATGAACCAAAAAATCGATGTTATGTGTATTTCTGAGACTCATATGACATCTAGAAGCACTTTTAAAATTAGTGGTTATTCTTTTTACGATTCAAAGGATCCTAGGGATAGATCATGTGGTGGCTCGGCTATTCTAATCAAATCAAGAATTAAACACCAATGGTTGGGTGGCCTCTCGGAAAGTTATATCCAAGCTACGAACGTCTGCATTGATGAATTTTTCCATAACCTTGTTATTTCATCAGTTTACTGTCCACCCAGATTCTCCATAACGAAGGATCAGTACAACAGTTTCTACAAATCATTAGGTCCCCGCTTCATAGCTGCTGGAGACTATAACGCTAAGCACACATACTGGGGCTCCCGCCTAATTAGTCCCAGAGGTCGTGTTTTGTATGACTCAGTGTCGGAAATAGGACTTTTCGTTATTTCAACTGGACAACCAACCTATTGGCCAACGGACAATAATAAAATTCCAGACGTAATAGATTTTGGCGTGGCAAAAGGTATATCACCGGACCTTATTGAGGCTGAAGCCTCCTTCGATTTATCTTCTGACCACTCACCCACAATTATCACTATTTGCAGTCCTCACCAAATAGCAACTAGTGATTTTTTCTTATCAAAAAGAGTAAATTGGTTAAAATATAAAAAATATATCAGCTCTCACTGCTCGGAACACATACCACTAAAAACTCCCCAAGAAATCGATGATTGCCTAAATATCCTAAATGAAAACATTAAAAAAGCCGTTGAACATGCTTCTTCAACATACCGTCAGGTCAAATACAACAAAATTTTTTCTGTCGATGTTGAGGAGCTTTTATCTGAAAAAAGGAGAGCGCGAAGAGAATGGCAACAGCATAGATCGCCCCAACTTAAAACGAAGCTAAAAGAGTGTACAAATCGCTTAAAAAACTTGCTGGAGGTACACAGAATTGCATCAATTAAGAAGTATTTGGAAGGTCTAGACGCAACCCCTCAAACAAATTATTCTCTATGGCGATCAGCCAGTCGTCTCAAAAGACCCGTAATCGCAAAACCACCACTGCGCAATCTAAGAGGATCCTGGGCTAGAAATGATGAAGAAAAATGCGATCTGCTCGCAAGCCATTTAAGAAACGTGTTCACTCCTAATACATGCACTGACGTGAGGGAATTACCGCCTGTTGTTTCTAGACGTCCCATAGAAATACGTTTCCGATATTCAGATGTGGTAGAAGCTATAGCTAACCTTAATGATAAAAAAGCTCCTGGCGTTGATACAATAAGCAACAAAATGCTTATTGAGCTGCCTTTAACAGCAAAAAGAATAATTCTTTTTATTTTTAATGCCATAATACGGCTTGAACATTTTCCACCAATATGGAAAGTTGCCTTAGTTAAGATGATTCCTAAGCCTGGTAAAGATCCTTCTAAGGTGGAGTCTTATAGGCCTATAAGTTTGTTACCAACTTTGTCAAAACTGTTCGAAAAGCTGCTTAAAAACAAGCTTACTCCGATCCTGAATGAAAACAACTGCATTCCAGATCACCAATTTGGCTTTAGAAGTCAACATAGCACAATAGAACAAACTCACAGACTGGTGCAGGTTATAAGAAAAACTTTCGAGGAAAAAAAGTACTGCTCCGCGCTTTTTATAGATGTCTCTCAAGCTTTCGATAAAGTATGGCACGAAGGCCTGTTAAACAAACTAAAGCTAAACCTTCCAGCTAATATTTTCAACCTACTAGAAAAGTACATAACCGGTCGACAGTTTAAAATCAAAGAGGGAAACCAAATAAGTTCTTCTCAAACAATAGGGGCTGGTGTACCTCAAGGGAGTATACTAGGTCCAGTTCTGTACTTGCTTTACACAGCAGATATGCCAACCAATAGTTTTACACACACGTCGACATTTGCTGATGATACTGCTTTTCTTAGTATTCATAAAGACCCTAAAGAGGCTTCAAACCAATTGCAGCAACACGTAACCCAAGTTGAAAAATGGGCAAAGTTATGGGGAATAAAAATAAATGAACAAAAATGTACCCACGTAACTTTTACTTTACGCAAAGAAACGTGCTCTCCAATTCTTATTAACAACCATATGGTGCCTCAACGAACCGAGACAAAATATCTTGGTATTCACCTAGACCGCCGCCTCACATGGAAGCCTCATATAGATGCGAAGTTGACGCAAATGAAACTTAAAGCTACACAAATTCATTGGCTAATCGGCAGAAACTCTGTGCTTCGTCTTGATTGTAAACTTCTACTCTACAAATCGATTTTGAAACCAATTTGGTGCTACGGTATACAATTATGGGGCACTGCTTCCGCATCCAACATAGAAAAAATTCAACGCAGGCAAAACAAAATCCTAAGAATGATAACTGGTGCTCCTTGGTATGTTAAAAACAGCAACATCCACAAGGATCTACTAGTTCCACTAGTTAAATGCGAAATCCTGAACTATGTGGACAAGTATTTAAATAAGCTGGAAGCTCACCCAAATCCGCTCGCCCGAAACATCCTGCAACATAGTGGGCACACCCGCCTGAAAAGGAGGGATACTATTGCGCTTATATGAAGCTTGATAATTAATATGAGAACTTAAATTTTAGTCTGGCACTGGCTAGACTTATATTAACTACCTAGTTTTAAGATTTGAACACTTATTGTTAGTTCGCCATAGGCGAAGATTCAATAATAAATATATGAAACAAAAAAAAAAAAAAAAAAAATATAGTTAGCTATTACAAGAAACAATTTGAATTTCCTAGTTCAAAAAATTAAATTTTTACAATAATTTTTTTAAAACAATAAAAATCCTAGGTAATTTGGGGTTTTAGTGTCATTTTATAGCGTAAAATACATAGAAACGCAAAAATTTTACTATTTTGCGGTTTTTTTATTAAACAATATTTTTTTAAATTTATATTTTTTAGTATTTGTAGTTTGTTTTCTTTTAAACCTTAGAAAACTGTCGAAATTTGAGAAAAAGTCACGAAAATAGCCATTTAAAAAAAAAAAAAAATTTTTTTAAAGTTAAATTTTTAAAATTTTTTTTCTTGTAGTATTAGAAAACAGTATAAATTTTTGAAAACAGAAAAAAACCCACAGATCATATTTTTCTTTTTTTTTAATTTTCCATCAAAGTTAAAAAATTTTTAGAGCTTAAGTGAATAATAGGCATTTTTCAAAGCAATAAGAAATACTTATAAAAAAAGAAATCAGAAAAAATTTTTTTGACAGTTAGTTGCAAATATAGTTATTTACTACAGAAAAAAATTTCAGTCTCATAGTCCAAAAAATAATTTTTTTACAACTGTTTTCCTGAAGCATGTAAGACGCGGGTATTTGTTTAGCCATTTTTACTTCAAATTCTTTGACTTTGGCGCCCCCTAGCGCCACCAAAAAGAGCTAAATCGAAAAAATTCTTTAAAATTTATTTAAAAATTATTGTTATCTGTCGACCTATATATTTTTATCTACAATAGGTGTGTTCATTTACAGAAAATTATTACTTATTTTCGATAATTATTACTAGTAAGTGTTCACGTACACAAAAAATTAGCAGCTAGAGAGCCAAAAATGAGCGTAATATGTTTAGAAACAAAAATGTTTCTGATAATTTTTGCTAGTAAAAATTTTACTATCAGAAATTATTCAAACATTCTTTCTGTCATTATGCTTTGAAAAAAAATTTAAGTTTTAAATTTTTATAAGTTTATAATAACAAAATACATTTCCCTGCAAGTTTTGACTGTAAAAGTGTTCATTTACTTTTAAATATTTTTGAGAGCAATTTTGAAAATATTTCTTTTTACTCACTCGTTGCTAGTAATTACTGGAAAGTTATTGAACACAACTAATATAAAACATTTTTTTTTATTGTATTTTTGTCTATGGGACACAGCACTGTGGGACGTGTGTACGCGAGTGTAATATTGTTAACAGGTGATATTAGTAATAAGTAGCAAAGGAATTTATTAATATACATATATACATATAAAAGTAAGAAAAAAAAACAAAAACAACAAACTAAATAAAAAAAACGAACTGTTAATGAGTAACAGTAATCGTAGTGACAGTGAGCCTAATAGCCGAAATGCTTACATTGTGCTAAGCTCCACAAGTGTTAGCAATGAGAACATAAGAGATCCTGAATATAATAGAAATTATTTAAATGCAAGACCAAAAATAATTACAAACAATCTTAGTTCAAGTGCACCTAATTTTAATAAATGTACTGAACAAGGGACTAATTTAGCCCAATCTCTATTTTATAATTATAAACAAATATCTGAGGTACCATCTTTGTCGTGGTCACCATTATCAAACTCTGGAATTTAACCTGCAGCTGCTAAAGCCGCATCAAGCTTAATTTCTGCACCAGCACCTTAGATCCAGGTAGGAATGGACCGCTACGTGACAGTTCTTAAAAGGGGAAGAAGCCCTAAATCGGCAGAAGCATCTCAACCTGCAAAAATTTTAAAATACAATGAAAGGCCAACCTCATCGCAAAATCGTTTTGCAATTTTGCAAGAGGATAATGAGGTCCCAGTTAGTGAAAGAAAGGCCTTTAAGCCACCTCCCATTTATTTGAGGGAAAAAAACTCAAATGATCTCGTCAAGTTTTTAGTCGGTTTGATTGGGGAAAATAACTTTTATGTTTCAAATGTTAAACGCGGTAACATATTTGAGACAAAAATTCAAGTGAACCATGAAAACGCCTACCGCGCTACGGTTTCGGAGCTCGAAAAACTCAGCAAAAACTTCTATACCTATCAACTCAAGACCGCAAAAGGTAGTTATTAAAGGCATTGATTCTAATGTTGGCCCAGAAGAGATCAAGACCAGTTTGTTAAGCAAAGGGTTTATGGTTAGGAATGTACCCAATATGAGAAACAGGGGAAAACACCCCCAACCATTATTCCGAGTGGAGCTTGAGCCTGGTGATATCAAATTGAAAAAAATTGAAATTCACCCCATTTATAATTTAAAATATATACTGCACCGTTGAGTTACTGTGGAAGTGCCATATAAGCGATCTGGGCCCGTACAGTGCTTGAACTGCCAGGAATATGGCCACACTAAAGCTTATTGTAAGCTGCCTTCTATTTGTGTTGTGTGTGGGGATCGATACGACCAAGTGCGACAAGCCAAAATATGATCCGAGGATGAAGAAATGCAGAAACTGCGGGGGAAACCACACTGCCAACTATAGAGGTTGTCCTGTTTTTAATTCAGTTAAGCGCTCAACTTAGCCGAAAATAGTTCCTGCCCCAAATACCAAATACAAATATGCCTCCATTGGCAACACCAAATACAAATCAAGTTTCTTACGACGCCGCATAAAAGTCTACCCGCCTAGTTCACGCAAGTCTACCCAGCCTACAACACAACAAGAAGTGCCAACAAGTGAACCAACCGGACCCTATTTTAGCCGCCTGGAAGCCGTAATTGACAATATGGTCAAACAATTTACGCAGTTTATGGCGCAAATGGCCAACATGATGCAAGAAATGCAAAAAATGCAGTCTGCTCTTCTACAGGCTATGCTTAAAAGGCCATGAACTGCCTCAAGGTTTGTTTCTGGAATGCAAACGGCATCCGCCAACACAAAAACGAGCTCGAATATTTCTTGATGAACCAAAAAATCGATGTTATGTTGATTTCTAAGACTCATATGAAATCTAGAAGCACTTTTAAAATTAGTGGTTATTCTTTTTTACGATTCAAAGGATCCTTGGGATAGATCATGTGGTGGCTCGGCTATTCTAATCAAATCAAGAATTAAACACCAATGGTTGGGTGGCCTCTCGGAATGTTATATCCAAGCTACGAACGTCTGCATTGATTAATTTTTCCATAACCTTGTTATTTTATCAGTTTACTGTCCACCCAGATTCTCCATAACGAAGGATCAGTACAACAGTTTCTACAAATCATTAGGTCCCCGCTTCTTGGCTGTTGGAGACTATAACGCTAAGCACACATACTGGGGCTCCCGCCTAATTAGTCCCAGAGGTCGTGTCTTGTGTGATTCCGTGTCGGAAATGGGACTTTTCGTTATTTCAACTGGACAACCAACCTATTGGCCAACGGACAATAATAAAATTCCAGACGTAATAGATTTTGGCGTAGCAAAAGGTATATCCCCGGAGCTTATTGAGGCTCAAGCCTCTCTGGATTTATCTTCTGACCACTGACCCACAATTATCACTATTTGCAGTCCTCACCAAATAGTAACTAGTGATTTTTTCTTATCTAAAAGAGTAAATTGGTTGAAATATAAAAAATATATCAGTTCTCACTGCTCTGAACACATACCACTAAAAACTCCCCAAGAAATCGATGATTGCCTGAGTATCCTAAATGAAAACATTAAAGCAGCCGTTGAACATGCTTCTTCAACAAACACAGCAGATATGCCAACCAATAGTTTTACACACACGTCAAGATTTGCTGATGATACTGCTTTCCTTAGTATTCATAAAGACCCTAAAGAGGCTTCGAACCAACTGCAGCAACACGTAACTCAAGTTGAAAAATGGACAAAGTTATGGGGAATAAAAATAAATGAACAAAAATGTATCCACGTAACTTTTACTTTACGCAAAGAAACGTGCTCCCCAATCACTATTAACAACCATATGGTGCCTCAACGAACCGAGACAAAATATCTTGGTGTTCACCTAGATCGCCGCCTCACATGGAAGCCTCATATAGATGCGAAGCTGACTCAAATGAAACTTAAAGCTGCTCAAATCCACTGGCTAATTGGTAGAGACTTTGTGCTACGTTTAGATTGTAAATTTCTACTCTACAACTCGATTTTAAAACCAATTTGGTGCTACGGTATACAATTATGGGGCACTGCTTCCACCAATGAAAAAAATTATGGGATATTTTCAAAGTATAGAGATTTAGTCGCTGTCAAAAAAGAATGTTTACCTCCTCAAACTGCTACAACTGTCACTTACACTTCAGCAGAAATAAAATTGCAAGATCTTCTCGAACACAATGCCGAGCGGTTGTTAAATGCGCTTGATGCTTAATGTTTGAAAAACTTGGAAATGACAGCATTTCCTTTATTTCTAAATGGGAATCTGATGGAGCCCCTGGTCAGAGACAATACAAGCAATGCAATCCAAAAAAATTATCAGATGCAAATTTATTTATGGTATCTTTCGTGCCGCTTAACAAAAAAGTTATACCGGCTTAGAGTCGGTAACTAGTAGAGCAAAAAAAATTGATATGTGGAAAAATGAAATACCTTCGTCAACAAAGTATTGCAGACCAATAAAATTTACATTTAAAAAAGAAACAAAAGCTGTCATAACTGACATAACTCTTCATGCTAGGATACGGTTTATGGAGCATACTCTTATATTAGGTTATGATTTGGATTTTAGTCCGTTAGGACAAACAGTGAGAAAAAACAAGTAAGAGCGCTATATTCGGCTGTGCCGAATCTTATAAACCCTTCACATTGGTCTTTAAATATACCCAGCCGAGTAATTTTGTACTGCAAATAATATAAAATAATATAATAAAAAACCTTGTGCGAGTTTTAAAGCCCATAGAAAAAATAACAAAATTTTAACGTTCGTATGAATAATAGAAATGGAACATTATTCATATTTTAAGGTTAATAAAACTTATTAAATGTTCTAGTCCCCCTGCTCTTCTCCAACTTTTTCAACGAAATATATGAATTATTTGATTATTACTTTTTGTAGAATATTCGAAGTCGATAGCTGTAATAGTTTTCCAGAAGTAGCGTATCGAATATTTCATAAAAATTGTTAATTTGTATGGGAGCTACCCCTTTTTTTGCCCCCACTCAAAAAAATGTTTCTTCAAAGCGTAGGCCTTCTTGCCCAATTACTTTTTGTAGAACATTTGATTTCGATATCTGTTATAGTTTCCGAGATATAGCATATCGAATATTTCATAAAAATTGTTAATTTGTATGGGAGCTACCCTTTTTTTTGCCCCCACTCAAAAAAATTTTTCTTTATAGCGTAGGCCTTCTTGCCCAATTACTTTTTGTAGAACATTTGATTTCGATATCTGTTATAGTTTCCGAGATATAGCATATCGAATATTTCATAAAAATTGTTAATTTGTATGGGAGCTACCCCTTTTTTTGCCCCCACTCGAAAAAATTTGTCTTTATAGCGTAGGCCTTCTTGCCCAATTACTTTTTGTAGAACATTTGATTTCGATATCTGTTATAGTTTCCAAGATATAACATATCGAATATTTTATAATAATTGTTGATTTGTATGGGAGCTACCCCTTTTTTACCCCCACTCAAAAAAATTTTTCTTTAAAGAGTAGGCCTTTTTGCCCAATTACTTTTTGTAAAACATTTGATTTTGATGTCTGTTATAGTTTCCGAGATATAGCATATCGAATATTTTATAATAATTGTTGATTTGTATGGGAGCTACCCCTTTTTTTGCCCCCACTCAAAAAATTTTTCTTTAAAGCGTAGGCCTTCTTGCCCAATTACTTTTTGTAGAACATTTGATTTCGATATCTATTATAGTTTCCGAGATATAGCGTATCAAATATTTCATAAAAATTGTTAATTTGTATGGGAGCTACCGCTTTTTTTGCCCCCACTCAAAAAATTTTTTCTTTAAAACGTAGGCATTTTTGCCCAATTACTTTTTGTAGAACATTTCATTTCGATATCTTTTATAGTTTCCGAGATATAGCGTATCGAATATTTTATAATAATTGTCGATTTGTATGGGAGCTATCCCTTTTTTTGCCCCCACTCAAAAAAATTTTTCTTTAAAGCGTAGGCCTTCTTGCCCAATTACTTTTTGTAGAACATTTGATTTCGATATCTGTTATAGTTTCCGAGATATAGCGTATCGAATATTTTATAATAATTGTTGATTTGTATGGGAGCTATCCCTTTTTTTGCCCCCACTCAAAAAAATTTTTCTTTAAAGCGTAGGCCTTCTTGCTCAATTACTTTTTGTAGAACATTTGATTTCGATATCTGTTATAGTTTCCGAGATATAGCGTATCGAATATTTTATAATAATTGTCGATTTGTATGGGAGCTATCCCTTTTTTTGCCCCACTCAAAAAAATTTTTCTTAAAAGCGTAAGCCTTCTTGCCTAATTACTTTCTGTAGAGCATTTGATTTCGATATCTGTTATAGTTTCCGAGATATAGCGTATCGAATATTTCATAAAAATTGTTAATTTGTATGGGAGCTACCCCTTTTTTTGCCCCCACTCAAAAAATTTTTTCTTTAAAGCGTAGGCATTCTTGCCCAATTACTTTTTGTAGAACATTTCATTTCGATATCTTTTATAGTTTCCGAGATATAGCGTATCAAATATTTTATAATAATTGTCGATTTGTATGGGAGCTACCCCTTTTTTTGCCCCCACTCAAAAAAAATGTTCTTTAAAGCGTAGGCCTTATTGCCCAATTACTCTTTGTAGAACATTTGATTTCGATATCTGTTATAGTTTCCGAGATATAGCGTATCGAATATTTCATAAAAATTGTAAATTTGTATGGGAGCTACCCCTTTTTTTGCCCCCACTCAAACATTTTTTTCTTTAAAGTGTAGGTCTTTGCGTACAATTACTTTTTGTAGAACATTTTAAGTCGATAGCTGTTATAGTTTACGAGATATAGCGCATTAAATATTTCACCAAATTTGCGCAATTTTAGGAAAATACCCCTTCCCTTGATCCTATCTAAAAAACTTTTTCCATTATTTAGGTCCCTTCTTTAGAAGTATCCGTGCCAAGTTTTGTGGCAAGAGTGACTATACTTACTGAGATATATAGGGATATATGCACGGATTTTGTCCTAAAAAAATGGGTTACTCTGGGTTTTCGCTTATATCTCGGTCAATAGTGAACCGATTTTGCTGATTTTAAATAGGGATTGTCTCCAGGATATTTCTAATAGTTTGACACCATTAACTGGTCTGTATCTTTTTTTTTTGACTCCGGAAACTTGATTTCAACAGACGGACATACGGACATCGCTAAATCGGCTTCCCTATCTATAAGGATTTAGAATATATATACTTTATGGGGTCGCAAATGAATAATAAAGAAATTACAAACGGAATGACAAAATGATATATACCCTATCACTGTGTGAAGGGTATAATAAGAAAAATTAAGAAATAAGAAAGCAAAAAAAGAAATAATTCAGGAAAAATATTTAGAACTAGACCTAATGATCGATCAGCCAAAGCAAGGAGAAGGAAACACAAATGATGGCAATACTGCAAGGACATTTTTTTTAAGGTCCAGAAACTGCAGCATCTATTACAGGTGGAACTTATAAAGCGCTTTTAGCATGCAAGATAAATGCAAAAAAATTTGGAGAGTATGCCAAAAAACAGCTATACTTTATAACGTGAAATACATTTGGAGATATATGCCATCCACAGTTCATTTAATTTTGTACCATGGGTAACAAATAATTAAACACAATATGCTACCAGTAGGGGATCTATTTGAAGAAGCGCAAGAAAAAAGGAACAAGAACTAGATTCTTTCGCAAGCACAACACCAGAAAAATTTCCAGATGTTCTACAAACGAAGACCTGATTATAACTATTTTATTATGCACGTCAGATCCCTTTACGTCCAATATCCGGCAAAAATGGGAAACTAATTAAATTGAATTAGACGTACATAGAAGCTTAACTACTTTTAGAAGATGAAAACCAAGGCTATTTAGAAGAAATATTTACTAAAATTGTTTAATTGACAGCAATGTTTTTAATTTTATCATTTTATGTACGTTAATCAATTTTAAACTTACAACTTTATACTAAAAGTTCACATATATTATTTATAATATCTATTTTAAACTTAATAAGCCAAAAAACTAACCTTTGGTTCCTCGTACAAAAAATTTAATGGCGGCCAAAGGTTGGCACTTTCTCACAAAATATAAGTTTTTATTAAGTATAAGTTGCAAATTTGACTAAAAATATATGACTTTGTACAAATCGAACGTTTTTAATAAGCATTAATAATTCAATTTTTAACATAAATCAGCAAAAACTCAAAATGCATTTTAAACGAATCATAGCTATTTTTCTAAGCGGTCGGTTTAAAAGTTTCATGTCTTAAACCTAAAGCTAATAAACTGCATTTTAAAATTCCGATCCAGTCAAAAGTTATTGATTTTAGACCACCTTCTCGCGAAATGGTCCACTGTGCGCTGGTGCTTTCTTGTTTTTTCATAGTGCCGTTAGTGTTTTTTTTAAATTTATCAGCGATAATTGTATGCAGTGACTGTTTTTGCAAGTCTTACAAATGGTTTTTTTTTTTGTCTAGAAACTTTTTGTTTACATATCTCACATCATAGTGGTATTTTTATTAAGTGTATTTATCGCTCGATAAACAATTCACTTTTACGTCTTTAAGTCAAACTTTAGAAACTGAATATCCTTGAACTCTTTTTAAAAGCGGCTGTATGACCCGTTTTAAACCAAAATTTTTCTTAAGTACACATATGTTTTATATAAAAATATAAATTCGCATTGTTAAACTAAAACTGAAAATTTCCTTGGTTCTTACACCAAATCATCAGTAGACTTTAAAGAAATTTTTAAAAAACCGCATGAATAGTTTCTGCCTTTATATAATAACTTCAATAAACTTACTAAGAATTATTATTAGCGAACTCAAACATTCAAGAGTTCTTTCAAAATTACAACAAATCTTTTTAGTTTTGATTTTCTTTTTCCCTTATACATCTGGATAACCATTGGATACCCCTAAATGTATTATAAGGATACTAAAAGCAAAACCTTTTCGTATTGCAACAATTTCTAAAAATTGGGAAAATTGAGATCAAATCCTGAACAGTATTTGGACATTGCTGTAAAGCTGAAATTTTTAGTTTTCGCTTAAAAAACTTGTGGGGGGCGCATGGTGTATAATGGATAGGATTGAGTTTAAAACAAAGTTATTAAGATATGCAAAATTTTGTGGAGAGTGATATTTAAAGCTGTCTTAGCCCTAAAAAAAACATATGAACAACCAGTCGTATGGACGGACAGATGGACATGCTTAATTCGCCTCAGAAAGTGATTCTCAGTCTACCGGTAATAAAACAAGTGGGTCTTAAAATATATGTGTAGGGCAATATAAACATCTGCAAAAATGCATGGAATACCTTCCACATTTGAAGCGTTTGTATAATATGTTTAGTGCTTTGTTACGCTTTTCTGAATTCAAAATTACGCTTTTTTGTGCCTTTTTTTATGTACAATGTGCTTTTGCTTCCAAAAAGTTGGCATTACTGAGGCGCTCATCAAAGCATAAAATAGTTTCTGCCCCTCCCCAGCAATCAAAAATACCAACTAGTGCTATGCCCCCATTAGCACATCCAACAACATTTCAAGTTTCTAATGCTAATGCATTGAAGCCTAATTAGCCCCCAAACACAAGTAAGCGTAATCAGCCAGCAGCTCCACAAGAAATGCCAATAAATGAACCAACTGGTCCCAATTTTAACGTCCTGGAAGCCGAAACTGACAATATGGTAAAACAACTTACGCAGATCATGCCACAAAAAGGGACGGCATGATGCGAGAAATGCAAAAAATGCAGTCTGCTCTTCTGTAGGCCATGCTAAAAAGGCCATGAACTGCCTCAAAGTTGCTTTCTGGAGCGCAAGCGGCATCTGCCTACACCAAAACGAACTCTAATATTTAGCACACCAAAACATTGATGAAATATTGATTTTTGAGACTCATATTACATCTAGAAGCACTTTCAAAATAAGTGGATAATCTTTTTACGATTCGAAGAATCCCAGAGATAGATCATGTGGTGGCTCGACTATAATAATCAAATCAAGAATCAAACACCAATAGATTAGTGTTTTTTCGAATGTTATATACAAGCAACAAAGGTCGGGTTTTGTATGATTCCGTCTCTGTTATGGGGCTTAACGTTATTTCATCTGGACAACAAACCTATTTGCCAAATGATTACAATAAAGACGTTATCGATTTGAGCGTAACAAAAGGTATATCCCCGAAAATTATCGAGGCTGAAGCCCTGATGATTGTCTGAGAAGCTTTAATGAGAACAATAAAAAAGTTTCTTTTACCTACCCTCAGTCTAAAAACAACAGAAATTTTACAGCCGATGTGCAACAGTTTCATCTGAACCGATTTTTTATATCTGTGGAAATCGTAAATTTTCTTTATTTTATTTTTGTGTTTACCGCACTGTTATTTGCTAGTGCTATTGGCGCATATTCAGAAATCGTAACTAAAGTCGAAACTTATAAAACAGAAACCAAAAAATAGTTCATAGACAGTTAAAGATCATATTCACAAATCATAACTATCGCAACAACTGCTTTCAGCAATGCAACACTGTATTCAATAGATTTTTGTTGACTAAAAACACATCTCTAGTTTGTTTTCTTTTTTGTTTGATTTTTTCTTGGACGAAATGGACGCAATTAGTAAAGAAAATAAGGTAAGTTTATTATTATTGTTAGAAAAAATATGTATTTATTACTTTGGGTATTTTAGAGAGACTCAAATTGGTCGCCAGATGAAAAATTGTTGTACTTTTCAAATATGTTAATAATAAAATGAAATCAATCAGCTGTTCTTTAAATGTATCTGTTAGTTGACACTTAGTTACAGCTTTACCCATGATTAGGTTAAAACTTGTCGTGCTGATAGTAATCAACTAAGAATAACTTAAATAGGTACTTAAAAAAGTTAACACTTAGATATCATTTCTGAATATGCGGCATTGTTGTTTAGTAAATAAAATTTGTAAGAAATTTGGAGAAAACAAGAAAAAAATAATATATATCAATATTAGCTGTTTTTTGCTAAAAGTATGTATAATATATAAAGTCAAATTGTGTTTTTATCTATTTTGATAAAATTCACATTTGGTTCTCAGAAATTTTTTCTAGTCACTATTTTTTGTTTTTCTTCCCATAAATTACATAAGTACAAATTTTGTGTAACAAATGCTATTTTTTAAGTTATTTTTGTTGTTTTTTTAATAAAGATGAATTCTTTTTTTCATTATGTAGATTTTGTAATTAAATGGGCGGTTAACCGATTAACCAGTTTTTTGAAGTTCGGGTAACCGGAAACCCGGTTTTAAAAAAAGGTCGGTTTTTTGACAACACTAATCTTCGCTTAAGCGAACTAACAATAAGTATTCAAATCTTAAAACTAAGTAATTAATACTAGTCCAGTCAGTACCAGACTAAAATTTAAGTTCTCACAATAAAATAATTCTTTTCAAAAGTTTCATCTAAGAGCAATAGTATCCCTTCTTTTTAGGCGGGTGTGCCCACTATGTTGCAGGATGCTTCGAGCGAGCGGATTTGAATGTGTTTCCAGCTTGGCAAGAAATGATGGAGAAAAGTGTGATTTCTCGCCAGTCTTTTAGAGATTGTTTGCATTGCACTGACATGAGTAGACTACCGCCGGCCGTTGCTAGATGTCCTATGAAAATACGTTTCCAACTTTTTAATGTCGTTGAGGCTATTAATGATCTAAATGATAAAAAAAGTGCCTGCTTTTAGAGCTGCCTTGCAAAGCAAAAATAATAATTCTACTAATTTTTAATGCTTGAACATTTCCCGCCACCTTGGAAAATTGTCTTGGTAAAGATGATTCCTAAGCCTGGAAAAGATCCTTCGAGGGTGGAGTCTTACAGGCCTATAAGTATTTTACCAACTATTTCTAAATTTTTCGAAAATGGCTTAAAAACAAGCTGACCCTAATCCTGAATGAAAATAACTTTGTTGCAAATCACCAAATTGGCTTTCGGAGTGAACATAGTACCATCGAGCAAACCCATAGATTGGTATAGGTTATAAGAAATGCCTGTTTCACGCTCTTTATTTATGTCTCGCAAGCCTTTGATAAAGTTTGGCATAAAGGCCTGTTCAACAAGCTAAAGCTGAACTTACCGGTGAATATATTCAACCTTTTGGAGAGTTACATAACTGGCCGACACTTCATGATCAAAGAGGGAAACCACTTAAGATGTTTTAAAACAAGGTGTACCTCAAGGGAGTATAAAAGATCCAATTCTTTACTCGATTTACACAGCTGATAAGGCTACCAATAATTTTCCACACACGTCGACATTTGCTATTGATAACGCGTTTCTCAGTATTTATCAAAACCCTAAAGAGACCTTGAAACAACTGCAGCATTGCGTAACCCAAATAGAGATGTGAACAAAGTTATGGGGTATTAAAATAAATGAGCAAAAATTCACCCACGTTACTTTTTCTTTACGCAAGGTAACGTGTCCCCTAGTTCTTATTAACAACCAGACGGTGCCTCAACGAATTGAGACGAAATATCTTGGCCTTCACCTCGACCGCCGCCTCACGTGGAAGTTATATAAAGATACGAACTTGACATAAATAAAACGTAAAAAACCCAAATCCACTGTATAATTGGTAGAAACTCTGTGCTACGTCTTAATCTCTACAACTCGATTTTAAAACCAATTTGGTGCTACGGTGTACATTTATGGGCCTCTGCTTCCGCCTCCAATTTAGAAAAAATTCAACACCTTGAAAACAAAATAATACAAATGATAGCTGACGCTCCATGGTATGTTAAAAACGGCAACATCCACAAGGATTAACAAGTTCCACTAGTTAGATGTGAAGTCCTAAACTATGTGGACAGGTATTTAAATAAGTTGGAAACACACCCAAATCTGCTCGCTCGAAACATATTACAGCATGCACGGCACAGTCGTTTAAAATAAAGGGATACTGACGCACTTAGATAAAACTTTTAGAAATGTTTTATACTTGAATTTGAAAACTTAGATTTTAGTCTGGCACTGGCTGGACAAATTAAAACTATTTAGCTTTAAGATTTCATTACTTATTGTTAGTTTGCCAAAGGCAAAAATTCAATAATAAAAATAAAAAAATATATATTTAACGAATTTTTACAAAGTAATTTCATGAATATTAAAGAAGTTTGACAAAAATGTTCTATTTTTGTGCGATTTGTTGTAATTGGATAAAAGTTTCATAGTTTACAAATAAAAACTCGTACAAAAAACTTTCGCTACTTTCGAAAATTTTAAAATTTTATTACTTAATTTTTTGTTAAAAACTGCGAAAAATTTGTATGTATATACAAGGTGTCTGCCGGCCAAGCATCTATTTTGTTTGTTTATAATTTTTGATTAAATGAAAGAGAATGGATCTTATATTAATTTTTTTTCATATTTTTATTACTGAATTTTCGCCTTTGACGAACTTACAAAATATTCAAATTTAAACTATTTAACTTATTATGTTTTGGTTATTGAAAGACTCCAATATTTTCTTTGTTGTGCTGAATCGTTGATATTATGAACTTATATTAGAACAGCCAGTGCTAGACTAAAATATAGGTTCTCATAATAAAATAAAATAACTTCAGTAGTTTCATCTAAGCGAAATAGTATACATTCTTTTCAGACGAGTGTGTCCACTATGCTGCAAAATGCTTCGAGCGAGCGGATTTGGATGCGTTTCCAAAATGCGTTTAATAAATGTTTTATTTAGTGTCGGCAATTTTGTATGAAATACAATATCAGATAAATGTCCGCTTCTGTTAGCCTCACGAATGCGAGACCTTTTGAGCACATTTTTTATTACATTCTCACATATTTCACGCGGTATTTAGTTTTATCACAAATATTTTTTTGAGTTGCTCTAGAGTTTCTGGTTTGTTTGCATAGACCTTACTTTTTAGATATCCCCACAATAAGAAACCTGGAGCAGTCAAATCAGGCGATCGTGGAGGCCAATTAACCTCACCATTTCTTGAAATATCTTGTTGTGGAAAGAGGTCTCGCAGCTATTCTATTGTAATCCTGGCGGTATGCGATGTGGCTCCCACATGTTAACCGAGCCCAAAACATGCAGTTGTGCTATTTAAAAGTTTTCAATCACATCACGATATCACTCCCCATTGACAGTTTCCGTGACGCCGTTTTCAGTTTCAAAAAATCAAGGTCCAATGATTCCTCCTAACTGTCACTTTTAATCGATGCGAAGGTGACTGATGAATAATTTGAGGGTTTTTCATTACCCAGAACCAACTACTCCCTTTGTTCACATATTCATTCAAATGAAAACGTGCCAACATGAGTGACAACATTATAATTTTTTCATTTAATTGATGATTGCTTTTAAAAAATTGTTTTAACGATTAAAACACGTTGGTTTACCGAATATTTTTCTATAATAAATTTGCCACGTTTCTACTTCACGACTGCAAAATATGAACTGTCAAGACTAGTGTTTACCAAAATGGCTGCAAACCAAAGTAGTAAACCTTGCCGCCAGTATGGAAAGTTGCCTTGGTAGAGATGATTCCTTGGCCTGGAAAAGGTACTTCGAATGTGTAGTCCTACAAGCCTATAAGTCTGTTACCAACTATGTCTAAACTGTTTGAGAGATTGCTTAATAACAAGATGACCCTGATCTTGAATGACAATAACTGTACTACAAAACACCAGTTTGGCTTTTGGCGTCAACATAGTACCATCTAACAAATCAAAAAAATTAATACAGGTGATAAGTAAAGCTTTGGGGAAAAGAAGCACTGCTCCGCGCTCTTTATTTATGTCTCTCAAGCCTTTGATACATTTTGGCATTAAAGCCCTTTGAACCAGCCAAAGCTGAATTTACCGGTAAATATATTCAACGTTTTGGATAGTTACAAGCTGGCCGACAATTTCTGATCAAACAGGGAAACCACTTAAGTTGTTCTCAACCTATAGGTCCTGTTGTACCTCAAGGAAGTATATTAGGTCCAGTTCTGTACTTGACTAACACAGCAGGAATGCCTACCAATAATTTAACACACACGTCCACATTTTCTGGTGATACTGCTTTCCTCAGTATTTATAAAGACCCTAAAGAGGCCTCGTACCAACTGCAACACCACGTAACCCAAGTAGAGAAATGGGATAATAAATTTTTCCATATATTTATTATTGAATCTTCGCTAATGCGAACTAACAATAAGTACTCAATTCTTAAAACTTAGTAATATTATATTAGTCCAGTCAGTACCAGACTAAAATTTAAGTTCTCACAATAAAATTAACTAATTTCAAAAGTTTCATCTAAGAGCAATAGTATCCCTTCTTTGTAGGCGGGTGTGCCCACTATGTTGCAGGATGCTTCGAGCGAGCGGATTTGGATGTGTTTCCAGCTTATTTAAGTACTTGTCCACATAGTTTAGGATTTCGCATTTTACAAGTGGAACTTCTAGATCCTTGTGGATGTTGCTGGTTTTCAATATACCAAGAAGCACCAGTTATCATTCTTAGAATTTTGTTTTGACGGCGTTGAATTCTTTCGATGCTAGAGGCGGAAGCAGTGCCCCATAATTGTATACCGTAGCACCAAATTGGTTTTAAAATCGAGTTGTATAGTAGAAGTTTACAATCAGCACAGAGTTTCTACCAGCTAGCCAGTGGATTTGAGCAGCTTTAAGTTTCATTTGAGTCAGCTTCGCATCTATATGAGGCTTCTATGTGAGGCGGCGGTCTAGGTGAATACTGAGATATTTTGTCTCGGTTCGTTGAGACGCCATATGGTTGTTAATAGTGATTGGGGAGCACGTTTCTTTGCGTTTCCTCAGAGTCGACCGACACAATTGGTTTTCCCTTACAAACATATTCGTAGAACATACTTACCTTCTATCTCCACGCCCTAAGGGGGTCGCCATACAAAATTCAAAAATAAGGTAAAACCCCCTTTAGCTTACCCGTAGCCGCTCCAGAGGAATAAAATGTATCACAGACCCCCATTAATTCTCCCTCCCAAGCATATTCCTAAAACATACTTACCCCCTATCACCTTCACCGCTACAAATTTTTAAAAATTTTAGCGTAAAAACCCTAACAGCTGCCCTAATCACCCTTTAAAAATAAAAAAATCTTTCATACATAAAAACCGGATAAAAATAACAAAAAGGTTGGGGGTTTCGAAAGTCCAATGAGAAGGTAATCTTAAAATTTGGCACAGTCGAATAAAGCGCTCTTACTTGTGATTTCTAAAGTTGTGTTTTTAGCACAACAACGCTTCAATCCACATTGCTTTATCCGCGAAATCGTGGATCCAAAGCCAAAAATTTGAAAATCAAAGCGTTTGGGATGGTTGGTAAGAAAAGTTTGAGAGTCTGAAAAGCAATACAGCACAAAATCCGAAATATTCGAAGGCGTCAATAATGCTTAGACAACCATTTCCCTACTTTATATAAAAAATAATTATAGTTTAATTCCCTTATCAATTTCTTGGAGTTACTTTTGACAAGGGTGGCATCACGAATTAGAAAGTATCCTTAAAATTGTGCTAAGTATTATATATATGTAAGTATTGAAAACCTATATAGTTCTTCAAAGAGCTCGTAAAATTAAATTTTTTTGCGGATGTCACTATTCTGATGACCAATTTTACTTAACGTTTTTTTGTTGTTTTTTCTTTTTTAATGAATTACTTTTGCCTTCAGCGTTACGGCAAAGTTTCTAACCCCAGTTTTCGCGCCTGATGTAAGCAATGCACATTGGGAGGCATTTATATATGTATGAGAAAATTTTGAATCTTCGTTAAAGTCCAGGTGGGAATTTGTAACAGAAGGTTTAAAAACTTTAGACGAAAGCGTAACCTTTGTGTCTAGGCCTTTTTTGGATTAAAGTTCATGTTTCAAAATTATCTTATTGAAAAAATCTTTTTTTTTTAATCTTTTTTTAAACCTTCTTGAAATAAGAGTCAAAAATTACCATCTTTTATTAAACTTACAATTAACATTAACGTTATTGTACTTTTTTCCAGAGGCCTCAAGGTATTACGATTTAGTTAAAGTCAACCATAACAAATTTTTCTGCTAAATATTTTGGAAATTTTTTTAGCAAAGCATTTTGATTCTTGTTTTATTTAACATGTGTATGTGTTGGTAAGGTGAGAATAAGCTTCTTATGTCCGCAATTTCAACAAATATTTAGATATCTGTGCATGGCGCAATAATTTATCAGGTGGTGTTGATTTTACAACAACAAAATTTGGTGAATAAAATTTTCGTTTTTGTTGTAGTTTTCGTTGGCTCTGTTGTCAAAAAATGTATGTAAATGTAAACAACTTTGACTACCCAGCCTCGATTTATGCAAGAAAAAAGTAGATCAGCTGTGCTTGTAACACCACCTGGTACGATTATTTCACCATGTATCTGTGTGTATTAATACATATCTATGGTGTAAATTAATAAAGTTTTATCTAAAATTAGGTACATACACAAGCAGTTATATATTATTCACATAAGTATGTATACTTAGGACACGACTAAGAGTTGTTCAATTCAACCTACTATAGAAGTTTCTGCTTTACAAAAACCTAAACAATGATCCCTTAATATATGAATATATTTATACAAATATACACACACAATTCATGTAGAAATATAAAAAAAAAATTGTATAATTAAAGGTTCCAAAGAGAAAATTACTAAATAATAGAATGCACCCGTATGCTTAAATGATCACACTCACGCACTTACACAGGTTTCAGGAAACAAATGTTTTAATCACGCAACAATTGTTGTTTGGATCAACTATCCTCTGAAGCAAGTTAACAAAAGATTCTTCAAACAGGTGATGCCTTATAATGTACATAAGTACATTTACGACATTTATTGTGCTACAATTAATATATTTTACAAAGAAACACAAAGTGAAAAAACTCAAGTGATTTGAAGAAATAATAATTTCAATACAACCAGCCAATAAGTAGAAACACATTAATATTTTAAAATTTATATATGGGCGATTCCTTTGTATGGCTGTGCCCTTCACATTGCCCAAATCACGATTTTTTCGTTTTTCTATCAATTTTTTTATTTTTGAAATATTTCTAATTTTTGAATAGGGGTCGGTGTCATAGTTTAACCCTCTTAGGGTGACTACGGGGAAGTTGTAGGCGATTTTACACTAATTTTTAAAAATTTTGTACGACAACCCCCTCAGGGTGTGGAGATAGGTGGTAAGAATGTTTTAAGAAAAGGTTTGGTAAGGGAAACTGAAGGGGGTCGGTCGTACACTTTATTTTTCTAAGGCCGAATCTGGGAAAGTTATGGGCATTTTTGTAAATTTTTAATGGCAGCCCCTTAGGTACTGGATATTAAAGACGCGCACCGGTATATCTGTTTACACCAGTTTGTGTGTTTTTTTAGTTGTGAGTGCGTTTTGATAAGTATTTTCGTGTTTCTGTTACAAGTTTGTGTTTTCTCAAATTTGTTTTTTTATGTTTCGTTGAAACAGATACCAATAACAAATTATAGTTTACTATAGGAACTTTTGTTATTTTTTACCCTTCACATAAGTGATAAGGGTATATGCAGCACCGGCGCTATACTTTTTGTCACCTGGTGCACTTTTTGAAAAGGTCGCCCTTATATGTCCGTTTCTACATCACCCAAGAGGTAGAACTTTCGATGCATTTTTTTAAGAGGTTTCCTGCGGAGGTGTAATCCTCTACAACACAAAAGAAGATAAAAATGTTGATATGCATATTGTCATATAGTGTTAAACTAATTGTTTTTAATACATATACATGTTACATGTAAGTTAAATAGGTGATGTGTACAGTAATAAGACACTACTATCGTTCAAAGAGTACTGATGATGGAATTGCGTAGCTGCTTTTGAAAATGCATTCTACTTGGCTAGTATCGGTAGAAAAACCAGCTTTTTCAAATAAAAGCTTCTTTCAACATTAACGGAAAAATATAAATAAAAAGAAATTATATATGTAAACTTTAGAAAAAATAAATAGCAAAAATTTGTGACAAAAATGTTTTTAGTCCATATAAATTCAGATTTATATTTCAAAATTAAAAAAAAAATAATAATAAAAGTATTAAATATTTATTTCGTTATAAAATTAAAATTTAATTCTCCGCGCTTTAATTTTTGCAAAATCATTTATTTCTATTTTGCAAAAAATAAATGCCATTCATATGCCATTATTAAATATGTATCACTATCTAGTAGATTCTTTTGTAAAAGCCAGTAAAAATGTTTTGTTAATATGGAGTAGGAAGTTGTCATGAAAAATGTTCGTGCGTGTGTGTGCAGATTTCGTATTTTTCTCCATATCTTATATATAAAAGAACAATTTTTTTTTTGTTAGTGACACCGCTTATAACTCAAGAACGGCTGGACCGATTTTAATGAAACTTGAAAAAAAGACATACCCGATATCTGGGAATGCGTTTTAGGCTTATTTATTTTTTGAAATTCCGACTGGGCGTGGCACCTCCCATACAAATTGAACAGTTTTTTTCACATACCTCAATACCTATTATAGTTGAAGTCTCCAAATTTGGTATAGGTAAGTTATTTACCGATGTGCATAATGGAGTTGTTTATGGGCGGAAACAAATAAATGGGCGTGGCACCTCCCATACAACAAAAATAGTTTTTTGTATATATCTCAATACCTGTAATAGCTTAAGTCTCCAAACTTCGTACGGTTGTTTATAGTGCTAATATGCAAAATTGAGCTTTGTATGGGCGGGAAAAAATAAATAGGCGTGGCACCTCCCATACAACGAAAATAGTTTTTTGTATATATCTCAATACCTGTAATAGCTTAAATCTCCAAACTTCGTACAGATGTTTATAGTGCTAATATGCATACTTAAGCTTTGTATGGGCTGGAAGAAATTAATGGGCGTGGCACCTCCCATACAACGAAAATAGTTTTTTGTATATGTATATCTCAATAACTGTAATAGCTGAAGTCTCCGAACTTCGTATGGATGTTTATAGTGCTAATATGCATAATTAGGCTTTGTATGGGCTGGAAGAAATAAATGGGCGTGGCACCTCCCATACAACGAAAATAGTTTTTTGTATATGTCTCAATAACTGTAATAGTTGAAGTCTCCAAACTTCGTACAGATGTTTATAGTGCTAATATGCAGAATTGAGCTTTGTATGGGCGGGAAAAAATAAATAGGCGTGGCACCTCCCATACAACGAAAATAGTTTTTTGTATATATCTCAATAACTGTAATAGCTGAAGTCTCCGAGCTTCGTATGGATTTTTATAGTGCTAATATGCATACTTAAGCTTTGTATTGGCGGAAACAAATAAATTGACGTGGCACCTCCCATACAACAAAAATAGTTTTTTGTATATATCTCAATACCTGTAAGAGCTTAAGTCTCCGAACTTCGTATGGATGTTTATAGTGCTAATATGCATAATTAGGCTTTGTATGGGCTGGAAGAAATAAATGGGCGTGGCACCTCCCATACAACGAAAATAGTTTTTTGTATATGTCTCAATAACTGTAATAGCTGAAGTCGCTTTGTATGGGCTGGAAGAAATAAATGGGCGTGGCACCTCCCATACAACGAAAATAGTTTTTTGTATATATCGCAATAACTGTAATAGTTGAAGTCTCCAAACTTCGTACGGGTGTTTATAGTGATAATATGCATAATTAAGCTTTGTATTTGCGGGAAAAAATAAATGGGCGTGGCACCTCCCATACAACGAAAATAGTTTTTTGTATATATCTCAATAACTGTAATAGCTGAAGTCTCCAAACTTCGTACGGATGCTTACAGTGCCAATATGCATAATTGTGCTCTGTATGGGTGGGAAGGAATATATGGGCGTGGCACCTTACATATAACGAAAATAGTTTTTTTTATATATCTCAATAACTGTAATAGCTGAAGTCTCCAAAGTTCGTACGGATGTTTATAGTGCTAATATGCATAACTGAGCTCTATATGGGCGGGAAGAAATAAATTGGCGTGGTACCTTCCACACAACGAAAAAAGTTTTTTTCATATATTTCAATAGCTGTAATAGCTGACGTTTTCAAACTTCGTACGGAAGTTTATGGTGCTAATATGCATAAAAGAAATAAATGGGCGTAGCACCTCCCATACAACGAAAATAGTTTTTTGTATATATATAAATAACTGTAATAGCTGAAGTTTTAAAACACGTACGAATGTTTATAGTGCTTATATGCATAATTGTTCTCTGGGCTGTAACAGCTGAAATCTCCAAATTTAATATTGGTATTTATTATGTTAATATGCATAACTAAGACGAGTATAGGCAGAATGTGAATTATGAGCTTGCAACCTCTAATATCATGGAAATATTTATATGTGTATCTCAATAACTGTAACAGCTAAGGTCTCCAAACTTTTTGGTGTGGCACCTTCCATACAATTGGAATTTTTTTTACATGTACTTCAATTATTCTTATACCTAGAGTCTCAAAATTGTCTATGTATGTTTATGTTTGGGAATAATGGGTATGGCACCTTCCATACAACAAAAATGCTTTCTTATATAAGCATCAATAACTGTAAAAAAACTTCAAAAACGTGTTCATATTTTTCTTAGACCCGTTTAACGCAATTTAATTTATTAGTTTAAAAGTAACAGAAATAACCTAAAAATCGCCACTAAATGTTTATCCCTTTTTACCCCTTAGGATCAAAATTATCAAAATTTTATATTCATATTTTTCGAGATCTGTCGAACGCAATTTCAAAATATAATTTGAGCCCCTTTTTATATTTTTCGGTTCCGAAGGTACAAAAGTGGATATAAGCCATTTCAAAATATGGTTTTTTATCCTGTCTCGCCTCTGGTGGTCTAATATTTCAAAAAAAGTACTAAAAAGGCATTCATAACTTTGAAACCTGTCGAGCGTAAATAAAATTATAATTATATCTTTTTTTAGTTCAGAAGCTACAAAATTAACCAATACATAGTTCAAGCCTTGCCCTAAGCATTAAGGCTATGCAATGATAAATCTGTCTGTCATATAGTCATTAACGCAATTTTTTTCTATACATTGTTTTGTAATCACAACAAACATTTAAAAGAATAAAAAAAATATTTACAAGTGGCGGATAGGACTACAAAATAATGAAGCCATTATAAACTGAACTGTTTGTGAAGTTTTTTTTGGTAATAGCTTCCCATCATGAAAGACGCGATAGGCTACAGCTTTTCTATTCACGCTTTGTCAGCAATTTTCAGTACTTATCAAAGAAACAAACAGAACATGTTTATACGTTATTGACACGCTATTAAGGATAATATTTTGTGAATTATGTGTGTTTAGGTCTAAATTCGTTTGCTGATTATATATATTGTTAGGCAATACGTGTTCGGAGATACTCGATGCTGGATGTATTCAAAGAAAGTAAAAGGAAACGGTTTTGTGGTTGACAACAGTTGGACTGCGCTATATTTGCCACTTCTTTCCAAATCATTTAAGACAGTTTGCAATGTTGAATATTCTAATTTAGTGAAGTCGATCAAGTACATCTGCAAATGTGTCACGAAAGACAGCGATTTGGTTGTTTTTAGCATCGTAACCTCCAATGGCAACGATGAAATTACGCGTTATCAAGTTGGACGGTTTGGCGTATAGTCTCATTCCCTATTCACGAATGTCATCCCACTGTTGCACATTTAGCAGTGCATCTGAAAAATGGCCAACGATTATATTTCACTGCGGCAAATATTGTTCAACGTGCTGAAATACCTCCTGCGACAACATTGACAAGTTTCTTTGCTGTTTGTCAAAGCGATCCGTTTGCACAAACTTTACTTTACTCGGAGATGCCACGGTATTACACTTGGAACGCTTCTTCAAAAAATGTTAACTTCGAAAGGAAGGCACTATGGTTCCTGGGCATCCGGATGTGCGTTCAAGTGATGCTCTTGGTCGTATTTATTCAGTTCATCCGAAGAATGATGAATGGTTTTATTTGCGGTTGTTGCTGGTGAATGTTCGTGGTCCAACATCATTTGCAGCATTACGTACTGTGTAATGGTATAGTCTGTCCAACATTTCGTGCTGCATCTAAAGAACCCAATTTGCTTAAAAACGATACTCATTGGGATACGACAGTCGCTGAGGCATATACGAACATTAATGGCATGCTTCCCGTCAAGTCCAAGTCACCTGTGGAACAAATACAAGGACAATGTGCCAATTAGTTCAAACTTTTTTTTTTTTTTTTTTGTTCATATATTTTATTATTGAATCTTCGCTTAAGCGAACTAACAATAAGTATTCAAATCTTAAAACTAAGTAGTTAATACTAGTCCAGTCAGTACCAGACTAAAATTTAAGTTCTCACAATAAAATTAACTAATTTCAAAGGTTTCATCTAAGAGCAATTGTATCCCTTCTTTTTAGGCGGGTGTGCCCACTATGTTGCAGGATGCTTCGAGCGAGCGGATTTGGATGTGATTCCAGCTTATTTAAATACTTGTCCACATATTTCAGGATTTCGCATTTTACAAGTGGAACTTCTAGATCCTTGTGGATGTTGCAGATTTTGATATACCAAGGAGCACCAGTTATCATTCTTAGAATTTTGTTTTGACGGCGTTGGATTTTTTCGATGTTAGAGGCGGAAGCAGTACCCCATAATTGTATACCGTAGCACCAAATTGGTTTTAAAATCGAGTTGTAGAGTAGAAGCTTACAATCAAGACGTAGCACAGAGTTTCTACCAATAAGCCAGTGGATTTGAGCAGCTTTAAGTTTCATTTGCGTCAGCTTAGCATCTATATGAGGCTTCCATGTAAGGCGGCGATCTAGGTGAATACCAAGATATTTTGTCTCAGATCGTTGAGGCACATTATGGTTGTTGATAGTGATTGGAGGGCACGTTTCTTTGCGTAAAGTAAAAGTTACGTGGGTACATTTTTGTTCATTTATCTTTAGTCCCCATAAATTTGCCCATTTCTCAACTTGGGTTACGTGTTGCTGCAGCTGGTTCGAAGCCTCTTTAGGGTCTTTGTGAATACTAAGAAAAGCAGTGTCATCAGCAAATGTCGACGTGTGTGTGAAACTATTGGTTGGCATATCTGCCGTGTAAAGCAAGTACAAAATTGGACCTAGTATACTTCCTTGAGGGACACCAGCCTCTATTGGTTGGGGACAACTTATTTGGTTTCCCTCTTTGATCATAAATTGTCGGCCTGTTATGTATTTTTCTAAAAGGTTGAAAATATTAGCTGGAAGGTTGAGCTTTAGTTTGTTTAGAAGGCCTTCATGCCATACTTTGTCGAAAGCTTGTGAGACATCGATAAATAGTGCGGAGCAGTACTTCTTTTTCTCAAAGGCTTTTCTTATAACCTGTACCAACCTGTGAGTTTGTTCGATGGAACTATGTTGACTTCTAAAGCCGAATTGGTGATTTGGAATGCAGTTGTTGTCATTCAGGATCGGATTTAGCTTGTTTTTTAACAGTTTTTCGAACAATTTTGACATTGTGGGTAACAAACTTATGGGCCTATAAGATTCTACCTTCGAGGGATCTTTGCCAGGCTTAGGAATCATCTTTACTAAGGCAACTTTCCATATAGGCGGAAAATGTTCAAGCCGAATTATCGCGTTAAAAATAAAAAGAATGATTCTTTTAGCAGTAAGAGGCAGCTCTATGAGCATTTTGTTGCTTATTTTGTCAACGCCAGGAGCTTTTTTACCATTAAGGTTAGCGATAGCCTCTACAACATCAGCAAATCGGAAACGTATTTCTAAAGGACGTCTAGCAACAACAGGCGGTAATTCCCTCACGTCAGTGCATGTATTGGGAGTGAATACGTTTTTGAAGTGATTTGCGAATAGATCGCATTTTTCTTCATCATTTCCAGCCCAGGATCCTCTCAGATTGCGCAGTGGTGGTTTTGCGATAACAGGTCTTTTAAGACGTCTGGCTGATCGCCATAAGGAATAATTTGTCTGAGGAGTCGCGTCTAGACCTTCCAGGCACTCTGTCAGTGATGCAATTCTGTGAGGGTCCAACAAGCTTTTTAGTTGGGTTGTACATTCTTTCAGCTTAGTTTTAAGTTGGGGCGATCTATGTTTTTGCCATTCCCTGCGGGCTCTTCTTTTTTCAGATACCAACTTTTCCACATCTTCAGAGAAAATTTTGTTGTACCTAGTCTGGCGGTAGGTAGAAGACGCATGTTCAACGGCTTTGTTAATGTTTTCATTTAGGACGCTCAAACAATCATCTATGTCTACGGGAGTTTTTAGCGGTTGATTCTCCGCGCAGTGAGTACTAATATATTTTTTATATTTCAACCAATTAATTCTTTTAGATAAGAAAAACTCACTATCTGCTATTTGGTGAGGACTGCAGATAGTGATTATTGTGGGTGAGTGGTCAGAAGATAAATCCAAGGAGGCTTGAGCCTCAATGAGCTCCGAGGATATACCTTTTGCTACGCCAAAATCAATTACGTCTGGAATTTTATTGTGGTCTGTTGGCCAGTAGGTTGGTTGTCCAGTTGAAATAACATAAAGTCCCATTTCAGACACGGCATCATACAAGACACGACCTCTGGGACTAATTAGGCGGGAGCCCCAGTATGTGTGCTTAACGTTATAGTCTCCAGCAGCTATGAAGCGGGGACCTAATGATTTGTAGAAACTGTTGTACTGATCCTTCGTTATGGAGAATCTGGGTGGACAGTAAACTGATGAAATAACAAGGTTATGGAAAAATTCATCAACGCAGACGTTCGTAGCTTGGATATAACATTCCGAGAGGCCACCCAACCATTGGTGTTTAATTCTTGATTTGATTAGAATAGCCGAGCCACCACATGATCTATCCCTAGGATCCTTTGAATCGTAAAAAGAATAACCACTAATTTTAAAAGTGCTTCTAGATGTCATATGAGTCTCAGAAATACACATAACATCGATTTTTTGGTTCATCAAGAAATATTCGAGCTCGTTTTGGTGTTGGCGGATGCCGTTTGCGTTCCAGAAACAAACCCTGAGGCAGTTCATGGTCTTTTAAGCATAGCCTGCAGAAAAGCAGACTGCATTTTTTGCATTTCTTGCATCATGTTGGCCATTTGCGCCATAATCTGCGTAAATTGTGTGACCATATTGTCAATTACGGCTTCCAGGCGGCTAAAATTAGGCCCGGTTGGTTCGCTAGTTGGCACTTCTTGTTGTGTTGTAGGCTGGGTAGACTTACGTGAACTAGGCTGGGTAGACTTTAATGCGGCGGCGTAAGAAACTTGATTTGTAGTTGGTTGTGCCAATGGAGGCATATTTGTAGTTGGTATATCTAAAGGCTGGGGAGGGGCAGGAACTATTTTCAGCTTAGTTGAGCGCATAACTGAATTGAAAACAGGACAACCTCTATAGTTGGCAGTGTGGTTTCCCCCGCAGTTGCTGCATTTCTTCATCCTAGGATCATCTTTTGGCTTGTCGCACTTGGTCGTATCGTGCAGATCCCCACAGACAACACAAACAGAAGGCAACTTACAACAAGCTTTAGTGTGGCCATATTCCTGGCAGTTCAAGCACTGTACAGGCCCAGATCGCTTGTGTGGCACTTCCACAGTAACTCGTCGGTGCATAATATATCTCAAATTATAAATGGGGTAAGTTTCACTCTTTTTCAATTTGATATCACCAGGCTCAAGCTCCACTCGGAATAATGGTGGGGGTGTTTTTCCCTGTTTCTCATATTGGATACAGTCCTAACCATAAACCCTTTGCTTAACAAACTGGTCTGGATCTCTTCTGGGTCAACATTAGAATCAATGCCTTTAATAACTACCTGAAGGCCTTTTGCGGTCTTGAGTTGGTAGGTATAGAAGTTTTTGCTGAGTTTCTCGAGCTCGGAAACCGTAGCGCGGTAGGCGTTTTCATGGTTTACTTGAATTTTTGTCTCAAATATGTTACCGCGTTTAACATTTGAGACATAAAAGTTATTTTCCCCAATCAAACTGACTAAAAACTTGACGAGATCATTTGAGTTTTTTTCCCTCAAATAAATGGGAGGTGGCTTAAAGGCCTTTCTTTCACTAACTGGGGCCTCATTATCCTCTTGCAAAATTGCAAAACGATTTTGCGATGAGGTTGGCCTTTCATCGTCTTTTAAAATTTTTGCAGGTTAAGATGCTTCTGCCGATTTAGGGCTTCTTCCCCTTTTAAGAACTGTCACGTAGCGGTCCATTCCTACCTGGATCTAAGGTGCTGGTGCAGAAATTAAGCTTGATGCGGCTTTAGCAGCTGCAGGTTAAATTCCAGAGTTTGATAATGGTGACCACGACAAAGATGGTACCTCAGATATTTGTTTATAATTATAAAATAGAGATTGGGCTAAATTAGTCCCTTGTTCAGTACATTTATTAAAATTAGGTGCACTTGAACTAAGATTGTTTGTAATTATTTTTGGTCTTGCATTTAAATAATTTCTATTATATTCAGGATCTCTTATGTTCTCATTGCTAACACTTGTGGAGCTTAGCACAATGTAAGCATTTCGGCTATTAGGCCCACTGTCACTACGATTACTGTTACTCATTAACAGTTCGTTTTTTTTATTTAGTTTGTTGTTTTTGTTTTTTTTTTCTTACTTTTATATGTATATATGTATATTAATAAATTCCTTTGCTACTTATTACTAATATAACCTATTAACAATATTACGCGTACACACGTCCGTACACTACGAGATTAAGAGAGCAACTCAATTAGTTCAAACTAATGTTTCTCTCTTAAACCTCTAACAGAAGGAAGTCTATGATATAATATTGAAGGCAATTGATGGCCCCGGTGGAACTGGGATGATATTCGTCATGTCATTGATTTTAGCCACTGTCTGGCGAAAATCCGCCATGTCCAAAGTTTTAGTAGAGTGTAAAATCATTATCTGGGACAAATGCACAATGGCACACAAACGCGCAATAGAAGCTCTTAAAACACCACAAAGAGATCTGCGCAGTGACTCCAGATTTTTTGGAGGTGCAATGATTTTACTGCCTGGTGATTTCCGCCAAACACTGCCAGTCATTCCAAGATCGACGGCTGCTGATTGAATATGTGCTTGCGTAAATCCTTAATTCTGTGGCGTTTTGCAAAGAAACTGCAGTTGACAGAAAACATGAGAGTTATATTGCTCAACGATTTATCAGCTCAAGATTTCTTCAACCAATTGTCGACTATCGGTAATGGCCGTACTCCTGTCGACGAATTAAACGGATTGATTTCGTTTCCTCAAAATGTTTGTAATTTTGTATCGTCAAAAGAATAGCTCATCTAGAAAGTTTTTCCCAACATAATTGCTAATGGGAAAAATTATAACTGGTTGAGCGAACGAGCAATTTTAGCAACTAAAAATATAGAAGTGGATGATTTAAACTATATAGTTCAGAATCAAATCGTTGGTACTCTGCATTATTTTAAATCTATTGTTTGTGTAACAAACGAAGATGAAGCCACCAACTGTCCAACTGAAGTTTTAAACTCCTTGGATATGCCTGGCTTATCTCCGCACAACTTATAACTGAAGGTTGGCTCGGTAGTTATCGTCCTTGGAAATTTAAACCAACCAAAACTTTGCAATGGAACGCGCTTGGTAATAACAAAACTAATAGTCCATGTTATTCACGCAATTATACTTAGAGGAAAATTTAAAGGTGAAGAAGCTCTCATACTGAGAATTCCGATTATACCAACCGATATCCTTTTTTAGTATAAGATAATTAAATTTCCTATTCGTCTTGCATTCTCAATGACTTTTAACAAATCACAAGGACAATCCTTGAGTATTTGTGGTCTTAGTTAAGAAAATACATGTTTTTCTCATAGCCAAATATACGTTGCATTTTCACGTGTAGGCAAAACATCTGCTTTATTTGTACTTGCACCTGATAACAAAACAAAAAATGTCGTATATCACAATGTACTGCACTGAAGGAAATCAACCTAAACATAACCAATGCACGAAAATACATAGCTTCCTTAACAGCTTCTACCTGAAACGCCATATTTTTGAAATCTTTTTGAATTTCTGTTTTCTTTATAACTATTCGACTAAACAAACTTTGTACTCTTTTAAAAAAATCCATACATTCAATAACTGTTAGGTGGTACGAAGTTCACCGGGTCAGCTAGTAAAAAAATAAATAGTAAGAGAACGACTCTCTTAATTTTTTTCTTGCGGCCACCTTGTATGATATGTCTTGGCACAGTAAAAAAATATTGTTCATATGGAATGAGAAGTTGCCATGAAAAATGTATGGCGTGCGTGTGTATGCAGATTTTGTATTTTTCTCAATTGTTGTTGCTTGCTATAGAATTAAGACCAGTAAAAATATATTGTGCATGTGAAACAGCGTTGCCAGCTGGTTACATTTGTTACATTTTATGCAACTTTTTGACCCTCTATGTAACATGTATAATTTGAACGTATTACGTCTTTTTTTCGTTACTTTTTGTACTAGTCACAGAACAATACATATTTGGTATATGAGATGTTTTGAAGGACTTAAAATATATCTAAATATATTATTGATTACCTTTGAAGTAGGAGTTTTATACATCAAATACAATGTTTGAAAATCAAGTATAAGTAATTTTTACACAACGCTCCCATTATGATGGAAGTAACCATTTTCATTTCATTTTAGAGGCAATTATTCCTAGGGATGGTAGGGACTTTAAACCTAAATATCTTTTAAGACTGTAACTTACATGTGTGTTTTTAAAAATTTGGAATTAAAAGAAATTATTAAAATAAGGGGAAAAAGTTTTTCCGTGTTAAGCCGCTTTACGTAAAATTGCCCAAGTACCAATGAATAATAAAATATTTATGCTTTGAGATTTGCGTAATAAGGCCCTTATAATTTTATATATATTTTAAATACCTATTACAATTTTACAAATACTTACATTTTTTTGTTAATAAAAGTTGTAAGAAATTTGTTTGTTTTATTTCTTTAAATTAAAATGTAACCTTTTGATTGAAAACATGTAACTTTTCGTAGCTTTCCCTGGCAACGCTGATATGAAATGAGAGTATATTATTAAATATGTGCGGTGTGTGTGTATATATTTTTTTTTTCATATATTTTATTATTGAATCTTCGCTTAAGCGAACTAACAATAAGTATTCAAATCTTAAAACTAAGTAGTTAATACTAGTCCAGTCAGTACCAGACTAAAATTTAAGTTCTCAGAATAAGGTGTGTGTGTATATGATGTGTTTTAATTATAAGGTCAAAGAACATTAAAAAAATCACTGTTTATTGGTACTTGTACGACGCATGTGGGGTTGTGTGTATATTGTGTTTTCGTTATTTGGTTTTATTGTTAACAATTAAAATATTTTGTTAATACCTATGCTAATAGATTACATTTTTTTTAATTATTTTTTTTTTAAATTTCAATTTATAAAGATCAAGGTATATTCAACAAAGTAGGGACAACTGATCAGCTGACTTCTATTTCCGCCATATGTTATCTAGCTTAGCTTGGACACTTGCTTATGTTGTACAATGGTTGTGTATACTGTGGGTATGTGTGTTCGCTACATTTTCGACAACCAAGCTGCAATTAGCAACAACAAAATACATGCTGAAATTTTACAGGAAGTTGTTGTTTTAGGGACGTCCCACCTTTTTATTCCACCATGATAAAGATCATCAAAAATTCATTTGCCGCCCTATAATTTCGGCGCCCGGTTTTACTGTGACAACTGTGTATATGAAAGCGCCGGCCCTGGGTATATGTATGTATATCAGTTTGTCATTCCATTAATAGTTTTTTTTATTATCCATTTGCGACCCCATAAAGTATATATATTCTGGATCCTTATAGAAAGGGAAGTCGTTTTGGCCATCTCAGTCTGTACGTTTGTTAAAAGCAAGATTCCGGAGTCAATTTAAGCACTACGGACCAGATATTGATTTCAAACTATACGAACTATTCCTGAGATGATCGCTATTTAAAATGAACTAGATCGGTTCCCCACGGACCGAGATATAGGTGAAATACTGCGATTGCCTCAGTTTTTTTAACAAACACACAAACTCCATACAAAATATGTAGTGTTGTCAAAAAACCGAATTTTTTTAAAACCGGGTTTCCGGTTACCCGAACTTCAAAAACCGGTTAATCGGTTAACCGCCCATTTAATTACGAAATGTATATAACGTAAAAAATAATTAATCTTTATTAAAACAACAACAAAAATTACTTAAAAAATAGCATTTGTTACACAAAATGTTTACTTTATGTAATTTATGGTAAGAAAAACAAAAAATAGTGACTAGAAAAAGTTTCTGAGGGCCAAATGTGAATTTTATCAAAATAGATAAAACACAATTTGACTTTATATATTATAGATACTTTTAGAAAAACAGCTGATACCTACATTTATGTGCATATGTTATTATTTTTTTCTTGTTTTCTCCAAATTTCTTACAAATTTCATTTACTTAACAATAACTCACAGCGAAATAATAGCAATAGCTGATAACAGTGCGATAAACACAAAAATAAAATAAGGAAAATTGACGATTTCCACAGATGTAAAAAATTGGTTAACCAGGAGGAGAAACCCGGTTTCTTAAAAACCGAAAATATAGCCTAAAACCGGGGTTTCGGTTAATCGGTTGACCGAAATTGACAACACTAAAAATATGTAACAAAGGAAAGCTGGCAACGCTGTTAAACATATAAATATGGATGTACATAAACAATTACGCAAAAAGTTTTTTGTATGTTTGGACGTAGGTATTGTCATATGGCCAATAACCGAACAATATACTTTAAGCCACCTTCGTACGGCAAAAGTAGCCGACATTGGTTTCTTGCAATCAACTGTTTTTTATGTAAATATGTAAATTAATAAACAAAATTTTGTGTTAGTTGAGCCAAAAATTTATTTAGACCGCAATTATTAAACATATATATTTTTTTTTTGCAAAAACGGAAACTTTTACGTGTACGCGAGTGTTAAATATAGCGAATATATAAGTAATAGATGACAAACAATTTTCTTAATATACAAAGGTACATACTACATATGTATGCATATACATAAGTGAGAAAAGAAAATAACATCTATATAAAAAAGCGAACGGTTAATAGAGTTGTGCCCGACTCGTTACTTTAGTTCGTTTTTGCCAACAACCTAGTTCATTTAATCTCCAAACCCTATTTAAATTACATTGTGGTTCGTGGAAAAAACGAACGAGGTTGTTGGCAAAAACGAACTAAAGTAACCGATTGACCCAACTCTAACGGTTAATGAGTTCAAATAATCGGCCTAATAGCCGAAATGCTTACATTGTGTTAAGCTCCACAAGCGTTAGCAATGAAAACGTTAGAGACCCTTAATAAAATTGAAATTATTTGAGTAAAAATCCAAAAATTATTACAAACAATTTAAGTGCAAGTACGCCAAATTTATATAAGTGTTCTGAACAAGGGACAAATTAAGTGAGACTGATCTTTGAAAATTAAAAAAAAATACCGAGGTGCTCCTCATCGCGGTATTCTTAATCATATTCTGGAATTGAACCTAAAGTTGTTAAAAGCGATCCCAGCACCGCTTCTTCAGAAGTTCCAAAGGTCCAGGAAAACAAACATCTAAGCTTCCCTCAGTTTATTTAAGAGAGAAAAAATCAAACGATCTTATTGAGTTGTTAGTTGAATTAATCGGTGAAAATAACCTTTATGTGTCTAACATAAAACTTAATAGCATTTATGAAACTAAAATTCAAGTGAACCACGAATTGATTCAAATGTTGAGCCGGAAGAGATTAAGGCCAGCTTGCGCAACAAGGACCAAATCTGTATCAATCATTAGAAACATAGAAAGGTATCCCCAACCACTATTCTGAGTTGAGTTTAAGCCTGGTGATGTTATTTTGAAGAAAAAAGAAACTCACCCGATTTATGATCTAAAATATATTTTGCACCATAGAGTTGTTGTTGAAGCGCAACATAAGCAATCTGGGCCCGTACAATGCTTGGACTGCCAACAATATGGCCACACCAAAGCTTATTGTAAGTTGCCTTCTGTTTGTGTTGTGTGTGAAGACCTGCATGCTATGACCAAGTGACAAAACAAAAGATAACCCTAGGGTAAAGAAATGAAGCAATTGCGGTGAAAACCACACTGAGGTTGCCCGGTTAAATGTACCAACTATAAAAATGCCCCCATAAGCACAGCCAACAACAAGTCAAGTTTATAATGCTAATGCTTTAAAGTCTTATCAGCCCAACTCAAGTAAACTCCACCAGCCAACAACACCACACGAGGTATCAACAAAAGAACCAACCGGTCCCAATTTTAGCCGCTTGGAAGCCGTAATGAACAATATGGTTGAACAGTTCACGCAGATCAGGGCGAAAATGTCTGGCATGATGCAAGAAATGTAAATTCCCGGTCTGCTTTCCTGCAGGATATGCTTAAAAGGCGACTAAATGCCTCAGGGTTTGTTTCTGGAACGCAAACGGCATCCGCAAACACAAAAACAAACTCGAATATTTGTTAACACAACAAAAAATTTATGTTATGTTGATTTCCGAGACTTTTATGACATCTAGGAGCACTTTCAAAATCAGTGGCTATTCTTTGTTACGATTCAAAGTACTTGGAAGCCACATACATATGTATATGTAGATGTAAAGCTGACACAAAGGAAACTTAAAACGGCCAATTTGTATGATTGTTTTGTTTAATATTGTAGTATGAGTAGTCGTTCACAAAAGTCACATTTTTCATTTATTCATATGTCTTAAAAATACTACTGTTGTAAACATCAGCTCATAATCAAGTGTGCTATTTTAAATTTGGCTCAGCTGGTGGAGAAAACAGAAAAGTAAGTAATTTCAAAAATATTTATTATTTTAATTATATCATTGGCTTCACTAGAGTTTCGGCCGCCCGGCTCAGGTTTCTACTGTTTATGACAAAACAATAAACACAGTTCAAAAAGTCTTATTATTATAGAACTTTTTTTCTTTTAAGCACAACAAAAATTTTTCTAACCTAGTGTAAAATATTGAAACTTAAGATAATATGACTTGATAGCATACCATTT
The DNA here is from genome assembly GCA_963583895.1 of Melanophora roralis. Classification (NCBI taxonomy): domain Eukaryota; kingdom Metazoa; phylum Arthropoda; class Insecta; order Diptera; family Rhinophoridae; genus Melanophora; species Melanophora roralis. The sequence goes on along the minus strand of OY757189.1, from coordinate 58,749,339 downwards.
GAATACCCCAATTGTTTTAAAACGAGGTATTGTATACCTGTTATTTAAAATTTAAAGTCTTATCCTTTTAGAAAACTATAGGCGTTATAATAATAACGGATTTTAAGTTAAATGTATGTAAAATTGGCCTACCCATCACAATTTTTATTTATTCTAATAGCTTGAAGTAGAAAAAACTTTAATTCTCTAATGTGTTACAACACATATTAAATGACATATGCTCTCTTATAATTTCTTGTTTTTTCTTTCATTTTCTTGCTTAGATAAAAAAACATTTTTCATAAAAAAACTAAAAAATATTTGGTGATAAAAATTTCAATTTTTTAGATCGCTTATTTTAAATAAGAGATTTGAATTTTAGAAAATTTAAGCGATAGAAGAAAAAGCTTCATTAGCGGCGAATTGAAATTTAGTACGATGCTAAATTAGGCAATATATGTCAGGGTTGTCAGTTTTTTTTCAGGGTCCATCGCCAGAACGGTTATCAAAAATCGCCAAAATTCGCCAAAAAATATTTTTTCGAGTTTAAAAACAAAAAAAGTCGCCAAAAAATTCGCCATAATAAATATCTATTGTTTTTGACGAAAAAAAACTCAAAAATTATTTCACTTAAATAAACATATGAAATATCAATGTTTTTTATGAAATAAATTATATACAAAGAAAAAATTATTTAATTCAAGCAAAAATTAACTTTTTTTGTACACCAAGAAATTCAAAGGAGGAATTGAAAATATGTATAACGAAAATCATACGTAGAATGGCAGTTACTTTGTTAAGTAACATGTTGTTAAATATTAAAAATTTTGATAAGTTAAAACACGAACTTGCAGCATTGGTATTGTAATAATTTTGTATGTAAGGATGCATTTAGTAAGCTATAAACTTCAGCTTCATCTGTTTTATCTGTGCCATTTTGGGTAACATACATAGTATTTGTATAAAATATATTTTTCATTTATTTTGTTAGTTTAAAAACTTGGCCGTTTGTTAAAAAAATCGCCAACAATATCGCCATGGTGCCAAACTTAATTTCAATAGCCAAGAGCACTAAAATATCGCCACATTTGGCGTAAAATCGCCATAACTGACAGCCCTGATATATGTAACTAACAGAATTACACTCGTAGCTTTTTTAATGATACAGATTTAGGTAAAGCGAGTTACAAAATAGAGCGGCAGCTCTCATTTGTATAAATAATTAACAATGCTGCTAGGTTATAGAGCAGTGTTGCCACCTTAGGTGTAATTACACATTTCATGTGTAATTTTTCGTTTCATGTGTAGCCCATGTGTAATTGGTTGCATGTGTAATTCATGTGTAATTTAAAATTTTATCGTTTTTGATAATTTTTAATATTTTTGTATATATTAAAAAATTTTTTCACTTGTATTTAAAAACAAGTAGGACCGCTATATATTTGGCTCTTCCGAATCTAATATAACCTTCACATTGATTTTTTTATGGTCATCTGATTTGACCGAGTTATTTCGTAATGAAAATATTATAATAAAAATACTTTGTATCGGGTTTGAAGTCGATAGCTATTCTAGTTTTAAAAATAGAAAACTTTAGAAAATAATAACGTAGAAAGTTTAAGGCCAACATTTTTCAACTTATTTCGTATTAAAAGCTTAATAAAAGTTATTCATTCGTATTGGTGCTTATCCTCCACCTGCTCCTATCCAACATATATGCATTATTGCCCAATTATTATTTATTGTGGAACATTTGAAGTCGATAGATGTTATACATAGTTTTCAAAATATGGCATATCAAAAATTTTACAAAATATGTTATTTTGAATGGAGGTTGCTTCTCTCCCTGCTCTAATCCAAAAAATTTGTTTTCTAAAATGTAGGTATTACTCGTATTGTGCTTCTACATGAAACATTTTTCTCCTTATTAAGGCCCCTATCTTTAAATTATCCGTGCTAAGCTTTGTGGCTAGAGTGGCTGTATTTACTGAGATATAAAGGAATATGGATTTGGTCCTAAAAAATTGGGTTCTTTTAGAGTTTCGCTTTCATCTCGGTCAATAGTAAACCGATTTTGCTAATTTTAAATAGCGATTAAATCAGTTAGTTTAAGTTTGACAATTTGTTAACTTATTCTAGCATAATATTTTAAGCCAGCTTTAACTAAAACATTAAAGAAAAACACTTTTATTGCAACAATGAGTAACTGGGGGCAACAGGAAAAGGTTATTATAATGCAAATAAAGTAACACCTTATTTAAGTCCCTCTTTGTAAGCGGGATTGATAAGTACTTGCCTCCAATGTCATCGCCAAGCAAGTTTTTGCTGGGTTATTAAATTTAGAACAAAAAACGCTTTTCTAAAAAAATAGCATGTGTAATTCGTAATTTCATGTGTAATTTTGGATTGACCCATGTGTAATTTAACATTTCGTTGGTGGCAACACTGTTATAGAGTGCAAATTTCCAATTTTACAATATTTTAATTAAATGTTTGCAACTATCATTATTTAATTCATAATTTTTTTTCCATAGTTTTCATTATTAAATCTTCGCCTTTGGCGAACTAACAATAAGTTTTCAAATCTTAAAACTAAGTAGTTAATATTAGTCCAGACTAAAATTTAAGTTCTTATAATAATTAATAAGCTTCATAAAAGCGATATAGTATCCCTCCTTTTCAGACGGGTGTGTCCACTACATTGCAGGATGTTTGGAGCAAGCTGATTTGGGTGAGTTCCCAGCTTATTTAAATACTTGTCCACATAGTTCAGGATTTCGCATTTAACTAGTGGAACTTGTATATCCTTGTGTGGATGTTGCTGTTTTTAACATAGGGCGTTAAATTTTTTCTTTGTTGGACGTGGTGTCATAATTGTATACCGTAGCACCAAATTGGTTTCAAACTCGATTTATAGAGCTAAGTTAACATTCAAGACGGAGCATAGAGTTTCTGCCGATATATGTGACCTCCATGTAAGACAACGATCCAGGTGAATGTCAAGATATTTCGTTTCAAATCGTTGGGGCACTATATGGTTGTTAATATGGATTCGGGAGCATGTTTCTTTGTGTAAAGTAAACGTTACGTGAGTAAATTTTTGCTCATTAATTTTTATTCCCATAACTTTGCCCATTTCTCTACTCTGGTTACGTGTTGTTGCAGATGGTTCGACGCCTCTTTAGGGTATTTATGAATATTGAGAAAAGCGGCATCCTCAGCAAATGTAGACGTGTGCGTAAAACTGTTGGTTGGCATATCTGCCGTGTAAAGCAAGTAAAGAATTGGACCTAGTATACTTCCTTGGGAAGAACTTACTTTGTCTTTGATCATAAATTGTCGACCGGTTAAGTACTTTTCTAATAGGTTGAAAATATAAGCTGGAAGGTTTAGCTTTAGTTTGTTCAACAGGCCTTCGTGCCGTACTTTTTTTCCTTAAAAGTTTTTCTTATAGCCTGCACCAGTCTGAGTTTGTTCGATTGTACTATGTTGACTTCTAAAGACAAATTGGAGGTTTGAAATGCAGATGTTGCCATTCAGGATCGGAGTCAGCTTGTTTTTAAAGAGCTTTTCGAACATATTCGACAAAGTTGGTAACAACCTAATTGGGGCGAATCCAGGGGGGGAAGGTTAAAAAGAAATTTCCGCTCCTTCTCAAAACGATTAAAACTTTATATTTGATTGAAAAAATAAAAATACTTGGTGCCATGAAACAAACGTTTCATATACTTTATTAAACTAATGTATTGCATATTCAAAGATGCTGTTGCCTTTAGAAAAATGTTTTTAAAGACACAAGAAAGTTTTCGTCTTGATGTGGGAAATCAGATACAAATATCTGCATTTTAACAAGAAATTAAAAATCGAGAACGTATGTTGTCTATTATAAAAACTTCAATTTTCCTCGTAAGGCGTAATATACTTCTACGTGAGCATCGAAAACATCTGAAAATACAAGCTCGGAAGGTATTTTTCGTTCCATTCTGCGATTCCGTATGGATGCCGGAAATAAAATCTTAGGCCTGTGTTTCCTAGTTTTCCCTTTAGATGATTCATTTGTATCGAAAACAATTCAAACTGAGTTAAATAAAAGTTTCGATAATCTTATTTTAGAAATTAAACTAAAAAATGTTTATGACCTCTAATACTATTCGATTATTTTTGACGAAACCACTGATTTATCAGAAAAAACCCAAACTTCTTTAGCTTTAAGGTGTTTTAACGTAAATGAAAAGTTTGCAAAGGAAGAATTCATCGGCTTTATCGACGCATCAATTAATGCAAACACACTATTATCAGTAGTTTTAAGAGATTTGAAAAACGTTGGTCTTGATTTCAAAAATTGTATGGGAATTGGAACTGAAAGATGTCCTTTGATGTTGGCAGAAAATGGAGCCGAATAAAAAATACAAGAAACCGCAAAAAATGCAAAACAAACGCTTTGCTTTCCCAAAGACTTAACCACTCAATATCGAAAGGCAACAAGGTGCCAATTATACAAAAAGTTTAATCGTTTCTTAAAGAAACCAGCAAATTTATGTTTTAAAAAACATTACCCTAAGCGTAATGCAGTTTTTTTAAAATATCTAGGTACCAAATTGTCTCCATTATGCGAAACACGATGGGGGGATCGTCATGATTAAATTTTACAATTTGCAGTAAGAATAAATCACATTTTAGAGGCATTGGAAAAGATACCCGATTGGAAAGATAGGGATACGTCTAGAACTTCTCTGAGCACTTTCGAATTTATTTGCGAACTGCATATTCTAAATGATATACTTACTGTCACACAACCGCTTAGTGTAATTCTACAAAAGCTGGATATAGGTTAACAAAAAGGATCATCTCTTAAAAAAACCTGATAATATGTATTGAGACTAAAAGAAATAAAACCCAAACAGTATTTAAAACTGTTTTTAAAGAGGCAAAAAATATTTGCGTTGGTATGGGGATTTTAGTTAAAAAAAATTATTTTGATGAGTCTTAAAACACATTTCTAAAAGGACGTCCTTTATTTGTTACACATCCCTTAACTTTTGCCTCAGAATATTTCTAATTTAGAAATTTTATGTTCATAACTTGCAGATTTATTAACATTAAAAAAAACCCTTAAGCTGGATCCACGCCTGCCTATAAGACTTCACCTTCGAAGGATCTTTATCAGGCTTAGGAATCATATTTACTAAGGCAAATTTCCACATTGGCGGGAAATGTTCAAGCCGAATTATTAATTAAAAATAAAAAGAATAAGTCTTTAAGCGGTAAAAGGCAGCTCTAAAAGCAATTTGTTGCTTATTTTATCAACGCCAGGAGCCTTTTTATCGTTTTGGTTTACGATAGCCTAAACAGCATCTGAAAATCGGAAACGTATTTCTATAGGACGTCTAGCAACAACAGGCGCTAATTCCTTCACGTCAGTGCACGTGTTGGGAGTGAACATGTTAGTTAACTGGCTTGCAAACATATCGCATTGTCCATGGGCAGGTCTAGTTTAAACACAACTTCATAATGAGTATGCGAGTCATGCTCGTTTTTTATCGGCTTTTTATCTTGCGTAAACGACGGTAGCAATCACCTGAGCCATACGTGCTGCTAATAATGGATAGTGTTAGTGCTTTAAACTTAAGAGTCCGTGTGAGTAGGGAAGTCTTTTCAATAAGTAAGAATGCGTATCAACAAAATAATGAATCATGATTCGAGTCTTCTTAAATTATGAGTATTCGTTGCCGATCTCTGCTCTGTAGCAGTTGTATAGGTTTATGTGTCAACGTTAAGAGAAATAAACAGAGTTAGTTTTGGCTTACATATATCTCGATCAGTTATCGGGCAATTTTGCTGAATTTAAATAACGATTTTCTCGCAGATACATCTGATAGTTTGATACCACTTACAAGTCTATGCGACATCTGGGGGCTTCAAAAAGTTCATTTTAACCATCACACGGACATACAGGCAGACAGACAAATGTTCAGACGGACATCGCTTAATCGGCTTTTCTATCCATAAGGACCAATTAAATATATACTTTATGGGGTCGCAGATGGGTATTAAAGAAATAACAAACAGAAAGGCAAACTAATATATACCCTTATCGCTTATGTGAAGGGTATAAAAAGCATATTATTTACAAGGGGGTATGCTTTCAAATGCTTAATCATAGGTAGATATTGAAAAGTTTGAGATCCGCTAATAACGGTCACTACAAATTTGTCACGAGTGTGATTTTACGATTTTGAGAATTTTTTCAAAAATGTGACATTTTTTTTAACCTCAAAAAAGAAAATCATATTATAATGATCATGCCAAATTACAAAAAAATACTAACAAAATTATTGTTTTTATTTCATACTCTTTATGTGGTAAAATTACCGATTTAAAAAAAAATTTTCCCATTTAGGGTCGTTTTACATGGAATTGTCTATATACATAGTACTTACCCTGTCGGACATTCAGTTAACTTAAAATTAACTTGAAGCTAACTATTTCTCAAGTAGTGGTGGTTGACACTTGCATTACTTTTATATGGAATTAACTAACTATTTTAACATTGCGATGTCCTAGGAAGTAGTCAATTGTCCGATTCTGCATTACTTTTAATTAACTTAAAGTTAACTTTTTGTAGCTAGCTATAAACTTACTACTTTAAGTTAGCTTTAAGTTGGTTTTTTTAATTAACTATAAGTTACGAATTTCTTACTTTTAACCACAATTAAGCCAAAAAAGGATTGATTTAAGTTCGGAACCGTACTTGATTTAAGCCAAAAAAGATTGATTTAAGCCGTAAACGGGATTATTTCTAAAACTAAAATGTCATTTTTTTTGACATATGGGGAGCTTTATTAAAGAAGAAGAACTTTATATTTTATTAATAATTAATATTTATGTATGTATGTGCCTTTATACATACACATACCTACACGCTGATTTAAGCTATTTATGGCACGCAATTGATAAGGCAACACAAGAGTTCATGGCATTTAACCTTATGTTAAACGTGTATGTACATATGCATGTTAATTTTTGTTTTGGCTAAACTATGAATCAATTAAAATTAGGAAGATATGTATTTAGATATAAAAATACATAGTTACACAAATACATATGTATGTACATATGGACATACTCATGTATTTAATTGTGGCATTCACTGTTTTTTTCCATATTAAAAAGCAACATTCATCTGTCCATCAACCATCACCTGTCGTGGTTGTGCGGCATCTTACATATATTTTAAATATCTTTACCTTAATGCACTTCCTTTAGTATTGATCTAAATAAACTGTCTGGTCGATAGTTCAAATTAATTTATTCTGTTCTGATCTTGTTTTAGCCCTAATTTTTAGCCTACTCCAACACTATCCCTCGATCAAAGAAACAAACTCGCCCTCTGTCCTGCCAATCATTAATGAATTTTTGATGAATTGATGAAGGGTTAGGGTATGTTAGCACACACACACACTTACAGAGATGTATGTATTTTTTTTAACTATATGTACCTCCACTTAACAAGCCATCTTAATATTGCTCTGCTGACTGGTTACTTTGGAAACAGGCGTACATTCGTTATTTTGTCCGCATTAATAGTTGTGTTCAATAACTTTCCAGTAATTACTAGCAACGAGAGAGTAAAAAGAAATATTATCAAAATTGCTCTCAAAAATATTTAAAAGTAAATGAACACTTTTACAGTCAAAACTTGTAAGCAAATGTATTTTGTTATTGTAAACTTATAAAAATTTAAAACTTAAATTTTTTTCCAAAGCATAATGACAGAAAGACTGTTTGAATAATTTCTGATAGTAAAATTTTTACTAGCAGAAATTATCAGAAACATTTTTGTTTCTAAACATATTACGCTCTTTTTTGGCTCTCTAGCTGCTAATTTTTTGTGTACGTGAACACTTACTAGTAATAATTATCGAAAATAAGTGATAATTTTCTGTAAATGAACACACCTAATAATAGAATGTGTGAGAAAACCCTTTTTTACATATTGTGCATTTGAAAATATTTCTGCCATTCTGGTGGTTTATCTTAAAAAATGGAATATTCTTAAACTGTGTTTATTTTTTTTCCTTAAAACAAGAGAAACATTTTTGAATTAATTAAATCTTAAGTAATGAAAGGGTGCCTTGACGGCTGGATATTTGTATATATTAAAACGCATGAATGTATAAAAGCAAGCAAAAGTATGATAGAAAGATTACAATTTACACCTGTCTAAACATAATTGACCATAAGCTACATACATAGTTTGTATATTATATTTTCGTCTCTTCCTTAACTTTTAAGTCTTAGTTTTTGAAGTTTTTTATTAATAAAATAATTGTTTACTAAAAAATTCAAACAATAAAAATATAATGCAGATAAGAGCATCGACAAAAGCTGCAGTATAATGAAAATCTATTATTATGAGAATTGTTAACTTTGCTGAAAACAGTTTTTTTATTTTATGATATAAATTTTTAAAACTAGGCAATAGGATCGTTTACGGATCGTTTACGGAACTCTGATTAATTTCCATGTTTGATTTTATTGTATGATTATTATTCTTAAAATTGTTCTTCATGATGCTGGAACACAAGTCGGACGTACGACGGGTTTTGCCCAACCAGTGTTGCCACCTTAGGTGTAATTACACATTTCATGTGTAATTTTTCGTTTCATGTGTAGCCCATGTGTAATTGGTTGCATGTGTAATTCATGTGTAATTTAAAATTTTATCATTTTTGATAATTATTGTTTTTTTATATATATTAGTATTTAAAAACAAGTAAGACCGCTATATTCGGATTTGTCGAATTTAATATACCCTTTACATTGATCTTTTTATAGCCATCTGATCTGACCGAGTTTTTTCGTAATGGCAATATTATAATAAAAATGCTTCGTACCAAGTTTGAAGTCGATAGCTATTCTAATTTTAAAAATAGAAAACTTTAGAAAATAATAATGTTTGTATGTATAGTAGAAATACCATGTAGAAGGTTTGAGGCCAACATTTTTTAACTTATTTCGTATTAAAAGTTTAATAAAAGTTTTTCATTCGTGTTGGTGCTGCCCCTCCATTTTTTTCCAAAATGTATGCATTATTGTCCAATTACTTATTCTGGAACATTTGAAGTCGATATATGTTATAGTTTCCGATATATATCGTATAAAAAATTTTACAATAACTGTTAATTTGAATGGGGGTTGCTCCTCTCCCTGCTCTAATCCAAAAAATTTGTTTTCCAAAATGTAGGTATTATTGTAAAATTACTTGTTGTAGAACATTTGACTTTTATAGCTGTGATTGATTAAAATACTTCCTAAAATTTGGGCTTCTACATGAATAATTTTTCCCTTAATTTAGGTCCCTATCTTCAAAGTATCCGTGCTAAGCCTTGTGGCTAAAGTGGCTGTATTTACTGAGATATAAAGGAATGTGGATTGGGCCCTAAAAAATTGGGTTATTTTAGAGTTTTGCTTGCATTTCGGTCAATGGTAAACTGATTATGCTGATTTTAAATAGCGATTAAATCAGGTATATTTCTGATCATTTTCTGAGCGACTTTTTTATTATACGTCTGGAAACTTGATTTCAAAAGACAAACAGATAGACAGACATGGCTTTATCGACTTATCTATCTATTAACGGGGTCTAAAATAAATATTTTAAAAACTAGAAATGGAATCACACACTCATATATACCCTTATCACTATATGAACGGTATAAAATTTAAAAAAAAATCGTTTTTTTAACAAAAAAAGTACATATATGTTCCCAACAAAAATTTTGAAGTAATTAGTCATTACGAAATTCTTACTTTTAAGTTACTATTACATACCATCTGTATAATTAAGCAGTTTTTAGATAATGAGTTCGCTCTTATCCAAAAATAAGGCAATTAGTTTCAGTTTGACAATTACAGAAAAGCACTTTAAATGCAACAATAAGTAACTGGGGGCAACAGAAAAAGATTATTATAATGCCAATAAAGTAATAGCTTATTTAAGTTTCTCTTTGCAATCGAGCATGGTAAGTACTTATTTAACTTCCTTTGTAAGCGAGATGGTAAGTACTTGCCTCCAATGTCATCGCCATTTTAAATAATGCGTTAATATGCTACTGAGTAAGTGTTTTTTGGATTTTTAATAATTTTAAAGCAAGTTTCTGCTGGGTTATTTAATTTAGAACAAAAAACGCGTTTTTTAAAAAAGTGCATGTGTAATTTGTAATTTCATGTGTAATTTTGGGTTGATCCATGTGTAATTTAACATTTCGTCGGTGGCAACACTGTGCCCAACACAACGAATTCTTCGGTAAAAATTCGCTGCGTAAATTCTTTGTATTAAACAACATAACGATGATAAATTAAAAGCAGACAAAGTTGTTTACTGTTTACAAAAAAAAAAGGTATGTATTAACACATTTTAATGGTTATTTATTTGAACTTTTCTATGTTTTATATCATATCTATTTATTCGGCTTTAAGTTCATTATTTAAAATGTGATAGCTAAGAATGGAAATTTCATTAAAAATTAAGTAATTCCGATACTAGCCGAGTGTAATGCATTTTCGAAATCCGCTACGATTTCTCGTCAGCACTCTTTCTATTCGGTACTACTCAGGGTTGGGCAGTATTTTAAATACTTGTATTTGAAATACGTATTTGAAATACAAATACGTATTTTGTATTTGAAATACCACCTTCTAATGTATTTTGTATTTTGTATTTGAAATACCCATGACTGAAGTATTTTGTATTTCAAATACTTATGATGGCAAAATACATTTTTGAATAATACATTTTTTTGTTATACAAAAAGTTGTTATTAAAAAAATTAAAATATGTTACAATTTAAAAAAAGAGAAAACAAAAGAATGGACACTTTGTCTTCGTATTCATTCACGTCTTCACCTTAGCAAGGCACGTTCTTTTACAGGTCTCACTCATTCAGCTAATATCAAGCGCTAAGCGGATATTTGGAAATGTAAATGTCAAAAAAATTAAATTTTGTACAAAAATCAAAATTTTTTTGACATTCACACTTTTAAACATAACAAGTAAGGTCGCTATATTTGCCTCTGCCGAATCTTATATACCCTTTACATTGCTCCTTTAATATACCCAGCCGAGTTATTTTGTACTGCAAATAATATAATAAAAATACCTTATGCCAATTTTAAAGTCCATAGAAAACTTTACAAAATTTTAACGTTCGTATGGATAATAGAAATAGATGAAGAAGATTTGAGGTCGAGAGCTATTAAAGTTTTTGACATTATTCGTATTAAAAGTTGTTAATTTTTATGGGATGTTCTAGTCCCCCTGCTCCTCTCCAATTTTTTTTCCAAAATGTATGAATTATATGATTATTACTTTTTGTGGAATATTCGAAGTCGATAGCGGTTATAGTTTCCCAGATGTAGCGTATCGAAAATTTCATAAAAATTGTTAATTTGTATGACAGCTACCCCCTACCCAAAAGTTGTTTTCTTTAAAGCGTAGGTCTTGTTGTCGAATTACTCTTTGTGAAACATTTGATGTCGGCAGCTGTTATAGTTTCCGAGAAATAGCGTTTTGAAAATGTCATAAAAAGTGTTTATTTGTATGGGAGCTAACCCTTCCCCTGCCCCTAACCAAAAAAATGTTTTTTTTTCAAAGTGTACTTTTTGTAAAACAAAAATTTCATAAAAATTGTTAATTTGTATGGGAGCTACACTTTCTCCTGCCCCCACTCAAAAATTTTTTTCTCCACAGTGTAGGTCGATAGCTGTTATAATTTCTAAGATTTAGCGCATGAAATATTTCACAAAATTTGTGCAATTGCCGAGAAAAAACCACTTTCGCTGATCCTATCTGAAAAAAACTTTTTCCTTTTGAGGTCTGTATTTTCAGAGTATCCGTGCCAAGTTTTGTGGCAAGGATGACTATATTCACTGAGATATATAGAGATGTATGCACGGATTTTGTCCTAAAAATTGGGTTATTTTGATTTTTCGTTTATATCTCGGTCAATAGTCAACCGATTTTGCTAATTTTAAATAGCGATTGTCTTTAGGATATTTACAAAAGTTTGACACCAATAACTGGTCCGTATCACTTTATTTGACTCCGGAAATTTGATTTTAACAGACTGACAGACGGACATGGCTATATCAACTTTCCTATCTATAAGGATCCAGAATATTAATACTTTATGGGGTCGCAAATGGAAAATATAGAAATTTAAAACGGAATGACAAACTGATATATACCCTTATCACTATGTAAAGGGTATACAAAAGAAATGCAGAGGGCGAATTTTTGAATTCACCTTGATATTACTTTACTTTTAGTTTAATTTGTTTTTCACAAACAAGGCACATACAGAGAACCAAGGCACATTTATCCAGGTAATATTAAGAACCCAGCTGATTAAAATCAATTTGACATTTATACGAAATAAAAATTAATTTTATATGGAATTTTTAATTTTTCTGACATTTTACCGTTCAAACACAAAAAGGAAATGCAGAGGGCGAATTTTTTGAATTCGCCTTGGGTTTACCTTGTTGCAGAGAACTGTTTTCATAAAATTTAACACCAGTCTGTTTTCATCAGGACCTGTAGAAATATTGTTTTTTTTTAGCAGGACTTATATATTCTTCAGCAAGAGGCTGCTTATCTGATTAAAGTTTTAAAAATCTTGTGATCATGATTAATGGTTAAAAATGTATTTTGTATTTCAAATAAAAGATACTAAAATACTGTATTTTGTAATTGAAATACTCGACTTGAAAGTATTTGGTATTTTATATTTGAAATACAAGCGGAAGAAGTATTTTGTATTTCAAATACAGCAAAGCATGTATTTTGCCCAACTCTGGTACTACTGTAAGTTGAATGTTGATTTGTTCTATTTAAACAAACTTTAATTAGAATTTGAATACTGGAATTATATTCATGTTCTATATTGCTTAAACCGAACTAAATCCACATACAACCCTATGTTCTCTTATTCTCATTCTATTCGCATTTTATCACTAGTTACTTCTATAAATTTAATTTATTATACCCTTCACATAGTGATAGGGTATATATCACTTTGTCATTCCGTTTGTAATTTCTTTATTATTCATTTGCGACCCCATAAAGTATATATATTCTGGATCCTTATAGATAGGGAAGTCGATTTAGCGATGTCCGTCTGTCCGTCTGTCCGTCTGTTGAAATCAAGTTTCCGGAGTCAAATAAAAAGATACAGACCAGTTAATGGTGTCAAACTATCACAAATATCCTGGAGACAATCGCTATTTAAAATCAATCAAATCGGTTCACTATTGACCGAGATATAAGCGAAAACCCAGAGTAACCCATTTTTTTTAGGACAAAATCCGTGCATATATCCCTATATATCTCAGTAAGTATAGTCACTCTTGCCACAAAACTTGGCACGGATACTCCTAAAGAAGATACCTTAATAATGGAAAAACTTTTTTCAGATAGGACCAGGGGAAGGGGTATTTTTTCTACAATTGCACAAATTTGGTGAAATATTTTATGCGCTATATCTCGTAAACTATAACAGCTATCGACTTAAAATGTTCTACAAAAAGTAATTGCATGCTAAGGGCTACGCCTTAAAGAAAAAATTTTTTGGGTGGGGGCAAAAAAAGGGGTAGCTCCCATACAAATCGACAATTATTTTCAAATATTCGATACGCTATATCTCGGAAACTATAACAGATATCGAAATGAAATGTTCTAAAAAAAGTAATTGCACGCTAAGGGCTACGCCTTAGAGAAAAAATTTTTTGGGTGGGGGCAAAAAAAGGGGTAGCTCCCATTCAAATCGACAATTATTTTCAAATATTCGATACGCTATATCTCGGAAACTATAACAGATATCGAAATGAAATGTTCTAAAAAAAGTAATTGCACGCTAAGGGCTACGCCTTAGAGAAAAAAATTTTCGAGTGGGGTCAAAAAAAGGGGTAGCTCCCATACAAATCGACAATTATTTTCAAATATTCGATACGCTATATCTCGAAAACTATAACAGATATCGAAATGAAATGTTCTAAAAAAAGTAATTGCACGCTAAGGGCTACGCCTTAGAGAAAAAATTTTTTGGGTGGGGGCAAAAAAAGGGGTAGCTCCCATACAAATCGACAATTATTATCAAATATTCGATACGCTATATCTCGGAAACTATAACAGATATCGAAATGAAATGTTCTAAAAAAGTAACTGCACGCTAAGGGCTACGCCTTAGAGAAAAAATTTTTTGGGTGGGGGCAAAAAAAGGGGTAGCTCCCATACAAATTGACAATTATTATCAAATATTCGATACGCTATATCTCGGAAACTATAACAGATATCGAAATGAAATGTTCTACAAAAAGTAATTGCACGCTAAGGGCTACGCCTTAGAGAAAAAATTTTTTGGGTGGGGGCAAAAAAAGGGGTAGCTCCCATACAAATCGACAATTATTTTCAAATATTCGATACGCTATATCTCGGAAACTATAACAGATATCGAAATGAAATGTTCTAAAAAAAGTAATTGCACGCTAAGGGCTACGCCTTAGAGAAAAAATTTTTTGGGTGGGGGCAAAAAAAGGGGTAGCTCCCATACAAATCGACAATTATTTTCAAATATTCGATACGCTATATCTCGGAAACTATAACAGATATCGAAATGAAATGTTCTAAAAAAAGTAATTGCACGCTAAGGGCTACGCCTTAGAGAAAAAATTTTTTGGGTGGGGGCAAAAAAAGGGGTAGCTCCCATTCAAATCGACAATTATTTTCAAATATTCGATACGCTATATCTCGGAAACTATAACAGATATCGAAATGAAATGTTCTAAAAAAAGTAATTGCACGCTAAGGGCTACGCCTTAGAGAAAAAAATTTTCGAGTGGGGGCAAAAAAAGGGGTAGCTCCCATACAAATCGACAATTATAATAAAATATTCTATAAGCTATATCTGGGAAACTATAACAGATATCGAAATGAAATGTTCTACAAAAAGTAATTGCACGCTAAGGGCTACGCTTTAAAGAAAAAAATTTTCGAGTGGGGGCAAAAAAAGGGGTAGCTCCCATACATATTAACAATTTTTGTTAAATTTTCGATATGCTATATCTCAGAAACTATAACATATATCGAAATCAAATGTTCTACAAAAAGTAATTGGACAATAAGGGCTACGCTCTGAAGAAAAAGATTTTCGGATGGGGGGTGAAGAAGGGGTAGCTCCCATACAAATTAACAATTTTTAAACAATTTTCGATACGCTACTTCTGGAAAACTATTACAGCTATCGACTTCGAATATTCTACAAAAAGTAATAATCAAATAATTCATACATTTTGGTGAAAAACTTGGTGAAGAGCAGGAGGACTAGAACATCTAATAAGTTTTATTAACCTTTAAATATGAATAATGTCGAAAACTTTGAAAACTCTCGACCTCAAATCTTCTTCATCTATTTCTATTATTCATACGAACGTTAAAATTTTGTTATTTTTTCTATGGGCTTTAAAACTCGCACAAGGTTTTTTATTATATTATTTGCAGTACAAAATTACTCGGCTGGGTATATTTAAAGACCAATGTGAAGGGTATATAAGATTCGGCACAGCCGAATATAGCGCTCTTACTTGTTTTTATTTTGCTTTTGGCCATGGTATGTATTAACAAATATTTGTTATATTATATTTAATTCCATTTATACATTAGTACATATAAATTTTATCGCGCAATAGCAATAGTACTGCTTAAGCTACGAAGAGAAAAGCGGATCAGGAAGCAAGTAAAACAGACGAGCGAAGAGTAGTTGAGTCTTTCTCACCCTGCGACGTAGTACCTTCAAAGGCCTACCCTCAGGCCAAGTACAAAAAAATTCATTCTGCCGATGTGGAAGAGCTTTTATCCATCGAACAAACTCACAGGTTGGTACAGTATATAAGAAAATTACTTAAGGAAAAGAAGCATTGGTCCGGGCTTTTTACCGATGTTTCTCAAGTTTTCTTTAAAGTATGGGATGAAGGCCTGTTAAACAAATTAAACCTGAACCTTCCAATCAATATTTTTAACCTATTAGAAAAGTAAATAACCGATCGATAATTTGTGATTAAAGAGGGAAACCACTTAAGTTGCTTTCAAACAATAGGGGATGGTGTACCTCAAGGGAGTATATTAGGTCCAATTCTGTACGTGCTTTACACAGCAGATATGCCAACCAAAAATTTCACACACACGTAAACATTTGCCGGTAACACCGCTTTTCTCAGTGTTCATTAAGATTTTAAGAGGCTTTGAACCAATTGCAACAACACATAACCCAAGGAGATAATTGGTAAAAGTGATGGGGAATAACAATAAATGAACAAAAATGTACCTACGCAAGAAAACGTGCTCCCCAGTCCTTACTAACAACCATATGGTGCCTTAACGATTTGAAACGAAATACCTTGGTATTCACCCGGATCGTTGTCTTACATGAAATAACATATATGTATATGGGAAGTTGACACAAATGAAACTAAGAGCTACTCTTGATTGTAAACTTTAACACTACAAATCGATTATAAAGCCAATTTGGTGCTACAGGATACAATTATTGGGCCCTGCTTCCGCTCCAACGTAGAAAAAACTTAACGCCGTTAAAATAAGATCCTAAAAATGATAACTGGTGCTTCTTGATATATTTAAAACACCAAACATCTACAAGGATCTACAAGTTCCACTAGTTAAATGCGAAATCCTGAATTATGTGGACAATTATTTAAATAAGCTGGAAACACATCCAAATCCACTTGCTCGAAACATCTTGCAACATAGTGGACACACTCGTCTGAAAAGAAGGCATACTTTTGCGCTTAGATAAAACCATTTAAATTATTTTACTTTAATATGAGAACTTCAATTTTAGTCTGGTACTGGCTGGACTAATATATATACTTAGTTTTAAGATTTGAATACTTATTGTTAGTAAAGATTAAATAATAAAAATATGCCAAGCAAAAATACATACCTTCATACCAGGCGCGGATTGAGGGGGGAAAATATTTACTAATATACTAAAAAATATTTATTACTCTAAATATTATTCGATTATTTTTGACGAAACCACTGATTTATCAGGAAACCCCCAAACTTCTTTAGCTTTAAGGTGTTTTAACGTAAACGAAAAGCTTGCAAAAGGAGAATTAATCGGCTTTATCGGCGCATTTGAAGAGGCTTTAAATGATATTGGCGATGACGTCAAAGTATGAATTAATGCGAACACACTGTCATCAGTAGTTTTAAGATATTTGAAAAACGTTGGTCTTGATTTTAAAAATTGTGTAGTGGTTGGAGCTTACTGATGTCTTTTGATGTTGGCAGAAAATGGAGCAGTTAAAAAAAATACAAGAAAACGCAAAAAATGCAAAATAAACGCATTGCTATAAGTACATTTGTGCGTGAATATGTATACAAATAAAATAGAGAGACTGCTGTACACAGGAAAAAAACTCGCTTTCTAAAATTAAGAATTTTATTCTTGATTTAATCCAAAATCTTTTTTGAAATTTTTAAGTACGATCCTTACTTACATTTTCTTAAATCAAACCTATTCTGATTGCTTCAACAAATCAAGCAGAAAAAAGCTTGTTGTCTCAGTGGCCTAGAGGTAAAGCGCTTGTGCTGCAGTGCGGAAAGTTCCTGGTTCGAATCTCAGCTTCGGTATGTACAAAAAATGAAATTTTTGAATTGTAAATTTTAAGTATCTATAAAATAAAAATAAAATATAAATAAAATTCTTCTTCTTTAATAAAGCTTCATAAGTCAAAAAAATGACATTTCGTTTGCGAATTAATCCCGTTTACGGCTTAAATCAATCTTTTTTAAGCTTCCATCAAGTACGGTTTCGAACTTAAATCATTCATTTTTTTGGCTTAATTGGGGCTAAAAGTAAGAAATTCGTATTTGAAAAATTTTACTTGGAGTAAGAAATTTCGTACTTGATTTAAGAAAAACCGTACTCACCGTACTTTTGACCCCGCTATGGCTTGATTTAAGTAAAGTTTTCTTAGATACTTTTTTGTGTGTAGGTCTCCTTATACGTGATTTAACGACTCCAAAATACCAAATTTTTCTACTGATATTTCAGTAGTCTATCAAAACGTTCGCGGCTTAAATACAAAATTATCTGCTCTGTCCAATAATAGCCTTGTTTTTACTTACAGCGTAATTGTATTTTCTGAAACATGGCTGGTGGAAAATTTATTAAACACTGAAATATCTGTAGTAATTATCAAATTTATAGACGTGATCGTGGTATTTAAGAAGTTGGGATTCTAATTGCAGTTTCCAGTCAACTTCCTTCTGAGGCGTTATTAACTGAATCTTCCTTAAATATTGAATTTATGGGTGTTTGTATTAAATTTTCATCACTTCTTCCTATATCCTTTCTAATTTACCTAAGATGGTTTACTGTGAACATTTGAAGGCTTTTAAAAATATTACTTAAGCTACCAATCAAAACAATCCTGTTTATGTTCTTAAAGATTTTAATATGCCCTATTTATCACGGAATTTCTCATTTGTTGATGATTATTTCATTCCTACAACGAAAAGAATAAATACGTATTTACGGAGTTCGTGAATTTGCTAATGGATCTTAATCTTTATTTGCTAAATGGTATTCATAACGTTGATTTTAAACTCCTAAATTTAATTTTTGTAAATGATTGCACTGGTATCACTATTATTCGTTCGGTTCTAATTTTTCTGTCGGAGGATACAATCTATTTATATATGAATCAAAGCATTCCTAAAACTATTGCTTTCAAACATAATTGACCGCCGTGGAACTCTTAGTATCTCTCTACCGTTAAAAATAAAAAGAACAAGAATTATAACATTTACAAAAAGTTTGGATCTTCTATTGCTTATGCTAAATAGTCACTAATTCTAAAAGTTATATATTAGGTAAAACAAGTTCGAGGTCTGTTGTTGTTTTAATAATTTGTTTTTTTTTAATATTGTTGTTATTTTACCAACCGTCGGTTAGCATCATCAGGACTCTTAAATCTTCTTATATATAAAAGAACAATTTTTTTTTTGTTAGTGACACCGCTTATAACTCAAGAACGGCTGGACCGATTTTAATGAAACTTGAAAAAAAGATATACCCGATATCTGGGAATGTGTTTTAGGCTAATTTGTTTTTGGAAATTCCGACTGGGCGTGGCACCTCCCATACAAATTGAACAGTTTTTTTCACATAGCTCAATACCTATTATAGCTGAAGTCTGCAAATTTGGTACAGCTAAATGATTTATTGATGTGCATAATTGAGCTTTGTATAGGCGGGAAGAAATAAATAGGCGTGGCACCTCCCATACAACGAAAATAGTTTTTTGTATATATTTCAACAACTGTAATAGCTGAAGTCTTCAAACTTCGTACATATGTTTATAGTGTAATATGCATAATTGAGCTTTGTATGGGCGGGAAGAAATAAATAGGCGTGGCACCTCCCATACAACGAAAATAGTTTTTTGTATATATCTCAATAACTGTAATAGCTGAAGTCTCCAAACTTCGTACGGATGTTTTTAGTGCTAATATACATAATTGAGCTTTGTATGGGCAGGAAGAAATAAATGGGCGTGGCTTCTCCCATACATACAACAAAAATAGTTTTTTGTATATATCTTAATAACTGTAATAGCTGAAGTCTTCAAACTTCGTACATATGTTTATAGTGCTAATATGCATAATTGAGCTTTGTATGGGCGGGAAGAAATAAATAGGCGTGACACTTCCCATACAACGAAAATAGTTTTTTGTATATATCTCAATAACTGTAATAGCTGAAGTCTCCAAACTTCGTACATATGTTTATAGTGCTAATATGCATAATTGAGCTTTGTATGGGCAGGAAGAAATAAATGGGTGTGGCACCTCCCATAAAACAGAAATAGTTTTTTGTATATATCTTAATAACTGTAATAGCTGAAGTCTTCAAACTTCGTTCATATGTTTACAGTGCTAATATGCATAATTGAGCTTTGTATGGGCATGAAGAAATAAATAGGCGTGGCACCTCCCATACAACGAAAATAGTTTTTTGTATATACCTCAATAACGGTAATAGTTGAAATCTCCAAACTTCGTACGGATGTTTATAGTGCCAATGTGCGTAATTGTGCTCTGTACGGGCGGGAAGAAATAAAAAGGCGTGGCAACTCCCATACAACGAAAATAGTTTTTTGTATATATCTCAATAACTGTAATAGCTTAAGCCTTAAAACTTTGTAGGGATGTTTATAGTGCTAATATGCATAATTGAGCTTTGTACGGGCGGGAAAAAATAAATAAGCATTATAAACATTTCCAATTAGTTTAAAAATATTTTATTTTTATTTGTTATTATCGAATGGAATGCCAGGATTCCAGAAGCTCTTAAGCATTGTGAGTTTTCCCAGAAACCAAAAAGGTCGAAAAAGTAAAAAACCTAAGATCAGTTTAATAATGTTAAATTTTCATATGACGCACACTGGTCCCAAATCAAACTATTTGGCATAAATCCAAAGAACAAAGCAAGAGCTATCATTTTATGACAAACATAAAAAAATAACAAAAATATATTTTAATTCTCGGACCTTTTGGCCTTAAAATACCTTTAAAGCACCATAGTTGTCATATAAAATGACTGAAGATTTTCATTTTAGGGGTATTTTGCTCAAAAATTGGTTTTTAAAAACCCGCAATAAAAAGTATATTGCCCTTTACTCCAATTATTTCATTGTCGGGACTCGCAAGGGATTCTGAGTTATACAAAAAAGAAAATATTACACAAAAAGTCAAACGCAATATGTAAGTACTTTCGGACAATTTAATTAAAACAGAGCAGTAATGCTTCATAGTTTAATTAATTTATCATGGGCGCATTAAAATTGGTTTGCTTAAAATTTTGTAAGAGAGTATCAAATTCTTAACTCGCGGATTATACATCACTCTGCGACAAAAAACATCCGGTAAGTGAGCCTTTTTTGTGTTTTTAAAGTATACTTAGTATTTGCTTTTTTCCTACTCTAAATACTTAAACTACACTCAGAAAAGTTTTACATTTACTGATTGTAGTTTATTTAAAAAGTTTTTCGTAAAGTTAAAAATCAATGAAAATTTATTTATTTTACCAAGAAATTTATATTTTAAATTTTTATGCTTGTTATTTAAAAAATAAACTACAACTAAAAACGGATTTTCTGTAAAGTTAAAATTTTCAGTTATTATTTTTGGTAAAACTGAAATAATCTACTGCCAAATTTTGCTTTTCGGTTTTACATATTTTTAAAGTATATACGTTGTTTTTTAACTTACATATACATATATTATGTAAAAAGTTTTAACTGTCAAAAAAATAAACAAAAATTTATTAATTGCTTTAATATTTATGAAAAGTTCACATACATTTGTAAAAATTGGCAAGTACTAAATTTTTTTCCCAAAACATTTAAGATAAACGAAAATAATCATATAATTTTTTTGTTTAAACAGAATCTAAGTTTTTGAAAACATAGAAACTGGTCCACAATCAAATTTACGGTTGGATGGAGGTATTTAAGTATATTGAAAGAAAAATATATTTCTAAGTTGTGCGGTGTTTAGTACATATGTATGTACATATTTGTGTGCTATTTTTTCAAGTGTCACAAAAGGATATAGCGGTAACGCGTTTGCTCTAAAACAGGTAAGTAGTTCTTAAGTTTTTGGTTGATTAGTGTCAAGGCGAATTCGCCTTGATTAGTGTGCATATGTATACATATGTATGTGCTAACCAAATCGATTAGCTTAATAAACATAGCTGACAAATCCCTTTTTTATCATTTTAAAAAACCGAAATGCTAAACAAACAAGAATGTTACAGTCGGTCAAGCCAGACCATATCATACCCAACAGCATAGTTGATTTTATATTAAGTAGCCCAAAATTATTGGAAAAACTGTTTAAAATTGGAACCTTTTATCATATACGAGAACGTGGAAGGAAGTTCAATTTCTTGAAAACTTTGCTGTTTGGAGGACTTCAAACAATGCCAGTTTTTTATTCCAATAATGAACTGTTTTCTGCAAACTACTTAAGCTTACTGTCTTTCAATCAGAATAACATTTCTAACAAAGTTTTAATTGTATTTTGAAGAATTAAAATCATGTGATTAAAAACAATCCTATTTATTATGGGCTTAAATCATTTTATGATAAGAATGGTCACTTTGGAAACACTGAACCAAGAAATCTTACTAAAGCCATCATTGATTCTTACGTTTTAAATCAAATAGGCTTACACGAAACTTCAAAATCTCGCTTTTTAAATCCACCAGCTTTTTCCGAATGAAGCGTGCTTTAAGAAACAAAAACACCAAAGAGCCAAAGGAAAACTGTTGTATAGATACCAAAGCGTTATGAAAACCAATGCAAAACCTAACACGAAGTCTGCATATTATATGGACAAGACTATTTCTTTTCCTAGCAATGGTATATTTGTATTTTAAAACTTACAGTACGTTTTAAAATTAAGCTTAATAATAAATTTTTATTTCAGAGCAAGATGCATCACAGCTAAAGTCCTACCTTAAATATAACTTTCAAGATAAGGATCAAACGTGCCTCCGATGGAAACAGCATACAAACAGTGCTTTGGAGCCAAATTTGCAAAATAAACTTGAAATGCTTTTTGTTCAATAAGTATTTTTTTCTTTCAGATTTCTATAGATTTTGAAACTCTTTTATCAAACAAAACTAAAATTTTTTTTTTATGAACTGGACAAAACTAAATGGAATTTCACCCATTTATATAAATCTAAATTTAAAGGACGTTTGACTTAAAACTCTTTGGGGCTAAGCCAAAGAAAATTGGACTCATATACATCAAAGTAAATATGCTTTCTTAGAAGAAATTGTCTTAAAAAATTAAAAAATTTTTAATATCTTCGATTTAAAAGATGCTTTCTTAATTTATGTAACTCATGGAGGTTTGAAGTCAGATAGATACTTCAAAGATTTTGAACGTCCAACAATAGCCAAGTCTGAAATGCATACAATAAAGTTTTTGGAAGAAGACATTTAATTAGACTTATACAGTGGAAAACTGCCATTTATTTTTGTTAAAAAGAATTGGTTTTCAATAAGTGCTATGCAGGTAGTTGTTGACCAAAATAATTTACAACGCTGATTTTTTTGCATCTAGGTTAGCGTTGTGCTAACCTTTAATTGACCTTAAATGTGATGCTGCAGGCAACAACTTAAAAAGTATATCTGCATTTTGTAAACGCTCATAACAACAGTTAAATTATTTTGGTACAATTCTTCAATTATTTTTTTAAGTTTTCTTAGTGTTATTTTAAGAAATAGATCTACTTATGTATGTTAAAGATTCAATAATTTGTAATTTTTAAATAGTCCATATAGGTTTTAAATTTAGCTAACTTTTACATATGATATTCCTATTTAAACCAATTTTTTTTTTAAAACCATTATAATTTATAATTGTTACATTTAGTTATTTAATTGTTAATATTTGGTGTTTTAGTTGCGTTCTTAGTAACAGAAAAAATCAAATAAAACTATAAAAACTACCAAAAACAAAAGTTTATTTAATTTTTTGGTAGGAAGATTACATGCAGTTATTATAAATGACAAAACAGTAAAAACTAATGTTTTGGTAGGTAAATTTTTGCGTGTTAAAAAGATATGGAAAAACAGTTATTTTTACTCATTTGGTAGGTAGTTTTTTCGAGTTTTGGATGAAATGATAAAACAGTAGTTTTATACATTTAGCAGTAAAAAAGCTTCAATCAAAACAAACAATAAAACGTTAACTTTAACGGGCGTGTAGTTTATTTTTTGTGCCTTAAAACAAAAGAAAATTCTTTTAATTTTACAAAACTTTGTAGTTTTTAAAATAGCATTTAAAATTAACAGAAAAATTTCTATAAATCAAATGAAATGTAAGCGGTCTGGTTTTTAACTGAAAATATTCTTGTTAAAAATGTAATTTCTTTTGATTTTACCTACAAAATATTTTGAGTGTATGATTAAGAAAACCATGACTTCGCACCCTAAGGTAAAGCTTCCTATATTGTTGTTATATTTTGGCAAATTAAAGTTATACAATTATTATTTTGTTTGATTTATTTTGCTAGTATTTAATTGCTTTTTAAATTTGCCAAAATTTTTACTTTTCGTTAGTTTGCCTGCAAAAATAAAAGCATTTTCTCTCGAACAAAACAAAACTTGATATTAAGAAAAATGAAAATATTTGGAGTTTGCCCCAAAATGCTGCCAAATTAAAACTACCGGCAATTAGCAAACACTTCTAAATTTTTACTTTTATGGTTATAACCAATTATAACCTTTTGTCCATTAAATCTAAAAGTTATGTTCATTTATTTCAGCACTTAAACACAGCAGCAGGTACACAATTATTTAAAATTTGAATTCATAATTTTTAACAACTTTCTTACAGGTTGTATTTTCATTGTATTTCCTTTTAAAATTTTTTTCCAAGTGGTTATTTGGTATCGGCATTTGTAAATACGTTTTAAAGCTTAACTCGCAGAAGTGTTGTCATAAAAAAACGTTCTTTGTATAAACTGAAGTCTGGCCAATCAGAAAATATTTTAAATTTTTAACATTTGCCTTTTTTATTTCTAAAAAAAATGATTTGGGACTAGTGTGTGAAGCAAAGATTTTTTTCTGTTGTAAGTATTAATATAATTTTTCATTTTTATTATTATTTAATTCTGTACAGGTGCAATTGTGTATAAACGATTAATTATTTTTACATAATTTAAGTGTGATAAATAAGTGCGAGTGTACGTTACTTACGCACAGTGAAGACATGACTTAAATGACATCACGGATATACAGAATTAAAAAATTATATTTACGTACATGCAAGACACACATGTATCTTTCATCCTATTTAAGTCATTTTTTTATTATCATTGTTCTTTAGGCACATCATCGACAATATGTTTATCACTGTCACATTATTATCAACACTATCATACTGATTCTATCAATATTTATCAAAGCCGTATTAATTTATGATAGACACAAAGGTGCACGTGCATGTAAACCTACTACATACATACATACGTATTTATGTATCTATACATTAACATACATATGTACATACATATATTCATATGTTTGTATCTTACTTTGTATTTCTTTAAAAATAAGATGATATTCTTTTGCGGCTAATAGATATGCTACAGAAGTCGATAAATAACAATAAATATTGCTACCGCGATGTAATAATATAAAAACAAGAAAAAGCGCTTTCTCCGGCTTAAGCTGGAGGTCCATACCATACGTTCTATGCGCTGTACGTTCTCTCCGTCTGTCAAAAAAGTAGAACCAGTGTATTTGTATGTGGCAAGAAACATAACAAATTGCATAGAACGGATCTGCGCAAGTAACGTATAAAGTAGGTTTACTTTCTACTTTTTCATACGTCGCATGCGAAATGAGAAAATGACAGATGGTTTTGTTATCCAGTGATGACAAATTTTAAATGCTATCAAGAAACATGTGTGTGTGGTAGATTGTAGTTTTGGTATATTTTGTGTTAAAAACAGTATGTTATGAAAGAAAATGATTTTATTATAAATTTTGCAAATAATTTTAAGAATAAATTTCCTTAAAAATAAGTTTTCAACACAAATATTTTGTAGCCAAAGTTAATATTTTTTTTATCGACTACTTTTATATTTTAAGTGTCATCTCTGTTGTGTTTTTATTTATGTAAGTGTAATGAAGAAAATCTGATTTCTCTTGGTTAAGGGTTTTTAATTTTTTGAAAGTTGCCGCAAAAATACCACTGACTTCCCGCTCTAGATGTAAGGGATGGACCAAAAACCTTGTAACACAAAAGATTATACGTATTAACCCAATAAATTCCATAAGTTCGGTAAAAAAACATAATTTCATTTTGCTTAAGTTTGTTTTTTATTTTACACAGTTTTTTTACAAAACAGCTGATCAAAACAAATAACTTTTTGCACAAAACGTATTGCATGTAACTTGGCAAAAACAAACGTATAAAACGTACAGAAATATGATACGCATAGAACGGAGCCACGCATATAACGTATGGTATGGACCTCCAGCTTTATACGCTTTTTATTGCACGTCTTGACGAGACAAATTCATGCCTAGACAACGTTCAAATCCAAATAAAAAAAAATCCGGTATTTTTATACCGGGTTATTATTTATTGAGTTTGGCGTTTGCCTAGGCAAAAACTTATCCCGTCAAGACGTACAATTACGAAATGTCTCATTGTGGCATGGTAGAATTACATAGGTTTACGGTTTTTTCTTCCCAAGTGTCAGAAACTCATATATGTAGTTTCTCTTTGAGTTTTATTAACAATTGTCAAATTTCATATAAAATAAATTTCAACCATAATTTTTTTCGAAATAAAATCACAAATCAGTTGTGTTCAATAACTTTCCAGTAAATACTAGCAACGAGAGAGTAAAAAGAAATATTTTCAAAATTGCTTTCAAAAACATTAAAATGTAAATGAACATTTTTACAGTCATAACTTGCAAACGAATGTATTTTGTAATTGTAAACTTATAAAAATTTAAAATTAAAATTTGTTTTGAAAGCATAATGACAGAAAGACTGTTTGAATAATTTCTGATAGTAAAAGTTTTACTAGTAGTTAGATAATAGGTGTGTTCATTACAGAAAATTATCACTATTTCTCGATAATTTCTACTAGTAAAAATTTTATAATCACAAATTATTCAAACAGTCTTTCTGTCATTATGCTTTGAAAAAAAATTTAAGTTTTAAATTTTTATAAGTTTACAATAACAAAATACATATGCACACAAAAAACTACAAAAAAAATTTTTCAAACAAATTCTTGTTCAAAATAATTTATTTTTTTAGTCAATTTATTTAATAGTCTCTAATAATATTTTTATTTGATTTTTAAATCAAACAAAATTTTCGCCTAGACAAATAAAATATTTAACCAGCTCAGCAAAATTTTTTAACAGAAGCTAAAATTCTTGCAAAATTGTTTGTCTAAATTTACAACTTTCGTTGTAGGTCCTCAGCCAGACAAAATATTTACTGATTCTCTGAAATTTGTTACTGATTCTACAACTCAGTTTTTTCTGTGTGCGTGCAAGTTTTGACTGTAAAAGTGTTAATTTAATTTTAAATATTTTTGAGAGCAATTTTGAAAATATTTCTTTTTACTCTCTCGCTGCTAGTAATTACTGGAAAGTTATTGAACACAACTAATATCAGAAACATTATTGTTTGTAAACATATTACGCTCTTTTTTGGCTCTCTATTTGCTAATTTTTTGTGTACGTGAACACTTACTAGCAATAATTATCGAAAAGTATTAATAATTTTCTGTAAATTAACACACCTTTTATCACTAAGCATTTTGGTGAATTTTTTATACTACATACACAGTCAAATCCCGATAAATCGTTATTCCCAATAACTCGCAATAAACTGTCGGTCCCTTGAAAAAATCTCGTTAATTCGTAAAATTTCCATACATTTTGGTCCCCTTTGCTAATTCGGAACTTTTATAAGTCGTAATTGTTTGCTAACTAACACTTATAATTCGTAATAAAAACAACAGAAACATGGAAATAATGATTTTTTGTTTACCGCTATTTATTTTTTACGCGAGTTTTTGCTTTTGTGTGTGTTTATTTTCTTAAGATTAGTTTGTAACATGAATAACAAAGAAAAATGTCAAAGCGCACGCATAAAACGTTTTTATGTTTCTTTTTATCGTTTTAGTAAATAAATTAAAAACCCCGGTAACTCGTATTTATTTTAAATTAACCCCGTTAAACGAAACCCCGCTAAATCGAAAACCCCTATAATTCGTAAGAAATGGCCGGTCCCTTGCGAATTATCGGAATTTGACTGTATATAAAAGTTTTTCTAAAATAAATTATTTTAAAATTATTTCCAGCTTTATCATAGTTTTTAAAACATTCCAAATGTGGGCACATTTGTGACATTTTTTTCTTGTCAGGTCTTAGCTCAGTCACCTTTAGCTTTTGATATATGACATTCCAGAAATTTTAGAAATGCTCCATAGCACACGATATATTATCAAAAAAAAATTTTTTATTTTTGTTTTTAACAACTATGATTTCAGAAACAAACACAGCCTTGATAGAAGGGGCACAGATTATCACTTGGGCCAGTACAATTAATTGCCTTATTTTCTTAACTGCTAAAATGAATAAATTAGAAATGAAATGTACCTTGTCAACGGAGTCGCTGGTGGAATTCGAACCTAAGCTCAAAAAAGCCAACAACCACGGGTGCCAAACGTGACGATTTTACGTCATTTTGACAATTTTTACCAAATTAGCAAAACTGACGATTGATGGTTTTTTTGCAAAATTTCTGAGTTTTTTTTATCGTTTATTACTTTTTAAAGTCATAACTCCAATATGTATAATTAGTTTTAAAGAAATTAATAATGTGTACAAAAATAATAAAGTGCTACAGATTAGTTGACTCCAATATTATATGGGATATAAAATAAAATTATATTTAACAAAGGTTTTTTGGACGAAATTTTAATAAAAGACTTTGCTGCCTTCCGACTTTTTACTGGGACAATATTATAAAAAGCTTATTTAGTATTTATAGTACCGAAAATCTGAAAAAAATACTTAGACAACTTAATATACTTTCGACTTCAATCTTGGCCAATAGTCGTTAACTTAAATTTAAAAAACAAACAACTAAGGTTATAAATATGTGAACGATGTAATTCGTGCCCACTTAGTTGACTTTGGCTTTTATCGGGGTCCAAAGCCCTTTATTGGCTAAGAAGTTACAAAAAGCACCTAAAACGTGTCAATATGTAATAAGTAGCCTTTTTGCAATCTATTAAGAAAAAAAAATTCTAAGAATCACCAAAAACATGCTAACATTTTGTGGAAACCTGTCGAAATCAATTTAAATTTGGACAACGTTAAAAAAAGGACCAAAATATATCCATAACTTTTTGAGATCTGTCGAGTATAATTTACATATATGTAGGGAAAAATAAATACTCTTAGTTATTTTAATAATAATTTATAATTCTTTTATTTAATTTACAGATATTGATATTAATAATAGTTTACTAGTATAGTTTATATTAATCACTTAAAACTCTGTTGGACAACTTCTTACAGTTCAACTTAACAACTTCACTTCAACTTAAAGACTTTTACTTTTTAACTTCAACTTAACAACTCCAACTTTACTACTTAACTTCAGCTTTACAACTTAACTTTCAGACGAAAAGTTCCGTCCATTTATACTAGAAAGTTACTCGTTCGTCTGTTGTAACTTTCTAGAACAATTCGGCCAACAATGCTTTTGTCTCCTTTTCACCAACGTCATATCTAATTCAATCATAGCTTAGTCAGTAGTTAGTTCGTAACCCTACTCGTCAACATACCAGGAACCTTCTAGAATTTAATAAACGGAGATCAACCCAGACATTCCCAAACAGTCCTTTCTGTAAAATTAGAATCTTATCCCACATATATTATGTTTCTAGATTAATTGGCTTAGTAGTATCTTTTTTTACCTCTAAAAGTATACAATTTTAAAAAAGTATCAAAAACATATTCATAATTCTTCCATATCTATCAAAAGCAATTTGAATTATATTTCTACATTTGCTGGTCTAGAAGCTAGAAAATATACACACGCAAACTGTCAAGTAGAGTCTAGATAACCCCGTTTTAACAATACCACACCATTCGATAGGTGATAAGGTCCCCTTAAACCATGGTCCAAAGGAAAATGGAGTACTAGACCTACCCTGTCGCATTGATGTATCTCGACAGGTCGTTCAGCCCAATCGCAGATACATCCCCTAGGCTGTCCAGTATATGATGGCCCAGGAACTTGTGCCTCTTCACAGCAAGAGCAGGGCATTCGCAGAGAAGATGGAAAACAGATTCCTCCTTTTTCCTATTTTTGAAGCTACGACAGATATAAAACTTGTTTTCCTTTTTTCTAACCTTTAAGCTACAAAATTTTATTCATAATTTTTCGAGACCTCTTAAACGCAATTCAAATTATGTTTCTAAATTTTTTTGGTTTCGAACTTACAAAAGGTACCCAAAATTGTCAATATGTAATCAGTTACCCATTTGTCTGCCCCTAAGGGTCGAAAGTTTCTTAAAAGTATCGAAAAGCTTTTCAAATTTGGTTTACCTTTCGAACGCCATTTACTACCTTTATTAGTTTCGAAGTTAAAAAAGTAATAAGTATCTTTTTTGTCTGTCCCTTAGGGTCCAAATTTTTAAAAAGTATCAATAACATATTCGTATTTCATCTAGATTCTAGACCTTTCAAGTGCAAGTTTCTACCTTTATACGTTATAAGAAGTACCAAAGAAGTAATAATATGCATTAGCACCCTTTTTCTGTCCCTTAGGGTTTGTTGAAAGTTTTTAAAAATGTCCAAAAAATATTCATATTTTATTTACATCTTTCGAACGCAATTAAACTATATTTCTACCTCTATTAGGATAGAAGTTAAAAAAAGTACCAAAATCTAATTAGTATTGTTTTTTTTTCTGTCTCTTACGCTGCGGCCAGAAGTTCAAGTTTTTGCTTTCAAGTTGATCACACATATTGTTTATTAAATTCAATAGAATAGATGGTTGTGACGTAGGCTGCACGCAACTTAATAATCAACTTGATCATCAATTTCATTTCTTAAGATGCCGTCGTCAAGGGTTAAACTTAAAGTGCTCGCTTTGGGCGATAAACAAAAATTGTTTTATGTACATATGTATTTTTATTACATTTTTTATTTGCGACAAAATTTTGGTACAACGACACACAAACTATTTACACTAATTTACTAATAAATGTTAATATACGAAAAATTCACAAAAATATAGTTAAAATTATTTTCGGTAGAATATTTGTATAAGCAAACACGTGGAAAAACTAAAATTTATAAAAATAACTTAGTATAATCAGCTGTTAACTTGACCATTAAGTTGAAAGGCGACTTGAATGAAAAAATTGATCATGAAGTTGCTTTCAAGTTCGAAAAGTTTTAGTGTGTAAGTAAAAAAGTTTGAGTGTATTGCAACTTGAAAGGCAAAAATTGAACGTCTGGCCGCTAAGTTAGGATCTAAATCAGTGGTCTTCACAAAGAGAAACGCACTTAAAATAAGAGTATTATTGTCAGCGTAACCATTATTTTTTTTTTATAAAAACTGCACATTTGGAAAAAACAAATCTGCATTTTAAGTGAAAAAACAGAACATAACAAATTATATATAAAAAAAAATAAAAACATTTCAAGGCAAAATATAAAATTATTAATATTTTGTTTTATTATAACGATATTTTTTAGCTAATTCTAAGCTGATGATATGTGAAGCCTTGATTTGGCTATCTGTATTGGTAGAGTTATTTGAGCATCTATTTTGGATACAATGATTTTTGAGTCGAAAATCTTCTTTTAGTTTTTTTATTATTTGATTTCTCTCATTTCCTGAAACAGAATGAAACTCAATATGCATTGTATGCCGCTTAAGGTGCGATGCAATCATATTCTTTAGTAACTGGTTGCATACAAGGCACTCAGCCTCTTTGAATATGTTTAAAGAAAACAAAAAAGATTTTTCCACTTAATATTCCACATAATTATTATAAATATTTTTTTCTAAAATGCTGTAAAAAATTTATATGTAGTTTTTAAATTGCATAAATTTATGTAGCTTGCTATCAATTTCTTACTGAATTTATCAAAAAAATTTTAGCTCTACCTATATTGCACACATAAAGAGCTTCAAATTATTTTTGGATAATTACACACTAATTGGCAATGCTGCAGTGCAGAAAAAACATTTTTAGCTCTCTCTGAAAAATTAAAACATGCGACATACACCTACTCTGTTTGAAAGCTAACAAGCTACTAATTAGAGCTGTGTAGCTCATGAACGAACGGGTCAAAATGAACGGATCACCGAATTGAACGAAGTGATCCGGTTATTTTACTGAGCGCTTTTCGTTCAATTGTGTTCCGTTCAATGTTTGTTTCTTCAGGTCTTTTTTATGTCACAATTTCGTTCGTTTAGATGTGTTTTTTATGTTATGTTCTTTTGTTTCAGTTGATTGTTTGTGTATTGATAAGAGTTGCTTTAAAAAGTTTGCGAATGTGCGTACAGATTTCTTTTGAGCATCGCTGTGGCACTGCCATAATTTTTTTAACACTAAGAATTTTCAATTTTTTCATTTGGAAAGCCATTAAGAAATAATTTCACACAAAACTTAGCACAAAAGAATCAGTTTTCGATTTTTCCAATTTTCGGACTTTTCCGGAGGGTGTTTCCAAAATTTTCTTCCTTAGACCTTCTCCTCCAAAATACGAACAACTGATAAAAAAATTTTACAGAAATCGGCCCAGCCGTTCTCATTTTATGGATTACTATACACTTTTTACACAATTTTTATATATGGATTATTTAAATTTTATTTTACAAAAAGTTTTTCCTATTTTGAATGTCAAAACCACAAGCTATGTCAAAACAAATCTTTAAAAAAACATGTTGCCATACTGTCGTTCAGAAGTGAACGATTGAACGAACGGGTTAATTTTTGTAAATTGAACGAAACTGAGCGATCACTGAAATGAACGATTTGGCACAGCTCTACTACTAATTGAAATTTTTTATTTTTCATATGTTTGTTGTTTTGATTATGATTACCGTTTGGAATGATGAAAACAAAGCGTATGGATTTTTTATTTATGAAAGATTGTGTAATGTTAATAATTTATTATGTTTTCTTAAGTTTACGATCGAAAAATAAAATAAAAATAGCTCGCCATGAATTATAAAAGCAATATCAGTAAACAAAATACGATATTTATTTAAAAATACAATTTAATCAGGATTAGTTATTCAGTTGCTGTTTGCAGATTTTAAGAAGCATTTTGGTAGGAAAACAATTTATTTTGGAAAACCCTGGTTGTAATATTCCCGAAGAGAGTAAGTAAAAACCCGAAAATCTTCGTTAGCTGGGTAATATGGGTGAAGACCACTGATCTAAATACATATTTAAAAAGTAACAATAACATATTTAAATTTTACCTACACTTTTCAAGCGCAATTTTAATTATTTACTACCTCTATTGGCTTATACGTTACAAAAAGTTAGGGTTCAAGGATTTTTAAAAATGTCAAACAAATATTAATATAATGTTTACATCTTTCGAACGCCATTGCAATCATGTTCCTACCTCTACTGGTTTCGCAGTAACAATATGTAATCAGCGCCCTTTTTTCTCTCCCTTAGGGTCCAAAGTTTTTTAAAAGAATCAAACATATATTCGGGCTTTGTATACACCTTTCGAACGCCTTTTAAATCATGTCTACCTTTATTAGATTAGACGTTAGACAAATTACTTTAAAAGTACCCATAATAAGTATCTTTTTTCTGTCCCTTAAGCCTGAGTTAGTCTTTACTTTCTGTTCCGTGATGAATCAGCTGATTGTTTTTTGTTAATAAAAAATGTGTGTAAGTAGTTAGTTTTTTCGTTTCGTTGCGTTCCGTTGCGGATCAACCTGTTAAAAACAAAATTTTTGCAACGTTGTTAAGTAACAACAAGAATCAGCTGTTTTTTCCGCCATTAAAACCATACAAATTTTGATACGTTTTAACAGAAAAAGTAACTACTAAAATAAAACAACTGAACGGCACGTTAAAGAACGGCAACAGAAAGTAAAGACTAACGAAGCCTTTAGAATCCAAAATATTTGAAAAGTATTAGAACATACTCATACTTTGTCTAGACCTTTCAAACGCAATTAGAATTATGTTCTTACCTTTACTGGCTAAGAAGTTGAAAAAGATTCTAGAAAGTACTAATATGTAATAAGTACCCTTTCTGTGTCCCAAAGTTTTTTAAAAGTCCAAAATTTTTTAAAAGAATCAAACACGTATTTATATTTTGTCTACACCTTTCGAACGAAATTTAAAATATGATTCTACCTTTATTAGCTTCGAAGTTAAAAAAAGTAACAAAAGTAGTTAGTATCCTTTTTTATCCTTTAAGGGCCAAATTTTTAAAAAATATTACAAAAATTTTCATATTTTGTCTACACTTTTCGAATGCAATTTAAATTATCTTTTTGATTTACTGATAAAGAGGTTAAATAAAGTACCAATATGTATTATTAGAACCAAAAATATTTAAAAATTATAAAAAACTCATTCATATTTTTGCTAGACCTTTGAAACGCAATTTATTTTCCCTTTCTTTGGTTTCAAAGTTACAAAAAATTCCAATATTTAATTTGTACCTTTTTTTGTTCCTTATATTCCAAGGTTTTTAAAAAGTGTCACAATCATATTCGTATTTTGTCTAACGAAATTTAAGTTATGAGTCTATCTTAATTTGTTTAAAAGTTACAAAAACGTTTGCTTTTTTAATTTGGCTTAAGTTCATATAATTTCTTTTTATAAGAAGAAATTAATATTTTCCTTTAATGTTGAAAGAAACTTTTATTTGAAAAAAGCAGGTTTTTCTACCGATACTAGCCGAGTAGAATTTATTTTCGAAAGCAGCTACGCAATTTCATCATCAGTACTCTTTGAACGGTAGTAGTGTCTTTTGTAAACATCACATATTTAACTTATATGTAACAGAGACAGGGATACGGTATGAGTGTTTTCCTTTTGTTTTTATTTTGTAAGTAAGGACGAAGTTTACTTTTCATATACACTATGCTTTTTTTCCATTGAAAGTCTCTTTGACAACACTTGACTAACGGACAAGCATTAATCCATCTCTCAGATGGAATAAAACGCTTTTTATTATTGTATATCATACAATAGGGGCGTTAAATCTTTTTTATTTCTTTTTTTGTCAACGACAAATGAACGGAAATTTAAAGATCATTTTGCACCGTGCCATGTGTGGTTTATATGCTATTTTTATTTATTGTTGAACTATGTTTAATACAAAAAGCAGGTTCCAAAAGTATCAAAAACGTATTCGTATCCTGCAAGCGCTCAAGCTTTTGGGGGAAAGGTGGGGGGTTTAATTTTAAATAAAGCACACAATTTAAAACGAAAATTCAACAAAAAAGTTTAACTCATTAAAAATAATTATATATAAATAATAGGACAAAAAAAAACAGATTTATAAAATTTATGGTTCCTGGTTGAAGCAAATTTGTTAAAGTAGCAAAGGAATTTATTAATATACATATATACATATAAAAGTGAGAAAAGAAAAACAAAAACAACAAACTAAATAAAAAAAAAACGAACTGTTAATGAGTAACAGTAATCGTAGTGACAGTGGGCCTAATAGCCGAAATGCTTACATTGTGCTAAGCTCCACAAGTGTTAGCAATGAGAACATAAGAGATCCTGAATATAATAGAAATTATTTAAATGCAAGACCAAAAATAATAACAAACAATCTTAGTTCAAGTGCACCTAATTTTAATAAATGTATTGAACAAGGGACTAATTTAGCCCAATCTCTATCTAATAATTATAAAAAAAATCTGAGGTACCATCTTTGTCGTGGTCACCATTATCAAACTCTGGAATTTAACCTGCAGCTACTAAAGCCGCATCAAGCTTAATTTCTGCACCAGCACCTAAGATCCAGGTAGGAATGGCCCGCTACGTGACAGTTCTTAAAAGGGGAAGAAGCCCTAAATCGGCAGAAGCATCTCAACCTGCAACAATTTTAAAATACAATGAAAGGCCAACCTCTTCGCAAAATCGTATTGCAATTTTGCAAGAGGATAATAAGGTCCCAGTTAGTGAAAGAAAGGCCTTTAAGCCACCTCCCATTTACTTGAGGGAAAAAAACTCAAAAGATCTCGTCAAGTTTTTAGTCGATTTGATTGGGGAAAATAACTTTTATGTTTCAAATGTTAAACGCGGTAACATATTTGAGACAAAAATTCAATTGAACCATGAAAACGCCTACCGCGCTATGGTTTCGGAGCTCGAAAAACTCAGCAAAAACTTCTATACCTATCAACTCAAGACCGCAAAAGGTAGTTATTAAAGGCATTGATTCTAATGTTGGCCCAGAAGAGATCAAGACCAGTTTGTTAAGCAAAGGGTTTATGGTTAGGAATGTATCCAATGTGAGAAACAGGGAAAAACACCCCCAACCATTATTCCGAGTGGAGCTTGAGCCTGGTGATATCAAATTGAAAAAAATTTAGATTCACCCCATTTATAATTTAAAATATATACTGCACCGACGAGTTACTGTGGAAGTGCCATATAAGCGATCTGGGCCCGTACAGTGCTTGAACTGCCAGGAATATGGCCACACTAAAGCTTATTGTAAGTTTCCTTCTGTTTGTGTTGTGTGTGGGGATCTGCACGATACGACCAAGTGCGACAAGCCAAAAGATGATCCGAGGATGAATAAATGGAAAAACCTGCGGGGGAAACCACACTGCCAACTATAGAGATTGTCCTGTTTTTAATTCAGTTAAGCGCTCAACTAAGCCGAAAATAATTCCTGCCCCAAATACCAAATACAAATATGCCTCCATTGGCACAACCAAATACAAATCAAGTTTCTTACGACGCCGCATTAAAGTCTACCCAGCCTATAACACAAGAAGAAGTGCCAACAAGTGAACCAACCGGACCCACTTTTAGCCGCCTGGAAGCCGTAATTGGCAATATGGTCAAACAATTTACGCAGTTTATGGCGCAAATGGCCAACATGATGCAAAAAATTCAGTCTGCTCTTCTGCAGGCTATGCTTAAAAGACCATGAACTGCCTCAAGGTTTGTTTCTGGAATGCAAACGGCATCCGCCAACACAAAAACGAGCTCAAATATATCTTGATGAACCAAAAAATCGAGGTTATGTTGATTTCTAAGACTCATATGAAATCTAAAAACACTTTTAAAATTAGTGGTTATTCTGTTTACGATTCAAAGGATCCTAGGGATATATCATGTGGTGGCTCGGCTATTCTAACCAAATCAAGAATTAAACACCAATGGTTGGGTGGCCTCTCGGAATGTTATATCCAAGCTACGAACGTCTGCATTGATGAATTTTTCCATAACCTTGTTATTTTATCAGTTTACTGTCCACCCAGATTCTCCATAGCGAAGGATCAGTACAACAGTTTCTACAAATCATTAGGTCCCCGCTTCATAGCTGTTGGAGACTATAACGCTAAGCACACATACTGGGGCTCCCGTCTAGTTAGTCCCAGAGGTCGTGTCTTGTAGATTCCGTGTCGGAAATGGGACTTTTCGTTATTTTAACTGGACAACCAACCTATTGGCCAACGGACAATAATAAAATTCCAGACGTAATAGATTTTGGCGTGGCAAAAGGTATATTGCCGGACCTTATTGAGGCTGTAGCCTCCTTTGATTTATCTTCTGACCACTCACCCACAATAATTACTATCTGCAGTCCTCACCAAATAGCAACTAGTGATTTTTTCTTATCTAAAAAAATAAATTGGTTAAAATATAAAAAATATATTAGTGCCCACTGTTCGGAAAACCAACCGCTAAAAACTCCGAGAGACATAGATGATAGTCTGAGCGTTCTAAATGAAAACATTAGAAATGCCGTTGAACATGCGTCTTCTACCTATCGCCAGGCCAGGTACAGCAAAATTTATTCTGACGATGTGGGTAAACTTTTATCTGAAAAAAGGAGAGTCCAGAGAGAATGGCAAAAGCATAGATCGCCCCAGCTTAAAACTAAGCTGAAAGAATGTAACAGATTAAAAAGCTTGTTGGAGGTTCACAGAATGGCTTCACTTAAAGAGTACCTCGAAGGTCTAGACGCGACTGCTCAGACAAATTATTCCCTATGGAGATCAGCCAGACGTCTTAAAAGACCCGTTATCGCAAAACCACCACTGCGTAATCTGAGAGGATCCTGGGCTAGAAATGACGAAGAAAAATGTGATCTATTCGCAAATCATTTAAAAAATGTGTTCGCCCCCAATACTTGCACAGACGTGAGGGAATTACCGCCAGTTGTTGCTAGACGTCCTTTAGAAATACGTTTTCGATTTACAGATGTTGCAGAGGCTATTTCTAACCTAAATGGTAAAAAAGCTCCTGGCGTTGATAATATAAGCAACAAAATGCTCCTAGAGCTATCTTTTACGGCAAAAAGAATTATTCTTTTTATTTTTAACGCAATAATTCGGCTTGCACATTTCCCGCCTGTATGGAAAATTGCCCTAGTAAAGATGATTCCTAAGCCAGATTCCAGATCACTAATTTGGCTTTAGAAGTCAACATAGCACAATCGAACAAACTCACAGACTGTTGCAGGTTATAAGAAAAGCCTTTGAGGAAAAGAAGTACTGCTCCGGGCTTTTCATTAATGTCTCTCAGGGTTTCGATAAAGTATGGCACGAAGGCCTGTTAAACAAACTAAAGCTAAACCTTCCAGCTAATATTTTCAACCTATTAGAAAAATACATAACCTGTCGACAATTTATGATCAAAGAGGGAAACCAAATAAGTTCTTCTCAACCAATAGGGGCTGGTGTACCTCAAGGAAGTATACTAGGTCCAGTTTTTTACTTGCTTTACACAGCAGATATGCCAACCAATAGTTTTCGTTCCAAGGACAATTGGATCTACGCTCCGGAACGACCCGAGTATCACTCGGCCAAGGATTGTCAGCTCAGTGACAGCTGTATCCGACGGAGGTTTTTTCCTTAGGTGAGCAAAATATACCGGCAGTTTTGCTTAAAATTCTTTTGATAATGGCCGACATTGAACAAAATCCAGGGCCCCGTATCTGGATTTGTTCTGTTTGTCATGAACGTATCTCCACCAATGTCACCTCGGTGAAATGTACCACCTGTAATGACTGGTGCCACTTGAGGAGTAGCTCAGGTCTCGCCAGCTACCGCGACTGGTCACCCAGCTTCGTAGCGAGTTGTTGTAGCTCCCAACCGGGAGGTAATAGCACGACCCCTTCGGTTACCGCCGCACAGACCCATGTCCAAACTCCCGCCACAGGACACAGTAGAGCCCCAACTGCTCAATATGCCTCTTCGGTCTGTCATAGTGTAATCCGGAGGAATATCATCTCGGTCAAGTGTAATGGCTGTGGCAGCTGGTGCCACATGAGGCGCTGTACCAACCTGCGCTCACACAGAGATTGGAGTGATGGCTTCATAGCTTCCTGTTGCTCCGATGATAATCCCCCCGCAACAGTAGTCACGTCACATGGATCTGTTCAGCGTCCATCCTCAAGCGGTAATGTGCCTGCGCCATAGTACGCGCCTCAACTACAACAACCATCAGCACAGACAGGAATCCCACCCCAACTGTATAACAAATCAGTCTTGAATCCTCAGAGACACCATCTTATGCGGCCTCAGCACTCTGGTGAATACAACCAATCCTTTAAGATCATGCAATTAAACTGTAATGGTCTTAGGAATAAAGTCGTTGAAATCAACGACATCCTTATTGCCGCGATTCAGGAGACGAAGCTGCCCAGGGATTGTAGACTCTCATCTTCCAGTAACTACAACATAATACGGTGGGATAAGGAGAGGGATCATGGAGGAGGTCTCGCGTTTATCATCGGGCGAGACGTTAACTACACATTAACCACCCTACACCCCTCTCCTCCACCCGACCCATTTCTGGAAGTTTTGAACATTTCAGTGGACACTGGGGACACTGAACTGGAGTTCGTCAATGTTTACATCCCACCCGTTAACAGCTTTGGGCATCTTTATCACCCCAGC
This sequence comes from Melanophora roralis, assembly GCA_963583895.1. NCBI lineage: Eukaryota > Metazoa > Arthropoda > Insecta > Diptera > Rhinophoridae > Melanophora > Melanophora roralis. The sequence continues at coordinate 58,709,543 of OY757189.1, read as the reverse complement.
ATATCCCACCTTCTGCAAGGAGATAACAGGATGTTACTTGGCGATTTTAATGCTCACCACGAGAAATGGTATTCTCAATTACCAAATGATCCCCGCGGCAATCTTATTGCGGACCAGATAGATGAATCCGACTTCGCTGCGATAAATGAATGCTTCCCCACTAGAATAACTGCTAGGTGGTCAAGCTCCCCTAACATTTCCATTGTCTCCCAGTAGCTCCTAGCCTATACCACCTGGCAAGCCCTACCAGCACTTAGTTCTGAACACATTCCCACTGTGGTCACTGTGGAGAATCCTAGCGACTTTGTTGAGCCCGATAAGCTTACGTTTGTGAACTACAACAAGGCCAACTGGCAAGGTTTCACAAACCTCAAAGACGAAACTCTTCGTCACTTGCCGCCCCCCCACGTGCACTATTCTCAAGGCGGCAAGACGCTTTATCCCCGAAGGAAGAATTCCGAATGTAAGATCAGGTTTTCCATCAACCCGGCAGATGAGCGTATCGAGCAACTGACGGCCGAGATCTCAGATCTCGTGAACGAACACCGTCGCAGTAAATGGTTGGCCCATCTTTACCAGTGCTCAACTAGCTCTAAAAAGCTTTGGTCTACCATTAAGAGTCTATCTGGAACAAAGAGCAACGATAGCCTTGCTGCTGTTGCGTTTGAAGGCGCACAGCACACCAATGCAAGGAAATGCGCAACACAGTTTTGCAGGCAGTTCATTGAACACCCTTCCATGCAGAACCGGACCAAACGAGCGGTCATACGTGGGATTAAGGAGCTCACACGTGACCCCGAACCGATCTCCTTCGCCCACAGCGAAGTTGAGAACATAATTGCCAGATCGAAACCCTCAAAGGCGCTAAAACCTGGTAAACCCGCTACACTTTGAGAGTCATATAGACCGATCTCCCTACTTTCACCCATAGCATAGGTTTTGGAATCCCTGCTACTACCCTCCCTGAAAGAGCATTTCCAACTCGCTCTACACCAGCATGGTTTCAGGGAAGCGCATAGCACCACAACGGCTTTAGACATGATAACCAGCCTTAACCAGCAAAGACCCTGTCAGCGCACGATCGTGGCCGCTTTAGACTTATCTAAAGCCTTTGACACGGTTGATCACTCCCTGCTGATTAGTGACATCTCGAACTCCTCTCTTCCCAACGATGTCAAACGCTGGATTGCCAATTACCTATCGGGCAGACAAGCGTTTGTTGTGTTCAGAGGCCAGAAATCAACATAAGATAAAAATGGGCGTGCCTCAAGGAGGAGTGTTGTCGCCAATGCTCTTCAACATATATCTTGCGAAGATTCCCACCCCACCCCAGGATGTCTCATTGGTGTCATATGCCGATGATTGCACCATTATATGATCAGGTGTGAGCATAGATTACACAAGTGACAAGGTATCGCAATACCTAGCCACCATCAATGACTTCTTCCGGGAGCGGAGACTAAGGTTATCAACCCCAAAATCGACAGTGTCCCTTTTCACCTCTTGGACAAAGGAAGTGAGGATGACCTTTGACATCTCGGTCGACGGCAGACTTATCCCCACGGTGCAGAACCCGAAGATACTGGGGGTAGTCTTCGATAATCTCCTCCACTTCTCATCGCACGCCACTTACATCAACCAAAAGGTTAGAAATAGGAACAAGGTCCTTAAAGCTCTTGCTGGCACCTCTTGGGGCATGGTTAAGGAGACTATCATAGCGACGTACAAGGCCATCTACTTAACTATGCCGCCCCAGAATGGACCTCGTTCCTTAGCGACACACAATGGCGCGGTTTGCAAACGGCTCAGAACAATGTACTTAGAATAGCCACCGGATGTGTTATGATGACGAGCGTGGATCATTTACATGAGGAGACCAATATGCTGCCGGTCAGACAGCAAAATATGCTTCTGGATCTCGCATCACTTACATAGTGATGCGAGATCCACCCCCCAGACACATCAGGCAGGACTTTCGGCGTTACAGCAGTGACATCCAGAACATCATACCACCCGATGCAACCCGGATGTCACTGACAAACGAACAGAGAGCGTTGCATCAAATGGCGGTCTCCAATGCCATCGAGGGATACAGATGCAAAAAAGTCCTTGGGCAACACCCACCCGCTATCTCAAACGATGAGAAGTGGCTCCCAAGACACACCAGTTCCATCCTTGCACAATTAAGATCGGGATGGTGCAGTATCCTGAACTGCTATCGCGAACGGATTATTCCCGGCACACAGAATCAGTGCCCTGACTGCCTCTTAAGTCCTCATGACTCAGTGCATTTATTTAACTGCCCCAATAGGACAACTAACTTACGCCCAATCGACCTATGGGTGAAACCGACTGAGGTGGCACAATTTCTCCAGCTCCCAATGCCACCACCTGACTGACAAACGCCAATTATAAATAAATCTTCTCTTTTGAATATATTTTCAGGAAAAAACAACCGTCAGCAGTGGAACTGTTACAACAACCAATAGTTTTACACACACGTCGACATTTGCTGATGATACTGCTTTCCTTAGTATTCATTAAGACCCTAAAGAGGCTTCGAACCAACTGCAGCAACACGTAACCCAAGTTGAAAAATGGGCAAAGACATGGGGAATAAAAATAAATGATCAAAAAAGTACCCACGTAACTTTTACTTTACGCTATTAACAATTATATGGTGCCTTAACGAACCGAGACAAAATATCTTGGTGTTCATCTAGATCGACGCCTCACATGGAAGCCTCATATAGATGCAAAGCTGACTCAAATGAAACTTAAGGCTGCTCAAATCCAATGGCTAATGGGTAGAAACTCTGTGCCACGTCTGGATTGTAAACTTCTACTCTACAACTCGATTTTAAAACCAATTTTGGTGGTATACAATTATGGGGCACTGCTTCCTCCTCTAACATAGAAAAAATACAACGTCGTCAAAACAAAATTCTGAGAATGATAACTGGTGCTCCTTGGTATATTAAAAACAGCAACATCCACAAGGATCTAGAAGTTGCACTTGTAAAAAGCGAGATCCTAAACTATGTGGAAAAGTATTTAAACAAGCTGGAAACACATCCAAATCTGCTCGCTCGAAGCATCCTGCAACTTATTAGGCACACTCGCCTAAAAAGAAGGGATAATATTGCTCTTAGATGAAATTTTTAAAATTAGTTATCCTTATTGTGAGAACTTAAATTTTAGTCTGGTACTGACTGGACTAGTATTAATTACTTAGTTTTAAGATTTGAATACTTATTTTTAGTTCGTTTAAGCGAAGATTCAATAATAAAAATATGAGAAAAAAACAAAAAAAATACCTACAAATGTATGTGCAACATTGGTAAGTCGTTAAGCCTGTCCTCTGTCATGGTCGATCTCAGCCAAGTTTTAATACAGCAAAGAGTGGAAAATAACCTTTCAGCTGTAACATTACTGATCGGCATTGGAACAAAAATGATTAATATTTTTTGCAAGTTTTTGTAAATACCTAGGTCACACCTTGCTAAAAAAATACTTTATTTTCTGGGCGGTCCTTATGAATTTTCAATTTGTGTTTCCAATGTAAAATTTCAGCCTTAATGATATAAGCAGTTTTTCTTAATCAATTTTTAAAAATATTTTTAAACCTGCAAGTTGTCGAATTAAAATCTTTAAATCAATTAATGTAGTTATATTTTGTGGCAGAAGTTGAGGTATGTTAAACAAATAAATGACGTTCTTTGAGAATTTTTTTTTAGTCTTGTAAAACAGATTTAATTAAGCGTACGTAGCCCTTGAAATCTTTAGAATGATTTTTTTTTTAATCTACGCTTTCAACTAAAACTCCCATAATAGTGCAAATATTTTTTGCCTCTTCAAAAATAGTTTTAAGTTCGGTTTCGGCTTCATTACTTTAAGTCTCAAGACACATTATCAGGGTTTTTATAAAAGATTATTCTTTTTGTAAATATATATCCTGCTTTTGTAGAATTACACAAAGCGGCTGTGTGACAGTAGGAATATTATTTAGAAAATGTAATCTGCAAATAAATTCTTAATAATAAGGTTCCTAAAGACGTAGTTATCCCTATTTTCCCACTCGCAAATCTCTTCGAACGCTTCTATTATGTGCATTATTTTTTTTGCAAATTGTAGAATTGAATCGATCGCGTTTTGCATATTGGAGACATCTTTGTACCTAGCTTTTTCAGAAAAACTGCATAACGCTTAGGTACCTTGTTGCCTTTCGATATTTGGTTTTTAAGCTTAAAGGAATTGCAAGGCGTTTGTTTTGCATTTTTGCGAATTCTTGTACTTTTCTTACTGCTCAATTTTTTTCCGACATCAAAGGACACCCGTCAGTCCCAAATCCAACACAATTTTCAAAATTAAGAACAACGTTTTTCAAAGCTCTTAAAACATTAATTTACCCTTCGACGTCATCGCCAGTATCATTTAAAGCTTGTTCAAATGCGTCGATAAAGCCGATGAATTCTTCTTTTACTTACTTTTTGTTTACGTTAAAATACCTTAAAGCTAAAGAAATTTAGTTTTTTTCTGATAAATCAGTGGTTTCGTCTAAAAAAATCGAACAGTATTTAGCGTCATAAATAGTTTTTAGTATTACATATTTCTAAAACAAGATTATAAAAACTTTGACTTGTTTTCGATATATCTATGTGAATCATCTAAATGGAAACTTGAAATTAGTGGCCTAAAATTTTATCTGGAGAATCTATACGAAATCGCAGAAGTGAACGAAAAATACATTTCGAGCTTGTATTTTCAGAAGATAGCAAAAGATCATCATCTTGATAGAGGTACACACAAAAAATTATCTAAGAAAACCTTACTTAAATCAAGCCATAGCAATGTCAAAAGTACGGTGAGTACGGTTTTTCTTAAATCAAGTACAAAATTTCTTACTCCAAGTAAAATTTTTCAAGTACGAATTTCCTACTTTTAGCTACAATTAAGCCAAAAAAAGGATTGATTTAAGTTCGGAACCGTACTTGATGTAAGCGTGAAAAAGATTGATTTAAACCGTAAACTGGATTAATTCGAAAGTGAAATGTCATTTTTTTGACTAATGGAGTTTTATTAAAGAAGAAGAATTTTGTATTTTATTTTTAGTTTATAATTAATTTATAATTTAAAAATTTCATTTTTTGTACTTACCGAAGCTGAGATTCGAACCAGGGATTTCTGCACTGCAGTACAAGCGCGTTACCTCTAGGCCACCGAGACACTTTGTTTTCAAATGTAAAATAATATATTAAAACAACAAGCTTTTTTCTGCTTGATTTGTTGAAGCAATCCGAATAGGCTTGATTTAAGAAAATGTAAGTAAGGATCGTACTTAAAAATTTCAAGAACGGTTTTGGATAAATTCAAGAATAAAATTCTTGTTCTTAGAAAGCAAGTTTTATTTCTGTGTACGAATTTCTTACTTTTAGCCGCAATTAAGCCAAAAAAGGATTGATTTAATTTCGGAACCGTACTTGATGTAAGCCAAAAAAAGATTGATTTAAGCCATAAACGGGATTAATTCGAAAATGAAATGTCATTTTTTGGACTTATGGAGCTTTATTAAAGAAAAAGAATTTTATAGTTTATTTTTATTTTATAGATACTTAAAATTTATAATATAAAAATTTAATTTTTTGTATTTACCGAAGCTGAGATTCGAACCAGGGATTTTTGCACTGCAGCACAAGCGCGTTACCTCTAGGCCACCGAGACACTTTGTTTTTAAATGTAAAATAATTTATTAAAACAACAAGCTTTTTTTGCTTGATTTGTTGAAGCAATCCGAATAGGCTTGATTTAAGAAAATGTAAGTAAGGATCGTACTTAAAAAGTTGTTTAATAAATTCAAGAATAAAATTCTTGATTTTAGAAAGCGAGTTTTCTTTCTGTGTATGCATCTTTGAATATGCAATACATTTGTTTAAAAAATATATCAAACGTTTGCTTAATGGCTATCAATACTTTTATTAATTAAATCAGATATGAAATTTTAATCCACACCTGTTTTTTTATACACCAATTAAAATTATATATCTACCTTTATTAAATAGGACGTTACGAAAAGTAGCTAAAATTACCAATACGTAGTAAGTACCCTTTTTGTGTTTCTTAGGGTCCAAAATTTTTTCAAAAATATACAATCGAACAAGCCCACAGATTGGTACATGTTATAAGAAAAGCCTTTAAGGATAAGAAGTCTCTCAAGCATTCGATAAAGTATGGCATGACGGACTGTTAAACAAATTAAAGCACAACCTTCCAGCCAATATTTTTAACCTAGTAGAAAAGTACATTTGTATGTACATAATGTTTTTCTGAATTTAACAATTTTGTTTATAGGACTGATTTTAAACAAACAAATTGTTGACTCAGTTAAATTCTTAACTGATTTTGATCCTATACACAAAATTGTAAAATCAAAAACTCTATTTTTTTAGATTTCTGAAAAAATTTATATGGGAAAAAATGCCTACTATTTGCAGTAAAAACAAGTATTGCTATTGAGCAAAACAATTTTTAGTTTTTCCTTTGTTTTGTTTGACATAAAAATCAGATAACAATTTTATTACGACCTAATAAAATATTGCCAGAAAAAAGGCTGTATTCATAAAAAATCTAAATTTAGGTTTAAAATACATTTTAGCTAAAATCATTTTAAGCCTTCAAATGATTTTTTAAAATTTTGTATTCATGAACCGTATTTGAACTAAAATATTTTTTAAGATTTTTTAAATCTGACGTTGGCAACTCTATGAATTTTGTTTGTCACTTGAGTCATGGTGATATAAAATAATGGTTATACGCTCATACATCAATCGCATAAACGTATGCACATTCTTTTTTTTCCGTATTTGAGAAAAATTTTGTTTTTATAAAATAAAATGTGTATGACAACATATGTATTTAATTAAAAAAATAATTTTAAAAACAAAATGTTAGGTAAGAGTAAAATTTAGAAGTTGACTTCATTGAAGACGAAAGATTTTTTGAATAACGAGTTTTTCTTCAATTGTTTTGATTTTTTATACATTACTAAAAATACAAATATTAACAATACTGAAAAGAATTAAGCTGAATTTTGAAAAATGGTAAATATTAAGAAAAACGACTGCAAGGTTTAATATTTATTTATAAAAACATCCATTTCTTTTCATATAATGCCAATGGTTGATTTCTACAGCTGCAAGTTCAAGCAAAGGTCCGTAAGGCCAACAGTTTGAAATTGTTATCAAAATAATAATTAAACAGAATAAGAAACAAATAAAAAAAGGTTAGGAAATTAGCTTGAAATTGGGCAAAACGCAATAAAAATTCAAAAAATGGTTTGAAAATTTGCTTTAAATTGGCTTAAAGTGGGGTCGAACCAACCATAAAATTTGTGTATTTACACAAGGTTTTAAATAGGGGTTTTAAGCTAAAATTCGTTTATGAATATAAATTTATTAAAATTTGCTTAATAAAGATTTAAAATGCTGTTTAAATTTTTATGAATACAGCCGTAAAACTTTAAAAAAATGTTTGTTTGAATAAAAATTTGTGAAGTTTTTTCTGCGCAACCAACATAACCAATAATGACAGTGTTGTGCTTCAAAAAACGTTGGTGCTTGTGCTTCAACAGTCGTTATTGCTGCTTCCGTTAACACCAGAAACCTGTCATTAAAGCAGTAATTATTCCCGATCGCTATCGCAATTTGACATTTTTTGCCTTTAAGTTATCACAGGGTAGTGGGTAGTCTAAAAGCCCGCCACCTCCACTCGGAGGCCCTTAGGCCCATTGTGAATCCCTTCAGAAGAGTCGAGAAGAAAAAGAAACAGTAAGTCAAGCGATTCATAGGTAAGAAGAAGGATAAAGAAGCAAGAGTACCGTCCGCAAGATGTCTAAGAAAGTCAGTAGTCCTAGTCTCTGAATGACCCCTCTAGAGCCTTAAGCGCGCCCTGACTATCAACGTAGATTGTTACGTCACCTCTCCCACTAGCGTCCTCCCCCATTATTTCGGCGGCCTTTATCACCGCCAGAATTTCAGCCTGGAAGATGCTGAACTCGTCCGGAAGTCTATAAGACCTTCCTTCCCCAGTGTCCATTATATAGACACCAGCCCCGGTGCCTACATCCATCTTCGACCAGTCAGTAAAGACTGCACGCCCCTCATACAGCCTCTCTGTTCCCTTCCACGCCTCCCTATCCGGAAACACTACTTGGGGCAGGATCCCAAAGTCAAGTTCCGCTACCATGTAGTCCGTCACACCTGACTGCCCCAGGAATCGACCATCCGCGACCCTTCCCAAAATGCCGGCAAGTCTCTCCAGACATACCCCACGCATACCTGACTCACTAAGTCTAAGCAAGCTCCTGGCTGCCATTCCAGCAACAAAGTCCCCGATGGGAAGAAGATTCAGAATGATATCCAGCGCTGCCTGTGGTGTACTTTTCCTGGCCACTGTAGTGCCCAGTACCGCACATCTCTGGACCTTAATGAAGAGCTTTCATATGTCACCATACAAGGCAACCGTACGTAAGAATTGGTCTTACAACAGATGTGTAGGCATTGACAGCCTTCCTTACCCGTTCCTCTGCGTTCCAAGACAACTTGCGATCCAGGACGATACCCAGAAACCTGGCCCTACCCGCTAGCTCCAGCTGAACCCTGTCAAGCCCTGGCAGATCAAACTTTGCCACCTTGTTCTTTCTGGTAAAGAGAACTAGCTCTGTCTTCCCTGGGTTTACACCCATCAGGTTTACTTAAATTATAGTTAATTTTTCGGACATGAGAAGAATTTGTAAAAACTGTTGAACTGATCCTTTGTTATGGAGAATCCGGGTGGGCAATACACTGACGAAATAACTAAGCACTTAACTTAATCAAAAACAGGGCAATCTCTGTTGTTGACAGTGTGGTTTCCACCGCAAATGCTTCTTTTCTTTACCCTAGGATCATCTTTTGTTTTGTCACTTGGTCATATCATGCAGGTCCCCACACACAACACAAGCAGAAGGTAACTTGCATAATGCTTTGCTGTGGCCATATTCCTGGTGGTAAAAGCACTGTAAGGGCCCAGATCGCTTATGTGGCGCTTCAACTATAACGCTGCGTAGTATTTATTTTCATTTTTTTTTAAATTCACATCACCAGGCTCAAGCTCTATTAAGAATAATGGTTCGGTTCTATTCCTAATGTTTGAAACAAATTTGGCTATTAAGCCTTTGCTGCACAAACTGGCCTTAATCTCTTTCGGGTCAATATTTTAATCAATACCTTTAACAACAACCTGGAGGCATTTTGCGTTCTTAAGTTGGTAGGTGTAGAAGTTTTTCTTGTGTTTTTCAAGTTCCGGAAGCGTTATGCGATAAACGTTTTCGTGATTCACTTGAATTATTCATAGTTTTTTAAATACTTCCACGTTGATCCAGTTGAAAACTTTATAAGGTCGTTTTAGTTTTCTTCTTTCACATAAATTGAAAGAGGTTTAAATGCCTTCCTCCCAGTTAACGGGGCATCAGTTTCCTCTTGCAGTATGGCAAAACGATTTTGCGATGAGGTTTGCTTTCCCTTATCTTTCGTAATTTTTTCTAGGTTAGTAACCTATGCCGATGTGGGGCTTCTTTTAAGAACTGTTGTATGGATCTTTGGAGCTTGTGAATAAAGCGGCCCAGCCTTTAGCAACTCTAGGTTCAACTCCAGAGTTTGATTCAATAGACCGCGATGGATACGGTACAGTAGATTGAGCTAAATTGGTCCCTTTCGCACACTTGCACTTAAATTGTTTGTAATTTTTTTTTTTTTTTGGTTTTGATTTAAATAGTTCCTGTTATATACAGGGTCTCTAATGTTTTCATTTCTAACGCTCGTACAGTTTGACACAATGTAGGCATTTTGCTTTTACCTAGGCCCACTATCACAACGATTATTAAAACAAAAAAGATGAATATTTTTCGTAAGTTTTAGTAAATATTTGGGTCACACCTTGCTAAAACATCTATACTATTTTCTGGGCGGTCTTTATAAATATTCCATTACGGCCGTTTGTTAAAAAGGTTAACAAAGCCTTACAAACCGTTGTTGAGCAAAATTCCTTAAAGTATATTCCAAAATGAATTTCTGCTGAAAGTACGTTTGTGAACTTGAATTTTTTTAGAGTAGGTATGTGTCTGCTTTAAACATATGTTAAAGTGACTTTTTTGGTTTTTTGTGTCTTGTGAAAAAATGAATGAATATTTTTAAGTTTAAAGTTGTATTTCTGCCAAACATTTTTTAAGCAAACATAGAAAGCAAGAATCAAAAATCAAGAAAGTGTTCGTTAAAAAACAAAAATTTTTACATTTTTATAAATTTTTTTTTGTTTCTTTAAAAACATAACTTTAGTGATGTTAAAAAAAATCGTTATTTGAATACCTACTATTTTTGTACAAACCGAACAAAGCCTTGTTGTTATTGCTAATATATTAGCAATTGTACTAAATGCAAATAAATATTATGATAATATGATGATCTAAATGATTCTGTGTACAATCTTATTCCAAAATATAAATTTTTTCTCTTTCTGCATAAAACCGAAAGTTTATTTTTGTTTAATTGTATAAAATTTATCTAAATTTCATATTTTTTTAGAAAGTTCAAAGCATTTCCTAACTATTAACGTATATCTTGTTTTTAGTACTTTTTTATCCACATTTCGAAATTAAACATTTTTCTAAAATAAAATATCTTCTTTGCTGTAGATTTTATTAAAAATTTAGTGTTAAGTAAATACTAAGTTACCTATTTTCGCATTGCTCTTTTGTAGCCCTTTTATATTCAAACTTTAATTTTAGTAGAATGCACTTTCGAAAGCAGCTACGCAATTTCATCATCAGTACTCTTTGAACGGTAGTAGTGTATTTGGTTGTAAACATCACCTATTTAACTTACACGTAACAGAGAAAGGGATACGGCATGACTGTTTTCTTTCGTTTTCACTTTGTAAGTGAGGACGAAGTTTACTGTTCATATACACTATGCTTTTTTCAATTAAAAGTCTCTTCGGCAACACTTGACTAACGGTCGAGCATCATCCATCTCTCAGATGGAATAAAACGCTTTTTATTCTTGTATATTATATACAAGGGGGTTAATCATATTAATTCCTTTTTTTGTCAACGACAAATGGTCGTGTCTTGTATGACTCAGTGTCGGAAATAGGACTTTTCGTTATTTCAACGGGACAACCAACCTATTGGCCAACGGACAATAATAAAATTCCAGACGTAATAGATTTTGGCGTGGCAAAAGGTATATCCCCGGACCTTATTGAGGCTGTAGCCTCCATGGATTTATTTTCTGACCACTCACCCACAATTATCACTATTTGCAGTCCTCACCAAATAGCAACTAGTGATTTTTTCTTATCAAAAAGAGTAAATTGGTTAAAATATAAAAAATATATCAGCTCTCACTGCTCGGAACACATACCACTAAAAACTCCCCAAGAAATCGATGATTGCCTAAATATCCTAAATGAAAACATTAAAGAAGCCGTTGAACATGCTTCTTCAACATACCGTCAGGTCAAATACAACAAAATTTTTTCTGTCGATGTTGAGGAGCTTTTATCTGAAAAAAGGAGAGCGCGAAGAGAATGGCAACAGCATAGATCGCCCCAACTTAAAACGAAGCTAAAAGAGTGTACAAATCGCTTAAAAAACTTGCTGGAGGTACACAGAATTGCATCAATTAAGAAGTATTTGGAAGGTCTAGACGCAACCCCTCAAACAAATTATTCTCTATGGCGATCAGCCAGTCGTCTCAAAAGACCCGTAATCGCAAAACCACCACTGCGCAATCTAAGAGGATCCTGGGCTAGAAATGATGAAGAAAAATGCGATCTGCTCGCAAGCCATTTAAGAAACGTGTTCACTCCTAGTACATGCACTGACGTGAGGGAATTACCGCCTGTTGTTTCTAGACGTCCCATAGAAATACGTTTCCGATATTCAGATGTGGTAGAAGCTATAGCTAACCTTAATGATAAAAAAGCTCCTGGCGTTGATAAAATAAGCAACAAAATGCTCATTGAGCTACCTTTTACAGCAAAAAGAATAATTCTTTTTATTTTTAATGCCATAATACGGCTTGAACATTTTCCACCAATATGGAAAGTTGCCTTAGTTAAGATGATTCCTAAGCCTGGTAAAGATCCTTCTAAGGTGGAGTCTTATAGGCCTATAAGTTTGTTACCAACTTTGTCAAAACTGTTTGAAAAGCTACTTAAAAACAAGCTTACTCCGATCCTGAATGAAAACAACTGCATTCCAGATCACCAATTTGGCTTTAGAAGTCAACATAGCACAATAGAACAAACTCACAGACTGGTGCAGGTTATAAGAAAAACTTTCGAGGAAAAAAAAGTACTGCTCCGCGCTTTTTATAGATGTCTCTCAAGCTTTCGATAAAGTATGGCACGAAGGCCTGTTAAACAAACTAAAGCTAAACCTTCCAGCTAATATTTTCAACCTACTAGAAAAGTACATAACCGGTCGACAGTTTAAAATCAAAGAGGGAAACCAAATAAGTTCTTCTCAAACAATAGGGGCTGGTGTACCTCAAGGGAGTATACTAGGTCCAGTTCTGTACTTGCTTTACACAGCAGATATGCCAACCAATAGTTTTACACACACGTCGACATTTGCTGATGATACTGCTTTTCTTAGTATTCATAAAGACCCTAAAGAAGCTTCAAACCAATTGCAGCAACATGTAACCCAAGTTGAAAAATGGGCAAAGTTATGGGGAATAAAAATAAATGAACAAAAATGTACCCACGTAACTTTTACTTTACGCAAAGAAACGTGCTCTCCAATTCTTATTAACAACCATATGGTGCCTCAACGAACCGAGACAAAATATCTTGGTATTCACCTAGACCGCCGCCTCACATGGAAGCCTCATATAGATGCGAAGTTGACGCAAATGAAACTTAAAGCTACACAAATTCATTGGCTAATCGGCAGAAACTCTGTGCTTCGTCTTGATTGTAAACTTCTACTCTACAAATCGATTTTGAAACCAATTTGGTGCTACGGTATACAACTATGGGGCACTGCTTCCGCATCCAACATAGAAAAAATTCAACGCAGGCAAAACAAAATCCTAAGAATGATAACTGGTGCTCCTTGGTATGTTAAAAACAGCAACATCCACAAGGATCTACAAGTTCCACTAGTTAAATGCGAAATCCTGAACTATGTGGACAAGTATTTAAATAAGCTGGAAGCTCACCCAAATCCGCTCGCCCGAAACATCCTGCAACATAGTGGGCACACCCGCCTGAAAAGGAGGGATACTATTGCGCTTATATGAAGCTTGATAATTAATATGAGAACTTAAATTTTAGTCTTCTGGCACTGGCTGGACTTATATTAACTACCTAGTTTTAAGATTTGAACACTTATTGTTAGTTCGCCACAGGCGAAGATTCAATAATAAATGTATGAAAGAAAAAAAAAAAAAAAAAAAACGACAAATGGACAGAAATTATTAAAGATCATTTTGCACCGTGCCATGTGTGAGTTATATGTTAATTTTTATTTATTGTTGAACTAATTGTTTTAATACAAATTTTTGCTTTTAAGTTTGGCTTAAGTTCATATAATTTCTTTTTATTATAAGAAATTATTATTTTCCGTTAATGTTGAACGAAACTTTAATTTTTGAAAAAAGCTGATTTTTCTACCGCTACTAGCCGAGTAGAATGCATTTTCGAAAGCAGCTACGCAATTTCATCTTCGGTACTCTTTGAACGGTAGTAGTGTATTTGGTTGTAAACATCACCTATTTAACTTACACGTAACAGAGAAAGGGATACGGATGAGTGTTTTCATTCTGTTTTATTTTTTGTAAGTTAGGACGAAGTTTACTTTTCATATACACTATGCTTTTTTCCATTAAAAGTATCCTTGGCAACACTTGACCAACGGCCAAGCATTAATCCATCTCTCAGATGGAATGAAATATTAATTTCATCTAATAAAAAGAAATTATATGAACTTAAGCCAAATTAAAAAGCAAACATTTGTTTTAAAATATCTAGATTTGATACAAAAATAGCTAAACTACCATCACCGGATAAGTCTACTCCTACTCGTAAAAGGTGTCAAAACGCTAAATTTGATTTATTTATCCTTTTTGTCGATATATTTGATTAAGTGCCTACGATTTGTCAAAATGTTTTGTGGATTACTACTTCGTTTGCGGTGCTTAGAAAGGCTTCTTGTGTTTGCATTTATGTGTTTGTCAGAGTGTGTACAAGCGTGGGTGTCTGTGTGTGTAGGAATTCAAACCAATTTGATAAATCAAAATTTATCATCTTGTACATGGAATTTGTATGTATGTATGTATGTATGCATGTATGTATGTATGTATGTATGTATGTATGTATGTATGTATGTATGTATGTATGTATGTATGTATGTATGTATGTATGTATGTATGTATGTATGTATGTATGTATGTATGTATGTATGTATGTATGTATGTATGTATGTATGTATGTATGTATGTATGTATGTATGTATGTATGTATGTATGTATGTATGTGTTTATTAAGAAGTAAATATATATATTAAACTGTTCCTGTTAGCTGAGAAACAAGTGAAATTGACTTGACTGCCTGATGCAAGCCCTGACAAAACACATATACATATGTACATAAACACATATACGTATGTACATAAACCATATGTTCATTTAATGAAAAAAAAAACAGTCATTTAGTTTTACTATTTATCACACTAATCGTACCAGTCCATTGTTTTTGTTATACCCTTCACATAGTGATAAAGGTATATGTATATCTGTTTGTCATTCCGTTTGTAATTTTTTATTATCCATTTGAGACCCCATAAAGTCCTTATAGATAGCCTTGTCCGTCTGTTGAAATCAAGTTTCCGGAGTCAAATAAAGTACCACGGACCAATTATTGGTATCAAACTAGTAGCTTTGTAAAATCAGCAAAATCGGTTCACTATTGATCGAAGTAAATATAAGCGAAAATCCGAAATAACCCATTTTTTTATGACAAAATCCGTGCATATACCGTTATATATCTCAGTAAATATAGTCACTCTTACCACAAAACTTAGCCCGGATACTCTGAAGATAAGGACATAATAAGGGAAAAATTTTTTCATAGTGGTATTTCCCTAAAAATTGCAAAAATTTTGTGAAATATTAAATGCGCTAAGTCTAAGAAACTTTAAAGCTATCGACTTAAAATGTTGTACAAAAAGTAATTGGACAAAATGTAGGCCTTCATTATAGGAGCAGAGGAAGGAGTAGCTACCATACAAATTTACATTATTTATTAATTTTTGATACACTATACTATCTCGAAAATTATTGGCTATTGACTTCAAAAAATTACAAATGTATTACAAGAAGTAATTGGATGATAAGATCTTCATTTTGAAAAAAAAAATTTTTTTTTTGGAGCAGGGGAAGCGGTAGCCCCCATAAAAATCAACAACTTTTATGAAATTTCGAAACGTTATATCCCGGAAACTTTAACAGCTATCGACTTCAAACAATCTACAAAAAGTAATCGGACAATAACACCTTCATTTTGGAAAAAAATGTTTTTGATGGAGCAGGGGGAGGGGAATCATCTATAAGAATGAACAAGTTTTATAAATTTTTTGATACGCTATATCTGGGAAACTATAACCACTACCGACTTCGAATGTTTTACAAAAAGTTATGACCAAATAATTTATACATTTTGGAAAAAAATTGTTGGAGAGGAGCAGGGGGACTAGAACCTCCCATACAAATTAACAACTTTTAATAATCTTTTAATACAAATAAGGTCGAAAACTTTTAAAACTCTCGACCTCAAACCTTCTACATGGTACTTCCACTATACATACGAACGTTAAAATTTTGCAAGGTTTTTTATTTCAACAACCAGAATTGCTATCAAATTCAGATCTGGCACAAAATATTTTTATTGTAGTATTTGCACTTCAAAATAATTAGGCTAGGAATGATGGCTGGGTATATCAAAAGACCAATGTGATGGGTATATAAGATTCGGCACAGCTGAATGTAGCGCTCTTACTTGTTTTTGACCTATTTTGCTACCTGAAACCAGCTAAAAGGTTCAATTATATATGTCTTAGCATAACGCCATAACCGTTTCCAAAAAAAAACCTAAGCTCAATTGGTTTCTATGGTTATGGCTATGGCGTAATGATAAGTCACCTATAATCAAATACATTGTTGCCAATAAGTTTGGTTCGGTGGCTATGGTTAAGTCACGTATAAATGAACCTTAGCTAACTATCTTTAAAGAAATGAAAAATAAAATCAATCGCTAAGACTAATGTCTTATATTTGCTAATATATGATTTGCAATAATTCAACAACAGGTTATCAGAGAAATGTATATTTAAGCAAAGTTTAAATATTTCGTGAAATACTTTCAAAATGAAGGTATAAATTAACTATTCAAAAGTTTTTTGTGTTCACTTTTTTACTGTAATCAATAAATAAAGTTTTTATTCAAGCTTGAGGTCATTTTTATTACTATTTTTATTCGATATCCTTCGGATAGCATCTTCAGGAATATGAATAACATCAATCAAAATGTTTAAACTTAAAGTCAGTGCCAGACTAAAATTTAAGTTTAAAAGAGAAAATTAATTCATTTTAGTAGTTTTATCTAAGCGCAATAGTATACTTTTTTTCAGACGAGTGTGTCCAATATGTTGAACGATTTTTCGAGCGGATTTGTGTTTTCAGCTTATTTAAATACTTGTCCACATAGTTCAGGATTTTGCATTTTACTAGTGAAACTTGTAAATCCTTATGGATTTAAAGAAAGATGCGATTTAGAAATATCTTTTGTGGAATTTTCAAGTTTACGTTTTATTGTGTATCCAGACCACTCGCTTATAGTTTTTGCAAGTCTTCCGCTTTTGCTTTCAGAAGATGCATGCGGTTCTTCGATGTTTTCAAAAGTTATAACTCAATTTAGCCAGTCTGGGTTGTTTTTCATAAATGCTTTTTTCGTGCGGCGTGAGACACTCAATCCATTTTTTAAATTGTTAGGAAAACGAAGTGAATTTTGCATTGCATATTCATATCGTGGTATTCTGGTAAATTGTGTTGTGTTTTCACAATATTCAATTTAAACGCATTTTCATTATCTGAGTTTCTGAATAACTTAAACAATTCCAAATTGGTAAGTAACATTGTCGCACTTTAAAATAAAATTGTATAAGTTCAGTTACTGATCACTAGTTTTACAACGTTAAAACTTAAGTTGCTGCATTACACAATTGCGGTTTAATTTATACCCAAAAATTAAAAAAAAGGGATTTAAACTGCCTAATTTGAGCAATATATACCTGCAGTTTATATATTTCTCAGTATAAAAAAAGTTTTAAAACTACCTGCCTACTTTTATAAAAGGTGCTTTTAAATTTTAATAAATAAAAAAATTGCAATAGTTATGCCTGCCTGATTGGCAAAGCAAAATATTGTTTTTTATTTAATGAGAAGCAATATAAATATGTAACAAGTAACTTTATTTTACTTATAATCTTTACCAACCTGTGGGTCTGTTCGGTGTTACTATGTTGACTCATTAAGCCATATTAGTGATTTTGAATGCAGCTGTTGTCATTCAGGATTGGGGTCAGTTTCTTAAACAATTTCAACATAGTTGGCAACAGACCTATAGATTTTTTTTCACGCTTAGGAATCATCTTTACTGTGACAACTTTTAATATTAGAGGAAATGTTCAAGTCGTAATATGGTGCTTAAAATATAAGGAATTAATATTTTTGCTATAAAATCATTTTGTTGCTAATTTTATCAATGCAAGTTTTTTTCAGAATTTAAATTATTGATAGCTTCTACGACGTCTAGAAATCGGAAACGCGTTTCCATAGGACGCCTAGCAACAATTGGCCGAAACTACCTCACGTCAGTACATGTTTTAGGAGTGAACACGTTTTTGAAATAACCTGCGAGCAGAACACATTTTTCTTCGTCATTTTTTGCCCAGGATCCTCTCAGATTACACTGTGGTAGTTTTGCTATAACCGTCTTTTAATACGTCTGGCTAATTTATCTGAGGAGTCGCGTATAGACCATCTAAAATATCCTTAAGTGATGCCATCCTGTGTACCTGCAGCAAGTTTTAGTCGGTTTGTAAATTCGTTTAGCTTAGTTTTAAAATGGGACTATCTATGCTTTTCCCATTCTCTTCGGGCTCTCCTTTTTTCGAAAGAAGACGCATATTCCAAGGCTTTTTAATGTTCTCAATAAGGCTGCTTCTTTTTTCTTGTGTTAATCTTGTAGTGTACAGACGTGCTTACCCGAGTTTTACTTATTGTGAAAACATTTTTAATAAGTGGAAAATAATATATATTTATCAATATACATACATTCATGCACATATAAACAAGAAGAGAAAAAAAACAAGCTATAACAAACATGTTAACGGTTAATGAGTAACACTAATCGTTGTGACAGAGAGCCTAATAGCCGGAATGGCCTAATAGCTCCACAAGTGTGAGCAATAAAAATATTGGAGACCCTAAGTATAAGAAAAACGATCTAAGTGCAAAACCAAAAGTAATTACGAAAAACCTAAGTGCAAATGCACTTGCTTTAAATAAAAGTATTGAGCAAGGGACAAACTTAGCCCAATTTCTTCTTGAAAATTATGCAAAAAATACCGAGGGACCTTTGTCAGGGTAGTAACCCTTTTTTTCAGACAAATGTGTCTACTATGTTGCAAGATTTTTCGATCAAGCGGATTTTGATGTAGTTCCAGCTTATTCAAATACCTGTCCCCATAGTTCAGGATTTCGAATTTTGCTAGTGGCAAATAGTCCTTGCGATGCTGCTGTTTTTTTAATATACCAAAGATCACCAGCTATAATTTTTAGAATTTTTTTGACGGCGTTGAATTTTTTTATGTTAGAGGCGGAAGTAGTACCCCATAATTGTATGCCGCAGCACCAAATAAGTTTCAAAATTGAGTTGTAAAGTAGAAGTGTACAATCCAGACAAACCTTAAGAGTTTCTGCTGATCAGCAGACTTTAAGTTTCATTTGCCTCAACTTTGCACCTATATGTGATTTCTATGTAAGGCGACGTTCCATGTGAATTCCAAAATATTTCGTCTCAAATTGCTGAAGCACCAAATGGTTGTTTATAATAATTGGGGCACATTTCTTGGCGTAATGTACATTTTACGTCGGTGTATTTTTGTTCAATAATTTTTATTCCCCATAATTTTCCCATTTATCTACTTGGGTAACGTGTTGTTGCAGTTGTTTCGAAGCCTCTTTAGGGTTTTTATGAATAAGCAGAAAAGCGGTATCATCGACATATGTCAACTTGTGTGTAAAACTGTAAGTTGGCATATCTGCTGTGTAAAGCAAGTATAGAGTTCGACTTAATATACTCCTTTGAAGTACACCAGCCCCTATTGGTTGGGAACAACATATTTGGGCTCCCTCTTTGATCATGACTTTTCGACCGGTTCAGCTTAAGTTTGTTTAACATACCTTCTTTTTATCGAATGCTTGAGAGACATCGATAAAAAGCGGGTAGCAGTACTTTTTCCTTCAAACACTTTTCTTTTTACCGGTACCATTCTGTGGGCTTGTTCGATGGTCCTATGTTAACCTTTAAAGTCAAATTGGTGATGTTTTATGCAGCTGTTTTTATTCAGGGTCGGAGCCAGCTTTTTTTTAAAACAATTTCGACAAGGTTGGTAACATACAAAAGATTTTAACCAAGCTAAGAATAATCTTTACTAGTGCAACCTTCCATATTGGCTGGAAATGTTCAGGCCGTATTATAGAGTTTAAAATAAAAAGAATTATTATTTTACATGTAAATTCTAAAAGTATTTTTGTTACGCACTTTAACGACGGCAGGAGCATTTTTATCATTTATGTTAGAGATAGCCTTTACAACATCTGGAAGTCGGAGAAGTAGTTATATAGGACTTCTAGCAACAACAGGTAATAACTCCCTCATCTCAGTGCAAATATTAGATGTGAACACGTTCACTGAATGACTTACAAGCAAATCGCATTTTTCTTCGTCATTTTCTGCCCAGGATCCTCTCAGATCACGCAGTGGTTGTTTTACGATAACATGTCTTTTTAAGACTTCTGCCTAGGGTTGTAATCTGCAAATTCAAAAAAAGTGGACAGCCAGCGAAAAAAACCCGCACTTTTCCGGACCTCAACAAAAAAAATTGTTTCAAACAGTTTTATATTTATTTATAGGGTTTGTTGTAGGTTTAGGTCACAATAAACTTTAAAAAAACAAATTTGCTTTAACGGCAAAAATGTAAGTAAGAAAAAAAAAACACGATAAAAAGTTAAAACACAATTTTTATGAGGTCGGCATCATTTTTAACAATAAAAGATACGTTCTTCTGAGAAAAATATAAAAAAGGATTGTTTGCAAATATTTCAAAACCATTAATTTTATTTTTAGCCGTTGCATTTTGCGAAATTACTAAATTAGCGTTTGTTAAAAAATGTAGGACTTTTCCGGACGCCGATTTTTTTCGAGGACGGATGCCCAAAAAAGAGGACAGTGTCCAGAAAAAAGAGGACGGTTAGCAACCCTACTTCTGCCAGAAAACCAAAGACAACAATTCACCTGGGGCATCGCATCTAGACCTTACAAGTGGTATTTAAGTGATGCCATCCTGTGCACCTCCATCAAGTTTTTTAATCGGTTTATACATTTTTTTCAGCTTAGTTTTAAGTTGGGGCGATTTATGTTTTTGTGATTCTCTTAGGGTCTTCCTTCTTCCGGGTAAAAGCTCTTCAACATCCACAGAAAAAATTTTGTTGTGTTTGGCCGGACGGTAGATAGTAGAAGCATTTTGAACGGCTTTTTTAATATGTTCATTAAGACTACTCACGCAATCATCGATGTCTTCGGAAGGTTTTCCGAGCAATCAGCGCTATATATTTTTTAAGCGTGATTTAAAAATCTAATAAAACACTAAAATTTGTATCATATAATCAATTTTTTTGGAAACGATAAATTGATATTTTCCATTTACTCTTAAAGAATGACTAACGACTTCCCATAATCCCACAAGAAGTAGTCCAAAGGCATCAAATCAAATGATCTTGGTGGCCAACTCACAGGGCCATTTCGAGAAATAAACTGCTCACCAAATTCATCCTTTATTATGCCCATTTTTGCACGAGCTGTGTGGCATGTGACACCGTCTTGCTGAAACCATATACATATCAACCACGTCCAACTCAATCAATTGGGGCAAAAAAAGTCGCGTATCATGGCTCGATATCGTTCGCCGTTGATAGCAACGTTTCTTCTACGGTCGTCTTTGAAGAAAAATTAACCGATGGTGCCACCAGTCCATAAACAACACCAAACTGTCGTTTTTCGGGATACCCTTGTACGGAATGTGGCTGTTCTTCACTGCAGATGGATGCGACAATTTTGCTTGCTTACATATCCATTTAGCCAGAAATGAGCGTCATCGCTGAACACAATTTTAAGATAAAATATTGGATTTTCATCGAGCTGTTGTAAGGCCCGTTCACCAAAAATTCGTTATTGTTGGTAGGTCATTCGGCTTAAATTCTTGTACAAGTTGAATTTTCTAGACTTTCAAATGCAAATCGACACGTAAAATTTTCCACGTGGTTGAATAACACATGCCCAATACCTGAGGACGGCGACGAACTGGCATTTTACTCTCCTCATTAACACTGGTCGCTACGGCTGTAATATTCTCTTCGGTACGCACTCTACGAACGCGAGTCAGTGAGACTCTAGGTCGATTATGACGATCATAAAAAGTTTGTAACGAACGATGGACTATTCTCAGAGAGCACGAATTTTGATAATAAAGTTCAACGATTTGCAGTCGCTGCTCGTTTGTGGGTTTCTCCATGATGAAATGGCAGATGTAGTTTGGACACAATTACCAACCAGTGCTGCCAGCCCGAAAAACTGACTTCATATAAAATCGCCCTTTATGTATATTAATAAATATTTTAGTCACTTATTACAAATATTTTCGTTTAAATTAATACTCGCTTAAACACGTCTGTACACTGCAATATTTAGAACACTAGAATTAATGGCTAATTTTTGACTGAATTTTGTCGAGAATTTTTTTGTGCGCTAATTGAGCACTTAAATCAATTGTCTCTTCTCTGTTTTGATATAATCTGTAATAGTACTAAAAGTTTTAGCCTTCTTCTTTGCACTTCTGCTTCTTTCAAAATCTGCCAATACAACTTTTCCAACTGAGCACAAATATAACTTAAGCTCCTAACTCTTTCTTAAAGTAAACTTAGTTTTGTTTAAATAAACCCAAATTTTCCTCACGAAGTTTCAAATAAAAAACTTCAATAGTAACACGTTGACAATTGTTAAAAAAACAAAAAATATTTTTCAAAGTAACAAGAGTTATGAACCTTTTTTTAAGCCAGCATACCCCAAATATATTACTGCACATTGATCTTTTAATTTTAGCGCTTTTTAATAAGGTAAACAACGCGCTGCAATTTCAAAAACTTGACATGGCTGCAAATCCAGCAGTTGGTGCATTTTCGTACTTCTTATTTGTAGGCAATCGTGCTTTCAAGTTTTTTAATATTTCTTTTACTTATTTATAAGGTTTGTTGTTGGTTAAGTTTGTCTATATGCATTTCATTGGTTCTTACACCAAATCATCAGTAGACTTCAACCCGAATTCTTAAAAAACTCATGAATATTTTCTGTCTTTATATAATAACCTCAATAAACAAAATGAGAATTACTATAAGCAAACCAAAACGTTCAAGTTTTTTTAAGAATTCAACAAACCATTATTCGCTATTCGCTTGTTTTGATTTTCTTTTACTTAATATTAAATACATCAAACAAGTTAAAGCTGAACTTACCAGTAAATATCTCTAACTTTTTGAAAAAGTACATAACTGGCTGACAATTTATGATAAAAGAAGGAAACTACTTAAGCTGTCCTAAACCAATAGGGGCGGGGGTAACTCAAGGGAGTATTTTAGGTCTAATTCTCTATTTGGTTTACACAGCAGACATGCCGACAAACAATCTAACTCATACGTCGACACTTGCTAAAGAGGCCTCAAAACAACTTTAACATCCCAAGTAGAAAAATTGGCAAAGTTATGGGGTATTAAAATAAATGAACAAAAATGCACCCTAGTAACTTTTATTTTACGCAAGGAAATGGCTCCCCTAATTCTTATTAACAACAATTCGGTGGCTCAACGAATTGAGACGAAATATCTTGGCATTCACCTGGATCGCCGTCTCACATGGAATACACATATAGATGCGAAGTTGACACAGATGAAACTTAAGATGGTCCAAATCCACTGGCTAGTCGGTAGAAACTCTGTGCTACGTCTTGATTGTAAACTTTTACTTTACAACTCAGTTTTGAAACCAATTTGGTGCTACGGGATACAATTAT
This sequence comes from Melanophora roralis, assembly GCA_963583895.1. Classification (NCBI taxonomy): domain Eukaryota; kingdom Metazoa; phylum Arthropoda; class Insecta; order Diptera; family Rhinophoridae; genus Melanophora; species Melanophora roralis. The sequence goes on along the minus strand of OY757189.1, from coordinate 58,686,037 downwards.
GGGGCACTGCTTCCTCCTCAAACATTGAAAAAATTCAACGCGGTTAAAGTTAAATCCTATGAATGATAAATGGTTCTTCTTGGTAAATTAAAAAAAGCAACATCCACAAAGATCTACAAGTTTCACTAGTTAAATGCGAAATGCTTATTTATGTGGACAAGTATTTAAACAAGCTGGAAACACATCCAAATCCGCTGGCTCGAAACATTTTGCAACATTGTGGACACACTCGTCTAAAAAGAAGGGACACTTTTTCGCTTAGATGAAACTACTGAAATTAATTTATTTTATTATAAGAACCTAAATTTTAGTCTAGCACTGGCTGGTCTAATATAAATTAAAGTTTTTTTTTATTATTGATTCATACATAACAATAAGTGTTCAAATCTTGAAACTAAATAATTTTAGTTAATCCCAGTGGAGGCGGCTTAAATGTATTCTTCCCGGTAATAGGGGTATCGTTCTCCTCTTGCAGTAAGGCAAAACAATTTTGCGATGAGGTTAGGTTTGCTTCATCTTTTGAAACTTTTGCTGGTTTGGCAACCTCTGCCGATTTCGGGCTTCTACCCCTTTTAAGAACTGTAATATAGCGATCCATCCCAACCTGAATCTTTGGAGCTTCTGAAGAAAGTGGGCTGGGACCGCCTTTAGCAAATGATGAGTATGGTACCTCGGAACATTTTTATAATTTTTAAAAAGAGATTGGGCTAAGTTTGTCCATTGTTCAGTACACTTATTTATATTAGGCGCACTTGCACTTAAATTGTCCTTAATAATTTTCGGTTTTGCACTCAAATAGTTTTTATTATATTCAGGGTTTTTGATGGTTTCATTGCTAACGCTTGAGCTTAACACAATGTAAGCATTCCGGCTATTAGGCCGACGATTACTGTTATTCATTAACCGTTCGCTTTTTTTTATTATTTAGTTTGTTGTTTTTTTTCTTTTCTCACTAATATGTGTATGTACATATGTATATTGATAAATTCGTTTGCCACTTTCCTGCAGAAATTATTGGAGTACATGATCCGTTTAAAGTAAAAAGGAGTAGTTACAACATGATCCGATGTAATGCAAACATATGTATATCATGATGACTAACAAAAAGATATTTGGCAATACTCGCAATACATGATTTAAAAAAAATACAGCTATGGTAGCACTGTTACGCCATGTTTTATTTAGTATGTTTTCTGACAAGCTGAATAATTAAAAGTGTGTTAATAATGTGTAGAGTAATAACTTGGACTAGTTTTGGGCCTACTCTGGCGTAATGTTTTTTTGGATTACATAGTCCTCTCCTAGGACATTGTTTTATTTGAATTACTTTTGGACTAGTCTTGATCCTTGTGGAGTATTCTTTACACGCATGTAAGGAGTAGTCTTGATTTCTGCAGGGTTATTACTAATATCACCTATTACCAATATTACACTCGCGTAGACACGTCCGTAGACTACGAGATTTAGAATGCAACTTATAAATTAAATATTTTTAAGATTTGAATACTTATTGTTGATTCGCTAAAGGCAAAGATTCAATAATAAAAATATGAAAAAATTTTTAATTTGTTTGTGTTTTTTTTAATATTTAGAGCAGTGGTCTTCACAAAGAGAAACGCACTTAAAATGAGAGTATTATTGTCAGCGTTGCCATTATTTTTTGTTATAAGAGCTGCAAATTTGGAAAAAACAAATCTGCATTTTAAGTTAAAAAAAAGAACATAACAAATTATATATATTTTGGATACAAAGATTTTTGAGTCGAAAATCTTCTTTTAGTTTTTTTGTTATTTTATTTCTCTCATTTCCTGAAACAAAATGAAACTCAATATGCATTGTATGCCGCTTAAGGTGCGATGCAAACATATTCTTTAGTAACTGGTTGTATACAAGGCACTCAGCCTCTTTGAATATGTTTAAAGAAAACAAAAAAGATTTTCCCACTTAATATCCCACATAATTATTATAAATATTTTTTTTCTAAAATGCTGTAAAAAATTTATATATATGTCCGTAGGTTTTTACCTGAATTATGAAAAAGTTTTTAAATTGCATAAATTTATGTAGCTTGCTTTCAATTTCTTACTGTAATTATCAAAAAAGTTTTAGCTCTACCTATATTGCACACATAAAGAGCTTTTAATTATTTTTGGATAATTACATACTAATTGGCAACGCTGCAGTGCAGAAAAAACATTTTTAGCTCTCTCTGAAAAATAAAAACATGCGACATACACCTACTCTGTTTGAAAGCTAACAAGCTACTAATTGAAATTTTTTATTTTTCATATGTTTGTTGTTTTGATTATGATCAGTGTGGCCATATTAGCTTTTTTAGAGCTAAATTTAGCTTTATTTTTCTTTATTTAGTCCGAAATATTTACATTTAGCCTTTAGCTTTTTTTTGGTTTTTTTTTCGAAATTGAATTTAGCTTTTTTTACTAATTTTTAGAGCTAGATAAAAGGTTAAAAATTTGTCGTATTATATTTTTTGGTATATATCTCAATTATACTGAAGGGTATCAAGCTCCAAATTTTCTTCGAATTTACAACATTACAGTTTCCGAACCATGTTTTGTTTAATAATTTACTTCTTAGCGACATTTAAAAAACGTGAAACAGCACAAAACTTTAATAAAACAAAGATATAAAGAAGGTATGGTATTACAAAAAAAAAACGTAAGAATTTGTTTTTCCAAAACAAATACTTTTATATGGGGCAATTTTAAAGAAAAAATCCAAATGCGACACAAACAGTTTTTCCGTTTTTTGGTTATATTATAAAATCTTTCAATATATATTGCTCAAAAATGTAAAAACACGTATGTCTTTCGTTGAAACAAATTAAAGTATATTTTTGTCAAAAAATCAAATCAAACAGGACCGAAATAATTTGTAAAGAAAAAAGCAGGCACAATGAAACATCGTAGGGTCAAGTTAAGCTCACCATTTTGATAGTATTAAACTATATTTGTTGAAAATCAAGTTCTTTGTAAATTTTGTTTTTTTAGCAGGACGGTAGTTTTTTTAATTTAAATAAAAACGGTTAATAACGATAAATAATATATTTATAGATAGGCTTAAAAAAATTTAAATATTTTTTATTTTTTGATTTTCATTTTGGTTTTAAATACTTATTGAGACACACATGTACAAATAAAAATACTTTTGAAAATGCTTTCTTACAATGTAACTTTTTACATTAAAATTATCTTTTTTTCTTTTCCTGAACAAAATTTACATGAATGCATTTTTCATGATATAAGTACGTATGTACTTATGTAATTTGAATGAAAATTTTCGATTTTAAACGAACTGTGTAAAAAAGTAGGTCTTTTTCTCGGTTTGCCAACAAACAAAATTTCATTTAAGGAATATTAAGAAAATTGCATCGTGGAAATGCAATCTTATAGTTTCGATTTTTTTATTGTTTTCATGTGCTTGTATTTATGAAAAAAATTTTGTAAATAAATTACTAAATTTTACGTGTTTTTGTAAAAAAAAATGAACGAATTGTGTGTGAGTACTTATGTTTAAAACAAATTTTCGTTTTTTTAAATATACATATGTAAAAATATCTTACAAATTATTTTTTTGCTTCTAACAATTTGTTTTAAAAGCTCTTGTATATGTACATATATGAACACATATTGTTTCTCTTTTTGTAAATAAAATCAAAATTTGTAAAACAAATTTTCTTCTTAAATATTTTTAGCACACAAACGTTTCGTTCATATTATGAGAAATATCTAAATAACGAAGAAATTTTGTAAAAATGAATTAAAAAATTTAACTTTATTTTTTGGCTTTAAGTTTTTGTTTTTAGCTCTTTTTAGCTGTTTTTTAAACGTGATTTAGCTCTAACTTTACTTGAAAATCTGGTCACACTGATTATGATTACCGTTTGCAATGATGAAAACAAAGCGTATGGATTGTTTATTTATAAAAGATTGTGTAATGTTAATAATTTATTATGTTTTCTTAAGTTTACGATCGAAAAATAAAATAAAAATAGCTCGCCATGAATTATAAAAGCAATATCAGTAAACAAAATACGATATTTATTTAAAAATACAATTTAATCAGGATTAGTTATTCAGTTGCTGTTTGCAGATTTTAAGAAGCATTTTGGTAGGAAAACAATTTATTTTGGAAAACCCTGGTTGTAATATTCACGAAGAGAGTAAGTAAAAACCCGAAAATCTTCGTTAGCTGGGTAATATGGATGAAGACCACTGATTTAGAGACATCAACACTAGTTGTAATCAAAGTACATGGATATTCCGACAAAATTTAGCACAGATTCATACATAGGTTTTTCGATGTAAGGATCAAGCGTATTTTAACTGATCATAATCTACCCATATTTTCAAGTTTCCTACTTTGGGCTTTTACTCTATCGCATATTACTTTATCTCCAAAAAATATTGTTTATGCACAAACCTTTATGCCGCTGTTTTACATTGAATATTATTGTTATAGTTCTAGATCTTACAATGGATCCTTAATTAGTCTTCAAAAGGAAATCAGATTTAACCACACAAACCGCAAAAAAAAATTCCAGTTGCTTCACACTCTATCATTGGTTTTATATAAGATTTACTTCCGGAAAAACCTTAACCAAATGTGACTCTCTTAGCTGTTTGCCTTTGTTTTTGTCGACAATTTAAAAACAAGTGACATTTTTATATCTGTGTTAGCACAAACAATAAACAAATTACAAGGTTGGCAACCGATACCAATACCGTTTGAATTACACAGAAAAAACTGAGTTGTAGAATCAGTAACAAATTTCAGAGAATCAGTAAATATTTTGTCTGACTGAGGACCTACAACGAAAGTTGTAAATTTAGACAAACAATTTTGCAAGAATTTTAGCTTCTGTTAAAAAATTTTGCTGAGCTGGTTAAATATTTTATTTGTCTAGGCGAAAATTTTGTTTGATTTAAAAATCAAATAAAAATATTATTAGAGACTATTAAATAAATTGACTAAAAAAATAAATTATTTTGAACAAGAATTTGTTTGAAAAATTTTTTTTGTAGTTTTTTGTGTGTAAATTAACGGTATTGATACCGATAGCGAAATAATTTGTATCCCAAAATACCCTTTTCTTTAAAACCAATATTACGCTTATACGATGAGAAATAAAAGTTTAAGAAACTATGCAAGTAGCAAAAACAATTTTGATTGTTGGCTCAAAATAGTTTCATAACTGCAACGCTGCACACAAAAAACTACAAAAAAAATTTTTCAAACAAATTCTTGTTCAAAATAATTTATTTTTTTAGTCAATTTATTTAATAGTCTCTAATAATATTTTTATTTGATGTTTAAATCAAACAAAATTTTCGCCTAGACAAATAAAATATTTAACCAGCTCAGCAAAATTTTTTAACAGAAACTAAAATTCTTGCAAAATTGTTTGTCTAAATTTACAACTTTCGTTGTAGGTCCTCAGCCAGACAAAATATTTACTGATTCTCTGAAATTTGTTATTGATTCTACAACTCAGTTTTTTCTGTGTATATAAAAGCAATAATTGATAAGCTAGAACAAACCTTTATTGTTTTTTTAATTTACTGTTGAAAAAGTTTGTAAACAAATTATGTATTTCCACGTACTTTCAAATAGCTCAATATAAAAAGTCATTAAATCTTATTTAAAAAAAATTTTCAAAAATATGATAAATTCATCATTCTGGCAACGCTGACCACAAGGAATTTGTGTTGGTGTCAGGGGTGGCAAACGTGGCGATTTTGCGTCGCATACAAACAAAAATACACGCATGACAAATAAATTAAATGCTCAAGTCTTAATTAAATAAAAAAAAATTTTTTTTACATGAATGAAGTACTAAATAGTTTGCTTTTAAATATGATAAGACCCATCCGACACTTTTGTATTTGCTTGTTAATAACAAATGCAAGCAATAGATTATAATGAAAAGTTCGGCCAGCGTTCGGTAGAGTTCAGTGAAAGCGCCGAGCCTCGAGCATGGTCCGAACACTATTTTTTACCAAACCTCTAACGTTTGGTCGAGCTCTAGTAAATACCGGTATCCCGACATAAGCAAAATATCGATACCGGAATAAAAACTTTAATACCGTTACCGAGATAATCAAAATACCAATACCGAAATGACGAATTTTTTAATACCGGTACCGATACCGTTGTTCCTCTTGGTTGCTTATTTTGGTATTTTGTTTAAAATAACTTCGAACAAAAATGCTTGATAAAGCAGGGCTGGTGGCATATTTTTTGTATCAAACCAAATTTTGTAGTAAGAAACATGTAAAAACAAAGTGACAAGATTTTTAAAGGAATGCAAAGAATTTAAAATCTTTTGGCCTTAAATAAAATTTTTGTAAGTACGCATATATAAATTTACTACATGTAAGTATGTATATAAAATTTGTTTGTGATTTTTTAAGTTCAAGATTTAGTAGTTTTGTTCCACTCTAGGGGTAATTAGGAATACCATCGGTGGCAACACTGGTCATATAGTAACGCATGGGGGCGGTAACAAAATGAACAAACCACGCTCATTTTTTGTTATATGTAGATGTAACATGTAACCAATTTCATTTTAATACCTGTATCGGAACTAGAACTAGAGTTAAAAACTTTAACCATCTCAATGTGTAAAAAGTCCTAATTTTTCGCATGGATTTGGGAACAAAAATGGGCTGATAACGGCCATTTCTCACAACGCATTATTTTATACCTACCAAATTTTATTTCTATATATACAGGATGTTCGCCGGTAAGTTGTACTACTCTTTTTGCTAGAAGTACAGCGTGCTCCAAAAATTGCGGTTCAAAAAGGATAATTTTTCCAGTTAAATGTAATTTTTTTTATATAAGTTTTTTATTTGTATCGTAAATACACATTTTTATGTACTGTTCATACTTAAATCTAAATAAATTTATATTAAGTAACTAGTTCCTACAAAAACCACATTATCGCAATAGCAGTTCAACTCATGCCGTTTATTATCGCATAATGTAGCTAATTTTGCAAATTCAGTAAATTTTGGTAATTTTGTAACCTACGTTAATAAGTTTGATTTATTTTTTCTATTTGAGACCCATGTAATCTCTGAAACCCAACATATTTTTGAAACACATTTTCAAAATTATTTGCTGTATTGGATACCTGAATGAAAAATCATAGGGCTGGTCGTGCTAGTGGTGGTTGTTTATTTGGATTCAAAAGGAACTTCAAAAACAGTATTCTTTTGAATATCGAAATGTTAATAATAATATTGTATTGATGGCCAAATTTGATAATTGTTTATTTCACTTAATACCAAGATTGTACAAACTAGTACTCGGATTTAGAAACACTGGAAAAGTTAATGTTTGACCTAGCTCCAACTAACTTTTGCATTTTTGGTGACCTAAATGCTAGAATTTCTGATGAACAAGTTTTAGACCAAAATTTGGTACAATATTATCCTAATATACGCGAATGTAGAAGCTCTAAAGATAGACACATGCAAGGTAAAAAGTTAATGGAATCTGTCGATAATGTGGGTGGTATTGTGCTAAATGGTAGAACTAGGCGTGATGAAAATGGGGAATTAACGCTCTGCGGAGTAATAGGTAGCTCTGTCATTGACTACTTCATTTGCTCACATAGTTTTTACAATTTGTTTTACTTTTATGTGGCCCGAAAACCATATTCTGATCACATGCCTTTATGTCTGAAAATAATATCTTCAATCCTACTGTAACTAAACAAAAAAATAACAAATCATTATGCAAACTACGTTGGAATAGCAAACACGCTTCAAAATATGCGGAGAATATTTCTGCTCTCGCTATAAGTTTTGATCTGCATACAAGTGTTCCCATTGATGATATCATTACCACAATTACAACAAAAATAAAACAAGCTGCCGCTTTTAATGCAAGTAAGAAGTTTTTTGAACCCAAACAAAAATGGTTTGACTGGAAGTGCTTTCGTATTCGTAAATATATGTTGAAAATATTCAAGCAGTACATTAAAAATAATACAAACGCAAATAAAATTAAATTCATCTGTGCAAGACATAAATATTTGAGCTTGTGTAAAAGGAAAATACTTGAGCACTTCCAAAATAATTTAAGTCAACTAGACAAAGTTGATAGTAGTAGTGATTGGTGGAAGCTGTAAAACACACTGAAATTGTATAAACCTAACATTATGGGTAATTTGAAAGCAGACGATTTTCTTACTCATTTTAGTTCGATCCAGTGGACAATGCCATATAACATTAATGCCATCTTAGATTCTCCGTTTGAGTTCTGTGAAATTTTGTCGGTCGTTAAAAATCTAAAACTCAATAAATCACCTGGTGAAGATGGAATTGTGTATGAACTTTACAAATATGCTCCTGATTGTTTCATTAGCGAGTTATTAACTGTATATAAGAAAATATTTTTATATGAGACTATTCCGACAAAATTCTGCAATTCAATTTTAACACCATTATATAAAAAAGGAGATCCGAATGTGCCAACAAATTATCGCGAACTGTCTCTAATTGAAACCATTTGTAAGATTTTCAACTCCATCCTAATAAATAGGATAACGGAATGTATTGATATGAATAATATATTGAACGAATATCAAGCTGGTTTCAGAAAAGGCTACTCTACAGTGGATAACATATTTAACTTAGTTAATATTGTAAATCTGAACAAATCAATTGGAAAAAACACATACGCTTTTTTTGTTGACTTCTCGTGTGCTTTTGACACAATCCCAAGAAACAGCTTATTTTACAAACTTTCCTGCATGGGACTATCATCTAAAATAATACGAATTTTGCAAAACTCGTATGAAAATACAACGTGTCGTATTTGGGATGGAGCATCATTCTCAAACTCTTTCATTTTTGTTATGGGTGTAAAACAAGGTTGCATATTAAGTCCAATTCAATTTTCCTTATACGTAAACGATTTGGCAGATGAACTACCTGGGGGTGTAACGGTTGCGGGTATAACTATTAAAATTCTTCTTTATGCTGATGATATTGTAATCTTATCCGACTCCGCAATGTGTCTACAGAAAATGATTGATGCTTTGCATAGATATTGTCAATTATGGAGTTTAACCGCTAATTTGAATAAATCGAAAAAGATGATTTTTCGCTCTGGCACACGTATCTCGAGTCAATTAAATTGGCATTATGGAGGCGAAAGTGTTGAGATCGTGAACATTTATAGATACATTGGTGTTGATATCAGTTATAATCTATCTTTTAATAAACATTTAAAAAAATAAACTTTCTGCATCCAAATTAGCGATTAACATTACGTGGTCAAAATACATTAATTACGCTAGAATTTCCAAAAACAATAAGCTTTAAATATTTCATGCTGCTGCGCGTTCCATAATGTTTTATGCTACTCAAATCTGGGGATATGTTATATATGATATTGTTGAACGACTGTTTCGTTTTTTCATTAAAACGCCAAACTATATGTTGCACTTAGAGACAAGTCTGGACTCACTTTATGTTTCAACATTGAAACTCCATTTTGATTATGTAAACAAAGTTTTAAAATTAAAGCCTCAAAGGTTACCATGCACCCTTGCCAAAGCTGTCATATCCCAAAATGTGTATTGGGCTGAAGAATGGTCTTCTATTTGTCGACGATTTCATTTTATACCTCCAGATAACACCCAACCCATTTGTGCGCATTGGAAAGCTATAATAAACTTGATAAGAACTGTTGAACACAGAGAAAATATTAATAGTGCAATGTATTCTCATCATGATATGTATTCCTTACTAAATTACAATGTCACTCCTATTAGTGCGTCAAACTATTCATTATGCGTTACTGGCCTATTAATAAAAGCGAGGGGCGGGTTACTAGATTTAAATGGTGACTTTTCAGAAACCACACAACCAGCACGTGCACAATGTGCAATTTAGACGAAGAGGAGAACACCTACCATTTCATTGGAGTTTGCCCATTATACAATAAAATAAGAATCCGTTTTTTTGGTAAAACTTACCTTGAAGTTAATGAAGTACTCAGAATACTGAATGGATATAATTTTTACTTTTTGTACAAATATATTGAATTATCTTTGAAGTACCGATTATTAATTATAAATGAATATGTTGTTTAGCACCTCTCCAAGTTATTGATAGTTTGCTTAAAAACATGTTAAAATAATAACACTTTTTAGAATAATAAAATTTAACTTATTTCTACCAATCTGGCTTACAACATAAAAGTTATGCCATTATATATGGATTATAAAACTTTGTAAATAATGAATATGTAAATACAAGGTTATGAAAAAATCTATTAATAAATAATAATAATAAATAATAATAACTAGTTTAAACCGGTGCGCTTTGCAATAAACATAGTTTAAATCATAAAGTTTAGAAAAAAAAACACTCTAATATAACATATTAAACTAATATTAAATTTTTTTTATTTCAATTACAGAAGCACTTTTTATACTTATTTTTAATATTAATATACTAGCTAAGCCCCGGTGTGCTTCGCTACCCCAATCATAGTAAAATTATTCAAATATGTTAACACAAAAGAATTTATATTATTTTAAATTTATTGGTTGCCCCACATAAGTTGAAATAAATAATAAGTCAGCCATACTATTTACTTAGCTCATAAAAATTGGAAATTTACCAGGCTTACAGTTTTGGATATTCAGAAAGTTTTAATAAGCAAAAATTATTTATAAACTTCTATATATAATCTTAGCCCCTTACTTCCAGACTTTAAGTAACTCGCTGTAAAAATTTCAAAAAAATCGATCCACTGGTGTTGACAGCTATAAATTACAAACATACATACATACATATGTATTTACATACATACATACATACATGCATACATATATACATACATACATACATACATACATACATACATACATACATACATACATACATACATACTTACATACATACATACATACATACTTACATACATACATACATACATACATACATACATACATACATACATACATACATACATACATACATACATACATACATACATACATACATACATACATACATACATACATACATACATACATACATACATACATACATACATACATACATACATACATACATACATACATACATACATACATACATACATACATACATACATACATACATACATACATACATACATACATACATACATACATACATACATACATACATACAACCTTTCTTTATATAATATAGATACAGGGATCACATTTCAAATATTTTTCAAAAGAAGTTCAAACTTCTCTTACATTGTAATATTCAAATTTTATTATGCTTTTGTGCAAATTTTTGTACCTCATCAAAGAAAAAGGTCTGAGACCCACCTCCAATTATACCGATCGACACAGAATCACTTCCTGAGCCGATTAAAACCTGTCAGTCCATCCGTCCGGCTGGGAGTTGAGTTGAATTCCAAAACGCAGTTTGCTTTGCATCACAAAATTTCAAGTTTTTCCTGAAAGCAAAGATGATGTTTCTGGTAATATCATCTACTTCCAAATGAGTGCTTACAGATATATTAATGTCCTGGAAGCAAAAAACGTTGTCCAAATTGTAAAGAGTGAATAAGGGAAGAAGTTGAAAATTTTTAATGCAAAGCAAACTGCGTTTTGGAATTCAGCCTTATTAATGTATTCTTGTAAACAAAGTAGAGACCGCATATTTGCAGATATTTCGATGAAATTTGGAACAGATAATTTTTTTGGCATAAGAAAAAAGCATGTTGTTTGTGGTGATGATCAGTTAATTTTTTGACAGAGCTCCCATACAAATGTCCTCCCGGATTAAGCGTTTTGGGCTATAACTGGCTAGAATATGGCCTTATCTTCACATAATTTTGCACGTTTGTCTATCTTTATGCCATCCGTTTTTGTACCGAAAATAAACATTATCGGTTTTTTTTTAGCTTCATAAAAATCGCAACAATAGAAGAACCAGTTTGAAAACTTACATTTTTGTGGGCGCTGCAATCCTCCATTTTTGTCCTTTAGAACTTGGGAATTAGAGGCCTTCTATATGTGTGCCAATTTTAAAAAATCAGTGCAATAAAAGTACCAGCATAAAAAGTTTAACTTTTATGGGCGTGGCACCGCCCACTTTTTTACCTTCAAAATTTTAACTTTAAAAGCCGTTTACGTGCGAACTAATTTCCAAAAATCGGTCTCGAAAAGCAATTGAAATTATGTTTCTATCATAATTGATTTTAAAGTTACAAAAAGTACTAAAACATAATTTTAACCTTTCTTCCCCTTAGGGTCTATAAAATTAAAAAAGTATCTAAAAACGTACTCATATTTTTTAGGCCTGTTACACTTAATTTGAATAATGTTCCTATCGTTATTGGTTTAAAAGTTACAAAAAACGAATAAAAAATCAAAATATATTTTTGACCCTTTTTTCCCCCTTTGAGCCCAAAATTAAAAAAAAGTACGAAAAACTTAATCATATTTTTGTAAGACCTATCGAACGCAATTTGAAAAATTTTTCTATCTTTATTGGTTTAAAAGTAACAAAAAGTACCGAAATATAATTTTAACCCCTTTTTTCGGCCTTTCGGACCATAATTAAAAAAAAAACTCCAGATACCTGTCTGTTTATTTCTTAAGGAAAACGCTAAACTTTTTAAATTTTGTTTCTATCTTATATACATCAAGAGATAGTAGGTTACCGATTTTTCCCTTTTTGTCCCCTTTTTATCCCTTTACGGGCCCAATGTTTAAAAACTCATGTGCATTTAAACAAATATGTAAAGCTTAACACATGTTGTAAATTTCAGATATTTAGCTCTACGCGTTTGAGCAGTATGGCTCTGGGTAATTTTGTTACTTGACCTTCCCACACAAATGGGCGTAGTGTGGGCGTGGCAGCAATAATTTCCAAAAAAAAAGTATCCTATTGTTCCATTCAGACTTGAAGTAACACTCTATAAAAATTTCACAAAAATCGATCCACTGGTGTGGCCAGCTATAAAATACAAACATACATACATACATACATACATACATACATACATACATACATACATACATACATACATACATACATACATACACCCCTTCTTTATATAATAGATATAGGGATTACATTTCAAGTGTTTTTCAAAAGGAGTTTAAAGTTCTCTTATATTGTTATAGCAAAATTTGATTATGTTTTTGTAAAAATATTTATACCCTACAAAAGTAAAGGTCTCAGACCTATCTCTAATTACACCGATCGACACAGAATCACATCCTGAGTCGATTAAAATATGTCAGTCCGTCAGTCCGGCAGGGAGTTAATGTATGCTTTTGAACATAGTAGAGACCGCATTTTTGCAGATATTTCGATGAAATTTGGAACAGATATGTTTTTTGGCATAGGAAAAAAGCATGTTGTTTGTGGTGATGATCAGTTAATTTTTTGACATAGCTCCTATACAAATATCCTCCCGGAATAAGCGTTTTCGGCTATAACTGGCTCAAATATTGCTCTATCTTAACATAACTTTGCACGTTTGTCCATCTTTGTGCCACTAATTATTGTATCGAAAATAAAAATTATTGGTAAATTTTTGAGATTCATAAAAATTCCAACAAAAGAAGAACCAGCATGAAGATTAAAATTTTTGTGGGCGCAACAGCACCTAGCTTGTGTCCAGAATTAGAGGCCTTTTATATGTGTGCCAAGTTTGAAAAAAATGGGTGCAATAAAAGTACTAGCAAAAAAAGTTTAATTTTTGTGGGCGTGGTACCGCCCACTTTTTTACCTCCAAAATTTTAACTTGGAAGCCGTTTATATGCGAACTAATTTCAAAAAAATTGGTCTGAAATAAGTGCCTATCATATAATTTTTGATTTAGGGGGCGTGGTCCCACCCCCTTTTTTGCCTTAAAATTTTTTCCCGTTAGAGGCCTTATAAATGTGTACAAAATTTTGAAAAAATCGGTGCAACATATGCACCAGGATTAAAAGTTAGTTTTTTGCAGTAGAAGTACAGTTAGATTTAAAGTGCTGTGGGCGTGGCACCTCCCCTTTTTCCAAAAACATATAGCCTATCGCACACCCAGGGCTTCAAGGTACTTACATTCCAAATTTCATGAAAATCGGTCCAGCCATTTAGCCGTGATTGCGTGACAAACAAACAAACAAACTTACACCTTGATTTTATAATATATAAGTTAATTATTTGTCCTTTTAATTCATTTAAAATTAAACACCTTTTAGTTTTTTTAATTTATTAATTTATTCACAATTTTTTTTTAATATATTTTATTTGTTAAATTCAGTAGTGCTTATATTATCTTAAAATTAACTTCACTTTCCTCTTATGAGGATTGCTTACCTAAGCTTAGTAGAACTTAAACTAAACTCAAAAATAAATCACATCATAAAAAAGAAAGAAAGACTTCAAAAAATTACAGCAAAAAAAGTGTGTAAGAGAAATACCTTAACTACCCTCCCGCTTTAAAACTAGTCGTCCACAGGTTGAAACTATCTCCACCAATTTTCCCCGAATATTCGGAAAGTAGTATTCTCTAACGACTTGGCGTAAATTTTCACGAACACCACGATGTGCCCTGTTATGTTCACTTAATAAAATTTCAAGCTGATCGTCTGGATTGTGAACATCTATTACCATGTTTTCGCTATAGACAAACTTTACAGATGGAAAATTCTTAACAATATCATTCTGTATCTGGCCTAACGTATGACGATCGGAATGAATACAGTTCACAACTTTTGGATTCAGAGCTTTGTCCAAAAATTTCACAATGTCCGTAGTTTTGTTAAAACTAATTGAGTGCCTAATTTGGTTAGGGAACACGGTCTCTGATATCAAATCTGGTTTCGATGCCTCTACTAAAACTAGTTGATTTTTAAAGCAATTGACTGGATTCAATACCGACTTTATAACTACCGTAGAAGACTCTCCGCTATGTTTCGTTGGAATTGTCGATGTTTCTGATGCTGTTAAAGTATCAGAGCCTCCAGCAGCTTCAGCTGCGGATAAGGTTCTAGAACTATCTGTTGCGTTTGTGCTCAACAAATCACTTTCAATGTGGTGCATATATTGACGGGATAAAGCGTCTGCAACTATATTGTCCTTACCGGGTTTATAGTGAAACTTTGGTGAGAATTCCTCAATAAATGCCCTCCACCTTCTAATCTTCGTATTAGGGTTCCTTTCCGTAAGAGAAAATGCGAGTGGCTGGTGATCTGTATAAATGTTCACGTTCTTTGCCCCATAAAGATAATTTCTTAGCTTCTGAAGTGACCACACTATGGCCAAGAGTTCACGCTCGTTTGTGGAGTAGTTTTCTTCCGTTGAGGATAAAGTTCTTGAAATCATGGTTAAAGGTCTTCCATTTTGTGACAAAACAGCCCCTATTGCACTAGATGACGCATCAGTAGTAAGCTCGAATGGTTCATTAAAGTTTGGATGAAGTAACAGGACATCTTCTGATGCTAATATGCTTTTGACCCTTTCAAATGCATCGAGGGCCTCTGTGTCAAGACAAATTTTAACGTTTCGAGAGCACCTTGCCGATACGTTCCCGTTTTCCCCGCGAAGATATTTCGTGAGCGGCTTTGTTATGAATGCGTAGTCTTTGACAAAACGGCGGTAATATCCCGCTAACCCTAAAAATGATCGTAGACTGCGTAGTGTTTCGGGGACTTGATAATTTATTATATCATTAACTTTTTCAGGGCAGGTTCTAATACCATCTTTAGAAACAAGAAATCCTAAGAACTCGACAGAAGTTTTAAAAAACTTTGACTTTTCACCTGAAACCCTCATATTAACTTCGTACAGTTTTTTTAGAATTCTGTCAATGTCAGAAGTATGAGCTTCAGCTGAGGGCGAAAAGATGATAATGTCATCAATATACACGTGACAGGTTTTTCCGATTTCATCCCGTAAGATATCATCTATTGCCCGTTGGAAAATACTAGGAGCGTTCTTTAATCCAAATGGAAGTCGACAAAATTCGTACTTACCATTATTGACGCTAAAAGCTGTCTTTTGCCTATCAGTCTCTGCCAAATTGATTTGATGGAACCCGGATTTTAGATCTAGAGTAGTGAAGAAAGCAGACTTTCCCAAATTTGATAAAATGGTAGATGTATCGGGTATTGGGTACCGATCGCTTGTAGTTTTGGAATTTAGTTTCCTAAAATCAATTACAAGTCTTTTTTTTGGCCGTCCTAAATCATCGAGACCCTTCTTATCAACTATCCATATAGGATTATTATAAGGAGAGCGAGAAGGTCTAATAATGTTATTTTCCAATAAGTCTGCTATCTCTTGATTTACAAAATCATTCAAAGCCAAAGGGTACGGATACGATTTGGAGTAGACTGGCTCCTCATCATTTGTCTTAATAGTGGCTACAACCTTCGTTACAAAAGGAAGAGATTCCACGGGATCAGCAAAAACTCCTTTGTTCGAAGCAAGAATTTTTTCAAGATTGCTACATATGTAAGCCGGTGCATCACAAGTGTCTGCACTTATAAAATAATTGACAGTATTACAATGAAGAAACATTAATTTTTCCAGGCCGTTATCATATTTCAAAACTCCTTTTTTGCAATCAATTTGTGCCTTTATGTGGTTTAGAAAGTCATAGCCAATTATGGCATCGAAAGTAGTCAAATCTGGTAAAACGAAAAAATAATCTGTTGTGCCTAGTAAATATGCCAAACATTTTGAAAAGATTTTGGAATTTCCGTTGACCGATTTTACTAAAAATGGTTTCTCAAGTGGTTTGATTGATTTTAAAAACTGCAGATCCTTGATATAATTTTTTGACGTGCCGGT
The DNA here is from genome assembly GCA_963583895.1 of Melanophora roralis. Classification (NCBI taxonomy): domain Eukaryota; kingdom Metazoa; phylum Arthropoda; class Insecta; order Diptera; family Rhinophoridae; genus Melanophora; species Melanophora roralis. Next base: position 58,669,193 of record OY757189.1, on the reverse strand, counting down.
ATCGATTAATATTTTCAATCTCCTACCACCGAACGATCTTTCTATGTATGGCAGGAGGGACTTGGTTCTAAAAAATTAATATCATCGTGTGCGTCATTTTCATGTAATTCAACTTGTGAATAGGACTGCTGAGGCTCGGGTGGAACATAATCAAAACCATGTGGCTCATTATAACCGTATTCAAAGTAGTCATTGGTGGGATAATTTTGATTTAAGTGATTAATTCTCTGCATTTTTGAAATATTCTGTGCCAAACTATCAGCTGGCCGTTTTTGGTTTGGTTGACTAAAGCGGTCACTCAAACCAATTTCCATTGGCTCAACGTTTTGACGACTATAGTTTGCATTTTGATGTGGGTGAGGAAAATGATTGCCGAATCGATTGCTATTTCTATTGTTGTTTGGAACCTGATTTCGTAATGGTCTATAATTATTGTTTAGCGGATTGCCAGAGAAAAATCTTTGTTGCGTCGGCCTGTTATCAAAATAAGGTTGTCGAAGAGGTTGATAGTGTGGTGAATTATAAGAGACGCCTTGTGTTGAGTTACTCCAATAAGTTGTGGCAAAATTATATCTCGCCTGGTTAGTCTCAAGCTCCTGAGCAAGAGCGAGAGCAGAAGGCATATCTGAAGGCTTACACGAAAACAATACATCCGACATTGGGCGTCGTAACCCAGAAATAAATACTCGCAGAGCATTTTCCCTGTACTTCTGACTAAGCGCCTCAATTAACGCCGAATTTCCCTCATTTGTCATTATCACCTTGTTCAAAATCAGTGCCAATTTTTTCTCGACTGCATCATAAAACTGAGTTATTCCCTGAGGTCCTTGTTTCAAAGTCGACAGTTCTTGCTCTAGTGTAAATATGGATCTCTTGTCACCAAACGAAAAATCTAACCTAGACAAAATTGCTTTAAAATTCAAGACTGTGTTGTACGAGCTAAGTACGGTATCAGCAGCACCTACGACCTTATTTCTTATAATTCCTACAGCTTGATAATATGTAGAGCTGCCCTCATAGGTTTCATATAGCTTGTGTGCAGTAATAGCTGCCTGACGCCAGGACATATGCTTGTTCGCATCCCCACTAAATTCTGGAATAGATTTTACTATGTCCAAGGATTCGCTACACCTAACACCTACCCTTATAGCAATGGGCCTGTATTCCTCAACTTGGACAGGACTTTCCAAGGCGGCCAATCTTTTAGTCAACTCATCAATAGTGTCCTGAAAATTTTGACGCGCTTGCTCAGTTGCCTGATTTAGGCAGTGCTAAGCAGAGCTTCTACGGTTCTAGCATCCATAGTGCTAAGGCCTGCTGAAGTATTTTCTGACTCAATTCTTATGTTTCGTATACCCGATATCAAATCGTCAATGTTCATAAGGGTTGCTTATTTTACTCTAATAAATATCACTGTTACTTTTAAATAAAATGTTACTAACTTAAGTTTAGATGTAATAAATATTTATTTTTTAATTCAATTTTTCGTCTTTTTCTTATTTAAGATATTTAAATATGATATTTGACAATTAGAACCAGTTCAAGATATAAAAATTAAATTAAATAAATATAAGTTTGTGAATAAAAAATATTTACCTTAAATTTGAATTTGTAAGAAAATTTAGAAATAATTCAAGATAATACATACAGTAAATAATTTTGTATCACTAATACTAGGTATGAAGTTGATGGTTAAATTACTCGGTATTCATGGGGATCTCTTTTTCATCAAATCGTTCTCAGCAGCTCTCTTTTAGAAATCGGCAGTTCTCTTAGATATTATAAGCAATTTTTAATTTTTGACTCTTACTTTAAAGTCTTTAGTTTTTAATTTTTTCTTTTAACTGACCTTTTTGTTAAATTTCTGCTTTGGTTTTAATTTTCGTTTAAAGTCATAAAATTTGTTCAATTTAAGTACCGTTGTAGGTTTTTCTTGTTGTTTTTGGGTTTTTAACTTTTTTTATTTTAAAAAAATTTATTATTAGCATTTATCATTTATTAACAGTAACTTCTTTCCTTATCTAACATTTACTCTTCATATGTTTAGTTTCTTACTCACTCTATTGCTTTTTTAGCATTTGTAATTATTACAAATTTTGTAAATTTTTTGAGGAGTTTTATTTTAACTAATTTTTTAATATTATACCTTTTTTAAATTCTTTTAAACTTTTATTTTATTAGCATATTTTATTTAAGTTTTCTCTAACGATTTCAACAAAAATTATACACTTTTTTTATACTGCTTTGACTCTATTTCATTGAATGTATTTTGTAACACGTGTTTTCTTGTTCTGTTTTATTGCTAACAAAAGCAGCTTAAAGTTTAGTTTTAATTTAAAAAAAAAATGTGTCTTTAGTTTTTTTATTGTAACACAATTAATTATTATAGTGTTTTTTTTTTTAATTTTTTTGATTTTTAGTTCATAGGTTTTATTTTAGCCTCAGCGGTCCCTGCTCGGGCGCCAGTTAATTATTTGTCCTTTTAATTCATTTAAAATTAAACACCTTTTAGTTTTTTTAATTTATTAATTTATTCACAATTTTATTTTAATATATTTTATTTGTTAAATTCAGTAGTGCTTATATTATCTTAAAATTAACTTCACTTTCCTCTTATGAGGATTGCTTACCTAAGCTTAGTAGAACTTAAACTAAACTCAAAAATAAATCACATCATAAAAAAGAAAGAAAGACTTCAAAAAATTACAGCAAAAAAGTGTGTAAGAGAAATACCTTAACTTATATAGGGATTAATGCTATAGATATTATGTTTGGTAGATATACATTTTTTTAATTAGAATAATTGGTTTTTATTAGTTAGATCTCTTTGAAATAGTCATTAACATGTGGAACGTTATCTAATAGACTTAATATTTCGGAGTTATAATAATATTCTTCCGAATCCTTTCGGGATCTTACATGTCTTCGTGATAAAGTAAGTGGGTCTGAAGAGGCAGCCAACATATTAAAAATGTCCGCATTCTGTCTAATCTGTGAAACTTTGCAAGTATTCGTGTATATAAATTTTTTGTAGTCTTTGTTTTTCATTCCTGGGTTTCTTTCGACATCTCTCCAATCCGTAAGCATTGATATTCAATTAAACTTTTACCATGAGCCAAAATCTTATGAACTGTAGGAGTAAGTTTCTTCTCAGGGTACATTTGAGCTTAAAGTGGGGCAGTTTTTGATGCATAATCATCAAAATTTAGGGCATTTGCCATTTCTTTTAAGTTTATAACATTTAGGATAACTGCCAACCTTTTGAGAATATTATTGTCGACCCCAGTTATTCGGGCTGTTACCTCATTATTTTCAAAAAATGCTCTGGATATATTACTATCCTTAGTATATTCATACCCCTGCCTTGGGCAGCCTACTTTCGGACCGAGCTTCTTAAGAAATTCATTTTGTATGATTTTTTTTCGAGCAGATAGTTTTTCTTTTTGTGTTGCGCTCATATCAAAACATTCACCTTCTTGCGAAATTGTATACGCAAGTTTTAAAATAAACTCCATGCACCTAATTCTGGCATGTAACGTAGAAATTCCATTATCATAATTTTTCTCATCACTTGAATAAAAAAATTTTGAAAGTCTTTCTGTGCCTTTTTGTAAATTGAACACTTTAAAGTTGACGAGGTATCTGTTATTACATTTAAGGCCTTGCCATCAATAATAGAAAGAAAAAAATTCATAATCAATCTAAAGACTTTTTCCATTATTCATTTCAACAACAGAAGGCTCTAGCTTTGAAATTTGCTTTTTTGTATCGATCTATTTTATTATTTCTGAAGATTCCTTTGCATATAAAACAATTTTCGGACTTCCAAAATTAACTGATGATTGGCGAGGATTTTTCCGAAGCTAAGCGATTTCACTTCTCATTCATACAGACCATTTTTAAATATGCTCTATATTATTTGTGTCTAAAAAGCGGCTACTGCCGAAAAAGTAGAGCATCTGCTAAATATTTAACTACTTCTTTTAATTAAAAACAAACATACCTTAAAAAAATACAAAAAAAGAAGTGATCAAACGGCAATGTTTCTGACACTTTAACTTTAAAGTGCATTTATTTTTCGAGATCACCTTTTTTGCCTTCTAAAAAATTGTCGGCTTTGAGCAGCTCTACCTACTATAATTTTACTCTAACTAAGGAAATCTTTTTAAATTGTGTTTAGTAAGTAGTTTTTTATACGATGTTTTCATTCATTTTACAAAATTTTGTCACGATTTTTTTTTTGCCACGGGTTTTAGGAAAAGGCGCCACAGTGCGGCGTTTCTGCTTAGTTTTCATAAACCATGATTTTCAGATATCCCCTTTAAAAGAAGTTCGGAGTGATCAAATCAGGTGACGGTGGAGGCCAATCAACATCACCATTTCTTGAAATAACTTATTGTGGAAAGAGGTCTCTATGCAATTCTATTGTAATCCTGACTGTATGTGGTGTGGCACCGTCTTGTTGATACCAAATATTATCCAAGCCCAAAGCATGTAGTTGTGGCATTAAAACGTTTTTAATAATATCACGATATCGCTCCCGATTGACAGTAACTGTTACACCGTTTTCAGTTTCAAAAAAGTAAGGTCCAATGACCTAATCAAACTGCACACTAGGCTGTCACTTTAAATCGATGCAAAGGTGACTAATAAACAATTTGAAGGTTTTCAATTGCCCACAACCGACAATTCTGTTTATTCACACATCCATCCAAATTAAAATGTGCCTCGTCACTCATTATGATTTTCTAATGAAAATAGGAGTTGTCATGGGCGAGCTCTATGGCATATGTACGGCGGATTAATTGGTCTTCTGGAATAAGCTATTGTGTCAACTGAATCTTAAAAGGAAACAAATGCAAATCCTTGTGCAAAATTGTGGCCAAAGCTGTTTCTTGAAGACGAAGCTCCTGAGCCCGGCGTTGACTTGAGGGTGATGGATTGTTTTAAACACTTTCTTAAGCAGCAGTAATGTTTTCAACCGATCTTGCAGTAAGTTGTGGTCCATGCTTGTACCTATCAGCTACAGTCCCTGTTCCTTTGAAAATGTTACAAGCACCAATTGAAAAAACAGCTTAATTTTCTAACTATTAATTTTGAATTTACTCTCAAAAAATAGTTTTTTTTTCCAACACTCTTCAAAATTAATATGTACGTAAAAAAATGGTCCGCATTCCACCAGTTGATAACGATAATACAAATAATTCAAGCGAACGCAAAACAATAAAAGTTCCTGGCAACAATTGTGGCCAATGCAACCTGGAAGATACCAGTGAAATTGTGCAATGCAATAGATGGTACAATTGCAAGTGGGCTGGCGCTACAAACTTTTCCGAAAACCACGAGTGGTTGTATGTTAAATGTACAGAAAAGGAGGTAAGTAGTAAAACTGTAAGTGAATTTGCTACAAATAGGGCAACAGCTACATATGTCGATATGTTTCGCAATGTCCTTAAGACAACAATTACTAAATTTGAAACTCCAACGTCTAGACGAGTAGAAAGTTCTGGAAACTCGTTTCTTTAATAGGAAATTTGAGATTCTTAAAATGTCAGAGGAAGATGTTTGTATTGAACCTATTTTATATACTAGGGGATGCGTTCAGAATTTGCGAGCAGAAGCATGAGTTCTCCACATAGCTCACCTACTCCATCTGAAAACATATAACAGCAAAATGAAATAATCACCAGAAGATTTTCACAATATGATGAACCAGTCTTAACTAAAAATCAATTATCAGCACGCAAGGCGATTTTTACCGATCTTCCTGTCTTTGGTGGAAAGCCTGAAAAGTGGGCTTTATTTATCAGCTCATTTGAAGAAAGCACAGAGCTTTGTGGGTACTCCTACTCAGAAAATCCCTAACGACTGCAGAAATATTTAAAAGGAAGAGTTTTCGATGCGCTTGAGTACAAAAATCAATCCCCAAGAGCAGTCGGCTCAATTAAAAATCATCACTATGTGGACGATCTGTTAGACTGTGCAGACGGTGAAAATGAAGCGATTAAGTAAGCGACACAAGTGGCTTGAATTCATAGTAAGGAAGGGTTTGTCATCAGAAACTGGAGGCCTAATTCAAAAGTGGCAATGAGGAGTCTGGGTGGTCTAGGTAGAACCTATCAAAATGGTAGCTGAATCTAAAATGAGCAAGATGCATACAGAATAGTTTTTAGGTTTGTGGCGTTAAAGTTAGGAAAGAGATTTTATTCGGTTTAAAACGTCCTACAAAAACCGACATTTTAAAAACACTGATATAAATTTTTGTTCCTTTTGGGATTTTATCAACCAAGGCTGGGAGATGTGCTGTAGGTTGAACCCATGAGGTTAATGATGAAATCTTTCAGATAGGGCTGACCTGGGTTAAACTCTTAAAAAATAGAGAAAGTGTGACAATTCCTTGATGGTTCTCAATACAGCCTGGGTGTTCAGTGCAGTTGCACATATTCGTGAATGCCAGCGAATTAGCATATGCCGCTGTGGCATATTTTTGAGTATCTTCGTCAGATGGTTATCAAGTTTATTAAGTAAGCGCCAAAGTGAAAGTAGCGCCGAAGCAACCTATTTCAATCCCTCGTATGGGACTGCTGGGAAGCAGTATCGGGTGTTCGTTGCGTAAATTCGATATGTGAAATAAAAATTGCACAGATCGAAATCCGAACCTTTTGATCTGAATAATACAGTACTCTATTGGCTAAAATTGATCCTCAAAATTACAGACAGTTTTTTATGTTCCATATTGGAGAAATTCTTAATGGCAGCACGTGTTTTCGTTTTATTTTATTAGTTGAACTATTTGTTTTAAGACAATTTTATTTTCTTTATCAGACTCAAGTTCAATACTTTACTAAATTCTCATTTAATTGCAAATGAAGAAATTAATAATTTTAGTTTTTACTACTTTATTAGCGTTAGTTAAGAAAGGAAAATTTTATTGAAAAAACAAGATTTTTACCGATACTAGCCGAGTAGAATGCATTTTCGAAAAACAGCTACGATTTTCATCATCAGTACTCTTTGTTCGGTTGTTAGTTATTAATTTGGTTGTAAACATCAGTCGTTTAACTCACTGATCCATGTGGCGAGGTGAGTCGGCACGAAGTTTTTTCCACTTAAACCAACTAAACCAAAGCTTTTTCTTATTTCCTATTACTATACTAACGCCATCTATATCTTAGTTACACCCTAAGTTAGCGTAGCGTAGCCTTAACCATCCATCAGATGGTATTAAGAGGCTACCATATTTTTTATATGTACAATTTTTTCCAAATTGTTATATATCACCGTGCCATGTGTGCTTTATGTGTTTTCGTTTTATTTTATTAGTTGAACTATTTGTTTTAAGACAATTTTATTTTCTTTATCAGGCTCAAGTTCAATACTTTACTAAATTCTCATTTAACTGCAAATGAAAAAATTAATAATTTTAGTTTTACTACTTTATTAGCGTTAGTTAAGAAAGGAAAATTTTATTTTATTTATTTTATCAGAGTGGAGATATATAGCAACAAAAAACAGTGTAGCAGATGATGCTACAAAATGGAAAGCAACTTTTTAATTTAATATGAAAAATCGATGGTTTGCTGGTCCTGATTTCTTAGGGAATAATGAATCAAACTGGTTGATTAAAAAGTTTGAAGATTCCAAATTTTTAGAAGAACTCAGGCCTCATATTGTTATGGAGCATCGAGAGGTAATTGACGTTAATCTAGTTTTATTTTTAGATTCTCATCATGGAAGAAGTTGCTTTAGACTGTTGTCAAAATTTACACATTTTTTCATACATTAAAGATGAAAGTGTCCTAATCCAAAAATCTTGTATATTTAATACTAGAAACATCTCAGATTCATTCAATGGCGGAAAATACAATTTTAAGGACGAATTCACTATTCTAGCAAATAAAGCTGAAAATGTTTCAAAATCAAGTATAATATGCAAATGTTCACATTTTATTGACAAAAAGAAAATGCTTTGAATGAATAAAAGCATTGGCTTAACTTGAGGTGTGTCCGCCGATTAAAAGTATCCAATTATTTTGCCAAGAGATCACTACTGTTCCGCGCTTTTGATAAAATATTTTCATGAGATTTTTCACCACATCCAACACGATACGTGCCTAAATAAATTACGTCCGTACTTTTGTATTCCAAGATTAAAAGTAGAACTTGACAGGGTGGGTCAAAATCGCTAGTATTGTAAGAACCAAAAAGCGCTACCAGTGGTTCCTAAAATGTCAATTTTACCCAAAGCTCGTTTACCGCCTTTTGTTCGTCCATTTTTTTTTTTATGTAGGTATCGACTATTGTATGCTAAAGTTTTACGACACCAGGAGAAATGTTGTGGGGTTTTTTTACCTGCCTTACAGTCAGAGCAATACACATTGAGGTTTCACACAATAGGACAACGGACGCATTTTAACCATTCGAAATTTTATTCCTCGGTGAGAAACGCCTGTTGACATAAGAATATATATTGTGACAATGGAGCCAACTTAAAGGTGATAAAAAGAGCTCTGAAGGGAGGAAGTTTAGTTAAATCCGTGAAAAAGGTATTTCACCAAACTATGCCAATTTTTATATTTAAAGATGATACGTTATAAAATTGAATGCTTAAGTGTGAACGTGTTATAAACTCTAGGCCCCCTAACTTACGTAGATTCGAAACAACTGACGAAATTTCCTTAAGATGATATTCTATTACGAAAAAGTTAGGAGAAAATGCAGTATTTTGCTGATTTATTTTGGAAACGATAGATCCAAGAATACCTGCCTACGTTAACAAAGCATACAAAATGGTTAAAAAAATGTAGCCCTCTTAAAGCTGGTGATATTGTAGTTGACTCTAACCAAAAAATATTGGCCTAAAGGAGTTAAACAATATGTTTGTAAGCTAGCGATGGCAATGTAAGAAGTGCAGAAAGGTTCACAAAAGGAAGCATTTTGAAAAAACCAGGAGCGGAGCAAGCTAAACTTGATGTTAGACTGCCGGAAGCTTGACAAAGGGCGGAATGTTACAACCATTTTTTTATCTACTTGTTTGTTTTTTTAACTCTGTAATCACATATTTTTATACCCTTCACATAAGTGGCAAAGGTATATATCAGTTTGCCATTCCGTTTGTAATTTCTTTATTATCCATATGTATATTCTGGAACCTTATAGATAGGAACGTCGATATAGCCATACCCGTCTAACACTCTGTGCGTCTGTTGAAACCGAGTTTCCGAAATCAATTTAAGCCCTATGGACCAGGTATCAAACTATCAGAAATATTCCTGAGATAATCCCTAATTGAAATGGCTAAGATCGGTTCACCACTGACCTAAATATAGGCAAAATACTGCGATTGCCTCAGTCTTTTTTAGAACAAAATCACCAACTCCATACAAAATATGTAGCAAATGAAAACTGGCAACGCTGTTAAACAATTATTATGGATGGGCATTACCAAGTATGAAAAAAAATTCTTGTCTTTGATATAAAATAAAATCGAAAAACCTCTTACTCATTAGCATTTAACCCATTTTTTTAACATGGCGATGACACTGGAGGCAAGTACTTACCATGCTCGCTTACAAAGAGGGGCTTACATATCCTTTTACTCTATTGGCATTAAAATAACCTTTTCCTGTTGCCCCCAGTTACTCATTGTTGCATTTAGAATATTATGCTAGAATAAGTCAAACTGAACTTACTGCCAAAATTTTAGATAAGAACGAACTCATTATCTAACAACTGTTAAGTTATACATACGGTATGTAATAGTAACTGAAAAGTAAGAAATTTTTAAAAAATGTTTGGCACTTTTTTTGATAAAAAAATAACCATTTAAATTTTTTTAAATTAGGGATTCCTCGTTTTTATACCCTTCACATAGTGATAAGGGTATATATGAAATTGTCATTCCATTTTGTATTTTTACAATATTTATTCTAGACCCCATTAAGTATGAATATTTTGGATCCTTATAGATAGGTAATTCGATTAAGCCATGTCTGTCCATCTGTGTGTCTTTTAAAATCAAGTTTCCAGACCTAAAACAGCTCAGAAAACAATCGGAAATATCCTAAATTTAATCGCTATTTAAAATCAGCAAAATCGGTTTAATATTGACCGAGATACAAGCAAAACTCCAAAATAACCCATTTTTAAGGCCAAATCCATATCCCTTTTTATCTCAGTAACAACAGCTACTCTAGTAACAAAGTTTAGCACGGATACTTTGAGGATAGGGACCTAAATTAGGGGAAAAACTTTACAGATAGGAGCACACATTTTGGGAATTGTTTTATTCAATAACAGAAGTAAAATGTTTTACAACAAGTAATTTTACAATAATACCTACATTTTGGAAAACAAATATTTTGGATTAGGGCAAATTCAAATTTACAGTTTTTGTAAAGTTTTTGATACGCCATATCTCGGAAACTATAACATCTATCAACTTCAAATGTTCCACAATAAGTAATTGGACAATAAAGCATGCATTTTGGAAAAAAATTAGTTGGATAGGAGCAGGTGGAGGGGCAGCACCAATACGAATGAACAACTTTTATCAAACTTTTAATACGAAATATGTTGAAAACTTTTGGCCTTAAACCTTCTACATGGTATTTTGATTATATTTGCATTACGAAATAACTCGGTCAGATCAGATGGCTATAAAAAGATCAATTTGAACGGTATATTAGATTCGGCACAGCCAAATATAGCGCTCTTAATTGATTTAAATATAGGTGTAGAAAACTGGTAAAAAAAATAATAATTCTCAAAAACGATAAAATTTTAAATTACACATGCAGTCATTTACACATGAAATGTGTAATTACACATAAGGTGGCAACACTGTACATAATATTTCACAGCAAGGGGCCCAGTACTGATCCTAAGGGGACCTCCGCTGTTACAATGAATGTTTTCAGGCCTTCTTCAGTATTATACAGTAGCTTTCTGTCCAGAAAATAGTCTGATATAATTTTCACCAAGTAGTGGGAAACCCCTAGATTCTCCGTTATTCGGTCCCCTATCGCGCAGAATTAAATGCGTTTTTAACATCTAGGGTGACAAGCGTGCAATATTTTCTTTTTACTCCTCTGCCTTCTTTCGCAGTTTCTACTATCGTTGTTACTAGCGTAGTGTGTTTGTCGAAACGCACCACAACTACCTAAAACAATGTGTATGACACATTAATAGTAACAATAAATAATTTTATATTTCTTATTTTTTTGTAAACTAAATGTATGACACATGAATGCAGTATGTGCAATTTGAGATTATGAATAAAAACTCAAAATTGTGGCTTACCAATCATGTTACAACCAAGTGCGACAAACCAAAAGATGATCCTAGGGTGAAGAAGTGCAGCAATTGCGGTGGAAACCACACTGTCAACTATTGAGGTTGCGCTGTTTTTGACTTATTTAGACGCTCATCCAAGCCGAAAGTAGCTCCTGCTCCTCCCCAGCCATTAAATATACTTAAAACAAACATGTCCTCATTACAACAGACGACAACAAGTGAAGTTTCTTACGCTAACGTATTAAAGTTTAACCTGCCCAAAGCCCGCAAGGCTGCCCTGCCCACATCAAACGAACCAACTGATTTAATTTTTAGCCGCCTGGAAGCCGTAATTGACAAAATGGTTAAGCAGTTTACGCAGATCATGGCGCAAATGGCTGGCATGATGCAAGAAATGCAAAAAATGCAGTCTGCTCTTCTGCAGGACATGCTTAAAAGGCCATGAACTGCCTCAGGGCTTGTTTCTGAAACGTCATTTCAAAAACGTGTTCACTCCCAATACATACCCAGACGTGAGGGAATTACCGCCTGTTGTTACTAGACGTCCTTTAGAAATACGTTTTCGATTTACAGATGTTGTAAAGACCTAAATGATAAAAAAATCTTCTGGCGTTGATAAAATAACCTCTTTTTTACTTCTAACGCGATAATTCGGTTTGATCATTTCCCGCCTATATGGAAAGTTGCCTAATTAAAAATGATTCCTAAGCCTGGCAAAGATCCTTTAAAGGTGGAGTCATAAGAGGCCTTTAATTTTCTTGTTACCCACAAAATCAAACATTGTTCGACAAACCGCTTAAAAATAAGCGGAATCCGATCCTGAATGACAACAACTGCATTCCAAATCACCAATTCGGCTTTGGAAGTCAACATAGTACAATCGAACAAACTCACAGGTTGGTGCAGGTTATAAGGAAAGCCTTTGAGGAAAAGAAGAACTGCTCCGAGCATTTTATCGATGTCTCACAAACTTTGGACAAAGTATGGCATTAAGGCCTGTTAAACAAATTGAAGCTTAACCTTCTAGCTAATATTTTCAACCAAATAAGTTGTTCTCAACAAATAGGTGCTTGTGAGCCTCAAGAGATTAAACTAGGTCCAATCCTGTACTTGCTTTACAGAGCAGATATGCCAAAAAATAATTTTACAAATACGTCGATATTTACTGATGATACCGCTTTCCTTAATATTAATAAAGACCCTAAAGAGGCTTCAAACAAACTGCAACAATACGTAACCTAAGTTGAGAAATGGGCAAAGTTATGGGGAATACAAATAAATAAACAAAAATGTTTACTTGTAACTTTTACTTTACGCAAAGAAATGTGCTCCTCAATTACTATTAACAACCATATGATGTCTCAACGATTCGAGACTAAATATCTTTGTATTCACGTTAACTTAAAGCTGCTCAAATCCACTAGCTTATGGGAATAAACTCTGTACTTTATCTGGATTGTAAACTTTTACTATTCAACTCAATTTTAAAACCAATTTGGTTCTACTGTATAAAATTATGGGGCACTGCTTCCGCCCCTAACATAGAAAAAATTTAACGTCGTCAACACAAAATTCTAGGAATGATAACAGAATGAACTTGTTGATCCTAGTTAAATGCGAAATCTTTAACTGTGTGGATAAGTATTTAAATAAACTGGAAACACTGTAACGTGGTTTTGTCGTCGGTTTGAGTATCGGGAATTCGGGTGTGGTCGTTGGTAACTCGGGATCGTGTATCGATGCTATTGGCTAAATACGTACAATGGTACTTAAAGCTACTGAACAGTCAGCCGAAGCCGCTGTGAGAACAGTCAGCCGAAGTCGCTGTGAGAACAGTCAGTCGAAACCGCTGTAAGAACAGTCAGCCGAAGCCGCTATTAAAACAGTCAGCCGAAGCCGCTGTGAAAACAGTCAGCCGAAGCCGCTGTGAGAACAGTCAGCCGAAGCCGCTGTGAGAACAGTCAGTCGAAGCCACTGTGGGAACAGTCAGCCGCTGTGAAAACAGTCAGCCGAAGCCGCTGTGAGAACAGTCAGCCGAAGCCGCTGTGAAAACAGTCAGCCGAAGCCGCTGTGAGAACAGTCAGTCGAAACCGCTGTGAGAACAGTCAGCCGAAGCCGCTGTGAAAACAGTCAGCCGAAGCCGCTGTGAAAACAGTCAGCCGAAGCCGCTGTGAGAACAGTCAGCCGAAGCCGCTGTGAGAACAGTCAGTCGAAGCCGCTGTAAAAACAGTCAGCCGAAGCCGCTGTGAGAACAGTCAGCCGAAGCCGCTGTGAGAACAGTCAACTGAAGCCGCCGTGAGAACAGTCAGCCGAAGCCGCTGTAAGAACAGTCAATCGAAACCGATGCGAGAACAGTCAGCCGAAGCCGCTGTGAGAACAGTCAGCTGAAGCCGCGGTGAGAACAGTCAGCCGAAGCCGCTGTGAACGAACGGGCGTTTATTAAGAAGAGCGTCCAATATCTATTCAGATATTGATTGTTCCCACTCGCAGTGTTCTTGAATCGGTGGTAGTGCAAACCGATTGTCTCTCCGAACGGTGTCTTTGAGACTTGATTGGCGTATTTCAGTCGGGTCTGAATCGCCACGATCTTCAATTCAATTACGTATCTTATACTAAATCTTACATAGACTAAATGAAAATTATATCTAACAAGCTAACTAAAAACTAAACGAAATATCATACTAAACCTACACTTACACTATAGAAAAAAACGGTGCGGCTGATATTACACTATCTAATAAAAGAAATAAAATATGTAACTGGAATATTTTCACGTTACAACACATCTGAATTCGCTCGCTCGAAACATCTTGCAACATAGTGGACATACTTGTCGGAAAAAAGGGATACTATTGCGCTCAGATAAAACCATTAAAATTAATTATTTTTATTATTTGAACTTAAATTTTAGTCTGGAACTGGCTGGACAAACATTTATTACTTAGTTTCAAGATTTGAATACTTATTGTTAGTTCGCTTAAGCGAAGATTCAATAATAAAAAATATGAAAAAAATAAAACCAATTTCTATTAGAGCGTGCTCTATTTTCATCTGACAAAGCATCTGTCATTCGCTGTTTTCAGAAGTTTTACAAGCAAAATTAAGTTTTTTGTTCTGACTTGGAGGTTATGTCAGACGAAATTACATTCGCACGTGTAAAAGAAAATATTATAGATCATCTGCAGAATGACAATTTTGATAAACATGCGCAATTACATATGGGTGGCAAAAGTGACAAGTCATATGTAAAATACATATCACCATAAAAAACTAGGCCGTTTTTGCCTTCTTTTAAAATTTGGTGCTTTCTTACAAAAAATTGTTAGTTTATTATAATTAAAAGCAGGCCCGGATCCATCTGTACACATGTACCAGAGCATTTTTTCTGATCTTAGATCAGAGGTTTGTGCAAAAAATTAAGGTGTGATTTTAAAAATATTGTATATGAATATAATAAAAGTATTTACTTGGGTATTTTTAATAATATTTTAAGGTCTTAATATAAAATATTACTTAAATGTAATTAAAAATTATTCTTCTTCTATTTCTTTAAAATAACACAAAATCAAATATTTTAAGTTTCCTGCCATAATATATCTTGTGCTAAGGATCATCGATATACGACGCAAGAGAACCTACTCTACCATTATGAAGACAAATATTGTAGAAAAATATTTTATACTGAAAAAAAGAGTTCCATTAAAAATATATCAAAGTAATACTTCAACCAGCCTTAAGGTTGTTTTTAAAATTTTTGCTGTCAGGGTCTTAACACAATCAAAGAACAGTATAGCGAACGAATCTTGCTTTAAATAAAATCCAATATAACGAACAGCAACATTTTTTTTTACATTGACTATCTCTTATTGCGAACATAAAAAATAGTCTTAAACTCGATATAACGAACGTTAAGAAAAATGCAAAATAAAACCAAACAACCAGACATTATGTAATGAAAAAAAATATTAAGCAGCAAAAAATGCAAAACCAAAAATTACTCGCTAATACACCCCTAGTTTTTTGAGTGTTTTTTGTAAAAAGTTCAGAAATATTTCCTTCAGTATTTTCAAAATTAAGCTAAATTTTTACGTTTGAATTTCAAATTGTTACTTGCCAGGCATGCATATGAAGTCGATGAAGACGAAAAAAATTATAAACCTTAAAAAATTGCAATTTCAATCGAAACAAAAAAAACCACCTGGATGCAAACAAATGCTTAAAAAGTTGCATTGAATGCAAATTTATATTGATAGTTTAAAATCATTGGTATTATGTGAAATCCAGGAAAAATTAGCCCAAATCCAGTCTAGAAATTAGTCGAGAACAAAGCTTTGTTTGCAATTTTTTCAATAAAGCTAGATTTTCATATGAGACTATGTATATGAAAGGATATACTTAATTACTTATTTTTTTATGTTTTTAAATGTTAAGTTAAAAACTGATAATTATAATATTCATCAACTGAACTGTTTTTTTCTAATTAAGGAAAAAACCCTTCGCGATGTAAAGAACTTTTTAGTATAACGAATGGGCCTGACCTTATATCATTCGTTATACCGAGCTTTGCCTGTTATTTTTTAAAAAGACAAAAAAAAAGTCAATTTTTGTACAAAGTAATTGCAACTAAAGTAAAATGTTTGGGTTGCTTATTATTATGTGTTTAATTTTTTATTTATTATTATGACACATGCCAGATGTGTGCAAAGTCTATTGTTCACATTTCACATTCGTGCAGCAAACAACAGAAGTATTTGTAAGTGGCTAAACCGCAATAACAAAACGAAATAAATATAATTTGCAAGTATTAATAAACGATTATAATCGTTTGACTTCAAAGCAAATGGATTCATGTCAGTAGTAATTATTTTAAGAAAACCTGTTATTATACATATGTATATGTATATGTATGTATATACACGTTAGTATGTATTTCCATACTTGCACAGAAATTTTTTGTAGTTTGGAGGCACAGAATTTTACATCCCATCAGTAAAAATGATTATGACGAAATCGCCGATTTAAGCTTTACTTAAAGTGGAAATGCTATTGATTATTGTTTCGGTTTGTTGTTGTGCGGTCTCGATCACAAAAAATAAATTATAAAAGTATATTTACGAACGAATTAACTATAATATATTATTTTAAAATGCGCTAATTTTTTTAGATATAATAAGTAAGAGCGCTATATTCGGCTGTGCCGAATCTTATATACCCTTCACATTGGTCTTTTTATATACCCAGCCATCTGATCTAGTCAAGTTGTTTCGCACTGAAAACATTGTGATTAAAATACTCTGTGCCGTGTTTGAAGCACAAAGTTTTTGAAATAGAAAACTTTACAAAATTTGAACGTTTGTATGTATAATAGAAATACCACGTAGAAGGTTTGAGGTCGACAGTTTTAAAAGTTTTTACCATTATTTGTATTAAAAGTTAAGTAAAAGTTGTTTATTGGCATGGGGAGTTCCCCTCCCCCTGCTTCTATGCATTATTACTTGTTGTAAAACATTCGAAGTCGATAGCTGTTATAGATTCATTTCTATGGGGGCTACCCTTTCCCTTGCTCCTATCCAAAAAATTGTTTTTTCAAAATGTAGGTCTAATTGTTCAAATACGTTTGAAGTCTATAGATGATATAATTTCCAAAATATAACGCATGAAATAATTCACAAAATTTGTGCAATTGTAGGGGATGTTAATGATTGCAATACAACCAAACCAAAAAGTTTTAAAATTTTCTACAAAAATCTTTTATTTTTCAATATATTCAAAACAATACTAATCCAAAACTTAAAATTTATTTTTTCATCTACACTACAAAAGCAATGAAATACTGTTCATTTCAAAATGTTCAAATTCAAATTTAATAAAGTGTTTTTCAGCAAAGTTGATTTTGCGGTCTCTACAGTACTCCCCCTCCAGCTTTTTCCACAGCGAATCGGACTTTTCTCGTTTCCTTTGACATGATACTTTCTGCTGAATACTCTGCAAAACAAGGCTTTAGTATATCTACCGCAACAACTTTTTCTTTACCATTTATAAGAAGCTTAAAAAATTTCTCTGCCCTTGAAACAACTTTATACGGCACGTCATAAGGTTGTTGAAGCGGTTTCTTGACAGCGGTTTCTTGACAGCTTACATAAGTTTTGTTATTGCTATAGCTACCAGTAACCAAAGGTTTGATGCTCTGCATATTATTTCGACATAATTTAATCCATTTAGGGTCGTAACTATTCGGAACACTTTCCTCTACCAATTCCCCAGGAAGTGTTAGTGAAGTTCCATAAACCATTTCCGCAGCGGATACCTCGGAGCCACCTATAACTCTTGTGCGCAAGCCTAGCATAACAAATGGAAAAACACTTACCCAGTCCTTGTTTTCGTAACATTTTAATGCCGATTTCACTGTACGATGTCACCTTTCTATCAAGCCATTCGATTGGGGGGTATAAGCTGTCGTGTGTACTACCCTTGAGCCAAATATTTTTGCAAGTTCTCGAAACAGCTTACTTTCAAACTGCCTACCTTGGGCCGTTACTATTTTACTTGGCACTCCAAATCTTGACACCCATACACTTGTTAAAGCAGCCGCCACTGTTTCAGCCTTAATATCAGCCAAAGGGATCGCCTCCGCCCATTTCGTGAACCGGTCGATACATGTCAGAAGGTAACGATACCCTTGACAACATTCCAGCGGGCCAACAATATATATATGGACATGTTTAAAACGTTGAGTTGGTGGTTTAAACTCACCTATTGGGCTTCTTGTGTGCCGGCATACCTTCGACTTTTGATAAGAAATGCAAGACTTTGCCCATAGAGACACATCTTTTTTCACGGACTTCCAAACAAAACGTGAGCGAAATAAATCCACTGTAGCTCTTACACCTGGATGAGACAAGCTATGTAGATTATTAAACACCACTCTACGAAAAGATTGTGTTAAATAGGGTCTTATTTTTGAGCCCGAAACATCGCAGTAAATCTGGAATTTGCCAATCTTAAATTCTTTTAGGTTGAGAGAATGACTGCCACTATTCACCATGTTCATAAGCTCCTCATCAGTTTCCTTCTCTTCAGCCAATTTTTGGAAATCCAAATTCGTAGGCATCCCAATTGCTTAAATCCGGGAGAGGGCGTCAGCAACAGTATTGTCCTTTCCTTTTATATGACGAATATCTGTAGTATACTGACCTATATAGTCTAGTTGTCGTAACTGCCTCGGAGAAGCTTTACCTGGTTCCTGCCTAAATGCATATATGAGCGGCTTGTGGTCAGAAAAGATACAAAATTGACGGCCTTCCAAAAAATATTGAAAATGTTTTAAAGTACAAAACACAGCTAGTAGCTCACGGTCGTATGTACTGTACTTTGCTTGCGTTTTATTAAATTTTTTAGAAAAAAATCCTAACGGCTTCCACTCACCTTCTATAAACTGCTGTAATACTCCCCCCATCGCAGTATCTGATGCATCAACACACAAAGAAGTCAACGCACCTTCCTTCGGATAAAATAAAAGTGGTGCACTAGCAAGCTGCTGCTTACACTCTCTGAAAGCTTGCTTTTTTAAGTCATCCCATTTAATTGGACGTTTATCATTTTTCACGTTGCCTTGCTGTATGCCATGCAAAATTTCCTGAAATTCAGAAGCATGCGGAATGAAACGCCGGTAGAAATTAATCATTCCTAGAAAACGCTTTAGATCCTTACATTCTTCGGAAGCTCATAATGCAGAATAGCCTCAACTCGGCTGGGAAGTGGCTTGAGCCCCTTATCTGTAACCAAATAACCGAGAAATTCAAGCTCGTGAACACCAAAAACGCACTTTGAAAAATTAATGGTTAAACCAAACTGACGTAGCCTTTCAAATAATATTCTCAAATGCTTTTCATGCTCCTGCTCGCTCTCTGAAGCAATTAACAAGTCATCAATATATACATACACAAAACTTAACTCCTCTGTGACTTCATGCATAAACCGCTGAAATGTCTGTGCAGCATTGCACAACCCAAATGTCATCCTGAGAAACTCAAAATTTCCTATCGGTGTTGTTATTGCCGTCTTCTTTATATCATCTTCTGCGACCGGAATATGATGGTATGCTTTCACCAAATCCACCTTACTAAATATTTTCTTCCCATCCAAGAGAATTCCAAAATCGTGTATGTGAGGAACTGCATAGCTATCTGGGTCGGTACGTGCATTCAGGTTTCGGTAATCACCACAGAGCCGCCACTCGCCATTGGTTTTTTAAACCATATGTAGCGGACTTGCCCAATTGCTGCTCGAAGGCCGGCACACTCCAAGGCGCACCATCTCATTAAACTCCTTCTTCACTGCAAGCAACTTCTCCGGAGAAAGACGTCTTGGTTTGCAAAATACTGGAGGTCCGTTTGTTGTTTCTATAAAATGCTGAATCGAATGTTTTGCTTTAGACTGAAAATTAATTTTTGACAAATCATTGTATTCCATCAAAAGTGTATAAAAAGGAGATGCAGGTGATAATGTTTTTATTGAGAAATCTTGATCACCAACAATACTACCCTTCGCACTGCGTTTAGACTTAAGATCAATTAGACTTTTATTTTTTATGTCAATTAATAGACCATAGTTACACAAAAAGTCTGATCCAATAATTGGTTTTCGCACGTCAGCAACAATAAAATCCCACTTAAATTGTCGTTTGAGTCCCAAATCGAGAGTAAGCGTCTTTGTACCAAAAGTTTTTATTGCTGTGCTGTTTGCTACGTACAAAACGAGCATACTAGGTTGCTGCCTCTTTTGCAACGCCGAAACCGGAATAACTGACTCATCTGCCCCCGAGTCGATTAAAAATTTGGAACTTGACTTACCATCATGAATAAACAGGCGACATATATCTTGTCTGCTCCCATCCGTTACCGAAGATGGAGCACCCATTAGTTTCCCTGATTATATCTGGTAAAATTGTATGGGATGACACATTTCTTTGCGTTATTCCCAAATTTGAAATGGTACCAACATAACGGTTTTTCTTTCCTTTCCGCTGACTTCGAACGATTGCGGTAACGTGTTGACTTACTCTTGCTTCTGAACCTGCTAAAAGCTTCTATCTTGCCGCAAAGACTTTCTAACTGGCGTTCAATATTATCCAGTCTACTCCCACGGCCCTTTGCTGATGACAAAACTACATTGACTTCTGTGTCTAAACTATCACAAATCCTATGTGCCATGGCGGCGAGTTTTTCTAACCGGTCCTCACTAACAGATAAAATTGCCTTCATTTGCGACGTTGCATCCAAAGCTGTTTTAAAATATCATCTGACACCTTACCTTGAGCTAAGCAACGCATCTGGCTAAGCAAGTCTGACGGTTTCCTATCCGCCAACTCCACTTCTGTTAAAAGCTTCCTGAGACGCTTCTCCTCCAAATCAGAAAACGCACAGATAAGTTTCTCCTTCATACTTGTTGGAAACTGGCGGGCTTACAATAATGCCCTGATGGGTGCAGTAATATCTGTCGATACATTTTTTGTAAACTGCCGCTGAAAATGTATTAATATTTGAGCCAATTGAGAATAATGGACATTAAATCATTTTGTAGAGTTGGGAATCATTGAGTGAATACTATGACTTTGTTTTCTTTGAGGCATTAAGAACCACCATTACTTTAGTTGTTTTATGTTCCGGGCGAACAACTGAATGGTGTGGCAAATAAAAAAAACTGTATTTTCCCTGAGTACTTATCTCGTTCAATGGAACTTCTTCCATATGATCAAGAGTCAAATAGTTGCTAAAACTTCTCTATACTGAGTTTGGAGCTCCGGGGCTTTCGCCAGGGTTTTTTCCATGCTAAATTATTTAGCCAGAGCTGTGAACCGTGATGTACCGAAATATATTTTTCCAGGAAATTCTTCCTTAAATGGTAGCCTACCAACGTGCCTGCCATTTTCATTTCTTATGGTTGTTTGGGTATATCACTTTTCACAAGGTTCCACTTCTGCTGATTTTAGGCGGAATACCAGTATTTTGTCTTGCATCCATAACTTCTTCAAGGTATTTTTATGTGCAGCAGTTTTGAATGTACGTAAAAGCCGAGGTTGTAAGTACTTGAACAGCCTGAGTTTTTATGGGCCGACTCAAAACCCACCCGAAAATTGCTTCCAATATTGAGAAAGTGCTCATAATCATTTCCTAGTATCAGATCTATTTGGTAAGATTTAGTGAAATTTGGGTTTACCAGATCCAATTCTTAAAGTTTTTTTGTAATTGTTATATCGAAACTGTGAGCCGGGTGTTGTTTCTTTACCTTTCTCTTTTACGGGAATGCGTAAATCATATCTTTTAGCATATAAGACAAATTCACATTCTTTGTTAACACATTGTTTTTGCCCACCGTTTGCAATAATTTCAAACCGAGAGTTTTCATAGGGAAGCTGGAGACGATTTCTCGCTCTTTCAGTTAAAAATGTTATTTGAGAACCAGGATCAATTAGGGCCTTACCTGTGAATAGTTCACCCCAGTGCTCAATCTGGATTATTGCCGTGCGCAACAAAATATTCTCCCTACTAGTAGAATAGTTAGATTGAACTTGCCTTGAGGTGTGTAGGAGTTCATCCTGGATGTCATTCCTAATCGGTTGGCGCACTGTTGCTAGCGGGGTGTCATTAAATTTTCTGTGACTATAAGAATGTTCACTAGGTCGAGAATTTTCAGGGCTTGCGCTGTACTATCGGGGTTTTGTGTCATATGCAGTAATGTGTGGTAAGATTTCCTGCAATTAAGGCGTTTATGTTCACTGCTGCAGTTTGCCTTGAGACGGGATGGGGCTTAGCAATTATTGCAAAATTTTTTTTTAAAAACGTAGTCTACGTTGCCCACTGAAAGTTTTAAATTTAGGACATTTTCTCAGCGAGTGGTTCCCGCTGCAGAGCTTACAATTTGGAGAGTTGGTGCTCTCATGAGAAGCATACGTTTGCACGCTAGATTGCCTGTTATTTGAGTTAGCTAAACTAAAAGAATCTTTCGTACTCTTTATGATGTTAATACGTTCCACGGCCTTATATCTACTAATTAGGAACTGTGACACTTGGGACCACTTGGAAGCTCACGGGGAGAAAAAGGTGATTATTCCCAAAGTGGCAAGGGTAAATTTGGCAGTTTCGTTGAGATTAACTTAATTAGAATGGGGAACCACCTTTCAATGTCAATACCAAGTGCCCTAAGAGTTGCCAAACAGTCACTAACTTCTGACTGAGTTATCCTCACTCTAAATATTCTCATTAGTTCAAGAATTTGGGAGATGCAATGGTTCTTCGCATGCATCGAATTTTGCCTTTGCCTCCTCTTCGAATTTGAGCTTTATGCTTTCTGTCTGAGCTAAAATAACCTTTTCATAAGAGGATTTAGCTTTGGCCCATCTTGAATCTTAATCTTTCATTTTGATTTCAAAAACTAATTCAAGGTGTGGTATTGAATTTCTCACAGAAATGAAGCAAATATTCATAATCGAATACAAATCGTTCTTTGATTGGGGGTCAAGGTGTAAATTTGGAGGTATTGCCATATTTAAAATGAGAATGCTAAGGGGGAATAGTAATCGTAGAAATGGTAGAAAACGTGGCTCCTGTTTACCTCCCACGACTGTTGATTACCTTTTTCCCAAAAATATAGATAAGGTTGTATAAAAAATCGCTAGAAACTAGTTAAAGTTTTAAAGTGTTTAAGATAATAGCTATGAGTTGCCAAAAAATTTGTTTTTTCCAGTTCTGTTGTGACTACTTATAACAAAAACTAGATCAAAATATGACAAAAATTATTGTCTTTTGTAAATCTTATAAAACTTTGCATCACAACAAACTAGTACAGCAATTGAAAATCGTTTGGTTTGACGTGGAAATAGCTAAATTGGCAAAAGTGACTCCCACCTACAAATTTTATTTACCGTTGTTTTTCATTTAAATTCGAGATGGGAACGTGACAGAAGTTCTTTTTTTTTGCAACATCCTTTGTTCGTAGTAAGCAAAATTGTTTGGTGCAGTGTTCGCAAATCTTGCACACAGACATTTCAGTTTAAGAAAAAATTAAAACTTTATAATAAAATGTTCAATAAGTTTATATGCTTAATGTTTAATTACTTAAACAAACGAGTAAAAGTGAGGGCGCGTATTCAATAAATTTACGTGCACATCTCTTATCATAGTGTAAACAAAGATTTAAATAAAACATCAAGTAATTGGTCAAAATAAATTATTTAAAGTGATGGCTTTTATCATTCTTAGAATTTTGTTTTGACGGCATTGAGTTTTTTCTTTGTTAGAGGCGGAAGCAGTGTTCCATAATTGTATACCGTAGCACAAAATTGGTTTGAAGATAAAGTTATACTGTAAAAGTTTACAATACAGATGAAGCACAGAGTTTCTACCCATTAGCCAGTTGATTTGAGCAGCTTCAAGATTCATTTGCGTCAACTTCTCATCTATATAAAACTTCCATGTGAGGCGGCGATCTAGGTGAATTCCAAGATATTTGCTTCGGATCGTTGAGACACCATATGGTGATTAGTAGTGATTGAAGAGCACGATTCTTTGCGTAAAGTAAGAGTTACGTGTGTACATTTTTGTTCATTTATTTTTATTCCCCAATTCTTAATTTGGGTTACGTGTTGTTGCAGTTGGTTCGAAGTCCCTTTAGGGTCTAATACTAAGGAAAGCGGTATCGTCAGCAAATGTCGACGAGTGACTTAAATTATTGGTTGACATAACTGCTGTGTAAAGCAAGTACAGAATTGGACCTAGCTACCTGGGGTACACTAGCCCCTATTGTTTGAGAAGAACTTATTTGGTTTCCCTTTTTGATCATGAATAGTTGGCCGGTTATGTATTTTTCATAAAGGTTGAAAATATTAGATGGAAGATTGAGCTTTAGTTTTTTTAACAGGTTTTAATGCCGTACTTTCTCGAACGCTTGTGAGACATCGTTAAAAAGCGCAGAGCAGTACTTCTTTTTCTTAAAGGCTTTTCTAATTACCTGTACCAACCTATGAGTTTGTTCGATGGTACTATGTTGACTTCTAAAGCCAAATCGGTGATTTGGTATGCAATTATTGTCATTCAGGATCGGATTGAGCTTGTTTTAAAGCAGTTTTTCTAACAATTTTGACATTGTGGATAACAAACTTATAGGCCTATTGGACTCCACTTTTAAAAGATCTGTGCCATGCTTAGGAATCATCTTTAAGAAGCCAATTTTCCATATTGGCGAGAAATGTTGAAGCCGAATTATCACGTTAAAAATAAAAATAATTTTTCTTTTAGCTATAAAAGGCAGCTCTCAGAGCATTTTGTTGCTAATGTTAATAACGCCAGAAGTTTTTTTTACCATTTAGGTTAACGATAGCCTCTAAAACATCTGTAAATCGGAAACGTAAACGACGTATAGGACGACTAGCAACAACTGACGATAATTCCCTCATGTCTGTGAAAGTATTGGAAGTGAAAAAGTTTTTGAAATGATTTGCGGACAGATCGCATTTTTCTTCGTCATATATAGCCCAGGATCCTCTTAGATGACGCCGTGGTGGTTTTGCGATAGCGGGTCTTTTAAGACGTCTAGCTGATCGCCAAAGGGAATGATTTGTCTGAGGAGTCGCGTCTAGACCTTCCAGGTACTCTTTAAGTGATGGCATTCTGTGAACCTCCAGCAAGCTTTTTAATTTGCCTTTACAATCTTTCAGCTTAGTTTTAAGTTAGGGAGATCGTTGATTTTGCCATTTTCATCATCAAAACAAAGTTTGTTGTACCTGGCCTGATGATAGGTAGAAGATGCATGTTCAACGGCTTTTTTAATGATTTCCTTTAGGACGCCTCGAGAATCATCTATGTTTTTAGCGGTTGGTTCTCTGGAAAGTGGCCACTAATATTTTTTTTATATTTTAACCAATTTATTCTTGTAGATAAAAAACTTACTAGTAGCTATTTCATTAAGGCTGAAAATAGTGATTATTGTGGGTGAGTCGTTAAAAGATAAATCCAAGGATGCTTGAGCCTCAATAAGCTCCGGGGACATACCTTTTGCTTTGCCAAAATCTATTACGTCTGGAATTTTATTATGGTCCGCTGGCCAATAAGTTGGTTGTCCAGTTGAAATAGCGCAAAGTCCCATTTGCGACACAGAATCGTTAGAGACCCGACCTCTGGGACTAAGTAGGCGGGAGCCCCAGTACGTGTGATTAGCGTTATAATCTGCAGTAGCAACGAATCGGGAACTTAATGATGTTTTTAAACTGAGAAACTTTGAATCGTATAAATAATAGCCACTTATTTTTAAAGTGCTTCTAGATGTCATATGAGTCTCAGAAATCAACATTGCATCCATTATTTGGTGTACTTAAAAATACTCGTTTTTGTATTGCCGGATGCCGTTTGCGTTCCAAAAATAAACCCTGAGGCAGTTATTGACCTTTTAAGCATAGCCAGCAGAACAGGAGACCGCATTTCTTGCATCATTCAATTACGGCTTCCAGGCGGCTAAAATTGGGACCGGTTGGTTCGTTTGTTGGCGCTTCTTTTTACGTTGTTGTCTGGTTAGGCTTACGTGCATAGGGCTGGTTTGACTCAAATGCGTTGGCGTAAGAAGCTTGACTTGTAGTTGGTTCTGCTAATGGCGGCATGTTTCTTGTTGATATATTTAACGGCTGGGGAGAAGCAGAAACAACTTTTGACTTAGATAAGCGCCTAACTGAATCAAAAACGGGATAACCTCTATGGTTGGCAGTGTGGTTTCCACCGCAATGGCTTCATTTCTTCACCCTAGGATCATCTTTTGGCTTGTCGCACTTGGTCGTATTGTGCAAATCCCCACACACAACATCAACAGAAGTCAACTTACAATACGCTTTGGTGTGGCTGCATTCCTGGCAGTTCAAGCACTGTACGGGCCCACATCGCTTATATGGGACGTCCAAGTAATTCGTCGGTGCATAATATATTTTAAATCAGAGAGGGGGTGAGTTTCCCTTTTTTTTAATTTGATATCACCAAGCTCAAGCTCCACTCGGAATAATGGTTGGGGGTGTTTTTCCCTGTTTCTTATATTGTATACTGTTCTAACTTTAAACCCTTTGCTAAACAAAGAAGTTTGTGCTGAGTTTCTCGAGCTCCGAAACGGTAGAGTGGTAAGCGTTTTCGTGGCTTACTTGAATGTAACCGCGTTTAGCGTTTGGTATATAGAAGTTGTTTTCCCCAATTAAACCGACTAAAAGCTTGAAGAGATCATCCGAGTTTTTTCCCTCAAATAAATGGGAGGTGGCTCAAGGTACCTACTTTCTTTCAGAAACGGGGGCTCATTATCCTCTTTCAAAATTGCGAAACGGTTTTGCCATGAGGTTGGCCTTTCATCGTCTTTTAAAATTTTTTCAGGTTGAGATGCCTCTGCCTGTTTAGGGCTTTTTCTCCTTCCACCCCTACCTGGATCTTAGGTGCTGATGCAAAAATTAAGCTTCATGTGACTTTAGCAGCTGCAGGTTCAACTCTAGAATTGTATACCGATGTCCGCGACAAAGATGGTACCTCAAAATTTTTTTTATAATTTTTAAATAGAGATTGGGCTAAGTTAGTAGTCCCTTGTTCAGTACAATTATTTAAATTAGGCGAACTTAAACTAAAATTGCTTGTTATTATTTTTGGTTTGGCATTTTAATAGTTTCTATGGCATTTTAATAGTTGCTATTACTTGTGGAGCTTAACACAATGTAAGCATTTGCTATCATGCCCACTGTCACTACGATTACTGTTACCCATTAACCGTTCACTTTTTTTATTTGCTTTATTGTTTCTTTCTTTTCTCATTTGTATGTGTATGTCTACATATTAATAAATTTGTTTGCCACTTATTACTAATATCACCTACTACCAATATTACACTCGCGTAGACACGTCCGTACACTACGCTATTGGGTTAGATTAGGTTACGAAGGGTAGTGGCGAGCCCAACCCGCCACCTCCACTCAGAGGCCTTCAGGCCCATTGTAGTTCCCTTCAGAGAAGTCGGGAAGCAAAAATAAAAGTGAGAGAAGCATTTTATAGGTAAGGGTAAAGAAAGCAAGAGTACCGTCTGCAGGATGTCCAAAAAAAGTAAAAAGTAATAGGCCCTGAATCACCTATCTGCCCACCCACCCAACCTCCTTAATGAAACCTATGATGCTCCCCAGCCCACTGCCAGGCACCTCACTAAGTCCATCTAAGAAGCGTCCTCCAAACCACCTCTGTCGGCGAATCTGCAGCCCAGGACAGTGGCAGACAAGATGTTCTACCGTCTCTATTTCCCCTTCGCCCCGCATACCCTGCAGAAATCTGGAGAGTTCCTGTCCCATTTGTTCGTCCTATATCTCACATCGCAGTGCCCTGTGAGAGTCCCACTAATGCACCTCAGAACCCCCCTGCTCTCCTTGAGCAGCAGGTCAGTGCCCATCCTGTCCACCCTGGGCCATAAACGCCTAGAGATCTTGAAATCAACCCTGTCCTTTCAGGTTTGGCCCACCTTGTCCATTATCCATGTCCCTATCAGTCCATAACAGAATCTCCAGTATTGGCCTCGTTGGCTTGCAACTTAGTTCAATATCCCGAACCGATCCCTTCCTCGCCAGTTCATCGGCAATTTCGTTGCCGGAAACATCATAATGACCACGAACCGAGCAAAACCTGACCCTGCGTGTACCCATGATTGCTCTACAAGCACGTCTGCAGTCGCCCACGAGTCTAGACCTGACATAATTTCCCTCTAGAGCCTTAAGTGCGCCCTGACTATCAACGTAGATTGTCACGTCCTCTCTCCCAATCGCATCCTCCCCTGACAGTTCCGCGGCCTTCATCACCGCCAGAATTTCAGCATGGAAAATGCTGCACTCGTCCGTAAGTCTATGGACTTTCCTTCCCCAGTGTCCATTATATAGACACCAGCCCCGGTGCCAACATCCATCTTCGATCCCTTATTAAAGACTGCACACCCTTCATACAGCTTCTCTGATCTTTTTCGTGCCTTTCTATCCGGAAACACTACTTGGGGCAGGATCCGAAAGTCAAGTTCCGCTACCATGTAGTCCATCACAACTGACTGCCCTAGGAGTCGACCATCCCCGACCCTTCCCAAAATGTCGGCGTGTACATCTAAATATATCCCACGCATACCTGACTCACTAAGTCTAAGCAAAGTTCGAGACGCCATTCCAGCAACAAAATCCGCGATGGGAAGAAGATGCAGAATGATATCCAGCGCTGCCTGTGGTGTACTTTTTCTGGCCCCTGTAATGCCTAGTACTCCACATCTCATGACCTTTGTCAAGAGCCCGCCTATGTCGTATCTTTCCAGAGCTCTCCACCATAAAAGGCAACCGTACGTAAGAACTGGTCTTACATCGGATGTGTAAATCCAATTTACTATAACCGGTTTCAACCCCCAGTTCCTAACTATAGTATTTCTACAGGCATAATAGGCATTGAGAGCCTTCTTAACCCTCTCCTCTGCATTCGCCCTCCAAGATAACTTGCCATCCAGGACGATACCCAGATATCTGGCCCTATCCGCTAGTTCCAGCTGAACTCCGTCAAGTTCTGGCAGCTAAAACTCTGCCACCTTGTACTTCCTGGTAAAAAGAACAAGCTCTGTCTTCCCTGGGCTTAGTCCTAGTCGCTTGTTCCTGGCCCAAGCAGACAATTTGGATAATGCACTCTGCATTACCTTGCTCGTAGTGAACACGAACTTCCCCGTCCCCAAAACCACGATGCCGTCCGCATAAGCCACTTTTTTGATGCCCTTTGAGTCAAACGGTCTCAATATCCCGTTGACTACCAAAATACACAGTAGTGGCGACAATACCCCTACCTGTGACGTTTACTTAACCGCACCTCTTTTTAGACGTTCATTTCCCCTCTCAGAGCTAATTATTCTGCTACCAAGTGCAGAATAGATTCACTCAATAAAGATGACCTGAACTTCTACTTCCCTCAGTGCGCTCCCAATGGTCTCCATCAAAACATAGTTAAAGGCTCCCTCAATGTCCAAAAACGCGCCTAGTGTGTACTCTTTCCTGTACAACCCGCGCTCTATGAACCCCACTACATCATGAAGCAGCGTCTTCAGTAGGAAAGACGACAGACTGATCAATCTAAAATTAACTGGCTTCAAGTGGCTGGCCTTTCCAGTCTTAGGTATGAAAATCACCCTCACCTCTCTCCACCTCAAGGGTATGTAGCCGAGTGTGATGCTAGCAGCAAACACCCTTGTTAGGAGTAGCAATCCCTGCGTCGAAAGATTGTGTAGCATACACGGGAAAATACCGTCCAGTCCCGGTGACTTATAGGGCTGGAAGGTATCCACCGCCCATTTTACCCTATCAAACGTTACAAGGTCCTCTGCCACCCCTGTCATGTCCGCTATCCCCCCGGGATGTTTGAACACGCCACCGGATAGCTCCACTGCAGCCGGTTCCCTGCACCCTGCAAGGGTCTGCACAAGGGTCTTCGAGCTAGACTCCGTCCACGAGCCATCCGTTCTCTGAATGTACCCAAGTCCGCTAGAACCCTTGGATAGTATTCTCCTGAATCTTGACATCTCGTTCACGGAGTCTATAGACTCAGACTACTTCGCCCTCCTAAGATCACCCTTATACTTATTGAAGGGTACCCTGTACCATTCTTAATCCGTATCGTTCCTCATGAGCTTTGCCCTACGAAACAGCCTTTTCACCATGCTCCGTTGCTCCCTGAGCTCCCTCATACCCGGAAAGACCTCCGGGCATGCCCTTTCAAAGCTCTCCTCCATCGAAACAGTGAACAAGTTCACCACTTTCTCTAACTCCCTGTGCGAAACTTCACAAAGTTCATTATCACCCATCCTCAACGAAAAGTCCTCCCTAACCGTCCTTTTCGGATTCCTATAGGGGGCCTTCCTGGGGCCCTTGAAATTCAAACTAAAGGTGATTCTGCAATGGTTCGGGAAGGATTAGTCATTCGACACCCTCCATTTCCCTACAAAATTCCTGTCTACATTGGTGAGCGTGAGATCTATAACTGCCTCCCTATCCTTATTCTTGAATGTCGGCATGTCACCCCTATTACATATATAAGGAAAGTTTCCAATTATGAAATTACACACTGACTCACCTCTCTTATTTATGTCCCTGCTTCCCCATTGAGTGTGATGTATATTTGCATCGCAGCCGAGCACCAGATTCCATTTTCGTGCTCTTGCATGCCCGACCAGCCCTTGCACTTCCAGACCCGGTGGATCCGCAGCCTAATATGGCATGTACACTGAGTCCAGCGCTAACGTTGGATCGCCCTCGGCCTCTCCTTAAACAACGGTTACGTCACCAGAGCTAAAGGGATGAGAAATTTTAAAATTAAGCTCATTCCTTACCAGAAAACACGTTCTTACCTTGTCTACCGCAGACGTGACGAACAAGGTGTATCCTTTATCCTGAGTCCGAGAACCTTATTGTTTCTTCTAATCCATGGTTTCTGGATCACAGCCACGTCGGCCTGGTGTCTGATGAGGTAGGTTGTAAGTTCGGCTGAGGCTGCTTCACTATGTTGCAAGTTTATTTGTGACACTTGCAGCCTCTTTGGTCTTGTCAGGTTTCGGTAGCCGGAACCTTACACTACTTAGACAGAATTTGGCAACCCCACCTCTCTTTTCCAGGACTTCAAGGGATTTTGCACTCACTGCAAACCTAAAGTATTGTTTTTACTATATTTGTTTTTGTGTATCAGTGTTTTGTAAGCTTATGTTTTTTTTTTTATTTTAAGGCAAAATATAAAATTATTAATATTTTGTTTTATTATAACGATATTTTTTAGCTAATTCTAAGCTGATGATATGTGAAGCCTTGATTTGGCTATCTGTATTGGTAGAGTTATTTGAGCATCTATTTTGGATACAAAGATTTTTGAGTCGAAAATCTTCTTTTAGTTTTTTTATTATTTGATTTCTCTCATTTCCTGAAACAGAATGAAACTCAATATGCATTGTATGCCGCTTAAGTTGCGATGCAAACATATTCTTTAGTAACTGGTTGCATACAAGGCACTCAGCCTCTTTGAATATGTTTAAAGGAAACAAAAAAGATTTTCCCACTTAATATCCCACATAATTATTATAAATATTTTTTTCTAAAATGCTGTAAAAAATTTATTTGTATGTCCGTAGGTTTTTACCTGAATTATGAAAAAGTTTTTAAATTGCATAAATTTATGTAGCTTGCTCTACCTATATTGCACACATAAAGAGCTTCAAATTATTTTTGGATAATTACACACTAATTGGCAACGCTGCAGTGCAGAAAAAACATTTTTAGCTCTCTCTGAAAAATAAAAACATGCGACATACACCTACTCTGTTTGAAAGCTAACAAACTACTAATTGAAATTTTTTATTTTTCATATGTTTGTTGTTTTGATTATGATTACCATTTGCAATGATGAAAACAAAGCGTATGGATTTTTTATTTATGAAAGATTGTGTAATGTTAATAATTTATTGTTTTCTTAAGTTTACGATCGAAAAATAAAATAAAAATAGCTCGCCATGAATTATAAAAGCAATATCAGTAAACAAAATACGATATTTATTTAAAAATACAATTTATGCCCTGAACACAACTGGAACGAATGCCGAATTTTTCGTTGCGAATATTCGTCTTAAAAAATAAAACACATTTGTGTATATGAAAATGCAAACAAACAGTGCGTAGACTAAAATTCGTCATGCGTAACAAACTCTGCGATAGGTTTACTTCTATTTCTTACGCAGACGAACGACGAATAATTTGGCACAGAGTGACCATTTTTCTTTTATTTTGTTATTAAATAATGTTTTTTTATACTTTAAGAATAATTTTCACTTTTTATTTGTTGCATTAAATACAATTAGTGTATTTTAAGTGTTGTATTTATATATTTTTTAAATAGTTTTTTTTTAGTTATTATTTTTTTCAAATAGTGCTTCTTTTTTAAGAAATATGGTCTCTCTATCATAGCTGTTTTATTCGTTCTAAATGTGTTTCACTTAACGAATTAACGCAACGAATTTTAACAGACGAATTCGTCGTGTAGTGCGAAATTTGTCGTTCGTCCCAATTGTGTTTAGAGCATTAATCAGGATTAGTTATTCAGTTGCTGTTTGCAGATTTTAAGAAGCATTTTGGTAGGAAAACAATTTATTTTGGAAAACCCTGGTTGTAATATTCACGAAGAGAGTAAGTAAAAACCCGAAAATCTTCGTTAGCTGGGTAATATGGGTGAAGACCACTGCTTTAAACGGCAAAATTTCTGACACTTTAAATTAAAATTCATATATTTTCAAGGTCATCTTTTTTTGCTTTCTTAAAAATTGTCGGCTTTGAGCAGCTCTACCTACTATAATTTTTATCTAAATAAGGTAAATGCTTTAAAATTGTGATCAGTAAGTAGTTCTTTATAGGATGATTTTATTAATTTTACAAAATTTTGTATTTTTGCCACGGGTTTTAGAAGAAGGCGCCACAGTGCGTCGGTCGAATTTCGGCCACTATTCGATCACTAGTATACTAAGATTGTGCTAAGTTTAATAACAAACAAAATTGTTTGTAAAATAGAATGCCTGAAGAGGAAGCAGTATCATTTCAAGATTGGCTTACATTGATTAATAAGTGGAGATGTGATGGATCATCTGGTCAAAGTGCTTACAAGCAACCAATATCGACAAATGACACAATAATGACAGATACCAATATGTTTGTGGCTTCTGTAGTTCCTTTATGTCTGAGAAGTAAAATCGCTTAGCATTGGAAAAATTCTCGCCTATAATCAGTTGATTTTTGCCGTTCAATATTTTTCAATATGCAAAGGATTCTTCAGAAATAATCAAAACTACAGTGATCGAAATAAAAAAGCGAATTTCGGATTCAAAGCCTTCTATTATTGAAAAGAAGAATGGAATAATTGTTTCAATTGATTATGAAATTTTTCTTACAATGACTGATGGCAAAGTCGCAATTCTCAAAAAGTCAAAAAAAGACTTTAAAAATTTTTATATTTCAAATAATGAGAAAAATTCTGATAATGGAGTTTCTACGTTACATGCCAGAACTAGATGCATCGAGTTTATTTGAAAACTAGCGTGTACAATTTCGCGAGAAAGTGAATGTTTTGATATGAAAGCAACACAAAAAGCAAAACTATATGCTCTTAAGAAGCTTGGGCAGTGGTATGAAAATACTATGGATGGTAATATGTCCGAGCATTTTTTTAAATTGATGAGGTAACAGCCCGAATTACTGGGGTCGACAATAATATTATAAAAAGGTTGGCAGTTACCCTAAATGTTATATGCTCTAGAGAAATGGTGAGTGGCCCAAAGTTTGATGATTATGCATCAAAAACTGCCCAAATTTTAACTCATATGTACCCTGAGAAGAAACTTCCTGCTACGGTTCATAAGATTTGGGCTCATGGTAAAAGTTTAATTAAATATCAATAATTACCGATTGAAGAGTTGTCAGAAGAAGCCCAGATGTGCAAAAACAAAGACTAAAAAAAATTAAGATACACAAATACTTGCAAAATTTCAAAGAATAGGTAGAATGAGGGCTTTTTCAATATGTTGGCGGTGTGTTCAGACCCAATAAATTCATCAAGAAGACTTGTTAGATCTCGAAAGAATTTGGAAGAACATAATTCAAGCTCCTATATTTTAATTTTATTAAATAACAATCCCAATGTTAATGGATATTTTAAAGGGAACTAACTAATAAGAACCAATTATTCTATATAAAAAAATATACTAAATTACATAAGATCTACAGCTTTAATACATCAATTTTAAAAATAATTCAAAAATTTGTTATTGTAATAGAAATAAAAAAAAATTAAGTATTTGGTATTTTCATATTAGAGTGTTTTTGTTTGAACTTGCAACTGTAGGAATAAATACATTGGCATAATATGGGAAGAGCAGGGATGTTTTATAAATAAATATTAAGCCTTGTACTAATTTTTTATTCATACTTACCATTTTTCAAAAATCAACTTAATTGTTTTCAGTAATGTTAATATTTTTATTTTTAGTGATGCATAAAAAATCAAAGCAAATAAAGAAAAACTCGCTATTCAAATACTATTTTACTTTCAATAGAGTAAACTTTTAAATTTTACACTTACCTGACATTTTGTTTTTACAGTTACCTTTTCTTATCAAATATACATGCCGTCATACACTTTTTATTTTATAAAAACAATATTTTTCTAAAATACGAAAAAAAGAATGTGCATATATGCGATAAATGTATGAGCTTATAACCATTGTTTTACATCACTATGGCTCAAGTGACAAATAAAATTAATAGAGTTGCCAACGTCAGACTTAAAAAATCCTTAAAAATATTTTAGTTAAAATACAGTTTATAAATACGAAATTTAAAAAAGCATTTTCAGGATTTATTTTTTTTTTAGCTAAAATGTATTTAAGACTCAAATAAAGTTTTTTTATGTATACAGCCGTAAAAGTATATAAAAATGTGCTTTAGCGATACAAATACAAAACTTATATGAAATATACATGTTAACATATAACTGGGAAAATTATTCTATTATGACCGCAATTTTTAGAGCACCCTGTAACTCTAGCAGTATTTTGTGAACATTATTTTAAAGCCTAAGTATTCTTGTCAACATCCTTTTAAATCTTAAAAATATCTTAACTATTACAAATGTTATGAATTTTGCAACTTAGAAAATCGAAAGGTGCCACTGTGCACCGTTGACTGTACGTTCATATCCGACAATTCAACATCTCGACATATCTGTAACGTAGAAATATTCAAGTTACATATTTTATTTCTTTTATTAAATAGTGTAATACCAGCCTCACCGTTTTTTCCTATAGTGTAAGCATAGCTTTAGTATAGTTCGTTTAGGTTTATTTAACTAGTTAGATACAATTCTCATTTAGTCTATGTAAGATTTAGTATAAGATGCAAGATTGAATTGAAGATCGGGCGATTCAGACCTGACTGAAATACGCCAATCAAGTCTCGGAGACATAGTTTGGAGAGACAATCGGTTTGCACTACCACCGATTCAAGAACACTCGAGACCTGCGAGTGGGAACAATCAATATCTGTATAGATATTGGACACTTTCTTAATACATGCCCGTTCGATCACAGCGGCTTCGGCTGACTGTTCTCACAGCGGTTTCGACTGACTGTTCTCACAGCGGCTTTGGCTGACTGTTCTCACAGCGGCTTCGGCTGACTCTTCTCACAGCAGCTTTGGCTGACTGTTCTCACAGCGGTTTCGACTGACTGTTCTCACAGCGGCTTCGGCTGACTCTTCTCACAGCAGCTTCGGCTGACTGTTCTCACAGCGGTTTCGACTGACTGTTCTCACAGCGGCTTCGGCTGACTCTTCTCACAGCAGCTTCGGCTGACTGTTCTCACAGCGGTTTCGACTGACTGTTCTCACAGCGGCTTCGGCTGACTCTTCTCACAGCAGCTTCGGCTGACTGTTCTCACAGCGGTTTCGACTGACTGTTCTCACAGCGGCTTTGGCTGACTGTTCTCACAGCGGTTTCGACTGACTGTTCTTACAGCGGCTTCGGCTGACTCTTCTCACAGCAGCTTCGGCTGACTGTTCTCACAGCGGCTTCGGCTGACTCTTCTCACAGCGGCTTTGGCTGACTGTTCTCACAGCGGTTTCGACTGACTGTTCTCACAGCGGCTTCGGCTGACTCTTCTCACAGCAGCTTCGGCTGACTGTTCTCACAGCGGCTTTGGCTGACTGTTCTCACAGCGGTTTCGACTGACTGTTCTCACAGCGGCTTTGGCTGACTGTTCTCACAGCGGCTTCGGCTTACTGTTCTCACAGTGGCTTCGGCTGACTGTTCTCACAGCGGTTTCGACTGACTGTTCTCACAGCGGCTTCGGCTGACTGTTCTCACAGTGGCTTCGGCTGACTGTTCTCACAGCGGCTTCGGCTGACTGTTCCCACATTGTACGTATTTAGCCGATAGCATTAAGTATCATTGTACGTATTTAGCCGATAGCATTAAGTACCATTGTATGTATTTAGCCGATAGCATTAAGTACCGTTGTACGTATTTAGCCGATAGCATTAAGTACCATTGTTCGTATTTAGCCAATAGCATTAAGCTCCATTGTACATATTTTTAAGATAGCGTTAAGCACCATTACATATTTAGCCAATAGCATCAATACACGATCCCAAGTTACCAACGACCACACCCGAATTCCCGATCCTCAAGCCGAACCCGAACCGACACCGAAATCACCGATCCCGCATACCCTGACATACCAGAGCGAATAAAGCCGAAATCATCATCCGAGTACTTGTAGAGCATCGTTGGTAGCCGGCTAAGTTATCGTTGATTTATTGCTATTTGTATCGTAATATATCGAAGTTGTATTCAAGATAAAAGCAATTTCAATAAGGTTTGTGGGTCCGTGAGTAGACCCTGGACACGACTAAGTTACCTCAGCCGACGATAAAACCACGTTACATATCTCCGACTTTAAATATTTTATTTTTATTTGCAGCGCAAACAATTATAAGTAATTTTTACATTGTTAACCCGTGGTCAAACACCTATCCATCAAAAAATAAAAAGAAACACATAAGCAAACAAACGTCAAGTACGCAGCCTTTAATGTCTAGGGTGTTGGAGCAAGAAAAATACACAACAATCAGTTGGCGAAGTATCACTATCTTGGGTAATAATTAGGGTTGTTAACCGTCCTCTTTTTTTCAGACACTATCCTCTTTTTTGGGCATCCGTCCTCGAAAAAAAACCGGCGTCCGGAAAAGTCCTGCATTTTTAAACAAACGCAATTTAGCTATTTCGCAAAATGCAACGGCTAAAAATAATATTAATGGTATTAAAACATTTGGAAACAATCCTTTTTTATTTTTCCGAAAAGAACGTATTTTTTATTATTAGAAAAGATGCCAACCTCGTAAACATTGTGTTTTAAGTTTTAATCATGTTTTTTTTTCTTACTTACTTGAAGTACCCTGTGTTCAGAATTCTTATCTTACATATTTTGTCAGCAGCAAAATGCTGAATTACTTTAATAGTATATTTTTGCCGTTAAAGCAAATTTTTTTTAACATTTTTATATGTGCTTTAAATTTTCTGAATTCAGATTGGTTAAAAATAATGAAAGTAAGGAAATTTATAAGAAAACTGTTTGCACATTTTTTGAAAAAGTAAAAGGCAATATATTATTGTTCTATTGAATGTAGATTGAAAGGTGCCAAAACGAAAATGCATTTTCAGTGACGCGTTAAAAGACAAAAGGTAAAGTTTACTTTGTGTTCTTTAGCAATCTCCATTGCTAATAAAGGAATGAGTGATATTATTTCCCATCTTTTTTTTCATATTTTAATTATTGAACCTTTGCCTTTGGAGAACTAACAATAAGTATTCAAATCT
Source organism: Melanophora roralis (assembly GCA_963583895.1). Classification (NCBI taxonomy): domain Eukaryota; kingdom Metazoa; phylum Arthropoda; class Insecta; order Diptera; family Rhinophoridae; genus Melanophora; species Melanophora roralis. Next base: position 58,631,433 of record OY757189.1, on the reverse strand, counting down.
TAAAACTTGGTAGTTTATATTAGTCCAGCCAGTGCCAGACTAAAATTTAAGTTCTCATATTAATTAATGAGCTTCATATAAGCGCAATAGTATCCCTCCTTTTCAGACGGGCTTGCCCATTATGTTGCAGGATGTTTCGGGCGAGCGAATTTGGGTGAGTTTCCAGCTTATTTAAATATTTTTCCACATAGTTTACAATTTCGCATTTAACTAGTGGAATTTGTATATCCTTGTGGATGTTTCTGTTCTTAAAATACCAAGAAGCACCTGTTATCATTCGTAGGATTTTGTTTCGACGGCGCTGAATTTTTTCTATGTTAGATGCGGAAGCAGTGCCCCATAATTGAATACCGTAGCACTAAATTGGTTTCAAAACCGATTTGTAGAGTAACAGGTTACAATCAAGCCAAACACAGAGTTTCTGCCGATTAGCAGATGGATTTGTGTAGCTTTAAGCTTCATTAGCGCCAACTTCGCATCTATATGTGTCTTCCATATTTCGTTTAAAATCGCTGGGGCATGTTTTTTTGCGTAAAGTAAACGTTACATAGGTCCACTTTTGCTCATTAATTTTTGTTTCCCATAACTTTGCCCATTTTCCCACTTGGATTACGTGTTGTTGCAACTGACTCGAAGTTTTTTAGGGTCTTTATGAATACGGAGAAAATCGGTATAATCAGCAAATGTAGACGTGTGAGTAAAACAGTTGGTTGGCATATCTTCCGTGTGAAGCAAGTACTGAATTGGACCTAGTATACTCCCTTGAGGTACACCTGCCCCTATTGGTTGAGAACAACTTATTTGGCTTCCCTCTTTGATCATAAATTGTCGACCAGTTATGCACTTTTCTAAAAGGTTGAAAATATTAGGTGGAAGGTTTAGCTTCAGTGTGTTTAACAGGCCTTCGTGCCATAATTTATCGAAAGCTTGAGAGACATCTTAAAAAAGCGGGGAGCAGTACTTCTTTCCCTCAAAGGCTTTTCTTATAAGCTGCACCAGTCTGTGAGTTTGCTCGATTGCACTATATTTACTTATAAAGCCAAATTGGTGATTTGGAATGCAGTTTTTTCCACTCATGTTTGGAGTCAGCTTGTTTTTAAAGAGCTTTTCGAACAATTTTGACAAGGTTGGTAACAAACTTATATGCCTATAAGATTCTCCCTATGAAGAATCTTTTCCAGGCTTGGGAATCATCTTTACTAAGGCAACTTTCCATATTGGCGGGAAATGTTTAAGCCGAATGATGGCATTAAAAATAAAAACAATATTTCTTTTAGCGGTAAAAGGTAGCTCTAACACCATTTTGCTTTTTTTTATCAACACCAGGAGCCCTTTTATCACTTAGGTTAACAATAGCCTCTACAATATCTGAAAATCGGAAACGTATTTCCATAGAACTTCTAGCAACAACAGGCGGTAATTCCCTCACGTCAGTGCACGTGTTTGGAGTGAACACGTTCCTTAAGTGACTTGCAAATAGATCGCATTTTTCTTTGTCATTTATAGCCCAGGATCCTCTCAGATTACGCAGTGGAGGCTTTGCGATAACGGGTCTTTTTCGACGTCTGGCAGCTCGCAATAGGGAATGACTTGTCTGGAAAGTCGTGTCTAGGCTTTCTAAGTATTTATTTATTTAGAGACAAGTTTTTAATTGGTTTGTGCATTTTTTCAGTTTTTTTTTAAATTGAGGTGATCTATGCTTTTGCCATTCTCTCCGGGTTCTCCTTTTTTCAGATAAAAGCTTTTCAACATCTGCAGAAAAAATTTTGTTGTACTTGGCCTGACGATAAGTAGAAACAGCATGTTCCACGGCTTTTATAATGTTTTCATTTAGGACGCCGAGACAATCATCTATGTCTCCGGGAGTTTTTAGTGGTTGGTTTTTTGAGCAGTGGGTGATAATATATTTTTTATATTTCAACCAATCTACTTTCTAAGTTAAGAAAAATCACTAGTTGCTGTTTGATGAGGACTGCAAATACTGTTTGTTGTTGGTGAGTGGTCAGAAGATAAATCCAAGGAGGCTTGGGAACTTGGGAGCTCCGGGGATATGCCTTTTGCTACGCCAAAATCTATTACGTCTATTATTTTATTGTGGTCTGTTGGCCAATAGGTTGGTTGTCCAGTTGAAATAACGAAAAGTCCCATTTCAGACACGGAATCATACAAGACACGATCTTTCGGACTAATTAGGCGGGAGCCCCAGTACGTGTGCTTAGCGTTGTAGTCTCCAGCAGCTATAAAGCGGGGACCTAAAGATTTGTAAAAACTTTTGTACTGATCCTTCGTTATGGAGAATGTGGGTTAACAATAAACTGCCGAAATAACGAGATTATGGTAAAATTCCTCAGTGCAGACGTTTGTTGCTTGTATATTTCTTTCGGAGAGACCACCCAACTACTGTTGTTTGATTCTTGATTTAATTACTATAGCTGGGCCACCACACGACCTATCTCTGGGATCTTTTGAGTCCTAAAAAATATAGCCACATAATTTAAAAGTGCTTCTAGATGTCATATGAGTTTCGGATATCAACATGACATAAATTTTTTGGTGATTTAAAAAATATTCGAGTTCATTTTTTTGTTGGCGGATGCCGTTTGCATTCCAGAAACAAACCCTGAGGCAGTTTATGGCCTTTTAAGCATGGCCTACAGAAGAGCAGACGGCATTTCTTGTATCATACCAGCCATTACGGCTTCCAGGCGGCTGAAATTTGGGGCCCGTAGGTTCATTTGTTGGCACCTCCTCTTGTTGTTTTGTTTGCTGGTTAGGCTTACTTGCATTGGGCTGGTTACACTTTAATGCGTTGGCATAAGAAAATTGTCTCGTAGTTGGCTGTACTAGTGGGGGCATAGAAGTAGTGGCCATATCTTACTGCTGGGAAGGGGCAGGAACTACTTTTGGCTTTGATAAGCGCCTTACTAAATCAAAAACAGGGCAGCCTCTATAGTTGGCAGTATGATTTCCCCCGCAATCGCTGCATTTCTTCACACGAGGATCATCTTTTGGTTTGTCACACTTTGTCGTAGCATGCAAACACCACACAAACAGAAGGCAATTTGCAGTGAGCCTTGGTGTGACCATATTCTTGGCAATTTAAGCACTGCACGGACCCAGATTGCTTATGTGGCGCTTCAACTATAACTCTACGATGCAGAATATATTTTAAATCATAGATAGGGTCAGTTTTATTTTTGTTTAATTTTACATCCCCAGGCTCAAGCTCCCCGAAATAATGGTTGGGGATGCATTTCTCTGCTTTTAATGTTTGACACAGATTGGGCTTTGAAGCCTTTGCTGCACAAATTGGCCTTAATTTCTTCCAAGTCCACATTTGAATCAATACCTTTAATAATCTTAATTCGTAAAATCATAAAAAGAGGATACAGAAAAATCATAATGTGCAAAGATTGACAAAGTGTCTCCTAAGGTTTCCGAAAATAAAGAATTACGCGCTGTTGAAGGCTGCTTAGATTTTTACACAATATATCACAGTTTGTCACATCTATCGCTATGCACCATGGGTTTAAATAGGATTTTGTTTAAAGATTAAAAAAACGCAACCAATGCAACTTGTAATAAAAGAAAAGCTACAGAAATTATATCTAATGTTCTTTCAACACTTTTAACAGAAAATTTTATAGAAGATACTAAACATATATCATTCTTAAGTGTATCAACCGACACTAGTAATTACGGCGCAAAAAAGTTGTTACCAATATTAATTTAATTCTTTGATTCGAAAAATAATGGAATTACGTCAAAAATTTTAAATATTTTGAAAATAAAAGACGAAACGTCCGACACCATTACTGAATACATATGTATATGCAGAACTTGAAAAGCATAATTTAAAAACCAAATATATAGCTTTAAGTGGTTATAATTGTAATACAAATTTCGGTGGAAAAGACAGACAAGGCACACAAAACGTTATATTATCCTGTGATGTAGAATCGATTGTTTTAAAAATATATAATTATTTTTCTTTTCCACAGTGAGAACAGAGTCTTTAAAAGATTTCTGTATACAATCTGATATGGAGAACGTTAAACTACTTTATCTCAGTAAAACCAGATGGTTACGTCCATAGACTTAACTGGACATATCCAGCCATAGAGCGATTGCTCAAACTATTCCAACCCCTTCAAGCTTACTTTTTAAGTTTGAGCAACCCACCAAAAACAATAAAAAAAATTTTTAAAAACCCTTTCAGTGAGGCATACTTATTAATAATACATTCCACAATAAATATAATTTCTTCAACTATAGAAAGCATTGAAAGACGTGATATCGCAGTCTTTGAAGTTAAACAAATATTAGACAGCATAGTTTCTAATTTAACTGAAAGACTTTCTCAGAATTTTTTACCCATAAAAATCCAACAAATCCTTCGAACTAATGTTATCTTCATTAGTAAAAATATGAAATCTTTATTTATTGAAAAAATAAAATTTTTTTACCAAACTATGATTGCTTATTTAAAATTGTGGACCTTGCACTTGAAAACTTTTGGTGCGTTTAACTGGCTTGATTTCAAAAGTATCGATTTCGTTTCATGGTCGAATGTTTTATCGTCGATAGAATTATTAAGCTTTTTTGATATCTCAGTTGATGAAGAAGCACTTTTTAATGAGTGCCTGTGCTACAAAGCTTTTTTGAAAAGTATAGGCGACGAAGCTATAAATTTTTATAATTTTTGGTGTGCTTTGTTTGCTAAATATGAAAATTGTTCTAAACTTAAGAATATCATTGAGTTCGCATTCTGCATTCCAACTCATAACGCAAATGTTGAACGCATTTTTTCGTTAATAAAAGCGCAGTGGATACCCAAAAGAAACAGATTAGATCCGGTAACAATATCTCATATAATAAAATGTAAATATAACATTGAAATAAACTGCGACGATTTTTTACAATTATTTACTTTGATGAAATACTGACCATATAAAAGAAATAAGAAGTCTTGACACATATAGGATGTAAAAATGAATCTTTTTATTTATATTTTTTATTGTTTTTATTAAAAATTCACATAAGAATGGAAAGTTGCCTTAGTAAAGATGATTCCTAAGCCTGGTAAAGATCCTTCGAAGGTGGAGTCTTATAGGCCTATAAGTTTGTTACCAACTTTGTCAAAACTGTTTGAAAAGCTGCTTAGAAATAAGCTGACTCCGATCCTGAATGAAAACAACTGCATTCCAGATAACCAATTTGGCTTTAAAAGTCAACATAGCACAATAGAATAAACTCACAGACTGGTGCAGGTTTTAAGAAAAACTTTCGAGGAAAAAAAGTACAGCTCCGCGCTTTTTATAGATGTCTCTCAAGCTTTCGATAAAGTATGGCACGAAGGCCTGTTAAACAAACTAAAGCTAAACCTTCCAGCTAATATTTTCAACCTACTAGAAAAGTACATAGCCGGTCGACAATTTAAAATCAAAGAGGGAAACCAAATATGTTGTTACCAACCAATAGGGGCTCGTGTACCTCAAGGGAGTATTATCCTAGGTCCATTTTGTACTTGCTTTATGCCAACAAACAGTTTTACGCACACGTCTACATTTGCTGATGATTCAGATTTCCTCAGTGTTCATAAAGACCCTAAAGAGGCTTCGTGCCAATTGCAACAACACGTAACCCAAGTAGAGAAATGGGCAAAATTATGGGGAATAAAAATTAATAAGCAAAAATGTACCCACGTAACGTTTACTTTACGCAAAGAAACGTGCTCTCCAATCCTTATTAACAACCATATGGTGCCTCAACGATTTGAGGCAAAATACCTTGGCATTCACCTGGACCGTCGCCTTACATGGAAGACACATATAGATGCGAAGTTAACGCAAATGAAACTTAAAGCTACACAACTTTATTGGCTTATTGACAGAAACTCTGTGCTTTGTCTTGATTGTAAACTTCTACTCTAACATAGAAAAAATACAACGTCGTCCAAACAAAATTATAAGAATGATAACTGGTGCTACTTGGTATATTAAAACAGCAACATCCAGTGCGCGCAACTCAAATATACACAGCTGATACATTAAGCAAATTACGATCAGGTTCGCTATTTGCTTAAACAAATGTAACTTGACGAAACTTAACGAAAAGTTGCTTAAGAACATTATAGTTATACACATTTAAACATGTGTATTCGCACTTTTGCTTAAGTAAGCAAAAGCACATTATAGTTAGCCCTTTACATGTAGCTTTAAGTTTTTTTAGCTTTTTTTTAAAAACACATTTAGCTTTTTAATAGTTTTATTAAGATAAATTTCTGTCGTATTTTTTTCGGTACACATCTCAATTATACCAAAAAAGGTATCAAGCTCAAATTTTTTTTCGAATTTACAACTTCACAGTTCACAGCCTTTATAATTTTTTTTCATATTTTTTATTATTGTATATTCGCCTTTGGCGTTCTTTTACTTTTTCACTTATGTATATATGTATGCATATTGTTAAAAATCTTGCCACCCATTACTAATATGTATATTGGCTCTATTTAACACTCGTATACACGTCCGCACACTACGAGATTAAGATCACGAATGCTTTTATAAAATAACTTCAATAAACTTATTGAGAATTACTATAACAAACCAAAACATTTAAGCAAAAAATGGTTCCTAATGGTGTTGGGTTCCTAAAAAAACTTTTAAATGTTTTGGTATAGAATAAAAATAAATATAAAAATGCATCTGTAAAAGGTTAACAGAAAAAAATTTTTAAAGTTTATATCATATATATGTATATATTAAGAGGTATACCGTCTTTTTAATAAACAACAATTTGTCTTCAAACGTTTATTATACCCTTTACATAAGTGATAGAGCTGTATGTATATCAGTTTGCCATTCCGGTTGTCATTTGCGACGCCATAAAGTATATGTATTCTGAATTCTTATAGATAGGAAAGCCAATATAGCCTTGCTCGTCTGTCACTCTGTACGTCTGTTGAAATCAAGTTCCCGGAGTCAATTTAGGCAGTACATACCAGGTATTGGGGGTAAGCTATCAAAGTTATTCCTAAGATGATTGCTGTTTAAAGTGACTAAGATTCACCACAGACCTAGATATACGCAACATGTTGAGATTGCCGCAGTTTTTTTAGAACAAAATCATAATATCAATACAAAATCTGTTGCAAAAAAAACTGGCAACGCTGTTAAACATGTATTATGGATAGGCATAAACAAATACGAAAAAAGTTTCTTGTATGCTCGGACGTAGGTATGTATTTTCATATGGATGTGTGTAGGTACATATGCATTTATGTATGTATTTACATGCATATGTACACATATATGTGTGTTTATATGCTTAAATGTACATACATACAAACATACTACATATAATTTGCATGTGCCGAAACCAGCAACATATGTATGTATGTGCACAGAGAGAAAAACCGCTTGTAAAATCAAGAATTTTATTCTTGAATTTATCTTTCATGAAATTTTTACGTACGGTCTGTACTTACATTTTCTTAATATAAGACGGATTTCTTCAACATAAGCTGAAAAAACTTGTTTTTTTAATATATTATCTTACATTGAAAAAATAGTGTCTCGGTGGCCTAGAGGTAGCGCGCTTGTGCTGCAATGCGAAAAGTCCCTGGTTCGAGTCTCAGCTTCGGTAAGTACAAAAAATTAAACTTTTTAATCATAAATTTTATTTCATTTTTGGATTAATCCCGTTTACGATTAAATCAATCCTTTTTTGGCTTACATCACGTACGGTTCCAAATTTAAATCGATCCCTTTGGGCTTAACTGTGGCTAAAAGTTAGGAATTCGTACTAGAAAAATCGTACTTGGAGTAGGAAATTCGTACTAGAAAAATCGTACTTGGAGTAAGAAATTTCGTACTTGGTGTAAGAAAAACCACTGTGAGTACTTTTGACACCGCTATGGCTTGATTTAAATAAAGTTTACTTAGTTTATTTTTTGTGTGTACTAATTGTAATTTCTTTTATTTATTATTAGTATTATACTAAAGAATATACATATAAAAAAAGTGGTTCGTGTCATAAAAAACGTAATTTGTTTGCAAGATCTCTTCATAACGCGGAAGGAAAAATAGAAAGTGGATATGCCCAGAGCAGTTTAATTATAATATTTGAAGTACGAAATCATTCGGCTAGATCATTTGGCTTGGTACTTCAAAGATCAATGTGAAGGGTATATAAAATTCAGCACAGCCGAATCTAGCGCTCTTACTTTTTTTTTTTTTTTATTTTTATGTTATAAGCATTAGTTTAGATCAATTGTGCGGTTTCACTATTTCATTTGTAATAAAACTATGTTTTATACCCTTTACATAAGTGATAAGTGTATATATATATATATCAGTTTGTCATTCCGTTTGTAATTTCTTTATTATCGATTTGCGACGCCATAAAGTGTATATATTCTGGATCCTTATAGATAGGGAATTCGATATAGCCATGTCCGTTGGTTGAAATCAAGTTTGCGGAGGCAAATAAAGTAAAACGGACCAGTTATTGGTGTCAAACTATTAAAAATATCCCAGAGACAATCACTGTTTAAAATCAGCAAGAGCGGTTAAGTACCCACCGAGATATAGGCGAAACAGTGCGAGTTTTTTTAAGAACAAAATCACAAACTCCATGCAAAATATGTTACCAACGAAAACTGGTAACGCTGTTAAACATATATATATATATATGGATGGACATAAAAAATACACAAAAAGTTTCTTGTACGCTTGTAAGTATCTCGTATTTTCCAATGTTCCTTCTAGGAATTTAATGGATTAAATATATATGGATGTATGTAGGTTAATATATATGAATGTATATATGTGTGTATTTACGTATATACGTATGTGAACATGTTTTTAGGTTTATATGTTTAGATGTATATATTTGCAAACATACGTATAATTCAGCGCTGCCAAAACTTTGTCACCAAAAATGGCTAAAATTCTGCGGAAAAATGGCTAAAAAATTGCTAAAAAAGGCTAAATAATTTTGGTATAAAGGCTTCAATTAAAACATCAAAAGTCTATTTGAGACCATGTGTAACATACATATATAGTATTTCCTTGACTATTAATATCAAAAATATAATTTAAAAAAAAAGTTATAAAAAAATATTAAAAGAAGAAGATACCATCGTCATCATCAAGCTTGTTATTGTTTTCATCGTAACTTTCATTTGTTTCTATTAATAAATTTTTTTGGTGGTTCATATTGATAACAGCATTTGCCGCTTCTTTTTAATTCGTATCTGAATTAAAAAAGTAAATAATGTTAAAAAAATAACATAATTTCTTTTAATCAAAAAATTAACCCAATGGATAGAATTAAGTGTTTCTAAATGAAGCCTATTTCTAGCCTGTGTTTTTATTAAACTCATTTGACTAAAAACACGATCTACAACAGCATTAGACCAAGGAAGGCACAAAATTTAAAAAAAAGAATTTCGAATCTCGATATTTATAAACTTCTGCCCAAAATTCTACAGTATTGTTAGTGCTCTTCCATTTCATAAACTGAATTTAATCAGCTGAGCCCTTAATATTACCTGGTTAAATGTGTCTTGGTTCTCTGTATGTGAAAAACAAATTAAATTAAAAGTAAAGTAATATTAAGGCGAATTCAAAAATTCGCCCTCTGAATTTCTTTTGTATACCCTTCACATAGTGATAAGTTTGTCTTTCCGTTTGAAATTTCTTTATTTTCCTTTTGCGACCCCATAAAGTATTAATATTCTGGATGAATGTCGAAAACTTTTAAAAATTTTCGACATTATTCATATTTAAAGGTTAATACAAGTTGTTAATTTTTATGGGATATTCTAGTCCCCCTGCTCTTCTCTAACTTTTTCTCCAAAATGTATGAATTATTTGATTATTACTTTTTGTAGAATATTCGAAGTCGATAGTTGTAATAGTCTCCGAGATATAGCGTATCGAAAATTTCATACAAATCGTTAATTTGTATGGGAGCTACCCCTTTTGTTGCCCCTACAAATCGTTAATTTGTATGGGAGCTACCCCTTTTTTTGCCCCCACTCAAAAAATTTTTTCTTTTAAGTGTAGGTCTTAGCGTACAATTACTTTTTGTAGAACGTTTTAAGTCGATAGCTGTTATAGTTTACGAGATATAGCGCATAAAATATTTCACCAAATTTGTGCAATTGTAGGAAAAATACCCCTTCCCCTGGTCCTATCTACTGAGTTATATAGGGATATATGCACCGATTTTGTCCTAAAAAAATGGGTTACTTTGCGTTTTCGCTTATATCTCGGTTAATAGTGAACCGATTTTGCTGATTTTAAATAGCAATTGTCTCCAGGATATTTCTAATAGTTTGACACCATTAACTGGTCCGTATCTTTTATTTGACTCCGGAAACATGATTTCAACAGATGGACAGATGGACAGACGGACATGGCTATATCAACTTCCCTATCTATAAGGATCCAGAATATATATACTTTATGGGGTCGCAAATGAATAATAAAGAAATTACAAACGGAATGACAAACTGATATATACCCTTATCACTATGTGAAGGGTATAAAAATGTATTTTGCAAAAATGTATTTTGCCATCATAAGTATTTGAAATACAAAATACAAAATACTTCAGTGTTCGGCATTCAAAATACAAAATACATTAGAAGGTGGTATTTCAAATACAAATACAAAATACGTATTTTTATTTCAAATACAAGTATTTGAAATACTGCCCAACCCTGGTTATTACTAAATGTATTATAAGGGCTACCGAAAACAAAACCTTGTTGTTTAACAACACTTTTAAAATATTATTTAGGATTTAATCCCAATTTTCTTGTATATTTATAGTGTTTGTTGTTGGTTAAGTTTGTCTATATTCATTTCATTGGTTCTTACACCGAATCATCAGTAGACTTCAACCCAAATTCTTAAAAAACTCATAAATATTTTCTGTCTTTATATAATAACCTCAATATACAAAATGAGAATTACTATAAGCAAACCAAAACGTTCAAGTTTCTCTAAGAATCCAACAAACCAATATTCGCTGTTTTGATTTTCTTTTTCCCCTTTACATTTGAATAACCATTGGTTATTACTAAGGGCTACCGAAAACAAAACCTTGTTGTTTAACAACACTTTTAAAATATTATTTAGGATTTAATCCCAATTTGCTTGTATATTATAGGGTTTGTTGTTGGTTAAGTTTGTCTATATGCATTTCATTGGTTCTTACACCAAATCATCAGTAGACTTCAACCCAAATTCTTAAAAAACTCATATGTAAGTATTTTCTGTCTTTATATAATAACCTCAATAAACAAAATGAGAAACCAAAACGTTTAAGTTTTTTTAAGAATCCAACAAACCAATATTCGCTATACGCTGTTTTGATTTTCTTTTTCCCCTATACATTTGAATAACCATTGGTTATTACTAAATGTATAATAAGGGCTACCGAAAACAAAACTTCGTTGTTTAACAACACTTTTAAAATATTATTTAGGATTTAATCCCAATTTTCTTGTACATTTATAGGGTTTGTTGTTGGTTGAGTTTGTCTATATTCAGTTCATTGGTTCTTACACCAAATCATCAGTAGACTTCAACCCCAATTCTTAAAAAACTCATGAATATTTTCTGTCTTTATATAATAACCTCAATAAACAAAATGAGAATTACTATAAGCAAACCAAAACGTTCAAGTTTTTTTAAGAATCCAACAAACCAATATTTGCTGTTTTGATTTTCTTTTTCCCCTTTACATTTGAATAACCATTGGTTATTACTAAGGGCTACCGAAAACAAAACCTTGTTGTTTACCAACACTTTTAAAATATTATTTAGGATTTAATCCCAATTTTCTTGCATATTTATAGGGTTTGTTGTTGGTTAAGTTTGTCTATATGCATTTCATTGGATCTTAAACCAAATCATCAGGAGACTTCAACCCAAATTCTTAAAAAACTCATGAGTATTTTCTGTCTTTATATAATAACCCCAATAAACAAAATGAGAATTACTATAATCAAGCCAAAACTTTCAAATTTTTTTAAGAATCCAACAAAACAATATACGCTGTTTTGATGTTCTTTTTTCCCTTTACATGAAATGCATATAGACAAACTTAACCAACAACAAACCCTATAAACAAATTTAAAATTGGAAAAATACTTTCTTTATTGGCTTTTAAAATGTTTTTCACCGAAAATTAATCAATGTTTTGTAGAGTTTTGATTTTATCTGAAAGTCCAAAATAAACAAATATATTACTACTTCAGAAATTTATGGCAAACTCTTACCTTTGTTTTAATTGATTTAAGACCAACTAGAAGTTTGCACAAAGTTTCAACATCTTGTATACAAAAACACCAATATATTTAGCAAATGACACGTTTTAAAGAGTTAAATTTTTTGACAGCAAGAAAAGTATTGCATTTGAAGCGTTTTTTACGGTTTATAAAGGTAAAAACCATACTAAAACTTAAGAAATTGAAAGTATAAAAATGGCTAAATAATTTTGTAGAAGGGCTAAAAAATGGCTAATAGCTAAATGCTAATTTTTCTGGCTAAGTATGTTCAAAAATGGCTAAATCTAGCCAGAAAATGGCTGAATTGGGAACGCTGATATAATTTGGCGTGTGCCGAATCAGCAAATTTGTGTATGTATGTATGTACTTAATATAAATGATATATGGTGTTACTTTTGATGAATATCTTGTTGAGGGGGATTGATATGCATATCCAGTTATTTTAAGTAGCATTTCCAATTAATTTTACATAAATAATTTTTTGAGTGCTTCTGTTTTTATAAAAGTTTTATATTTAATTGGTTTTAAGCCGGTTTTGTTCTGCCAATTAAGAAATGGGGTGGATTCATCAAAAATTCTTTGATGTTAAGCACGCATTTTAAGGGGGATAAAAATCCTTAAATGTGAACCCGTGCCCGCCAATGACACGCTATTGCTTATTTCACGCATGTTTCATACTAATAAGAACCAGTTCCTTATCAGTAGCACTCATGCATTTATTACTTCGTTTGTATGTATTTTTCGCTAGGATAAGTATGCCAAGAAGTGTTGCCTAAATTCTATCACTTTGGCTAGTTTTTTTTTTCAATTTAAAAGTAACGTCAATTAAAAAAAAAAAAAAATAAAACCACACTTTTAATGCGCAGTTTATTTTATAAATTTAATATACATTTTTGTTATATTTTTGCTACTTTTTAATTGGATCTTTCTGAAATGCAGTTCTCATGATATTTTCATTTTGCGACTTACACACAGAGCTGTATTTTAGCCGTTTAATTGCTTAATTAAGCTACAAATGAAACCCTTAAAATAACTTTTAACTATTGAGCACCTAACTACGACGATGAGTATTTCCTTTTTGTTGAGTAGTTAACAATTTCAACAACTTTTAACGGCAAAAATTAGTTTTATGTATTACTATAGGTTTATGAAGTGCTGTGTCAATAGAGAAACCACACCACGATTTATCAAATAAGCCCTAAATAAACTAATTGTAAGACTTGACGAGACAAATCAATGCCTAGACAAATGTTAAAATATAAATAAAAAAAAATCCGATATTTCTATGCTGATTTTGACGATTGTTTGGCATGAATTTGTATCGTCAAGACCTACAATTACAAAAATTTTTTGAACATGGACATTAATAAATGCAATACTTACGTAATTTTTATATCTATTAAAACCTCATAAGCATTTCCATCCCTGAGGTAAATCGTAAACAGCATCAGATGTTTTACTAGGTCGCCGTCCACACGCTGCAACTTTTATTTTAAACCTTTGAGTCAGGGCACACTCAACCAGGTAATATTAAGAGCCCAGCTGATTAAAATCAATTTGACGTTTTTACGTTATAAACAGCATCAACTGTTTCACTAGGTCGCCGTCCACACGCTGCAACTTTTATTTTAAAACCTTTGAGTCAGGGCCTACTCAACCAGGTAATATTAAGAGCCCAGCTGATTAAAATCAATTTGACGTTTTTACGTTATAAATAGCATCAGCTGTTTCACTGGGTCGCTGTCCACACGCTGCAACTTTTATTTTAAAATCTTTGAGTCAGGGCACACCCAACCAGGTAATATTAAGAGCCCAGCTGATTAAAATCAATTTAAAGTTTTTACGTTATAAAAATTTAATTTTTCTGTTTAATTTCTACCGTTCAAACACAAAAAGGATGTGCAGAGGGCGGATTTTTTGAATTCGCCTTGGGTTTACGTTGTTGAATGTGCCTTGATTTGAGTTTTAGATAAATCTTGCGGCTCACTAAGTCTAATTCATTGACCAGGTGGAGTTAACAGCACATCTGATCTACTTTTTTCTTGCATATATCTTGGCTTGGCTGTCAAATTTGTTTGTGTTTACATATCTTTTTTGACATATTAGCCAACGAAAATCACAACAATAACAAAAGTCTATAAAACGCCGCAAGCCTTCTTTATATTCCGAGCCAAAGTAAGAATTAATTAAAAAAGCAGTCTCACGAGCAATTTTTGCTTTCAGACTTGCTTGTTAAAAATTTATAAGAACTTAAAGTTGTGACGTAGGCTGCACGTAATTTTAAAGAGATTTAATTTCAAGATGTCATCAAGACAGAAAATTGGTTCATTAAATCAGCTGTTTTGCTGACTGTAAATTAAAACACAAAATCCAAAAAACACACAAGTATGAATGGGCTAGTAAAAAGTGTGTGTGTATTAAAATTTGAAACAAAAATTTAAGCAAAATCTGATTGTGTAATTAAATTTTAAAAGGCTTTTTTTTATAAGGATTTAAGGAACTATACCCTATAACGGTTTACAATTCAAATAAAGTTAAAATAAAAAACAACTTTAAAACTCTCTTTTTAACCCACCCGTTTTTGACAACTGATAAGTTTTAATTTTTTTATGTTGTTAATATAGGGCTGTAAATTATATATTTTTTTGCTGGTTTGGTTGCAGCGTTGCCAATTCAGCCATTTTCTGGCTAGATTTAGCCATTTTTGAACATACTTAGCCAGAAAAATTAGCATTTAGCCATTAGCCATTTTTTTAGCCCTTGTACAAAATTATTTAGCCATTTTTATACTTTCAATTTCAAAAGTTTTAGTATGGTTTTTATCTTAATAAACAGTGAAAAACGCTTCAAACGCAATACTTTTTTTTTTGCTGTCAAAAAATTTAACTCTTAAAAACGTGTCATTTGCTAAACATATATACATATGTAGGTGTTTTTGTATACAAGATGGCAAAACTTTGTGCAAACTTTCTAGTTGGTCTTATAAATCAATTAAAACAAAGGTAAGAGTTTGCATTCAATTTCTGAACTAGTAATATATTTGCTTACTAGCTGACCCGGTGAACTTCGTACCACCTAACAATTATTGAATATATGAATTTTTTTAAAAGAGTAAAAAGTTTATTTAGTCAAATAGTTCATTGGAATATATTTATAAAGCAAACAAAAATTCAAAAAGATAACAAAAATATGGCGTTTCAGGTAAAAGCTGTTAACAAAGCTATGTATTTTCGTGCATGGGTTATGTTTAGGTTAATTTTCTTTAGTCCAGTACCTTGTGATATACGACATTTTTTGTTTTGTTATCAGGTGCAAGTACAAATAAAGCAGATGGTTTGCCCACACGTGAACATGCAACGTATATTTGGCTATGAGAAAACATGTATTACTTTCTTTGTAATAGTTTGATCGTTGTCATTCAACACGGAAATATTGGATAACCGTCATTGCCAGTGATAGTTTTCGCCGTCACTTTTCATAGATAATGCTTGGAACACTTGCCGTCGACCATGAATCATATTTGTAATTACAACATCATGTAGTTCTTGATCTGTTTCGGGATCAGGGATCTCGGCACTTATAATGTCATCTATCTGGTCTGGTCGAACCTTTTCGACTTACCAAATAAGAATGTGTGCATGCGGCAAGCCTCATTTTTGCCATTTTATTGAATACATCCAGCATCGAGTATCTCCGAACACGTATTGCCTAACAATATATATAATCAGGAAGCGAATTTTTTGCCTAAACGCACACAATTCACAAAATATTATCCTTAATAGCATTTCAATAACGTTATAAACATGTTTGTTTGTTTCTTTGATAACTACTGAAAATTACTGATAAAGCTATTACCAAGTAAAAACTTCACAAACATTTCAGTTTATAATGGCTTCATTATTTTGTAGCCCTATCCGCCACTTGTAAATTATTTTTTTTTTTTATTTTTTTAAATGTTTGTTGTGCTTACCAAAACAATATATAGAAAAAATTGCGTTAATAACTCACTAACTGACAGACAGATTAATCATTGCATAGGCTAAATGCTTAGAGAGACTTGAAATATGTATTGGTTAATTTTGTAGCTTCTGAACTTAAAAAAAAAGAATTGTTGTTTAATTTATGCTCGACAGGTTTCAAAGTTATGAATGCATTTTTCGTACTTTTTTGAAATATTAGACCATAAGAGGCGAGACAGGGAAACAAATTTTTTATAACTGCTTATATCCATTTTGTAACTTCGGAACCGAAAGAGATAAAAAGGGTTTAAATTACATTTTGAAATTGCGTTCGACAGGTCTCGAAAAAATATGAATAAAAATTTTGATAATATTGATCCTAAGGGGTAAAGTGGGAAAAACATTTTATTGGTAATTTTTAGGTTATTTCTGTTACTTAAATTGCGTTCAACTGGTCTAAGAAAAATATGAACTCGTTCTTTTTACAGTTATTGAGACTTTTGTAAAAAAGTATTTTTGTTGTACGGGAGATGCCATGCCCATTATTCCATTTTCTGCTATGTATACTCACCTCAATTATGTATATTAGCAAACATAAACATCCATAGACAATTTTGAGACTCTAGCTATAAGAATTATTGAAGTACAATAATTCTACGGGAAATGCCACCCCAAAATTTTGCTGACCTTGGCTGTTACAGTTGATGAGATACACATATATGTAAATATTTCCATGCTGTTAGAGGTTCCACACCCATAATTTACTTCCTGCCTATACTCATCTTAGTTATGCATATAAGCATTATAAATACCCATATTGAATTTGGAGATTTCAGCTGTTACATTTATTGACATATATATGTAAAAGATTTTTTCTTGTAAAGGAGGTGCCACGCCTATTATTTTTTTCACGCTTAAGCTCAGTTTAATTGTAAACATCAACATTGTAAGCACCTACACAAAATTTGGAGACTTTAACCCTTACACAGCTGAATTATGCATATTAATATTATAAACATCTTTACACAGTTTTAAGAGTTCTACTGTTACAGTTATTGAGATATATACAAAAAACTATTTTCGTTGTATGGGAGATGCGACACCCATTTCTTTTTTCCCGCCCATACAGAGGACAATTAGCATATTAGCACTATAAACATCCTAACAAAGTTTGGAGACTTCAGATATTACAGTTATTGAAATATATACAAAAAACACTTTTCGTTGTATGGGAGGCGCCACGCCCCTTTATTTCTTCCCGCCCATACAAAGCTCAATTATACAGCTGTTGAGATATATGCAAAAAACTATTTTCGTTGTATGGGAGGTGCCACGCCTATTTATTTTTTCCCGTCCATAAAAAGCTCAATTATGCAAATTTATAAATAATTTAGTTGTACCAAATTTGGAGACTTCAGGTGTAATAGGTATTAAGATATGTGAAAAAAACTGTTCAATTTGTATGGGAGGTGCCACACCCAGTCGGAATTTCCAAAAACAAAGTAGCCTAAAATACATTCCCAGATATCGGGTACTTTTCAAGTTTTATTAAAATCGGTCCAGCCGTTCTTGAGTTATAAGCGGTGTCACTAACAAAAAAAAATTGTTCTTTTATATATAAGATTTTAGACTTTCAGATAATATCAAAACATTGATTATTTTCGGTGAAAAACATTTTAGAAGCCAATAAAGAAAGTATTTTACCAATTTTGAATTTGTTTAAAATAAGTGATGAAAAAATATAAAAAATAACTGAGCAATATTCCAATATTCAATTCATTAAATGGACGAGCACTAACAATACTGTAGAATTTTGGGCAGTAGTTTATAAATATCGAGATGCAGGTTGAAATATTAAATTAAGGGAAACTTCCAAATTCGTTTTTAAAATTTTGTGCCTTCCTTGGTCTAATGCTGTTGTAGAGCGTGTTTTTAGTCAAATGAGTTTAATAAAAACACAGGCTAGAAATCGGCTTCATTTAGAAACACTAAATTCTATCCATTGGGTTAATTTTTTGATTAAAAAAAATTATGTTATTTTTTTAACATTATTTACTTTTTTAATTCAGATACGAATTAAAAACAAGCGGCAAATGCTGTTATCAATATGAACTACCAAAAAAATTGATTAATAGGAACAAATGAAAGTTACGATGACAACAATAACAAGCTTGATGATGACGATGTTATCTTCTTCTTTTAATAGTTTTTTATAACTTTTTTTTAAATTATGTTTTTGTTATTACTAGTCAAGGATATACTATATATGTATGTAACACATGGTCTCAAATAGGCTTTTAATGTTTTAATTGAAGTCTTTATACTAAAATGATTTTTTTTTTTTTTTTTTTAGCAATTTTTTAGCCATTTTTCCGCAGAATTTTAGCCATTTTTGGTAAAAAAAGTTTTAGCAGCGCTGCATGGAAGTCACATATAGATGCGAAGTTGACACAGATGAAACTTAAAATAGCCCAAATCTACTGGCTAATCGGAAGAAACTCTGTGCTACGTCTTGATTGAAACCAATTTGGTGCTACGGGATACAATTATGGGGCACTGCTTCCGGCCTCCAACATTAAAAAAAATCAAAATAAAATCCTAAGAATGATAATTGGTGCTCCTTGGTACATTAGAAACTGCAACATCCACAAAGATCTGCGAGTTCCACTAGTTAAATGCGAAATCCTTAATTATGTGGACAAGTATTTAAACAAGCTGGAAACACATCCAAGTCCGCTCGCTCGAAACATTTTGCAACATAGTGGACATACTCTTCTGAAAAGTAGGAATACCATTGCACTTAGATGAAACTACTATATTAATTAATTTTATTATGAGAACTTGAGTTTTAGTCTGACACTGGCTGGTCTAATAAAAATTAAATAGTTTTAAGATTTGAATACTTATTGTTAGTTCGCCAAAGGCGAAGATTCATATTAGTCATATTAGTATACGTTTTGCTACAAAAATAAGATCCAATGATGACAACAAGAGATTCGTAACATCAAATGAATTGCTCAGATTTCTAGAACATCGCTTTCAATCGCTAGAATCCCTAGAAAAGTCATCTTAAGCGGCCGGGGGGAAGAATAGAGCCAAGCAACAACGAGCAGTTGTAAGTAGAGATGAGCAATATTTATTTACCTGTGATTTTATACCTGTGACTTGAAAACCATTAGTAACGACAGTGGCATTAACTATGAAGTAACTGTTACGGCGATGTACATAGTTACTTTGATATGTTATGAAAACAAAAATTTTTGGGATTTCCTGTGAAGTAACTTTTTACTTCGATGTTGTTACCAGACTTAATTAATTTTTACCAACAATCTCGTTCATTCAATCTTTACACCCGATAAACATAAATTACATTGTAGTTTGTGGAAAACATAACAAATGTTCCTGAATAGCAACTGTTAACTACAGTGTTGATACTTAAAATTTGGTATGTTATTTGGTATGTTGTTAAGTAATTATTAACATAAGTATATTTTTTGTGAAAAAATAATAAACAATAAATAATAAACCGTCACTGTTTAAAATAACTGTTATTTAAAAATCACGTTCACTGCTTACAGTATTCTTCAAAAAATCACGGGATCGCTCATCTCTAGTTGTAAGGTGTGTTGCGCCCGGACATTTTATTTTTTGTTGTGAAAAGTTCTTGAAGATATTGCCAAAAGAGAAGTTGCAATGGACGCAAAGGAGAAAATTTTGCGTTAATTGTTACAAAGCAACTTCTACAAAGGCATTCGACTCCCGCCCTTGCAGAAAGTGCTCAAATAAACATAACACATAACATTTAGGATCTGCAGCAAAAAAACAAAATTCTTCAACAAACAAAGTTTCCAATTCGAGTTCACCAATTGTAGCAGCAACCAAAAGAGGACGATTATTAGCATTGTCGAGATAATTGAAAACAACATGCGCATGAGTGAGTTCAGAGCATTATTGGATTTCGGATCTCAAGTCATTTTAGTAACTGAACGAGTGATATCAAAACTCGCTCTGTGGTCATCTGATTCTTCCCCTCGGATTAAAGGAATATGCCGACAAACTCGAATTGTACCCCAACGAGTTAACTTTGAGCTTCGAGCGCACACTAGAAAATTGCTCAAGCAGAGTTGAAGCATTTTTTCTTTCAAGTATTGTGACGCCGCAGCATACTCAGTTCATCAATACATCCAATTGGCTTATCGTTGAGAACATAGAGTTAGCTTACCCAAGGTTCAACCAAACTGGTAAAATTGATATCCTTTAATCATCAACTAATGAGATCTGAACAGATAAAACTAAGCAGGTATTTTCCCATACTACAAAGTGGCACTGAGATGGATCATTATAGGGAAAATAGTAGTAAAAAATAACAATACAGCAACCCGTGCAGTCCTGATAAACAAACGACAAATTAGCCAATAGACAAAATTCTGGAAGCTAGAAGACGTGACTGAATCTGGACGCCAAATATCAGCAATTAAGAAAAGATGAGAAACTCATTTTACTCAAAACGCCAAAAGAAATTGTGAAGGCGGATTAATTTTTCGTTTATTTTTTTCAGAGAATCCTATCATTTTGGGAAATTTAAACAAATACAACTTTCAACCAATTCTTAGCCTTAAAAAAAAGACTTAGTCGTGATCCAAAGCTACGATCAGATTACAACAAGTTCATGGAAGAATATGAAAAAATAGGGCATATGCAAGAAATACAAGGAGAAGGTATCCCCGACACGCGTTTTTGCCATGTCTCATCATTGTGTGATCAAACTTGAAAGTTTAACAACAAAACTGAGAGTGGTTTTTGATGCATCAGCTTATACAAATAGTCGACCATCCCTTAAAGATATTTTGCATTCATAGTGAAATGTTTTCAATACTATTACGTTTCCGCTCACATAAATTTTTCTTCTCTGCTGATATTAAAAAAATGTATTGACTAATATTTGTCAATGAAGCGGACCAGATATTCTAGGTTATCATTTGGAGATAGAGTCAAAACCAAGACATAAAAGTGGACAGATACATCTTTAATTCACCAGAATATACGTCTGTACAAATCCACACATTTGTGGATGCATCAGAGCGAGCATATGGGGCAGCTGTTTACATTCGTTTCACATACATATATGAAAAACAGCCATAGTAAATAAGGGTTATTTATTCCAAGTCAAGAGTGGGAGCCATAAAGATGCAAACTCGTACACGCTTAGAAGTATGCGCAGCTGTTTTGGGCGCAGAGCTTACTGCAAAAGTAAAATAAGGCATGCAGATACAATATACTAAAACATTTTTCTGAAGTGTTTCTTAAAAAAAACTTGTGTGGACAAACACATCTGCAGCTTCGTTCAATGCTTTTGTTGCGAACAGAATAGCAAAATTACAAAATTTATCGGTTTAAAGTCAATGGAGACATGTCCCCTCTAAATAAAACCCAGAGGCTCATATATCTCAGGGATTAGCTCCAGAAAATATATCAAGGCAAATATCATGGTTTTATGAACCACTGTTTTCATCTGAAAATCCCAGTCAATGGTCATTATGACATGTGATGTTTAACTAAAACATACAAAGCAAGTACTAACAATAGCAACAGCAACCTTGAACACAATACTTAGCATAAATCGTCGGAATTCATTCAAATTCCTGCAGCATGTCGTCAGATATATGATAAGGTTTATAAAAAATTCAAGAACCATGAAATATCTACGCTTAACATTCAAATCTTTAGATAGTAATAAAATGAATTTAAAGATGATCTAGATCAATTAATACCCATAAAGAAATTAAGCTATTTGACATCATTGAATCTATTCCTTGACGTTTAGAACAATAACCATTATCCTTTGAATTAAAGCATTCAGCAATATTGTCCACAACCACGTCATAGTCAAGCTGTAGATGCAAATACTTTTTGAAGAAAATCACCACTGTGGGCCGCAAGCCTTGCTAGCAAAATCTGGATCAGGATTTTGGTTGACCAATGCAAAAACCATGATCAGGGGAAAAGTGCATAAATGTGTGCGATGTACTAGAGCCACACCAAAACTTTTCAGTCAACTTATGGATAATTTACCAGCTGAAAAAGTAATACCAGAACGTCCTTTTACAACTTTGCGAGTGGACTATTTCGGGCTGGTGCGGACGCATCATAAAATAAGGAGCAAAAAGCCTGAGAAGGCATATGTTGCCGTTTTTTGCTGCTTTGCGGCAAAGGCAATTTAGATGGAAGCTGTCCCTAATCTTTCAACTGGGCGTTCATAGGGGCACTAAAAGGATTAATTTGTGAAGGATGTCATTGTAAAACACTTTATTGCAACAAAGCCACCAACTTTGTTAGTGTCAACAACAAATTGACTCAGTGGAAAGAATCTCTTTATTTCAATACAGCCCACAGTAATCAATGAAATAGGGGCAATATTAAATTCACGACCACTTACACTCATGTCGTCAAACTATGGCGACTTTCAAGCACTCACACCAGGACATTTTCCTGTTGGTGAACCTCTGACAATACCTATCGATGCAATACATAACTCAAATAAGTTTCATTAGGTGTTTGATGGGGAATTACAAACGAAATCAGACACAAGCCCTAGAACGATTGGATGCTAAAAGGAAAGTGGAAAAAACCCTCCTAAAGGAAGGCAACGTCCCTGTTTTACAACGGCCCCCAGGTAGAATCACGCGTGTGTACAAAGAATACGATGGATTTGTGCGTGTCATCGATGTAAAATCGGGAAACGGAGCATTCAAAAGACCTATTCGTATAATGGCTCCACTCAAATTTAGTATATTATCCGTTTTAGGAACTCAAGGAGAAAATATATGGCGATCTCAACTCTATTGTGGATGAAAACTTTAACTTAAGGCAAGCTCAACATCTTACATCGATCGCAATTAAAATTATTATGCTTACATTAGATATACAAGGGATACAAATCGAATTAATTGTAGCTATGACACATACTAATCATGGAGTTCTAAGTCCACCTATTCCAGCACCACATTAGTTTCGACAGGAAATCGGCAGAGTCAAAGGTCACTTTCATAATAATAGGCAATGGATTATAAAAAGTCTGTTGAAAATTTCCAAGATAATGCACATAAAAGGTTCAGTAGCAAAAAATAGCATAATATTTGTTGCTGAATTCTCTTTTGTTTAACCAGGAAAGCTTTCAACTGTTCAAAATTATTCCAATACCAAGACAGATCAACAATACACTAGTTGCTTTTCAAACAAGTACAGATTTCCTGGCCGTTATTAATCACAGAGATGAATATCTTACTTAATGTGCCGTTTTAATAGAGAATAATTTTTTTGCAATAAAGTTTAATTTCGCTTTAGGTTGGTGGTGGCATCATGTGAAATCGCAATATTTAATAACAAAGGAGCTTGCAAGTTTTACCTCTATTGACCAAACAATGTTTTTTTTTCCTTAGTAATATTCTTTCGCCACTTTACCACCAGTTATTTTCTGACTAGTTTAAACAAATCACTGGAAGCTCTTCTGGTGTTATACAATGCGCAGTCGTACTTAAAAACAAAAAATAAAGTATTTCAACTAACGGACCAGACCTCAATTCAAACATAATATTCTGAAAGAATTCGATACAAATATCCGTTATGCGTTTAAGTCATTTAATATGCGAATTGACGTTTTTTACTTAACTATCATAAATATTGAAAAAATTGTACAAAAAAATATATATAAAAATAGACCTTAAGCTTGAAAAAATAGACTTATATATTTTTTTACTTAACTCTTCATGGCAAAATACACATATTAAAGCAGATAAATGTTTAACTAAACTTTTAGATAGTAAAAAATTATTATATGTATGTATATTATATATATAATGTATATATTATACCAGCTAAACAAAATCTTCAACTATAATCCAGACTAAGGAACTTTATCTGTCCAAATTAACGAGGATGTACTGTATACAAAAAAAAAACACCTTTACATTATAATTTTTTAATTCCCGTGCATACCTATATATAGTGCATATGTTTTGTATGAATGAATGTATGGATAAGTTCAAATAAGAACTAATAACCCTGTCGGACATTCAGTTAACTTAAAATTATCTTGAAGCTAACTATATCTCAAGTAGTGGTGGTTGACACTTGCATTACTTTTATATGGAATTAACTAACTATTTTAACATTGCGATGTCCTAGGAAGTAGTCAATTGTCCGATTCTGTATTAGTTTTAATTAACTTTAAGTTAGTTATATTTAAGCCAACGAAAAGTTACACACAAAAAATTATCTAAGTAAACTTTACTTAAATCAAGCCATATCATTTATATTTTATTAATAATTAATATTTACAATTTAAAAATTTAATTTTTTGTATTTACCGACGCTGAGATTCGAACCAGGGATTTCTGCACTGCAGCACAAGCGCGTTACCTCTAGGCCACCGAGACACTTTGTTTTTAAATGTAAAATAATATATTGAAAGAACAAGTTTTCTTCTGCTTGATTTGTTAAAGCAATCTTATTTAAGGTACCTTTACACGGTAATACATATATTACGATATGTCAAAAAATGTTGTGGGATAATACAAAATCTCATCATGTAAAAGCATTATGTATTGGGTAGGAGAGAATACGGATGCAAAATTTGACAAGTGTTCGGTAAATGTTTATTTTCTAAACCATTTTAGAAACTTGTGTATTCTCATCACATCAGAGGTGTGAAAGATTGGCAGCACTTACAGTATCTAATGAAGGTGGCTACACTTAATGAAACAATACACAAACAATCAAAATAAAAGCAGATTTTTTTCATGTTGTTTTTGTTAATATTGTTGAACCTTAACCATATGGCGTTACCCCAAAAGGAAAGTGACAAGAAGCAACCGATTTTGATTTTACCAACCTCATCCGTGTAAACATGAAAAATAGTTAGAACAGATTTTTATTCTCTTTTTTTAAACACGGAGAGAATTTCATAATATTTTGATTCTACAAAATCTAATTACTTTGTATTACCGTGAAAAGGTACCTTTAGAAAAAAAAAATACTGCGCAGTGTTTGTATACATTTTGGTTAATGCAAATTTTGCATTGCGTAGTAGTTGGCTTTAAGTTAGTCTATAGAAGCTAACCTAAAGCTAGTTTTTTTTGTAGTTAGCTACTCATTTGACGGCAGGGAATATACATACATACTTACATATGTATGTATTTATTATACCCTTCACATAGTGATAAGGGTATATATCAGTTTGTCATTCCGCTTGTAATTTCTTTATTACCCATTTGCGACCCCATAAAGTATATTCTGGATCCTTATAGATTTGGAAGTTGATATAGCCATGTCCGTCTGTCTGTCAGAGTGTTAGAAATATTCCGCAGACAATCGCTATTTAAAATCAGCAAAATCGGTTTACTATTGACCGAAATATAAGCCAAAAATTAAAAATAACCCATTTTTTTTAGGAAAAAATCAGTGCATATATCCCTATATATCTCAGTAAATAAAGTCACTCTTGCCACAAAACTTGGCACGGATACTTTTAAAGTAGGAACCTAAATAATGGAAAAAATTTAGGAACAGGGGAAGTGGTATTTTTCCTACAATTACACAAATTAGGTGAAATATTTTATTATCTTGGAAACTATAACAGCTATCGACTTAAAATGTTCTACAAAAAGTAAATTTATAATAAGACCTACACTTTGGGTGGGGCCAGAATAAGGGGTAGCTCCCATACAAATAACCAATTTTTATGAAATTTTCGATACGATATATATCTCTGAAACTACAACAGCTATCGAAATCAAATGTTCTACAAAATGTAATTGGACAACAAAAACTACGCTCCGAAGAAAAATTTTTTTGGTGGGGGGTGAAGAAGGGGTAGCTCTCATACAAATTAAAAATTTTTATGAAATTTTCGATACGCTTTATCTCGGAAACTGTAACAGATATCGAAATCAAATGTTTCACAAAAAGTAATTGGACAGCAAAACCTACGCTTGGAAGCAAACAAATTTTTTGGGTGGGGGGCGAAGAAGGAGTAGCTCCCATACAAATTAAAAATTTTTATGAAATCTTTGATACGCTATATCTCGGAAACTATAACGAATATCGAAATTAAATGTTCTACAAAAAGTAATTGGACAACAAAAACTACGCTCTGAAGAAAAATTTTTTTCGTGGGGGGTGTAGAAGGGGTAGCTCTCATACAAATTAAACATTTTTATGAAATTTTAGATACGCTTTATTTTGGAAACTGTAACAGATATCGAAATCAAATGTCTCACAAAAAGTAATTGGACAGCAAAACCTACGCTTTGAAGAAAAAAATTTTTGGGTGGGGGGTGAAGAAGGGGTAGCTTCCATACAAATTAACAATTTTTTAGAAATTTTCGATTCGCTACATCTGGGAAACTATAACAGCTATCGACTTCGAATATTCTACACAAAGTAATAATCAAATAATTCATATTTTTTGGAAAAAAAGTTGGAGAGCAGCAGGGGGACTAAAACATCCCATAAAAATTAACAACTTTTATTAACCTTTTAATACGAATAATGTCTAAGATTTTTAAAACTCTCGACATCAAACCTTCTTCATCTATTTCTATTACTCATACGAACGTTAAAATTTTGTAAAGTTTTCTATTGACTTCAAAACTCGCACAAGGTATTTTAATTATATTGTTTGCAGTACAAAATAACTCGGCTGGGTATATTAAAAGACCAATGTGAAGGGTATATAAGATTCGGCACAGCCGAATATAGCGCTTTTACTTGTTTTTTTCTTTATTTACTTTGAAAACCATTCAAAACCTTTTCTTGCATGCCTTTGTTTGCTCTTATACACAAAAAACCCAAAATTAAACTAATTAATACTTACCTCGTTCGAGGGACATAGTCAGGTGATTTTTGACTTGTTTAAATATTTGGGAGTAGTAGTAGTCACATTTAAACTCGTTCATATATGTACATACATACATTTGTATGCATTTAGATAATCTAACATAAAAATACATACATACATAAATGCCACTTAATATTAATTTATATAATTACATTAAAAACCCCAAAAATATAAAACGAATAAAATTATTATCAATTGCTAGAAGAAACGTACCATCCTTTAATGTTTCAACCGTCACGAGTTATTAAGGGAAAACGTTTCACATCGCTTGAAATTCTTATGTACATGCATATGTACATACTTTTTGGTAATATGTAAGTATTTTTTACGTAAATATCTACATATTGCACACTAAATCACAAACAGCGGAGACTCAAATCTAAATATCATTTCTTTTTTCCTAAGCCAGGTCCCAAATAAATTCCTCAACGAAAATTAAAACTGCATTTTAATTTAAATTAACTTTATTTTAATTCGGGGTTTTTACTGCACACAAAAAAGGATTAGTTGGAAAACGGTTGTAACACTTAAAAGAAACTTCGTCGTGTGGTTTCATATTTGCTGCATGGCAAGACAAACGATATAGAACATTTGGTTAAATTTTTTTTAAAACATACACGCTGGAATTTTTTTAAAAGAAAACAGCTGATACAGACATTTGTTTTAAATTAAACTTAATAATTTTTTCTATATTTTTTTAGTTTCTTGATATTATTTGTGTTCAATAACTTTCCAGTAACTACTAGAAACGAGAGAGTAAAAAGAAATATTTTCAAAATTGCTCTCAAAAATATTTAAAAGTAAATGAACACTTTTACAGTAAAAACTTGCAAGCAAATGTATTTTGTTATTGTAAACTTATAAAAATTTAAAACTTTTATTTTTTTTCAAAGCATAATGAGAGAAAAACTGTTTGAATAATTTCTGCTAGTAAAATTTTTATAGTAAAAATTATCAGAAACATTTTTGTTTCTCAGCATATCACGTTTTTTTTTTTGGCTCTCTAGCTGCTAATTCTTTGTGTACGTAAACACTTACTAATAATAATTATCAAAAATGAGTGATAATTTTCTGTAAATGAACACAGCTAATAACTATCGGAAATTATTAATAATATAATAATATTATTAATATTTTTAAATTAATAATTAAGTTTTTTTCTTTTAAGCTCTAGGTCTTTTTTATATATACACTAGCTGACCCGGTGAGCTTCGTACCACCTAGCAGTTATTGAATATATGGATTTTTTTAAAAGAGTACAAAGTTTGTTTAGTCGAATAGTTATAAAGAAAACAAAAATTAAAAAAGATTTCAAAAATATGGCGTTTCAGGTAAAAGCTGTTAAGGAAGCTATGTATTTTCGTGCATGAGTTATGTTTAGGTTAATTTCCTTCAGTGCAGTACATTGTTATGTACGACATATTTTGTTTTGTTATCAGGTGCAAGTACAAATAAAGCAGATGGTTTGCCCACACGTGAAAATGCAACGTATATTTGGCTATGAAAAAAACATGTATTTTCTTAACTAAGACCACAAATACTCAAGGATTGTCCTTGTGATTTGAGAATGCAAGACGAATAGGAAATTGAATTATCTTAAACTCAAAAGGCATATTGGTTGGTATAATCGGAATTCTCAGTATGAGAACTTCTTCACCTTTGAATTTTCCTCTAAGTATAATTGTGGAATAACATGGACTATTAGTTTTGTTATTACCAAGCGCGTTCCATTGCAAAGTTTTGGTTGGTTTAAATTTCGAAGGACGATAACTACCGAGCCAGTTATAAGTTGTGCGGTGGTAAGTCAGGCACATGCAAGAAGTTTAAAACTTCAGTTGGATAGTTGGTGGCTTCATCTTCGTTTGTCACACAATCAATTGATTTAAAAGAATGCAGAGTGCCAACGATTTGATTCTGAACTATATACATAGTTTAAATCATCAACATCTATATTTTTAGCTGCTAAAATTGCCTGTTCACTCAACCAGTCATAATTTTTCCCTTTAGCAATTATGTTGAGGAAAACTTTCTGGATGAGCTGTTCATTTGATGATACAAAATTACAAAAATTTTGAGGAAACGAAATCAATCCGTTTAATTCATCGACAGGAATACGGCCATTACCGATAGTCAACAATTGGTTGAAGAAATCTTGAGCTAATAAATCGTTGAGCAATATAACTCTCATGTTTTCTGTCAACTGCAGTATCCTTGCAAAAAATCTTGAGTCACTGCGCAGATCTCTTAGTGTTGTTTTAAGAGCTTCTATTGCGCGTTTGTGTGCCATTGTGCATTCGTCCCAGATAATGATTTTACACGCTACTAAAATTTTGGACATGGCGGATTTTTTCGCAATGTTACATGTCGGTTGCTCTATATTTTGAAGGTTTATTGGCAATTTTAACGCTAAGTGAGCTGTGCGGCATCCTTCTTACTATATGGCCGCTATTCCAGATAAAGCTACCGCTACAGCAATGTTGGATCTCGCACGAACAGTGGCTAAAATCAATGACATGACGAATATCTTCCCAGTTCCACCGGGGCCATCAATTGCCTTCAATATTACATCATAGACTTCCTTCTGTTGGAGGTTTAAGAGAGAAACATTAGTTTGAACTAATTGGTTCAACTTATCTCGATCGTATTCACGTCCACGCTTCAATTCTCGATTTAGAAGCTCATTCATTTCATGTCTAACCTGACAAACTGCCGCAAATAAGGTAACACATGTCTTCAATTAAGAGCAAGGCCCGGTTATGCATCCTTTTTTTCTCCATGTTATTATTATTGGACCTTCGCTAATGCGAACTAACAATATGTATTCAGATCTTAAAATTATGTTATTGATATGAGTCCAGTCAGTACCAGACAAAAATTGAAGTTCTCATAATAAGGTAAATAAGGTTATGCATATTCGCATTGACTTCAAGGTTTGGATTTCTCGAGCTGACAATTTATTGATGTAAAATCTCTTCTGACACATTGTCCTTGTATTTGTTCCACAGGTCACTTGGACTTGACGGGAAGCATGTCAATAGCAAATAATGTTCGTATATGCCTCAGCGATTGTCGTATCTCAATGGGTATCGTTTTCAAGCAAATTGAGTTCTTGACATGCAGCACAAAATGTTGGGCAGACTATGATGTTGGACCACGAACATTCACCAGCAACAACCGCAAATAAAAGCATTTATCATTCTTCAGATGAACTGTATAAATGCGACCAAGAGCATTACTTGAATGCACATCCAGATGCCCAGGAACCATAGTGCCTTTCTTTTGACGTTAAAATTTTTTTAAAGAAGCGTTCCAAGTGTAATACCGTGGCATCTCCGAGTAAAGTAAAGTTTGTGCAAACGGATCGCTTTGACAAACAGCAAAGAAACTTGTCAATGTTGTCACTGGAGGTATTTCAGCACGTTGAACAACATTTGTCGCAGTGAAATATACTCGTTGGCCATTCTCGAGATGCACTGCTAAATGTACGCCAAACCGCCTGATTGCAATTCACATTTCGCCCAACTTAATAACGCGTAATTTCATCGTTGCCATTGGGGATTTGGATGCTAAAACCAGCCATATCGCTGCCTTTCGTGACATATTTGCAGATGTTAATCAAGTAACTTCACTGAATTAGAATATTCAACATTGCAATATGTCTTAAATGATTTGGAAAGAAGTGGCAAATATGGCACAGTCCAACTGTTGTCAATCACAAAATCGTTTCCTTTTACTTTCTTTGTAATAGTTTGATCGTTGTCATTGGGCGATCAACGCGGATACAGTGAATAACCGTCATTGCCAGTGATAGTTTTCGCCGTCACTTTTCATAGATAATGCTTGGAACACTTGCCGTCGACCATGAATCATATTTGTAATTACAACATCATGTAGTTCTTGATCTGTTTCGGGATCAGGGATCTCGGCACTTATAATATCATCTATCTGGTCTGGTCGAACCTTTTCGACTTACCAAATAAGAATGTGTGCATGCGGCAAGCCTCGTTTTTTGTCATTTTATTGCATACATCCAGCATCGAGTATATCTTAATACGTATTGCCTAACAATATATATAAAAAGCAAGCAAATTTTTCGCCTAAACACACACAATTCACAAAATATTTTCCTTAATAGCATGTCAATAACGTTATAAACATGTTTGTTTGTTTCTTTGATAACTATTGAAAATTACTGATAAAGCGTAAATAGAAAAGCTGTAGCCAATCGCATCTTTCATGATGGGAAGCTATTACCAAGTAAAAACTTCACAAACAGTTCAGTTTATAATGGCTTCATTATTTTGTAGCCCTATCCGCCACTTGTAAATATTTTTTTTTATTTTTTTTAAATGTTTGTTGTGCTTACAAAACAATGTATAAAAAAATTGCGTTAATGACTCGCTAACTGGCGGACAGATTCATCATTGCATAGCCTTAATGCTTAGGGAAAGACTTGAAATATGTATTGGATAATTTTGTAGCTTCTGAACTCAAAAAAGATAGAATTGTAATCTAATTTATGCTCGACAGGTTTCAAAGTTATGAATGCATTTTTCGTACTTTTTTTAAGTATTAGACCATAAGGGGAGACAGGGTAAAAAATATTTTATAACTGCTTATATCCATTTTGTACCTTCGGAACTGAAAAAGATAAAAAGGGCTCAAATTATATTTTTAAATTGCGTTCGACAGGTCTCGAAAAAATATGAATATAAAATTTTGATAATTTTGATCCTAAGGGGTAAAGAGGGAAAAACCTTTTATTGGTAATTTTTAGGTTATTTCTGTTACTTTTAAATTAATAATTTAAATTGCGTTCAACTGGTTTAAGAAAAATATGAACCCGTTTTTTGAAGTTTTTTTACAGTTATTAAGACTTATATAAGAAAGTATTTTGGTTGTACGACAGATGGCATGCTCATTATTCCCTTTTCTCTTAAGTATACTCACCACAATTATGAATATTAGCAAACATAAACATCCATAGACAATTTTGAGACTCTAGCTATAAGAATTATTGAAGAACATGTAAAAAAAATCAAATTGTACGGGAGGTGCCACACCGAAAAGTTTGGAGACCTTAGATGTCACAGTTAATGAGAAAGACATATAAATATTTCCATGCTTTTGTGGTTCCACACCCATAATTTACTTTCTGCCTGTACTCATTTTAGTTACGCATATTAGCAGAATAAATACCCATATTAAATTTGGAGATTTGAGCTGTTACCTTTATTGACATATATGTAAAAGATTTTTATTTTGTAAAGGAGGTGCCATGCCTATTATTTTCTTCACGCCCAAACTCAGCTTAATTGTAAACATCAACATTGTAAGCACCTACACAAAATTTTGAGACTTTAACCTTACGCAGCTGAATTATGCATATTACCATTATAAACATCTTTACAAAGTTTTAAGAGTTCTACTGTTACAGTTATTGAGATATATAAAAAATTTTAGTTGTATGCATACAGAGCACAATTATGCATATTAGCACTATAAACATCCGTACGAAGATTGAAGGCTTCAGCCAATACAATTATTGATAAATATAAAAAAAAACGCTGTATGGGAGGTGCCCAGCCCATTTATTTCTTACCGCCCATACAAAGCTCAATTATGCATATTAGCACTATAAACATCCGTACGAAGTTTGGAGACTTCAGCCATTACAGTTGTTGAGATATATACAAAAAACTATTTTCGTTGTATGGGAGGTGCCACTCCTATTTATTTTTTTCCGCCCATAAAAAGCTTAATTGTGCATATTATCACTTTAAACATCCGTACAAAGTTTGGAGACTAAAGCTGTTACAGTTATTGAGATATATACAAAAAACTATTTTCGTTGTATGGGAGGTGCCACGCCTATTTATTTTTTTCCGCCCATAAAAAGCTTAATTGTGCATATTAGCATTTTAAACATCCGTACAAAGTTTGGAGACTAAAGCTGTTACAGTTATTGAGATATATAAAAAAAACTATTTTCGTTGTATGGGAGGTACCACGCCTATTTATTTTTTCCCGCCAACACAAAACCTAATTATGCATATTAGCACTATAAGCATCCCAACGAAGTTTGGAGACTTCAGCTATTACAGTTGTTGAAATATGTACAAAAAACCATTTTCGTTGTATGAGAGGTGCCACGCCTATTTTTTTTTTCCTGCCCATAAAAAGCTCAATTGTGCATATTAGCACTATAAACATCCGTACAAAGTTTGGAGACTTTAGCTGTTACAGTTGTTGAAATATATACAAAAAACTATTTTCGTTGTATGGGAGGTGCCACGCCTATTTATTTTTTCCCGCCCATAAAAAGCTCAATTATGCATATTAGCACTATTAACATCCGTACGAAGTTTGGAGACTTCAGCTTTTACAGCTATTGAGATATAAACAAAAAACTATTTTCGTTGTATGGGAGGTGCCACGCCTATTTATTTTTTTCCCGCCCATAAAAAGCTCGATTATGCATATTAGCACTATAAACATCCGTACGAAGTTTGGAGACTTCAGCTATTACAGTTGTTGAAATATGTACAAAAAACTATTTTCGTTGCATGAGAGGTGCCACGCCTATTTATTTTTTCCCGCCCATAAAAAGCTCAATTATGCACATTAATGAATAATTTAGTTGTACCAAATTTGGAGACTTCAGCTGTAATAGGTATTGAGGTATGTGAAAAAAACTGTTCAATTTGTATGGGAGGTGCTACGCCCAGTCGGAACTTCCAAAAACAAAGAAGCCTAAAATGCATTCCCAGATATCGGGTATGTCTTTTTTTCAAGTTTCATTGAAATCGCTCCAGCCGTTCTTGAGTTATAAGCGGTGTCACTAACAAAAAAAAATTGTTCTTTTATATATAAGAAGATACATATGTATGTATCATACATATTTATTTATCACAAATTTTTTATTTTATAAATTTGTTCACCCTTATGCTATGAACACCAAGGCACCAGCATTTAAATTACACAATTATTTTAACGGCTTCACAGCAACACGGCAACATAACTACAATTGTAGCTGTGGCCAGAGAAAATATATAAGAGTGTAAAACAGTGCTGCCAATCGAGTTTCTATTTTACTCAGCCGTAGCGACTTTAATGATTTTGTAACTACAAATTAGAGGCCTGCATCAAGTCCTATTGAAGATAATTCCGGATGATTTTCTAATTCTTGTGCTGTTGTGCGATTAAACTGTTTAAGTGCTGTAATGTAATGTAGCTAACACAGTTTGTGTTAGGGACTGGTAAATCGATTTCGATTATAGCCGAAAATCGATTTTGACCCCAAAAAAATCGATTTTTTGTAATCGGCTTTTTGTTGACGATTTTCTACTGAAATCGATTATTGAGCCCAAAAAATCGATTTTACCCAAACAATTTTAAAATGCTATAAATTTTAAGAATTATTCAATTAACACAATTTATTTCAAACTATCTGCACCGAAAACTCAAGTGCTAATATAAGCGTTAGTGTATTGTTTTAAAATTTGTAATATTTGACGCCGAAAGTTAATTAAAAATGCTGTCAGATTTGGAAAAAATTTTAAACAATTAAAAAAAAATAGTTCAGTACACAGTACACTTAGGGCACTGCTACACGTTCAATAGTGTTATTTCTAGTATCACGATATTTATTTAACGTGTAGCATGCAATATTGATGGATCGCGATCCATATCGTAGAATGGCCTAAAATATGAAATCCAAAATCCGGATCACGGATCGCGTGATAAATATTGAACGTGTAGCATTTCCATGATATTAAATCATAATACTTCAGTAAAAAGTTTTAAATAAAAGAAATAAAATAAAATACGCAGTGGAAAAAATTAAACAAATGAAAAGTAAAACAATTGACAAAATTTGTGTAAAGTTTATTGTAATAAAGGGTATTAGCAGAAGACAGTGAAAGCGAGTGGGTTCTGCCGGTGGAATCAAAATAAACCCGCAGAGCACAAAAATAACGTAAATACTGACGTGATAAATATTGATCATGTAGCATACGAGCGTGATCCATCAATCCACTTAAATGGATCGCGATCCAAATACCACAATATATATTGAACGTGTAGCAGTGCCCTTAAAATAACTTATCGTCTTTGAAAATTAAATATTTATATTTGTTGTGTGTGCGTATGTATATTTTAACTTATTTAATTTCATACATTGAAATTATAGTGGATATTTACACTTAAGTATATATGAAGTTAAACTATCTGAATTCGTTTATGACCTGCATTCTTTGTAATCATTAAATAGGTACGTACATACACCTTTTCCAATAATACCTTTCTTTAGGAAAAGTTCAATTTACTTACATAAAAATCATTTTTGAGGGTATCTATTCATTTTATTATAGCATCAAAATAAAAGTCGACTTTGAATTATAATCGATAATGAGCTTCGATTAATCGACTTTGAAAATCGAGATTAAAATAGTTGATCGTAAAATCGAAAATCGATTTTCGGCTTTGCTTACCATTCCCTAGTTTGTGTGATGCAATGTAGTGTACTTAAGAATAAAGAGTGGTGTCATGCACTGTTGTTGATTCAACTAATATACTGTCATGATGTGTGGGAAATATACCCTCAACCACTATTCTGAGTGGAGCTCGAGCCTGGTGATGTCATATGCAGGAAAAATGAGACTCACTCGAATTATGATTTAAAATTCATTTTGCATCGTAGAGTGGTAGTGAAAGCGCCATATAAGCGATCTGCCAGGAATACGGCCACACCAAAGCTTATTGTAAGTTGCCTTCTGTTTGTGTTGTGTGTGGGGATCTGCATAACCAAGCGCGACAAACCAAATGGTCCTAGGGTGAAGAAAAGCAGCAATTGCGGTGGAAACCACATGGCCAAATATAGAGGTTGCTCTGGTTTTGATTCAGTTAAGCGCGCATCTAAGCCGAAAATAGTTCTTGCCCCTCCGTTGCCTTTAACTATACCAAATACAAACATGCCTCCATTAACACAACCAACTACAAATCAAGTTTCTTACGCCAACGCATAAAAGTCTAACCAGCCTATTGCACGTAAGTCCACCCAGCCTAAAACAAAACAAGTGCCAATAAGCGAACCAACCGGCCCCAAATTTTAGCCGCCTGGAAGCCGTAATTGACAATATGGTCACACAATTTACGCAAATTAAGGCGCAAATGACTGGCATGATGCAAAAAACGCAGTCTGCACTTTTGCAGGCCATACTTAAAAGACCATGAATTGCCTCAGGGGTTGTTTCTGAAACGCTAACGGCATCCGCCAACACAAAAACGAGCTCGAATATTTTTTAATGCACCAACAAATTGATGTCATGTGACTTTCAGAGACTCATATGACATCTAGGAGCACCGTTAGAATAAGTGGATATAATTTTTATGATTCAAAGGATCCCAGGGATAGATTCTGTGGTGGCTCTGCTATATTAACCAAATCAAGAATTAAGCACCAATGGTTAGGTGGCCTATCCAAATGTAATGTCCAAGTAACAAACGTCTGCATTGACGAATTCTTCTATAACCTAGTTATTTCGTCAGTGTATTGTCCGCCTAGATTTTCCATAACGAGGGATCAGTACAACAGGTTGTACAAGTCCTTAGATCCCCGTTTCTTAGCTGCTGGAGACTAGACACGTACTGGGGCCCCCGCCTAACTAGTCCCAGAGGTCGTGTCTTGCTTGATGCCGTGTCTGAAATGGGGCTTTACGTTATTTCAACTGGACAACCAACCTATTGGCCAACGGACCACAATAAAATACCACAACAAAAAGCTTGCTGGAGGTTAACAGAATGGCATCACTGAAGGAGCACCTGGAAGGTCTAGACGCGACCCCTTAGACAAATTATTCCCTATGGCGATCAGCCAGATATCTTAAAAGAGCCATTATCGCAAAACCACCACTGCGTTATCTAAGAGGATTCTCGGCTAGAAATGACGAAGAAAAATGCGATATGTTTGCAAACAAGCTCCTGGCGTTGACAAAATAAGCAACAAAATCCTCCTTGAGCTACCTTTTACAGCTAAAAGAATAACTCTTTTTATTTTTAACGCGGTAATTCGGCTTAAATATTTCCCGCCTATATAGAAAATTGTCTTAGTAAAGATGATTCCTAAGCCTGACAAAGATCCTTCGACGATAGAGTCCTAAAAGCCTATAAGTTTGTTACCCACAATGTCAAAATCATTCGAAAAATTTCTTCAAAAAAAGCTGAATCCAATCTTGAATGACAACAACTGGCTTACAAATCATCAATTCGACTTTAGAAGTCAGCATAGCACCATCGAACAAACCCACAGGTTGGTACAGGCTATAAGAAAAGCCTTTGAGGAAAAGAAGTACTGCTTCGCGATATTTATCGATGTCTCACGAGCTCTCGACAAAGTATGGCATGAAGGCCTGTTAAACAAACTTAAGTTCAACCTTCCAGCTAATATTTTCAACCTTTTAGAAAAATACATAACCAGTCGACAATTTATGATCAAAGAGGGAAACCAAATATGATCTTCTCAACCAATGGTGTGTCTCAAGGGAGTATTCTAGGTCCAGTTCTGTACTTGCTTTACACAGCAGATATGCCAACCAATAGTTTAATAGAATGATAACTGGTGCTTCTTAGTATATTAAAAACAGCAACATCCGCAATGATCTAGAAGTTCCACTAGTAAAATACGAAATCTTAAACTATGTGGACAAGTATTTAAATAAGCTGGAAACACATCCAAATCCACTGTCTCGAAGCATCTTGCAATAAAGTGGACACACCCGTCTAAAAAGAAGGAATACTATTGCGCTTAGATGAAACTTTTGAAATTAATTAATTTTATTGTGAGAACTTAAATTTTGGCCTGGTACTGAAGTGACTAATATTAAACACACTTAGTTTTAAACTTTGAATACTTATTGTCAGTTCGCTTAAGCGAAGATTCATAAATACAAAATAAATGACAAAAAAATGATGTGGTCAATAGAAAAAAATACTCTGATGATGTGTGGTCAACAACAACAAAACTGTGTGTATAACACACAATGTTGAATGGATACATAAACAAACATACAAGCAGGCAAATCAATATAAAATTCATACGTTAGTATATTACATTACATACATACATTAAAAATCAACCCCCGTTTTTAAAACTATCTCGTCAACAGTAAAGTTGACGTGAAATGTGATGATCATGATGAATTGATGTGTCGTTGTTGTTAACTTAAGTGTGCTTAAGTGTAAATATTTTTTCATTTAAGTTAAGTTAAGTAAACAAAAGAGATGGCGAACAATACAGCACAGCACTTATTGTTGTGTGTGCAGACGTAAGGTATATGAAATGAGTTGCAAATTCAAGATGATGCCGTATTTATTGACGTCTTGAGCTGGCCTCTACTACAAATTAAACAAAAAAGGAAACTTTTATTTAGAATAGTACACTTTATTTATATATACTTTATTTATTATATACTGTCACAATCTTATGGTGTTTTCCTTTCTGGCAAAAATGTTACATTAATGCTACCATTCGAGCGGGTTTATGTTCCATTCTAAAAATACATGCAAGAGTGAAAACAGTTATCGTGTTCCTTTCTGAACATGTTGCACAAATAACTGGCAAGAGTGTAACATATCTTACCCCCAATTATATTTCAGTGTAACAAAGTACCACTTTTTACAGCTGTGTTATGTATGTAAATACTTTTTTATGCAGGCGAGTTTCTAACGCAGAGTGCAGTTTTTATTAAAATCAAGCAATTTTCTGTTCCATTAAAACAAAAAAGTTGACAACTTTTTAAGTGTGTGTGTAAACTGATAAAAATGTTCCACATACCTATTGTAACATTTTTTTTTAGAATGGAAAACACCATTAATTTTATTTTTGTTGCTTAAAATATTGACTGTAATGCGCACAGACATACATATTTACCTACATTAGGCTTGCCAGATCCAATTTGCCAAAAAGCTTGACATTGACCAAATAAAAACTTGATTTTGAAAAAATAACTTGACAAATAAAAACACACATACTTTTGTTTTTTTATTTAATTGTTTATTTTTTTTATAAAAATTATTAGAATAAAAACAAAAATATTATAAAAAGTAAAAATAACAGAAACAAATTAACAAACAAAAATATAAACTCAATTTTTATTTCCAAAAGCTTCAATGTACGTATTGGAAAACAGCTGTTCAATGATATCAATTTACTATTGTTGAGCCATTGGGTAAATATCAGTGTTGGCGCTTTAATTATAATTGTACTGTAAGAGAACAATATTTTTTAAACTTAAATTGCACAGAAAAAAAAAATATATCATATTAGTCCTTAGTTGTGTTGATAATAAAAATATGGGCTTTAGATTTGTTTTTTAGATACATATATAAGCATATTTTTTTAAGTATTATTACATAGCTATAAGAAACTTGAGAAAAAAATTAACTTACAAAAAAAACTTGACAAATTATTTTTTCACTTTACACTTGATGCGCATTAAAAAACTTGAAAATCAGGCCAAATCAGGCCCGTCTGGCAACCCTAACCTACATGCAAGCATACATATTAACGCTACACAAAATCGTTTGCTCCTACTTATGTATGTACTTATTTTCGGGCACATAGTTTTGTAAAAATATTTATACGTTTGTACATATGTTTGCATTATCATAAATATTATTAACGTAGTTATGCATGTATGTATGTACGTTCATCCAACTCATTTTGTAATAAAAGGTACATGCGTACAAAAGATTCTTGTGTGTTAAGCATTAAATACATTCCTTGCTACAGGCTACCGAACACAACCAGTCAAAAATAGAATACACGTGTGCTTAAGAGAATAATTTTTTTAATGGCTACAAGGCAACATGACTACGGGTTGCTGT
The DNA here is from genome assembly GCA_963583895.1 of Melanophora roralis. Classification (NCBI taxonomy): domain Eukaryota; kingdom Metazoa; phylum Arthropoda; class Insecta; order Diptera; family Rhinophoridae; genus Melanophora; species Melanophora roralis. The sequence goes on along the minus strand of OY757189.1, from coordinate 58,591,385 downwards.
CAATGCTAATTTTGTGGTTTGGTCGAAATTACACTAATTTCTATTTTTGTACGCGACAATTAACAGATTAGTGTTGCCAATACGGTAAGATGCAAAAAATATAGCTAAAACCATTTAAAAGACTTCAGGTGGCCCCACTGAAAGTCATATTGCTCATATGTTTATTTTGTAGTGGTAGTCTAGTAAATATTTCAGTAGCAGCCACCCGGACACAAATGTAGAAAGCAACTTTTGTGTTCGTGTGTTCCTGTGTTCTTGTAGCTTGAATGTGTTTAATGCATTACTCTTGCATTTATAGATGCCAGATTTGACGATTTTTCGTCATTTTGACGATTTTTGGCAACAAAAAATGGGTTTTGACGATTGGACGATTTTTGCCCTAAATTTGACGATTTTGATAAAGGTTTTCGGCTTTAGCCAGAACATAAAAATTTTATTATATGTACATTAGTATGACTTAAATTTCATATAATATCATGAATTACTATTTCCTGAGAAAATATTTGTGAATTTTCTGTCAATCCCTTGCTACTATAATCACAAGTTGCTGTTTCAATCTCGAAACGTTGGTATAAAATGAAAGATTTTTAAAGAACCTTTAGCCTTAGTACTTTACAGTACAACACACCTTAAATATACTTTTTGTATAAATGTATGTGCCCTATATATGTATGTAACTATATATCTAGTGTGTTCGGCTTTAAAAAACAAAAAACAAAAACGAGGTTCTTCCGCTTTGAAAAACCATTTTTATCCTTTCCATATTAGCCATTGCATGTATTGTATGTGTTTCAAGTAAAATTGTTTTTAACATAAACATTATTTTTAGCACTGAACTTGGAAATCTTTAAAAAAATTTCTTCAATATATATATTTGCATTTTTTCATTTTCAGTTTGCTTTGCTTTGAATAAAATTTTACCTTCTTTGTTACTACTTTTGACGAAACTATCTGTAAGCACTTTGTTTCCCGTTTTTTTATTATTAAGTAAAAAAGTAATCAAAAACATTAATTTTAGTGTTGACGATTCTCTGACGATTTACAAAATCTGTTTTGACGATTTTTTACCAATTATTTGACGATATTGGACCAGAATTATCTGGCAACTATGATTGCATTACTTTCCTGTATTAAAATTTTTAGTCGCCTTAGAGAAGTTTTATAAAGTGTATAATTTTAACCCTAGTCAGGCGTTCTGTAACGCCGCGCAAATTCCTTCTTTTATCTTAACTACGCGTCAGTCCAGTGATGCCAAGTGTAGGGATTTTTTCCTTTTTGTACGGGTTTTTTTCAAAAACATTACATGTAGAGAAAAAGGGAAAGATTTCTTACTTTGGTCGATTTGTAGGGATTTTTTCAATCGCAAATTTTTCTTCACAACTAAAAATTATACGCTTTCCAAATGTAAACTTTAAAACTTAAAAAAATTTATGCTTTTCTTTAACTGTATCATTAGAAAGTCGTAAATCTGATAATCAGCCTTATTGTGTTTGGCGTTGTCGTGTCGAATTCGACACAAAAACGACAAGGGTGCTATTCATTTAACATTGGCGTATTTGTTTGACGGTACCAAAAAACTAAAAACGACTACGCCAACCACAATAAGGGCGAATACCTCTATAATATGAAGTAATTAAATATGAGTGGCATTTTTGTTAATAATGACAAGTAAACATTTGTTCAAGGTGTATATACATATGTACATAGGTGGTATCGTAACAGCAGCTGATTATTATTTGCTGGTACAAATAATTGTCAAAACAACACATAGAAATTGCTGTATAATTTTTGATGACCCAGCTAAAGTTGCATTGTTGTCAAAATTTAATAAAAAAAGAATGCCTGAAAATTTATTATGCCATAAAGTCCGCTCATGCTTCCTTGCCAATAGATAACTTTTATTTCGGAAGTGAATGTGAAGAATTGTTAAAAACGTTTCCAAAAACCAGTGCTTAACACATAAAATCTGACTGTCTACAATTTTACACAACTGCACTTAAATAAATACAAAGAAGACTGCCACTAAATGATAAGTCAATCTTCGAAGAAATGGAATTTCAAAATCCTGTAGCCATTGGAAATAATAACAAAAATGAATATCAATTTAAATTGTTGCGCGATAAGTATACATTTTACTTATACTTACTAACACAAGAATGGTTAACTTTGGAAAATAGTTTTTTTGAGTATGAAAAGCAAATATTGTCTTAATTAGATGTTGAAGCATTTTGGTCCAAAATCTGCAATCCAAAAAATATATGACAATTTGATTTTTTCAAATTTTGCAAAAATAATAAAAATTTGACATAGTTTGCCACATGCTAATTTTTTTATGTAGTTGTTTTTATGTTATTCTTGTTGTTTTTAATGTTATTATACCCTTCACATAGTGATAGGGTATATATCACTTTGTCATTCCGTTTGTAATTTCTTTATTATGCATTTGCGACCCCATAAAGTATATATATTCAGGATCCTTATAGATAGGGAAGCCGATTTAGCGTTGTCCGTCTGTTGAAATCAAATTTCCGGAGTCAAATAAAAAGATACAGACCAGTTAATGGTGTCAAACGATCAGAAATATCCCGCTAACAATCGCTATTTAAAATCAGCAAAATCGGTTCACTATTGACCGAGATATAAGCGAAAACCCAGAGTAACCCATTTTTTTTAGGACAAAATCCGTGCATATATCCATATATATCTCAGTAACTATAGTCACTCTTGCCACAAAACTTGGCACGGATACTCCTAAAGAAGGGACCTAACTAATGGAAATTTTTTTTCAGATGGGACCAGGGGAAGGGGTCTTTTTCCTACAATTGCACAAATGTGGTAAAATATTTTATGCGCTATATCTCGTAAACTATAACAGCTATCGACTTAAAATGTTCTACAAAAAGTAATTGCACGCAAAGATCTACTTTTCACAGAAAAATTTTTTTGAGTGGGGGCAAAAAAAGGGGTAACTCCCATACAAATCGACAATTGTTATAAAATATTCGATACGCTATATCTCGGAAACTATAACAGATATCGACTTAAAATGTTCTACAAAAAGAAATTTGGCAAGAAAGCCCACGCTTTAAAAAAAAATTTTTTTGAGTGGGGGCAAAAAAAGGGGTAGCTCCCATACAAATCGACAATTATTATAAAATATTCGATACGCTATATCTCGGAAACTATAAAAGATATCGAAATGAAATGTTCTACAAAAAGAAATTTGGCAAGAATGCCTATGCTTTAAAGAAAAAATTTTTTGAGTGGGGGCAAAAAAAGGGGTAGCTCCCATACAAATCGACAATTATTATAAAATATTCGATACGCTATATCTCGGAAACTGTAACAGATATCGACTTAAGATGTTCTACAAAAAGTGATTGTACGCAAACATCTACACTTTAAAGAACAAATTTTTTGAGTGGGGGCAAAAAAAAAGGGTAGCTCCCATACAAATCGACAATTATTATAAAATATTCGATACGCTATATCTCGGAAACTATAACAGATATCGAAATGGAATGTTCTACAAAAAGTAATTGTACGCAAAGACCTACACTTTAAAGAAAACATTTTTTGAGTGGGGGCAAAAAAAGGGGTATCTCCCATACAAATCGACAATTATTATAAAATATTCGATACGCTATATCTCGGAAACTATAAAAGATATCGAAATCAAATGTTCTACAAAGAGTAATTGGGCAATAAGGCCTAGCTTTAAACAAACATTTTTTTGAGTGGGGGCAAAAAAAGGGGTAGCTCCCATACAATTTAACAATTTTTATGAAATATTCGATACGCTATATCTCGGAAACTATAACAGATATCCACATCAAATGTTCTACAAAAAGTAATTGGAACACAAGGCCTACGCTCTGAAGAAAAAAATTTTCGTATGGGGGGTGAAGAAGGGGTAGCTCCCATACAAATTAACAATTTTTATAAATTTTTTGATACGCTACTTCTGAAAAACTATTACAGCTATCGACTTCAAATATTCTACAAAAAGTAATAATCAAATAATTCATACATTTTGGAGAAAAGTTGGAGAAGAGCAGGGGGACTACAACATTTAACAAGTTTTATTAACCTTTAAATATGAATAATGTCGAAAACTTTTAAAACTCTCGACCTCAAATCTTCTTCATCTATTTCGATTATTCATACGAACGTTAAAATTTTGTTATTTTTTCTATGAACTTTAAAACTCGCACAAGGTTTTTTATTATATTGTTTGCAGTACAAAATTACTCGGCTGGGTATATTTAAAGACCAATGTGAAGGGTATATAAGATTCGGCACAGCCGAATATAGCGCTCTTACTTGTTTTTAATTGTGTTTATGTTATTATATAAACGAACCTGTATTTATGTAGCTGAATTGAAAATGTACAATAAAAATAAAACTTAATTTTTTTAAAAAGTGAAAAAAGTAGTGTAGGGAAAAATGTAGTGAAATAAAAAGTGGTTGTAGGGGAAAAAGGGGATTTTTCCCATAAGTGAAGGGATTTCTAAAAAAATCTCCTGGCATCACTGAGTCAGTCCCAGATGAGTTTTCAAACAAGGTGGATGGTTAGCGATTGTTTGTTCAATTACACTAACAAAAATATGAAATTAATATTATCTGAAACTGCACATATATAAGAACAAATGCGATAGCATTAGTGTGCCTATCACTGATTCAAACAGAATAAAATTATTTGCTTTTTTCTTAATTTCGATTTTGTTTACCTGCAAAAAATATTGTAGACTCAAAACATATTTATGTTTTAAATTGCAGAATTACAAAACAACAAAATACAAATTTATCACAGATTTTAATCTTAGAAACTATTGGCTTATAATACTGTCCAAAACAAATTAAGCTTTTTATGTATACACTATATTTAAATGTTTTTTAATTAATGTTTATAAACCTTTAAAGTCAAGATAATTACACATTTCGAGATAAATTGAATTGCATATATTTTCCAATGGTAAAATAGCAAAAAACACCAAATATTTTACTGTCTAAAAATTCAACGAATTTAAAATTATACCATGATGGAAATTAACAGCACTGGTGTATGTATGCAGCCGCCGCCTTCAAAATAATTAAGTAGCTAACTAAATGGCAATGATTGCTGCCAACTGCATTTGTAGTCGTGTTGCTTGCTGTCGTCTATGTGCTCAAGGCATTAATGTGGTTGGCGTAGTCGCTCTAGTTGTTTGGTATCGTCTAACAAATACGCCAAGGTTGTATGAATATCACCCTTGTCGTTTGTGTTTCGAATTCGACACCATTCGGCACGAATACGTCAAACACAATAAGGCTGAATGTTTCGCCACTCCGTTGTATGGCATAATCGGGTAGTTATTATACCCTTCACATAAGTGATAGGGGTATATATATGTAAGTACATACATTGTCATTCCGTTTGTAATTTCTTTATTATCCATTTGTAACCAATAAAGTATATATGTACATTCTGGATGCTTATAGATAGGGAAGAAGATTAAGCATTGTCAGTCTGTCCATTTGTCCGTGTTAGTGTTGAAATCAGCCTTCTGAAGCCGCCCGATGTCGTACAGACCCGTAAGTGGTATCAATCTGTCGGAAATATCTGCGAAGAGATCGTTATTGAAATTCAGCAGAATCACCCAAAAACTGACCGAGATATAAGCCAAAAAACAAGGCTGTCTCCAATTTTTTATTAAAAAAAAAAAAAAAAACAAAGGAAGGTACATACATACTTATGTACCTATTTTAGTACATACATACATATGTATGTACATATGCATGTAATAAAAAGAAGTCAAAACAAATCATGATCTGTTGCTCATTGCCTAATTTAAAACATAAAAAAAGAACTGAAAAAATTATATGAAAACACACACAACTTCTTCGGAGTTGGCATAAGAGCAATAAAGCTTACGACCGACCCCCATTAGTTTCTTCTTCCAAACATATTCCTAAAACATTTTAACCTCCTATCACCACGCCCTAAAAGGGTTGCCATACAAAATTTACAAAAATTATATGAAAATGCCCAGAACTTCTTCGGAGTTGGCCTTAGAGCAATAAAGTGTACGACCGACTCCCATTAGTTTCTTATCCCAAGCATATTTTTAGAATACTAACCCCCTATCTCCACGCACTAAAGGGATTGCTATACAAAATTTACAAAAATGATGTAAAAATGCCCACAACTTCTTCAGAGTCGGCCTTAGAACAATAAAAAGTACGACCGACCCCCATAAGCTTCCCCTTTTTTTCTCATATTTTTATTATTGAATCTTCGCTTAAGCGAACAAACAATAAGTATTCAAATCTTAAAACTAAGTAATTAATACTAGTCCAGTCAGTACCAGACTAAAATTTAAGTTCTCACAATAAGGATAACTAATTTTAAAAGTTTCATCTAAGAGCAATAGTATCCCTTCTTTTTAGGCGGGTGTGCCCACTATGTTGCAGGATGCTTCGAGCGAGCGGATTTGGATGTGTTTCCAAACACATTCCTAAAATATATACTTACCCCCTATCACCACGCCCTAAGGGGGTTGCCATACAAAATTAACAAAAATGAAAATGCCCACAACTTCTTCAGAGTTGGCCTTAGAGCAAAAAAGTGTACGACCAACCCCCATTAGTTTCTTCTCCCAAACATATTTCTAGAACGTACTAACCCGCTGTCTTCACGCCCTAAACGGGTTGCATACAAAATTTACAGACATTTTTTAAAAACACCTATAACTCCTACAGAGTCGGCATTGGAAAATAAAGTGTACGACCGACCCCCATTAGTTTCCCCTACCAAACATATTTCTAGAATATCGCCAACCTAAGGGGGCTGCCTTACAAAATTTACAAATATGATATAAAAATGCCCAGAGCTTTTTCACAGTTGACCTTAGAAAAATAGTGTACGACCGACCCCCATTAGTTCCCCTCCCAAATATATTCCTGAAATATACTTACCCCCTATCTCATTTAGGGTTGCTATACAAAATTAGAAAAAAATAAGGATAAAAACCCCTACATTTTTCCCGTAGTGACCCGTAGAGCGTTAAAATATGTCGTCTACCTCTATTTAAAAATTTAAAAAATATTTCATAAGTTAAAAAATTTTTAAAAAAAATTAAAAAAAAATCGGGGTTGCAAAGGCCAATGTGAAGGGTATGTAAGATTCGGCGCAGCCGAATATAGCACTCTCATTTGTTTTTAATGTTTGTTATTTTGGTTTTAAAATTAGCTTTTGGTTTTGGAAAATTGTTTATCAAATTTCAAATCACGTGGTGTACGGACGTGTCATGCGAGTATTATTTAAAACGAAAATATTTGTACTAAGTAAAAAAAAATTTTTAATATACAGACATACAATAGGTACATTTGTAAGTGAGAAGAGAAAATAAAAACCAAGATACAACTAATTAGGTAAACTTGTCCCTGCAACAACTACAAATTAGTACCAAAGTGTCAAACAACAGCTCATAGAAAAAAAACGATGAGTAATAATTTTAAACGATTAATATCATCAAATTGGTCAAATACAAAACAAAACTTATAAATAATTTTTGTTGTTTTATTTTTACAGGGAGAATATAATTTTGACATTTTGGCACTAATCAGCTGGGCCGACGAGACTACCTGGTTCTTTGTATCATGATAAAAATAAACTAAACAAAAACAAACGGTTAATGAGTAACAGTAATCGTTGTGACAATGAGCCGAAATGCTTACATTTTGTTAAGTTCAACAAGCGTTAGCAATGAAAATATTAGAGACCCTAAATATAGTAGAAACTATTTCAGTGCAAGTGTACCTAATTTGAATAAGTGTACTGAACAAGGGACAAATTTAGCGCAATATCTGTTTAAAAATTATAAAAAAAATACCGAGGTGCCATCTTCATCGCGATCTTCTTTATCAAGTCCTGGTGTCGCAACTACAGCTGCTAAAGGCGCTCTAGGCTCAACTCCTGCGTGTGATCCTACGATCCAGTTAGGGATTAATAGGTACGTAACAGTTCTTGAAAGGGGGTGAAGTCCGAAGTCGGCAGAAACATCTCAAACTGCAAAAATGTTGAAGGTAAACGAAAAGCCAACCTCATCGCTAAATCGTTTTGCCATCCTGCAAAAAGGTAACGATGCCCCCGTTACTGAAAAAAAGTCCTTTAAGCCATCTCTAATTTATTTGGAGGGAAAGAATTCGAATGATCTCGTCAAGCTTTTAGTCGGTTTGATTGGGGAAAACAACTTTTACGTTACTAACATTAACAAGACACAAATTCAGGTGAATGACGAAAAGGCTTACCGCACCACGGTTTCGGAGCTCGAAAAAATTAAGAAAAATTTATATACTTACCAACTTAAAAACGCTAAAGGCCTCTAGATAGTTATAAAATGTATTGACTTTAATGTTGACCCGGAGGAAATTAAAACTAATTTGTGCATAAAGAGCTTTAGAGTCAAATATGTTTCAAACATGAAGAACAGAGAAAAATACCCTTAACCATTATTCCGGGTGGAGCTTGAGCCTGGTGATATTAAACTGAGAAAAAATGACACTCACCCCATATATGATTTAAGATATATTATGCACCGTAGAGTTATAGTGGAGGTGCCACATAAGCGATCTGGACCCGTACAGTGCTTGAACTGCCAGGAATATGGCCAGACCAAAGCTTATTGTAAGTTGCCTTCTGTTTGTGTTGTGTGGGGATCTGCACGTTACGACCGAGTGCGACAAGCCAAAAGAAGATCCTAGGGTGAAGAAATGCAGCAATTGCGGTGGAAACCACACTGCCAACTAAAAAGGCTGCCCTGTTTTTGACTTAGTTAGATGCTCATCGAAGCCAAAAGTAGCTCCCGCCCAAGCTATTGAATATAACTACTACAAATATGCCCTCCTAGCACAGACGACTATAAGTAAAGTTTCTTACGCCAACGTTTTAAAGTTAAACAAGCCCAAAGCACACAAGCCTGCTCAATCAACAAAACATCAAGAAGGGCCAACAAACGAACCAACTGGTTAAAATTTAAGCCGCTTGGAAGCTGTAATTGACAATATGGTCAAACAATTTACGCAGATCATGGCGCAAATGGCTGGCATGATGCAAGAAATGCAAAAATGCAGTCTGCCGATGCTGAAGAGCTCTTATAAAAGAAAAGGAGAGCCCGAAGAGAATGGCAACACCATAGATCGCCCCAACTAAAAAATAAGCTGAAAGTGTGCACAAACCAATTAAAAAACTTGAAGGTTCAAAGAATTGCATCAGTTAAGGACTATTTTGAAGGTATAGACGCGACTCCTCAAACAAATTATTCTCTATGCCGATTAGCCAGACGTCTTAAAAGACCCATAATCGCAAAACCACCACTGCGTAATCTGAGAGGGTCCTGGGCTAGAAATGACGAAGAAAAACGCGATCTTCTCGCAAGCCACTTAAGGAATGTGTTCCCTCCCAATAAATGCACTGACGTGACTAGACGTCCTATAGAGACACGTTTCCGATTTTATGATGTTGCAGAGGCTATTGCTAACCTAAATGATAAGATGAGCAACAAAATGCTTTTAGAGCTACCTTTTACCGCTAAAAGAATTATTGTTTTTATTTTTAATGCCATCATTCGGCTTGAATATTTCCCGCCAATATGGAAAAAAAACTTAGTAAAGATGATTCCCAAGCCTGGTAAAGATCCTTCGTCAAAACTTTTCTAAAAGCTGCTTAAAAACAAGCTGAATCCGATTCTGAATGACAACAACTGCATTCCAAATCACCAATTCGGCTTTGGAAGTCAACACAGAACCATCGACCATACCCACAGATTGGTACAGTTTATAAGAAAAGCCTTTGAGGAAAAGAAGTACTGCTCCGCGCTTTTTATTGGTGTCTCTCAAGCATTCGACAAAGTATGGTATGAAGGCCTTTTAAACAAACTTAAACTCAATCTGCCAGCTAATATTTCTAACCTGCTAGAAAAATACTTAACCGGCAGACAATTTATGGTCAAAGAGGGAAATCAAATAAGTTTTTCTCAACCAATTGCGCTCAAGGCAGTATACTTGGTCCAATTATGTACTTGCTTTACACAGCAGATATACCAATCAATAGTCTCACACAAACGTCAACATTCGCTGGTGATACTGCTTTTCTCAGTATTCATAAAGACTCTAGGAAAGCTTCGAACCAGCTGCAACAACACGTAACCCATGTTGAGAAATGGGCAAAGTTATGGGGGATCAAAATAAATGAACAAAAATGTACACACGTAGCTATTACCTTACGCAAGGAAACGTGCCCTCCAATCACTATTAGCAACCATATGGTGCCTCAACGATGCAAGAGAAAATATCTTGGTATTCACCTGGATCGCCACCTCACATGGAAGCCTCATATATACACGAAGTTGGCGCGAACTTAAAGCTGCACAAATCTATTGATTAATCGGCAGAAACTCTGTGCTTCGTCTTGATTTTAAACTTCTACTCTACAAATCGATTTTAAATCCAATTTGGTGCTACGGTATACAATTATGGGGTACTGCTACCGGTTCCAACATAGAAAAAATTCAACGCCGTCAAAACAAAATCTTAAGGATGATAACTGGTGCTTCTTGGTATATTAAAAACAACAACATACACAAGGATCTGCAAGTTCCACAAGTTAAATGCGAATTCTTGAACTATGTGGACAAGAATTTAAATAAGTTGGAAACACATCCTAATCCGCTCGCACGAAACATCTTGCAACATAGTGGACACACTCGTCTGAAAAGAAGGGATACTAATGCACTTAGATGAAACTATTTAAATTAATTTACTTTATTTTGAGAACTTAAATTTTGGTCTGGTACTGACTGGACTAATATAATATAACTTAGTTCTAAGATTTGAATACTTATTGTTAGTTCGCATTAGCGAAGATTCAATAATATATATATGAAAAAATAAAATAAATTTGAACAATTGAAAATGATACTAAGCCCGCTTAAGTAAGCTTTTGGCAATAAAAATTTACATAACGAAACATGCCGTGGATAAGATGGAAAACTGGAATTCATTTGCTTTTGTCTTAGAGTCATCCACAAACAATAATAATCTAGAGTTGTGTAGTTCATAAACAAACTAGTTAAATTGAACTATTCAGTAAACTGAACTATGTGAGCGGGTTAGTTCACTGAGCGCTTTTAGCTCCATAGTTCATCGTTCATTTTGATTTTTGTGTATTTTCGCTCATGTTTCTATAATAATAAAATAGTAAAATTTTTTCAAAATAAATTTTTTTCGTTTTATTACCAAAATTGGAAGTATATAAATTTTGCGATTTATATACTTCCGATATAACACTGCTTCGCTTAAAAAGGGCTGCAATAAAAGTTTTATGTTTACCTACCAAGTCAAATGAACTACTGAGCGACCTAGTTCAGTAAGATGAGCTCAACAAAAAAGAGCGGTCAGTTAAAAGAGCTGGTTAACCCAACTATAATAATCACATTTGTATAAGCCTGCAATATTTGTTCAAACATTTATGACTAGACTGAAAACTATGCGTATGTGCAGCTTTTTTTTATAATTTTATGTAAAGTCTGAAGGAACAGCGAATTCATGCGCCACTTCGATTTGTTACACAAGTTGGTTAAAAAAAGCTGATCTGAAAAATCTGGAAAACTGCTTAAGAATATCAAATAAAATCAGATTCTTTAAAATTCATGAGCATAAACATATGAACATACAATTTCTATCTGTTATATATCATGATTACGTTTGTCAATCGAAGTCAATTAAAGAAGAAGAACATCAAACTCATGTAGAAATTAAAGATAAAAAATATTTTTTAAGTTTAATTTTTTATTAACAATTTTATTATCACCTTTTCAAGTTATTTTTTTTTGCTTTTTTTTTTATGGAGCGTGATCCCAAAAATTTCAAAGAGTTTGCCCGCTTTCCAGGGAAAACAAACTCGGGAAAATAAAAACCCTACACACAGTGGTTGTACATGTATGAAGGGGGCTGACAAAAGTACTTGGTAATAAAAAAATCATCTTGAAACATACAAAGCGTATTTATCACAACTTATGCGTCATATTTTTGAAAAATCGGCGTGCTTGCCATTGAGCACACCCAATTTTTGCATATTTAAAAATGTGTTTTTGGTTACACTGTAATTTTCGCTTTATTCCAAAATCTATAACAGCTATCAGCTTTAAACCTGCTTTAAAATAATTGTACTTTATACCTAGAAATAAAAGCATATTTTTTGTAAGAAGCGCGGAGATTGGGAGCCCCCATACCATCAGAACAATTTAATGAAATTAAATTTCGGAAAGAGTATGAGGCACGTTTATGCTAATCTTTACTTTAAAAAAAACTTAGTTAAATATATTACTGTTACTGCGATGTTGCTACTAGACTTGGTTTGTTTATGGCAATAAACCAAGGTTGGCAACCGAAACGAATAACGGTATCGGTAACGGTATTAAAAAATTTATCATTTCGGTATCGGTATTTTGATTATATCGGTATCGGTATAGATACTTACTTAATGGTATTTATAAAAGATAAAAAAAAACTATATTCAATTTAAAAACATAGTTAAGCTTTTATTTATATGTTCTCTTTTTTGTTAGGCTAATAAAAAAAATGCTGACTTGTAGAAGTAGGTACATTGTTTAAAAACATTTTTAAAAACTAATAGGAACATAAAATAGAATTCCAAACATTTGTATAATAAACCAATATTTTTTTAAATAAATAAAAAATCAGTATTCATTAAAATATGTAAATACCAGGGTACACTTATACAAGTTAAAATTATAAATATTTTAGAAAGTGAATAAGGAATTAATTAATTTTGTATTAGGTTTTAAATTTTTTGACATTTACTTTTTCAAACACAAAAAGGAAATGCAGAGGGCGAATTTTTGTATTCACCTTGATACTACCCTTGTATATACATACTTTGTTCTTGTTATACCCTTCACATAAGTGATAAGGGTATATAAAAGTTTGTCATTCCGTTTGTAATTCCTTTATTATCCATTTTGGGACCCCATAAACTATATATATTCTGGATCCTTATAGATAGGGAAGCCGATTTAGCCGTCTGTCCGTGTTATGGTTGAAATCAACTTTCTGAAGCCTCCCGATATCGCATAGACCCGAATGTGGTATCAAACTGTCACAAATAGTCGCGAGAAAATCGGTATTGAAATTCAGCAAAATCGCCCGATAAATGACAAAAAACCAAGACTACCTCCTTTTTTTGAGTCTACAACAACAACAAGGAACATACTTTTACATGTAATAATAAAAAAACAACAAAAAAAGAAAAAAAACAGAACCAGTCATGTTGATATTACTGAAACACACCCAAAACAAAAATTTTATTAGTATAAGTGTTCATACATATAACAGCGTTGCCATACAAAGCTTAATTTAAACAATTTTAAAATCGCTCCTACGGCTTCCAGGGTTCTCCTACAAAGGTAAAATGAAAGACCGACCCAAATTATTTTTTCCATCCAAACATTTTTGTGGAACATACTTACTCTCTATCTCCAGCCCCTGACATGGTTGCCATACAAAATTTTAAAAAATAAGGTAAAACCCGCTACAACTTCTCCGGAGTCGCCCGTAGAGGAAAAAAATGTATCACAGACCCCCATTAGTGTTTCCTCCCAAACGTATTCCTAGAGCATACTTACCTCCTCTCTCTACGCCCTAAGGGGGTTGCCATACAAAATTTACAAAAATGATATGAAAATGCCTACAACTTCTTCAGAGTTGGCCTTAGAGCAATAAAGTGTACGACCGACCCCCATTAATTTCTTCTCCCAAACATATTCCTAGAACATACTTACCCTATATCTCCGCGCCCTAAGGGGGTTGCCATACAAAATTTACAAAAATGATATGCAAATGCTCACAACTTCTTCAGAGTTGGCCTTAGAGCAATAAAGTGTACGACCGACCCCCATTAGTTTGCCCTCCCAAACATATTCCTAGAATATATGTACTTACCCTCTATCTCCACGCCCTAAGGAGGTTGCCATACAAAATTTACAAAAAGGATATGAAAATGCCCGCAACTCCTTCAGAGTTGGCCTTAGAGCAATAAAGTGTTCGACCGACCCCTATTAGTTTTCCCCTTAACATATTCCTAGAACATACTTACCCCCTATCCAAAACGCCTTAAGGGGGTTGCCATACAAAAATGATGTAAAAATGCCCACAGCTCCTTCAGAGTTGGCCTTAAAGCAATAAAGTGTACGACCGACCCCCATCAGTCAATTTTTGGAAAAAAATATAAATTAAAATTTAATTAATAGTTTATAGCCTTGAAAAATACATTTAAGTTTACTGTTTGGGATATTTAAAAAGCATTTATTTTTTTAGATGCATATGTAAACAATAAGGAACACAATATATGGTTTATTAAAACAGCTCCGCGTTGGATCGAATCACAATGACTGCACTTAAACTATCCTCGTCTAACCTATTGCGGCTAGGGTTCAGTACATATTTTACCCCCGAAAATAATCTTTCTACACTAACTTGTGCACCTGGTACAGCTAACACAACTTTTGCTATAGCATATAATTCTGGCTTAGTTTTACTTTGTTCTTTCCACCAATTAAGAACATTTATGTGCCTTTGTACAGGTTTTTCATTTCTTAAAGCATTTAGCAACTTACATAATTTGCCATTGTTTGGGGTTAAAGAGAATATTTTTTTTTCAATATTTTTGTGAACTGCTTCTACACAGTCGGATGATGTACTCGAGCTGCAGTTTGCATCATCATCAGAAGCTATGTTAAAGTTTTGAGATATGGTGTTTATTCTGACACTTACTTTTACAATATGATCAATTGCCCGTTCAACTAAGGTACCCTTAAGAACAATATTCCAACCTGGGTCCAGGAACAGCGCACCTAGAAAGGCTTCATTCTCAAAAATAATTTTTTCTTTTTTTATTTCCTCAAGTAAATTGTATGGAAAATTGTTTTTAACTTTCTGAAGTTCAATTGTGCATGAAAACCAAGCGTTTTTAGATTTTTATTACCAAAGCATATAATCGTATTACGGGTATCAAAGGAAACGGTATTTCGTTACCGGTATCAGAGGTAACGGTATTCTGATTCCGGTATTTTGCGAAACAAATTATTCCGGTATCGGTATCAATGCCGGTTACCAAATTTAAACGGTATCGGTAACGGTAGCCGACCCTGCAATAAACTGGTTCATTAAAACTCCAAGCCCCGTATAAATTACATTGTGGTTCGTAGAAAAAATTAACTAGGCTGTTGTAAAAATGAGCTAATGGAACCGATTGACCCAACTCTAGTTGTTACTTTTAATTTAGTATGCTATTAAAAGTAAAAATTTTGGCTGTTTCGATGAAGCAACTATTTACTGTGATGTTGTTACTTTAAATTTGGTATGTTATTGTAAAGAAGCAATTTTGAGTCTTCTTGTGACATTTTGATTTGTAGAAACAAAGAATCAGCGATAACCGTCACTGCTTAAAATAACCGTGATTTACAAATCACGTTTACTGTCCACAGTGCTCTTTAAAAATCACGGGATCGCTCTTATCTGATCACAAGTATACACAGTTTTGGATTACAGCAACTGACAGTTGTATTTCAGGTTAGTTGGGGCGTAAACAATCCGAAGTTCCACAATAAAATAAACTTAAAATTATTTCTGCATTGCTTTTAAATCAGCTTAGTAGTTTAGGATATGTTAGAATAGTTTAAGGAAATTGAGCCAATTTCAACATCACGTATCCAAAGTAGAGAAATGGGCAAAGCTATGGGGTATTAAAATAAATAAACAAAAACGAACCCACGTTACTTTCATTTTGCGCAAAAAAACGGGCCCCTTAATTTTTATTAACAACCATACGGTGCCTCAACGAATTGAAGCGAAATATCTTAAAATTCACCTATATCTCCGCCTCACATATAAATGCGAAGTTGACACAAATGAAACAGTCCAAATCCAAAAAATTTTTTAATTATTATATTTAGTCGTAAGTACCAATATTAATAATTATTTAAAATGAAATTAAATGGCTCCAAAAGGAATGCAATTTACTCTTGAAATTAGGCAACTAATAGTTAGGCTAAGTTTTGAGGGTAAAACCGTAAAGGAAATTTCCGAATTGGAAGGAAAAAGCAAATCTACGGTTCACGATATTAAAATAAGTTTAGGTTGGCTAATAAAAACAGAGAAGGTCAAGGCAAAATTTTGAATGAGCGGGAAGAGCGTTTGATTTTAAAGAAAGTCAAACAAGATCCCTTTAAAACTGCAAAAAACTGTAAAAACTCGCACTGGGAAAGATGCTTGCTAAATACCGTACGCAACAAATTACATAAATACAATTACTATGGACAAGTTGCCAGAAAAAAGTCATTTATAAGCCTAAAGGTACGTTTAGACTATGCTAATATTTGCCCAAACACAACAAATAATGGTTTGGGCTAAAGGTGCGTTTAGATTGTGCTAATATTTGTGCAAAATAATAAAAATTTTGTTTGTCCTAGTGTAAACACTCGAATTTGTTAGCCACCAAATATTTTTCGACTGTTTGTTGGCTAAAAAATTCTTTGTTTGTGAACAAAGCTTTGCATAGCGTAAACACTTTGTCAGCACGTCGTTACAAATATTTGCCTCGATATTTTGTTTGTTCTTACAATATTTTTGGCGGAACAAATAGCGACAAATAATTGTAGAAACGTGGTAAAGTGAGGCCAAACGCAAAAAAAATGGTAATAAATCTGTATCTTCGAAACTATTTGTCCAATTATAAAATAATGTATGAAGGAGTCGTAGAGGAAGACCCAAGGTTTTAGAAAATAAAATTTTGGACTACCCTGTATATACATACATTAAGCTACAGGGTGCCAAAGTTGACCTCCTCGGGCTTACAAAACATTTCTATGCTTATAACTTTTGTAAATATCAACCGATTTCAATGATTTTTAGATTTATTTGATGAAAATTAAAATCTGAAAAGAAAACGTCATCACTCTTTCTTAAGGTGCGTTTAGACTGTGCTAATATTTGTGCAAAATAATAAAAATTTTGTTTGTCCTAGTGTAAACACTCGAATTTGTTAGCCACCAAATATTTTTCGACTGTTTGTTGGCTAAAAAATTCTTTGTTTGTGAACAAAGCTTTGCATAGTGTAAACACTTTGTCAGCACGTCGTTACAAATATTTGCCTCGATATTTTGTTTGTTCTTACAATATTTTTGGCGGAACAAATAGCGACAAATAATTGTAGAAACGTGGTAAAGTGAGGCCAAACGCAAAAAAATGGTAATAAATCTGTATCTTCGAAACTATTTGTCCAATTATAAAATAATGTATGAAGGAGTCGTAGAGGAGGACCCAAGGTCTTAGAAAATAAAATTTTGGACTACCCTGTATATACATACATTGAGCTACAGGGTGCCAAAGTTGACCTCCTCGGGCTTACAAAACATTTCTATGCTTATAACTTTTGTAAATATCAACCGATTTCAATGATTTTTAGATTTATTTGATGAAAATTAAAATCTGAAAAGAAAACATCATCACTCTTTCTTATTACCTGTTACAGTTTAAACGATATTTGGGTTTGAAATTTAAAATTGTTGTTTTTGACCTAGACTTTATTTGGTTTGTTGCAAATGTCTGCAATTGTAGTTATGCTAAAAATATTTTTAAAAATATTTTTGTATTTCTAAAAAGTTTGTTAAGCCTGCACAAAAAAATTTATTTAATTATCTTCATTCGTCTAGCCGTGAAAAATATGCAAAGTCAAAATTTTCAAGGTGATTTCAAAAATGGCATAATTTTGACAAAAATTTAGCACAATTGATTAACTTTTTTTGCAAATATTTGTAAAAATAATTATTTCTTTTTTAACGTTTTTGGAAAAAGCAGGCTTCAGTATATGTTAGTAGTATATTTTTGAAAGGATTTAGACGTGCACCCTACGCCAGGCATTGGTCGAAAATATGGAATTTTTCAACGAAATTTTAAATTTATTGGCCGAGAAAAAAAAACGCAAGCCAGTTTTTGAAAAATTGGCCCGAAATTAAAATAACTTATCTTTTGAGTTTTCAATTTTAATTAAGTTATTCACCGCCCGCTCAAAAATGGGGTCACGAGGGTAAATGTTATTAATATAGGCAAGTTTTAAGATGCGTGTAATATAATAGCTCAGAAAATAACTTTAAAGTTACTTAACTCTTTTTGTTTTTTATTTAAATAATAAATAACATAATATTATAATAAAGTTTTAAATCCATTACGTTATCATAAATCAACAATCTGACCCCTTATTTTTTTTCTAAAGGTAAAAAATGTAAGCAAATCTCCATCTGTTTACCTTTTCAATTATACTTATATAATATTTGTATATTATTAGTTATTTAATACTATATTAACTGCCCTTAAAACAGCTATCTTGCGTCAAATTTGTTGAAAGTCCATTATTTTGTAGGGTGTGTATATACATTAGCTATGGCATAGTGATATATGAAAATTTTTGCAACGAGATTTTGAAGTGCTCCCGGCTTTTAATTTGTAAGACTTGGAAAAAAATACATATGGCAAAAAATGGGGGAGTTTGGTTGTGGGTAAATGGCGCCTCATCTTTTCACGTTGCTTTACAAACACAATTTGATACTATTTGGCAGATGGATTTCATAAACATAACAACAACATTATTTGACAGATGTTTGTCATACACACCGGACAAATAAAATTATTTGTGCAGTGTAAAGGGGTATACAAATATTTGTACCAAACATGTCTGACACCAAACCTTCTGTTATTTGTGCAAATAAAACTCAAACAAATATTAGTGCAATCTAAACGCATGCCCAAATATTAGTCACAAACCATACTATTAGCCCAAACCATTATTTGTTGTGTTTGGGCAAATATTAGCGTAGTCTAAACGTACCTTTATTACCTGTTACAGTTTAAACGATATTTGGGTTTGAAATTTAAAATTGTTGTTTTTGACCTAGACTTTATTTGGTTTGTTGCAAATGTCTGCAATTGAAGTTATGCTAAAAATATTTTTAAAAATATTTTTGTATTTCTAAAAAGTTTGTTAAGCCTGCACAAAAAAATTTATTTAATTATCTTTATTCGTCTAGCCGTGAAAAATATTCAAAGTCAAAATTTTCAAGGTGATTTCAAAAATGGCATAATTTTGACAAAAATTTAGCACAATTGATTAACTTTTTTTGCAAATATTTGTAAAAATAATTATTTCTTTTTTAACGTTTTTGGAAAAAGCAGGCTTCAGTTTATATTAGTAGTATATTTTTGAAAAGATTTAGACGTGCACCCTACGCCAGGCATTGGTCGAAAATATGGAATTTTTCAACGAAATTTTAAATTTATTGGCCGAGAAAAAAAAACGCAAGCCAGTTTTTGAAAAATTGGCCCGAAATTAAAATAACTTATCTTTTGAGTTTTCAGTTTTATTTAAGTTATTCACCGCCCGCTCAAAAATGGGGTCACGAGGGTAAATGTTATTAATATAGGCAAGTTTTAATATGCGTGTAATATAATAGCTCAGAAAATAACTTTAAAGTTACTTAACTCTTTTTGTTTTTTATTTAAATAATAAATAACATAATATTATAATAAAGTTTTAAAATCCATTACGTTATCATAAATCAACAATATTTTATAAACTTTCAAATATAAAAAATTTTCACAAAAAAAAACTAAATATAATATTTTGGAATTTTTTTAATCTGACCCCTTGTTTTTTTTCTAAAGGTAAAAAATATGATATGTAAGCAAATCTCCATCTGTTTACCTTTTCAATTATATATAATATTTGTATATTATTAGTTATTTAATACTATATTAACTGCCCTTAAAACAGCTATCTTGCGTCAAATTTGTTGAAAGTCCATTATTTTGTAGGGTGTGTATATACATTAGCTATGGCATAGTGATATATGAAAATTTTTGCAACGAGATTTTGAAGTGCTCCCGGCTTTTAATTTGTAAGACTTGGAAAAAAATACATATGGCAAAAAATGGGGGAGTTTGGTTGTGGGTAAATGGCGCCTCATCTTTTCACGTTGCTTTACAAACACAATTTGATACTATTTGGCAGATGGATTTCATAAACATAACAACAACATTATTTGACAGATGTTTGTCATACACACCGGACAAATAAAATTATTTGTGTAGTGTAAAGGGGTATACAAATATTTGTACCAAACATGTCTGACACCAAACCTTCTGTTATTTGTGCAAATAAAATTCAAACAAATATTAGTGCAATCTAAACGCATGCCCAAATATTAGTCACAAACCATACTATTAGCCCAAACCATTATTTGTTGTGTTTGGGCAAATATTAGCATAGTCTAAACGTACCTTTACAAACTTCCCCAAACTTATTGAAAAACCTGCACAGAGTCCAGACTTAAACGTAATTGAGCATCGTTGAGAGGAATTAGCTAGAAGAGTGTATCAAAAAAAAAATTTAACACCATAGCTCACCTAAAAGAAGCTTTACTAGAAGCTTGGAACTCTATAGAGCCGGAAGTCTGCCAAAACTTAGTTAAGTCAATTTCAAAGTGCTTACAGGCAGTTTTGGATAACAAAGGATATGCAACTAAATATTGATTTTTTTTTTTTTTAATTTTTGCCATTGATACTATCCTTTGTCCGATTGAGCGAAAGAAATTGAATATTTTTAATATTTTTATTAAAGTTTGCCGTTATATTTATGAAAGACGTTGTTTTTTCTACTGTTATGATAGATAAGTATGTAAAGTAGAAATATCCCAGCAAAAAAAGCTTACTTATCATTCTTAAATTCATTGATGAAAGGCAACCCGAAGTAGTTCCATTTTTGGGGAAGCATCAATGAATTTAACACTTGCTTGTCATAGGAGGTAAGTCATCCAAAAAATTTAAAAAATCGTAGACAATATCTTTGTTATTATTGATTATTTTCTAATAACTTGTTTTATGTTAGTCCTTGGAACTTTGCGCATACTTAGATACTGTATAAAATACACATTAAAAAAAATTCAATTCGAAAATTTTTTGGTATTCAATGAAAATGCTATGATTTTAGAACAACTTCCAATTTTTTTTGTTGGGATATGTAAAAAAACAATATATTTAGGAGTTTAGTGTAATTTAAGATTAAGCATGAACAAAGTATATATGTATAATATAAAGAGACTTTTTTATAAAATCTTTGATACGCTTTATTTCGGAAACTATAACAGCTTTTGAATTTTAGTTTCCCACCAAATGTAATTGCGTCGCAATACCTACATGCTGTAAGAAAAAAAGTTGGATAGGAGCAGAAAGAGCGTAAGCACCCATACAAATGAACAATTTTTAGTACAGTATTTATCGCTTATATGCACGTCGGTTATAAGCATTTCCCGCTTTTATGCATCCAAGCATGTGCAATTTCAGGTTATAATTAAAAATATGTATACATAAAAATTTCGTCTATATGCATTTCGCTTACAATAATTTCTCGCTTTAATGTACCAAAACTTTAATACAATTTGGATCAATTTCAAAAGAAAATGTCTTCTATATGCATAATTCACAATTTTGCAAAAATTGTACCAAAATTGTTTCAACATAAAGTAACATTCCCATCTATCAAAATGTACCATCAAATAAAGTATCATTCATATCTATAAAAAAATGTTAGCCATAGGTAAACCAAAACAGCCTCGATGTTTTAAAAATAAAAAAGTACCCATTATGTATTTGCCGCAAAACAAGGCATGAATGACATAGGACATTTGGACTGAAACAATGCTAGCTTTTCATGTAGAAATAATTCAGCAAAATAGGAAAATAATCTTATTCGTTGATAAAGCCACAGCCCATAAGCAGATAAGTTTAAAAAACGCTGACGTTCAATATTTACCAGCAAATAGCACCAAAATTTTACAGCCATTAGATCAGAGGATCATTCATGTATTCAAGGCATACTGTCGAGAAAATTTAATACGTTAAAGAATATGCTATATGTTCTAGAGTCTGCCAAAAAAGTTGAAGATTTTAAGAAACACCTTATTTGTTAGCAGCATTATATATAGCCAAGCGAGCATATTGGATGGTAACTCCTAGTACCATTTAAAACTGCTTTAAAAGGGTGGTTTCAAAAAAAAACAGGCTTATTTTTTTCAATTTATATGGTTTTTAATAGACATATTTCAGTATAAGTTGTTTCTGAATCTTATGAGCTGCCAGTGATGTAAGATGGCGAAAATGAAATATTTATAACTGCTGACCTAAGTTCAGCATTTGGAGCTGAATTTGAAAAATTTGTAAGTCTGGACTAAAAATTTACTTTGTCATGCACCACCTCACGAGGAGGAAATCGTTTCTGAGCTCCAATCAAGCGGAGATGATGGAAAGGATTTTGTCTACTTTTTTTATATGCACCCTTTATGCAAATATCAGAGTTTTTATGTATGATACATACAAACGAGTTTTTTTATAAGCACCGTATATGCATATAAACGAGTTTTATATATGCATTTTCCGCTTATATGCACAAAAAGCTGTGCATTTTCAGAAATATGTATGTACATATAACTGAGAAATACTGTATTTAACTTAAAGTGTCGACTTCAAACCTTCTATTACGAATATACATATATAGCGGTCTTGTTTTAATAAGGGTTAATGGATAGATAATGGATAGATAGTGCTAAAAGACTTAAAAATATTCTAAAGCAAAATTCTTTTCCGGCAAATTTGATTAGCACCTTGATTTATAAGAATATAAAGGTAAAACATACTGAGTAGAAAGATAATGTTAAATTGTTCAAGTCGATAACGTATGTACCAGGCTTATCTGAACCAGTGGAAGGAGCAAAAATTCAAAACGAAGAGAGATTTGGACTGGCACGGACGTAATATATCAGATAAAATGTAAGGGAAATGAGCACAATATCTGCGAACAAGTATACGTGGGAACAACTAAAAATAAATTGAAAACTAGAATATCCGGGCACAAATCTGACATTAAATGCAAAAATATTTTATCGACGCAAAAAACAGCAGAAAGTGGACATGCACCTCACTTTGACGACGTAAAAATATTACAGAGAGAAGAGAAATATAATAAAAGTTATACACTTGAGATGTTACACATAATTAACACACCGTTACATAAGAGAATTATGTAATTTTAAAAGCGATACTGATAATTGTGCACAAAGCTATAGCCAAGGCATATTCATATAAGGTGGTCGCATTAAAAAAATTAAGAGAGTCGTTCTCTTACTCTTTATTTTTTTTATATGAAGTTTGACACCAAAATTGAAAAATTTTTCGAGTTTAGTGCCAAACTCCATGTAAAAAAAAATAAGAGTAAGAGAACGACTCTCTTAATTTTTTTATTGCGGCTACCTTGTATCGATATGCCTTGGCTATAGCTATATTATAAATAAGAACAAATGTTGCCGTTACTTAAATTTTATACGTACAAGTTTTTTGTTGACTCAATGTAAGTGTTTTTGTATATTTATGTTTGTTATTATTAACAGCACAATGGGACATAAGTGTGATTTATATGTTTTGTTTTGCTAATTTTTATTTTTAAGATTCCTGAAGATGACGTCCAAAGGATGTCGAAATATTGAAAGATTTTAATAAAAAGGGGAAAAATTTAAACAAAACTATGACCTCAAGCTCAATTATTTCAACTTTATACATATTTTAAAAATTTTTAATTTAAGCCTTTGCTTTGCTTCCATTCCAATAAAAACATATATTTTACATTTGTTTCAGCAATCTATGTATATATTTAAAAATTTTTATTATATATAAATTAAAAATCAACAAGTTTCAAACCTTGCAAACACAAATTATTTTTGGGCAAAAATATCCAAAGATATTTGAAGATACTATGCAGATTAAAACACAATGTGGAAATAACTTAGAGGTTATTTAAATGCAGAATTTCGGGACTTTTACTTAGTTAAATAGAACGAATTGTTTTCGAGCTACGCTCGTAATTAAAAAAAAAACGGCATACAAATTTGAGTAAGTGCCCCAAATAACCTTAAAAATAACTTTTAATTGTTCTTATCCAAAATTGACCATAACTTGCAAACTTGTGTAATAGCTATCGACTTTAAACCGGTTGTGAAGTGTTTTAAAAATAACGATTGGGATTAAGCAATCACGGATTTCGGAGTAAAATATTTTTAGTCAATACTTTTAACTTCTGTTTAATATCTATCTCAGGAACACTCTTTTTAGCTTAAATATTATTCTCTTATAAAAGTAATTGCTTATTTAGAGTTTTCGAATCGACTCTTTTTAAGACCAAGTTTATTTATTTAAAATGGCGGCTAAAGGCGCGTGTCGGACATAAACATGTTTATTTTTGGAGTTTTTAGCTACAGTCGTCAAATCAGAATAAAATTTGCAACTTTATTTATTTTTTAATTTTAGATATTATTGCATCTTTACCTTTTTGAACTAACAAGAGGTATTCAAATCTTAATATTTAATATTTGTTCATCCAGTGGCAGGCAAAAATTTAAGTTACTAAAAATATGAATTAATTCCATTCGTTTTATCTAAGGGAAATAGTATCCTTTTTCTTCGAACGAGTGTGTCTGCAACGCAGTGAAATTCTTCGAGCGATTGTATTCGGATGTATTTCCAGTTTGTTCAAATACTTACACACAGGACTTCGCATTTAACTAGTGGAACTTTTAGATTCTTGTTGGTGTTTTTAATATACCAAGGAGAACCAGTTATCATTCGTACGATTTTGTTTTGACGACGTAGAATTTACTCTATGTTGGAGGCAGTGTTCCATAATTGCATAGCATAGCAGAAGCTTACAATCGCACCAAGCTTACATTTTCTACCAATTAATAAATGAATTTATGTGTGACTTTCGTGTGAGGCGACGATCTAGGAGAATGCCAAGGTATTTCGCCTCAAGGTGTTGAGCCATCATCTGATTATTAATAAAAAATTGAGTAGTACATTTCTTTGTGTAAGGTAAAAGTTACGTGGGTGCATTTTTTATTTATTTATTTTTATTACCCATAACTTTGCCCATTTCTCTTCTTGAATAGTATGATGCTGTAGTTTGATCGAGGTCCCTATAGAATCTTTATGAGTTCTGAAAAAAACAGTATCACTCGACGTTTGTGTTTGACTATTAGTTTAAATGTCTGCTGTGTAAAGAAGGTACTGGATTCGTCCTAGAATACTACCTTGGGGTACGCCAGCACCAATTAGCTGAGGGCAACTTCTGTGATCCCTCTTTTTGATCATAAGCTGTCAGTGGTTTATGTACTTTTCCAAAAGGTCTTTAAGATTCAAAAGCAAGTTCAGCTTTAGCTTGATTAGCAGGCCTTCCTGCCATATACACACACAAAAAATAATCTAAGTAAACTTTGCTTAAATCAAGCCATAGCGGTGTCAAAGGTACGGATTTTTTTAAACCAAGTACGGAATTTCTTACTTCAAGTACGATTTTTTTAGTACGAATTTCTTACTTTTAGCCACAACTAATCCAAAAAGGGATTGATTTAAGTTCGGAACCGTACTTGATGTAAGCCAAAAAAGATTGATTTAGGCCGTAAACGGAATTAATTTGAAAATGAAATGCTTTATTAAAGAAGAAGGAAGAGTTTAATTTTTATTTTTTAGATACTTAAATTATAATTTAAAAATTTTATTTTTTGTACTTACCGTAGCTGAGATTCGAACTAGGAATTTTCCGCACTGCAGCACAAGCGCGCTACCTCTAGGCCACCGAGACACTTTGTTTTTAAATGTAAAATAATATTTTAAAAAAGCAAGCTTTTTTCTGCTTGATTTGTTGAAGTTATCCGAATAGGCTTGGTTTAAGAAAATGTAAGTACGGATCATACTTAAAAATTTCAAGAGAGATTTTGGATAAATAAAAGAATAAAATTTTTTGATTTTAGAAAGCGGTTTTTCTTTCTGTGTACTTTATAAACAGATGTCTCAATCATCAATACGCAGAAAAAATTATTCCTACGTATTTTTCAATGAACGCGCTTATTAAAAAGCCAAAATGGGTTTTAACTAATAATTTAATTGTCCCAATAAAATATGTAGGTTTTTATAGAAATTTAACCATTTGTGATGCTTATTAAAAAATTCTTTTGAAAAGCAGTAATTTTGTATAGTCATTTTGTAGTTCAACGCTTTTGTGCCCTCGTTTTTCCAAGTATGCAACACAGATTATGTTTGGTATACAAAAATAAAAAACAAACATAAACGATAATATAAATAAAGCATGAAATACATTCCTCGCCACAGGCTACCGAACACAACCAGTCAAAAATAGAATACACGTGTGCTTATGAGAATAATTTTTTTAATAGCTACAATGCAACACGGCTACGGGTTGCTGTCAATGCTAATTTTGTGACGTGGTCGAAATTAAACTAATTTATATTTTTATACGCGACCCTTAACAAATTAGTGCTGCCAATACGGTAAGATGCAAATAATATAGCTTAAACAATACAAAAAGACTTTAGGTGGCACCACTGAAATCATATTGCTCATATGTTTATTTTGTAGTGGTATTCTAGTAAATATTTCAGTAGCAGCCAGTCGGACACAAATATAGCAAACAACTTTTGTGTTCGTGTGTCCCTGTGTTCTTATAGCTTGAATGTGTTTAATGCATAAGAATTTAGAGAATCGAAATCCAATGTCTAGTGGTTAGAGTCTCTGCCTGAAAATCGCATGGTGCCGTGTTCAATGCTTGACCCGGCTTAAAACTTTTTTAATTTTTAATTATTTTTATTTTTATAAGTTTGTTTATAAAATTTTTATAATTTTCTGTTTTTTGTTTTGCCTTTGCTTATGATTGCTGAGGTGTGTGGAGCTCTTCTCATTTGACTTGAGGTTAGTTTAATTTTGTGAATGTGGGTAAATAAAAGTAATATTTACACTATAAAAAGCAGAATGGCTTGTTGGTTGAATGGAAAGAGGGTACGCGCTGCAACCATTAGGCCGCAGTCGATGCTGAGACCGATTATGTACTAATAAAACTAGTTTTATTTGTAAATAAATTAAACTAAATATTATTTTAACAATAAAATATATGAAAAAAAATTAAATAATTATAAATAAATAAATATATAATATTATTTAGGATTTAATCCCAATTTTCATGTATATTAATAGGGTTGGTTGTTGGTTAAGTTCGTCTATATGCATTTCATTGGTTCTTACACCAAATCATCAGTAGACTTCAACACAAATTTTTAAAAAACTTATGAATATTTTCTGTCGTTATATACCTATAATAACCTCAATAAACAAATTGAGAATTACTATAAGCAAACCAAAACGTTCAAGTTTTTTTAAGAATCCAACAAACCAATATTCGCTGTTTTGATTTTCTTTTTCCCGTTTACATTTGAATAACCATTGGTTATTATTAAATGTATTATAAGGGCTACCGAAAACAAAACCTTGTTGTTAAACAACACATTTTTAGGATTTAATCCCAATTTTCTTGTATATTTAAATCCTAAATAATATTTTAAAAGTGTTGTTACACAGCAAGGGTTTTTGTTTCATGAGTTTTTTAAGAATTTGGGTTGAAATGCATATGGACAAACTTAACCAACAACAAACCCTATAAATATACATGAAAATTGGGATTTAATCCTAAATAATATTTTAAAAGTGTTGTTAAACAACAAGGTTTTGTTTTCGGTAGCCCTTATAATACATTTAATAATAACCAATGGTTATTCAAATGTAAACGGGAAAAAGAAAATCAAAACAGCGAATATTGGTTTGTTGGATTCTTAAAAAAACTTAAACGTTTGGTTTGCTTATAGTAATTCTCAATTTGTTTATTGAGGTTATTATATAAAGACTTTCTGTCTTTATATAATATATAATAAGAATTTGGGTTGAAGTCAGTGATGCCAAGTGTACGGGTTTTCCCCTTTTTGTAGGGATTTTTTTTGAAAATATTACATGTAGGCAAAAAGGGATAGATTTCTTACTTTTGTTGAACTGAAGGGATTTTTTCAATTGCAAATTTTTGTTCACAACTAAAAATTATATACATTCCAAATGTTAACTTTAAAACTTAAAAAAATATGTGCTTCTCTTTAAGTGCATCATTAGAAAGTCGTGAATCTGGTAATACCTCTATAATATGAAGTAAGTCAATACAAGTGACATTTTTATTAACATGTAATGACAAGTAAACACTTGTTATTATATAAATGAACCTGAATTTATGTAGCTGAATTAAAAATGTACAATAAAAATTTAATTTATTTCTTTTAAAAATTAAAAAAAGTAGTGTAGGGAAAAATGTAGGGAAACAAAAAGTGGGTGTAGGGAAAAAAGGGATTGTCTATCCATAAGTGTAGAGATTTCTAAAAAAATCTCCTGGCATCACTGGTTGAAGTCTACCGATGATTTGGTGTAAGAACCAATGAAATGCATGTAGACAAACTTAACCAACAACAAATCCTATAAATATATAATAAATATGTAAAAATAAAATAAATAGAAATTTTTTTTTTAATTTATTAAAACTCAACTAGTACTTTTAATAAAATCAATTAAAAATTTGAATAATAATTTTGTTCCATTTTAATTAAATTTTGTATTCTTTCTGTGTAAAAAGCGCAAAGAAATATATCTTCATGTGAGTTTGTTCGATGATACTTTGTTTACTTTTAAAGGTGAATCGGCTATTTGGAATGCAGTTGTTGTTATTCAATATCGGGATTAGCTAATTTTATGGAAATTTTTCAAACAATTGGGACATTACTGGTAACAGACTTAAAGGCCATCATCGAAGGCTCCTTGTCAGGCTTAAAAGTGGTCTTTACCGAGGCAACTTTTCGTATTGGAGGGAAGTATTCAAGTCGTAATATGGTATGAAATATAAATAGAATAGTTATATCATTTTGTTACTGATCAAACCCGGGAGCTTTTAAAGCATTAAAAATATCAATAACCTCTGTAACATCTACAAATTAAAATCGTATTTCCCAGCAAAAACTTTACTTACAAACTTTTTTATAAGGACCTCTTTAATTCATTATTTTGTAGCCTTAATTGCCACTTTTCTTCCATTTGTTATTAAATTTTTAATGGCTTATTAAAAGCCCGCTATGATTTGAAAAATCATGAGCTTAATAATTATTATTATAAATCAAGTTTATTTGGATTACTTCAACAAATCAACCAGAACAAAACTTTTTGTTTTAAAATGTTATTTTACATTTAAAAACAGAGTGTCTCGGTGGCCTAGAGGTAGCGCGCTGGTGCTTGAGTGCGGAAAGGCGCTGGTTCGAATCTCATCTGCGGTAAGTATAAAAAATAATTTTTTTAATTAAAAATATATATAAAATCAAAATAAAAAAAGTCTTCTCTTCTTCTTATTTTAAAACTATTTGCGACTACTTATCTTTTAAATTAAGTCTGAAAAGGAGGGATACTATAGCGCTTAGATGAAGCTAACTAATTCTATTATAAGAAGTAAATAATTAGTCCGGCACTGGCTGGACTACTTGTTATTACTTAGTCTTAAGATATGAATACTTATTGTTAGTTTGCATAAGCGAAGAGTCAATAATAAAATATGAAAACAAGGAAAAAATTAAAAATTAAAGTAGTTATTTTTTTGGGTATGACTATCAATAATATCGGATTCGTTTTGAGACATGGCGAACAATATAAGTACTTTTTACGGTCGAAATGTAAGTAGTGCTTGACGATAATTCTACTTATTTTTTTATATATTTTGTAAGTAAATTTTTTGCTGGGTTCTGTTAGTGGTTAAGCCACAGCAGTCAGCAACATATCTGCCAAATTTAACAATTTATCGTCATTTTTACGATCTTGGGGGGAAGATAGGCTTTTGACGATTGGACGATTTTTTCCCCAAATTTTACGATTTTTGAAAACTAAAGATTTTCGTATTTAAAAAAAAAAATCAGAGACAGAAAAAGATTTATTTTCATTTATAATATGTACGTAAATTAGCATTCGTTTGTTTATATACAACTATTATAAAAAGATTTTAGCTAGAATATTTTTTATATAACAAAGATGAGAAGTAGTTTAAATTGAGTCTCTAAAAATGATATTTGTAAAATAAATTATTTGAAATAAATTTTTTTTTTTGATCATATATTTTATTATTGAATCTTCGCTTAATCGAACTAACAATAAGTATTCAAATCTTAAAACTAAGTAGTTAATACTAGTCCAGTCAGTACCAGACTAAAATTTAAAACCTCACAATAAAATTAACTAATTTCAAAGGTTTCATCTAAGAGCAATTGTATCCCTTCTTTTTAGGCGGGTGTGCCAACTATGTTGCAGGATGCTTCGAACGAGCGGATTTGGATGTGATTCCAGCTTATTTAAATACTTGTCCACATATTTCAGGATTTCGCATGTTACAAGTGGAACTTCTAGATCCTTGTAGATGTTGCTGATTTTTATATACCAGGGAGCACCAGTTATCATTCTTAGAATTTTGTTTTGACGGCGCTGGATGTTTTCGATGTTAGAGGCGGAAGCAGTACCCCATAATTGTATACCGTAGCACCAAATTGGTTTTAAAATCGAGTTGTAGAGTAGAAGCTTACAATCAAGACGTAGCACAGAGTTTCTACCAATTAGCCAGTGGATTTGAGCAGCTTTAAGTTTCATTTGCGTCAGCTTAGCATCTATATGAGGCTTCCATGTAAGGCGGCGATCTAGGTGAATACCGAGATATTTTGTCTCAGATCGTTGAGGCACATTATGGTTGTTGATAGTGATTGGAGGGCACGTTTCTTTGCGTAAAGTAAAAGTTACGTGGGTACATTTTTGTTCATTTATTCTCCATAACTTTGCCCATTTCTCAACTTGGGTTACGTGTTGTTGCAGCTGGTTCGAAGCCTCTTTAGGGTCTTTGTGAATACTAAGAAAAGCAGTGTCGTCAGCAAATGACGACGTGTGTGTGAAACTATTGGTTGGCATATCTGCCGTGTAAAGCAAGTACAAAATTGGACCTAGTATACTTCCTTGAGGGACACCAGCCTCTATTGGTTGGGAACAACTTATTTGGTTTCCCTCTTTGATCATAAATTGTCGGCCTATTATGTATTTTTCTAAAAGGTTGAAAATATTAGCTGGAAGGTTGAGCTTTAGTTTGTTTAGAAGGCCTTCATGCCATACTTTGTCGAAAGCTTGGGAGACATCGATAAAAAGCCCGGAGCAGTACTTCTTTTCCTCAAAGGCTTTTCTTATAACCTGTACCAACCTGTGAGTTTGTTCGATGGTACTATGTTGACTTCTAAAGCCGAATTGGTGATTTGGAATGCAGTTGTTGTCATTCAGGATCGGATTAAGCTTGTTTTTTAACAGTTTTTCGAACAATTTTTACATTGTGGGTAACAAACTTATGGGCCTATAAGATTCTACCTTCGAGGGATCTTTGCCAGGCTTAGGAATCATCTTTACTAAGGCAACTTTCCATATAGGCGGAAAATGTTCAAGCCGAATTATCGCGTTAAAAATAAAAAGAATGATTCTTTTAGCAGTAAGAGGCAGCTCTATGAGCATTTTGTTGCTTATTTTGTCAACGCAAGGAGCTTTTTTACCATTAAGGTTAGCGATAGCCTCTACAACATCTGCAAATCGGAAACGTATTTCTAAAGGACGTCTAGCAACAACAGGCGGTAATTTCCTTTACGTCAGTGCATGTATTGGAAATGAATACGTTTTTGAAGTGATTTGCGAACAGATCGCATTTTTCTTCATCATTTCTGGCCCAGGATCCTCTCAGATTGCGCAGTGGTGGTTTTGCGACAACAGGTCTTTTAAGACGTCTGGCTGATCGCCATAAGGAATAATTTGTCTGAGGAGTCACGTCTAGACCTTCCAGGTACTCTTTCAGTGATGCCATTCTGTGAGCCTCCAACAAGCTTTTTAGTTGGGTTGTACATTCTTTCAGCTTAGTTTTAAGTTGGGGCGATCTATGTTTTTGCCATTCTCTGCGGCCTCTTCTTTTTTCAGATACCAGCTTTTTCACATCTTCAGAGAAAATTTTGTTGTACCTAGCCTGGCGGTAGGTAGAAGACGCATGTTCAACGGCTTTTTTAATGTTTTCATTAACAAAAAAGAAGGTAATTAACATTGTTCCGTGTTCTTGTTTTGCCACATATGGCTGCTTACGTTCTTCTTCCTCTTCATTTTTCCCCTTTCTTACTTTGCACTTCACTTTTTGATTACAATATCTTACTTTAAGGATTTTTGGATAATTGCCAAATTTAATTATACGTTTTTATTATTTCTTTATTTTCACTTTCACAGCAAAACGACTTTTATACCACGATTTTACTTTTTAAATGAACAAAAATATAACTGTTTGGCATTTACTTAATAAGCAGCGTTCAATCATCTATCTGCGCAAAATATGATCATAAAATACATAATTTTAATCACTTATTAAGAACCTGCATGATCTGTTTCTGATTTAGCATTTTTCAATCTTCTAGGTGAGCAGAAAATGATAATAAATGACGAAAAATGTAGTCATATTTTAAACGTCTGGATGGTTAGTTTGCGATTGCTATACAATTTGTTATTGTATTTAAATTCAAACTCATTTCACTCAGTAGCGCGAATCATTTTCTTTCTTCTTTCGAATTTATTTACGGATTACATATTCTATGTGATCTACTCACTGTCACACAGCCGTTAAGTGTAATTTTACAAAAACAGGATATAGATTTACAAAAAGAATCATCTCTTATAGAAACCCTGATAATGTGTCTTTAGACTAAAAGGAGTGAAACCCAAACAGAATTTAAAACTATTTTTGAAAAGGAAAAAAAAAAATATTTGCGTGGCATGGGAATTTCAGTGGAAAAGCCTGGATTTTTTTTTTTTTTTCATATATTTTATTATTGGATCTTCGCTTAAGCGAACTAACAATAAGTATTCAAATCTTAAGACTAAGTAATTAATATGAGCCCAGCCAGTGCCAGACTAAAATTTAAGTTATCATAATAAAATAGTTATCTTCATCTTAGCGCAATAGTATCCCTCTTTTTCAGACGGGAGTGTCTACTATGTTGCAAGATACTTCGAGCGAGCGGATTTGGATGCGTTTCCAGCTTATTTAAATACTTGTCCACATATTTCAGGATTTCGCTTTTAACTAGTGGAACTTCTAGATCCTTATGGATGTTGCTGTTTTTCACATACCACGGAGCACCAGTTATCATTCTTAGGATTTTATTTTGACGGCGTTGTATTTTTTCGATGTTAGAGGCGGAAGCAGTGCCCCATAATTGTATACCGTAGCACCAAATTGGTTTTAAAATCGAGTTGTAGATTAGAAGCTTACAATCAAGACGTAGCACAGAGTTTCTACCAATTAGCCAGTGGATTTGAGCAGCTTTAAGTTTCATTTGCGTCAGCTTAGCATCTATATGAGGCTTCCATGTAAGGCGGCGATCTAGGTGAATACCAAGATATTTTGTCTCAGATCGTTGAGGCACATTATGGTTGTTGATAGTGATTGGAGGGCACGTTTCTTTGCGTAAAGTAAAAGTTACGTGGGTACATTTTTGTTCATTTATTCTCCATAACTTTGCCCATTTCTCAACTTGGGTTACGTGTTGTTGCAGCTGGTTCGAAGCCTCTTTAGGGTCTTTGTGAATACTAAGAAAAGCAGTGTCGTCAGCAAATGACGACGTGTGTGTGAAACTATTGGTTGGCATATCTGCCGTGTAAAGCAAGTACAAAATTGGACCTAGTATACTTCCTTGAGGGACACCAGCCTCTATTGGTTGGGAACAACTTATTTGGTTTCCCTCTTTGATCATAAATTGTCGGCCTATTATGTATTTTTCTAAAAGGTTGAAAATATTAGCTGGAAGGTTGAGCTTTAGTTTGTTTAGAAGGCCTTCATGCCATACTTTGTCGAAAGCTTGGGAGACATCGATAAAAAGCCCGGAGCAGTACTTCTTTTCTTCAAAGGCTTTTCTTATAACCTGTACCAACCTGTGAGTTTGTTCGATGGTACTATGTTGACTTCTAAAGCCGAATTGGTGATTTGGAATGCAGTTGTTGTCACTCAGGATCGGATTTAGCTTGTTTCTTAACAGTTTTTCGAACAATTTTGACATTGTGGGTAACAAACTTATGGGCCTATAAGATTCTACCTTCGAGGGATCTTTGCCAGGCTTAGGAATCATCTTTACTAAGGCAACTTTCCATATAGGCGGAAAATGTTCAAGCCGAATTATCGCGTTAAAAATAAAAAGAATGATTCTTTTAGCAGTAAGAGGCAGCTCTATGAGCATTTTGTTGCTTATTTTGTCAACGCCAGGAGCTTTTTTACCGTTAAGGTTAGCGATAGCGTCTACAACATCTGCAAATCGGAAACGTATTTGCAAAGGACGTCTTGCAACAACAGGCGGTAATTCCCTCACGTCAGTGCATGTATTGGGAGTGAATACGTTTTTGGAGTGATTTGCGAACAGATCGCATTTTTCTTCATCATTTCTAGCCCAGGATCCTCTCAGATTGCGCAGTGGTGGTTTTGCGACAACAGGTCTTTTAAGACGTCTGGCTGATCGCCATAAGGAATAATTTGTCTGAGGAGTCACGTCTAGACCTTCCAGGTACTCTTTCAGTGATGCCATTCTGTGAGCCTCCAACAAGCTTTTTAGTTGGGTTGTACATTCTTTCAGCTTAGTTTTAAGTTGGGGCGATCTATGTTTTTGCCATTCTCTGCGGCCTCTTCTTTTTTCAGATACCAGCTTTTTCACATCTTCAGAGAAAATTTTGTTGTACCTAGCCTGGCGGTAGGTAGAAGACGCATGTTCAACGGCTTTTTTAATGTTTTCATTAAGGACGCTCAAACAATCATCTATGTCTCCGGGAGTTTTAAGCGGTTGGTTCTCCGCGCAGTGGGTACTAATATATTTTTTATATTTCAACCAATTAATTCTTTTAGATAAGAAAAATTCACTAGCTGCTATTTGGTGAGGACTGCAAATAGTGAATATTGTGGGTGAGTGGTCAGAAGATAAATCCAAGGAGGCTTGAGCCTCAATGAGCTCCGAGGATATCCCTTTTGCTACGCCAAAATCAATTACGTCTGGAATTTTATTGTGGTCTGTTGGCCAGTAGGTTGGTTGTCCAGTTGAAATAACATAAAGTCCCATTTCAGACACGGCATCATATAAGACACGACCTCTGGGACTAATTAGTCGGGAGCCCCAGTACGTGTGCTTGGCGTTATAGTCTCCAGCAGCTATGAAGCGGGGACCTAAAGATTTGTAAAAACTGTTGTAGTGATCCTTCGTTATGGAGAATCTCGGTGGACAATAAACTGACGAAATAAGTAGGTTATTGAAAAATTCATCAATGCAGACGTTTGTTGCTTGCATATAACATTCAGATAGGCCACCCAACCATTGGTGCTTAATTCTTGATTTGATTAATATTGCAGAGCCACCACAGGATCTATCCCTGGGATCTTTTGAATCATAAAAATTGTATCCACTAATTTTAAAAGTGCTTCTAGATGTCATATGAGTTTCGGTAATCAACATGACATCAATTTTTTGGTGTGTTAAAAAGTATTCGAGCTCGTTTTTGTGTTGGCGGTTGCCGTTTGCGTTCCAGAAACAAACCCCGAGGCAGTTCATGGTCTTTTAAGCATGGCCTGCAGAAGAGCAGACTGCATTTTCTGCATCATGCTAGCCATTTGCGCCATGAGCTGCGTAAACTGCTTAACCATATTGTCAATTACGGCTTCCAGGCGGCTAAAATTGGGACCAGTTGGTTCACTTGTTGGCACTTGTTGTTGTGTGGTTGGTTGGTTTGGCCTTTGTGCATTGGACTGGTTTGACTTTAGTGCGTTGGCGTAAGCTATTTGACTTGTAGTTGGCTGTGCTAACTGGGGAATGTTTGTTGTTGGTATATTTAACGGCTGGGGAGGGGCAGGAACTACCTTCGGCTTAGATGAGCGCTTAACTAAATCAAAGACAGGACAACCTCTGTAGTTGGCAGTGTGGTTTTCACCGCAATTGCTACACTTCTTCCCCCTAGGGTCATCTTTTGGTTTGTCGCACTTGATTGTAACATGCAGATCCCCACATACAACACAACAGAAGGCAACTTACAGTAAGTTTTTGTGTGGCCATATTCCTGACAATTTAAGCACTGTACAGGTCCAGATCGCTTATGGGGGACTTCCACTGTAACTCTACGGCGCATAATATATCTTAAACCATAAATGGGGTGAGTTTCGTTTTTCTTTAATTTGGCATCACCAGGGTCAAGTTCAACTCGAAACAATGGTTGAAGGTATTCTTCCCTGTTTCTAATATTTGTCACAGTCCTTACCTTAAATCCTTCGCTGCACAAACTGGTCTTTACCTCCTCCGGGTCAACATTTGAGTCAATTCCTTTTATGACTACCTGCAGACCTTTTGCGTTTTTTAGCTGGTAAGTGTAAAAGTTATTTTTTAATTTCTTAAATTCCGACACCGTGGCGCGGTAAGCGTTCTCGTGATTTACTTGAATTTTGGGCTCATATATGTTATCACGTTTTATGTTCGACACATAAAAGTTCTTTTCGCCTATTAATGCAACTAAAAATTTAATGAGGTCGTTCGAGTTTTTTTCTCTTAAATAAATTTGAGGAGGCTTATAATTTTTTTCCGTAACGGGGCCATCATTATCATCTGTTTGCAGAATGGCAAAGCGATTTTGCGATGTGGTTGGCCTTTCATCGTCTTTTAGAATTTTTGCAGGTTGACTTACTTCTGCCGACTTCTCCCCCTTTTAAGAACTGTTACGAACCTGTCCATCCCTACCTGGATCTTAGGAGCACACGCAGAAATTGGGCCTGGAGCGCCTTTAGCAGTTGTAGGTGCGACACCAGAACTTGATAAAGAAGACCGCGATAAAGATAACACCTCGGTATTTTTTTATAACTTTTAAACAGAGATTGGGCTAAATTTGTCCCTTGTTCAGTACATTTATTTAAGTTAGGCACACTTGCACTTAAATTATTTGTATTTGTTTTTGGTTTTGCACTTAAATAGTTTCTATTATATTCAGGGTTTCTAATGTTTTCAATGCTAACGCTTTCTGAGCTTAACACAATGTAAGCATTTCGGCTATTAGGCCCACTGTAACTACGATTACTGTTACTCATTAACCGTTTGGTTTTTTTGTTTTGTTTAGTTTGTTTTTATTTTCGATTCTCACTTATGTCTTGTAGGTATGTATATTAACAATTTTTTTTTTTGTAACTTATTACAAATATCACCTATTACAAATATACACTCGCGTAAACATGTCCGTACACTACGAGATTAAGAGAGCAAATAAAATGGTTTCAAAATAAAAATGATTATTGGTGTCAAATAACTATCAAATGAAGAATCACACATCAATGGATGGGTGGTCTCTCCGAATGTTATATACAAGCAACAAACGTTTGCGTTGATGAATTTTTCCATGGCCTAATTATTTCGTCAGTGTATTGTCCACCCAGATTCTCCATAACAAAGGATCAGTTAAACAGTTTTTACAAATCTTTAGGTCCCCGCTTCATAGCTGCTGGAGACTATAACGCTAGGCATACGTACTGGGGCTCTCGCCTAATAAGTCCCAGGGGTCGTGTTTTGTATGATTCCGTTTCTGAAATGGGACTTAACGTTATTTTATCTGGGCAACCGACATATTGGCCAACTGATCACAAAAAGATTTTGGCGTAACAAAAGGTATATCCCCGGAACTTACCGAAGCTCAAGCCTCATTGGATTTATCTTCAGCCCACCCTCCTACTATAACCACTATTTGCAGTCCTCAACAAATTTCAACTAGTGATATTTTTTTATTTAAAAGAGTAAATTGGTTAAAATACAAAAAATTTGTCAGCACCCACTGTTTGGAAAACCAACCGCTAAAACTCCCGCAGACATCGATAATTGTCTGAGCAGCCTTACTGATCATGCCGTTGATCATGCTTCTTCTTACTATCGTCAGAATAAATACAACAAAATTTTTTGAGCCGATGTGCAACAGCTTTTATCTGAAAAAAGAAGAGCCCGAAGAGAATGGCAAAAGCACAGATCACCCCAACTTAAAGCCAAGTTGAAAGAATGTACAAACCAATTGAAAAATTTTCTAGAGGTTTACAGAATGGCATCTCTTAAGAAACACCTCGAAAGTCTATCTTATCTATCCTAAAATACCCGTTATCGCGAAACCAAAAATGTGATTTGCTCGAAAATTATTTAACAAATGTCTTCACTCCAAATACATGCACTGACATGAGTAAATTACCGCCTGTTGTTGCTAGAAGTAGTGGCTATTAATAATTTAAATGATAAAAAGGCTGCTGGCTTTGATGAAATCAGCATTTTTAACGCCATATTACGGCTCGAACATTTTCCGCCAGTATGAAAAGTTGCCTTGGTAAAGATGATTCCTAAGCCGGGGAAAGATCCTTCGAAGGCGGAGTCTTACAGGCCTATAAGTCTGTTACCAACTATGTCCAAATTGTTTGAAAAATTGCTTAAAAACAAGCTGACTCCGATCCTGAATGAAAACAACTGCATTCCAGATAACCAATTTGGATTTAGAAATCAACATAGTACCATCGAACAAACCCACAGATTGGTATAGGGTGTAAGAAAAGCCTTTGAGGAAAAGAAATACTGCTCCGCGCTCTTTATAGATGTCTCTCAAGTTCGACAAAGTATGGCATGAAGGCCTGTTAAACAAATTAAAGCTCAACCTTCCATCAAATATTTCCAACCTATTAGAAAATTACATAACCGGCAGACAAATTTTGATTAAAGAGGGCAACCAAATAAGTTTTTCTCAACCAATAGGGGCTGGTGTACCTCAAGGAAGTATACTAGGTCCAATCCTGTACTTGCCTTACACAGCAGATATGTCCACAAACAATCCTACTCATACTTCGGCATTTGCTGATGATACTCCCCTTGTCAGTATTCATAAGGACCCTTAAGAGGCCTCAAAACAACTTCAACATCACGTATCCCAAGTAGAAAAATGGACAAAGTTATGGGGTATTAAAATAAATGAACAAAAATGCACCCACGTTACTTTTACTTTACGCGAGGAAACGTGCCCCTCAATTCTTATTAACAATTATAAGGTGCCTCAGCGAATTGAGACGAAATAACTTGGCATTCATCTGGATCGCCGCCTCACATAAAAGTCACATATAGATGCGAAGTTGACACAAAGGAAACTTAAAGCGGCTCAAATCCACTGGCTAATCGGTAGAAACTCTGTGCTACGTCTTGATTGTAAACCTATCCTTTACAACTCAATTTTAAAACCAATTTGGTGCTACGGGATACAATTATGGGACACTGCTTCCGCCTCCAACATTGAAAAAATTCAACGCCGTCAAATTAAATCCTAAGAATGATAACTGGTGCTCCTTGGTACATTAAAAACAGCAACATCCACAAAGATCTACAAGTTCCACTAGTTAAATGCGAAATCCTGAACTATGTGGACAAGTATTTAAATAAGCTGGAAACACATCCAAATCCGTTCGCTCGAAACATTTTGCAACATAGTGGACACACTTGTCTGAAAAGAAAGGATACTATTGCACTTAGATGAAACTACTGAATTAATTAATTTTATTATGAGAACTTGAATTTTAGTCTGGCACTGGCTGGTCTAATAAAAATTAAATAGTTTTAAGATTTGAATACTTATTGTTAGTTCGCCAATAATAAAAAATATAAAAAAAATAACTATCACGCATGTTCTGAAAATTACTTTTTATAAAAGTAATTTGAAATTACAAGAAACACAAAAAAAACTTTTTTAGTTTTTGTGATTTTGAAGCAGTCATCTAAATACCTGCTGCTTAAGAACTACTTGGTTGGTTATATTTTCAAAAACCTAGTTTTGAGTCGTCCAATTAAATAATTAAATAAATTACTTAAAATTACAAGTGATTTGAAATCACGTGATTTTCAGAAAGTGCCTGTATATTTGAAAAAAATATAAAATATTTATGCAGATTTTTTACTTAAATGATTCGCAAAAATATTTAGTTTTCCTTCGTCATTTCTAGCCCAGTTCCTCGTTTATAAAACTTGCAAGAAGTTCTCGCATCAAAAAGTATCTAAAGATTATACTAGCGTTATAATAAATCACATCGTGGTTCATATTACTTTAAAATAAAATCAAAACAAGCGAATAGCGAATATTGGTTTGTTGGATTCTTAAAAAAACTTGAACGTTTTAGTTGCTTTTAGTAATTCTCATTTCGTTTAATGAGGTTATTATATAAAGGCAAAATATATTCATGAGTTTTTTAAGAATTTGGGTTGAAGTCTACTGATGATTTGGTGTAAGAACCAATGAAATGCATATAGACAAACTTAACCAACAACAAACCCTATAAGTTAAATTTAAAATTAAACAAAAAATTATCACCTCCCGTCATTTATTCTGTCTTTGACAGGGTAACTGTTAATTTCTCGATTAAAGAACTTCGCACACACACACACACCCACGATGCGCAGGATTCTCTAAGATGGTTTGCGATTACGGGCCTTTTAAGACCTTCCCGGTGTTTTTCACGTGAAGATATTATATACGCCTCGAGGAAATGTCTGAAATTTTTTGTATATTTTTTTAACTTAGCTTAAAGCGGAGCGACCTATGTTCTTGTCATTCTGCTTGGGTTATTCTTTTTTCAGAAAAAAGCTGTTTCATACTTTCTTTTAATCTGGCGCTAGGTAGAAGAAGCATTTTCAGCGAAATTTTCAATAAGTTTATTAAGGCTACTAATGAACAACCCTATGTTTTATTATTCTCATTCTAATATCGGAACTACTTAATTCTTCATTCTTAGCTTTCACAAATTCAATAATGAACTAAAAGCCGAATAAATAGAAATCATTATAAGACACAAAATGTTTTAATAAACAATTATAAAATGTAACATAAAATATCCTTAAGAAAACAGTTGACACGAAGACTGCATTTCGATTGTTTTTCAACCAAAATTATGCAATTTGTGTTTACTTTTTAATTTTTTAACATTATAAAATTGTAAAAGGATGCAGCTATGCACTTGAGTTTATAATGTCCTTAAAGCATTTGTACATTAATACCTTTCCTGACATATATGCAGTTAACTGAATGTATGTCAAAACACAAGGTATGGAACACATACATACATATGTATGTAAGTTATAACAAAGCCTTTTGCGCGTATTCATAATACTTACAGTAGGTTAATTTAGGGCTTATTTGGCAATTTTGCCATAGACATCTGTAAAATAAGTTTTTAATAAATCTACACAGAAAGAAAAAACACATTTTAAAATTATGAATTTTATTCTCGAATTTATCCAAAATCGTAAATAGAAATTTTAAATAATATCGGTACTTAGATTTTCTTAGGTCAAGCCTATTCGGATTGCTTCAATAAATCAAGCAGAAAAAAACTTGTTGTTTACATCTTAAAACAAGGTGTGCTGGAAAGTCCAGCTACGTACACACAAAAAATAATCAAGTAAACTTTACTTAAATCAAGCCATAGCGGTATCAAAAGTACGGTGAGTACGGTTTTTCTTAAACCAAGTAAGAT
The DNA here is from genome assembly GCA_963583895.1 of Melanophora roralis. Lineage (NCBI taxonomy): Eukaryota > Metazoa > Arthropoda > Insecta > Diptera > Rhinophoridae > Melanophora > Melanophora roralis. The sequence continues at coordinate 58,549,708 of OY757189.1, read as the reverse complement.
TTTTCTTACTTCAAGTACAATTTTTTTAGTGCGAATTTCTTACTTTTAGTCACAATTAATCCAAAAAAGGATTGATTTGAGTTCGGAGCCGTACTTGATGTAAGCCAAAAAAAGATTGATTTAAGCCGTAAAAAAGATTAATCCGAAAATGAAATGCCTTTTTTTTGACTTATGGAGCTTTACTAAAGAAGAAGATTTTTATATTACATTTTTATTTTACAGATACTTGAAATTTATAATTTAAAAATTTCATTTTTTGTACTTACCTTCCCGTAGCTGAGATTCGAACCAGGAATTTTCCGCACTGCAGCACAAGCGCGCTACCTCTAGGCCACCGAGACACTTTGTTTTTAAATGTAAAATAATATGTATATTAATTTCTGCTTAATTTTTTTCCGCTTAATTTGTTAAAGCAATCCGAATAGGATTATTTCAGAAAATGTAAGTACGAATCGTACTTCAAAATTTCAAGAACGATTTTGGATAAATTCAAGAATAAAACTCATAGTTTTAGAAAGTGGTTTTTCTTTCTGTGTACGATAAGTACAAAAAATACACTTTTGAAATTATAAATGTTATATAATATATTTATATAAATATATAAAATAAAAATAAAATATAAAAATTTTTCTTCTTTAATAAAGCTCCATAAGTCAAAAAATTACATTTCATTTTTCGATTAATCCTTTTTACGCTTAAATCAATCTTTTTATGCTTACATTAAGTACGGTTTTACACTTGAATTTATCCTTTTTGACTTAAATGTGGCTAAAAGTATGAAATTTCGTACTTGGCTTAAGAAAAACCGTACTAACTGTATTTTTGACACCGCACTGTGGCGCCTTTTCCTAAGACCCATGGCAAAAATACAAAATTTCATGACAAAATTTCGTGAAATGAATAAAAACATCATATAAAGAACTACTTACTTATCATAAGTCAAAAACGTTTTTCTTAATTGGATAAAAATTATAGTTGATGGAGCGGTTCAAAATCACAATATTTTAGAAAGCTAAAAAAGGGTGGTCTTAGAAAAATAAATGCACTCTAGAATTAAAATGTCAGAAATATTGACGTTTTATCACTACTTTTTTGGTATTGTTTTTAAGGTATGTTCGTTTATAATTAAAATAAATAGGTAAACGCTTAGCAGATGCTCTACTTTTTCGGCAGTAGCCGCTTTTTAGGCACCCTTTATTTAAGTCATTTTTACAAATAAAATAAAGCATATCTAAAAATGGTCAAATGAAATAATTGAGATTTTTTAAAGACTTAAAAATTATCACAGAGGACACTTCAAAATAATGTGTACAAAATACCGCTCGAGGTACATGATGCTCCAAAAACTGCGGCTAAAATTTAATTTTTTCAGTTAAATGTTAACATGTTTTTTAATATAATTTTTTTTTATTTTTATCGGAAATACACATTTTTTATATACTTTTAATATTTAAATCTAAGTAAGTTTATATTTAGTAACTAGTTCAAGCCGGTGCGCTTTGCAATACACAATGTTTAAATCTTATTAATGCTATAGATATTATGTTATTTAATATACCTACATATACATATATATTTTTTTTTAACTAGAACAATTGGTTTTTATTAGTTAGTTTTCTTTGAAATAGTCATTAAGGTTCGGAACGTTATCCAATAGACGTAACATATCGGAGCTGTAATTATGTTCTTCCGAATCCTTTTGAGATCTTACAGGTCTTCGTGATGAAATTTGTGGGTCTAAATAGGCCACCAACATATTAAAAAGGTCCTCCTTTTTTGTCTTATCCGTGAAATTTTGCAAGTATTCGCGTATATAAATATTTTGTTGTCTTTGTTTTGCATTCCTAGGCTCTTTCTGACAACTCTCCAATCCAATTGATGTTCAATTAAACTTTTACCATGAGCCATAATATTTTAACCCATAGGATTAAGTTTCTTCTCGGTGTACATTTGAGAAAAAGTTGGGCTGTTTTTGATAATTAATCATCAAACTTTGGGCCACATACCATTTACTTAGATACTATAACATTTAGGATACCTGCCAACCTTTTTATAATATTATTGTTGACCCCAGTAATCAAAAATTTAAAATTGTATACGTTAGATTTAAAATAAACTCCATGCACATACACAATTCTGGCATGTGACAGAGAAATTCCATATTTTTTATTTTGCTCATCACTTGAATATAAAAATTTTGAAAGTCTTTCTGTGACTTTATGCAAATTCCACACTTTAAAGTGGATGAAGTTACTGTTATTACATTTAAGACTTTGCCTTCAATCATTGTAAGAAAAAATTCATAATCAATCGAAACAATTTTTCCATTCTTCAATTTAATAACAGAAGGATTTAGTTCCGAAATTTGCTTTTTATGTCGATCGGTTTGATTATTTCTGAAGACTCCTTTGCATATTGAAAAAATATCGCATGACCAAAATGTACTGATGATGGGCGAGGATTTTTTCAATGGTCAGCGATTTCATTTCTCAGTCGTAAAGAAACTACAGAAGCCATAAACATATTTGTATCTTTAATAGTTTTTTATTAATTTTTGTACTATTTAATTCCATAGCACTTGATTTTATTATTTCTTATTAAATATTTAACTGACGCTTTTGAATGAATGTTAGAATTTTATTGTTCCAATTTTTTATATAACTCTGTTTCTATTTATATTTATTATTATCTTTTTCAAAAAGTGCCCTGGACATATTACCATCCTTAGTATTTTCATAGCCCTGCCTTGGGCAGTCTACTTTCAGCCCTAGCTTCATAAGATATTCATTTTGTATAATTTTTTTTTCGAGCAGATAGTTTTTCTGTTTGTGTTGCGTTCATATCAAAACATTCACCTTCTCGCAAAATTGTATACGTTAGATTTAAAATAAACTCCATGCACATACATAATTCTGGCATGTGACAGAGAAATTCCATATTTTTAATTTTGCTCATCACTTGATTATAAAAATTTTGAAAGTCTTTCTGTGACTTTATGCAAATTCCACACTTTAAAGTGGATGAGGTGTCTGTTATTACATTTAAGACTTTGCCGTCAATCATTGTAAGAAAAAATTCATAATCAATCAAAACAATTTTTCCATTCTTCATTTTAATAACAGAAGGATTTAGTTCCGAAATTTGCTTTTTATGTCGATCGGTTTGACTATTTCTGAAGACTCATTTGCATATTGAAAAAATATCGGATGGCCAAAATATACTAATGATGGGCGAGGATTTTTTTAATGATCAGCGATTTCATTTCTCAGTCGTAAAGAAACTACAGAAGCCATAAACATATTTGAATCTTTAAAAGTTGCTTATTAATTTTTGTATTATTTAATTCCATAGCACTTGATTTTATTATTTCTTATTAAATATTTAACTGACGCTTTTGAATGAATGTTGGATTCTCATTGTTCCAGTTTTTATACATATAACTCTGTTTCTATTTATATTTATTTCCTAATTGTTGCAACTATGTAGTTATAATAGTATATAAGCAGCACCAGTTGCCTGAATAAAATCAGTTAGCTTTTTGCCTTCAACCAATAAACAGCTTTGACTAGTATTAGTTTGCCGGACGGGTTGGAGATTACACAGTGCAACACGAAAAAAAATAACCATATTCGGACATCACTACGTGAAAGAAGACCAAAAAAGAAAAGACCCGTGTCTCCCAGTTTTGCCCAAAGTCATGCACTTTTTTTGTTATGGGCCCCCAAAGATTTGGGGCCTTTTTGTCATTTTTGCAAAAAGTGATAATTTTCTCAGGCTCATATCTTGCAAACCGTTCGGGATTTTACTCTTTGAGGCAAAGTTGTAGCCCTTCTTAAAAGAAACAAAAGTAATGAACATAAAAAATTAAAAAAAAAATAATTTTAAACAAAAATCGCAAAAAACTTTAAAAAATTCAAATTTTTTTTACCTTTTTTCCCCTGTTCAGGTCCATAGGTAGCAAACCGTTCAAAATTCAAGGAAACAGTCAACTACAAAAATTTACCTAACATCCCAATAAACAACTTTTAAGAACATATAAACTTCCTAGGAATGATTCTTAACACCGTTTAGGTAGCGCTTAGGGAGCCGCAAAAGTTAAAAATTTTACGAAAATTTTTGAATTTCATTTGTTTTTTTATTTTTTTCAACATTGAGATACTGTGCTGTCTATTACAAAAGAATAATAAAAAAAAATATTCGTTGATGTCCCTGTACTTGCAAATCGCGCTAACTTAAGTTGAGGATCCAAATCGTCGTCCGAATCTGACACTGATGCAGAACTTATGGTGTCCACAGGCACGTTGCTTCCAGACTGCTTTCCATCATTAGCTTTTTCTTTTTCACATACCTAATTAACATCATAAAGGGTTATCTTGTGACTCCACTAACATACCTAAAATGAATTAGAAAAGAAATCAAAAATAATACAAGACCATGCAACAAAAAAATTGATATTACCTCTGCAAGCAATGCGTCGAATTTTTTGCCTTTGTACCGTTTTTCCATGGGCATTGTGGTTTGGTGGAACCGTTCTCCTCGCTCATCGGATTCGGTAGGGAGTCCTTTAATAAAGTCGTCAGAATAAAAATAAAGAAAATGCAGCTTTAACGTCATCAATATGCCGATTTTCTCAAAATAATACAGCATTTCTTTCACCCATTCTCTTGCTTGCGGTTCCGCGTCTCGATCCCCACCACGCTGAAGGTTAATCCATGCCATTGAATGATTTTCATCAAGCGATGAATCAAATTTGCTCTTGAATAGCTTCTAATGTCAGGGCCATTAAGTACGCATATTAAATGAAGACAATTATAAGGGCAGAAAAGAAAACATTAACATCGTGTAAATAGCTTTAGTACAACGAGGTGAACAAAAAATCGTTCTAGGTTTACTGCAATAGCTTTTTTAATATTGTCATCGCTTCAACAATTTACAACGGCCACTTCAATGAATTTTTTAACAATTCCTAATTTTATATGGAGCAAATGCAGCAAAATGTCTTGAGTATTGTCAATTAAAGGTGCATTCTTAAGTCTATGTTGTTTCATTTGTTCCTGCACACTTCCTCCTTGGGCCCATGAATTACATTGGAATTGATTTACAGGTGAGCGCAAATCCCAATTACAAAGAAAACAAAAGAATTTTGGAAAGCCGCCCTCATCGATGATTCCTTGCAAAATATTGATGACCTTCAAATCACAGCAAATCTTCCATTTATTTTCGTAGAATTTGATTTTTTATTAGTTATTAGTTTTGGTCAATCTCTTTCCTATTGGGGCTCATATTCGGTATCAAATCGATCTTGATTAGTAACACCACTTGCTGTAGTCATTTCTGTAAATTCTGTCCTACGATCTGGAGTTTGCGGCCTTGGGAATACAAAATTTTCAGGTGCAAGTACTGGAAGTGTGGCTGTTACAGTTGCTTTGTAAATTTTGTTATTCTCATCATGTCTATTTAATCAAGATGTGTAATTAACGCATGCATAAGAACTGGTTGCATCATGATCACCTGGGCGATTAATCCAGTTTACCGGCTTACAATATTTCATACTATGTTTGCCTTCATTCAACCATGCTATGAGATTATTACAACATTGGCGACACACTGCGTTAGGCGTGTAATTTTCACTGATCAAATCTATTTCGTCGAAAAATGACTTATATGCTCTTTTAAATTCACTAGTTAAAAGATTCTTTTCCTTTTGAAATCTTGTAGAATTATTTTTTCTGATTTGATGACCGCAAATGTAGCAAAAGAAATAAATCTTTTTTCACTGCATATTGAAATTGTCAGTTGCCAATGTTGTGTGCGAATTATGCTGTAGAACTTTCTCTACAACTTTCACAGCTGAGATCTCGTTAACGTCGCGCTGTATAATGCCTCGATGTGAGAGTCGCGTCGCTTTTATATTGTGATCTGCGTTCCTTGATGCGTGTGCGATCGGTGCGTGATCGCGTGAGCTGTTTACTGAAATCTTTGGTAAATTTTTGTAGTTGATTTCTTGATAAGTTTGGGTGCAATAATTTCTTCTTTTAAAATGTATCCAATTGCTATTTTATTTTGAATTGTCCTCACTTATTAAAAAAATTGATAGTAGGTACATATGTAGGTAATTTATTGTTGGTATAAGCAATAGTTATTAAAAAGTAATAGCAAAGAAAACAAAGTATGTACATAATTTAATTAAAGGCCATTAACGATCATTATTGCGATTTGTGTATGATGTATTTTGTTGTTTAGGGTTTCCTGCAATTTTAAAGTTTGCCTACGTGTTTAGGTTGCAAGACTTTTCGCGGCTATCTCACATGCATATACACATATTTATATGCACAAGAGTTCTCTATTACACTAAAGACAGATACAATATATGTTATTAAGGCAATTTGATTAAACGTAAGGAAGAGATAACTTCATAACTACATGTATGTACACACATTTTGGGGAAATTTTTAACTTGTGCGGCTACCTAAGCGCTACCTAAACGGTGTTAAGCATCATTCCTAGGAAGTTTATATGTTCTAAAGTTGTTTACTGGGATGTTAGGTAAATTTTTGTAGTTGACTGTTTCCTTGAATTTTGAACGGTTTGCTACCTATGGACCTAAACAGGGGAAAAAAGGTAAAAAAAATTGGAATTTTTTAAAGATTTTTGCGATTTTGATGTAAAATTATTATTTTTTTAATTTTTTGTGTTCATAATTTTTGTTTTTTATAAAAAGGGCTACAACTTTGCCTCAAAGAGTAAATTAAAATTCCGAACGGTTTGCAAGATATGAGCCTGAGAAAATTTTCACTTTTTGCAAAAATGGCACCAAGGCCCCAAATCTTTGGGGGCCCATAACAAAAAAAGTGCATGACTTTGGGCAAAACTGGGAGACACGGGTCTTTTCTTTTTTTGTCTGCTTTCACGTAGTAATGTCCGAATATGGTTATTTTTCCATGACTTAAAAAATTACACACAGTGTTATTTAAATCAATCAATTTATATCCTAATAAAAGGATTGGTTGTTTTGTTTTAACGTCGGTTTTGTTCAAATAAACAAAAAATATAATCTTCGCAATAAGATTATTTCATTGGCGCCTAACTCAGTGGCTACGGAAGATACCACAAAAATACGCAACAGAACTGACGGAAAAAACGCAACACCTTTAGATATTCAAACAAACGTGTTGCGCAACAAGGAGGAAGTGACAACTTTTTCGACCGAACAGTTTCAGCAGATACTAGCTGCGATGGGTGGAACTGCTAGATGTGGATCATTTGCACAATGTACCGCTCGATTTAAAGGACAAAGAGATCCAGTAGCTGTCGAAGAGTTTCTATCTGCAATCAGTGTCTTTAAAGATATTGAGAAAATATCCGATGATGATACCATACGTGGAATGCCTTTGCTATTAGAAGACTATGCTGCCTCATGGTGGATTGGTGTTAAAGATACAGTTGGGTAATTTCAACAAGCCGTATCCATTATTCGAACTACTGACGAATTTTTGTGAATTTGCTTGAGATTAAACAACAAAATAATGAGCCAGCTGATAGCTTAATTTGCAAGAAACGGATTCTTCTTTCACAACTTAAAGTGCCGCCGTGTGAATCAATTCAGCTAAATATACGGTCTTCTCAACATTAAAATAAGGAAACGTGTTCGCCGTGAAAGTATAAAGTCTTTTGCAGATCTTATTTCTACCAGCCGTGAAGCAGAGATGTTTCTTTTAGAAGCCCAGCCATTGGTGACAACTAAAACTGATGACACAAAGGAAGCTGTTAACACAAATCGATGCAGTTTCTTATTAAGGGCCACACTGTAGAAACGTGTTTAAAAAAAAACAACGTGATGATCAACAACAAGCGCAACCGAATCATAATATAAGCTACCGACAACAGATACAAAAGTCAGATGTTGTAAGAAAACCCGCTTTTTGTTGCAATGAATGCGGTGCACCTGGTGTATATAGGTTGAACTGTCAAATCTGTGATGGAGGTGAAAAAGACAGCCCACAATACTTGTCTTTCAATTCAATTTCATCAACTGTCATTGGACATGCACTACCAACAGCTCAAGTTGAGTTTTTCGGCCTTAAAAGGGAAGTAATATTTGATAGTGGAGCAAAAACCAGCGTTGCACGCTTGCAACTTAAAGTGTATTTCAAGATGTACGTGCAGAAATAACGCTAGCAGATGGTTCTGTTTCTACTGATAAAGTGATGGCAACTATCTGTGATATAGTCATTGGCAATAGAGTGCGGAAAATAAAGCTTATTTATCTACCTAATGCTACAAAAACAGAACTCTTCTTTGAGCTGATTTTCTGGAACAAGCAGGTATTGTGCTTAATATGGCTCAAAAATACTGGTACTTCGAAAATAAACCAAAAATAGGGCATACATTTTAAAGCTCGTTGGAGACAAAAATTTCTTTGGTTCAAAAAAATAAGAAGAAATCTCCGGGTACACAGGCCATTAAAGAAATATCGGTTTTTATTGATTTTATTTAAAATCAAAAATTTGTGTCACCTATGCAAAAAATCCCCAAATATAATATGACAGATATGGATGCCTTATCACTACCTAAAACGCCTACCTTTTCTCACTGTGATGACTCAAAATAAGTTTTTGAAAAGCTTTTTGAAGAAAAATAATGGCTGGGAACATGATGTTCTACCAAACATCGCCAGATGAGTTTTTGTCTCCCTTGCGTACAACTAGTAGTGATAACTTTCCGCATTACATTTAGCCTATATTTCAAAGTTCGATGCCAAATGGACACGCGATCAAAATGCTCAAGGAATGTATGTTATGCTAAAAATACAAAGCTACAAATTTAAAGCCTTCGGGACTGTATCGACTGTGTCATGTAACAAAAGATTTAAAATAGTTACCATTGAATTATTTGGTCTATTGCCTCTTTCGCCGAAAGGGTATCAGTGGATATGTATTTATAATAGAAGATATTGCCAGTAGATGGGTTGAACTTTTTTTCCCCTTAGAGATTGCTACTGCTGAGGCGTGCGCAAAAACATTAATCTATGAAGTATTCTTAAGGTACGGTGTGGCCAGGAAAATTATCAGCGACCATGGGGTTCTATTTGTTTAGGCTGTCATGCAAAAAGTGATCTACTGCCTGAATATTAAACATATATTCTGTCCGGCTTATCATACTGAGACTAATCGGGTATAGGGTAGAAATAGAGATATGAAGGCTCAACTCGCTGTTTTAGTTGGAAACGATCACCAGTCCTGAGATGAGAAGTTGGCTAGTATTCGGTTTGCAATGAACACAACATTCTGCCCAAGCACCAAATATACGCCAGCTTACTTAACATTTGGCCGAGAGATTCGAACTCTTGATGACGTACAACACGATGTAAAATCAATAATTGAATCCGAAAATTTGTTCCTGAAATTACGCCATATTTACAAACCTTAGTAAATATTTTTAAGGACGTTAAAGAAAATGTTCATAAACAACAAGAAAATTACAAACAAAACAGCAATAATCGTAGGCGAAACCAGCTACCATTGAAAATTGGGTCAAAGGTTTCAGTAACTATACACGCCTTAAGCAACAGTAACAAAGGAGTTGCTTCTTTATTTGTTCCTAAGCGAGATGGACCCTATACTATTATAGGAAAGAAAGGCACAACCTCTTACGTGATAGCGCATGAAGATAACATGGATCTGCCTTTGGAAACTTTCCATGCTTCAGCTTTAACTCCAGTAGTGGGGTCACCTAATAAGTACTTACAGCCTGTAAGAAAGTTGCGAACAAGAGGACGACCAAGGAAATTGTGATTTTGATGCCTTATCGAGACGATGTCAGCATCAAAGGGGGAGACTGAAGCAATTCATTATTTATTTTTGTATTATTTAAATAAATAATAAACAGATTTGTCTAGTATTAGTATACCGGATGGGTTGAAGATTGTTTGAAGCAATTAAAATATGTCCTAATTAAAGGATTGGTTGTTTTGTTTTACCGTCGGTTTTGTTCAAATAAACAAAAAACATAATAATCGCAACAAGATTGTTTCATGTGTCATTTGTCGATATTGCTTAATTGCAAGCACTTGTTTATCAATGTAAGCCTATCTGAAAGTGGTACTGCTTCCTCTTCAGGCAAACTTTGAATAACGCGTTTGGCTGTATGATCCATTTAGTTTGGCAGTTTTCCTTCAGTAACCTTTAGATTAGATGGCACTGCTTCTTTTTTGGCAGATGTAACCTTTTTGTATCCAGGAAGAATATTCATATTATAATTCTTTAAAGAGCTTCGTAAAGTAGAATATTTTTCGTTTGACAATCATATTCCATAAACAATGCTAAGCATTCTTCTGTACTATACTTTGTGGGTAAAGCATTTGGTGGACTAAGAATACTCCCTTTGATGCTCTGCAGTCGAACTGGGCTTGCAAGCACCACAGCTTTTGAAATTTCGGACCTTGATTTACCTTTATCTTTTAAAAAGTTAAGACATAACGCTTCTGATAGATGCAATTTATAAATATCTTTTGTGGCATTTGTTTTCAAAAGTTATAACTCCATTTAGCTAGTCTGGGTTGTTTTTCATAAATGCTCTTTTCGTACGGTGTGAGGCAAGTCATTTTTGAAATTGTTAAGAAAACGAAGTGAATTTTACATTGAACATCCATTTTCGCGTATTCTAGTAAATCGTGTAGTGTTTCCGAAATATCTAATTTAAATGCATTTTCATTATCTGAGTTTCTGAATAACTCAAACATTTCCAAATTGGTAAATGACATTATTGCGCTTTAAAATAAAATTGTTCTTTCTTTCTTTCTTATCTATCCTTCTCTAAATTTCTTCTTTCCTTCCGTCTCAACCTATTCTATCTGCCTCTCCAGGTAACACAAAGGGACCGAACTAAGCGGACCCAAGTGAGCTGTAACCTTTCCTTCAATGACTATTTGTTCTACCTAACCTACCTACCTAAGGTAAAAACTTAAATTGCTGCATTACACGATTGCGGTTTAATTTATACCCAAAAATTAAATAAAAAGGATTTAAACTACCTGAATTGAGCAAAAAAAAAAAAAACTGGAGTTTATATATTCTTCAGTATAAAAAAAGTGTTAAAAGTACCCTACGGGAAATTGGACTGGTCCAAGGCTATTGACGTGAACCGTTCCTTATTCTATGTCTTGCACTTTGTATGAAGAGAACCTGTCACTTTTATATTGCGTTGTCATTAGAGGGGGTAATTGGTTCAAAACTAACACCTCAGAACGGGTTACAGGCCAATCCTATATAAGCAAATTTTGCATTAATTGTTTAAGATCCTGTTCAATCTACTTTGCTTGTATTTACGCGTGTGTGTGCGTTTATGTATAAATAGATGTATGTGTATGTATAGGGATCAGTATTTCTATTTTTTTCTCCTAACCTCTTTAACACCTTTTAACCACTTACTTGACGTGTGCCTTTTTAACCGATCACGACCAATAACTTTTGTCAAATTCATGTTTTGTACCTGTAACAGGACGAGTACGCCAACCAATTGACACCTATTTCTCGCAGGGTACCTACCTACTTTTATAACAGGGGCTTTTAAATTTAAATAAATAAAAAAAATACCCAACTGATTGGCAGAGCAAAATATTGTTTATTATTAAACGAGAAGGAATAAAAATATGCAACAAGTAACTTTATTTTACACTAAAATTGTTGCAGTGAAAAAAATTTTGAAAAGCCTTTTTTATTTCTCGTTTTCGCTATGAGGTTCTAACAGTTTTCTTCTTATTTCACCTACAGCGACAACTTACACCAGCTAAACTTAGTTAAGTAGCAAATATGCTTAGAAAATATGGGCCATTATGATTTTTGCAATGAAAAAAGTGAAAAGGCGCCACTGTGCACCGCTACGAGTCGATTTAAGTAAAATTTACTTAGTTAATTTTTTCTGTGCCCTAAAAGCTTTATGAATATGAGCGTTTATTTGTAAGACTTACAAATATACTTTTGTCCAAAATGAACCAAACTATGTATTTTGAAATATTTATCTATGTAAGTAAATTTAGTTTATCAGACGTTTGTTATGTTTACTACTTATGTACATACGTGCTCCATGTACATATGAAAACAGAACAAGCAAAAAAAAATTAAATTTGAGAGCTAATCGTTAGTTGCCACAGGTGGCACAATATTGACACCATTACCTAGTTTTAGAAAGAACATACTTACATAATATATGTACATATGAACGTTTTACTCCAAAAACGGTAAACTATTAATCAGAATTAAAGATTACCACATATTAAAGTTTAGTTATGGAAAAAGAGCAGCGCGCATAGGGGTATTTTGGCAATCTAGCCGGACATTAAACCAAAATGAAAATTTAAGAAATGTAAAAATTTAACTGCGCAGCTCGACAGGTTACAAAATTCTGTATCGGATAGTGAATTTGTAAATTTTTGCTTGCGATTTGTCGTTTTGAGACACTGTCAAAGTCAGGAAAGTTAAGTAAATTTGCCTGCAATTTATTAAATTTTGATGGTTTTGAAAGGTTTACAATATACCATGTAAATAGTCCTTCGCAGAAAAAAATCAATGTAAAATCTTTATTGGTTTAGCAACTGCCTTATTTTATTTTTTTATCTTAAGTTTTATCATAAAAAATGCCTTCGAAATTAAAAAAAAAGACGTTTTTTGTTCACTTTTTGAAAGTGATTGCGGTCATTATCCTAAAAATCTTATTTATCACAATAAAACCTGAAATCTCTACTTTTAGATGAAAAAAACGTTGCGCGTTTTTGCGCCATTCTTTTTGCGAATTTTTGAAAATTTCACTTTTTTCGGTTTTTTCTCATCTTGTGTGTTTACATCAGTGGTCTTCACCAGTGTTGCAAAAGTTGATACGATTGTACTTTTTTTGATACTATTGGATGGTGAAAAATACCGTGTTACTTTTCTGGCTAATTTGATACCTCTTTTGCTTTTTCTAATTATTATTTAAAATCGTTAAGTTTTGCCTCTTACCAACTATCCTTTTTTTTATGTGCTTTTCTTGAGTACGTAAATATGCTCCCTTTCACGGGAGGCACTGAATAATATTTTTTGCCATATCATTTTACAATTAAAGGTTTCGAATAGAAAATGATAAACAAGTTTAAAAACGTGGCTTTAAGGTTAACTTAAAAAAATCATATCTTTTTCTCCAACATTTTTAAAAAATTGTAAATGCAGTTATATAGAAGTGCAATCATTTAATTATTGTTAAGAAATTAGGAGGTCCCAAAATTGTTTTAAAGTATTTATTAGTAAATTACGTACAATATTATTACCCATGCAAAAGGTTAAGAAGGGGTATATTCATAAACAATTTGAAAATTTAAAATAGATTTGAAATACTGATTTTGTATGAAAGTTTCGTTTAAAAGACCTATTTTAAAATAATAAAAAAATTAAAAAGTGCAAAAAAGTGGCGTAAACAGAAAATATATTTTTGAAAATTTCCTCCGCGAATATTTCATACTTAGGTAACAAAGTAATCAGTGGTCGTCATTTGTAGCATTTATTTTAAATCATAAAGTATTAACCTATGGGTAAATGCCTTGCTAAATGTTTTAAATATACACTTTTCTTTGGCAAAGCGTATAAAAAAGGTGTAAATAAACTTTTTAACTTGATGCTTGGTAACTAAAGGCGGGCAAAAAAACATTTCATAGAGATACGATAAGATAAATTCGGCAAGTCAATGAGAAAAAAATTTATATTTAATTTTTTTAAGCGGCTTACGTCAATTTTCCCAAATTAAAGGTCAGATTTTTAAAATAAATTTTTACAATAGCATTGGATGATATTAACGGACTTAAACCAAAATTCAAATATTTCAAAAAAATATATACAGTTCAGCTTCTCTGACTGTTGAACAAACCAAAAACACTTAAAACTTCTATATGACTTTTTTGTATTTATTTTTTGTGGATAAAAGTAAAACAGAGAAAAAAATATTTTGATACTATTGCCGTTAAAAAAGTACCTTGGAAACATTTTTTGATACCCAAATGAAATTCTCATTTTTCATCACTGGTCTTCACCCATATTACCCAGCTAACGAAGATTTTCGGGTTTTTACTTAGTCTCTTCGTGAATCAATTAAAAACAATTTGCAACATTTACCCATAGGTTAATATTTTATGCCTTAAAAAAATTTTACAAATGACGATTACTTTGTTACCTATGTAAGTATGTATAAAATATTTGTGGAAGTAATGGCTAAAACCCCACTGACTAGTGTAAAAACATCTTTTGTCATGGAGGAAATTCTCAAAGCTATATTTTTTGTATACGCTTCCTTTTTGCACTTTTTAATTAAATTTTTTTTATTTTAAATTAGGGTTTTTAAACTAAATTTTTATACAAACTCAGTATTTCAAATCTATTTAAAATTTAAAAATTGTTTATGAATTTACCTTTTAACCTTTTGCATAGGTAATAATATTGAACGTAATTTACCACTTAAGAATTTTTAAAACAGTTTTGGATCCTTCCGATTTCTTAACAAAAATTAAATAATTCAATTCTTTTCGAATATTTAAAAAATGGCAAAATATCTCGTGCATAATAATATATGGGTCTTCTGATTGCACTTCTATGTAAACTGTATTTACAATTTTTAAAATTTTTTTTAGAAAAGGCTATGTTTTTTTAAAGTTGACCTAAAAGTCACGTTTTTTGAACCTGTTTATCATCTACCATTCGAAACATTTGATTGCAAAAAATATTACTCATAGCCTTTCGTAAAAGGAAACATATTTACGTACTTAAGTAATAAAGAAAAGCTCATGGAAAGAATAAGATAGTTGGCAAGAGACAAAGCTTAACCATTTAAAATAATAATTAGGAAAGGCAAACGAGGGTATCAAACTAGCAGGAGGAGTAACATGGTATTTTCCACCATCCAATAATATCAAAAAAAGTACGATCGTATCAACTTTTGCAACAGTGTCGTGAATAATACAACCAGGGTTTTCCAAAATAAATTGTTTTCCTACCAAAATGTTTCTTAAAATATGCCAACAGCAACTGAATAACTAATCCTGATTAAATTGTACTTTTAAATAAATATCGTATTTTGTTAACTGATATTGCTTTTATAATTCATGGCGAGCTATTTTTATTTTATTTTTCGATCGTAAACTTAAGAAAACATAATAAATTATTAATATTACACAATCTTTCATAAATAAACAATCCATACGCTTTGTTTTCATCATTGCAAACGGTAATCAGGGTTGTCAGTTTTTTTTCAGGGTCTATCGCCAAAACGGGTATCAAAAATCGCCAAAAAATATTTTTTTGAGTTTAAAAACAAAAAAAAATTGCCAAAATATCCGCCATAATAAAAATCTATTGTTTTTGATGCAAAAAACTCAAAAATTATTTTACTTAAATAAACATATGAAATATTAATGTTTTTTTTTATTAAATTAATTAAATAAAAAGAAATAACTATTTAATTAAAGTAAAAATTAAATTTTTTTTGTACACCAAGAAGTAATCTTAAAGTCACGTTTTTAAACCTATTTATTATTTAAAGGGGTTTCAGACGATATGTATTTTACACATGACTTGTCAAATTTTGCAGTGAGAAATTGATATCTGCCGTCTGAACGCGTTTAAACATTGCATGTGTGAAGCACATATGTAAATGTCATGTGATAAATTTGTAATTAGAGCGTGCTCTATTTTCATCTGACAAAGCATGTGTCATCAGCTGCTTTTAGAATAACAACAAGGAAATGCAAGTTGTTTATTTTGGTTTGAAGGTTATGTCAGATGTAATAACATATGTACGTGTGAAAGCAAAAATTATAAACTGTCTGTAAAATGACAATTTTGACAGACATATGCAAATACATGTGGATTGCAAAAGTGACTAATCATGTGTAAAATACATATCGTCTGAAAACACTTTTACTATTCAAAACCTTTGATTGTAAAATAATATTACAAAAAATATTTTTCACAGGCTAGTTTTCAAGAAAATCACATGGAACGAAAAAAATAGTTGGCAAGAAGCAAAACTAAACCATTTAAAATATTAACTACAAAAAGCAACATAGCCAAAGGAGTAACACGATATTTTCCACCATTCAATAGCATCAAAAAAAGTACGATCGTAACAACTTTTGCAACACTGATTTGTATTAAATTTGTTCATCATTAGTAAGTTGAAAAACTTTGCCGTTTGTTAAAATAATCGCCAACAATATCGCCATGGCGTCAAAACTAAATTTTAATAGCCAAGACCACTAAAAAATCGCCACATTTGGCGTAAAATCGCCATAACTGACAGCCCTGACGGTAATCATAATCAAAACAACAAACATATGAAAAATAAAAAATTTCAATTAGTAGTAGAGCTGTGCCAAATCGTTCATTTCAGTGATCGCTCAGTTTCGTTCAATTTACAAAAATTATCCCGTTCGTTCAATCGTTCACCTCTGAACGACAGTACGGCAACATGTTTTTTTAAAGATTTGTTTTGACATAGCTTGTGGTTTTGACATTCAAAATAGAAAAAACTTTTTGTGAAATAAAATTTAAATAATCCATATATAAAAATTGTGTAAAAAGTGTATAGTAATCCATTAAAACACAAACACTATAATAAATCAAACTTCTTAGAAAAAGACTGTTAAACCAAATTTAAAAAAATTATGGCAGTGCCACAGCGATGCTCAAAAGAAATATGTACGCACATTCGCAAACTTTTTAAAGCAACTCTTATCAATACACAAACAATCAACTGAAACAAAAGAACATAACATAAAAAACACATCTGAACGAACGAAATCGTGACATAAAAAAGACCTGAAGAAACAAACATTGAACGGAACACAATTGAACGAAAAGCGCTCAGTAAAATAACCGGATCACTTCGTTCAATTCGGTGATCCGTTCATTTTGACCTGTTCGTTCATGAGCTACACAGCTCTAATTAGTAGCTTGTTAGGTTTCAAACAGAGTAGGTGTATGTCGCATGTTTTTATTTTTTAGAGAGAGCTAAGAATGTTTTTTCTGCACTGCAGCGTTGCCAATTAGTGTGTAATTATCCAAAAATAATTTGCAGCTCTTTATGTGTGCAATATAGGTAGAGCTAAAATTTTTTTGATAATTACAGTAAGAAATTGATAGCAAGCTACATAAATTTATGCAATTTAAAAACTTTTTCATAATTCAGGTAAAAACCTACGGACATACATATAAATTTTTTACAGCATTTTAGAAAAAAATATTTATAATAATTATGTGGGATATTAAGTGGGAAAATCTTTTTTGTTTCCTTTAAACATATTCAAAGAGGCTGAGTGCCTTGTATGCAACCAGTTACTAAAGAATATGTTTGCATCGCACCTTAAGCGGCATACAATGCATATTGAGTTTCATTATGTTTTAGGAAAGGAGAGAAATCAATTATTAAAAAAACTAAAAGAAGATTTTCGACTCAAAAATCTTTGTATCCAAAATAGATGCTCAAATAACTCTACCAATACAGATAGCCAAATCAAGGCTTCATATATCATCAGCTTAGAATTAGCTAAAAAATATAGTTATAATAAAACAAAATATTAATTATTTTTTATTTTGCCTTGAAATAAAAAAAAACATAAGCTTACAAAACACTGATAACCAAAAACATGTACAGTAAAAACAATACTTTAATTTTTATATGAAAATTAATTATTTTGGTTTTTTTTACATTTTTCAGTTAGTACTGTATTACTGAATGAGCGCGATATGTTGTGCTATGTTTTTATTTTTTTTTTATATATAATTTGTTATGTTCTGTTTTTTCACTTAAAATGCAGATTTGTTTTTTCCAAATTTGCAGTTCTTATAAAAAAAAATAATGGCAACGCTGACAATAATACTCTCATTTTAAGTGCGTTTCTCTTTGTGAAGACCACTGGTTTACATAAAAGCATAGTGTATATGAAAAGTAAACTTCGTCCTAACTTACAAAGTAATAACAAGAGAAAACAGTCATGCCGTATCCCCTTCTCTGTTACGTGTAAGTTAAATAGGTGATGTTTACAACCAAATACACTACTACCGTTCAAAGAGTACTGATGAAGAAATCGTGTAGCTGCTTTCGAAAATGCAATCTACTCGGTTAGTATCGGTAGAAAAAAATCTGCTTTTTTCAAAATTAAAGTTTCTTTCAACATTAACGGAAAATAATAATTTCTTCTAATAAAAAGAAATTATATGAACTTAAGACAAACTAAAAATCAAAAATTTGTATTAAAAACAATTAGTTTAACAATAAATAAAAATTATCATATAACTCACACATGGCACAATGCTCTTTAATAATTTCTGTCCATTTGTCGTTGACAAAAAATGAAATTAAAAATGATTTAACCCCCTTATATATATAATATACAAGAATAAAAAGCGTTTCATTCCATCTGAGAGATGAATGTTGCACGACCGTCAGTCAAGTGTTGCCAAAGAGCCTTTTAATGGAAAAAAGCATAGTGTATATGAAAAGTAAACTTCGTCCTAACTTACAAAGTAATAACGAAAGAAAATAGTCATGCCGTATCCCCTTCTCTGTTACCTGTAAGTTAAATAGGTGATGTTTACAAACAAATACACTACTACCGTTCAAAGAGTACTGATGATGAAATCGTGTAGCTGCTTTCGAAAATGCATTATACTCGGCTAGTATCAGTAGAAAAAATCTGCTTTTTTCAAAATTAAAGTTTCTTTCAACATTAACGGAAAATAATAATTTATTCTAATAAAAAGAAATTATATGTACTTAAGCCAAACTAAAAATCAAAAATTTGTACTAGGTAGTTAATATTAGTCCAGCCAGTGCCAGACTAAAATTTAAGTTCTCATATTAATTAATAGTTAAGCTTTATATAAGCGCAATAGTATCCCTCCTTTTCAGACGGGTATGTCCGCTATGTTGTAGGATGTTTCCGGCGAGCGGATTTGGGTGAGTTTCCAGCTTATTTAAATACTTGTCCACATAGTTCAGAATTTCCCATTTAACTAGTGGAACTTGTAGATCCTTGTGGATGTTGCTGTTTTTAACATACCAAGGAGCACCAATTATCATATTTAGGATTTTGTTTTGACGGCGTTGAAATTTTTCTGTGTTGGATGCGGAAGCAGTTCCCCATAATTGTTTACCGTTACATCAAATTGGTTTCAAAATCGATTTGCAGAGAAGAAGTTTACAGTCAAGACGAATCACAGAGTTTCTGCCGATTAACCAATGAAATTGTGTACCTTTAAGTTTAGTTTGCGTCAACTTTGCATCTATATGCGTCTTCCATGTAAGGCGACGGTCCAGGTGAATGCCAAGGTGTTTCGTCTCAAATCGTTTAGGTACCATATGGTTGTTAATAAGGATTGGACAAACGTATCTTTGCGAAAAGTAAAAGTTACGTGAGTATATTTTTGCTCATTAATTGTTATTCCCCATAACTTTGCCCATTTCTCTACTTGGGTAACGTGTTGTTGCAATTGGCACGAAGCCTCTTCAGGGTCTGTATGAATACTGAGAAAAGCGGTATCATCAGCAAATATTGACGTATGCGTAAAACAGTTGGTTGGCATATCTGCCGTGCAAAGCAAGTACAAAATTGGACCTAGTATACTCCCAGCCCCAATTGGTTGAGAAAAACTTATTTGATTTCCCTCTTTGATCATAAATTATCGACCGGTTATGTACTTTTCTAACAGGTTGAAACTATTAGCTGGAAGGTTTAGCTTTAGTTTGTTTAAAAGGCCTTCGTGCCATACGTTATCGAAAGCTTGAGAGACATCGATAAAAAGCGCGGAGCAGTACTTATTTTCCTTTTATCATAACAGCATCAGTTTTTCAAAAACTGTGGAAAATTGCTCGTATAATTCCTATCGCCAAAACTCAAACTGCCTCTTCTCCCAACGATAACCAGCCGATAAGCATTTTATCCGTTTTATCTAAAGTTTTTGGGGCTCTTATATCCAAAAAAATTACTGGTTTTTTTGAAACTAACTCACTTATATCTTGCCTTCAGTCTAGCTTTCCTACTGCCCATAGCTGCACTACAGCCACGTTAAAGGTCATTGACCAGAATATGATATTGACAATCTTACTGTTATGTGGTTTTTAGATTTCTCTAAGGCTAAGGTGGACCATGATATTTTATGTCTAAAGCTTAAACATTATTCTGGTTTTGGTAATAGTGCCTTGAAACTTATGGGAAATTATTTTTCTGGGTGTTTACAGAAAGTAGTAATTGATGACAGATCTTCAGGGCTACGAGAAGTAACATCTGGTGTTCCGCAGGGATCTGTTCTTGGCCCTTTTTTGTTCAGCATTTTTATTAATGATGGTTTTGCTGTTACGAAACATACAAGAAAACATGTCATATTGGTCTTCTTAAAGATATGTTGATTGAAAAGTGGGCTAAAGATAATCATCTTGTACTTAATACCATAAAATCATTTATCTTGCCGGTAAGCAGACATAAATTTGATTTGAGTGAACTGCCACCTAAACATCTAAGTGTGACATCACTTAAGTGTGTTGATAAGGTGAAATGTTTAGGTTGCTTCATTGACTCTACTCTAAAATGTAGAGATCATATTAACACTGTTGTTCGAAATACATATTTACTTTACTCTTCGCCACTTAAGAATGTCTTCTGACTTTGTTCCCATTTTAGTTAAAAAGAAGTTGTTGTTCAGCTTATACTGCCACTAATAACGTACTTTGCAGAGTTTAATAGTAAGATCGATTCGAACTCGCTTCATAAGCTACAAGTAGCTTTTAGCAACGCAACGCGATATTTTTATGGCATTTGCCGTTTCGATAGTATATCTTCTTGGCGAAAAATGTTACTAAAATGTGATCTAGAAGACTATTTATCTATAAGAAACCTGTTGTTTTTGCATCGAAAATTGTATAGAAAAGCGCCATCCTATTTGTATGATAAAATAAGGTTTCGTACTTCCACCCGTTGCAAGACTCTTCTGTCAGCTAGACACTTACACCTTAACACATCAAGATTTTTTTTCATACACGCCATTAAATTATGGAACTATTTGCCCCCCGCACATAAAACTAATACAGAAAGAAACCTGTTTTGCTAAGGCTCTTTTCAATCTCTTTTCAGGCAGCTATTAATTTTCATTTCTTCCTTCTTATATTTTTTATTTTAAACTTCACTTACATTTTTTTTGTTTGTTATTACTTTTAAACATTTTTGAACTTTCAGTAAAACTTTTTTTCTTCTCCTAATATTTAGCGATTTAAAAACAAATTTTCCAATCAATAACTTGAGGTCAATCTTTAAAAATGATATGTGCTCGAATTTTATTATATTAATTTGCTTTTGTTTTATTATATTAAATGGTATATTATTTTCTCAATTTTATTCAATGTATAAAAAAACAAATCTTGCACCTCATTTTTTAATCAAATCGAGAATCAAACACCAATGGATTGGAGGCATTTCCGAATGCTACAAGCAACAAACGTCTGCGTTGATGAGTTTTTCAATGGCTTAGTTATTTCGTCAGTGTATTGTCCACCCAGATTCCTTGTAACGAAGGATCAGTACAACAGTTTTTACAAATCCTTAGGTCACCGTTTCATAGCTGCTGGGGACTATAACGCAAAGCACACCTACTGGGGTTCCCGCCTAATTAGTCCCAGAGGTCGTATCTTGTATGATTCCGTGTCTGAAATGGGACTTTGTGATATTTTTAATGGACATCCAACCTATTGGCCAACTAACTACAATAAAATTCCGGAACTTTTTGAAGCTAAAGCCTCCTTGGATTTATCTTCTGACCACTCACCTACTACAATCACTATTTGCAGTCCTCTCCGAATTGCAACTAGTGATTTATTCTTATCCAAAGGAGTTATTTGGTTAAAATATAAAAAGTATATCAGCACTCACTGCTCGGAAGACCAACCGCTAAAAACTTCCGAAGACATCGACAATTGTCTAAGCAGCCTTAATCAGAATATTGAAAAAGCCGATGAACATGCTTCATTTGACTACCTTCCGCCCAAATACAACAGAATTTTTACAGCCGATGTGCAACAGCTTTTATCTGAAAAAAAAAAGAGCCCGAATAGAGTGGCAAAAGCACAGATCACCCCAACTTAAAGCCAAGCTAAAAGAATGTACGAACAATTTAAAAAATTTGCTGGAGGTGTACAGAATGGCATCTCTTAAAGAACACCTCGAAGGCCTACACTCGACTACTTAGACAAATTATTTACTATGGCGATCAGCTAAATATCTTAAAAGACCCGTTATCGCAAAACCACCCCTAAGAAATCTGAAGGGATCCTGGGCAAGAAAAGTGCGATCTGCTCGCAAGACATTTAAGGAATGTGTTCACTCCAAATACATGCACTGTTGTGAGTAAACTACCGCCGGTTGTTGCTAGATGTCCTTTGGAAATATGTACGTTTCCAACTTTTAGATGTCGTTAAGGCTATTATTAATCTAAATGCTAAAAAAGCGCCTGGTTTTGACGGAATAAGCAACAAAATGCTTTTTGAGCTGCCTTGCATAGCAAAAAGAATAACTCCTTTTATTTTTAACGCCATATTACGGCTCGAACATTTCCCGTCAGTATGGAAAGTTGCCTTGGTAAAGATGATTCCTAAGCCTGGAAAAGAACCTTCAAGGGTGGAGTCTTACAGGCCTATAAGTTTATTGCCAACTAATTCTAAATTATTCGAGAAATTGCTTAAAAACAAGCTGAACTTGATTTTGAATAACAATCATTGTATTCCAAATCACCAATTTAGCTCTCAGAGCCAACATAGTACCATCGAGCAAACCCACAGATTGCTACAGGTTTTAAGAAAAGCCTTCGAGGAAAAGAAGTACTGCTCCGCGCTCTTCATTGATGTCTCTCAAGCCCTTGATAAAATTTGGCATGAAGGCCTGTTGAGCAAGCTAAAGCTGAACCTACCGGTGAATATATTCAACCTTTTGGAGAGTTACATAACTGGCCGACAATTCATGATTAAAGAGGGAAACCACTTAAATTGTTCACAAATAATAGGGGCTGGAGTACCTCAAGGAAGTATATTAGGTCCAATTCTGTACTTGATTTATACAGCTGATATGCCAACTAACAGTTTTACGCACACGTATACATTTGCTGATGATACCACTTTCCTCAGTGTTCATAAAGAACCTAAAGAGGCTTCGAGCCAACTGCAACAACATGTAACCCAGGTAGAAAAATAGGCAAAATTATAGTTATTAAAATAAATGAACAAAACTGCACCCACGTTACTTTTACTTTACGCGAGAAAACTTGCTCCCCAATTCTTATTAACAACCAAACGGTGCCTCAACAAATTGAGACAAAACATCTTGGCATTCACCTAGACCGTAGCACATAGACGCGAAGTTGACACAAATAAAACTAAAAACAGCCCAAATCCACAGGCTAGTTGTTAAAAATTCTGTGCTACGTCTTGATTGTAAACTTCTACTCTACAACTCGATTTTAAAACCAATTTGGTGCTACGGGATACAGTTATGGGGCACTGCTTCCGTCTCCAATATAGAAAAAATTCAACGCCGTCAAAACAAAATACTAAGAATGACTGGTGCTCCTTGGTATGTTAAAAACAACTAGTTAAATGTGAAGTCCTAAACTATGTGAACAGGTATTTAAACAAGTTGGAAACACACCCGAATCTGCTCGCTCGAAACATCTTACAGCATGCACGAAACAGTCGTTTGAAGAGAAGGGATACTGTGGCACTTAGATAAAACCTTTATAAATGTGTTATACTTTAATTGGAAAATTTAAGTTTTAGTCTGGCACTGGCTGGATTAACTTATATTATTTAGCTTTAAGATTTTAACACTTATTGTTATTTCGCCAAAGGCAAAGATTCAATAATAAAAAAAATATGAATAAAAAAAAATTTTTATTGAACCATAAAAGAATTGTATTCTTAGTGTTCTCATGATGATACATTTTTCTAATAAATAAATAAATAAATAATGGCGACATGTCAGTGGTAATACAGTGTTTATACAGTTTTAGAAAATTTTTTAATATACAATGCACAAGATTTTAATACAGTAATCAGAAGAAGCGGCTGAGGCACAAAACAAATATTTTCGGATTTACAGGCAGAATTTTACAAGAAAGTTTTCCAGAGTTCAGTGTAACGTAGATATTATTAATAGACTTGCTCAGTTCTGACCCACTGATGACTAGCTTAAGACCAACTCCGAAAATGAAGTCATTGCTCCTTACGAAAGAAGAAGGATTCAGATTCAGAACTGGTCTTTGAAGAAACAGACGAAGAAGAACAGTAGCACTCCTGTTCTTAGTGCAAACGGATATTTTTTTAAATAAATAAGTTTTTGTTTTCTAATATAAATTAATTTTAACTTCTGTAAATAAGTTATTGTTATATATAAATTACTTATTTTCAGATAAATTTAATACCATAAATTACAAAAAAGCGACGCGACAAACAAGCTGAAAATTTTTTTTTTTGTGAAAATTAGCTAAATATATAAAAAAAAGTTTTTGTACAGGGCCCTTTCGGGGAGCTTAAAAATTTTACTTTTATTGTATTCGGGCGTAAGTTATCCATTATTTTTATTATATACATACATTATTTTTACAAATTTTACTTTATGCCGCCGCCTACAAAAAGGAGAGAGGACGACACTGTCCAAGTGTACATTTTTTTTAGCTTTCACTTACGCTTAAAGTTGCATTTGCCTAACAATAGTATTGGAAACTCAATAAAAATTAAATATTTCGGAGGTGGTATTAGTTCTTCTAAGGGGAACTTTTTTCTCCTTGGTCTGATTTTTATTATTTTTAATCCTTATATGCCTTTTAAGAAGCTTTATTATATAAAATAAAAAATTATGTCCGGCTAGAATGCCAAAATACGCCTTTGTGTAGCGGCTAAGTTTGAGCCGACACTAAGCCAAAGACTGGCTTACTCAGAATAAAATTTGCTCATGATTTAATCATGATACGAAAACCTATTCAGTTTGGCTATTTTGTTCAAACGTATCACATGACATAAACCAATGCATGATTTAAAATCATTTCATTCAATCTGTTGTTGTTGGATTTTTGATTTTATTCAACGTTCAAAAAAATCAACATAAATTCAATCGTATCAGCATCAGTGAATGAAACAGAACAAAAAATTCTAGCATTTAAGGGATGTTGCTTTTAATGAGAATAACAGACAAAAAAATGGCGCCATGCTCATGGTTTAACGTTAGGTCACGTAGTCGTTTCTCTTTAACATTGCCAGCAGTGTATAACGACGGCTTGCCATAGTTCTTGTCATATTTCTTGTTTGGCACTAAAGGTTTCAAAAACAGTGCTAAGTGTTAGTAAAAACTTCTCTTTTGGCTAAAAAGGATTGAATAATTGTGTTAAAATTGTCAAAAATTAAATGTTTAAACTTTTTAATATTAAATTGATTCACCATTATGCATAATTAACGTCAAGTTAACAGTATTTTAAACGTTTATGCATATAAAAACACTTATTTTTATGTGTAAAATTTTAATTAGCTGATGTAATGTAATTTAATTGTTTTCCAAATATGTTTTTAAACAATTAAACATTTTGTAATATCAACTTAGAGCAACACTGATAAAGCTTTGACAAAACTACATTTTTTTACATTTTACACCAGCGGGCAAATTACGGCCTTCAACTGGATTCGAAATTCTACTCGATCGATCGAGTTGTCACTGCTTGTATTAACAATTTTTTTAAAGGTTAATTTTTATTTTATATGCATAGCTTTGGTTTGTTTTTAAAATAAACAGAAAGCGTTCACGTCGATGACTTTAAAAATTTTAAAAAATCATAAAATACGTAGAAACTTTAAAAGAGAATTAATAATAATTAAATAAAAAAATTCATTATGTAATTCTGGAAATAGTTAAAAAAAAGTTTATAATTTCTCCTTTCTGAACTTACAGTTTTCAATTCAAAATGAGTAAAAAAAATTATAACTACTTATTTTAGCTGTTATTTGTATAAAAAAGTATCCTTAAAAATTTGCTAAATATATGTGTCGTTCAAAACTTATACAACGGCAACTCTGCTTCTTTCACAGTTTTGTTTACTCTGATTTATTCACTAGCAACCGTTTATTTGTTAAATTCAATCATGTGAGTAAAACTCACACAATGAATAAATTCACAATGAATAAATTCATGCTTTGACCAAATGAAGCTGATTTTATTCAAGGCAGATTTTTATTCAACTCATTCTAATCACTTAAAATTTTAGCATCAGATTAAATCAAGAGAAAATGTGATTTTGCTATTCTCTGCACTAAGCCGAAACAATCTTCGGCGGTGGGGAAGAGCCGGCTGTCTGCCGTTTGGCGCATGTCTCTGCATCCATATGTAGTGATGCCAACAATTCAGAAGCAAAAAGAGCCAACCGAGTAGTCAAAAAGAGCTAAAAGGAGCTAAATTTAAAAATTGAAGATTTTTTCCGTTTTAAATCTGTGATTGTATTTGTTATTCAATTTGTACTTCAAGATTTTTTTACAAAATAAAAATAATAGAAAAAATAAAAAATAATAATATTAAATAAAATTACTTTACAGCAGCAATTGATTCAAGTGTTTATCAACACTAACAATGTGACCATACGCATTTACATATAAATAAGTTAAGTTAAAAAAGAACAATCATATTCCGGCCATAGATTTGTTTTTATACCCTTCACATAGTGATAGGGTATATATCACTTTGTCATTCCGTTTGTAATTTCTTTATTATTCATTTGCGACCCCATAAAGTATATATATTCTGGATCCTTATAGATAGGGAAGTTGAAATAGCCATGTCCGTCTGTCCGTCTGTCTGTCTGTCCGTCTGTTGAAATTAAGTTTCCGGAGTCCGATAAAAAGATACAGATCAGTAAATGGTGTCAAACGATTACAAATATCCCGCTAACAATCGCTATTTAAAATTAGCAAAATCGGTTCACTATTGACCGAGATATAAGCGAAAACCCAGAGTAACCCATTTTTTTTAGGACAAAATCCGTGCATATATCCCTATATATCTCAGTGAGTATAATCACTTTTGCCACAAAACTTGGCACGGATACTCTTAAAGAAGGGACCTAAATAATGAAAAAAGTTTTTTCAGATTGGACCAGGGAAAGGGGTATTTTTCCTACAATTGCACAAATGTGGTAAAATATTTTATGCGCTATATTTCGTAAACTATAACAGCTATCGACTTAAAATGTTCTACAAAAAGTAATTGTACGCAAAGATCTACACTTTACAGGAAAAATTTTTTGAGTGGGGGCAAAAAAAGGGGTAGCTCCCATACAAATCGACAATTGTTAAAAAATATTCGATACGCTATATCTCGGAAACTATAACAGATATCGAAATGAAATGTCCTACAAAAGGTAATTGTACGCAAAGATCTACACTTTACAAAAAAATTTTTTTGAGTGGGGGCAAAAAAAGGGGTAGCTCCCATACAAATCGACAATTGTTAAAAAATATTCGATACGCTATATCTCGGAAACTATAACAGATATCGAAATGAAATGTTCTACATAAAGTAATTGGGCATTAAGGGCTACGCCTCAAAGAAAAAATTTTTTGGGTGGGGGCAAAAAAAGGGGTAGCTCCCATACAAATTAACGATTTTTATGAAATACCGATACGCTTTATCTCGGAAACTATAAAAGATATCGAAATGAAATGTTCTACAAAAAGTAATTGGGCAGGAATGCCTACGCTTTAAAGAAAAAATTTTTTGAGTGGGGGCAAAAAAGGGGTAGCTCCCATACAAATCGATAATTATTATAAAATATTCGATACGCTATATCTCGGAAACTATAAAAGATATCGAAATGAAATGTTTTGCAAAAAGTAATTGGGCAATAAGGCCTACGCTTTAAAGAAAATTTTTTTTGAGTGGGGGCAAAAAAAGGGGTAGCTCCCATACAAATCGACAATTATTATAAAATATTCGATACGCTATATCTCGGAAACTATAAAAGATATCGAAATGAAATGTTCTACAAAAAGTAATTCGGCAAGAATGCCTACGCTTTAAAGAAAAAAATTTTTGAGTGGGGGCAAAAAAAGGGGTAGCTCCCATACAAATCGACAATTATTATAAAATATTCGATACGCTATATCTCGGAAACTATAAAAGATATCGAAATGAAATGTTTTACAAAAAGTAATTGGGCAATAAGGCCTACGCTTTGAAGAAAAATTTTTTTGAGTGGGGGCAAAAAAACGGGTAGTTCCCATACAAATCGACAATTATTATAAAATATTCGATACGCAATATCTCGGAAACTATAAAAGATATCGAAATGAAATGTTCTACAAAAAGTAATTGGGCAAGAATGCCTACGCTTTAACGAAAAAATTTTTTTGAGTGGGGGCAAAAAAAGGGGTAGCTCCCATACAAATTAACAATTTTTATGAAATATTCGATACGCTATATCTCGGAAACTATAACAGATATCGAAGTGAAATGTTCTACAAAAAGTAATTGGGCAAGAAGGCCTACGCTTTGAAGAAAAATTTTTTTGAGTGGGGGCAAAAAAAGGGGTTGCTCCCATACAAATCAACAATTATTATAAAATATTCGATACGCTATATCTCGGAAACTATAACAGATATCGAAATCAAATGTTCTACAAAAAGTAATTGGGCAATAAGGCCTACGCTTTGAAGAAAAATTTTTTGAGTGGGGGCAAAAAAAGGGGTAGCTCCCATACAAATCAACAATTATTATGAAATATTCGATACGCTATATCTCGGAAACTATAACAGATATCGAAGTGAAATGTTCTACAAAAAGTAATTGGGCAAGAAGGCCTACGCTTTGAAGAAAAATTTTTTTGAGTGGCGGCAAAAAAGGGGTAGCTCCCATACAAATTAACGATTTTTAAGAAATATTCGAAACGCTATATCTCGGAAACTATAACAGATATCGAAATGAAATATTCTACAAAAAGTAATTGGGTCATAAAGGCTACGCCTTAAATAAATAATTTTTTGAGTGGGGGCAAAACAAGGGGTAGCTTCCATATAAATTAACGATTTTTATGAAATATTCTATACGTTATATCTCGGAAACTATAACAGATATCGAAATCAAATGTTCTACAAAAAGTGATTGGACATCAAGGGCTACGCTCTGAAGAAAAACATTTTCGGATGGGGGGTGAAGAAGGGGTAGCTCCCATACAAATTAACAATTTTTATAAAATTTTCGATACGCTACTTCTGGAAAACTATTACAGCTATCGACTTCGAATATTCTACAAAAAGTAATAATCCAATAATTCATACATTTTGGAGAAAAAGTTGGAGAAGAGCAGGGGGACTAGAACATTTAATAGGTTTTATTACCCTTTAAATATGAATAATGTCGAAAACTTTTAAAACTCTTGACCTCAAACTTTCCTCATCTATTTATATTATTCATACGAACGTTAAAATTTTGTATATTTTTCTATGGACTTTAAAACTTGCACAAGGTTTTTTATTATATTATTTGCAGTACAAAATTACTCGGCTGGGTATATTTAAAGACCAATGTGAAGGGTATATAAGATTCGGCACAGCCGAATATAGCGCTCTTACTTGTTATATAAAAATTTGATTTATTATATGTATGTTTCAATTGAATTTATTTTTACAAATACGCTTGCTGGTAAATCGTAGTTTAAACAGTTTGAACCTTTGTAAACCATATATGTATTATATGAATTTAACTATTAACCGTATTCAAAGCCAAGCGGTTTCCTAGTTTATTTTTTAAAAAATTCATAGCACTGAATGCTTTTTCCACTTACAGTATAGACACGATATTTTTAAAACAAGCAATGATGCACTTCAATCTAAAATTAGTTCGTTCTATCTAAATTTTTCCACTGGTACAATTTTAAATTTTTTAAGCAATTTTACAGCTTTTCAATTTCTTTTAAATCATCCTTAAATTTTTTTATAACATATAAAGTATTTTCTGAATCCTGTAGAAATTTCTTCAAACATCTTAAAATGTGTTGGATGCTTTGCCCTAATTTCTTATATTAGAGTTTTTATTAACTGTATTAAATTACGTTTATGTTTATCTGATCCAGTTATATTAGAATCTTCGCATGATTTCTCAAAGTTGTATCCTAGATAACAGTTGCTATTTATTAAAAATACAAATTCTCCAGCTATAAAATCAAAGTCATCTGTCAGTATAATGATTTTATTTGTCAGTCTTTGTTATAAATGAAATAAGTCAGTGAATAGTTTTGTATGTTCCGTAAATGCCACAAAGACGAAGCAATAGGGTAAAAACGGAAAATTTTCGAGTTAGAAGCAATTAAAAAGAGCTAAATCTAGCTCTAAAATAGCTAAGTTGGCATCGCTGTCCATATCTATGTTTAACAGCGTTACTAGTTGGTAACACTTGCTACACACGTGTATGGACTTTAGCCTATAAAAACTAGGACAATCTCAGTATTTTGCCTTTATCTTGGTCTGTGGTTAACCGATCATCATCAGACACCAATGTCTGGTCCATTGTATTTAAATTGATTTTAGAAACTTGATTTCAACAGACAGACATGGCTAAATCGACTTCCCTAATTATAAGGAACCAGAATACGTATAATTTATGGGGTCGTAAATGGATAATAAAGAAATTACAAACAAAATGACCAACTGATACATATACCCTTAAGACTATGTGAAGGATATAAAAATGACTTCATCGTTTAAATGATATTATTTGCTTTCTTGTTTATTGCTTAATTAGTACCAAAGATTTTCTAAAAGTAAAAAAAACGATTTTTATAGACTTTAAATTTTTTAATAGCTTAAACCAGAAAATAAGATTTATGATGTGTCTGAAATCCAAAGTGAAAAAGTTCTAAGAGCATCGTCAATCGACGGGCAAACTTATCAAAATATGTATGCATTCGTTTTTGAAAAACGGTAATAGGTATTAAACGAATCTATTAACAAATGTTATTATATGTATATAATTACCATAAATTTACTTGTAAGTGTGTATGAGCACATCCATACATACATATGTACATTTCAATATAAAGGGTATTTTAATCAGCGCTTCCTATACTAAAAGTTAATAAAATAAAGAGATCATCGCAATTTTTATTTGCATGAAGGCATAGCGATAAAATCTTAAATAGATTAAAACACCGTGCAAATGTTAAGTGCCTCCGGTTTTTTCAATTTTCCATGACACTGGCGTGAAAATCAGGCAGAACTTTTACGATAGCATGAGTTAAGTTGACTTTGCAGACAACTGGGTTTTTGAACTGTTTTCATTAATATGAAACATAAAAATCCTCACAAGGAAAAGTATAACGTACTCAAGTCAATGGCTAGTCTATGTTCATCGTACTTAAATTTATCGTGCGTACTGTCAATTTATGAGCCTTGAGCAAACTTTTTGGCCGTTAGCATTATCGCTCTCAAGGAATTATGAATCTCTAACGCATCCAGTCCAAAACTCATACCATGATGTTACTTTTTCGTGGTGCTTCTGGATTTGCTTTCGGTATTGTTCTTAATTTCACAGTTTTTTTTTTAATTATGTACTTCTCGGTGGGACGATTATCGCGATAGTTTATTGCGCAATTCGCGCAGGACGTGGGTTAAATAAGACTTTCGGTTTAATGAATAATATTTACAAGATGTGTCTAATGTAGCTATCAAATATGAGTTTAGAAAACAAATTGAAAAAATGACAGCCAATTCGACACATGGAGCTTGTGAAAGTTAGATCGGTCTCTATTGCAAGACCCTTTACACACCTAAGTTAAATTGATTGGTGGGAATTAATGATCCCATTCAAAATAACTTGCCTTCACAAAGAAAAACAACAGCAGCCTACATATCGGCAGCTCAATTTAAAATCACAGTATCTAACAAATTTTCCTATTTAATGTTTCAGATTTAACATGAATATATATATGTATGTACATACATATCTTAAGGAAAACAGTTTTCTAAAGAAATATTTATGTTTAGAATATATATAAGTTAGTGCAGCCATACAAAAAAAAAATGATTGCTTTCCTTAAAATTGCTGTCTTGTCAGTTATTGGGCTTTTAAATTGGGCAGCAAAGATGCATTTATAGATTTAAAAATCTTAAATAATACGGACACAACGCAGCGGACTGACAGTCAGTGGAACTAACAGAAAGACGCAAATGAATTTAAATGTGTTGAATTTTCCATTTAACACTCAAACAACCTGCTGCAGCCACGTACCATTTGGTATGTGATGAAAGCGTGAAACGAATCAAAACGTACAAATATATTAGTCCAAAAGCAAAACAAACAAAGAAGGCTTTCATTCAAAGCCACAATGCTGTATGTATGTATGTATGTGTGTATGTATGTAGATAGAGGTGTACACATGCTAACGATTGTGTGCATTGAGTGTCAGATCTTCACATGCATAGGTACATATGTACTTACTTGACCCTAAAAGAGTAAGAATTTAAAATTTAATATATTCTTAATAGGACGGTCATGTCTTATAAAATATTCGTACAAATTTAAATGGATGCATGCATACACGGTACATGCCAACATACAAACAATGTCTCAATTGTATTTCAGTGGCTTCATTGATTCTTATCACCCCATAAAACTCATTTGATTTGATTGTTGGTTTTTGGTTTTATTTTTAATTTTGACATTGTTTTTAGTTTTGAAATTTTACCTTTTTTATGTACCTATGTATATGAAAAAGTCTTTGAGGACCTTGTTCTGTTCAGTTAAGTTGTATCGTCTAATTGTCTGTTCTTTTTATACCCTTCACATAGTGATATAAGTAGGTATACATCAGATTGTCATTCCGTTTGTAATTTCTACAATATTCACTTGCGACTCCATAAAGAATATAGTATAATCTGGATCATTATAGATAGAGGAGTCGATGTAGCCATGTTCGTCTGGCATTTTGTCCGTCAATGTGTCTGTTAAACTTAAGTTTCCGGAGCCAAATAAAGTTTCACAAAAGCATTTTGGTCAAATAATCAGAAGTATTCCTAAAACAACCGCTACTTAAAATCGGCAAAATCGGTCCACTACGGATCGAGATACATTTAAGCAAAGACCTAAACAATTTTTTTGGAACAAACTCCGTGCATATATCGCAATTTATCTCAGTAAGTGCATTCAGTTTTTCCACAAGCCCCGGCAGGAATACTTTATGATTTGGACCTAAACTAGGAAATTTTTTCCGATAGGAGCAGGGAAAGTGGTGTCCTCGCTATAGTGGTACAAATTTTGTGAAATAATTCATGCGCTATATCTAAGAAACTATAACAGCTTTAGACTTAAAATCTGCTGCGAAGTAGTGTCAGTGTAACTAATATGTACATTACAGAAAAAAATTGATTGGAAAGGAGCAGAGGATGGCAGCAATACAAATAACCAATTTTTACGAAGTTTTTGATGCGCTATATCTCAAAACTATAACAGGTATTGACTTTAAATGTCCAACAAAGAGTAATTGGACAACAAAGCTAATTAGTTGGAAAGAATAATACAAAGTGGCATCCTACATACAAATGTTTTATATGTTTTATATAGTTGGATAGGAGCAGCCCCCATATAAATGAACAATTTTATTTTTATGAAATTTTTGATACGTTTTATATCGGAAACAATAACAACTATCGACTTCAAAGAAGTAATTTTACAACAATGCTTTCAAAAATAGTTGAATAGGAGCAAGAGGAGGGACAGCCCTCATACAAATGAAAAATTCTTGCGAACTTTTTTAAATGCTATGTTTTGGAAACTATAGCAGCTATCGAATTCGAATGTTCTACAAAAAGTAATTCTACGTAAATTATAACATTTTTGAAAAAAATTAGTTTGAAAGAGCGAGGAAGGGGAAATCCTAATACAAATGAACAATGTTTACGAAATTTTTGATGCACTATATCTCGGCTTCAAATATCCTACAAAAAGTAATTGTTTAGCAATACTTACATGCCGGAAAAAAACAAGAAAGAAAGTTATAGTCGGTCCAGCCCCACCATTAGATACCCTTCACCAAATTTGTGTGGGGGCTTTTTTAAAAAAATAGACTGATTACATTTGTATTCAGTATAAAAGTTTGTGCCATTAAGACAAACATATGTGCAAAATTTTGAGTAGGTAAAGTGATATTCAAGCCATCTATAGCCCAAAATGCTTATTCCGGCAGGACATACATATGTACGAGGGTATGTATCAAAAAATGGACTGATCCTATTATTGTTTAGTATAGTAGTTGTAATATTAGAGCCATTTATATCTCACCTACTTTCGCTCAGCATACAAGTTATTGGTTTAAAGTTAAACACATGTGCAAAATTCTGTCAAAATAGAGTATTATTTAGACAATTTAAAGCCGAAAATTTTTACCCCGGGAAGACATTTGTAGGAAGCATGCCTAAAAACATATCTGTGCCGAATTTCATTAAAATGTCTTGAAAATTTCGATCTGTAGCGTGCTAACACGAACACTAGGGTGACAATCAATTATATTAAAATAATTTGGATTGAAATTTAAGGGGAGCTTGCCGGAATATTGTGCCTCTAGCTCTTAAAGTTCTCTCCTTACAATTAAAACCAAATTTGACAACAATTAATGGGCGCGCATCGAGGACAAAATTTAGATATAAGCAATTTTAATTATTTATCTGCATTATAAAAAACAGCGTTATTGACTGACTGATTTATCATCCTACAGCCAAAGCGGATTGAGCTAAGGATTGAATTTTGAAATATGGGTACAATAACCAATAAAATTAGATTTCAGGAAATTTTTACTCATAAGGGGTTAAAATAGACCAAATATGGAAAAATCCTTAAATTTAAATGTTACACTCTTGCCAGTTATTTGTGCAACATGTTCAGAAAGGAAAACGAAAACTATTTTCACTCTTGCATGTATTTTTAGAATGGAACATAAACCCGCTCGAATGGTAGCATTAATGTAACATTTTTGCCAGAAAGGAAAACACCATTATATTTCAGTGTAACAAAGTACCATTTTTTACAGCTGTGTGCAAACGAGTTTTTAACACAGAATGCAGTTTTTATTAAAATCAAGCAATTTTTCTGTTCAATTGAAACAAAAAAATGGACTACTTTTTAAGTGTGTGTGTAAACTGATAAAAATATTACAAATACTTATTGCAACATTTTTTTAGAATGGAAAACATCATTAGATAATGTTTTATACCTTAATTTTTTTTTTTTTTTCATATATTTATTATTGAATCTTCGCCTGTGGCGAACTAACAATAAGTGCTCAAATCTTAAAACTAGGTAGTTAATATAAGTCCAGCCAGTGCCAGACTAAAATTTAAGTTCTCATATTAATTATCAAGCTTCATATAAGCGCAATAGTATCCCTCCTTTTCAGGCGGGTGTGCCCACTATGTTGCAGGATGTTTCGGGCGAGCGGATTTGGGTGAGCTTCCAGCTTATTTAAATACTTGTCCACATAGTTCAGGATTTCGCATTTAACTAGTGGAACTTGTAGATCCTTGTGGATGTTGCTGTTTTTAACATACCAAGGAGCACCAGTTATCATTCTTAGGATTTTGTTTTGCCTGCGTTGAATTTTTTCTATGTTGGATGCGGAAGCAGTGCCCCATAATTGTATACCGTAGCACCAAATTGGTTTCAAAATCGATTTGTAGAGTAGAAGTTTACAATCAAGACGAAGCACAGAGTTTCTGCCGATTAGCCAGTGGATTTGTGCAGCTTTAAGTTTCATTTGCGTCAACTTTGCATCTATATGAGGCTTCCATGTGAGGCGGCGGTCTAGGTGAATACCAAGATATTTTGTCTCGGTTCGTTGAGGCACCATATGGTTGTTAATAAGAATTGGAGAGCACGTTTCTTTGCGTAAAGTAAAAGTTACGTGGGTACATTTTTGTTCATTTATTTTTATTCCCCATAACTTTGCCCATTTTTCAACTTGGGTTACGTGTTGCTGCAATTGGTTTGAAGCCTCTTTAGGGTCTTTATGAATACTAAGAAAAGCAGTATCATCAGCAAATGTCGACGTGTGTGTAAAACTATTGGTTGGCATATCTGCTGTGTAAAGCAAGTACAGAACTGGACCTAGTATACTCCCTTGAGGTACACCAGCCCCTATTGTTTGAGAAGAACTTATTTGGTTTCCCTCTTTGATTTTAAACTGTCGACCGGTTATGTACTTTTCTAGTAGGTTGAAAATATTAGCTGGAAGGTTTAGCTTTAGTTTGTTTAACAGGCCTTCGTGCCATACTTTATCGAATGTTTGAGAGACATCTATAAAAAGCGCGGAGCAGTACTTTTTTTCCTCGAAAGTTTTTCTTATAACCTGCACCAGTCTGTGAGTTTGTTCTATTGTGCTGTGTTGACTTCTAAAGCCAAATTGGTGATCTGGAATGCAGTTGTTTTCATTCAGGATCGGAGTAAGCTTGTTCTTAAGCAGCTTTTCAAACAGTTTTGACAAAGTTGGTAACAAACTTATAGGCCTATAAGACTCCACCTTAGAAGGATCTTTACCAGGCTTAGGAATCATCTTTACTAAGGCAACTTTCCATATTGGTGGAAAATGTTCAAGCCGTATTATGGCATTAAAAATAAAAAGAATTATTCTTTTTGCTGTAAAAGGTAGCTCAATGAGCATTTTGTTGCTTATTTTATCAACGCCAGGAGCTTTTTTATCATTAAGGTTAGAAATAGCTTCTACCACATCTGAATATCGGAAACGTATTTCTATAGGACGTCTAGAAACAACAGGCGGTAATTCCTTTACGTCAGTGCATGTATTAGGAGTGAACACGTTTCTTAAATGGCTTGCGAGCAGATCGCATTTTTCTTCATCATTTCTAGCCCAGGATCCTCTTAGATTGCGCAGTGGTGGTTTTGCGATTACGGGTCTTTTGAGACGACTGGCTGATCGCCATAGAGAATAATTTCTTTGAGGGGTTGCGTCTAGACCTTCCAAATACTTCTTAATTGATGCAATTCTGTGTACCTCCAGCAAGTTTTTTAAGCGATTTGTACACTCTTTTAGCTTCGTTTTAAGTTGGGGCGATCTATGCTGTTGCCATTCTCTTCGCGCTCTCCTTTTTTCAGATAAAAGCTCCTCAACATCGACAGAAAAAATTTTGTTGTATTAGACCTGACGGTATGTTGAAGAAGCATGTTCAACGGCTTCTTTAATGTTTTCATTTAGGATATTTAGGCAATCATCGATTTCTTGGGGAGTTTTTAGTGGTATGTGTTCCGAGCAGTGAGAGCTGATATATTTTTTATATTTTAACCAATTTACTCTTTTTGATAAGAAAAAATCACTAGTTGCTATTTGGTGAGGACTGCAAATAGTGATAATTGTGGGTGAGTGGTCAGAAGATAAATCCAAGGAGGCTACAGCCTCAATAAGGTCCGGGGATATACCTTTTGCCACGCCAAAATCTATTACGTCTGGAATTTTATTATTGTCCGTTGGCCAATAGGTTGGTTGTCCAGTTGAAATAACGAAAAGTCCTATTTCCGACACTGAGTCATACAAGACACGACCTCTGGGACTAATTAGGCGGGAGCCCCAGTATGTGTGCTTAGCGTTATAGTCTCCAGCAGCTATGAAGCGGGGACCTAATGATTTGTAGAAACTGTTGTACTGATCCTTCGTTATGGAGAATCTGGGTGGACAGTAAACTGATGAAATAACAAGGTTATGGAAAAATTCATCAATGCAGACGTTCGTAGCTTGGATATAACATTCCGAGAGGCCACCCAACCATTGGTGTTTAATTCTTGATTTGATTAGAATAGCCGAGCCACCACATGATCTATCCCTAGGATCCTTTGAATCGTAAAAAGAATAACCACTAATTTTAAAAGTGCTTCTAGATGTCATATGAGTCTCAGAAATACACATAACATCGATTTTTTGGTTCATCAAGAAATATTCGAGCTCGTTTTTGTGTTGGCGGATGCCGTTTGCGTTCCAGAAACAAACCCTGAGGCAGTTCATGGTCTTTTAAGCATAGCCTGCAGAAAAGCAGACTGCATTTTTTGCATTTCTTGCATCATGTTGGCCATTTGCGCCATAATCTGCGTAAATTGTGTGACCATATTGTCAATTACGGCTTCTAGGCGGCTAAAATTAGGCCCGGTTGGTTCGCTAGTTGGCACTTCTTGTTGTGTTGTAGGCTGGGTAGACTTACGTGAATTAGGCTGGTTAGACTTTAATGCGGCGGCGTAAGAAACTTGATTTGTAGTTGGTTGTGCCAATGGAGGCATATTTGTAGTTGGTATATTTAAAGGCTGGGGAGGGGCAGGAACTATTTTCGGCTTAGTTGATCGCTTAACTGAATTAAAAACAGGACAACCTCTATAGTTGGCAGTGTGGTTTCCCCCGCAGTTGCTGCATTTCTTTATCCTAGGATCATCTTTTGGCTTGTCGCACTTGGTCGTATCGTGCAGATCCCCACACACAACACAAACAGTAGGCAACTCACAATAAGTTTTAGTGTGGCCATATTCCTGGCAGTTTAAGCACTGTACGGGCCCAGATCGCTTATGTGGCACTTCCACAGTGACTCGTCGGTGCATAATATATTTTAAATCGTAGATGGGGTGAGTTTCACTTTTTTTCAATTTGATATCACCAGGCTCAAGCTCCACTCGGAATAATGGTTGGGGGTGTTTTTCCCTATTTCTCATATTCGATACCGTCCTAACCATAAACCCTTTGTTTAGCAAACTGGTCTTGATCTCTTCAGGGTCAACGTTAGAATCAATGCCTTTAATAACTACCTGAAGGCCTTTTGCGGTCTTGAGTTGGTAGGTATAGAAGTTTTTTCTGAGTTTTTCGAGCTCCGAAACCGTGGCGCGGTAGGCGTTTTCATGGTTCACTTGGATTTTTGTCTCAAATATGTTACCGCGTTTAACGTTTGAAACATAAAAGTTATTTTCCCCAATCAAACCGACTAAAAACTTGACGAGATCATTTGAGTTTTTTTCCCTCAAATAAATGGGAGGTGGCTTAAAGGACTTTTTTTCACTAACAGGGGCCTCATTATCCTCTTGCAAAATTGCAAAACGATTTTGCGATGAGGTTGGCCTTTCATCGTCTTTTAAAATTTTTGCAGGTTGAGATGCTTCTGCTGATTTAGGGCTCCTTCCCCTTTTAAGAACTGTTACGTACCTGTCCATCCCTACCTGGATCTTAGGAGCACACGCAGAAATTGGGCCCGTAGCGCCTTTAGCAGCTGTTGGTGCGACACCAGAACTTGATAAAGAAGACCGCGATGAAGATGGCACCTCGGTATTTTTTTTATAATTTTTAAACAGAGATTGGGCTAAATTTGTCCGTTGTTCAGTACATTTATTCAAATTAGGCACACTTGCACTTAAATTATTTGTATTTGTTTTCGGTTTTGCACTTAAATAGTTTCTATTATATTCAGGGTCTCTAATGTTTTCATTGCTAACGCTTGCTGAGCTTAACACAATGTAAGCATTTCGGCTATTAGGCCCACTGTCACAACGATTACTGTTACTCATTAACCGTTTGGTTTTTTTGTTTTGTTTAGTTTGTTTTTATTTTCGATTCTCACTTATGTCTTGTAGGTATGTATATTAACAATTTTTTTTGTAACTTATTACAAATATCACCTATTACAAATATACACTCGCGTAGACACGTCCGTACACTACGAGATTAAGAGAGCAACCATACCTAAATTTAAATCTTAAATTTTAGTCTGGCACTGGCTTGATAAATTTAAATTATTTAACTTTTAAGATTTTAATAGTTATTGTTAGTTCGCCAAAGGCGAAATATAAAAAAAATTAGGTGGACAAAAAGACTTTTTTCACACTTCTGGTACCTTTTTGCACTTTTTGAGATGCTTGAAGTCGGAAGTGAAAAAAATGGACAACTATGTATTGGAGATCAAGATTTTAAAGAGAAAAACATGAACATTTTACTTCTAAATGGTTACAGAAATATTTTTAGTTAAGTACTTTGTTTTAGTTTATATTTGCAACTGCGCTTACGAAGTCACGGGTTAATCCTTTTTAAAAGGCTTTGATGAATAAACAATGCTTTAGTGCTGAATATAACGAAAGATAACAATAAATTGTTTTTGTATCATAGATTAAATAAAGTCTTCAGCAAAAATATAGCTTGGAGGGTCATTTAGACCCAAATAAACAATGCTTTAGTGCTGAATATAACGAAAGATAATAATAAATTGTTTTTGTATCATAGATTAAATAAAGTCTTCAGCAAAAATATAGCTTGGAGGGTCATTTAGACCCAAATAACTTACAAGGTTTAGTTTCCCAATATGTAGTCCTTTTTTTGTTCTTATCGATAAAATAAATAAACCTGTGAAGCGTTTTTAAGTAATTTATAAAACTAACAAATTTTACAATTTATTTTAATAATATCATAATAGTTTGGGCTAGCAAAGCACTTATTAAAAAAAAAAACATTACGCTCGAAAACATGAATTTATTAACACTTAACAAATTTGTGTTAGAAATTATTGTGTTTATACATATGTATATATGTATTTTATTTGTTAATTAATACAAATTACGAATAAAAAAAATTTAGTCTATAAGGTTTACTTCAATCACCTTTTTTTAGTAATTTCCTTACAACATAGTGGACGCACCTGTCTAAAAAAAGGTGGCAACTATTGCGCTTAGATGAAGTTAATTAATGCTATTATGAGAACTTATATTTTATTTTGGCACTGGCTGAACTAATAATAATTACTAAGTTTTAAGATTTGAATACTTATTGTTAGTTTGCTAAAGGCAAAGATTCAATAATAAAATATGTATGACAAAAAACTCCATTTTAAACTTAGCAATCTCACATTTTTTTACAATCTTCATGTAGTACTGTAAAGTGTAGTACTTTTAGTGAGTGGTTATTTTCTAATAATAGGGTGCACATTAGGGAGATACGAACTGAGATCAGTAGGTAAAAGCTTGAAAAGGATGTTGGAGGCTAATAATCATTATAGTAAAAAATTGGTTTTTTAAGACACCATTGATAAATCGTATTTTAAGATCTAACAGTAAATGCCGAAGATACGGGGGTCTTGTGTATACACGTGCATTAAAAAAACAAATAAGTATTGCAAAAGCAGATATATGTACCTTGTACACCCATGTACATACTAGTTGTTTTTGGTATAAGTGTGTGAATAAGTGTAACTGATATGGTATGGTTTTGCTATTGCGCACTCACTCTACTCTTATAAACAAATATTGTTGTTTATGGTTTTGCATTGAGTGCGTAATGTATTTGTTTTTTTTTTTTTTGTGCTGAATGGCCCTTCACAGATTAGAGTAATTCCGCCAGAACAAAATGGCAAAGTGTTGGCAAAAGAGATGAAGAGTATGGTTATTAGTTGGCGTAATTTTTCAACCAGCCTCAACCCAGCAAAAGCAGCACAAAACCAATACATACACATTTGAAAAGCAACAGCTTCCCTGCAAAAAATCTTGGACCACATGGTCCGTTTTAGCTGAAATGGACTAGTTACAACATGGTCCTTGTGTAATGCAGTCATGGACCATGTCATTGTCAAAAAAGAACTTGTAGTTACTTAAGTGATATGCGTTCGTGTTTTAACGATCGTTTTTTTTGTACGTTAAAACCCGAACGCATATCACTTAAGTAACTACAAGTTCTTTTTTGACAATGACATGGTCCATGACTGCATTACACAAGGACCATGTTGTAACTAGTCCATTACAGCTAAAACGATCGTGTTTTTTGTACGTTAAAACACGAACGCATATCACTTAAGTAACTACAAGTTCTTTTTTGACAATGACATGGTCCATGACTGCATTACACAAGGACCATGTTGTAACTAGTCCATTTCAGCTAAAACGGACCATGTGGTCCAAGTTGTTTGTAGGTAGGATAGAGTAGTTTTGAAACTACTCCGACGTAATGCAAATCTGGGTTAAGTGGTCCGGCCCTAGGACATCATAATGTTAAATAGACCATGTTTTTTACATGCATTTGGGTTAGTTTTGGAGTAATCCTACTCCTTTATGGACTAGTCCATACACGCATGTATGGACTAGTCCTGTTTTCTGCAGGGTTTGCTTAAAACACTAATACACGCACACAAGCTTTATACACGTATACATTTTATGCCAGAACAATTAGTATAGTGTGTTAGGAAGGGAACAAAAATTGTTCTTACTCTAATGTGTGATACACAAGATCGTTTATATAAAAGGTTGTGAATAAAACAAAATTTTGATTTTTAAAGTTTATTGTAGCTATAGTGCTTAAAAATTAATAAAATAAATTTAAAAAAACATTTTTTTTATCTCAAGCTCAAAAATTAAGATAAAATAATATACCTATATTTATTTTGTATTCTTTAATAATTAAAATTTTAATTTAAAATTTTAATTTAATATATATAGTAACGATGCAGTTTTATATTTTTTTTTAGCTTAATTTGTTTTATTTATTTAAATAAAATTTAAAAAATAGAAAAACTGGCTCATGTAGCCAGAATAAGAAAAACAACGAAAGTACTTATAGTTAAGCATCATTATTTGTATGTATCTGTTTCAACGAAACATAGAAAAACAAATTTGTTACTTTTGCTCTTATTTTACCAAACCACACCATATTTAATTAGAAAACACGAAGCTGCTTATCAATACGCACTAAAAGCTGAAAAACACACAAACTGGTGTTAAAAGATATATCTTTGCAAGTTTTTAGTCTGGTGGCAAATTTATATTTTCAAACTTAATAATTGATACAAAATTTTGTTAGGAGCATTGAACGATAAAATGGAAATTTGGATCTTATTTTTTAAAGAGTATGTCATCCAGATGTCTTTTGTTGAGTTGAACACACTGTTCAAAATGGAGCCATGTATTTTGCGCCACACGCTGCTGTCAACTTGGTCCAATTGAGCTGATTTTTTGAAGAATACTTTCCTTTAAAGCTGAAAAAGATTGGGAATTGTCATTATAAACCCTCTTTTTGAGGTAGCGCTATAAAAAGTCCATAGGAGTTAGATCGGGCGACCTCTGTGGCCATGGAATGTCCCCAAAGCGACTGATCAGTTTTTGGGGGAAATTTTCCCGAAGCAAATTCATGGAAGCTTTCGCAGTGTTTTAAAATAACGTGTGTGCAGAGTACGATGGATGAGCTCGCAGGTTTGGCAAAAAGAATTCCGTAATCATGCGTCGATAATTTTCACCGTCCGTTGACATTCGTTGTCTGGTCCGAGAATTTTCGAAAAAATATTATCTCATCCGTGGATAAGGCACACCAAAAAGTTACTCTAGGACAATGCAATGGTTTTTGATGTTTCAGTCGAAGGTTGCGGGTTCTTAGAGCCCAGTAAAAGCAGTTTTGCTTGTTGACGTGCCCGTTTAAGTTAAAATGAGCCTCGTCGATCGTCGCGAAAATGCTCCAAAAATCGTTTTACAAAAATTATTTGCGTAAATTAAAGTCATTTTCTTTTAGTTCTTGAACGATTTAAATTTAAAAGGATGAAACTTCAGATCCTTTTTAAGATTTTATTAACAATCACTCTTGGAAGTCCCAGTGACGCTACTCTTTTCCGTATTGAAAGTCGCGGATTCGCACGTAAACTGCTTTTAACCAGTTAAATCTTTTCGGGAGTTCATAGCCGAAGCAGTTCCGCGGAATCCTTGCACCCACAAAGTAATTTAAATTCTCTCGGTCCATCACGTATTCGCCGAATACAGAACTTTGAACAAAAATTGTCGACATGCAATTACGTAGGAGTCATTACTCTTAAAAAATGTCTTCACAGCGAACACGCGATGCTCACTCGACCACTGCGACATCGTGGCTGAGAAGTCCGCACAATCGATCACTCCAACTGCGCCACCCTACCAACGCACCGCTAATTACTTCTTGAAATAGTCGTATTTAAAAATATAAATTTGCCACCAGACACCCGGGATAACAAAAAATCTCGTTTGACAACGCCTAGTCCCGGTATAAAAATATAAATAATTTTTTCAAAATCTCCTTTCTACAATTTTATTTACCAACCAGTGTAACGTAAATTCAGTTTTTTCGAGACGATCTAGTAAACGCGATAATAAAAAGAATAATTAGAGAGTATGAACATTTGTATATGATAAGACTTTAAACTGGGCCAAAAATAGTAAAAAGATATGGTAATATTAAATTAATTCGTTTGCTTAAATTTTTTTTTCGTTTTCTTATATTTTTCTACATAAAATATTAACTAGAGAACACAAATTAGGAGCGTAAAGTAACACTTTATTCAGTGAGTATAAATATTAATTTCTTTTAACAAAAATAAATTATATAATGAACCAAAGCCAA
Organism: Melanophora roralis; assembly: GCA_963583895.1. NCBI lineage: Eukaryota > Metazoa > Arthropoda > Insecta > Diptera > Rhinophoridae > Melanophora > Melanophora roralis. The sequence continues at coordinate 58,505,258 of OY757189.1, read as the reverse complement.
AATGATAAGCAAAAATTTGTATAAAAAACTTTATGTTAATAAAAATATAAGAAAAAAACTGGAGCACGTGCATTTTTGAAACCGAACCCGACCTGAACTTTGGGCCAACCCAAAACCCATGACATTTTTTGCAACTAAAAAGCTTTACACTTTAAATAATTTATTGATTTATTTAATACAAAAAAACCGAACACCACCTTTAACTGAACTCCGAACCCAATCATAAGGTTTGGCTCAAAACATAACTACTATATTTGTATCTTTAAAAAAATATTTTCTAGTTAATTAAGTAGTTCAGCGGTACGAGCAAGGTGAACATGTTCAGGTTTTTTATCTTTTTTATTCACGTTGTTCCTTCGTTCTTATTTTTTGATTTATTAATAAGGTCATGCTAAATCTAAAGAATTTTTTGCCAAAAACAAAATTTAAGTCAACATAATATTATTTAATAAAAACTTTTTTTCAATATATTTTACAAGATATGTATGTATGTATGTACATTTATGAAACATTTAAAAAAAAATATATAAATTATTAAGTTACTTTAACTAATAAAATATGTTGGAAAAATGTCCATATGTAAATAAAAACTCAGCTATATTTGCATTTTTTCTGTATTTATTTTTGACAACTTTGTAGAAAAACTGTCCTGCATATTATTCACTTAGTTATGAGCAATTCCATTATGACGGGTATGACCGGTTGTCTGACATTTTTGCTTGTAACTCAAATAATTTAAAGTTTAAGTGTAAAAAGCGGCTGTAATCTCCAAAAATTGGACGTTTTTGAACGATTGACAGTGTGTGTGACCTTGCAAATTTGAAATTTAGAGAATTTCGATTTTCAGATCGTGCTGTATGAAATAAAATGGACTTATTTATTTTACTTCAAGGTAATTTAAAATGGTTTTAGTCGTATTCGATATTTTATCTCTAAAAAAAACTATATATGCTTAGGAAAGAACCTTTTTGAGAATGTGACGGGTGTGGCATTTTCATCAAAACGTAAAAAAGAAGCCTTTTATTTATATTTTGATTAATTTTATTCTCTTTAAAAAGTAAATTTTTGGTTTTTTTAAAAAAAGAAGAAAACGATTTTTCCCAATTTTGTGCCGTTTTACGTGGAACTGACCTTATACAGCAATACTTAAGGTGCGTTTAGACTGTGCTAATATTTGTGCAAAATAATAAAAATTTTGTTTGTCCTAGTGTAAACACTCGAATTTGTTAGCCACCAAATATTTTTCGACTGTTTGTTGGCTAAAAAATTCTTTGTTTGTGAACAAAGCTTTGCATAGTGTAAACACTTTGTCAGCACGTCGTTACAAATATTTGCCTCGATATTTTGTTTGTTCTTACAATATTTTTGGCGGAACAAATAGCGACAAATAATTGTAGAAACGTGGTAAAGTGAGGCCAAACGCAAAAAAATGGTAATAAATCTGTATCTTCGAAACTATTTGTCCAATTATAAAATAATGTATGAAGGAGTCGTAGAGGAGGACCCAAGGTCTTAGAAAATAAAATTTTGGACTACCCTGTATATACATACATTGAGCTACAGGGTGCCAAAGTTGACCTCCTCGGGCTTACAAAACATTTCTATGCTTATAACTTTTGTAAATATCAACCGATTTCAATGATTTTTAGATTTATTTGATGAAAATTAAAATCTGAAAAGAAAACATCATCACTCTTTCTTATTACCTGTTACAGTTTAAACGATATTTGGGTTTGAAATTTAAAATTGTTGTTTTTGACCTAGACTTTATTTGGTTTGTTGCAAATGTCTGCAATTGTAGTTATGCTAAAAATATTTTTAAAAATATTTTTGTATTTCTAAAAAGTTTGTTAAGCCTGCACAAAAAAATTTATTTAATTATCTTCATTCGTCTAGCCGTGAAAAATATGCAAAGTCAAAATTTTCAAGGTGATTTCAAAAATGGCATAATTTTGACAAAAATTTAGCACAATTGATTAACTTTTTTTGCAAATATTTGTAAAAATAATTATTTCTTTTTTAACGTTTTTGGAAAAAGCAGGCTTCAGTATATATTAGTGGTATATTTTTGAAAGGATTTAGACGTGCACCCTTCGCCAGGCATTGGTCGAAAATATGGAATTTTTCAACGAAATTTTAAATTTATTGGCCGAGAAAAAAAACGCAAGCCAGTTTTTGAAAAATTGGCCCGAAATTAAAATAACTTATCTTTTGAGTTTTCAGTTTTAATTAAGTTTTTCACCGCCCGCTCAAAAATGGGGTCACGAGGGTAAATGTTATTAATATAGGCAAGTTTTAATATGCGTGTAATATAATAGCTCAGAAAATAACTTTAAAGTTACTTAACTCTTTTTGTTTTTTATTTAAATAATAAATAACATAATATTATAATAAAGTTTTAAAATCCATTACGTTATCATAAATCAACAATATTTTATAAACTTTCAAATATAAAAAATTTTCACAAAAAAAAACTAAATATAATATTTTGGAATTTTTTTAATCTGACCCCTTATTTTTTTTCTAAAGGTAAAAAATATGATATGTAAGCAAATCTCCATCTGTTTACCTTTTCAATTATATATAATATTTGTATATTATTAGTTATTTTATACTATATTAACTGCCCTTGTTGAAAGTCCATTATTTTGTAGGGTGTGTATATACATTAGCTATGGCATAGTGATATATGAAAATTTTTGCAACGAGATTTTGAAGTGCTCCCGGCTTTTAATTTGTAAGACTTGGAAAAAAATACATATGGCAAAAAATGGGGGAGTTTGGTTGTGGGTAAATGGCGCCTCATCTTTTCACGTTGCTTTACAAACACAATTTGATACTATTTGGCAGATGGATTTCATAAACATAACAACAACATTATTTGACAGATGTTTGTCATACACACCGGACAAATAAAATTATTTGTGCAGTGTAAAGGGGTATACAAATATTTGTACCAAACATGTCTGACACCAAACCTTCTGTTATTTGTGCAAATAAAATTCAAACAAATATTAGTGCAATCTAAACGCATGCCCAAATATTAGTCACAAACCATACTATTAGCCCAAACCATTATTTGTTGTGTTTGGGCAAATATTAGCGTAGTCTAAACGTACCTTTAGTAAACGTAAAAAAAAATTGAAAGTGAACAACTGAACAAAAAGAACAAACTAGTTCTTTTGTTTTTTTCTGAACAAAAGAACAATTTTATCCAACTCTTACATACATATGTATGTTCATATGTAAATTATACATTTGTAGAGATGATTGTGTATTTTCTCATTGGAATTGTAATTTATGTCTTAATTTAATAAGGGTTTCGTTTTCTAATTTATTGCTATATACTAAAGTCAAAAAAGCAAACAAATGAGCAAGAAACATTAACACGTTGGACAATTTAAAAAAAGTTTAAAAGTGTAGAAACTTATTTTCGTCCCAAAATAATCTTATCGTATCCCTTATTTGTATACCCTTCACATAGTGATAAAGGTATATATCAGTTTGTCATTCCGTTTGTAATTGTTTTGTTATCCATTTGCGAGCCTATGGAGTATACATATGGGCAAGTCCAAAAAACAGTCTACCAACCAAAAATTTTTTAAGTTAGTCCAATTAAACTTATTTCTTAATAAAATTTTAGACTAGATACATATGTAATTTTATAAATACATATTAAGAAAAAAATATATTTCGATGGCAATAAATGCAAAAATTATAACGAAATCTTACCGTACCTATACCAGAACTTAACATATTTTTGGTGTTTATTTTATTACGCCAGTGTTAGCTGAGATAGTCCAATCTAAAATATATTTTTATTTATTAAATATTCTTCAATTTATATGCAAGGTCAGGTCCATGCGTTGCAGCGTGCGTCACGAAAACTAATTTTTTTATATAGTGAGTAGAACCAAATTGTTTTTTTCCTGTTTTTATCCTGCTTTTAGGTAAATAGAAAATTAAAATTTTATGTTTATTTCTGTAGCGCGCGCCGCAATTTTAGTTTTTTTAAAAATTTTTAATAAAATCCTTTGCAATTGCTTTGTTGTTCTTTATATATTCGCTTATTATTCTACGCCCATTTTAATGGGAAAGCAAGAGCACTTCCGAATATATATTTGGCTTTGCTTATTTTTAACGTGAATCAATTCTATTACGGTGTGAACACATACATATGTATCTGCTAAGTATGTGCACTGCATTAGACTCCGGTTGTACTGTTAATCGAAACGTTGGGGTCTGATGTCTTTATTTGTTCCTCTATTAAGGGCTGATTTATATATTCTCTAGTAAAAAGGCCTTCTTCTTACAGAGATTCTTGCAAGCTGCTGTGTAGGTCTTTTACTGCCTTAATCATTGTTAAGAATTCACTTTACCGGAGAACACTTGGTTCAAAAACTAAATTTGAAACATAGCATTTATAGATTTTAAAATTGTAATTTGTAATATTTTTGTCATGTATCGTTTAAAAATTCAATAAACGAATAACAGTTTTCAAATTTATCGAACAAAAATTTGTGTTTTTTGGAAATATTTTTTGAGTAATAATATAACAATGCCTCTTGGTTATAATTTACGCTTAACTCGATCTGTTCAGTCTGAGCTTGGTTCTCCTTCTTTGCCAATGGAGCTGAATACTACTGTGATGGAGCCACCATCGGTAAGCACCCAGTTGGCAAAAGTGATTGCCAGCTTAAATATTCTTATAAAAGTAGTATTGGAAAGTCGAAATGATATAATGAAGCAAAAGATTGAAGAAGTTCAATCAAACCAAAGCAGCCGCCAACCAACTGAAATGGTTTTTAGTGAAGGTGTGGCAGATTTACCTACAGTTTCTGCTTCTTCTTCTCACGTAGAAAATTATAATGTTTCAAATACTAATGTATCGCACCCTAGCAATTCTGCCAACATGCATCATGAACAGAATTTGGAAAGTTCTGTCTATTTTTCTGCAGAATCAACTGCACCAAGTCCAATACGTGAGCAAAATCACGTGTCCAGTTTGCCATTAGTGCAAACGTTTGAACCGTCTTGTAAACTGTATGATTTACCGTATTTTTCTGGTCATGCGGAGGAGTGGCCACTATTCATGGCTAATTTTAAGGATACAACTAATGCTTTTATATACAATAATCATCAAAATTTGATGCGTCTACAGAAATGTCTTTTTGGTCCTGCTAGGGAAGCAGTTTCATCAATGCTAGTTTATCCCAATGACGTGCCAAATGCTATTGAAGAACTCGAGTTTCGATTTGGCCGCCCAGACATTTTGGTACGGTCACAACTTTAGAAAATACAACAGTTTCCAGCTATCAATCGTAAAAAAATGGACCAAATAATGGTATTTTCCACGAAAGTAAGAAACGTGGTGGCATTTCTAACATCGGCTGGATGTAGTCATCATCTAATGAGTACAACCTTGTTAGAAGAAATGATTTCAAAGCTTCCTGAAGATCAGCAATTTCAGTGGGTTAAGAGTGCAGTAAGTATAAAGCCTTATCCTACGGTAATCGACTTTTCAAAATGGCTTGGAGATTTGGCCAGAGTTATCAGTATGATGCCAAGCTATGGGTCGCCCTTACAAAGCCAACCCGTTAAGCAAATGGTAGTTCTTGATGGTAAGAAAGGGTTAAAAGTTAAGTGCCAGGTATGTGACGGAGATCACATGTTGTCAGCTTGTAAAGAATTCACTGAGAAGATATTTTTGCCAATGCGCTGGGAAAAAGTAAAGCGACTCCAACTATGCCTTAGCTGTCTGCATAAAGGTCATGCCCTTAATAGTTGCAATTTTAAAAAGTTGTGTAATATAAATAGCTGCAAATTATATCATCATAAGTCTATACACAAGTTTGAGGAAACAAGAAATGTGGTTACTGATTCGAGAGATGTGAGCCAGGACTCAAATCAGCTTTTAAATTGCAGACAACAATTACAGACAAATAAAATGTTTAAAATATTGCCTGTAACATTGTTTGGCCCTTCTGGTTCTTTTAAGACATACGCAATGTTTGATGAAGGATCGTCTATATCTCTCATTGACGAAAACACCGCCAACCTCCTTGGGCTGAAAGGAAAGTCATCAGATCTGACGCTCCAGTGGTATGGGGAGAACACAGTAACTGAAAGATCGTATCTAGTTTGTCTAGAGATAGAAGGAGCAAGTGCTCCGAGAGAAAGATATTTACTCAGAAATGTTCACACAATTCAGAAGCTTGATTTGCCCTGTCAGTCGTTTTCTAAAGGTTATTTCTCAGATTTCGCAAATTTACCTTTGAAAGATTACGTAAACGCAAAGCCAGTACTTCTCATTGGACTAGATACTACATTTCTTGGGGCTCCCGTAGTCAAAAAATCTAGTGATTGTGATTTAATCGCTATGCAATGTAATGCAGCTCATCCTACAGTGCTACTTGCCAAAGATAATGAGCTTAATAATATTGTTAGTGATTTCCTAGCTGCTGAGAATTTTGGGGCCAATCCTAATATAAAACCGCTTTTGTCTGATGATGATCAACTTGCAAAGAAAATTATGGAGACCACTATAAAGCGTATTGGGAAGCGGTTTGAAATGGGCTTGCTATGGAAAAAATATCCTTCATCTTTGCCTACGAGCTATCGTGTGTCTGAAAGTCGTTTAAGGTTAGTTGAGAAGAAAACGTCTCAGAATGCTGCACATGCAGAGAAATATTATGGTGAGATTACCAAATATGTTAATAAAGGCTATGCGCGTAAGCTATCGGAAGAAGAGGTAAACAGACGAAATTGCCGCTATGGTATTTACCTCACTTTGGGGTTGTCAATCCCCACAAGCCAGACAAACTACGAGTAGTTTTTGATGCAGCCACTGAGGTATCAGGGATATCTCTTAACTCATTGTTGATAAAGGGTCCAGAGCAAGCAAAACCATTGTTGGGTATCTTGCTGAAGTTTAGGCAGGGTAAGATAGCTGTGGCTGCGGATATTCGAGAAATGTTCATGCAGATACGAATACGTCCTGAAGATCAACATGTGCAAAGATTTTTGTGGAGGTCTAGACAAGAAAATCCTGAAGTAGAGCAATATGTAACGGTATCTATGACATTCGGGGCTACTTGCTCTCCGTGTTGTGTTGAGTATGTTAAGAACTACAATGCTATGGAATTTTCACAAAAGTATCCCGATGCATCCAAAGCCATTATTCAGAATCATTACGTTGATGACTTTGTGTGTAGTTTTCAAGATGAAGCTATTAGAATATGCCGGCAAGTCGCTGAGATACATTCTGAAGGCGGGTTTAAGCTAAGAGGATTTATATCAAATAGTAAGGGCCTTGAAGCTGCAATTAATAGCCCTCTAACTAAAAGCTCAGAATTGGTTTATATGGAGAAACAATCTACTGCTCAAAAAATTCTGGGAATGTTTTGGGATAAAACAGCAGACGTTTTCAAGTTTGAAAAAAAATTTCATACCCTTGATGAGAAGGTACTAAATGGTACTCGGGTTCCCACCTAGCGAGAATTACTAAAGATTGTAATGGCAGTATTTGATCCATATGGTTTGATAGCAGATTTTTTGCTGCATTCCAAGCTGCTTATACAAAAGACCTGGAAGCATCAAGTTAGCTGGGATGACCCTATTCCAGTCAGTTGCATAAAAAGTGGTCATTATGGTGGAATGAGTTTAAGAGCATTGTTAATTTTAAAGTACCGCGATGTTTATCTTTAAGTCTCTATTGCGCAGATGTTCAGTTGCACGTATTTGTAGATGCTAGTCAAGATGCTTTTGCAGCAGTGTGCTATTTTCGCATTCAGCACGGGAATGAAGTTAACGTTTCTTTTGTGATAGGAAAAGTTAGATGCGCTCCAGTTAAGCTAGTAAGTATACCACGCTTAAAGTTGCAAGCTGCGGTCTTAGGAGCTCGTCTAAGCGAAATTGTTCTGCAAAATCATGAAGTCAACATTTCGTCAACATATTTTTGGTCAGATTCGCAGACTGTTTTACAATGGATAAATTCTCGTGAAAGGAGGTTCAAAGCTTTTGTTAGCCATCGTATTGCAGAAATTTTAACATATCTACATCAAATCAGTGGAGGTATGTGCCGAGCCATAAAAACCCTGCTGACTTAGGTACAAGGGCAGTATTTTCTCCAAAAATAAATAGTCATGGCGTCTGGAAAGCAGGTCCTGAATTTCTTTATGCTGACGCCAAGTTGTGGCCGAACAGAAGAGTAAAATTGCCAGAAGCTTCTATTGAGGAAGAAATACAATCCAGCATAGTTATAAAGAGAGGTTCAATTTGTACTGTCTTAGATTATGGTAGATTTTCTAATTTTAGAAGACTGGTTAGAACGATAGCATGGGTGTTACGTATTCAAGTTTGTGAAAAGAAACATAAATTATTGCAGCCTTCTGAAATTAATAAAGCTAAAAAGATTCCTTGTAGAGTGGTCCAGCATGAAGAACATCCAGAAGAAATATCCTGTCTTAAAAACAAGAAGCAAATTGACAAGGGAAGTAAGCTTAACACACTTGCTACTTATTTGGATGAAGAAGGTATACTTAGGATTCGAGGATGTCTCGATGAGGCTTTGTATCTTCCATTTGAAACCCGAAGACCAATTATCATGCCACAAAATCATATTGTTTCAGAGTTGGTCATGACTTATTATCATCGCAAAAATCACCATCAAAATATGAATTTAACCATTAATGAGTTGCGTCAAAATATTGGACACCACATGTCAAATCGCTGTTCAAAAAAAATCGAGAGCAAATGTGTTTTATGTTAGTACGATTCCATATTACCAAAGGCCCCTTTAATAGGACAGCTGCCAGAAGATCGTATTTCACCATTCGTACGCCCATTTACTTACACTGGTGTAGATCTTTTTGGACCATTTACCGTTTTAACAGGCCGTAGAAGAAAAAAGAGGTGGGCAGTCATTTTTACATGCCTGACAATACGTGTTGTTCATATGGAACTAGCTGATGAGTTGTCCACAGATGCATTCATTTTATGTTTTCGTAACTTCATAAATCGTCGTGGTACCCCAGTTAGAACCAGAAGCGAAAATTGCACTAACTTTATTGGAGCTCAAAAGTTGCTAAAAAGGGAAGATAGATTGTTCGACATAGACAAAATCGAAGAAGAAGCAACAAACAAGAATATTGAATGGATGTTTAATTGCCCCGGCAATCCAAGTTCAGGAGGAGCATGGAAACGTTTAATTCGAGTTACTAAGCGGATTCTTGGTAAAACCTTAAGAGATAGTTCTCCAAAAGTGGAAACTTTAAGAAGTGTATTGATAGAAACGGAGAATATAATTAATTCCAGGCCCTTTACTGAAATTTCTCTTGGTTCAGATGAGGATGAATCAATTACTCCAAATCATTTTCTTGTCGGTTGCGTTAATTCAACACAAACACCGAGTAAGTTTGAAGAAAATATCTGCCTTCGTAAACAGTGGAAGATTGCACAAAACTTAAAAGATCGTTTTTGGAACAGGTGGATCAAAGAGTTTCTTCCACAGCTTATTCTAATGCCAAAATGGAAAAACATGCATTTCCCATTAAAAGTTGGTGATATTGTGCTCGTTTTTGATAAAGCATTGCCCAGAAATCAGTGGCTAAAAGGGCATATAGCTAAAGACGGAATAATTCGTTTAGCTGAAATTAAAACCCATAGAGGCATAATACGCCGCCCAACTTCAAAGCTAGCTGTATTGAATATCGAAGATTGTGAATCAGGTTGATTCACAGGGGGGAGAAAATGTTAAGAATTCACTTTACCGGACAACATTGGCTCAAAAACTAAATTTGAAACATAGCATTTATAGATTTTAAAATTGTAATTTGTAATATTTTTGTCATGTATTGTTTAAAAATTCAATAAACGAATAACAATCATTTTTGCACCATTATCAGTGGTGATTGTATATAATTGATTTATATTAATTGTGTTATGTCTGCATTTATTTATATGTCGTTAAGAATATATGAAAAAAGCTCATCTCTTACAAAAATCCTTTAATTGTTTTATGACAAAATTATAAAAGTTTAAAATTCATTGCAATTTATATTGATCTTCAAAGAAAATAATCATTCATCAGAACCCACACTTTCAACAAATAAAAATTTACTTCTAGTTCACACCCTCTAAGCAATTGGAAGTAAATTTTTCGATAAAAGTATCTAATAAGCCCCTACTTTTGTTCTACTAGTTATTAGTAAAAATTTTACAAATACAATTTACATTAATTTCAATATTTTAACCTTCTTATGTTAAAATTCATTTTAAACTTTAAAGTTGAAAAACAATTTAATAAGTCAATACTTTTATATATTAAAAGTTTAAAAATATAATACTTTTTCGATAAAAAAATTAGATTGATTTTGGCTTACATAGTAGATATAAAAACAAAAATTTTAATTTTTTCGAATTATTGCCTTTAAGATGTAACTCAATATTCTCATTAAGTAACTGTTTTAGTAGTGGAAAACTTTTTTCCGAACTAGGACACTTTTTTGATAAAAAATTTATATCATATTCGATGATTTTTAACTTCCTTATGTGTCGAATAATTATCATTTTGAATAGAAATTGCTTGAAGGGCAGAAACCTATTTCTGTTACCGGCCGAGAAAGAGAAACAGAAATATGTTTCAAAGTTTATAAAGTTTAAATTCATTGCAGTTTACATTGCTCCTCAAAGAAAAAATCATTCGTAAGAACCCACACATTCAACAAATAAAAATTTACTTCTAGTTCACAGTAACCTATTTCTCTTACCGAAAATCTGACCGAGAAAGAGACACAGAGATAAGTATCTTTTATTTTCTCATACAAGTGAAAAACTCAGAAGTGTGTCAAGAAAAATTTTAAATGGACATTCATTTGAAATAAAATTTCTAATATATACTTTTTCCAATAAAACTTTATTTAAAAATATTTTCCATACAAACAATTTTATTTACCTGAACTTCTTAATTATTTTTCCACAAAAATTCATCAACGCATTATAGCGGCAACAATTTCGTAAAGGGCTTTCCATTCCAAAACACAAATTCTGAACTCGTCATTTACATCAATCTTGCCACTTTATGGGTAGTTACACATTTCATGTGTAATTTTTCGTTTAATGTGTAGCCCATGTGTAACTGGTTGCATATGTAACTCATATGTATTTTAAAATTTTATCGTTTTTGATAATTTTTTTTTTATATTTTTTAACAGTTTTCTACACTTGTATTTAAAAGCAATTAAGAGCGCTACATTCGGCTGTGTCGAATCTAATATACCCTTCACATTGATATTTTTATAGCCATCTGATCTGGCCGAGTTATTTCGTAATGCAAATATTATAATAAAAATATTTTGTATCGGGTTTGAAGTCGATAGCTATTCTAGTTTTCAACATAGAAAACTTTAGAAAATAATAACGTTTGTATGTATAATAGAAATACCATGTAGAAGGTTTGAGGCAGAAGTTGCAACGGCTTTCAACATACATATTTCGTATTAAAAGTTTAATAAAAGTTGTTCATTCGTATAAGTGCTGCCTCTCCACCTGCTTCTTAACAACTATTTTTTTCCAAAATGTATGCATTATTGTCCAATTACTTATTGTGGAACCTTTAAAGTCGATAGATGTTATATCTTCTGAGATATTGCGTATCAAGTATTTTACAAAAACTGTTAATTTGAATTGGGGTTTGCTCCTCTCCCTGTCCTAATCCAAAAGATTTGTTTCCCAAAATGTAGGTACTATTGTAAAATTACTTGTTGTAAAACATTTGAATTTTAAAGCTGTTATTAGATAAAATACTTCACAAAATTTGTGCTCCTATATGTAAAGTTTTTCCCCTAATTTAGGTCCCTATCCTGAAGGTATGCGTCCTAACCTTTGTGGCTAAAGTGGCTATATTTACTGAGATATAAAGGGGTATGGATTTGGTCCTAAAAGAATGGGTTATCTGGGAGTTTTGCTTGTATCTCGGTCAATGTAAACCGATTTGTTCTGATTTTAAATAGCGATTAAATCAGGTATATTTCTGATATTTTCTGAGAGACTTTCTTAAGATCTGGAAACTTGATTTCAAAAGACACACAGATGGACAGGCATGGCTTTATCGACTTACCTATCTAAAAAAATCCAAAATATTTATACTTAATGGGGTCTAAAATAAATATTGTAAAAGTTAAAAATAGAATGACAACGCATATATACTATGTGAAGGGTATAAAAACGATGAATCCTTAATTTAAAAAAATGTAAATCATTATTTTTTTAACAAAAGAAGTATGTGTTCCTAGCAAAAATTTTGAAGTAAAGGGGTTTTTTACAGGGACGCTACAAAAGTAGAGCGACAGGCACAGCAGACGACGCCATAATTCTTGCTGCTCTTTTGACATTTTTCTTCAGCTAGGTTTGCCACTTCATGATGGAAAGATATACGAGCCAATGAGTTGAAACTGTTAAAATTCATCAACGAAATTCGAAGTCAGTGGCCTCAAAGTTAAGAGCGCAGCGTCGAATTTATAGTGAGGCTAATTTCTGGCTTAATGGCTTCGCCAATAAACATAAAATGCGTTATTGGTCAGGCAGCAATCCACACGTACTCCATGAGTCATCATTGCATCCCGAAAAAATTACGGTTTGGTACGGTTTATGGACCGTGATGATCAAGACTGGCACGTTACTGTGAATAGGAATCGCTAACATTCAACGATAACCGAATATTTTTGGTCCCAATTGGACGATATGGACGCCATGTTAAAATAATGGGTTAAAATGCTAATGAGTTAAAGTTTTTTTTACTTTTAACTAATTTCAAGACAATGTCTGGGTTACTATATTTAGAACAAAAACGCTTTAAAAAAAAGCATGTGTAATTCGTAATTCCATGTGTAATTTTAGCTGATCCATGTGTAATTTAACATTTCGTTGGTGGTAACACTGGTTTACATTAAAAATTTTTTGGCACACGTCTGAGTTACTTATCTTTGTTTCTCTTTCTTTTTCAGAGTTGCGGTAAGAAGAAGTAATTTTTTGCGCAAAGTGAAATAATTTCACCACCGTGTGTTCAAACTCCATATATAAAAAAGAAAATAGTTAGAGAGTCAAAAAGTCTCTCCCGGATGGTGATTATTAATTTCACCATGCACATACTCATGCAAATTATAAATGATAGGGAGACGGCTAATTCGTTTTCATTAAAATTGTTTGACCAACTTAAGTCCCTTTTCACAATCTGTAATTATTTCAATTTAACAGGAACATTAACAAATTGCCGATATCGTTAACCGGAACTATTTAACATACGGTTAGTGTTTTGCGTTTCACCATCTTTCGGTTAGTTAACACTAATATAATAGAAAAAGTATGGAAGTACTGGTTTTTATTATTTACGAAAAATAGTGCAATGAAAGAAAAGAATCAAAAAAAGTTATACAAAAATTATTAGCATGGTATAATTACCTTAAAAATAATTGTACCATGATTATTAGCAATTTTTTGATGCAAGAGAAATATAGGTTTAAAATAAATTTTTTACTTAAAATAGTTTACATACAGTTTCTTGGCAAATATAAATTGTTAAATGTGCCTGCATAAAGGTGTGTTCATTGCAGAAAATAAAAAAACATTTGCCTAAATTCTTCATCAGGTAAAGAAAGATGCTCCCGTCGTGTAAAAACTTTTTTCTTTTTGGCTTTAAAGCTTCATATATTAAAAACACTACAAAAATGTAAATGTTGATTTCTTCTTTCCATTTTCTTTTTTATTTTAGTAAAAGCATTTAACCGGAAGATTTTGTTCAGTTAAATTTAACAAAGACCGGTTAAATGCTAATCGTACCTTTTGAAATTCAATTTTGCCTAACTTACGGTTAAACTTCCTGTTGCATTATAATCGCACTTTGTGAAAAGGGACATTAAAGCTGCAATATAATAAAGTGTTGCAAAAATGAAGACATGAGCAGAGCGTTTTTAGTCGGTTTAATTGGGGAAAACAACTTCTATGTACCAAACGTTAAACGCGGTAGCATTCAAGTAAGCCACGAAAACGCTTACCACTCTACCGTTTCGGAGCTCGAGAAACTCAGCAAAAACTTCTATGTTTAGCAAAGGGTTTAAAGTTAGAACGGTATACAATATAAGAAGCAGGGAAAAACACCGCCAACCATTATTCCGAGTGGAGCTTGAGCTTGGTGATATCAAATTAAAAAAAAGTGAAACTCACCCCCTCCCTGATTTAAAGTATATTATGCACCGACGAATTACTTGGACGTCCCATATAAGCGATGTGGGCTCGTACAGTGCTTGAACTGCCAGGAATGCAGCCACACCAAAGCGTATTGTAAGTTGACTTCTGTTGATGTTGTGTGTGGGGATTTGCACAATACGACCAAGTGCGACAAGCCAAAAGATGATCCTGGGGTGAAGAAATGAAGCCATTGCGGTGGAAACCACACTGCCAACTATAGAGGTTGTCCTGTTTTTGATTCAATTGTGCGCTCATCTAAGTCGAAAGTAGTTCCTCCAACTCCCCGGTCGTTAAATATACCAACTACAAACATGCCGCCATTAGCACTGTCAACTTCAAGTTTCTTACGCCGACGATTTAAAGTCTAACCAGCCCTACACACGTACGCCTAACTAGACAACAACGCAACAAGAGGTGCCAACAAACGAATTGAATGATGCAAGAAATGCAAAAAGTCCTGTCTGCTCTTCTGCAGTCTTTGCTTCAAGGGCCAACATCTGCCTCAGGGTTTGTTTCTGAAACGCAAACGGCATCCGCCAATACAAAAACGGGTATTTTTTAATAAACAAAAAACCGATGTAATGTTGATTTCTGAGACTCATATGATATCTAGAAGCACTTTTAAAATAATTGGCTATTCTTTTTACGATCCAAAGTATCCCAGAAATAGATCATGTGGTGGCTCGGTGGCCTCTCGGAATGTTATATCTAAGCAACGAACGTCTGCATTGATGAATTTTTCCATATTCTTGTTATTTTATCAGCTTACTGTCCACCTTGATTCTCCATTATGAAGAAACAGGACAACACTTTTTACAAATCATTAGCTCCCCGCTTCATAGCTGCTGGGAATTATAACGCTAAGCACACGTACTGGGGCTCCCACGTGATTAGTCCCAGAGATCGGGTCTTGTATGATACCATGTCGGAAACAGGACTTTGCGTTATTTCAACTGGACAACCAACCTATTGGCCAACGGATCATATTAAAGTTGCAGACATAATAGATTTTGGCGGAGCTTACTGAGACTCAAGCCTTCTTGGATTTATCTTCTGACAACTCACCCACAATAATCACTATTTGCAGTCCTTACCAAATAGCAACTAGTGTCTTTTTCTTATCTACAAGAGTAAATTGGTTAATATATCAAAAATATATTAGTGCCCAGTGCTCGGAGAACTAACCGCTAAAAACTTCTGGAGACATAGTTGAATGTCTGAGTGTCCTAAATGAAAACATTATAAAAGCCGTTGAACATGCGTCTTCTAGCTATCGTCAGGCCAGGAACAACAAAATTTTTTCTGACGATGTGGAAAAGCTTTTATCTAAAAAAGAAGAGTCCGGAGATAATTGCAAAAGCATAGATCGCCCGAACTTAAAACTAAGCTGAAAGAATGAACATATAAATAAAAAAGCTTGCAGGAAGTTCACAGAATTGAACCACTGAAAGAGTACCTGGAAGGGCTAGACGCGACTTCTCAGACAAGTTATTCCATATGGCGATCAGCCAGACGTCTTAAAAGACCCGTTATCGCAAACCACCACTGTGTAATCTGATAGGATCCTGAGCTAAAAATGACGAAGAAAAATGCGATCTGTTCGCAAGCCATTTAAGGAGCGTCTTCAATACCAATTCATGCACTGAAGTGAGAGAACTATCGCCTGTTGTAGCCAGACGTCCTATAGAAATACGTTTCCGATTTTCAGACTTTATAGAGGCTATCGCTAACCTAAACAGTAAAAAAGCTCCTGGCGTTGATAATATAAGCAACAAAATGCTCTTAGAGCTACCTCTTATAGCTAAAAGAAAAATTCTTTTTATTTTTAGCGCAATAATTCGGCTTGAACATTTCCTGCTTATATGAAAAGTTACCTTAGTAAAGATGATTCCTAAGCCTGGCAAAGATAATTCGAAGGTGGAGTTTTATAGGCCTATAAGTTTGTTACCCACAATGTGAAAATTGTTCGAAAAATTGCTTAAAAACGAGCTGAATCCAATCCCGAATGACAACTGCATTCCAAATCACAAATTCGGGTTAAGAAGTCAACATAGTACCATCGAACAAACTCACAGCCTGGTATAGGTTATAAGAAAACCCTTTGAAAAAAAGAGAAGTACTGCTCCGCGCTTTCCATCGATGTCTCACAAGCGTTCGACAAAGTATGGCATGAAGGCCTGTTAAACAAACTAAAGCTCAACTTTCCATCTAATATTTTCAACCAAAGAGGGAAACCAAATAAGTTCTTTTCAACTAATAGGGGCTGGTGTACCTCAAGGGAGTATACTAAGTCCAATTCTGAACTTGCTTTACACAGCAGATATGCCGAGACAAAATATCTTGGTGTTCACCTAGATCGCTGCCTCACATGGATACCTCACATAAATGCGAAGTTGACGCAAATGAAATTGAAAGCTGCTCAAATCCACTGTCTAATGGGTAGAAACTCTGTGCTTCATCTGGATTGTAAACGTTTACTACTAAAATACTCAATTTTAAAACCAATTTGGTGCTGCGTAATACAATTATACTCTAGCTATCTTACTAAAATGAAGTTAAATTTTAGAGGTGATCCAAAATCATTCTATAAGTTCGTAAACTCTAAAAAAAATCTTTTGATGATGCAACTGTTAGTAATATGTTTGCTGATTTTTTTTGCAACAACAAATTCTGATTATCTTTATGATTCTGCAATTACATATCTGTATTCTATTGCTGAACGTCAGTCAATCTCATTTTCCGACATCGTTACCTGCATGAAAGGTATAAAATCATCTGTTTACAGTGGACCTGATGGAGTTTCATCTTGTATTTCAACAAACTGTGCACACTCCTTGGCTGCTCCTTTATAAATTATATTTAATGCGTCAATAAAATATGGGTACTTTCCCCAATTTTGGAGGGAATCCTGTATAATTCCCCTTTTTAAATCAGGGAATAAATCAAATATTATTAACTACAGGGGTATTAATTAAATTAAGTGCCATACCTAAACTCTTTGAAAAATGTTTATTTAATTTCCTTTCTTATGAGGTGCCAACATTGTTGTATCCGACTCAGAATGGTTTTAGGAAAGGTTGCTCATTAATGATAAACATTTTGCAATTAACTACCTTGATAGGTAAAGGATTTACTAGTGCTCAACGTACTGATGTTATATATACAAATTTTAGCAAAGCAATTGACAGGATCAACCATGACCTTCTTTTTTTTAAGCTAAAATCAATGGGTTTTACTGAACGTACTTGCAATTGGATAAAAACGTATCTCTCTGGTAGAACACAAAAAGTTGCTGTTCTCCAGCTAATTATACGTTAAATAGAATTAACCTGGAATCGGTTGATGAATTTATGGATCTTGGAATTTTATTTGATCCTAAATTAGATTTCCGCAAACATATAACCATGATCGTTAACAAGTGCTTGCTTATATAAAACGATGGCCAAAAGAATTATCCGATCCAGGTATTACTAAACAGTTATATATATCTTGAGTAAGACCAATATTGGAGTATGGATCTGTTGTTTTGGACCCCAAATGCAATGTCCATGTCGATCGTATCGAATTTGTGCAGAAACAATTTCTTCTGTTTTGTTTAAGAAGATCTTTTAGAGGTTATCTTATGAACCTACCGCCATACGAAACCAGCCTAGCTTTAATCAAATTGCCTACTTTTAAAACCGTAGATCTATGCTAAGTGTGTTTTTTTATTTTGATAAACCTAATAAATGGTGACATTATTTCTGATTTTCTTTCAAGTAATATTAATTTCAAAATTTCACGTCGTACAACCCGTTACTTTATACCTTTGTATCTTTAATTTTCCAATTCAAATTATGCTTGTGCTGATCCATTTAGAAAATTATGTGAGAGTTTTAACAAAATGTATAATTTAATCGATTTTCTATAAATATCAATGTTATTTAACGTAAAATAATATTGTTTTTGAATAATAAAACGTTTTGTATGTACATGTTTAAATTCCATTTTGTATAATAGTCATAGACTAAATAAAAAAAAACAAGTAAGAGTGCTATATTCGGCTGTGCCGAATCTTATATATATAATGTCTTCACATTGGTCTTTTAATATACCCAGCCATGTTATTTTGTACTGCAAATAATATAATAAAAATACCTTGTGAAAATTTTAAAGTCAATAAAAAACTTTACAAAAGTTTAACGTTCGTATGAGTAATAGAAATAGATGTGGAAAGTTTGAGGTCTAGAGTTTTAAAAGTTTTCGACATTATTCATAAAAAAAAGGTTAATAAAAGTTGTTAATTTTTATGGGATGTTTTAGTCCCCCTGCTGCTCTCCAACTTTTTTCCAAAAAATATGAATTATTTGATTATTACTTTGTGTAGAATATTCGAAGTCGATAGCTGTTATAGTTTCCCAGATGTAGCGAATCAAAAATTTCATAAAAATCGTTAATTGGTATGAGATCTACCCCTTCTCCTGGCCCCACCAAAAAAATTTGTTATTCAAAGTGTAGGTTTTATTGTCCAATTACTTTAAGCAGAACATTTGAAGTCGATTTCTGTTATAGTTTCCGAGATAAAGCGTATCGAAATTTCATAAAAATCGTCAGTTTGTATTGGAGCTACCCCTTCTTCAGCCCACCCAAAAAAATTTTCTTCAGAGCGCAGTCTTTGTTGTCCAATTACTTTTCGTAGAACATTTGATTTTGATAGCTGTTATAGTTTCCGAGAAACAGCGTATCGAAGATTTCATAAAAATTGTTAAGTTGTTTGGGAGCTACCCCTTCTTCACATCCCACCCAAAAAAATTTTCCTTCAGAGCGTAGTCTTTGTTGTCCAATTACTTTTTGTAGAACATTTGATTTTGATAGCTGTTATAGTTTCCGAGAAACAGCGTATGGAAGATTTCATAAAAATTTTTAAGTTGTTCGGGAGCTACCCCTTCTTCACCCCACCCAAAAAAATTTTCTTCAGAGCGTAGTCTTTGTTGTCCAATTACTTTTTGTAGAACATTTGATTTCGATATCTGTTACAGTTTCCGAGATAAAACGTATCGAAAATTTCATAAAAATGTTTAATTTTTGTGGGAGCTACCCCTTCTACACCCCCCACCAAAATTTTTTTTTTCAAAGCGTAGTCTTTGTTGTCCAATTACTTTTTCTAAAACATTTGATTTCGATAGCTGTTATAGTTTCCGAGATATAGCGTATCGAACCTTCTTTTGGTCCCACCAAAAAATTTTTTTCTTTAAAGTGTAGGTCTTGTTATACATTTACTTTTTGTAGAACATTTTAAGTCGATGGCTGTTATAGTTTCCAAGATAATAAAATATTTCACCTAATTTGTGTAATTGTAGGAAAAATACCACTTCCCCTGTTCCTAAATTTTTTCCATTATTTAGGTTCCTACTTTAAAAGTATCCGTGCCAAGTTTTGTGGCAAGAGTGACTATATTTACTGAGATATATAGGGATATATGCACGGATTTTTTCCTAAAAAAAATTGGTTATTTTTAATTTTCGCTTATATTTCGGTCAATAGTAAACCGATTTTGCTGATTTTAAATAGCGATTGTCTGCGGAATATTTCTAACAGTCTGACACCAATAGCTGGTCCGTATCTTTTTATTTGACTCCGAAAACTTAATTTCAACAGACGGACATTGATTTATCAACTTCCCTATCTATAAGGATCCAGAATATATATATACTTTATGGGGTCGCAAATGGACAATAAAGAAATTTCAAGCGGAATGACAAACTGATATATACCCTAATACTATGTGAAGGGTATAATAAAATATTTTTAAAACTTTTTTACTGTGCACCTTACATGGCTTTCCATAATCCACTCGTCATTTTTGATAGAATGTGGGTGAAATTAGGGATATGTAAATTGTATTCTGCTTTATCAGAGTTGGGCAAAATACATGCTTTGCTGTATTTGAAATACAAAATACTTCTTCCGCTTGTTTTTCAAATACAAAATACCAAATACTTTCAAGTCGAGTATTTCAAATACAAAATACAAAATACAGTATTTTAGTATCTTTTATTTGAAATACAAAATACAAAATACATTTATAACCATTAATCACTAACACAAGATTTTTAAAAGTTTAATCAGATAAGCAGCCCCTTGTTGAAGAATATATAAATCCTGCTAAAAAAAAACAACAATGAAAACAGACTGGTGTTTAATTTTATGAAAACAGTTCTCTGCAAGGCACATTCAACAAGGTAAACCCAAGGCGAATTTAAAATATTCGCCCCCTGCATTTCCTTTTTGTATTTGAACGGTAGAAAGTCAGAAAAATTAATAATTTCATACAAAATTAAATTTTTATAACGTGAAAATGTCAAATTGATTTTAATCAGCTGGTTAAATGTGCCTTGGTTCTTTGTACTTGCCTTGTATGTGGAATAAAAATTATATTAAAAGTAAAGTAATATCAAGGCGAATTCAAAAATTCGCCCTTTGCATTTCTTTTGTATACCCTTCCAATAGTGACAAGGGTATTATCAGTTTGTCATTCCGTTTAAAATTTCTTTATTTTCCATTTGCGACCTCATAAAGTATTAATATTCTGGATCTTTATAGATAGGGAAGTTGCCATAGCCATGTCCGTGTGTCAGTCTGTTGAAATCAAGTGTCCGGAGTCAAATATAGTGATACGGACCAGTTATTGGTGTCAAACTTTTGGATTTATCTTCTGACCACTCACCCAAAATAATCACTATTTGCAGTCCTCATCAAATAGCAACTAGTGGTTTTTTCTTATCTAAAAGAATAAATTGGTTAAAATATAAAAAATATATTAGTGCCCACTGGTCGGAAAACCAAATGCTAAAAACTCCCGGAGACATACATAGATAATAGTCTGAGCGCCCTAAATGAAAACATTTAAAAAGCCGTTGAACATGCGGCTCCTACCTATCGTCAGGCCAGGTACAGCTAAATTTTTTCTGATGATGTGGGAAGACTTTTATCTGAAAAAAGGAGAGTCCGAAGAGAATGGCAAAAGCATGGATCGCTCCAACTTGAAACTAAGCTGAAAGAATGTATTAACCAATTAAAAAGCTTGCTGGAGGTTCACAGAATCGCTTCATTTAAAGAGTACCTCGAAGGTCTAGACGCGACTCCTCAGACAAATTATTCCCTATGGCGATCAGCCAGACGTCCTAAAAGACCCGTTATCGCAAAACCACCACTATGTAATCTGAGAGGATCCTGGGCTAGAAATGACGAAGAAAAATTTGATCTGTTCGCAAATCATTTCAAAAACGTCTTTACTCCCAATACTTGCACAGACGTGAGGGAGTTACCGTCAGTTATTGCTAGACGTCCTTTAGAAATACGTTTCCGATTTACAGATGTTGTAGAGGCTGTTGCTAACCTAAATGGTACAAAAGCTCCTGGCGTTGATAATATAAGCAACAAAATGCTCCTAGAGCTACCTTTTACGGCAAAAAAATAATTCTTTTTATTTTTAGCGCAATAATTCGGCTTGAACATTTCCCGCCTATATGAAAAATTGCCTTAGTAAAGATGATTCATAAGCCTAGCAAAGATCCTTCAAAGGTAGAGTCTTATAGGCCTATAAATTTGTTACTCACAATGTCAAAATTGTTCGAAAAATTGCTTAAGAACAAGCTGACCCCGATCCTGAATAAAAAAAACAACTGCATTCCAGATCACCAATTTGGCCTTAGCAGTCAACAAAGCACAATTGAACAAACTCACAGACTGGTGCAGGTTATAAGAAAAACCTTTGAGGAAAAGAAGTACTGCTCCGCGCTTTTCATTGATGTCTCTCAAGCTTTCAATAAAGTATGGCACGAAAGCCTGTTAAACAAACTAAAGCTAAACCTTCCAGCTAATATTTTTAACCTATTAGAAAAATACATAACCGGTCGACAATTTATGATCAAAGAGGGAAACCAAATAAGTTCTTTTCCACCAAAAGGGGCTGGTGTAACTCAAGGGAGTATACTAGGTCCAGTTCTGTACTTGTTTTACACAGCAGATATGCCAACCAATAGTTTTACACACACGTCGACATTTGCTGATGATACTGCTTTCCTTAGTATTCATAAAGACCCTAAAGAGGCGCTTCGAACCAACTGCAGCAACACGTAACCCAAGTTACTTTTTCTTTACGCAAAGAAACGTGCTCTCCAATCACTATTAACAACCATATGGTGCCTAAACGAACCGAGAAAAAATATTTTGGTATTCACCTAGATCGCCGCCTCACATGGAAGCCTCATATAGATGCGAAGCTGACTCAAATGAAACTTAAAGCTGCTCAAATCCACTGGCTAATTGGTAGAAACTCTGTGCTACGTCTGGATTGTAAACTTCAACTCTACAACTCGATTTTAAAACCAATTTGGTGCTACGGTATACAATTATGGGGCACTGCTTCCTCCTCTAACATAGAAAAAATACAACGTCGTCAACACAAAATTCTGAGAATGATAACTGGTGTTCCTTGGTATATCAAAAACAGCAACATCCACAAGGATCTAGAAATGCCACTAGTAAAATGCGAAATCCTAAACTATGTGGACAAGTATTTAAATAAGCTGGAAACACATCCGAACGCGCTCGCTCGAAGCATCCTGCAACATAATGGGCACACCCGCCTAAAAAGAAGGGATACTATTGCTCTTAGATGAAACCTTTGAAATTAGTTAATTTTATTGTGAGAACTTAAATTTTAGTCTGGTACTGGCTGGACTAACATTAATTATTTAGTCTTAAGATTTGAATACTTATTGTTAGTTCGCATAAGCGAATATTCAATAAGAAAAAAATATATGAAAAAAAACTTGTAAATATCCTGGAGACAATCGCTATTTAAAATTGGCAAAATCGGTTGACTATTGACCGAGATATAAACGAAAAATCAAAATAACCCATCTTAGAAATTAAAACAGCTATTGACCTACACTTTGAAGAAATAATTTTTTGAGTGGGGGCAGGAGAAAGTGTAGCTCCCATACAAATTAACAACTTTTATGAAATTTTCGATACGCTATATCTCGAAAACTATAACAGCTATCGACTTCTAGTAAAAGTAATTCGATGATAAGACCTTCATTTTGGAAAAAAAAGGTTGAAAGGAGCAGGGGGTCTAGGAGATCCCATAAAAATTAACAACTTTTATTAAACTTTTAATACAAATATTGTCGAAAACTTTTATTACTCTCAACCTCAAATCTTCTTCATCTATTTCTATTATCCATACGAACGTTAAAATTTTGTAAAGTTTTCTATGGACTTTAAAATTGGCACAAGGTTTTTTTATTATATTATTTGCAGTACAAAATAACTCGGCTGGGTATGTTAAAAGAGCAATGAGAAGGGTATATAAGATTTGGCAGAGGCAACTATAGCGATCTTACTTGATGTGTTTAAAAGTGTGAATTTCAAAAAAATTTTAATTTTTATACAAAATTAAATTTTTTTGACATTCACATTTCCAAATATCCGCTTAGTTCTTGATATTACCTGAATGAGTGAGACTTGTAAAAAAAGTGCCTTGCTAAGGCAAAGACGTGAATGAATACGATGACAAAGTTTCCATTCTTTTTTTTTTAATTGTAATATTTTTCAATTTTTCTAATGACAACTTTTTGTATAACAAAAAAATGTATTTTGCAAAAATGTATTTTGCTATCATAAGTATTTGAAATACAAAATACTTTAGTGTTGGGTATTTCAAATACAAAATACATTAGAAGGTGGTATTTCAAATACAAATACAAAATACGTATTTGTATTTCAAATACGTATTTCAAATACAAGTATTTGAAATACTGCCCAACCCTGTGCTTTATGCACCATCCCCGAAAAATGTTTACACCGTCCTTGTCCAAATGTTTCTTAACATTTGGTGCAGGCTGTATAGACATAGATTTTAGTCTATTATTTGCCTTCATACAGTACAATAAGTGTATAAAAAACTTGCTTATAAGAAAACTCTGCTATAAGAAGCAAATTTTTATAAAATATTATATTTCTTCCATAGAAAATTTTACGTGTTTAAGAAAGTATTCTCACAATGATTTTTTTTTATTTTGGGGAAAAATATAAATTTTTTGGTTATATATTACAATTTACATCTTTGAACACTGGTCTTAATGTCAAATGAAGTCGTTGATTTTTGTGAAATCAGCCGTCGAACAAAATAACGTATGTTAATATTATTTCAAATATTTATTTGCATACTCCTTTGGAAATTTTTTAAATTTTGTTTCTGACGCATATATATGTATCTTTCCTATATGCTTTACATAAATATAAAGGAAAATACCTCTCTTATATGCGTGCTCTCTTTATAAGAAAACTCGCATATAAGAAACAAAATGTATATCATTTTTGCACTTTTACGACCTTTTTTGTTGGTTTTGCCTTAAAAACTATTTGCACAAAACGTTTAGCTCCTGTTTCCGCAAGGTTGCCTTGATTATATAATATTCATTTGTGACCCCATTACCCAGCAAGAACACTACACATCATTTGATGCATCAAATGATGTGCCTTGCTGATGTAGTTTCCATCATTTTATTAGGGGAAATTTTAAAAAACTTATGTAAACAATTGTGTACGTGTGACTTCCCATCTCCCTTAAACATATACATTTTGTCAATAAATCTAAACTGCTGATGTACAAACACCTCAGCGTTGAACAATCACTCATGATGCATATATCCTGACTAATCACCTATGATGAATAAGGCCAACATAGATGAGGTAAACACCTACTAAAATAAAACACGATTTTTGGTGTTTTTTTATAACTTTTAAGCCTTTAATTTAAAGATTTAAATATGTACTTATGTCTATTGAAAATTTTCCTGAAGAAACTTTTTTTCTTCCTAATTTATAAAAAAGAGAATTTAAGCAAATCCTGTAAATGTACGCCCTTGGTATTAAGAAGCTTAACAAAAAAAAATTGTGTTGTGCTCGTTAATAATTTTACCTACACAGAAAAAATACAAAATGGATTTCAATCAAGAAATTCGTTAACCCAATTAAATTTGTATTGATTCTCAGCCTGCAAACAAGTTGATAGTATCAATTAAAAAATTTAATTGAAATAAAACAATATTATCAATCAACTTTTTAATTGATTCAATTAAAATTTTTAGTTAAATTTTTAAAAAAACTAAAAAAAATATTTTTTTATTAATTTAATTAATTACATTTATTTATATATATATTAATTATTATTTTATTTATATAATTATTTAATTTTTACATATATTTTTATTTAATTTATTTTAATACAAAGAAAATAATTTTATTAGTTTTACTTACATACATAACCGGTCTCAGCATCGACTCGAACCTGCAGCCTTATGAATGCAAGGCGTACGCTCTATCCATTCAACCAACAAACTACACTGCTTTTTAAAGTGTAAATATTACTTTTATTGACCCACCCCACACACACCTTAGCAATCATAAGCGAAGGCAAAACAAAAAAACAGAAACAAAAATCAACAAAACAGAAAATGAAAAAAAATATCACATGTCAAAAAAATTAAAAAATAAATTTCAACCGAGTCAATCATTGAACCCGGCACCATGAGATTTTCAGGCTGAGACTCTTACCACTAGACTACAGAGACATTGGATTTTGGTTGTCTAAATTCTTATTTATGTTATCGTTTATGTTTGCATTTTATTTTTGTATACACAACATAAGCTGTGTTGCATACTTGACAAAACGAGGGCACAAAAACGGTAAACTACAAAACGACCATACAATATGACTGCTTTTTAAAAGAACTTTAAAATAAGCATCACTGCTTTGGTTAAATTTCTTTTAAAACCTACATATATATTTTGTTGGGACAATTAAATTACTTATTGAAATCCGTTTTGGTTTTTTAATAAGCGCGTTAATTGAACAATATATGGCAATAATTTTTTTCTGTGTACCTTTTATATATTTTATATGTGTCCCAGGCATAAATATTACTCTTTTAATTGGGTTTCATCTAAGTTTTTGGCACAATGTCTTAAAAAGTTTACAAAAATAATGAAATTACTGAGGGCTCACGGAAAATTATAAAAATACAACTCTGTATATGCCGTGAATTGTTTACATAAACAATGATATGAATACTAGTCAAGAATGACAAAAAATTATTGCAAACAGTTTTAGTGTTAATACACATTAGCAATTTTTTGTAGGGTTAAGTACATAGATTTTGGATCTTTAAAAAGAAGGAAAGTTGATTTAACTATGTTCGACTGCATTAATTCGCTTTATTTCGCAAACTGTAAAAGGTATGGACTTTAACATCCTTTTTAATAAAACTTAAAGTAGGGTTATTAAGCACTTGTACGACAGATATTTATGGCATATTTTTCAAATAAGCCCTTAGTAGGTCTACTTTAATTATAATGAATACGAGCGTTAATATACTACAAAGCTATTGTACTACAATGTTTACTTTAAAACAAAATTGTTTCTAGGAGAAAGGGTAGTGGAGTGGTAGCCACCATACAAATGGACTATTCTAATGACATTTTCGATACGTTTTACGCCTCCTACAAAAAAAATTTTGTGTAATGTCTGTTTTATTTTTTTATTTTTTTTTTTTTTTTTTTTTTATAACCAGCATTCAGGGGATGGCCTCTATACTTGCATTGCATTGTGCTGTTATCAGGAAAATAGGTAATGGAAAGGAGGATAGAGGAAGTAATGTGTGCGGGCATTTGTTTTAAATTTAACTATATAAGCTGTTTGGCCCTATGCTCCTTGTAGGAGTTTAAAGGAACAGATATATATATATATATAAGCTGTGAAAAAAATACATTTTTAGGAAGTTTGAAGTACCAGCCAATATGTACCTAAGAGCTGTACTCGATTTTGGGTTGGATAAAGGTGGTTTAGGTATTGAGATCAGATTGTGTAAAGTAATTCCTACAAAGTTTAAAAAAAAACCCAGACACTTGGATGCTTCTTACAGCACAAGCAAAACGTCCGTCTTACGGATATCGCACTGGATTTTTATGCCCACAACATTAACAATCCATTGATACAATCGTCAATTGTGCGAGGAAAAAACAATAAGCAAGAAGAGTGAAAATCATTTTAAAAACGGGCCAATTTAATGAAATTTTCCAAACGTTTTGCCTCGGAAACTTAATGGCATCGACCTAAGACCTATTTTACTATTATGATACTGGGAAAACAGAAAGACTTATGATAAGTTTACATAAATAAGATTTTGTTTATTTCTTAAGTGTCATATCTATAAGATTTATGTATATAATGTTGCACCATAACAGAGATGTTTCTATATGCTGCAAATTTTGTGTGCACTAGGACCAGATGCGACTTTTAGTGGAGGGAACTCATCTCTGCTGAATATATACACAGAAAAAACTGAGTTGTAGAATCAGTAACAAATTTCAGAGAATCAGTAAATATTTTGTCTGGCTGAGGACCTACAACGAAAGTTGTAAATTTAGACAAACAATTTTGCAAGAATTTTAGCTTCTGTTAAAAAATTTTGCTGAGCTGGTTAAATATTTTATTTGTCTAGGCGAAAATTTTGTTTGATTTAAAAATCAAATAAAAATATTATTAGAGACTATTAAATAAATTGACTAAAAAAATAAATTATTTTGAACAAGAATTTGTTTGAAAAATTTTTTTTGTAGTTTTTTGTGTGTAATAAAATAAAAAATTAATGATTTGATTACGTTCTTCGAAGTTTTATATAAAATTTGCCATTTCAAACCCCTTCCTCTAACTACAAAAGCTTTAGCTCCGTGCCAGATTTGTTAACAAGCATTTATGTTATTAGCTATTCATCTGTCCAGCATCAGACATGTGTGTATGTATGTCTGTATGTATGTATGACTATATGTATGTATATGGATGTTTGTGCGTCGATCGATTGAATGGTCGTTCAATATTTTGTTTAAAGTTTTACAAACTTGGTGACAACGATACTGTGATGATGACAAAGACAACATCGCGGTAAGGTTGACAATATGCAATGTTGTGTTTATATTAGTGCCTATTGGATTATTGTGTGCACCATTAAGAGCGTGAAGCTATTTACCATTTATCTGCTATCGTCTGATAATGCTCATCGAACAAAGTGAATTAAATTGTTCTAAAAACACTTAAATATCATATTTTAAGGTTTTTGTCGTTTCCTTTTTCAAATTTATTTTTTCTTCTTTCTTAAATATTTAAGAATTAATTCACTGTTTTTCGTAACCAGAACCGATATAATCTCGTTTGCCGTCATGAAAGACTTGAAAGCGCGATAACCTAAAACCTCTTTACTTATTAATGTTGACGACAACACTGATGATGTCTTGTTCTTTTAATTTTACATTTCATTTGTTATTTAGTCTCCTTTTTATATATTTTTTTGGGCACTCTAAAGTGTTCCTCGTAAGTCATTTCAAGTTAAACATATTATTTAAATTAGGGGGGAATTAACAAATAAAAAGATAACAAAAAATGTTACTGGATAATGGTGTGAAAACCTTTAAAAATTCGTTTCTTCTTTTTGGATTTAACAAAGTTATCGTAAGTAAAAAATTAATAAAACACACAAATATTTAAATGTGTGTATTAAATGCATCGTTCGGATTATTTCGATCGCTGGTTAAAATATTAAAACTGTCATTAGAGTAAAAATTTGAAAATGTTTATTGTTAGAGGACGATTAAAATTTAGCAAATGTTTAAAAATTTTATTATACATACATATATTTCTATGTGTGTATTCGTTTGTTTATGCACATACCTATATATGTACCCTGCAGGAAATGTCAATAGTGAATCACTAGGAATTCGCTATTGACACTGTCACCAGTACTTCTGACAAGCTTTACCCCATGCAATGCTTTTTGCCATATACATTTTACATTTGCGTGTCATTGAACATTCTGACATTGGTACTATTAAGAAGATAGTTCTTTTGGGGTCATATGTAGACATTGGAACTAGTGATTAACTAGTACCTTTTAGCAATTTTAGTCTACAGCTCTAATAACTACCCTGCAGGAAGCCTGGGGGCAAGTGTCTCCAAGTCAACAGTTTTGTCCACCATTCTGGTGACATTGTCAACAAATCGTCTATATATAAATATTTGTTTTTGATGAGTAGAAAAAATTTTGTCACTTACAAACTTTCGGCGGCATAACAGTTTTTATTCAGAGAGCTTTATTCGAGTGTGTTTAAATATACCGTTTTAGGTGCGAACCTTTATAAAAGTACAATCTTGCGTTTTAATATTCAGTTAATTTTATTTAAAAAATGTAAATGAAAAATTAGACATTTTTAATAAAATATAAAATGTGAACTAAGTATGCAGTTTCATTATCAGCCTATATTCCAAAAAGTACCTAAAATATAGACCAAAATGACTAAAATGTACTAGTGAGTCTGTATAGACAATGTCTACATAAATGTCTACAATAGTACCAACCCTCTCAGTAGTGCAGACTAGAATTACTAAAATGTACTAGTGAGTCTCTATAAACAATGCCTACATATATGTTCCTACAAGAACCATCTAGTCAATAGTACCAACGTCAGTAGTACATTTTCAATGACACGCAAATGTTAAATGTCCATAGTAAATTACATTGCAAAGTCAATAGTGAATCAGTACTGTTTCACTATTGACATTTCCTGCAGGGTAGCTATATCACTGGCAATGTGTTTTTGCAATAGACATTTAACATGCGTCTGTCATTGAAAATAATTATGAATTTTGTATATAAATTACTTTTTAAGCACAACTAAAAAAATTAACAAATTATAAAGACCAATAGTCGCTGGTACATTTTTGCGTTTGACGGCGCCCTGAAGCTTTAATTTTTCACTGACAGTTTTCTTTTCTTTTTATCAATGCTAAATATAAAAATGTAGACGTGTTGTTGACAAAGTCACCAAATAGGTACCATAATTGTCGACAAAAGTGTTGACATGGGGACACTTGTGCCCAGGTTTCCTTCAGGGTGTGTATGTATGTGTATTTGTGTCTGTATGTATGTTAGTACAAATAAATGTTTGTGGTTTTAGCAGGACGTAGGCTGGCAAAAAGAGTCAATGTGACGACGGAATATAAATACTTACTCAGATATCCTGCATCAAGCGTATGTATGATCGAAACATAGTTGCCAAATAATTTTTCAAATCTTTGGAAAATAAATTGTCAAAACAAGTTTCGGAAATCGTCAACAAAAAAATTTATGTTTTGATTACGTTTTTACTTAATAATACTCAAAAAACGGGGGGAACAAAGTGCCTACAGGTAGTTTCGTCAAAAGTAGTAACAAAAAGACAAAATTTCGTTCAAAGCAAAACGAACTGAAGTGAAAAAACGCAAGTTTAGTCATAAAAAATTATTTTTATGTTAAAAACAATTTTATTTGAAACAAATAATTTTTTTTACAGAAATTATTTTTCAAGGATCCTATTTCTAATCCTTGTACACAGAAAAAACTACAAAAAATTATTTTCAAACAAATTTTTGTTCAAAATAATTAAATTTTTAGTAAATTTATTTAATAGTCTCTGATAACACTGTGTGTAATATTTTAAGTCATGGAAAAATAACCATATACGAACATCACTACGTGAAAGAAGACCAAAAAAGAAAAGACCCGTGTCTCCCAGTTTTGCCCAAAGTCATGCACTTTTTTTGGGGCCTTGGTACCATTTTTACAAAAAGTGATAATTTTCTCAGGCTCATATCTTGCAAACCGTTCGGAATTTTAATTTACTCTCTGAGGCAAAGTTGTAGCCCTTTTTAAAAAGAACATGAATTATGAACACAAAAAATTTAAAAAGCAATAATTTTAAATCAAAATCGCAAAAAACTTTAAAAAATTCAAATTTTTTTTACCTTTTTCCCCCTGTTCAGGTCCATAGGTAGCGAACCGTTCAAAATTCAAGGAAACAGTCAACTACAAAAATTTACCTAACATCCCAATAAACAACTTTTTAGAACATATAAACTTCCTAGGAATGCTTCTTAACACCGTTTAGGTAGCGCTTAGGTAGCCGCAAAAGTTAAAAATTTCCCCAAAATGTATGTACATACATGTAGTTATGAAGCTATCTCTTCCTTACGTTTAATCAAATTGCCTTAATTACATATATTGTATCTGTCTTTCGTGTAATAGAGAACTCTAGTGCATATAAATATGTGTATATGCATGTGAGATAGCCGCGAAAAGTCTTGGAACTTAAACAGGTAGGAAAACATTAAAATTGCTGGAAACCCTAAACAACAAATTACATCATACACAAATCGCAATGATGATCGTTAACGGCCTTTAATTAAATTATGTACATACTTTTTTTATTGCTTTGTTATTACTTTTTAGTAATTATTGTTTATACCAACAATAAATTACCTACATATGTACCTACTACCAATTTTTTTAATAAGTGAGGACAATTCAAAATAAAATAGCAATTGGATAAATTTTAAAAGAAGAAATTATTGCACCCAAACTTATCAAGAAATCAACTACAAAAATTTACCAAAGATTTCAGTAAACAGCTCACGCGATCACGCACCGATCGCACACGCATCAAGGAACGCAGATCACAATATAAAAGCGACGCGACTCTCACATCGAGGCATTATACAGCGCGACGTTAACGAGATCTCAGCGGTGAAAGTTGTAGAGAAAGTTCTACAGCATAATTCGCACACAACATTGGCAACTGACAATTTCAATATGCAGTGTAAAAAGATTTATTTCTTTTGCTACATTTGCGGTCATCAAATCAGAAAAAATAATTCTACAAGATTTCAAAAGGAAAAGAATCTTTTAACTAGTGAATTTAAAAGAGCATATAAGTCATTTTTCGACGAAATAGATTTGATCAGTGAAAATTACACACCTAACACAGTGTGTCGCCAATGTTGTAATAATCTCATAGCATGGTTGAATGGAGGCAAACATAGTATGAAATATTGTAAGCCGGTAAACTGGATTAATCGCCCAGGTGATCATGATGCAACCAGTTCTTATGCATGCGTTAATTACCCAAATAGACGTGATGAGAAGAACAAAATTTATAAAGCAACTGTAACAGCCACACTACCAGTGCTTGCACCTGAAAATTTTGTATTCCCAAGGCCGCAAACTCCAGATCGTAAGACAAAATTTAAAGAAATGACTACAGTAAGTGGTGTTACTAATCGAGATCGATTTGATACCGACTATGAGCCCCAACAGGGAAGAGATGGACCAAAATTAATAACTAATAAAAAATCAAATGGAAAAACGGTACAAAGGCAAAAAATTCGACGCATTGCTTGCAGAGGTAATATCAATTTTATTATTGCATGGTTTGAATTATTTTTCATTCCTTTTCTAATTCATTTCAGGTATGTTGGTGGAGTCACAAGATAACCTTTTATGATGTTAATAAGGTATGTTAAAAAGAAAAAGCTAATGATGGAAGACATTCTGGAAGCAGCGTGCCTGTGGACACCGTAAATTCTGAATCAGAGTCAGATTCGGACGACGATTTAGATCCTCAACTTAAGAGAGCGCGATTTGCAAGTCCAGGGCCATCAACTTTATAAAAATAATACGAATGTTTTTTTATTTTTTTTTTGTAATAGACAGCACAGTATCTCAATGTTGAAGAAAATAAAAAACAAATGAAATTCGAAAATTTTCGTAAAATTTTTAACTTTTGCGGCTACCTAAGCGCTACCTAAACGGTGTTAAGAATCACTGCTTTTGCAGCAGTGTGCTATTTTCGCATTCAGTACGGGAATGAAGTTAACGTTTCTTTTGTGATAGGAAAAGTTAGACGCGCTCCAGTTAAGCTAGTAAGTATACCACGCTTAAAGTTGCAAGCTGCGGTCTTAGGAGCTCGTCTAAGCGAAATTGTTCTGCAAAATCATGAAGTCAATATTTCGTCAACATATTTTTGGTCAGATTCGCAGACTGTTTTACAATGGATAAATTCTCGTGAAAGGAGGTTCAAAGCTTTTGTTAGCCATCGTATTGCAGAAATTTTAACATATCTACATGAAATCAGTGGAGGTATGTGCCGAGCCATCAAAACCCTGCGGACTTAGGTACAAGGGCAGTATTTTCTCCAAAAATAAATAGTCATGGCGTCTGGAAAGCAGGTCCTGAATTTCTTTATGCTGACGCCAAGTTGTGGCCGAACAGAATAGTAAAATTGCCAGAAGCTTCTATTGAGGAAGAAATACAATCCAGCATAGTTATAAAGAGAGGTTCAATTTGTACTGTCTTAGATTATGGTAGATTTTCTAATTTTAGAAGACTGGTTAGAACGATAGCATGGGTGTTACGTATTCAAGTTCGTGAAAAGAAACATAAATTATTGCAGCCTTCTGAAATTAATAAAGCTAAAAAGATTCTTTGTAGAGTGGTCCAGCATGAAGAACATCCAGAAGAAATATCCTGTCTTAAAAACAAGAAGCAAATTGACAAGGGAAGTAAGCTTAACACACTTGCTCCTTATTTGGATGAAGAAGGTATACTTAGTATTCGAGGACGTCTCGATGAGGCTTTGTATCTTCCATTTGAAACCCGAAGACCAATTATCATGCCACAAAATCATGTTGTTTCAGAGTTGGTCATGACTTATTATCATCGCAAAAATCACCTAGGAAGTTTATATGTTCTAAAAAGTTGTTTATTGGGATGTTAGGTAAATTTTTGTAGTTGACTGTTACCTTGAATTTAAACGGTTTGCTACCTATTAACCTGAACAGGGGGAAAAAGGTAAAAAAAATTTGAATTTTTTAAAGTTTTTTGCGATTTTGATTTAAAATTATTGTTTTTTCAATTTTTTGTGTTCATAATTTTTGTTCTTTATAAAAAGGGCTACAACTTTGTCTCAAAGAGTAAATTAAAATTCGGAACGGTTTGCAAGATATGAGCCTGAGAAAATTATCACTTTTTGTAAAAATGGTACCAAGGCCCCAAATCTTTGGGGGCCCATAACAAAAAAAGTGCATGACTTTGGGCAAAACTGGGAAACACGGGTCTTTTCTTTTTTGGTCTTCTTTCACGTAGTGATGTCCGTATATGGTTATTTTTTTTCGTGTTGCACTGTGTAATATTTTTATTTGATTTTAAAACCAAACAAAATTATCGCCTACATAATCTTTTAACTGAAACTAAAACTATTATTTTTTCAATAAAATTTTTGCAAAATTGTTTGTCTGAATTTACAATTTCCTTTGTAGGTCCTCAGCCAGACAAAATATTTACTGATTCTCTGAATTTCGTATTTGATCCTACAATTCAATTTTTTCTGTGTAACTAAAAACATTTTATATATTTTTAAATAAAAACGCAATAGCTAATATTGAAAGGCTAAAATGGGTTTTCAAAGCGGAAGAAACTTATTTTTGGTTTTTTTTTCTTATAAACTGGGCATGTTAGATAAACATACATACATACAAATATAGTGTACATACATATGTATATACAAATAGTATATTGAAGGTGTTTTGTAGCTGAAGAACCTTTAAAAACCTTTCGTTTGGTAAAAATATTTCGAGATTTAAAAAGCAACTTGTGAGTAAGTAGCAAAGGATTAACAGAAAATTCACAATCATTTTCTCTGGATACACTTTATCACTATATTTTATGAAATTTTTAAGTCATATTTATGTATAACGAAATTTTTAGGTTCTGGCTTAGGTCCAAAACATTTATAAAAATCGTCAAATTTAGGGCCAAAATCGTTCAATCGTCAAAAGGCACTTTTGGTGGCCAAAAACCGTCAAAAATTACAATAAATCGTCAAATCTGGCATATATGGATCGAAGTTAGCTTGTTTTTAAACAATTTATCGAAAAACTTCGACATACATAATTGGTAAAACACTCTTAGGCCTGCAAGACTCCAATTCAAAGGATTCTTTTCAGGCTTAGGGATCATCTCCACTAAGGCAACTTTCGATATTGGCCGGAAATGTTCCAGCCGTAATATGGCCATATAAAAATATACAATTATTTTTAACTTGAGCTTTGTAGCACTCAAACGATTAATTGCCTCTATGATATCTAGAAGTTGGAACCGTTCTCATGTCAATATATGTATGTATGTATGTATTAGAAGTGAACACGTTTATAAAGTGATTTGCGAGAAGATTACATTTTTGTTCATCATTTTTGGACCAAGACCCTCTTGGATTGCGCAGAGTTGCTTTTGTGATACGGATATTTTAAGACTTTCGGCTAATCGCAATAATAATAATAATATGACTAAGAAGTCGATTCAAAACCTTATGAGTTTTATTAAAGTGATGCTATTCTTTATGCTTCCAGCTGATTTCTTAATTTGTTTGGGCATTCTTTCAGCTTAGTTTTAAGTTTGGGAACTTTTTCCATTTCCTTCGGGCTTTTCTTTTTTTCAGATAAAAGCAGTTCCACATCTGAAAAATGTTCTGTTGTAGTTAGTCTGACGGTAGGAGAAAGCGCACCATGATCCCAATACCAAATTTAGCGGGGAAAAGGTCATTGGTTTGGATAGTTTAAAAGTTAAAAAATTTATAAGCCTTATTTCGACAAGTCCCCTTTATCTTCTTGTACATATATTTTTTGATTATTTCTAGTTGTTTTGGCATTTCCAATTAATATACATATAAGTATTTCGACTACACAAAACAGAAACATCAGTGCGTATTAAATACTTTTGCAGGTCTTATGTCTGTTAATTTTAATATGATAAGTGTCACGCTAATTTTTAACGTAA
Source organism: Melanophora roralis (assembly GCA_963583895.1). Classification (NCBI taxonomy): domain Eukaryota; kingdom Metazoa; phylum Arthropoda; class Insecta; order Diptera; family Rhinophoridae; genus Melanophora; species Melanophora roralis. Next base: position 58,469,265 of record OY757189.1, on the reverse strand, counting down.
GATCGTACCCTATTAAGTCATTTATTCGTACAAATTTATATGCTTAAAGAAAAAGTTGTGCATTTTTTAATGTGTTCATTTGAGCTACACAGACATTAATGTTTCCGAAGTTTTCATGATTTTAAATATTTTATGCAGCGTAGGTCACAGTGAAAGCGCCACATAATTGATCTGATCCTGCGCAATGCTTAGACTGCCAAGAATACGGTCACGCAAAATTTCATTATAAGTCGCCAAGTGTGCTAAACTAAAGGATGATTTAAGAGGAATAAATGCAGCAACTGTGGTTGAAACAACACTACTAAGTGCAGATATTGCTTTGTTTTAAATTTAGTAAAGCGTGCATCTAAGCAGAAAACAGTTTCTGCTCCTTTCCAGCCGTCAAATATACCTACTAAAAATATGACCGCATTAACGCAGCCAGCGACTAGTCAAGTTTCATACGCAAACGCACTAAAGTCTAACCAGCACAACCCACGAGGTGGCGACAAATCGGGCCCAATCCCGTGTGGAAGCCGTAATTGTTAGTTCGATGCAAAAAATGCGACAGTTGCAGGCTACTCTTTTGCAGGCCATACTTAGTAGGCCATTAACTGTTTCAGTGTTTGTTTCTGGAACTTAAACAGCATCCGCTAATATAAAAACAAACACGAGTTTGTTTTAATATACCAAAAAATTTAGGTAATGTTGATTTCCGAGACTCTTATAACAACTAGAATATTTGTAAGTGGCTATACTTTTGACGATTTCCAGGGATAAATCATGTGGTTGCTTGAAAATATTAATCAAATCAAAAATTAAATAATTGAATGGGTGGTCTCTTCGAGTGTTATATCAAAGCAACAAACGTCTGTATTGACGACCTCGATCAGAACCTCGTTATTTCTTTGGTTTGATTTTCCATAACAAAAGATCAGTAAAAAAGTTTTTTACACACATTATCGATTTCGGTTATTTTGAAGTCCAAGCCTCATTGGATTTATCTTCAGATCACCTTCAATAACCACTACAAACAAAAAATTAACCAAGTAATATATGTATTCTTAAATTAAACGGTAGCGGTGTCAAAAATTCGATTCGAATGCAGGCCGCTGCCATCTAGGCTACGGAGACACTTTGTTTTTAAATGTTTAAATATATTCAAAGTTATATTATTCAATACTTTTTAAATAAGCCCGACTGACTTGATTTAAGAAAACCTAAATACGGATCGTGCTTAAAAATTTCAAGTACGATTATGGGTAAGTTCAAGAATAAAAATATTGATTTTAGAACGCATTTTTTCATTATGTGTATTTGCAGTCCTCACTAAACCGCAACTATTGATGTTTTCTCATCTAATTGGGTCAATTGGTTGAAATACAAAAAAAAATATATCAGCTAATTTAGTTAAATCTTTTACTGATTTCGGTCCTATAAACAAAAGTGTAAAATCAGATAAGTAATTTTATTAGATTTTTAAAAAAATTTTTTAGGAAAAATGCCTATTGATTTTAATTAAAAATGTTATTGAAAATATATTTTTTGATTTTTGGTTTATTTTGCTTGACAAAGAAATTATATATGTAACAATTTTATTAAGATCTGAAAAAATATAATTTTAAAAAACTGTTTGTTTGAATTAAGATTTGTGAAGTTTTTTTTTGTACAGGGTTGTCAGTTTTTGGCTTCTTTATAGTAATTCTCAATAAGTTTATTAAAGTTATTTTATAAAGCAGAAGATATTCATAATGTTCTTTAACAACTTGGTTGAAGTGTGATGATGATTTGTGTAAGAACCAATAAAATGCATATAGACAAACTTAACCTACAACAAACCCTACAAATAGACAAATAAAATTGGGATCAATTCCTGAATTACCTTTGGAAATTGTTGTATCAACATGAATATTAATTGCATTCGTTGGTTTAAGTCTACTGATAATACATACTACTACATACATACACACATATAAATAGATAAAATTAAACCAAAAACAACACCTAACCATAGATATTCAAATAGATGGGACACTGGAATTCAGTAATCAACACTAGACTGCCAGATTATATAAAGCTAAAAAAAGACTGTTATCCCTTTCATTTTATGGGACAGTTTTTTTCATTTTTGTTGTGGTAAAAACAGTGTTACCGTTAGGGCCACTAAAGTGGCAAATTGCCACTTTTTCAAGTGCTTTTACAAAACAACCACAAATGTAATATTTTTTATAAATCGTGCCACTTTTTTGATACTTTTTGCGAAGTAAAATTGTACCTCTTGTGCTTTTGGTTTTGTTAATAAAACCATCCTTAATATATGTATGTACATTAACTGTTTTAATATATATATATATATACATATACACATATATATATACATATATATATATATATGAATGTAAGCAGTTTCATATGGATTGTTTTGCTTATCATGCGTGTTTAGCTCATGCATATTTTTCTTGTGATTGCGTATACTTATGTCCAAAATAGATTAAATAATGTTCAGGTGTGTCTTTGAAGATTTCGTTCTTGTTCGGACAAATAAAGAAAATTGATTTCTAAATTTGCCAAAGTTATCCAAATTACCTGGAACACAAAAACCAAATTTTGTACATTTTGAAGCACTTCTGCTGCTTTCTTTTAAAATAAAAATCTATTTTAGTAATTTTAGACGCTTAAAACGCATAGCATTTTACAAACACGACATTAACATTATCGACAACAGCTGAAAAAGTACAGTGAACTCGCGGAAACGTGAATATCCAGAATCGTGAACATCCAAAAACGTGAACACTTTTTATTTAACATTAGATACTCTAAAATGTGAACAAACATTGAAAGTTTTAAAACGTAAACAATTTTTTCCTGAGATTTTTTTGAATACATTAATTTAATTAGTTTTGGGAGTCCCCGAATTATGCAATAAAAGGATCTGTAAGCGATATACATAGTTTTATTTGCAAAAGGTTAATTTTTGTGGTCAGATTAATAAGACAATTATGTATGTATTTTGAATTTTATTTTAAACGTTTATTTTTTATGTTTCTTTTTATTCGTTTTAGTAAATAAATTAGAAACCCCCGTTAATTCGTACTTATCTTATTTTAACCCCGTTAAATCAAAACCCCACTAAATCGAAAACCTCTATAATTCGTAAGATTACGAATTATCGGGGTTTGACTGTATATTTATTGCAGGCATATCTATATATGTATCTCTCATTTGATGGAACAATGTCATGAAAATTTTTTTTTCATTTTTGTCTTATAATAATTAAATAGTATTTTTGTTACGCTTTTGTATAATTTTTAAAATGTTATTTTGAATTTTAAATAAATTTAACAAAATACATTTAAATAAATATGTGTTGGTGTACTTATTTTGGTTTTTAAAGAGGTGCCCCTTTTTAAACGAAATCCCCTTTTTTTTGCCACTTTTTTGCACAAATCCCCTTTTTTTGTACTTTTTGAAAATATCTAACGGTAACGCTGGGTAAAAATAATTGTAAAAAAAGAAAAAAATTAAAGTGAAAAATTTTTGCGCGCAAATTTCTTAATTTTCGTCAATTTTTTCCCTTCCCTCAACTTCGCCAAGTTCGTGTTTTTGTAAAAGTTGAGCTAAGGGCAAAAATGCGAAAAAAGCTAAAACTTAATTGCGGTATTTTTTTTTTGGAAACGGTAGAAGAAAATGTGTTTTAAGTAAATAATTTAGCGTTTTTTGTATTTATTAATTCATTTATTTAGTGCAAGAAAGTGTTCTAGTGTAAAAAAACCGCTAAATAATTCTGTGTTACTATTTTAAGGAGCCGCAAATGTGTTATGAGTTACCCAAGAGAAGAAATTCTCGACGAACTCTCGGCTGATACAAACAGGTGAGTATCTGTGGATTTCTTAGTGGCCAGTAATATGTAAGCAGTTTTGATGATTTGGACAACGAAAAGTGTCCAAATTATAGCTACCTGCTTATTTTGAAAGGCAGTTGTTCCAATTGTGTTGCACTTTTTCAGTGCATCCAATTGAGCTCGTATATTAGCTGTGTTAGTTGTAGTAGTGGTACGCTATTGCGTATCACCCTTAAACAAAATTGTACATTTTAAACAAATTTTTAAATTTGCAGGTACTTGAGGGTTCTAGCCACTTGCTCCAGGAAGATTCCATCCAATTGGACCAGTTTCTGAAGGTTAGTGTCCTTGGTCATTTCGCCAACGCGATTAATAAACATCACCCGAAAACAAAATTGTACATTTTAAACAACATTAATAAATAAAGCTATTTTATAATTTTTAGGTACTTGAGGGTACTAACCACTTGTTCCAGAAAGATTCCATCCAATTGGACCAGTTTCTGAAGGTTAGTTTCCTTGGCCATTTCGCCAACACAATGAGAAAACACCCTTACACAAAATTAATAAATAAACCTATGTTTAAATTTTCAGGTACTTGAGGGTACTTACCAATTGTTCCAGGAAGATTCCATCCTATTAGTCCAGTTACTAACGTTAACTTATCACTGTATCACACAACACGATTTTGTAAAATTATAAAAATACACTTGAGTCAGTATAATGTTTTTTTTCTATTTAAAGACACTTTAATATGCTTAATATTCACTTCTGCAAGATTTCATCCATTTAGTCATGTTTCCAGAGCTCACTTTTTTTAGCAAAATTCCACTGCAATTGCGGGACAAATCACCTTTGAAACAAGTGGTAAATATTATTGAGTTATTTCATTCTTGTTGGGAGTTATTTCATTTTCTATCATTGGGAGTTATTTCATTTTTATTGGGAGTTATTTCATTTTTATTGAAAGCTATTTCATTTTTGTTGGGAGTTATTTCATTTTTATTGGGAGTTATTTCATTTTACTAAAAGCAAGTGTATATACCAGAGCATTAAAAAAAATTTAATCACGCTAGTATAGAAGGTGACATTTATTTAAAAGTTTTGGGGTTTTAAAACCGTGGGTATATAGCCTTCGGCCGGTGAATATACTTTAAACTGTAGTGCATTGGAAGTATTTGCAGCTTCATAGCTAAAGTGTCATAAAATTCATGTTTTATTTGGCGAAGCTTTATATGGAAAGCAGTAGAGCTTAAAGTCCATTGCCCGGCCGAAGGCTACTGCGAAGCCGGCGGATCGAATGCACTGGAGTTTTTTTCCTTGAGCCCGGCCGAAGGCCGGCTATTTGAATAACTCCTTTTTATTAAAAAAATTATTTAACCAAAAAGGTGCTTAAAGTCCACGCACCTGTCCTAAAGCTGTAACGAAGCTGGCGATTTGATCCACGAGAGTTTACTTATCCTGCGTCCAGACGGAGGCCGCCAGTCATTTGGTTTGTTTGTTTAGAAAATAATTATACGTTGGTGATATCTAATTTATGGATACAAAAGGTGACAATGAATTGAAAATTTTGGGTTTAAAAAAAAGTGGCATATATAGCCGGCCTTCGGCCGGGCGCAAGGAAAAAAAAACTCCAGTAGATTCGATCCGCCGGCTTCGCAGTAGCCTTCGGCCGGGGAATATACTTTAAACTGTAGTGCATCGGAAGTATTTGCAGCTTCATAACTAAAGTGTCATAAAATTCATGTTTTATTTGGCGAAGCTTTATATGGAAAGCAGTAGATCGGCCGAAGGCCGGCTATCTAAATAACTTCTTTTTATTAAAAAAATTATTTAACCAAAAAGGTGCTTAAAGTCCACGCGCCTGTCCTAAAGCTGTAACGAAGCTGGCGGTTTGATCCAAGAGAGTTAACTTATCCTGCGTCCAGACGGAGGACGGCAGTCATTTGGTTTGTTTGTTCAGAAAATAATTTTACGCTAGTAACATCTTATTTATGGATACAAAAGGTTTTCGCATTATATATATTTAAATTGGGAGTTATTTCGTTTTCGTTGGGAGTTATTTCATTTTCGTTGGGAGTTATTTCATTATTGTTGGGAGTTATTTCATTTCCGTTGGGACTTATTTCATAAAACAATTATTTTTTTTGTAATTGGGGGTTATTTCATTTTTGTTGGGAGTTATTTCATTTGGGAGTTATTTCACTTTTTTGTGACTTTTATGAAATAACTCCCAAACATTGGGAGTTATTTCATTTTTACCGTTGGGAGTTATTTCATTTTTTTCGATTGGAAGTTATTTCATTTTCGTTGGGAGTTATTTAATTTTTTCCATTGGGAGTTATTTCACGGTACCAATTTTACACACAAAATTTATTAAACATGTTTTGTTTGTATTAATTCATATTCATATTTTAATTGAAAAAACGCGAAAATAAAAAATGTTAAAAATATATTAAACAAAAATAACAATTGTGTTTATGATTAGAGGTATTGTATATCTGTTTGCTTTTACTTGTATTTTGGCTGTATTGCCGTATCTTTTTTTCTCTTTCAGATAGTCGGGCAGCCTCAACTGATTTTTCACCTTTTCAAACGTCACTTCTTTCGACTCTGGCTATCTCTGTGACCTAACTTTAGTAGTAGTTGTCGAACTTTTAATTGGGAGCATCTCTTAAATCAAATATTTTATATTAGTTAAAAAAAATCTTTTTTGTTGGTTATTGGTAAATGTGGATCAGAGAACGGTTTGAATGCAATATATAGGGCTTGTGAATGCATCCACAAAAAATGAGTGCTAATTTGTCAATTTAAATCATTTCAAAAAAGCAAGACACGGCACAATCACAAAATGTAAAAGCAACAAAAACGATGCAGTGAATTATTGCTTGCCTTCTGCTTATACGTCAAAAAGCAATGAATATCCAGCTAAAGCAACGAATATTAAGCCAAAGCATCGAATATGTAAATGGTTTCGTTGCTGATTAGGTAAAACTAAAAATTTAAAACATATCTTATTTTTTTTATTTTACTAATAATGAGAAAGTAAAGCCATATGTACATTTTTTTAAAAAAATTATATAAAAAATTCAACTTTCCAATTTTTCTAAAACTTTTTCACGTTGAATTTTTTTGTAATACAAACGAGCTTTTAACGATTGCAACTAATGTTTTACAAACGCAGTGAATGGTTTTTATATATTCAATGCGTCATTTCTATAACTCGTTGCTTGACATGTAATGGCACATATTTTTCAAAGAGTGTATAAAAGGCAATCATCAAAAAATATGAATGGTTGGACTCATGGCGCAATTATGAGTATCAGGTGGTGTCGATTCTACAACAACAAAATTTGGTAAATATAATTTTCGTTTTTGTTGTAGTTTTCGTTGGCTCTGTTGTCAAAAAAAGATATGTAAAAGTAAACAACTTTGACTACCCAGCCTCGATTTATGCATGAAAAAAGTAGATCAGCTGTGCTTGTAACACCACCTGGTACTATTATTTCACCATGGTTGGAGGTACCGTGAAATAACTCCCAATGAAAAAATGAAATAACTCCCAATTTTTTTCCATACAAATTGGGAGTTATTTCATAATGAAATAACTCCCAATGCGTTGGGAGTTATTTCATTATTTTTCATTGGGAGTTATTTCATAATGAAATAACTCCCAAATGAAATAACTCCCAATGAAATATTGTTGGGCGTTATTTCATTTTTTCGAAGTGTTGGGAGTTATTTCATTCTTGTTGGGAGTTATTTCATTTTCTATCATTGGGAGTTATTTCATTTTTATTGGGAGTTATTTCATTTTTATTGGGAGCTATTTCATTTTTGTTGGGAGTTATTTCATTTTTATTGGGAGTTATTTCATTTTACTAAAAGCAAGTGTATATACCAGAGCATTTAAAAAAATTTAATCACGCTAGTATAAAAGGTGACATTTATTTAAAAGTTTTGGGGTTTTAAAACCGTGGGTATATAGCCGGCCTTCGGCCGGGCGCAAGAAAAAAAAACTCCAGTGGATTCGATCCGCCAGCTTCGCAGTAGCCTTCGGCCGGGGAATATACTTTAAACTGTAGTGCATCGGAAGTATTTGCAGCTTCATAACTAAAGTGTCATAAAATTCATGTTTTATTTGGCGAAGCTTTATATGGAAAGCAGTAGAGCTTAAAGTCCATTGCCCGGCCGAAGGCTACTGCGAAGCCGGCGGATCGAATGGACTGGAGTTTTTTTTCCTTGCGCCCGGCCGAAGGCCGGCTTTCTATATAACTCCCTTTTATTAAAAAAATTATTTAACCAAAAAGGTGCTTAAAGTCCACGCGCCTGTCCTAAAGCTGTAACGAAGCTGGCGGTTTGATCCACGAGAGTTTACTTATCCTGCGTCCAGACGGAGGCCGCCAGTCATTTGGTTTGTTTGTTTAGAAAATAATTTTACGTTAGTAACATCTTATTTATGGATACAAAAGGTGACAATGAATTGAAAATTTTGGGTTTAAAAAAAAGTGGCATATATAGCCGGCCTTCGGTCGGGCGCAAGGAAAAAAACTCCAGTAGATTCGATCCGCCGGCTTCGCAGTAGCCTTCGGCCGGGGAATATACTTTAAACTGTAGTGCATCGGAAGTATTTGCAGCTTCATAACTAAAGTGTCATAAAATTCATGTTTTATTTGGCGAAGCTTTATATGGAAAGCAATAGAGCTTAAAGTCCATTGCCCGGCCGAAGGCTACTGCGAAGCCGGCGGATCGAATGCACTGGAGTTTTTTTCCCTGCGCCCGGCCGAAGGCCGGCTTTCTAAATCAATCCCTTTTATTAAAAAAATTATTTAGCCAAAAAGGTGCTTAAAGTCCACGCGTCTGTCCTAAAGCTGTAACGAAGCTGGAGGTTTGATCCACGAGAGTTTACTTATCCTGCGTCCAGACGGAGGCCGCCAGTCATTTGGTTTGTTTGTTTAGAAAATAATTTTACGTTAGTAACATCTTATTTATGGATACAAAAGGTGACAATGAATTGAAAATTTTGGGTTTAAAAAAAAGTGGCATATATAGCGGGCCTTCGGCCGGGCGCAAGGAAAAAAACTCCAGTAGATTCGATCCGCCGGCTTCGCAGTAGCCTTCGGCCGGGGAATATACTTTAAACTGTAGTGCATCGGAAGTATTTGCAGCTTCATAACTAAAGTGTCATTAAGTTCATATTTTATTTGCAAAGCTTTATATGGAAAGCAGTAGAGCTTAAAGTCCATTGCTCGGCCGAAGGCTACTGCGAAACCGGCGGATCGAATTCAGTGGATGTTTCTTTCCTTGCGGCTATCTAAATAACTCTTTTTATTAAAAAATTATTTAACCAAAAAGGTGCCTCAAGTCCACGCGCCTGTCCTAAAGCTGTAACGAAGCTGGCGGTTTGATCCACGAGAGTTTACTTATCCTGCGTCCAGACGGAGGCCGCCAGTCATTTGGTTTGTTTGTTTAGAAAATAATTTTACGTTAGTAACATCTTATTTATGGATACAAAAGGTGACAATGAATTGAAAATTTTGGGTTTAAAAAAAAGTGGCATATATAGCCGGCCTTCGGCCGGGCGCAAGGAAAAAAACTCCAGTAGATTCGATCCGCCGGCTTCGCAGTAGCCTTCGGCCGGGGAATATACTTTAAACTGTAGTGCATCGGAAGTATTTGCAGCTTCATAACTAAAGTGTCATAAAATTCATGTTTTATTTGGCGAAGCTTTATATGGAAAGCAATAGAGCTTAAAGTCCATTGCCCGGCCGAAGGCTACTGCGAAGCCGGCGGATCGAATGCACTGGAGTTTTTTTTCCCTGCGCCCGGCCGAAGGCCGGCTATCTAAATCACTCCCTTTTATTAAAAAAATTATTTAGCCAAAAAGGTGCTTAAAGTCCACGCGCCTGTCCTAAAGCTGTAACGAAGCTGGAGGTTTGATCCACGAGAGTTTACTTATCCTGCGTCCAGACGGAGGCCGGCAGTCATTTGGTTTGTTTGTTTAGAAAATAATTTTACGTTAGTAACATCTTATTTATGGATACAAAAGGTTTTCGCATTACATATATTTTAATTGGGAGTTATTTCGTTTTCGTTGGGAGTTATTTCATTTTCGTTGGGAGTTATTTCATTATTGTTGGGAGTTATTTCATTTCCGTTGGGACTTATTTCATAAAACAATTATTTTTTTTGTGATTGGGGGTTATTTAATTTTTGTTGGGAGTTATTTCATTTAGGAGTTATTTAACTTTTTTGCGACTTTTATGAAATAACTCCCAAACATTGGGAGTTATTTCATTTTTACCGTTGGGAGTTATTTCATTTTTTTCGATTGGGAGTTATTTCATTTTCGTTGGGAGTTATTTCATTTGGGAGTTATTTCATTTTTTCCATTGGGAGTTATTTCATTTGGGAGTTATTTCACGGTACCATGGTTGGACTGTAAAAGCACTAGTAATTGTTGTTGAATAAAAGCAATGCAACAGCAATGAATATTTCAATCGGTAATAAAAACGAAATCATTCATTCCGCTCTCTAATGTGGATCACACTAAATATGTATATGTAACGATTCCTTAGTTATATCGTTGTTATAAAATAAAATATATGAAAGGCTTTTTTTTGATAAATTTTTTTTACTTATGGACAATATTAATTTTATAAAAATTTTAGAAAAAAAAAACGAGTTTGATTTCACAACTTTTCTTTCAGGTAGAGTGATGTTGCCACATATAACATAATTATTTTAAATACGATTGCCATATTAAATATGTAAAATAAAAAAGAAAGTTAAAACAGCTAACAACGAAAAATAGTTTGTGAGGTGTTGAAAAGCATTATAGTAGATTTGTTATTCAGAATTCTCAAAAATATTATTGGGGTTTTTATTTAAAGACGGAGCATATTCCTGAGCTTTTTTCTAGAAACTGATTAAAGTCTACTGATAATTTTGTGTCAAATAAAACTCTATCAGAAGATAAAAAAAACTATATTACAAATGTGTAAATTCTAATCAAATTAAAACACCAAAAATTTCGCAAGTTGTTAAATAAAATTGCCAACAATATTGCGATACCTCCAAACCTCAATTTTAATCGCCAAGACCACCAAACAGTTGTCATAACTGACAGCCCCGATCCTACGATTATTATCACTCATCCACCGTTTCCTTTTTTTTTTTTTAATTTGGTTTTTATTTTTTCTTTCCCATCCAGCAATTTTTTAATCAAATTTGAGTCATAATGAAATAACTCCCAATCCGTTGGGAGTTATTTCATTATTTTTCATTGGGAGTTATTTCATAATGAAATAACTCCCAAATGAAATAAATCCCAATGAAATTTTGTTGGGAGTTATTTCATTTTTTCGAAGTGTTGGGAGTTATTTCATTCTTGTTGGGAGTTATTTCATTTTCTATCATTGGGAGTTATTTCATTTTTATTGGGAGTTTTTTCATTTTTATTGGGAGCTGTTTCATTTTTGTTGGGAGTTATTTCATTTTTATTGGGAGTTATTTCATTTTACTAAAAGCAAGTGTATATACCAGAGCATTTAAAAAAATTTAATCACGCTAGTATAAAAGGTGACATTTATTTAAAAGTTTTGGGGTTTTAAAACCGTGGGTATATAGCCGGCCTTCGGCCGGGCGCAAGAAAAAAAAACTCCAGTGGATTCGATCCGCCGGCTTCGCAGTAGCCTTCGGCCGGGGAATATACTTTAAACTGTAGTAAATCGGAAGTATTTGCAGCTTCATAACTAAAGTGTCATAAAATTCATGTTTTATTTGGGGAAGCTTTATATGGAAAGCAGTAGAGCTTAAAGTCCATTGCCCAGCCGAAGGCTACTGCGAAGCCGGCGGATCGAATGGACTGGAGTTTTTTTTCCTTGCGCCCGGCCAAAGGCCGGCTATCTAAATCACTCCCTTTTAATAAAAAAATTATTTAACCAAAAAGGTGCTTAAAGTCCACGCGCCTGTCCTAAAGCTGTAACGAAGCTGGCATATATAGCCGGCCTTCGGCCGGGCGCAAGGAAAAAAACTCCAGTCCATTCGATCCGCCGGCTTCGCAGTAGCCTTCGGCTGGGCAATATACTTTAAACTGTAGTGCATCGGAAGTATTTGCAGCTTCATAACTAAAGTGTCATAAAATTCATGTTTTATTTGGCGAAGCTTTATATGGAAAGCAGTAGAGCTTAAAGTCCATTGCCCGGCCGAAGGCTACTGCGAAGCCGGCGGATCGAATGGACTGGAGTTTTTTTTCCTTGAGCTATCTAAATCACTCCTTTTTATTAAAAAAATTATTTAACCAAAAAGGTGCCTAAAGTCCACGCGCCTGTCCTAAAGCTGTAACGAAGCTGGCATATATAGCCGGCCTTCGGCCGGGCGCAAGTAAAAAAAACTCCAGTAGATTCGATCCGCCGGCTTCGCAGTAGCCTTCGGCCGGGGAATATACTTTAAACTGTAGTGCATCGGAAGTATTTGCAGCTTCATAACTAAAGTGTCATAAAATTCATGTTCAATTCATGTTTTATTTGGCGAAGCTTTATATGGAAAGCAATAGAGCTTAAAGTCCATTGCCCGGCCGAAGGCTACTGCGAAGCCGGCGGATCGAATGCACTGGAGTTTTTTTTTCTTGCGCCCGGCCGAAGGCCGGCTATCTAAATCACTCCCTTTTATTAAAAAAATTATTTAACCAAAAAGGTGCTTAAAGTCCACGCGCCTGTCCTAAAGCTGTAACGAAGCTGGCGGTTTGATCCACGAGAGTTTACTTATCCTGCGTCCAGACAGAGCCCGCCAGTCATTTGGTTTGTTTGTTTAGAAAATAATTTTACGTTAGTGATATCTAATTTATGGATACAAAAGGTGACAATGAATTGAAAATTTTGGGTTTAAAAAACAGTGGCATAAATAGCCAGCCTTCGGCCGGGCGCAAGGAAAAAAACTCCAGTAGATTCGATCCGCCGGCTTCGCAGTAGCCTTCGGTCGGGGAATATACTTTAAACTGTAGTGCATCGGAAGTATTTGCAGCTTCATAACTAAAGTGTCATTAAATGCATATTTTATTTGGCGAAGCTTTATATGGAAAGCAGTAGAGCTTAAAGTCCATTGCCCGGCCGAAGGCTACTGCGAAGCCGGCGGATCGAATCCACTGGCTGTTTCTTTCCTTGCGCCCGGCCGAAGGCCGGCTATCTAAATAACTCTTTTTACTAAAAAATTATTTAACCAAAAAGGTGCCTCAAGTCCACGCGCCTGTCCTAAAGCTGTAACGAAACCGGCGGTTCGATCCACGAGAGTTAACTTATCCTGCGTCCAGACGGAGGCCGGCAGTCATTTGGTTTGTTTGTTTAGAAAATAATTTTACGCTAGTAACATCTTATTTATGGATACAAAAGGTTTTCGCATTATATATATTTTAATTGGGAGTTATTTCGTTTTCGTTGGGAGTTATTTCATTTTCGTTGGGAGTTATTTCATTATTGTTGGGAGTTATTTCATTTCCGTTGGGACTTATTTCATAAAACAATTATTTTTTTTGTAATTGGGGGTTATTTCATTTTTGTTGGGAGTTATTTCATTTGGGAGTTATTTCACTTTTTTGCGACTTTTATGAAATAACTCCCAAACATTGGGAGTTATTTCATTTTTACCGTTGGGAGTTATTTCATTTTTTTCGATTGGGAGTTATTTCATTTTCGTTGGGAGTTATTTCATTTGGGAGTTATTTCATTTTTTCCATTGGGAGTTATTTCATTTGGGAGTTATTTCACGGTACCGCTTTCGAGTCTTTTGTTAGTCCCTTTATTGCCATTTACCACACATTTTATTAGGAAATTTTGTTATTTATTTTTTTAATTATTATTATTGTAATTTTTAAAATGCATATACATATACTATAAAAAAACAAAAAAGAAGGTAATTAACATTGTTCCATGTTCTTGTTTTGCCACATATGGCTGCTTACGTTCTTCTTCCTCTTCATTTTTCCCCTTTCTTACTTTGCACTTCACTTTTTGATTACAATATCTTACTTTAAGGATTTTTGGATAATTGCCAAATTTAATTATACGTTTTTATTATTTCTTTAATTTCACTTTAACAGCAAAACGACTTTTATACCACGATTTTACTTTTTAAATGAACAAAAATTTAACTGTTTGACATTTACTTAATAAGCAGCGTTCAATCATCTATCTGCGCAAAATATGATCATAAAATAAATAATTTTAATCACTTATTAAGAACCTGCATGATCTGTTTCTGATTTAGCATTTTTCAATCTTCTAGGTGAGCAGAAAATGATAATAAATGACGAAAAATGTAGTCATATTTTAAACGTCTAGATGGTTAGTTAGCGATTGCTATACAATTTGTTATTGTATTTAAATTCAAACTCATTTCACTCAGTAGCGCGAATCATTTTCTTTCTTCTTTCGAATTTATTTACGGATTACATATTCTATGTGATCTACTCACTGTCACACAGCCGTTAAGTGTAATTTTACAAAAACAGGATATAGATTTACAAAAAGAATCATCTCTTATCGAAACCCTGATAATGTGTCTTTAGACTAAAAGGAGTGAAACCCAAACAGAATTTAAAACTATTTTTGAAAAGGAAAAAAAAATATTTGCGTGGCATGGGAATTTCAGTGGAAAAGCCTGGATTTGAAAAAAAAAATTATTTTGAAGATGTCGAAATATACTACCGCATTGAGAACTAAATACCCTTAATTGAATCTGTTTTCTAAGACTAAAAGCACGTTAAATGACGTTCTTTATTTGTTTCACATCCCTTAACTTTTGCTTTAGAATATTGCTACATTTACTGATTTAGGAATTTTAATTTCATAACTTGCAGATTTGAATTAATTTGAAAAAATTGGTAAAAAAACTGCATATCGAAATTAAGGGCTATCATTTTGCATTGAAAACAAAAATTTAAAATTTTTAAAGACCGCCCAGAAAATATAAGCATCTAGCTTTAGCCAGATGTGACCCAGATATTTACCCAAATTTGCGAAAAATATTCATCATTTATGTTTTAATGTCGGTGAGTAATGCTGTGGCTGAAATGTAATTTTCCACCCTTCGCCGTATTAAAACATGGATGATACCACTTACGGGTCTGTGCGGGATCAGGGGGTTTGAAACAATATCACGGACAGACGGATACAGCTAAATCGACTTCGCTATTTATAAGAGCCAAGAAAATATATACTTAATGGGGTCACAGATGGAAATAAAGAAAAAGAAAACTTTACCTCAAGTTAAAATCAAGCTAAAATTTGCTGGAAGTTTACATAATGACATCTCTTAAGGAACAACTTGAAGGTCTTTATTTGACTCCTCAGGAGAATTATTCACTACGCAGGTCAGTTAATTTCTTAAAAGGCCCCTTATCGCAAAAACCCACTATTACGTTTTCTGAGAGGATCCCGCGCTAGATATTACGGGCAAAAATGCGACCTGCTCGCAAGTCATTTAAGGAACGTGTTCACTCCAAGTACATGAACTGACATGAGTAAATTACCGCCGGTTTTTGTTAGATGTCCTATGGAAATACGTTTCCATCCAGCAAATTGTCGAAAAATTGCTTAAAAACAAGCTGATCCCGATTATGAATAACAATAACTGTGTTTTAAATCACCGATTTGGTTTTCGGAGTCAACATAGTACTATCGAACAAACCTACAGATTGGTAATGGTTATAAGAAAAGCCTTTGAGAAAAAAAAAAGAACTGCTTCGCGCTCTTTAATGATGTCTCTCACGCCTTTGATAAAATTTGGCATGAAGGCCTGTTAAACAAGCTAAAGCTAAACTTACCAGTAAACATCTTTAACATCTTTTTAAATACGTAACTGGCCGACAATTTATAATAAAAGAAGGAAACCAAAACGGGCGGGGGTACCTTAAGAGAGAATATTAAGTTCAATTCTGTATTTGCTTTACCCAGCAGACATACCCACAAACAATTTTACTCACACGTCGACATTTGCTGATGATACCGCCTTTCTCATTAATCAAAAACACCCCAAAGAGGCCTCGAAACAACTGCAAAATCACGTTACACAAGTAGAGAAATAGGCAATGTTTTGGGGCATTAAAATAAATGAGTAAAATTCCACCCACCTTCCTTTAAATGTATGCAAGGAAACATGCACCCCAATTTTTATTAACAACCATACGGTGCCTAAACGAATTGAGACGAAATTTCTTGGCATTAACCTGGACCGCCATTTCACATGGAAATCACGTATTGACCCGAAGTGGACACAAATGAACTTAAAACCGTCCAAATCTATTGGCTAAGAGGTAGTAACTTTTGGCTACATCTTGATTGTAAACTCAATTTTAAAACCAATTCCTTATTTAAGTGTCTTCCGTCTCTAACCTGAATCTATAACCTGAAAACAAATCCAAATTTTCTCACTCGAAACCTCTTATAGCATATTCTCGTACGACAGAGCCGGTTAAAGAGGAATCATTCCTCTGTTGCAATTAGAAATGTTTTATACTTTAATTTAAGAGCTTAAATTTTAGTCTGGCATTGGCTGTGCCAGTTTTAATTATTTAGCTTTAAGATTTGGGTTACTTATCGCTTGTTTGCCAAAGGCGAAGGTTCAATAATAAAAATATTAATAAAAAAGTTTTAGTTTTCTATTAATTAATTCAAAACTTATGTATTGTACTCGTGTCGTCTTTATTTGAAATCAGAGAAATTATTATTACCCAGCAAAACCTTTGCTTTCGTGGTAAGTTAGCAAGTAATATTGGAGATGAATAAGCACTAGTAACCTTTTGGCCGAATTACTAGTTACTTTTTTTTTTTGAGTTGTCCCGAAATTCACGACCTCCGCGTACAAATGTGCTTACAAAAATCAACCGAATAACAAATTACCAATGATAAACATAACAAAATAAATAAAAATTTATAGTTTTTGAAACAAATGCAATTATTAACGCCCTTACTAAAAGGAATTTTTTCTGTCGTAATGACCTTATTACCTTATAACCTATGAAATATTGACAGCTCGTTACTCAGTTAATACACTAAAAAAATGATTACAGTTACTGACTGTACGTTATTTAGGAAGTATTCGGTAAAGTCGTTTTTAAATTAAAAAACAGTTAAATTTTAATACAGTATTTTTTTAACTTATTTAAAATGTTATTCAAAAATATTGATTTTAATTAAAGTTATTTTTGTCAGTTATTTTATCTAGTTAATTTTAGACGAATTTAAATAAAATATTTTGTTTATTTTAATGAATATCATGTTGTACGGGTTTTAAATAAATATCCAGTTATTTTAAATCGATTTCCAGTTGGTTTTACCTTAAGTGTCTTGAGTGTACTAGCAACGAAGGAGTTAAAGGAAATTTTTTAAAATTAGCCTCAAAAATATTTAAAAGTAAAGCTAAAACTTGCAAGCAAATTTTTTTTGTTATTGTTAACTTATTTTATAACTTTTTGGTACGCGTAATGAAAAAACCACGGTTTGAACAATTTCTGAAAATTTTGCTACCAGAACTTAAAAGAAACATTTTTAAACTCTTTTTTAGCTCTCTAGCTGCAAAGTTCTTGTGTACATGAACAATAGCTACACCTTTTTAAGTTGCATTCTTAATCTCGTAGTGTACGGACGTGTCTACGCGAGTGTAATATTTGTAATAGGTGATTTTTGTAATAAGGAACAAAAAAAAATTGTTAATATACATACAATACATAAGTGAGAATTGAGAATTTAAACAAACAAAATAAAAAAAAAAAAAAACAAACGGTTAATGAGTAACAGTAATCGTCGTAACAGTGGGCCTAATAGTCGAAATGCTTACATTGTTTTAAGCTCCGCAAGCGTTAGCAATGAAAACATTAGAGACCCTTAGTATAATAGAAATTATTTAAATGCAAGACCAAAAATAATTACAAACAATTTAAGTGGAAGTGCTCCTTACTTAAATAAATGTACTGAACAAGGGACAAACTTAGCCCAATCTATTTTTAAAAATTATAAAAAAAAAAAACACCGAGGTGCCATCCTCACCGCGCTCAGTTTTTTCAAGTTCTGGAGTTGTACCAACAGCTGATAAAGGCGCATTAAGCCCAATTTCTATAAAAGGTATTGACTCAAATGGTGACCCAGATGAGGTAAAGACCAGTTTGTGCAGCAAAGGGTTTAAAGTTAAAGCTGTATCTAATATTTGGAACAGGGAGAAATACCCTCAACCATTCCGGGTGGAGCTTGAGCCTGGTGATATTAAATTGAGAAAAAAATGAAAATCACCCCATATATGATTTAAGATATATTATGCACCGCAGGGTTACAGTGGAGGTGCCACATAAGCTATCTGGGCCCGTACAGTGCTTGAACTGACAAGAATATGGCCACACTAAGGCTTATTGTAAGTTGCCTTCTGCTTGTGTTGTGTGTGGAGACCTGCATGTTACAACCAAGTGCGACAAACCAAAAGATGTTCCTAGGGTGAAGAAGTGCAGCAATTGCGGTGGTAACCACCCTGCCAACCATAGAGGATGCCCTGTTTATGACTTAGTTAGACGCTCATCCAAGCCAAAAGTAGCTCCTGCCCCTCCCCAGTCGTTAAATATGCAAACTACAAATATGCCACCATTAGCACAGACAACTACAAGTGAAGTTACTTACGCTAAAGTATTAAAGTTTAACCAGCTCAAAGCACGGAAGCCTGCTCGGCAAACAACACATCAAAAGGTGCAAACAAACGAACCAACTGGTTCAAATCTTAGCCGCCTAGAAGCCGTAATTGACAATATGGTTAAGCAGTTTACGCAGCTCATTCCACAAATGGCTGGCATGATGCAAGAAATGCAGTCTGCTCCTTTGCAGGCCATGCTTAAAAGGCCATTAACTGCCTGAGGGTTTGTTTCTGGAGCGCAAACGGCATCCGCCAAAAAAAACCGAACTCGAATATTCTTTAACGCACGAAAACATTGATGTTATGTTGATTTCTGAGACTCACAGGACATCTAGAAGCACTTTTAAAATAAGTGGCTATTCATATTACGATTCAAAGGATCCCAGGGATAGATCATGTGGGGGCTCGGCTATACTAATCAAATCCAAAATTAAACACCAATGGTAAGGTGGCATCTCCGAATGCTACATCCAAGCAACAAACATTTCCGTTAATGAATTTTTCCCTAACGTAGTTATTTCGTCGGTTTATTCTCCACCCAGATTCTCCATAACGAAGGGTCAGTACAACAGTTTTTACAAATCTTTAGGTCCCTGTTTCATAGCTGCTGGAGACTATAACGCCAAGCACACGTACTGGGGCTCCCGCCTAATTCTTATCTAAAAGAGTAAATTGGTTGCTCGAAAGACATACCACTAAAAACCCCCCAAGAAATCGATGATTGCCTGAGTATTCTAGATGAAAACATTAAAGAAGCCGTTGAACATGCTTCATCTACATACCGTCAGGCCAAATACAACAAAATTTTTTCTGTCGATATTGAAGAGATTTTATCTGAAAAACGAAGAGCGTGAAGAGAATGGAAACAGCATAGATCACCCCAACTTAAAACTAAGCTAAAACAGTGTACAAATCGATTAAAAAACTTGCTGGAGGTACACGGAATTGCATCAGTTAAGGATTATTTGGAAGGCCTAGACGCGGCTCCTCAAACAAATTATTCTCTATGGCGAGCAGCCAGATGTCTCAAAAGACCCGTAATCGCAAAACCACCACTGGGCTAGAAATGACGAAGAAAAATGCGATCTGCTCGCAAGCCATTTAAGAAACGTTTTTACACCCAATACATGCACTGACGTGAGGGAATTACCGGCTGTTGTTGCTAGACGTCCTATAGAAATACGTTTCAAATATTCAGATGTGGTTGAAGCTATTGCTAACCTAGATGATAAAAAAGCTCCTGGCGTTGATAAAATAAGCAACAAAATGCTTTTAGAGCTACCTTTTACAGCAAAAAGAATAATTCTTTTTATTTTTAACGCCATACTACGGCTTGAGCATTTCCCATCAACTTGGAAAGTTGCCTTAGAAAAGATGATTCCTAAGCCTAGTAGAGATCCTTCGAAGGTGGAGTCTTATAGGTCTATAAGTTTGTTACCAACTTTGTCAAAACTATTTGAAAAGCTGCTTAAAAACAAGCTGACTCCGATCCTGAATGAAAACAACTGCATTCCAGATCACCAGTTTGGCCTTAGAAGCCAACATAGCACAACCGAACAAACCCACAGACTGGTGTAGGTTATAAGAAAAACCTTTGAGGAAAAGAAGTACTGCTCCGCGCTTTTTATTGATGTCTCTCAAGCTTTCGATAAAGTATGGCACGAAGGCCTGTTAAACAAACTAAAGCTAAACCTTCGAGCTAATATTTTCTACCTATTAGAAAAGTACATTACCGGTCGACAATTTATGATCAAAGAGGGAAGCCAAATAAGTTGTTCCCAACCAATAGGGGCTGCTGTACCTCAAGGGAGTATACTAGGTCCAATTTTGTACTTTTTTTACACGCAGATATGCCAACCAACAGTTTTACGCACTCGTCTACACTTGCTGACGATACCGCTTTTCTCAGTATTCATAAAGACCCTAAGAAGCTTCGGGCCAATTGCACCAACACGTAACCCAACTAGAGAAATGGGGAAAATTATGGGGAATAAAATTTAATGAGCAAAAATGTACTCACGTAACTTTTTCTCTACGCAAAGAAACGTCCCCTCCAATCCTTATTTGATTTGAGACGAAATACATTGGCATTCATCTGGACCGCCACCTTACATGGAAGTCCCACATAGATGCGAAGTTGACGCAAATGAAACTTAAAGCTACACAAATTCATTGGCCAATTGGCAGAAAATATGTGCTTCGTCTTGGTTGTTAACTTCTACTCTACAAATCGATTTTGAAACCAATTTGGTGCTACGGTATACAATCATGGGGCACTGCTTCCGCCTCCAACATTGAAAAAATTCAACGCCGTCAAAATAAAATCCTAAGAATTATAACTCGTGCTCCTTGGTACTTTTAAAACAGCAACATCCAGAAAGATCTGCAAGTCCCACTAGTTAAATGCGAAATCCTTAATTATGTGGACAAGTATTGAAACAAGCTGGAAACACATCCAAATCCTCACGCTCGAAACATTTTGCAACATAGTGGACATACTCTTCTGAAAAGTAGGAATACTATTGCACTTAGATGAAACTACTATATTAATTGATTTTATTATGAGAACTTGAATTTTAGTCTGGCACTGGCTGGTCTAATAAAAATTAAATAGTTTTAAGATTTGATAACTTATTGTTAGTTTGCCAAAGGCGAAGACTCAATAACAAAAATATGAGAAAAAAAAAGTTGAGAAAATACAAATTTACTTTGAGAAAAAACAAATTGAAAATGAGAAATGCAAATTAATATTGAGAAAAACAAATTGAAAGTGAGAAATGTAAATTAATATTGAGAAAAACAAATTAAAAATGAGAAATGTAAATTAATATTGAGAAAAAACAAATTAAAAATGAGAAAACCAAATTAATATTGAGAAATAAAAAATTTAAATTGAGAAAATTTAAATTAATGTAAAGAAAATACAAATCTAAAATAAGAAAACAGAAATTAATGCATAGTCCGAAAAAATGTATCTATGTATGCATATCAATGTACTTATAATTGGTTGGCAGCAACATTTCATCGATTGGCCCCTTACAATCCGATGCTTAATCCAATTGAGGTTATATGGTCAAAAATAAAAACATATTCAAAAACCCACATTGGCATGCCAAATGTATATTAGAGGCCAGTTCAAGATGTCACTAAAATAAGTATCATCTTGATTTTTCATTTAACTTTATATACCTTACGTGTGCACACACAACAATAAGTGCTGCGCTGTATTGTTCGCCATCTCTTTTGTTTACTTAACTTAACTTAAATGGAAAAAATATTCACACTTAAGCACACTTAAGTTAACAACAACGGCACATCATGATCACACATTTCCATTTCAATTCATTTCTAAACTTTACTGTTGACGGGACGTTCCTGGTGTGATAGTTTTAAAAACGGGCGTTGATTTTTAATGTATGTATGTAATGTAATATACTAACGTATGAATTTTATATTGATTTGCTGCTTGTATATATTGTTTATGTATCCATTCAACATTGTGTGTAATACATAGGGGTTGTTTCCCGTCCCGAAAATTCCCGGGAAATTCGTCAATTTTCATTTCCCGATTTTCCGGGAATTTTGTGCGGGAATCCCGGGACATACAAAACCTCGCACTTCAAGTATTTTCGTAGCATATTCACAATTTTTTTTACTTTTTCCTTATTTTTGGTTTATAAAACATTAAATACTAACCCCCATTTTCATAAAAAATTAAAATATGGTAATTAAGGGCTTATTTAAGAGATGACTATGCGAATTGTCAAATAATCCTTTAATAAGCCTACTATAATTATTATAAATACGATCGTAAATATGAAACAAAATCGGATTTTTGCCTAACGAAGACTTTACCGCTGGTGTCATTCTACAGTGGTTGAAATTTATTCATAACTGCAATCAGGGTACATTCAAGGAGGAAATATCAAGAGCCCAGCCGACTATAATAAATTTGACATTCGTACTTTTCAAATGTACATATAATTTTGTATGAAATTTTTTTTTTTTTTTAAATTCCACCGTTCAAACACAAAAAGTAAATGCAGGCGGCAAAGTTTATGAATTCGCCTTGACTACCTGGTTATGTGTACCCTGGACTGAATTGTTAAGTTTCTTCTCTTTTGAATTCGTAAGTTTTTATATATATGTTTTAACTTATAAACTTTTTTTTTATTTTAAAATAAGAACAGTTTTTTATTAGTACAACCTGTAAATTTTTCTTTATTTGAAGAGAGGGATTCCCGGGATTCTCAGGAAATTAATTTTTGATTTCCCGTTTCCCGGGAAGCAAAAAAGTCCTGGAAAAAAACCTTAGCAATAACCCAGCAAAACTTTGCAAGTAATATTGGAGGTGAACAAGCACTAGCTTTCTTTTGGCAGAATAACTAGTTATTTTTGTTTGAGTTGCCCCGAAACTCACGAACCCTGCATACAAATGTGCTTACAAAAATCCATCGATTAACTGAACAAAAAAATAAATAAAAACTTGCCAATTTGAAAACAAAAATATGCTATAAAGCCTGTTTGCTAATCATTTTTTGCATATTATTATTATTTTTCTGTTGAAACGAACTTATTATCTTGTAACCTATGAAGGTATGACAGCTCATTACTCAAACTCAAAAAAATTTTACTGGGAATGGTTTGGCTCTTAAAAACCTTCAAATATTTTCAAATTTGTTAAAATGCAAAGTTTTCAATATCTCAGCTAGCATCAATAGACTTACGATACTTTCAAAATACACGGTTCATATGTTTGTTTTTTATTTGAAAACAAAAATATCTAAAATTCCTTGTACAAGAAAATTGTAAAATTATCGTTGTGTTGGTCAGTCAACAAATTAGTCATTGATCAGCTACTAAATGTCATTTATAAAAAAAACAAACTTCAGTTCAATATTGAAAATTAACATACATACAAATATAATCTGTAAATCAATAAACAACGAAACCAGACAATAATTTTAATCCAATTTGGATAAAATAAAAAACTTAATTATTTACAGTCGATTTGATGAGAGTTTTGTCAGCGCTAACCTTATTTTAAGCCGTAAATCAATAGGTTTGCCGTGTTTTGTTTATCTTCCTCTTCGACCGAATAGCTTTTAAGCGGATTTTCAATGAATTTGATTATTTTGTTTACAATTTCTCTGTCTTTTTCCTTAATATATGGGCATCAAACACATTTCCAAATATTATTATTTTCCTTTAACTTAAACCTAACTTAATATTTCTGTGTCTCTTAGCGCCAAAATTTTGTGTAAACATGCATACATTCAAACATACATACAAAAATAGCTTTTTTAATACGGGATATAATAATTTTTTTTTTTGTTATAACCAAATCACATTTAATAAAGCTTTGATTATAACATTTTACTTTCCAGTTGACAATTTTTGATCGATTTCTTGTAGACATGTCATGTATTGTTTGAAGACATGTTATGTATTTGCATTCCCTTGTGCTTTGTTGTTGTGTGGTAGTTAAGTTCGCTCTTAATTTTTTCTTTGCTTATTTTGTGTTTGGGTATTTTTTTAATGCAATTAAAATGGATACATATTAGATTTTACAAAACAAAGTTATGAATGATAGTGCGCTTCTTGCAAACTAAATTGTCTTATATGTAAATACGTACAGCAAATCTTATAATAATAATACTTTTTTAAAAAAATAGAAAACTTTATTTAAAGGGTTTGTTGTTGGTTAAGTTTGTCTATATGCATTTCATTGGTTCTTACACCAAATCATCAGTAGATTCAACCCAAATTCTTAAAACACTCATGAATATTTTCTGTCTTAATATAATAACCCCAATAAACAAAATGAGAATTACTATAAGCAAACGAAAACGTTCAAGTTTTTTTAAAAAATCCAACAAACCAATATTCGCTATTCGCTTGTTTTGATTTTCTTTTTCCCCTTTACATTTGAATAACCATTGGTTATTACTAAATGTATTATAAGGGCTACCGAAAACAAAACCTTGTTGTTAAACAACACTTTTTCAGGATTTAATCCCAATTTTCTTGTATATTTATAATTATGTTTAAATCCTAAATAATATTTTAAAAGTGTTGTTAAACAACAAGGTTTTGTTTTCGGTAGCCCTTATAATACATTTAGTAATAACCAGGGACAAGGACTTCATGCCCTTAAAAAAACTATTTTAGGCGCCTAAAATATGACGTAAAAAAATTGAATTATGCAATAAAACAATAAAATGTGCACTTATGTTTTATTCAAACAAAAACATAACATTTTAATTCAGTCTCATTGGGAAAATATAAAGGTACAGAATACAAAGAAAGAATATACTACATAAATAGATATTAAAAATTTGTTTTATTTATTAACATGCAAAAACAACATTTGTTTTATATTTTGAAATGAAAAGTTCAATCTATTTGGTCTTAGAAAGCTTTTGTACATTGAAAAAGACCTTTCGACATCTACGGATGTGATCGGCGCATATTTAAATGATTCCAACTCTTTAACTGAATATATTTCTTTAATTGAATTATCTCCGGATATTGAAGCAAACACTCCAGCTACTAGTTTTATTGTTTGTAATCAATCATTTTTTTTTTAAACTGTATCCAGCTTGTTTCGAACTTTTTCACTAACTTTGCCTTCAACCGCATTAATTTTATTTAAAGCTTCGTCAATTATTTTGATTTGGCCATACAATGAATTAAATTGTTGAAGCTTATCAATTGTATTAGTGAGGAATGCATAATTTGCGTTAATAAATACTAACTGATCTTTAATTGAATGTAAATTTAAAATTTTCTTAATTTTCTTTATTGCTATAGCGTCTTTTTCATTTAACGCTTCTACAACATCTTTAAATTGGTCAAAGTACTTTGCATAATAAGCGACAGCCTCTAGCCACGTTCCCTACCTTGCAATTATAGGTTAAGGTGGAAGACTTAAGTCAGGATACTTTTCTTTGAATACTGCTGTCCGCGATTTTGATTTAAGAAATATTTTTTTTCCATAAGAAGTCAAAAGATCGACGTCTTCAAATTGGTTTATAATTTCTTCTGCCACTCTGTGCATTGCATGTGACAGACAAGTGACATGAATCATTTTTGGGTAAAATACAATTAAATATTTTGCAGACTTGATCATGTACGGTGCAGCATCAGTAACATATAATAATATTTGATTTTTGTTGAAGTTTTCGCCTAATATCGCAATTATGTCGTTAAAGGCTCTAGCAATCGTAGCATGATATGTTGTCTCTAATTCTGCGATATTTAGAAGAAATTTAAGTCTAACTTTTTCTTCGTCTGAATTCAATATACCAATAGTTACATTGGCAATAAATCGCCCTTTGTCTGTTGTCTCATCGATAGAAACCCACAAGTAATTTTCGTTTAATAAATTTACAATTTGGTTAAGTTTTGTAACATACAGCTTATAAACATACATTTTTCTTAACGTAGTTTCAGACTGAATAATCTCGTTGGTATATTTTTTTAAAAAATTGGTTGGATCACTATTATTTAGTTTATGTAAAAGAATGTCTGCAGATATAAATGCTTTACAAAGCTCCATACTAAACGAACTTGTTTTACCTTCATTACTAGTAATTAACACTTGAGAGGCCCTTCCAATGCCTTGTGCAAGCTTGTCTTTGTGCTTTTGACTCTTTATATGTTGATCCACCAGAAATTTTTTTCCAAATGATATTGATCTGTCACACATTTTACAGAAAAGTACTTGTCCATCAGTTTTAAAGACTTCATTGTTTTCTGCTACATACTTGTTTAATGGCTTCACTTTTGGCATTTTTTTCTAAAATAAAGTATTTTTAATATATTATTTTAACAGAAAAATTATAAAAGTACTTACAGAAATTTTAGTGTAGAAATTTTACTACTTTTTAACAAACAAAAGCCTACAAAATGTTTTTACAATGTTTTGCATAGTGTTGTGAAAAAACCGAGTTTCCGGTTACCCGAACTTCAAAAAACCGGTTAATCGGCTAACCGCCCATTAAATTACATAATGTATATAACGTAAAAAGGAATTCATCTTTATTAAAACAACAACAAAAATAACTTAAAAAATAGCAATTTGTACTTTATGTAATTTATGGTAAGAAAAACAAAAAATAGTGACTAGAAAAAATTTCTGAGGACCAAATGTGAATTTTATCAAAATAGATAAAACACAATTTGACTTTATATTTTATTCATACTTTAAGAAAAACAGCTCATATAATTATGTATATTATTTTTTTCTTTCTTTCTCCAAATTTCTTACAAATTTCATTTACTAAGCAATAATTCACAGCGAAATAATAGCACTAGCTGATAACAGTGCGGTAAATACAAAAATAAAATAAAGAAAATTTACGATTTCCACAGATATAAAAAATCGGTTAACCGGAAGGAGAAACCCGGTTTCTTAAAAACCGAAAATATAGCCCAAAACCGGTTTTTCGGTTAATCGGTTTACCGAAATTGACAACAATAGTTTTGCATATACAAGCAGAAAGCGAAGTCTAGGTTTATATTGCCGGCGGCTGCTCTTAGCCGGCTCAAACACGCTCTGTTGAAAAGTGTAATTTTTATAGCCGCTAGGCACTACTACCAAAATAACGGCAAAATTTAATACATTTAGATAAATTTGAAAATTACTTTTATGGTTGTATGCGTAACCTTTTCCCGAAAACATTTACTTCTGTTAAGTTTAAAACTTTTTGCAATATATGACACAATAATATGCATTTATAACAAAAATATGTAAATATATGCAATTTCATCAAAATATGCAGAAATATGCACTAAAAACTTTATGCCATTTTGAAGCAAATTAATTACACAGTGCAACACGAAAAAAAATAACCATATTCGGACATCACTACGTGAAAGAAGACTAAAAAAGAAAAGACCCGTGTCTCCCAGTTTTGCCCAAAGTCATGCACTTTTTTTTATGGGCCCCCAAAAATTTGGGGCCTTGGTGCCATTTTTGCAAAAAGTGATAATTTTCTCAGGCTCATATCTTGCAAACCGTTCAGAATTTTAATTTACTCTTTGAGGCAAATTTGTAGCCCTTTTTATAAAAAACAAAAATTATGAACACAAAAAATTAAAAAAAGAATAATTTTAAATGAAAATCGCAAAAAACTTTAAAAAATTCAAATTTTTTTTACCTTTTTCCCCCTGTTTAGGTCCATAGGTAGCAAACCGTTCAAAATTCAAGGAAACAATCAAGTACAAAAATTTACCTAATATCCCAATAAACAACTTTTTAGAACATATAAACTTCCTAGGAATGATTCTTAACACCGTTTAGGTAGCGCTTAGGTAGCCGCAAAAGTTAAAAATTTTACGAAAATTTTTGAATTTCATTTGTTTTTTATTTTCTTCAACATTGCGATACTGTGCTGTCTATTAAAAAAAAAAATGTTCGGTGATGGCCCTGGACTTGCAAGTCGCGCTCTCTTAAGTTGAGGATCCAAATCGTCGTCCGAATCTGACGCATAAAGGGTTATCTTGTGACTCCACCAACATACCTGAAATGAATTAGAAAAGAAATCAAAAATAATGCAAGACCATGCATCAATAAAATTGATATTACCTCTGTAAGCAATGCGTCGAATTTTTTGCCTTTGTACCATTTTTTCATGGGCATTGTGGTTTGGTGAAACCGTTCTCCTTAATCATCGGATTCGGTAGGGATTTCTTTAATAAAGTCTCCATAATAAAAATTAAGAAAATGCAGATTTAACGTCATCGATATGCCGATTTTCTCAAAATAATACAGCATTTCTTTCACCCATTCTCTTGCTTGCGGTTCCGCGTCTCGATCCCCTCCCAAGACTCTGGTGCATACACGGTGAAGGTTAATTCATGCCATTGAATGATTTTCATTAAGCGAAGCATTAAATTTGCTCTTGAATAGCTTTCTAATGTCAGGGCCATTAAGTACGCCTATTTAATGAAAACAATTATAAGGGCAGAAAAGAAAACATGAACATAGTGTAAATAGCTATAGTATAACGAGGTGAACAAAAAATCGTTCTAAGTTTACTGCAATAGCTTTTTTAATTTTGTCATCGCTACGCTTTGGGAAAACGCTTTTCAAATAGTCGAATGCGCTTGAACAATTTACAACGGCCACTTCAATGAATTTTTTAACAATTCCTAATTTTATATGGAGCGGTGGCAGCAAGATATCTTGAGTATTGTCAATTAGAGGTGCATTCTTAAGTCTATGTTGTTTCATTTGTTCCTGCACACTTCCTCTTTGGCTCCATGAATTACATTGGAATTGATTTACAGGTGAGCGCAAATCCCAATTACAAAGAAAACAAAAGAATTTTGTAAAGCCGTCCTCATCGATGATTCCTTGCAAAATATTGATCACCTTCAAATCACAGCAAATCTTCCATTTATTTTCGTAGAATTTGATTTTTTATTAGTTATTAGTTTTGGTCCATCTCTTCTCTGTTGGGGCTCATAATCGGTATCAAATCGATCTTGATTAGTAACACCACATGCTGTAGTCATTTCTGTCCTACGATCTGGAGTTGGCGGCCTTTGGAATACAAAATTTTCAGGTGCAAGCACTGGTAGGGTGGCTGTTACAGTTGCTTTATAAATTTTGTTCTTCTCGTCATGTCTATTTAGGCAAGATTTGTAATTAACGCATGCATAAGAACTGGTTCCACCATGATCACCTGGGCGATTAATCCAGTTTACCGGCTTACAATATGTCATACTATGTTTGCCTCCATTCAACCATGCTATGAGATTATTACAACATTGGCGACACACTGCGTTAGGTGTGTAATTTTCACCAGTCAAATCTATTTCGTCCAAAAATAACTTATATGCTCTTTTAAATTCACTTGTTAAAAGATTCTTTTCCTTTTGAAATCTTGTAGAATTATTTTTTCTTATTTGATGACCGCAAATGTAGAAATAAATCTTTTTACACTGCATATTGAAATTTTCAGTTGCCAATGTTGTATGCGAATTATGCTGTAGAACTTTCTCTATAACTTTCACCGCTGAGATCTCGTTGACGTCGCGCTGTGTAATGCCTCGATGTGGGAGTCGCGTCGCTTTTATATTGTGATCTGCGTTCCTTGATGCGTGTGCGGTCGGTGCGTGATCGCGTGAGCTGTTTACTGAAATCTTAGGTAAATTTTTGTAGTTGATTTCTTGATAAGTTTGGGTGCAATAATTTCTTCTTTTTAAATTTATCCAATTGCTATTTTATTTTGGATTGTCCTTTCTTATTACAAAAATAGGTAGTAGGTACATGGGTAATTTATTGGTGGTATAAACAATCATTATTAAAAAGTAATAACAAAGCAATAAAAAAAGTATGTACATAATTTAATTAAAGGCCGTTAACGATCATTATTGCGATTTGTGTATGATGTATTTTGTTGTTTAGGGTTTCCAGACATTTTAATGTTTGCCTACCATTTTAGGTTGCAAGACTTTTCGCGGTTATCTCACATGCATATACACATATTTATATGCACAAGAGTTCTTTATTACTTAAAAGACAGATACAGTATATGTAATTAAGGCAATTTGATTAAACGTAAGGAAGAGATAGCTTCATAACTACATGTATGTACATACATACATTTTGGGGAAATTTTCAACTTTTACGGCTACCAAGCGCTACCTAAACGGTGTTAAGAATCATTCCTAGGAAGTTTATTTGTTCTTAAAAGTTGTTTATTGGGATATTAGGTAAATTTTTGTAGTTGATTGTTTCCTCGAATTTTGAACGGTTTGCTACCTATGGACCTAAACAGGGGGAAAAAGGTAAAAAAAATTTGAATTTTTTAAAGTTTTTTGCGATTTTGATTTAAAATTATTCTTTTTCAATTTTTTATGTTCATAATTTTTGTTCTTTATAAAAAGGGGTACAACTTTGCCTCAAAGAATAAATTAAAATTCCAAACGGTTTGCAAGATATGAGCCTGAGAAAATGATCACTTTTTGCAAAAATGGCACCAAGGCCCCAAATCTTTGGGGGCCCATAAAAAAAAGTGCATGACTTTGGGCAAAACTGGGAGACACGGGTCTTTTCTTTTTTGGTCTTCTTTCACGTAGTGATGTCCGTAAATGGTTATTTTTCCATGACTTAAAAAATTACACACAGTGTTATCTTATAAAGATATTTTGGTTAAGCCATTATCGGGCTTAAGGGACAAAATATGCATTTGCATGAAACCCCTCTCCCTGGTAATAACCAATGGTTATTCATATGTAAGGTGAAAAAGAAAATCAAACAAGCGAATAGCGAATATTGGTTTGTTGGGCTCTTAAAAAAATTTGAACGTTTTGGTTTGCTTATAGTAATTCTCATTTTGTTTATTGAGGTTATTATATAAAGACAGAAAATATTCATGAGTTTTTTAAGAATTTGGGTTGAAGTCTACTGATGATTTGGTGCATATAGACAAACTTAACTAACAACAAACCCTATAAATAAACAAGAAATATGGGATTAAATCCTAACTAATATTTTAAATGTGTTGAAAAATAGAAAACTTTAAAAAATTTTTCCATTGGTATGTATAATAGAAATACCATATTTGTAGAAGGTTTGAGATTGAGAGTCAAAAGTTTTCGACATATTTCGTGTTAAAAGTTTAATATTAATTTTTCAATTATATGAGCGTGCCCCTATCCAACTAAATTGCTTTCCAAAATGTAGGAATAATTGTGCAGTTACTCCTTGTAAAACATTTGAAGTCGAAAGTTTTCTAAAAATTTTTCATTTCATGGCCCATCCAACTTATTTTGTTTTCCATATATAGGCATTATTGCACAATTACTTTTAGGAGTATATTTGAAGTCGAAAGCTGTTATAGTTTCTCAGATTAGGCGCATGAAATATTTCACGAAATTTGTGAAGCCCAGAAGCATTCGATTTTTATTTACGAAAAAATAAAGGCTTTAATTTTTATAATGAAAGCCTTTATTTCGGTGAAAAAGCTCTCCAGTTGATCTGGACGGAAAGCGTGCAAAACTGCAGTTAGGTCTAGAGAGGAAGCATTCAGTATGTAGCGTGCTAATCAGATCGCCGTTACTAATTCGTTACACAAACAGGCGAGATCTTTGTATGTCTAGGTACTCAGATGTGAGAGGCTCTGATTGAACAGCTTCTGACTGCAAAGGTTCTTGCTACCCCCAAAGGCTGCAAGAGCTTTTGGTCATTTGTTAAAAGAGTAAGGGATAACGCTGGCTCTTCAATACCTGCTCTAAAGAAATTACATACTAGTCACTGGCCCTGTTGATAAGGCTAACCTTTAGGCTGAGATATTTACAGGGAGCTCACAGTTGCCGGAAAGCAATCAACCACTGCCCGAACTAGAAAGAGTGCCTGGGGCTATACCTGACATATTCTTTCGAGCTCATGCAGTTAAAAAGGTTTTATTGAATCTTAAAATTACTAAGATCGGCTAGACGGTATACCAGCCCAGTTCTTAAAACAATGTCATTCGACCCTGCCGCACCCGTTAGCTAACCCTTTTAGCAATTTATATCGCCCATTAGCTGTTTGTGCAGCACTCTCCACCTCACTTTGTTAACTACCTAGAGTCCAACGGTTTATTGAGCGGCCGCCAGTATGGCTATGCTATACGGGGGGCCTACTGGCCTCGGTTCACTATATTAGCAAAAGTAAAGTGGTGGCTCTAGATAATTCCACGGCATTTTATAGAGTCTGGCTAAACCGAGTTTTCTCAGATATCTCACTATTCGTGTTGTTATAGATGGGATCTCTTCCAGTGAGTTTAATATCAAGTCAGGGGTGCCGCAAGGCTCCGTCCTCTCTCCTACTCTATTTTTTGTTTTTCTTAATTACCTTCTATATCAGATTTCAAATGCTTTCTATTCCTCTGCAGACGACAGCGTTATATACCATTCATACTCATTTGACTACAGGGTAGGTGTTTGGAGATTGGAGCTATAAGGTACAGTATAAATGAAACACTTAACCGTTATTTGAAGCTTGTTTCCGATTAGGGTCGTGCGAATAGGGTAGATTTTAACACCCGTAGGACAACATTAGGATCTATTGACAAATAAACACTCACAAGATCATGCTGCATCGTCTGTATTATTAGATGATATAAATGTTTGGCACATAGAAACTCTTGATGTTCCTGGCATGAGAATCCAGTGCGATGTCCGTTGGACGGAACACGTTCTTCATGTATCGAAAAAAAGCATCCACGGTGTAGAAATTATTTTACGCCATCTGATCTTTTTACCATTTATACCAACTTTATCCGCCCGAAAATGGAATATAACTCTAATGTATGGGCAGGTGTTCTGAAGTCTCTTTTGGAGCTACTTGATCGTGTATACGAACGGGTGAAGGTACTTACGAGTTACGTCGGGGCATCCAACCGCCATGATTCACTTGAACATCGTCGCAATGTGGGTTGTGTTTCACTACTCTAACGATCTGAGGAAAACAGGGAACTTTCTTCTGAAACCCGAGATTTTTTGCGTGTACCCGCCTTTCAAGAAGAGCACACCCACTCGTGGTCGACTGGCCAGTAAATGGCACTACGCATTACAAAGAAAATTCGTGCTTTAGTCGCACGGTTCGTATGTGGAAATAACCTCTTAAAGATGGCTTTCCTGCACAGTTAGTATCGAGAAATTTAAATCAAATGCCCAAAAATATTACTAAAGGAGGATAATCCTTTCCGAAACCTGTTTTTCTGATACCAACACAATGCAATGCATGCACAGGGGCAATCCCCAGAGTGCTGGTTGTTAAAAAAAAATTGTAGCGGGGATACCACTTGCCCTGCTCCTATCCGAAAATTTTTTTTTCCTAATTTGGGTTCTAATCTTCAAAGTATCCGGGCCATTTTTTTGGGGAAAGAGTAGCTGTATTTACTGAGATATATAGGGATATATACACATTGTCTTAAAATGGGTTGTTTTGAGGTTTCCCTTTCATTTAAGTCATAGTAAATCCATATTGCTGATTTTAAATAACGATTGTTTAAAGGATATTTCTATTTGTTTTTGTGCGACTTTATTGTGCTTCGGAAACCTGATTTTAACAGACACATAGACGGGCAGATAGACATGGCTATATAGACTTCCCTATTTATAAGGATCCAGAATATGGATACTTTATTTTTTCCTCAAACACTCCAAGATCTTTGAACCTTGATCTGCTTGCGCAAGTGTCCAGTCTCCGCGCCCTATATTAGTAGAAGTGTATTTTATAATGTGGTCGTGTCTGCCTAGAAAGGGTCCTGTTTTTAAATTGTTTGCTTAAGCTATATATACATTACCTAAATTATCATCTGAGTCTTACAACTTGGACTCATTTGTATAGTGTAATGACATGTCTGTTTTTATTTGTACATATTTTTGTCTAACCTCAGTTGAAAATAGAACGTTTTCTATTTTCAAACTATTTAGCGTCTGAGTTTTTTTAAGTGTAAGTTTTTAAAAGTTACCGTATTAGATGAGAACTTAGCTAGTGTAAATATAGCTTTACTTAATGAAAAATTAATGTTTTTACTCACTGCTTTACAGTAGTGCTTTTTAGTATGCACTTCAGTAAGCGAGTTTGTAAAACACAGATATACACAGATTAGTCAAAAAACGATCTGGCAGCACTATCGTACTACTATGGCGTAAGCTAGATAGCAATAAACGAAAAAAAATGTATTGCTATCCCTTATATTTGATAATGGTAAATGTCATTTTATTTATTTACGATTTTGCAGCTTCTGCCTGCAAGAAAATTAAACACAAGAAATATACACCAAAATAAGATTTAAACTTCACTAATTTACTATAAACTTGATTTTATTTAAAAAATCTTCTTAATAAACAGTTTAATTTTAGTGTTATTGAGAATTTTAATTGATAACTTTCAAAAATAAGTTTGACCAACTTCCAGCGGTGCTTCTTCTGTTTACAAAAAAATTAAACACACAAAATACACAACAAAAAAGCAATAAAACTTCACTAATTGATGTTTTACTATGTTTTGTACACACAATCTTCAAACCACACGGCATTTTTAAAGGTTCTTTTATAATTTTATTTTATAACTTGGAAAAATAAAATTTTTATTGCAATTTTAAGCCAAAATATTGTGTTATTTTATTTAACTTGTTTTAAGAATGGTAATGCCTATCTGCTTTCACTTACCTACATGTTGTTTCATTTTTCGTCCCACTCTGATCATAGTATTAAAACCAGATTTTTAAATGTCACTTTTGACGGGTCTGGGTAGTCGGTGGTGTAAAAGACTAAAAGTTTTGCATTTACTGCCATACACTTTTGCATTTATTAAGGGAATAGATAAGTGCTTGCTGCTAAGAGCGTTATTATACTACAAAAAGTATGTACTGCTTACAAAATCTCAATTATTTTCTGGGATGAATGTACATATATGAATTTGATTGTTTTTACATGAACGCGCAAATTATTTTTGTGCGGCCATGTATACAAAATTTGTAAAATATGTAAAATTGGAAATTTTCAAAACAAAAATTTCTTCCATCATAATGTCTCTGCGTCCATCCAACAATCAGTGGCTAAGACAGTTTCATACACATTTAAAAACAATGAAACTACCTACGAACTTAATTATATGGCATAAAGTATATTGCGTAGTATTACCCTTTAGATAAAAGTTTTGACATATTTTATTTATTCATTCGCTCTATTTTCTAAATTTTATGTCGACAAAGAACAAAAGGAAATGCAATATAAAAAATAGCACAATTAGTATGTTTGTTGTATATTTGTATCGTTTATTTCATGCTTTTTAGTGAACCGATTGTGTTTATCATCAGAGTCGACAGGTGGAACACAAAAACAGTACAAATGAATGAAATGGAATAAATACAAGAAAAAAACGTTTAGAACTTGGTGAATAAAATACATTTTTTTTTTGTAAATTTTTATTCTCAAGTTTTGTTTTTTGGCGCAACAGAACATTTCACATGCATTTATTTCATGGCACTCTAATCGATCTTTTTGCGATCATAGTTATTTATGTGACAAAATTTTGCAAATAATTGGATTGAGTGATCACAGATAACACACTGGGTAGCAGTACTAGTGCTTGAATGGCAAAAGTCTGCAAGAGCAGCAACAAATAAGACACACACTTTAAACCGACAAGAAATTGTAACAAGGACTATGAAATTAAGTGGTGGAAGTGACCCTTCCAATTTTCGCTCTCATAATTTAATTCAATTAAACGTGAATTGCAATTCAATTTCATAAATCGATTGTTATTTGGCTGTTTTTCTATCTTCTTATTTCTTAATATCGCATCTGGAGATGAATGGTAAAAAAAACTAGGTTTGCGGCGCATGTATTTTGTTATTAATTCATACAAATGTGCATTAGGGCAATAAGTTTTTTTTTTGCATATTTTTATTGTTGAATCTTCGCTTCTGCGAATTTTAGTGTCATGTTAAAATTTATGTTCTCATAATAAAATTTGTTCCTTTCAGTAGTTTCATTTAAGCGCAATAGTATCCCTTCTTTTCAGACATGTATGTCCGCTATGCTGCAAGATATTTCGAGCGAGCGGATTCGGATGTGTTTCCAGTTTATTTAAATACTTGTCCACATAATTTAGGATTTCGCATTTTACCAGTGGAACTTACAGATCCTTGTGGATGTTGCTAATTTTAACTGGTGCTCCTTCAGTTATTATTCTTAGGATTTTATTTTGACGGCGTTGAATTTTTTTTTGGTACAGCGTAGCACAGAACTGGTTTCAAAATTGAGTTTTCGAGCAGAAGTTTACAATCAAGACGAAGCACAAAGTTTCTACCAATTAGCAAATGAATTTTTGAAGATTGAGTTTTATTTTCGTCAACTTCGCATCTATGTAAGGCAATGATCCATGTTAATGCCAAGGTATATCGTCTCAAATCGTTGAGGCACAATATATGTAGTTGTTAATAAGTATTGGAGAGCACTTTTCTTGGCGTTAGGTAAAAGTAACGTGGGAAAATTTTTTTAATTTATTTTTTTCTCATAACTCTTTCCATTTCTCTACTTGAGTTCGTGGTGCTGCAGTTTGCCCGCGGTTTCTTTAGGGTCTTTGTAAGTACCATGTAAAACTGTTGGTTGGCATATCTGCTGTGTAAAGCACGTACAGAATTTGACCTATTATACTCCTTTGATGTACATCAGCCCCTATTGGTTGAGAGCAACTTAAGTGTTTTACCTCTTTGATCATAAATTGTCGACCAACTATGTTCTTTTCTAATAGTTTAAAAATATTGGCTGGAAGGTTTAGACCTAAATGCCATACTTTATCGAAAGCTTGGGAGACATCGTAGCAGTACTTCTTTTCTTCAAAGGCTTTCCTTATAACCTGTACCAACCTGTATATTTTTTTCGATGGTACTATGTTGACTTCTAAGGCCAAATTGCTATATGTTGTTCAATATCGAGACCGGCTCGTTTTTAAGAAATTTCAAACAATTTCGGCATAGTTGGAAACATACCCTTAATACCTTTAAGATTCCACCTTCGAAGGATCTTTACCAGGCCTAGGAATCATCTTTACTGAGGCAAATTTCCATATTGGCAGGATTATGGCGTTAAAAATAAAAAAAATATATTCTCTTGGCTGTAAAGAGTAGCTCTTAGAGAATTTTGTTGCTTATTTAATCAATGCCAAAGCTTTTTTATCCTTTAGGCTAGCAATACCCAGCATACCATATGCGCTCTAAATGAGCTCATAAAGACTCTTTTGTCGGAACGCTGACGCCCATAAAGAGTTCATAAAATAATCATAAACAGTCATAAAACGGTCATTTTTGAGTGGCTTTTTCCACTAAACTGGTCACTCGTGAAAGAGCTCTAAATTTTATGCATATAAGAGTATTTTTTGACTCTTTTTTTTAAAACGCATTTTAAGCTCTTATTCCAGTTTTCGTTTACACTCTCTCTTTCTAAAATATGTTCACTGTCACTATTTTCTTCAACAACACTATTATTTTTAATACTTCATGCTGGATTTTCTTTTCTTAATTTGTTTGAACGAAGTTTACTTATTATTAATTTGCTTTTTTTTAGCTTGATCTTTTCATTATTTTAGTTATGTATTATTTTTGTATTTATTATAAGATAACTCACAATTTTGTCTTTACGCTTCCAAAAATATTCACTAATGAATCAATTTGTGTAAATTCTTTCTTCTGCTTAGCTGGAATTTACCGTTATCTGTCAGAGTGCAGAAATTACTCATAAAAAGCATATAAAATCGATCGTTAATGGTATGCTGGGTAGCCTCTACAACATCGAAAAACGGAAATGTATTTCTTTAGGACGTCTAGCAACAATAGGCGGTACTTCCCTTACATCATTTTTAATTAACTTTTAATTATTTTTTGCAAATTTCGAAATTGGCATAGTTAAACATAAAGAAATACGGTATTGGGTTAAAAAAAGTTCAAGCATCAACAGTGATAAAGTTTTCGATTTTGGATATGTATGAAACACACATCGTACACATCCTAAAATTTGGTAATCGCCCTAATGTACATCATGCTACACCTTACGACAATATTTTGATATCTTCATATACGCTGATGATCGTTAAAAATGATATTGACATTTTATGAGACAGCGTTGGTTAGTTGCTTGCATTGTTAACTTTGAAATTTAAAACGCACAAACATAATATACAAGTAATAGTGCAAAATCACATTTTCTCCCATATTTTTACTAACGCACTCAAACTTTAAGAATACAAAACTGAACCTTTTCAGTTTTATTTAATTTTATTTTACAAATTTTTCTTATACTTTGTTAAAGAAAAAACACCGAAATGAGGTGCTAAGTGCACAAGGGGCTCAAGTGACTTATATTTAATAACGAGAAAAAAAGGTTTAAGTTAAATTGCAATGAAACATATTAGATGCTATCAAAGATATTTATATTTTAATCTAACCAGATATAAAAAAACACATATTTTTCTTATAAATACACCCAAGAATGTCCTTTTAAGTAAGAAAATTTTCACTTATACCTAGGGTTGCCAGACGGGCCTGATTTAGCCTGATTTTCAAGTTTTTTAATGCGCGTCAAGTGTAAAGTGAAAAAGTAATTTGTCAAGTTTTTTTGCAAGTTAATTTTTTTCTCAAGTTTATTTTAGCTATGTAATAATACTTAAAAAGTATGTTTATATATGTATCTAAAAAACAAATTTTAAGCCCATATATTTATTATTAACCCAACTAAGGACTTATATGATACTATTAATGCAATTAAAGTTCAAAAAATATAGTTCTCTTTCAGTACAGTTATAATAAAAGTGTCAACACTGATTTTTACCCCTTTGCTCAACAATAGTAAATTGATATCATTAAACAGCTGATTTTCAATACGTACATTGAAGCTTTTGGAAATAAAAATTGAGTTAATATTTTTGTTTGTTAATTTGTTTCTGTTATTTTTACTTTTTATGATATTTTAGTTTTTATTCTAATAATTTTTATGAAAAAATAAACGATTAAATAAAAAAACAAAAGTATGGGTGTTTTTATTTGTCAAGTTCCTTTTTTCAAAATCAAGTTTTTTTTGGTCAATGTCAAGCTTTTTGGCAAATTGGATCTGGCAAGCCTACTTATACCCCTTGTGATCCAACTTTTTTTTTAATTTCTAGGTAAAAAATTTCTGGTTTTCAAATTACTGGCACATATAAGCATTTTATTTTGTGGTAAAATATCAACTGCTGTTAATATTTCATATGTACAAAAAAAAATTCTATTATTAGGCCAAACTCGAATGCGTACTGTTTACTTAAATGAAAAGGTTTGAATATTTGAATAATTTTTTTATTCATTTAACATCAGATAAGAGAGTATTATGTAACTAATGCAGGCGCGGATCAAGCTCAAGCTTTTGGGGGGGGGGGGGGGGATTTTAAATGACGCACACAATAAACCTAGCTTTTAGCGGTTTTCAAAGCAAAAACTCAACAAAAAAGCTTATTTCATTTAAAATAACACAAAAGGCAAAAAAAAATATTTATTAAAGTTTATAGTTTCCTGTTGAAGCAAATTTGTTAAGCACGATATTTGCGTCAAATTCAAGTTTATTATCTAAATCCCACTTTACTAAACCGTTAAGGCTGTCCTTTGTCATGGTTAATCTCAGCCATGTTTTGTTGCTAACACGGAATTTAGACTATGTTACTTGTAACACGTTGCTGTAACATGTTACATTTATTTGTGAGCGAAGGGAATATAGAAGGCAGAGACGGGATTTCTGTTTTTCATGTTACTTTTTGAGGTTTCTCTTTTGACCTTTTCGTTTTTTCTTCTATTTCTTTTATTCTCTTTCGTATATCAAACAGGAATGATCCCCCAATTAATTGCCAAATTAAATCGAAGAAAGAGAAAGAAATTAAAAGCATCAAATAAAATTAAACATTTTGTGGAATTTTTTTAGTGCCTGTGAAATAAATTGGAAAATGTGTCAAGAATTGTATTCTTGTGCATCGGTAAATAAAAAATACTTGAAATTTTAAAGAAGAAGAATAAACAACGAAACCAAAACAAAAAATAAAAAGAAGACAAGTTTGTTTTTGTAACATAATGTAAATGCTTGAAGTTTTTGAAAGTTACTTTAAACCGAAAAAAGAAAAGAGTCATGTTACAAGTAACATAGTCTGAGTGCCGTGTAATACATCTATTATTTTTTTTTTTGCGGTCCTGAAAAATTGCCATTTTTGTTTCCAATGCAATATTTTTGCCTCTGATTCCGATATAAGCAGTTTTTTAAATAAATTTTCTTCAGTAAATGTAGTTATATTTTAAGGGCAAAAGTTGTGGGATATTGAACAAATAAAAGACGTCCTTTGAGAAACGTCTTTTTAAGTCTTGTAAAACAAATTCAATTATAAGTATGTAGCCCTTGATGCGGTTGCATCTTCAAAATGATTTTTTCCTTTTAATCTAGGATTTTGAACTAAAATTTCCATACCACTGCAAATATTTTCCTCTTTCAAAATAGTTTTAAATTATGTGTGGCCCTTATTCCTTTCAGTGTTTTTATAAGAGATGATCCTTTTTGTAAATCTAATACAGTAAGTATATTTTTTAGAATATGTAAACCGCAAATTAATTCGAAAGTGGTGAGAGAAGTTCTAAATAATAGGCTTTTTAAGACGTATTCCACTCGGATATCTTTTCCAATACCATTATTACGTGCAAATTGTAGAACTGAATCACTATCATCCATCGTGTTTCGCATAATGGAGATAATTGAATTTTTTGCGGTTTCTCGTACTTTTTTTACTGCTTCATTTTCTGCCAATATCAAAGGACACCCGTCAGTTTCAATCCGTACAAAATTTTTAAAATCAAGATCAACGTTTTTTAAAGCTTTTAAAACTACTAATTCATTAATTGACACTTCGACGTCATCGCCAATGTCATTTAAAGCCTATTCAAATTCGTCTAGAAAGCCGATGAATTCTTCTTTTACTAACTTTTTGTATACGTTGTAATACCTTAAAGCTAAAGAAATTTGGTTTTTTTCTGATAAATCAGTGGTTTCGTCAAAAAAGTCGAATAGTATTTAGCGTCATAAATAATTTTTAGTATAATTTCTAAAATAAGATTATGGAAACTTTGATTTATTGTAGTTAAAATTGATTTCGATATATGTATGTAAATCATCTAGAGAAAAAACTTGAAAATGGTGGCCTAAGATTTTATCACCGGCATCTATACGAAATCGCAAAAGTGAACTAAAAATACCTTCAGAGCTTGTATTTTCATAAGACTATCATCTCGATGCCCACGGAGTGGTATATTATGCATTTTGAGGAAAATATTGTTTTAATAACAGCCCAGAAAAAGCTTCATTTACAAACTTTTTATAATGACTTCTTTAATTCATTATTTTGTAGCCCTCTATGACACTTTTCTTTTTTTTTTGTTATTTAATTTGTAGTGACTTTTTAAGAGCACGTTATGGTTCGTACTTAGATTTTCTTAAATCAAGTCTATTCGGATTACTTCAACAAATCAAGCAGAACAAAACCTGTTGTTTTAATATATTATTTTACATTTAAGAACAAAGTGTCTCGGTGGCCTAAAAGTAGCGCGTTGGTGCTTAAATGCGGAAAGTCCTTGGCTCGAACTTAAGTACAAAAAATGATATTTTTAAATTAAAATTATTTCCTTTTAATTAAAAAAAATTAATGTTTTTCTATTAATGTTGAAAGAAACTTTTATTTGAAAAAGCAGGTTCTTTTTACCGATACTAGCCGAGTAGAATGCATTTTCGAAAGCAGCTACGCAATTTCATCATCAGTACTCTTAGAACAGTAGTAGTAGTGTCTTTTAGCTGTAAACATCCCCTATTTAACTTACATGTAATAGAAAAAGGAAAACGGAATTTCTATTTTCCTTCTTTTTTTATTTTTTTAAGTTAGGACGAAGCTTACTGTTTATATTATTAAAACTTAATAATGAACTTAAGCCAAAATAAAAAGCAAAAAATTTGTATTAAAAACAATAAGTTCAACAAAAATAAACATAAGCTTTTATTATTAAGTAGCTATAAATTTTTTTTGCATATTTTTTTTATTGAATCTTCGCTTATGCGAACTAACAATAGGTAATCAAATCTTTAAACTTAGTAATTTACACTAGTGCAGCCAATGCCAGACTAAAATTTCAGTTCAACTAATTAATTTAATTCATTTCAATACTTTCGTCTAAGCGCAATAATATCCCTTTTTTTCAGACGAGTATGTCCACTATGTTGCAAGATGTTTCGAGCGAGCGGATTTGGATGTGTTCCCAGTTTGTTTTAATACTTGTCCACATAGTTTAAGATTTCGCACTTAACTAGCGGAACTTGTAGATCCTTATGGATGTTGCTGTTTTTAACATACCAAGGAGCACCTGTTATCATTCTTAGGACTTTATTTTGACGGCGCACAGTGGACCATTTCGCGAGAAGGCGGTCTACAATCTATAACTTTTGACTGGATTGAAATTTTTTAACGCATTTTTTTTTTTGTTTACTAAGTGAGACTATTAGCTTTAGGTTTAATACATAAAACTTAAAAATCGACCGGTTAGAAAAATAGTTAGGATTGGTTAAATTCCATTTTAAGTTTTAGCTGATTAACGGTAAAAAAGTGAAGTAATAAAGCTTGTTAGAACGTTCGTTTTCTGCAAAGTCCTATATTTTGAGTAAAATTTGCAACTTATACTTATTAAAAACTTATCGTTTGTATGAAAGTGCCAACTTTTGGCCCCCGTGGGTTTTTTAGAACAAGGGGCCAAAGGTTAGTTTTTTGAAGTATTTTCAGTTTAAAATTGGTTTATTAAGCCCAAAATAAACATTATAAATAATATATGTGAACTTTTATTATAAACTTGTAAATTTAAAATTGATTAATGTACATAAAATAACAAAATAATGAACGACTAAGTTCTGAAAAATTACTATTAATTAAACAATTATAGTAAATATTTCTTCTAAATAGCCTTGCCTTTCATCTTCTAGAAGTAGTTTAGCTTCTACGTCTAATTCAATATAGTTAGGTAAACATTCTTTTTTGACAGCGACTAAATCTCTATACTCTGGAAAAATCCCATAATTCTTTTCATTGGTTTGCTTTCGCAATTCCTTACACTGGGTTTTAGTTAACTTTAAATCCAAAAATAGCGCTAACGCTTCTTCTAGAGTAAATTTCTTGTCTTCATTTGGTGTAGGAATATTTTTCAAAATTCCCTTTGTGCGGCTTGGACTTGCTTCTATTACTGTTTCAATTATCTCAATTTTTGTTTTTATACCCTTCACATAAGTAATAAGGGTATATGTATATAAGTATGTCATTCCATTTGTAATTTCTTTATTATCCATTTGGGACCCCGTAAAGTGTATATATTCTGGATCCTTATAGATAGGAAAGCCGA
The DNA here is from genome assembly GCA_963583895.1 of Melanophora roralis. Classification (NCBI taxonomy): domain Eukaryota; kingdom Metazoa; phylum Arthropoda; class Insecta; order Diptera; family Rhinophoridae; genus Melanophora; species Melanophora roralis. The sequence continues at coordinate 58,425,826 of OY757189.1, read as the reverse complement.
TTTAGCGTTGTCCCTCTGTCCGTCTATCTGTCCGTGTTATGGTTGAAATCAACTTTCTGAAGCCCCCCGATATCGCATAGACCCGTCAGTGGTATCAAACTGTCAGAGATAGTCGCGAGAAAATCGGTATTGCAATTCAGCAAAATCGCCCGATAAATGACCGAGATATAAGCAAAAAAACCAAGACTACCTACATCGCAGGTAAGAGTTACTGCACAATATTTCAAGATGTTACTTTGAGTAACATAATAAATTAAAAGTAACACTATAGTAGAAACAGTTACTTCATGGTTTATGTCACTGTCGTTACATGTCAAAATGTTATTTGAGTAACACATTAAATTAAAAGTAATAGTAGCATAGATATTCTGAAGTTTCACAACATTCGTCAATTGGTTTTGCTGGTCGACCCTGTTTTCCACATTTATTGGCATTTTTAGAAAAAATTTCGAAAACAAATTCCTTTGACAACCATTCATGGTGACGCACATAGGGGTATTTTGCCAATCTAGCCGGACATTAAGTCAAAATGGAAATTTCAGAAATGTTAAAATTTAAGTACGCAGCTCGACAGATAAGAAAATATGTACTCTATATCGGATAGTGAATTTTCAAATCTTTTGCTTGCTATTTGTCGTTTGGAGGCACTGTTAAAATCAGAAAAGTTAAGTAAATTTGCCTGCAATTTATTAACTTTTGATCGTTTTGAGAAGTTAACAATATATTTTTTTGTAGCTTAACAAACAAAGATTTTACATTGATTTTTTCTTTCTGCAAAAGATTATATAAGCAACTACTTTATTTTATATTTTTTTTATTTTTTTATTAAAGTTTTATTTAAAAAAAATGTCTTTGAAATTAAAAAAAGAGGTTTTTTGTTCACTTTTTGATTAAAAAAATAAAACTAAAAGGTTTTTAAAATCTTTATCATCACAATAAAACCTAAAATCTTTACTTTAAGACGAAAAAGAAAACGTTGCGCATTTTTGCGCCATTTTTTTTTGGCGAATTTTTGAAAATTTCACTTTTTCTGTTTTTTTTTCATCTTGTGTGCTTACATATGAGTAAGAAACTTTTTTGTGGGTCAAAAAAGTTTTTATAATTAATTGTTTTTTTAATGTTTTTTATTTTAATTGTTACAGGTTAATTAAAATTGATATTTAACAGGTTAAATAGGGTTTTATACTGACATTGCATGTATAAAAAGGAATGTGCGAGGTAGTAGTTTTTACTCACCCCTGTCTTAAAAACCTTTGAAAATTGTTAAAACAGAATTATTCTCTAATAAGAAACAAATCTGTGCTTCAAGTACTCATATTTTTGGTGTATCTATATTGTGATTGTTGCACGAAATTGTTTTCAGAACCCTTTTGAAACTATAAGAGTAAAATGGAAAAAGTTTATACAGGATTAAAGTTATTACAAATAGCAAGGGAATGTAAAGATAAATTTTTCAAAGATAAATTGCGATTTTTAGGTAGAAAATTGTGTGAACTTTGAAAATGTCAAGGAGATGACGACATGTCAGCGGTAAAACAGTGTTTATACAGTTTCAGAAAATTTTATTATACACAATGCACATGATTTTAATACATGCATCAATGGGCTGTTATCAGAAAACATTTTCGGATTTTCAGACAGAATTTTGCAACAAAGTTTTCAAGAGTTCTGTGTAACGTAGATATTATTAATAGACTTTTGCCAAGTCCAAAAAAGGACTCATTGCCCTTTACGAAAGAAGCAGTTTCTTTAATGTTTCCCCCTGTACCTGATTTTAAAGAGGATTCAGATTTAGAAGAGGTTTTTGAAGAAACAGACGAAGAAGAACAGTAGCAAGCACTCCTGTTCTTAGTGCGAAAGGATATTTTTTCAATTAAATAAGTTTTTGTTTTCATACTTTAAATTACTTGTTACTTCTGTAAATAAGTTATTGTTATATGTAAATTATTGATTTTCGGAAAAATTTAATACATTAAATTACAAAAAAAAGCGACCAGCAAGCTAAAAATAATTTTTTTATAAAAAATAAGCAAAATATAAAAAAAAATTTTTGTACAGGGCCGTTGGGGGGGGGTTTGGGGGCATTTCCGCCCCTACCCATAAAAGCTTAAAAATTTTACTTTTATGGTGTTTGGGCGTAAGTTATCCATTATTTTTATTATATACATTATTTTTGCAAATTTTACTTTATGCCGCCGCCCACGAAAAGGGAAAGGACGACACTGTCCCAATGCTGCATTTGCCTAAAGCTCTGTACAGACGGCTGTCAGATATAACAATGTTGTCAGAGCTATCAATGCACTAAAAATGGAGTGGCAATGAGTTATTGCCACCATATGGTCAATTGTTAGTTTAGACAATTGTAAGACATTTGTCAGAAACGCAGACACATTGTAAGACGATTGTCTGACAACAGCTTCATCTGCCGATGTTGCCAACCGAAAAATTTTAAGTTTACACGGTAGTCAGATCACTTCACACACAAAATTGCTATTCCCAAAGTTTTGTAGTTTTCAGATTCAAGATAGTTTACAGATATTGTTTTTCTTTTTGTATGTATCAGTTATAATCAAGAATTAAACAAGTGAAAAATTAATGCATACATAATATTTAACACATGCAATTTATGAAATTTTTGTTTCGTACATATTGAAAGTAGCGAAGATAACCAAAAATTGGCAAAGAAGTTGTCAGATGGCATTTTTCCAAATCCTAATAATATAATCCTTTCTATAACGGTAAAATATAATATATTTATAGGTTAATACCAAAGAGGCGTATGTAAACTTTTGTGTTACCTTATAGGAAAAAAACACTTTATACACTTAAAAAATTATTACAGTAACTGACTGTAAGTTATTTAGGAAGTATTCCGTAAAGTTATTTTTAAATGAAAAAGCAGTTAAATTTTAATACAGCATTTTTTTAAACTGGTTTAAAGGGTTATTCAAAGCCTCAAATAAACAAAAATACTGATTTTCAGTTGAAGTTATTTTTGTCAGTTATTTTTTGGTAATATTTAACTTTGTTGTTATTTTTCTGATAGTTTGTGTTTTGCTGTAAATGACAGCAAATCTAGTTAATTTTAGACGAATATGTAATTTAAATTTTTGATTTCTGAATTTAAATAAAATATTTTGTTAATTTTAATGAATATCTTGTTGGACGGCTTTTAAATGAATATCCAGTTATTTTAAATAGATTTTCAGTTGATTTTACCTTAATAATTTTTTGAGTGAAGAGTTTTTTCAATTCTGAATTTAAAAAAGTTTGAATTCGATAAAAAAAAAAGCAAATTTTATTTAAAATCAAAAAACACAAAATTATGATAAATTTGCTATTTGTTTACATAATAAGCAAAAATCGCTTTTTTGAAAAAAATCGAGTTACCCTACTTAAAAAAAAATTGCGTATATATAAATACATATCGACATAATAATTTATTTGTAGTTTATGCAATTAAGTTTTATTTCTGGAGTTATGACTTATATACTTAAGGCCAAACAAAATATTATCATAATATTCAGTAAAAAAACTGGTAGTATAAGGTTCTAAAGATATATATGTGTGACGCAGTTTTTGCTAAAAATGCTTATTTCAGGAGGACATTGGAATGGTGGTTAAGTAAAGGAATATACCGATCGTTGCCAGTTCCAATTCGATAGGTTCCAAAACAACTCATTGTATATTTGATCAAAATTTACATGAACACCCAACCAGATGGACGAATGGACGGGCATGTTTCAGTTGTCTCAGAAAATGACTGATTCAATCAGTAAAATTTTAATTGGAAAATCAACTATTATTATTAGACAACTGCTTAAACTCGTAGCATATGTAATACATGTATAATTTACATAAAGAAATGAAATTATGTTTTACACATTCTAGAAAAAAACATGAAGCTTATCATTAAATGTACTAAAAGTTTAATTTTCATTTAATGTTTGTACAATTATTTTATTTTACTGAAAAACTCACATTAAACAAACTAATTTTTCTCTACCCGGACAATTTTTCATTAATTTAATAGAAAAAAAGTTTTTACATACGTACTGCATCACTTCGGGTTTATTTACTGAATATTATGATGAACCGTCCATAATATTTTGTTCGGCCTTAAGTATGTATTTATATATACGCAATTTTTTTTAAAGTTGGGTAACTCGATTTTTTTTAAAAAAGCGATATTTGCTTATTATATAATTAAATACCAAATTTATCATAATTTTGTGTTTTTATACGCTTCACATAGTGATAAGGGTACATATAAGTTTGTCATTCCGTTTGTAATTTCTTTATTATCCATTGCGATCCCATAAAGTATATATATTCTGGATCCTTATAGATAGGGAAGTTGAAATAGCCATGTCCGTCTAGTTCTGCAAAAAGTAACTGGACATTAAAGCCTACGCTTTAAAGAAAAAATTTTTTGGATGGGGGCAGAAGAAGGGGTAGCTCCCATACAAATTAACAGTTTTTATCAAATTTTCAATGCGCTATATCTCGAAAGCTATAACAGAAATCGAAATCAAATGTTCTACAAAAAGTAACTAGACATCAAAACCTACGTTTTAAAGAAAAAAATTTTTGGATGGGGGCAAAAAAAAGGGGTAGCTCTTATACAAATTAACAATTTTTATGAATTTTTCAATGCGCTATATCTCGGAAACTATAACAGATATCGAAATCAAATGTTCTACAAAAAGTAACTAGACATCAAAACCTACGTTTTAAAGAAAAAATTTTTTGGATGGGGGCAAAAAAAGGGGTAGCTCTTATACACATTAACAATTTTTATGAATTTTTCAGTGCGCTATATCTCGGAAACTATAACAGAAATCGCAATCAAATGTTCTACAAAAAGTAATTGGACATCAAAACTTACGCTTTTAGGAAAAAAAATTTTGGATTGGGGCAGAAGAAGGGGTAGCTCCCATACAAATTAACAGTTTTTATGAAATTCTCGATACGATAAACCTCGGAAACTATAACAGCTATCGACATCAAATGCTCTACAAAAAGTGATCCGACAATTAAACCTACGCTTTGAAGAAAAAATTTTTTGGTGGGGGGTGAAGAAGGGGTAGCACCCATACAAATTAACAATTTTTATGAAATTTTTGATACGCTACATCTGGGAAACTATAACACCTATCGACTTCAAATATTCTAGAAATAGTTATAATCAAATAATTCATATTTTTTGGAAAAAAGTTCGAGGAGCAGGGGGACTAGAACATCCCATAAAAATTAACAACTTGTATTAACCTTTTAATATCAATAATGTCGAAAACTTTTATAACTGTCGACCTTAAACGTTTCTCATATATTCCTATTATTCATACGAACGTTAAAATTTTGTTAAGTTTTCTATTTTATTATATCATTTGCAGTACAAAATAACTCGAGCGCTTTATTCGGCTGTGCTGAATCTTATATACTTTTCACATTGGTCTTTTAATATACCCAGCCGAGTTATTTTGTACTGCAGATTCAATAGAAAACTTTACAAAGTTTTAACGTTCGTATGAGTAATAGAAATAGATGAAGAAGGTTTCAGGTCGAAAGTTTTAAAAGTTTTCCATATTACTTATAGTTTCCGAGATATAGCGTATCGAAAGCTTTACAAAAATTGTTAATTTGAATTGGAGCTACCCCTTTTTCTGCCCCCACCAAAAAAATTTTATCTTCAAAGTGTATGTTTTGTTGTCCAATTACTTTTTGCAAAACATTTGATGTCGATAGCTGTTATAGTTTCCCAGATATAGCGTATCGAAAACTTTACAAAAATCGTTAATTTGTATGGGAGCTACCCCATATTCACCCCGCACCCAAAAAATTTTTTCTTCAAAGCGTAGGTTTTAGTGTCCAATTACTTTTTGCAGGACATTTGATTTCGATATCGGTTATACTTTCCGAGATATGGCGTATCGAAAATTTTACAAAAATTGTGAATTTGTATGGGAGCTACCCCACAATCACCCCCCACCAAAAAGTTTTTTTCTCCAAAGCGTAGGTTTTGTTGTCTAATTACTTTATGTAGAACATTTCATTTCGATATCTGTTACAGTTTCCGAGGTATAGCGTATCGAAAAATTAATAAAAATTGTAAATTTGTATGGGAGCTACCCCATTTTCTGCCTCCACCCAAAAAAATTTTTTTTTTAAATGTAGGTCCTATTGTACAATTACTTTTTGTGGAACATTTTAAGTCGATAGCTGTTATAGTTTTTAAGATATAGCGCATAAAAAATATTATTAAATTTGTGAAATTTTAGGAAAACTACCACTTCCCCTGATCCTATCTGAAAACAATGTTTCCATTATTTAGGTTCCTACTTTAAGAGTATCCGTGCCAAGTTTTGTGGCAAGAATGACTATACTTACTGAGATATACATATAGGGATATATGCACGGATTTTGTCCTAAAAAAATGGGTTGTTTTGGGTTTTCGCTTAATCTCGATCAATAGTGAACCGATTTTGCTGATTTTAAAAAAAGATTGTCGGCGGGACATTTCTAACAGTTTGACATCAATAGCTGGTCTGTATCTTTTTACTTGACTTGATTTCAACAGACGGACAGACGGACATTTGAATGGTAGTAAAATTAGGAGATAAAGGTGGGTGATAAAGGTGTTCAGCTTTTTTGTTCAAACACAAATCACGATTGTTTAGATAAAGTGCCTAGTAAGTTTGATATTTATGGTAAACGTGGTAAGGAACAATTATATAATATTTTATAATATTTAGAATTTACCTCAATAGCCATAAATACCAAACTTAATGTGGTTTAATGAGGCATATGACTTGGAATGTTTCAGTATCGGTATATAAACTTACTTAATGGTATTTACAAAAAAAAAAAAACAAAATCTATATTCAATTTAAAAACATAGTTAAGTTTTTATTTATATGTTCTCTTTTTATTGGGAGTTGGTACCTTGTTTAAAAATATTTTCAAAAACTAATAGGAACATAAAATAGAATTTCAAACATCAAACATTTGTATAATAAAAAAATATTTTTAAAATAAATAAAAAATCAGTATTCATAAAAATATGTAAATACATACCAGTGTACACTTATGTAGGTTATATCAAGAGCCTAGCTGACTATAAATATTTTAGAAAGTGAATAACAAATTAATCAATTTTGTATTAAGTTTGAAATTTTTTGGCATTTACTTTTTCAAACACAAACAGGAAATGCAGAGGGCGAATTTTTGAATTCACCTTGAATACTACCTGTGCTAGTGTACCCTGGTAAATACTTTTTACTTTTTTAAGGTAAAATTTTTAAAAAATATAATATCAAAAACATTTTTTTCAGCTTTTAAATCAAAGTCAATTTTTTGAAAAAAAAATATATAAATTAAAATTTAATTAATAATTTATAGCCTTGAAAAATACATTTAAGTTTACTGTTTGGAATATTTAAAAAGCATTTTCTTTTTAAGATGCATATGTAAATAATAAGGAACACAATATATGGTTGATTAAAACAGCTCCGCGATCGAATCACAATGACTGCATTTAAACTATCATCATCTAACCTATTGCGGCTAGGGTTTAATATATATTTTACTCCCAAAAATAATCTTTCTACACTAACTTGTGTACCTGGTACAGCTAACGCAACTTTTGATATAGCATATAATTCTGGCTTAGTTTTACTTCTTTTCTTTCCACCAATTAGGAACATTTATGTGCCTTTGTACACGTTTTTTATTTCTAAAAGCATTTAGCAACTCACGTAATTTTTCACTGTTTGGAGTTAAAGATGAATTTTTTACATACTTTTGAGAACTGCTTCTACACAGTCGGATGATGTATGATGATGTATGCATAATCATCAGAAGCTATGTTCTGACACTTACTTTTACAATATGAACAATTGCCCGTTCAACTAAGGTACCCTTAAGAACAATATTCCAACGTGGATCCAAGAGCAGCGCACCTAGAAAGGCTTCATTCTCAAAAAGAATTTTCTCTTTTTTTATTTCCTCAAATAAACTGTTTGAAAATTGTTTTAAACTTTCTGAAATTCAATTGTGCATGTAAACCAAGCGTTTTTGGATTTTTATTACCAAAGCATATAATCGTTATACCGGTATCAAAAGAAACGGTATTTTGATACCGGTATTTTGCGATACAAATTATTTCGGTATCGGTATCAATACCGGTTTACCGGATACCGTTTATCCGTAACGGTAACGGTTGCCAACCTTGTTATATGCATATAAAAATATTTTTGTTTCGGAACTACTTATACATTGGTATGATTTTTTTTAACTCCTGAGCAAACATAGGCTATATATTATTTTTTGTTTTATGTGGGCGTAGCACATTTCATTCAAATTATATGGGCTTGACGGAATATCTAAAAAACTATAATCGTTATCTGGTTTAAATTTCGTGAAAGTATTTTTTTACCTTTTTCTGCTTAAAACAACAGGATAAATGATTATTCGAAAACTGTAAAAGAAATAAGACACATAATTAAACAAATATTCAACAGATATGTAAGCAGAACAGAAATAAACAATTTTGTATTTTCTTTTTTTAATTAACTTTTATATACCTATGAATTAAAATTTTATTTTTACGTATCTTATGGGAGTAGCGAAGTGGATCGAAATGGCGAGAGTAAAATACATAGTATGTAGAAGTCAGATGAAAAAATTTTAAATTAGAGGGTACTCTATTCTCATCAGACAAAGCATGTGGCATCAGCTTTTTTGGAAAAACAGCAAGGAAAAGTGAGTTGTTTATTTTGGATTTAAGGATACCCTTAATTTTATTACGTCTGACATAACATTTTACCTTAAAAAGTACAGAGTATTTACCAGGGTACACTAGTACAGGTAGTATCAAAATGAATTAAAAAATTCGCCCTCTGTATTTTCTTTTTGTGTTTGAAAAAGTTAATGTCAAACAATTTAAAACCTAATACAAAATTATTTAATTTGTTATTCATTTTCCAATATATTTATAGTCAGCTAGGCTCTTGATATAACCTGTATAAGTGTACCCTGGTATTTACATATTCTTATGAACCTGATTTTTTACATATTTTAAAAATAACACAATTTTCAAATTATTTAGGATTTAATCCCAATTTTCCTGTTAATTTATAGGGTTTGTTGTTGGTTAAGTTTGTCTATATGCATTTCATTGGTTCTTACACCAAATCATCAGTAGACTTCAACCACCCAAATTCTTAAAAAACTCATGAATATTTTCTGTCTTTATACAATAATCTCATCAAACAAAATGAGAATTACTATAAAAAACCAAAACGTTCAAGTTTTTTTAAGAATCCAACAAACCATTATTCGCTATTCGCTTGTTTTGATTTTCTTTTTCCCCTTACATTTGAATAACCATTGGTTATTACTAAATGTATTGAGGGGCAACCGAAAACAAAACCTTGTTGTTAAACAACACAATTTTCAAATTATTTAGGATTTAATCCCAATTTTCCTGTTAATTTATAGGGTTTGTTGTTGGTTAAGTTTGTCTATATGCATTTCATTGGTTCTTACACCAAATCATCAGTAGACTTCAACCACCCAAATTCTTAAAAAACTCATGAATATTTTCTGTCTTTATACAATAATCTCATCAAACAAAATGAGAATTACTATAAAAAACCAAAACGTTCAAGTTTTTTTAAGAATCCAACAAACCATTATTCGCTATTCGCTTGTTTTGATTTTCTTTTTCCCCTTACATTTGAATAACCATTGGTTATTACTAAATGTATTGAGGGGCAACCGAAAACAAAACCTTGTTGTTAAACAACACAATTTTCAAATTATTTAGGATTTAATCCCAATTTTCCTGTTAATTTATAGGGTTTGTTGATTTGGTGTAAGAACCAATGAAATGCATATAGACAAACTTAACCAACAACAAACCCTATAAATTAACAGGAAAATTGGGATTAAATCCTAAATAATTTGAAAATTGTGTTGTTTAACAACAAGGTTTTGTTTTCGGTTGCCCCTCAATACATTTAGTAATAACCAATGGTTATTCAAATGTAAGGGGAAAAAGAAAATCAAAACAAGCGAATAGCGAATAATGGTTTGTTGGATTCTTAAAAAAACTTGAACGTTTTGGTTTTTTATAGTAATTCTCATTTTGTTTGATGAGATTATTGTATAAAGACAGAAAATATTCATGAGTTTTTTAAGAATTTGGGTGGTTGAAGTCTACTGATGATTTGGTGTAAGAACCAATGAAATGCATATAGACAAACTTAACCAACAACAAACCCTATAAATTAACAGGAAAATTGGGATTAAATCCTAAATAATTTGAAAATTGTGTTGTTTAACAACAAGGTTTTGTTTTCGGTTGCCCCTCAATACATTTAGTAATAACCAATGGTTATTCAAATGTAAGGGGAAAAAGAAAATCAAAACAAGCGAATAGCGAATAATGGTTTGTTGGATTCTTAAAAAAACTTGAACGTTTTGGTTTTTTATAGTAATTCTCATTTTGTTTGATGAGATTATTGTATAAAGACAGAAAATATTCATGAGTTTTTTAAGAATTTGGGTGGTTGAAGTCTACTGATGATTTGGTGTAAGAACCAATGAAATGCATATAGACAAACTTAACCAACAACAAACCCTATAAATATTTTAAAAATATTTTTTTATTATACAAATGTATGATGTTTGAAATTCTATTTAATGTTCCTATTAGTTTTCAAAAATGTTTTTAAATAATGTTCCTACTTCGACAATTCATTAGCCTAATAAAAAGAGAACATATAAATTAAAACTTAACTATGTTTATAAATTGAATATAGACTTTTGTTATTTTTTTTAAATACCCAGCATATCATTATCGGAGCGCTCTTATATATGAGCTCATATAAGAGCGATTTTATGAGCCTCTGTGAGTGTTTCCTGCGTGCATGTTTCTGAGCTCATAAACGATCGATTTTATGTGCTTTTTATGAGTAATTTCTGCACTCTGACAGATAACGGTAAATTCCAGCTAAGCAGAAGAAAGAAGTTACACAAATTGATTCATTAGTGAATATTTTTGGAAGCGTGAAGACAAAATTGTGAGTTATCTTATAATAAATACAAAAATAATACATAATTAAAATAATGAAAAGAGCAAGCTAAAAAAAAAGCAAATTAATAAGTGAACTTCGTTCAAACAAATTAAGAAAAAAAATCCAGCATGTAGTATTAAAAGTATAGTGTTGTTGAAGAAAAAAAATGAGAGTGAACGTATTTTAGAAAGAGAGAGTGTAAACGAAAACTGGAATAAGAGCTCAAAATGCGTTTTAAAAAAAGAGTCATTAAATATTCTTTTATGCATAAAATTTAGAGCTCTTTCATGAGTGACCAGTTTAGTGGAAAAAGCCACTCAAAAATGAGCGTTTTATGACTGTTTATGATTATTTTATGAACTCTTTATGAGCGTCAGCGTTCCGACAAAAGAGTCTTTATGAGCTCATTTAGAGCGCATATGGTATGCTGGGTACTGATATAATCAAAATACTGATACCGAAATTAAAGAATTAATACCGTTACCGATATAATCAAAATGCCGATACCGAAATGACAAACTTTTTAATACCGTTACCGATACCGTTATTCCTTTCGGTTGCCAACCTTGGTTTTAAACGAAATGCAATGTCATAAATGTTTGGCTTAATATTTAATTAAAACGAAAAGCATACGGGAAATAATTAAAATAAACATGTTAAGAAATCGACAAAAAGTTCTTGGTTTTTCTTTTAAGTTTTCTTTTATTGAATTTCAAAATTGCTTAAGTATTTTTAATTTAGGGAGCAGTGATGAAAGCATAAACTCATTCAATCTACGTCAATTTATCATGCTTCTACAGAAGAATAAATGTAAATACATACATACATGCATACATACATGTTTAATGAATGTACGTGTCATTTACTAACTTTCAAACTGTCGTACAAACTAGGTGTTAATTGAATTCGTTTTGCATTAATTTTTCGGTTCCTTTTTGCTGCCCTCCATTGTTTATAAGTAGGAACTGGGTAACGTTATTGCAGCAATATATGCAGAACAAGACCACCACCTGTGCTTCGCGTCCCTTTGCAGAACGAAAAATAAAAATTCAAAATAATAATGAGGGTCTGATAAACAAGAATATTGCACATACAAACATTCACATGTAATTCCGCACAGATGTGTATGTTAATTTACATACAAACATACATACCTATTACAAGATGATCATGCTTGGAAATGTTCAAGTGTTCAAATAAATTGTTTTTAGTTAAAATTAGTAAGGCTACGTTGCAATTGATGGCGTGCACTATTTTGTTTCAATTTTAAAACGGTCGCATGAATAACATTCGATAAGTGTATTGTTGAAACAAATAAAATGAATTGTCAACATGACAACTCAAAAAAGATCACTATCAAACGTACATATACTAATGTGTACATACATACTGACTATGGAGTGTAGTCGAAAAAGTAAATTTTTTCGTAATAAATTTTGTTTATACCTTCTTTGCTCCTCAGCTATTGCTACTGTTTTTTTAGCATTTCGCTTGCTTAACATACCAAGGCTCTAGGTCCATTTATTTTAGAAATTCGGATTTATGTATATGCAGTCATGCTCAATAAAGGCCAATTTACATATGTATGTGCTGATATTTTTCATGAAATCACTTTTATGGGCACTGCTACACGTTCAATATACATATATTGTGATATTTGGATCGCGATCCATTTAAGTGGATTGATGGATCACGCTCGTATGCTACATGTTCAATATTGATTTGGATTTGGATGTGTTTTCAGCTTATTTAAGGACTTGTCCACAGAGTTTAGGATTTCGCATTTTACAAGTGGAACTTCTAGATCCTTGTGGATTTTAAAGCACCAATTATCATTCTTAGAATTTTATTTTGACGGCGTTGAATTTTTTTCGATGTTAGAGGCGGAAGCAGGGCCCAATAATTGTATACCGTAGCGCCAAATTGGTTTTAAGATCGAGTTGTAGAGTAGAAGCTTACAATCAAGACGTAGCACAGAGTTTCTACCAATTAGCCAGTGGATTTGAGCAGCCTTAAGTTTCATTTGCGTCAGCTTCGCATCTATGTATATGAGGCTTCCATGTAAGGCGGCGATCTAGGTGAATACCAAGATAATTTGTCTCAGATCGTTAAGGTACATTATGGTTGTTGATAGTGATTGGAGGCAGTGATGTTATACACTTTTTTAAAAAATCTTTGCACAGCCGGAAAAAAATCCCTATTTCTACGCGCTCAAAAATTTGTCACTACAAAAATCCCTACTTTTTAATGCAAACATAAATCAACACAAATAAAAGGAAACATACGTATGTATTTAGGTTTTATACAAGTAAAATGGAGCATTCCATGAAAAGAAGGAAGTCTGAACAATTTTACAAACATAAACTTTTTTTATATTTTTGCATCTACATAGAGAGATTAAGTTCTCATCTCAAAAAATTGACATACATCATGACGAGTAGATCACTTTTTTCAGAAATACCGTTATTTTTCTGAGAGTATAAAGAATCTAGCTTTTCTTTTTCATTTTACACCATTTTTTGAGAGGTCGCTTCTAATACTTTTTTCACATAAGAACTAATATTCTTTTCTGTGTTCAAGGGAGTGGTGAGCGGTATTAAACTGTATAATATTAATTGTTGTAAAGTGCTTTGTTCCCGAGGAATTAATAACAATTTTAATAATAACTGTAAGACAAGTCAGCTAAACAAATTGATTTTTGCCATTTAAAGCTAAAGTTTGGTGGTCTAAAATCTGACTTAAAAAATTTTTACTTAAAAACTTAGGAAATAGTTTTTCTTTCTTGATAAAAAGTGTCCCACACGTGACGCCTTTTTCCTTTTTTTAATAATAACTGTAAGACAAGTCAACTAAACAAATTGATTTTTGTCGTTTAAAGCTAACTTTTGGTGGTCTAAAATCTGACTTAAAAAATTTTTACTTAAACACTTAGGAAATAGTTTTTCTTTCTTAATAAAAATTGTCTGTACGTGACGCCAAGAATTAAGATATCTGAAAATCTATGCCAAATACAAACCAGATGCCAGCTCAAGACGTCACCAAATTAAGCATCATCTTGATTTTTCAATTCATTTCTTATACCTTACTTGTGTTTTGTTCCCTATCTCTTTTATATACTAAACTTATTTGAAAAAAACGGCACATGAATTCATTTGAATCGTACTGACATTTTTTCTTATTTCAGGCTTTACCCAAACTTATAATAATTTGTTTTTCAGTTTCTTAACCGTTTTATTTGTTTAGATTTAGGGATCTTTGCTTGTTCCCAAAAGTTGATCATTCACAAAAAAATTTCAACAAATTTGTAACAGCTAAATCATTTTGAATTGCACGGTATTCGCTAATTTACTGCCGCTACATTTTCTGAGAAATCAGTCTTAGACCTAAGGACGTGCTACTCATGAATTTCAAATTGATTTTGCGATGTGTTTCGCTTGTGAATATCAGAATAAAGTTCAAAGCGCACTATGGTCGCGAACGAGTGTCCTGTTGTTTACAGCTGCAACTTTTTACAAAGGAAATTGTCAAACATACCTTATATGCTCTGATGCGAATTCTAAAGACAAAGATACAGTTTTTGTTTTTTTGAATAAGTTGTTAGATTTAGTACATACGGAAAATGAAGTTTTTCCTTCAGTGGAAATAATTTGAAGCGATGGCCCGGCATCAGAATTTAAAAAACGTTATATGGTAAAATTAATATCAATGCTGAGCGAAAAGTATGCAAAGCCTTTTTTTTGGAAATATTTTGCTACATCTCATGGAAAAGGTGTAATATATGGAATCGGCGGAAATAAAAATTTTTTTTATTAAAAATTTATTATCATCATTAGTAAGCGTGGTTGTTAGTTGTAATTTCTTTCAGGCATCTTTTCTATATGTGCAACTGATTCGCTGAAATTTGGATTTAAACACTACAATTTTAAATGTTGTTTGACTCAGGGTGTCCCACACGTGACGAAGTTTGTTTAATTTTTTCTTTAATATTTTCTGAATTATTAAAAACAAGTTCGATGTAGGATTGAAGACTACCACGCAGTTTAATTAATAAACGAAAAAAAAATTGAATTCTGAATTACCAATTAGAAGTTGTATGTAAAATAAGTGCTAAAAAATAGTTGAATTTGTCCCACACGTGACGGTGGAATGCCCCAAATGTATTTAAAGTTTTTGTACGTACATTCTGCATACGCATATAAATAAACACATAAACAAGGCTTCTTGATTTTGATCAAGTTAATTTGTCAAAATGGTTTATTTTCGTGTCTTATAAATTTGGTTTGTTTTTAACTATGTCAAATTTTGTAAAAATTGTTTTAAACTGTTTAAATTTTAAAATCAAATTTATACTGAAGTGCAGTTTATACATCTATACACATTTTCATAGCAATACAATAGTTGTTTTGCAAGTGTGTGTTTTATATTGTGCGAATTTGCTTTGGGTTTTGACAATGTAACTAGGCATTTTTTCTTTTACCTTGTATGAATTTTCCTTGCACATAAATCAATCTTTTCATATAATTAAAATAAAATAACGAAAAGTAATAATAAACATAAAAGCAAAGGATATAAATTCATACCAGTCACAAATCGTTAATTAAACGAAACAGAAATTTTTTACTTTGTACTTTTGGGTTGGGTTTTCTTATAAAAAAATAACGGTTGTTTTCAACGATTGTTTTCTCATAACTGTAGAGTTGAAAAGCCATTTATTTTAAATGCAATTCGTTACTCTGGAAAGTGTTACAATTTTTAGATTCATCTTGTAAAAAGATGGGACAATGCATATTGAAGTTAAAGTTTTGTTTCCTTAAAGCAAGCCGAGGAGTCTGAAGAAGATGATAAATTATTTTACAGAAACATAATGTATATTAATTCAATATCACTGATTAAATGGCGGGAAATACTCAAAAGAAATGACAATGTCCAATGTTGCCGTTACAACAATTTTACGCGTTGCTTGCAGAAATTGAAAAAGAGTGCCAGATTAATATGTTTCTGCAAAATTCCTACATTTTGACGATTTTAAAAAATCCGTCTTTTTTTCCCCACGCTCAATTTTTTTAGACGAAAATCTTTACGAATAGGGATTTTTCCCTACTTATAACATTACTGATTGGAGGGCACGTTTGTTTGCGTAAAGTAAAAGTTACGTGAGTACATTTTTGTTCATTTATCTTTATTCCCCATAACTTTGCACATTTCTTAACTTGGGTTACGTGTTGTTGCAGCTGGTTCGAAGCCTCTTTAGGGTCTTTGTGAATACAAAGAAAAGCAGTGCCGTCACCAAGTGCCGACGTGTGTGTGAAACTATTGGTTGGCATATCTGCCGTGTAAAGCAAGTACACAATTGGACCTAGTATACTTCCTTGAGGTACACCAGCCTCTATTGATTGGAAACAACTTAATTGGTTTCACTCTTTGATCATAAACTGCCGGCCTGTTATGTATTTTTCTAAAAGGTTGGAAATATTAGCTGGGAGTTCAGCTTTAGTTTGTTTAAAAGGCCTTCATTCCATACTTTGTCGAAAGCTTGCGAGACATCGATAAAAAGCCCGGAGCAGTACTTCTTTTCCTTTAAAGGCTTTTCTTATAACCTGTAAGTTTGTACTAGATGACTTCAATCATTGGTCCTCCAGAAGAGGGAACTTTTAGGAGTTGGTAATACGGGTGTTGTTGCTCACTCCTTCTTTCCTATTTTTTAGATCATGCAGACGTTGTCCTTTGCCTTTCGTCAGTTAGATTGTTTTATTCTCCACTTTGCCGATTAAAGTTTTGTCAATCTTTAATAACACGGCCTGGGATATATACAAATAATACCATATCCCTTGTCTTAGTTAAACTTGCTATAGAGTTCTGTTCTAAGACTACCAAACGTGGGGTCCTTTCTGCTCCCTTTCCCACTTTCTTAGAGCCAATGTTTTTTTTTTATTTACCAATGATGCGGAGTATAAGTTTTTCTGTAAACTTGCATATCCATCCTTTTAAAAACAAAAATGATTTAGTTAGCGCTGAGATGTATTTTTCATTGACTAGGGACAGCTTGGTACCATCCCAGGGGGAGGAGTTTTATGGATGAATTTTTGAGGTTGCGGGCGCTGATATTAATGCTAAATTAGGCATTAAGGTGCAGATCACTGTTCCTATTGAACCATTTTTGAACTCAAGGACATGCTCCAATATTACAGTGTGGACCAAGTCTTTCACTTTATTTCGAAGGGCAGTTTGTCCCGGTAGCGGGTATTGCCAACTTTGGCATTAGGCGGCGGCTGTTTTTTAAACTTCATGCCAAGTTTCTTTTTCGTGTTGGTAAGCTCTTCTTATGGGAAGTTATTTCCTACGCGGAAGAATCCGTCGATATGCCCGTCGTTCCCATAAAAGATTTTACGTCGCCTCCCTCTATCGCTGAATTTTGGTTAGAGTCGCTTTTGGAAGAGGTCCATCTTGGGTTTGTCTGATTGCAGGAATGCACGAGTGCCTTTTCTTAGGCGATTTTCCAGTATTTTGCCCCTATGGAGATCGGATCCTCTTGCCTACATAGGAAGAATAGCTAGAATTATCCCAACCAGTTTCTTACAGTTGGGTTGGCATAATGTTTCCTTAAATTTCTGCTATACGTTTGGTTTGCTGACAATTAAGTTTGTTTGTTAATTTGTAGTGGAATGTATAAAATAATAAAAAAAGTCATAAAAATAAATAATCATAATTAAAATGTATTTTTTTCTATATTAATTTAGATTCACTTATTTCTATTTTTTATATTATAAACGCTAAAATTTCACTTAACAAATAAAAACATGTATTTAAAATATCAAATTAAAAGATAAATGCACTTTATAAGCGTTACTAAAGAAAGGAAAATTTTTATTGAAAAAACTAGTTTTTACCGATGCTAGCCGAGTAGAATGCATTTTCGAAAAACAGCTAAGAATTTCATCATCAGTACTGTTTGTTTGGTTGTTAGTTATTATTTTGGTTGTATACATCAGCCGTTCAACCCACTGGTCTATATGCCGCACAGTGGTATTGCTTCATACATTTTTGTGCAAAAAATATAAGGAGTGGTCCTAAACTTTTAAAAGTTGGCATCGAGCATTGCATTGACTAAATTAAGAAAAAAACAGAATGTCGTTCAATTTGCCTACGCCCACCTCCCAAACATCAACACGCAAAACTTGTGTGCAGAGTTTTATTTACATTAGCCACGCCCACCTCCCACACATAAAAAAACAAAACCTGTATGCAGAGTTTCAATGGCATCAGCCTCTCTGAACGCCCAACCCCCACCACCCACCGCCCACCTCCCATGCAATCTAAATCAATTTTTTACTTAGTTGAATATGTATTTTGAAATTTAAAGATTACAAGAACGATGTTTTTGTAGATAATTTCAATAAATTAAAAAATTGGCCCCGATTGTATTGATCAGGTGGTCTACAACACATTAGTTGTCTGGGGAAATCAAAATAGCTTTGCTATTTTTTAACCGATTTTAGTTTTTATAGCCTTATTAAAAAGATACTTTACTGCAAATTACAAATATTTTATCATCTTTATTCAAATTTAATTTAAAATATAAAAATGTTTGATAAAATTAATGAAAGGAAATATTTTCCCTTTGTAATACATTTTTCAAATTTCAGGAATCCTTCGGCACGTAAAGCGAGTGCGATTCAGCTAAATTTTTTACAATCATATATTTATATTGAATTGATTTTTATAAAAACCACCCTAATATTCATATATAAGTATAAATAAAATGAGTCTAAAATAATCAAACATTTTATTTATTCATCAACTAACATTTCTTTAACTACGTCATCTAGTTCTAAAAGATATTTGTGAGGGTAACGTCTTATATTGCTTACGTACGGATCAGATGATGCAAGCAAACGATGCAAAACATCAGCAAGTGATACTTCAAATACATACATATAGGTATATTTTAAAAAAAATGTTGTGGCATTCAAAATTTACAATAAGTGATTTTTGTTTCAGACCTTACTTTTTAGCCAAGCACAATTTTTCTTAAAAAATACGAATTTTTTTGTACGATTTCTCCCAGTTTTTACAAATATTACTGAGAAATCGCTTCTGAATTGCTTTTTTCACTATTTCGAGTTTATTAATAGTAAGCACTGTTGAAACAAAATACTTTTTTTAAACTTAAATTATTAATTTTATGTTTTGTTTTTATATTTAAACTTAAGTGCTATGAAAATATTGTAACATGGAAAATATTTTGTATGATTGTTAAATAAAATTTCGAACCTGAAACATCAATTACAATAGGTTATGGGTCATTATTGTTTCAAAAAGGGAGTTTTTTTAAAAAGGAATAATAATCTAAGGATATAATAAAGGAATAAAAATAAAGAACAATACAATTTAAGTTATTCAGCATGGCTGAGAACAGATCCTATGGAATAGAGAAGCTCAATCAAAACAATTATTACAATTGGAAATTTAAAATGAAAATGTGCTTAATTAAAGAAGATCTGTGGTATGTAATTCAAGATGCTGTTCAAGATACTGGGGGTTAGAGAAAGAGAAAGTGTTACAGTATGTTTAAAAGTGCACTTAATGCGAAAAATTTGTAGCATGAGTTTGAATGAAGGCGAGTGTATGGAAACACACATCAACTCTATGATTGAGCAGTTTGATAAACTGCGAGCAATTGGGAATCAAGATTTTTCAGAGGATTGGCAAGTTTCAATGGTACTTAGCAGTTTACCAGCGAGTTATGATAGCCTTATCACTGCTCTAGAAGTAAGACCAGATAAGGACTTAACAATGGAAACGGTAAAAGGAAAATTATTAAAAGAATATTTTAAAAAAATATCTCGTGACGACGCACTAAATATATCTGCGTTGAAGTCGAAAGCTGTCAAGAAAATTGAAAATAAATCGTGTTATTTTTGCAAGAAAACTGGTCATCTCAAGAAAGATTGTTTTAAATATCAAAAGTGGTGCAAAAATAATAAAAAAATCTGCAAACATTATTGAGGAAATCGAAGACAGTAAAGAAGTAGAATACGTTTTGATGATCAAAGGACCTGAAGAAAACCAAGCTACTTGGATAATAGATTCGGGCGCAAGTTGCCATTTTGCCTATGATAAATAATTATTTAACGAAATCGATTACAATGACAATGGTCAATTGATTTGTGTTGCAAATGGAAAGAGTTCTCAAGCTCGAGGTAAAGGTGTGTGCAAAATAAAGATTGGAGATATGTCTATAGTAGTTGGTAATGTATACTATGTTCCCGATTTTAATTCAAATTTATTGTCAGTTAGGAAAATTACAGAAAAGGGTTATACTGTTGAATTTGTAAAAAATGAATGTGTTTTAAAGAAAGACTCTAAGATTATTTTCAAAGCTTATCTTAAGAATAGTTTGTATACACTTAATGCAAGTTTTGAAAAAGTTTTTTCGGTAAATAATTGTAATAAAAGCTGTATACACTATTGGCATCGAGTTCTTGGACATCACCATGAAGAAGGTATTAGAAAACTTATTAGAGATGAATTAGCAACAAACATAAAAATAAGTGTTTGTAGAAACCCTAAAGAAATGTGTGAAATTTGTTTGCAAGGAAAATTTACGAAAATGCATTTCCCTAAGCAAAGTTTTTTGAAGTCTAAAAGTAGTTTTGATTTTATCCATTCTGACGTGTGTGGAGCCATAACCCCTCCGACTTTTAATGGTTATAAATATTTTAAAACGTTTATCGATGATCACAGCAGATATTGTTCGGTATACTCTTCAAAGGCAAAAGGTGAAGTTTATAGCAAATTAGTTGAGGTTTGGAACTTAATAAGGAATCATGTGGGATATTTTCCAAAAGCTGTAAGATCTGACAGGGGAGGGGAATAAATAAGTGAAAATGTTAAAAAGTTTTTATCAGAATATGGAACTGAAATTCAATATTGCGTTCCATATAGTCCACAACAAAACGGTGTCGCAGAACGAAAAAATCGCACTTTAATTGAAATGATAAGATGTATGCTACTTGATTCGAGTTTAGACAAAAGACTTTGGGGTGAAGCTTTAATGACGGCGAATTTTATACAAAATCGGCTACCCTCAAAAAGTATAGCAGAAACGCCTTATAAAATAAAATATGGAAAAAAACATCGTTTAAGTATTTTTATATATTTGGTTCTTTATGTTACGTGCATGTTCCCAAAGAAAAGAGAAAGAAACTTGATTTAAAATCGATTTGTAAAGTTTTTATTGGATATGACCTGAACTCAAAAGGATATAGAGTTTTTGATCCAATAACGCAAAAGATTCAAATTTCACGTTTTGTTATTTTTATAAAGGCAAAAGTTACTTGTAATGATAGGTTACGTATGGAAACTACACAGGAAAATAAAAATATGATTTATTTTCCTGTTCGTAAAGACAATAAAGATATTTCTGTGGACAGTAATAAAGTCCAAAGCGAAAAAGGTATTTCATACGAGGCTAATAATTCGAAAGAAAATAAAGTTTTAGACAGTACCATAGTTAGTAGTGATCATTTTACATCTGATGAACAAAATTCTGATTTTGAATGATCTTGTAATGGGGAAACATTTGAAGATGCAATTCAAAGCCCAGAACCAGTTCGGCATGTGTCGAATAGAGCCCATAAGGGGGTACGTACAAGTCGTTATCAAATCAATTCTGAAATTTTTTCCCAAAATCCATGTAATTTCAACAAAGCCAATTCAATTAAGGAGGAGAAGTCACAGTGGATTCAGGCTATGCAGGAGGAGCTTAATTCCATTTATGAAAATAATACTTGGGTTCTTGTAGATCTTCCTACCGATCGCAAGGCAATTGGCTGTAAATGGGTGTACAAAAAAAAATTAAGCAAGGCAGGTGAAATTGAACGTTATAAAGCTAGACTTGTGGCTCAAGGATTTAGTCAAAAATTCGGTATTGATTATGATTCAGTTTTTGCTCCTGTTGTTAGACAAACAACAACAAGAACTCTATTCTCAATTGCCGGTAAAGAAAATATGCATTTATATCATTTTAATGTAAGGACAGCATTTCTAAATGGTGATTTACAGAAAACAATTTATATGAAACAGCCTCCAGGATTTACATCAGAAGAATATCCGAATAAGGTGTGCTTGCTTAAAAAGAGTTTATATGGTTTAAAACAAGCTGCTCGTTCCTGGAATCAATGCATTCATAAAGCGTTAATTGAATTAAAGTTTCAGCAAAGATTATTGTATCCTTGTTTATGTATCAGACAAAGAGAAGATGGCATAGATTATATTTTGGTATAAGTTGATAATATGATTGTCTCAAGCAAAAATGTTAGATATATTGAGGAAATTTTTTAAATGCTGTGTTCAAAATTTGCTATGTCTAATCATGGAAAAATTAAACATTATCTTGGTATGGAAGTTACACAAGATAAAGATGGTTGTTTTTTGTTAAATCAGAAACTTTATATAAAGGAAATTGTAAAAAAATTTGGACTCCAGCAATCAAAACCTTCAGATATTCTATTGATACCGTCATATAACAAAACAGTGGATTCAGAAAAACTGCTAGATAATATGTATAGGTAAATTATATCAAACTGCTATTGGATGTCTTTTATATATATCAGTAAATACAAGACCAGATATTGCAGCCAGTATAGCATTATTATCTCAAAAAACTCAAACACCAACAAAAGAAGACTGGAATAAAGTGAAACGTGTTATAAAATATCTTAAAGAATCTTCAAAATTATCATTAAAATTAGATAGTAAAACAGAAAATAAGCAATTATTTGGATATGTAGATGCTGACTGGGCTGAAAATAAAATCGATAGAAAATCACATAGCGGTTATGTATTTTTTTTAATTGGTGGTGTTATTTCCTGGTAATGTCGAAATAAAAGTTGTGTTTCTCTTTCTACAGCAGAAGCAGAATTCATAGCACTATCCGAAGCTTGCAAAGAAACAAAGTGGATTCATGGACTACTTCTTGAAATGAATTATAGTGTAAATACACCAATTACAATTATGGAAGATAATCAAAGTTGCATTAAGATGGTTTTAAATGAGAAATGTAATGATCATTGATATAAAATACCATTTTGTAAAAGATTACTATATAAATAATTTTATAAATTTACAGTATTGTCCTACAGATAAAATGACTGCAGATATTTTAACAAAACCACTTGCGAAAACATTGTTATTAAAGTTAAGAACACAATTAGGGCTTATTTAATGATTAAAAAAAGAGGAGGAGTGTTGAAACAAAATACTTTGTTTAAACTTAAATTATTAAATTTATGTTTTGCTTTTATATTAAAACTTATGTGCTTTGAAAATATTGTAACAAGGAAAATATTTTGTATGATTATTAAATAAAATTTCTAACCTGAAACATCAATATCAATAAGCACTGGGTTCTCTGCTTTAATAAAATCAGTTAATACATCAACATTATTACCGCAATTAATAAGTTCCTTACACAATTCGCTATATGATACAAAATATGAACTCATTTTAATATATGTAGGTATAATTACGTTAGACAATTTTGATATATTTTTGCTTTTATTATTATTTATTCAAAAAGTTTTATTAACCATAAAATGCGCAAAAATGCCGATTTTAACAAATTTTTATTATAAATAATAAGTGGAATGTCATTAAAATAGTTTAACCCATAATTTTGTTGCAGTAAGAGGACGGAGCCGACTTCTTTTTTTTTTCCAAGGAAAACTTCAAACACTGAATTTTTTAAAGCTATTTAAATTTGCTTATATTTTAACAAGCTACATATGTAATCCAAATATATTTTCTTTTAAATTAAAAAGAAGGCTGTGTATTTTAATAAAAACGGCATTAAAATATTAGCAATGAAAATATCTTTCACGCATAAGCTACTGAGTTTCATGAACATTTTCACCTGTTTTCGTTTTACAATACTTAAGTGACTTCACTTAACTTTTTCTAAGACAAAATATAACTTTTTATTAAAAAAAATATAGTTTTTTTTTAGTGGAACACTTTTCTATAAAACATTATTATAAGATTTTTGAAAAGTATATGTAGAAAATTGGCTTTTTTGCCACCAAAATACCACTGTTGTGCCGTGGTGAGTCTGCACAAAGTTTTTTCCATTTAAGATTAACTAAAGTAAAATTTTTGCTTTTTTCCTTTTTTAATTTACTAACGCTTATAAAGTAAAAACTAAAAATATTAACCTCTTCATTTGCAAAAAATAAGAATTTAGTAAGTATTGAAGTTGGGCCTAAATAAAGAAAATAAAATTGTTTTAAAACAAATAGTTCAACTATAAATAAATAAAAAAAAACACATAAAACACATAGCACTGTAAGCAGTTTTGAGAACTTTTTAGAAATTTCTCAAAATCTTAAAAATCGGTCCAGATAAGTACATGAAAATTATGTATGAGGTAAATACAAAAAATACCTTTTAAAATTAAGCAAGTAAAACAAGTATTTTCTAACCAGTTATATAATGTATCATCCTCTTGTTTTCTCAACTTGTTATCCCTCTCATCAATATTGCTTTGCAAAATTTTGGTTTCCCTGATAACTACATAACAAAAATCCCAAAACGAAACTCGCAGCTCTAAGAGCGTCGAGCTTTTAAAATACAAACCAAAAAAATATTATTTCCCTCACAAACGAGGTGATTATCCTTAGAGGATATTTGGTACGCCTTATCGAAAGAATTTGATGATTTTTTCCTTCATTAATTTAATCCCTGAGTGCTTGTAACTGTTCAAAACGTTTAAAACGTTTTTAAGCGTTGGGAACTTGTGTTTTTGTGTCCAAACCTATCTGTATTTGTTGTTTTGAGAAATTAAATTTTGTTTATTTTGATTTCACCGAACTTTACTCAAACAGTAAAAAAACACACCGGCGTTCTGGATATTACAAAAACAAAATCGGAATGCTGGTACTGTCAAAGTTAAGGCGAATTTACAATAGAAAAACCGTAAACAAATGTAACTTAATTATTTTTTTTAAATAATTTTAATATAACATATAATCCAATAAAAAATAAATTTAACAAAACGTGAAAATTTCGTTCAAAATTAAAGCGCCACATTAAATAGACATATATAACATCATTTTTTTGTTTTTGTTTAAATTTGGAACATTCTTTCATGAACAAAATTTCGCTTACAATATTTCTGTTTGGTAACGCACAGAATAACCATTTCTTATTAAATTTCATTTTCTTTTTTTAAATTTTACGTCTTGACGAGACAAATTAATGCCTAGACAAACGTCAAACTCAGCATATAAAAAACCCAGTATAAAATTACCGGATTTTTTAATTGGATTTTGACATTTGTCTAGGCATGAATTTATCTCGTCAAGACGTATAATAAGAACTAACAAAAATTTACAAATTTTTCTTTTTTGTTTATTAAAAAATTTTAGTTGTTACCATGGTTACGAATACACAAAAACCAAATTAAGCTAACTTTGACAAAATCAATTGCGATCAGCTGTAAAATTGAGTGCACCTTATGTAAATTCGTCTTAAAACACACCTTATATAAGCCTGAGCTGATGTCAGCGTTGTCATTATTGGTTTTTTTCGTGGGTCGGTTTAAGAAAATGTACTGAATTTATTAATAGCCAAAGAACTCTGACCGCTACACAAATTTTTGGTAAGCAAATGTCAAATATTTCTGTCTAAAAGGGCATACGAACTCTCGTAAGCTTATTTTGAAAAAAGCTACTCTCAACAGGGAAAAAAAAAACAATCTGTTGCGTTTTCTTCTTCTCACGTCATATTGATGTAATATATTTTTACTGACATAAAAGCTAGTTTTTCTTTAAATAAAATAACTTTCATTAAAACCGAATGAATTTGTAAAAACTATGGCGATCTTTACAACTACCCAGGCAGAAAAAGACAATCAAACCGATTCTGTCCTGACGTTGGGAGAGGACTCCCAATATCAAAATAACGTAAATTTAACAAGTTAACATTGCTGTCTCGATGTTAAAATGATAACGGCAAATGGGCGTCTTTCGACTCTTGGTGTTTTTGTTGTAGCAATACTGTAAATTTAAACTTCCGGTATTAGAATAACATTTTTTATCTCTTCTGTCTTGGGAGTTCGTCTTGCTTGTTTAGGCTTTTAAATAAATATGTTTATATGAAGCAAAATAAAACATGCAAGACTTTCCAACGCATCTTAAAAGATTTTTTAGTTTTTTCTTACGTTTATACATTTTTTTAAATTAAAAATATAACCATTTTTTATTTTGAAAGCAAATTTGACATTTACAAACTAGGATTGCGATTTTGTGTAGTACTGTAATGGTACAATATTTTGAAAGAGTCAAAATTTTGTGTTTACAGGGCTGTCTTCGTACAACATTTTTGGACCATCGTTTTAGAATCATATATTTCTGCCTGGGTATGTATAAAATTTACTTTCACTACCAAATTCATACATAGTTCCTCAGCTACTCCCCACAAAAGTTTTTAATGTGTTTTTTATAAAAGAAAGTTGATAAATAAATTCGAAATAAAAACAATAAACATTATAATAGTAAATAGAAGTTAAGTTTTAAAAGTTTGGCTTTTGTGAGACCCCTGGCAAATCATGGATCGTGTTTCGAAAAATTTTGTTCGCATATTCCTTAAGTAGTGTTCTTAATCTCGTAGTGTACAGACGTGCTTACGCGAGTATTAATTAAAACGAAAATATTTGTAATTAGTAACAAAAAAAAAACTAAATAAATATTTGTAATAAGTAACAAAAAAAACTAAATAATATATGTATGTACATACATACATTACATAAGTGAAAAAAGAAATGAAAATAAAAACAAATTCAACAGAAAAAGCAAACGGTTAAGCATTAAATACATTCCTCGCTACAGGCTACCGAACACAACCAGCCAAAAATAGAATACACGTGTGCTTATGAGAATAATTTTTTAATTGCTACAATGCAACACAACTACGGGTTGCTGTCAATGCTAATTTTGTGGCGTGGTCGAAATTAAACTAATTTCTATTTTTATACGCGACAGATAACTGATTAGTGCTGCCAATACGGTAAGATGCAAAAATATGGCTTAAACAGTACAAAAAGACTTTAGGTGGCACCACAGAAAGTCATATTGCTTATATGTTTATTTTGTAGTGGTAGTCTAGTAAATATTTCAGTAGCAGCCAGTCGGACACAAATTTAGCAAGAAACTTTTGTGTTCGTGTGTTCCTGTGTTCTTGTTGCTTGAATGTGTTTAATGCATTAATCAGTAACAGTAATCGTCGTGACAGTGGTCCTAATAGCCGAAATGCTTACATTGTGTTAAGCTCCACAAGCGTTAGCAATGAAAACATTAGAGATCCTGAATTTAATAGAAACTATTTAAATGCAAAACCAAAAGCATTTACAAACAATTTAAGTGCAAGTGCTCCTTACTTAAATAAGTGTACTGAACAAGGGACAAAATTAGTCCAATCTCTTTTTAAGAATTATAAAAAAATACTGAGGTACTATTCTCATCGCGGTCTTCTTTGTCAAGTTCTGGTGTCGCACCTATAGCTGCTAAAGGCGCTGTTAGCCCAATTTCTGCGTATGCTCCTAAGATCCAGGTAGGGATAGACCGGTACGTAACAGTTCTTAAAAAGGGAAAAAGTCCAAAGCCGGCAGAAGCATCTCAACCTGCAAAAATTTAAAAAGACGATGAAAGGCCAACCTCAACGCAAAATCGTTTTGCCATTTTGCAAAAAATCCATACGCTTTGTTTTTATCATTGCAAACGGTAATCATAATCAAAACAACAAACATATGAAAAATAAAAAAATTCAATTAGTAGCAGTGATGCCAAGTGTAGGGATTTTTCCCTTTTTGTAGGGATTTTTTTTTAAAATATAACATGTAGGGAAAAAGGGAAAGATTTCTTACTTTTTTCGAATTGTAGGGATTTTTTCAATTGCAAATTTTTGTTCACAACTAAAAACTATATACTTTCCAAATGTAAACTTTAAAACTTAAAAAAATATGTACTTCTCTTTAAGTGTATCATTAGAAAGTCGTAAATCTGGTTATACCTCTATTATATGAAGTAAGTAAATGCGAGTGGCATTTTTATTAATATATAATGAGAAGCAAACACTCGTTCAAGGTGTATATACATATGTATATTAGAGCTGTGTAGCTCATGAACGAACGGGTCAAAATGAACGGATCACCGAATTGAACGAAGTGATCCGGTTATTTTACGGAGCGCTTTTCGTTCAATTGTGTTCCGTTCAATGTTTGTTTCTTCAGGTCTTTTTTATGTCACAATTTCGTTCGTTCAGATGTGTTTTTTATGTTATGTTCTTTTGTTTCAGTTGATTGTTTGTGTATTGATAAGAGTTGCTTTAAAAAGTTTGCGAATGTGCGTACATATTTCTTTTGAGCATCGCTGTGGCACTGCCATAATTTTTTTTAATTTGGTTTAACAGTCTTTTTCTAAGAAGTTTGATTTATTATAGTGTTTGTGTTTTTATGGATTACTATACACTTTTTACACAATTTTTATACCTATATGGATTATTTAAATTTTATTTCACAAAAAGTTTTTTCTATTTTGAATGTCAAAACCACAAGCTATGTCAAAACAAATCTTTAAAAAAACATGTTGCCGTACTGTCGTTCAGAAGTGAACGATTGAACGAACGGGTTAATTTTTGTAAATTAAACGAAACTGAGCGATCACTGAAATGAACGATTTGGCACAGCTCTAATGTATATACATAGGAGGTATCGTAACAGCAGCTGATTATTGTTTGCTGGTACAAATAATTGTCAAAACAACACATAGAAATTGCTATATTATATTTGATGACCCAGTTAAAGTAGCATTGTTGAACGGAAACTTTATAATGCCACCTTGTTAAATGATCCTTGCACTTGTTTTTGATTCAGAAAACAACGACTTTACTCTTGTTGGTTGAAAGGCGAGAAGCTCATGGGATGGATGGTGCCGGTAAAAGATGACGACCTTTACCTTAGTAAAAATTTTATAAAAAAAGAATGCCTGAAAACTTATTGTGCCATAAGGTCACCTTATGCTTCCTTGCCAATAGGTGACCTTAATGTCGGCAGTGAATGTGAAGAATTGTTGAAAACGTTTCCAAAAACCAGTGCTTTACATAAAAGATTTGATTGTCCACAATTCAACACAATTGAACTTTAAGAAATGCAAAGAAGACTGTCACTAAATGATAAGTCAATCATCGAAGAAATGGAATTTTAAAATGCTGAAGTAGCCATTGGAAATAATAACAAAAATTAATATCAATTTAAATTGTTGCGCGATAAGTGTAAATTTTACTTATACTTACTAACACAAGAATGCTTAATATTGGAATATAGTTTTTTTAATATGAAAAGCAAATATTGTCTAAATTTGATGTTGAATTATTTTGGTCCAAAATCTGCATATCAAAAAATATATGACAATTTGATTTTTCCAAGTTTTGCAAAAATATCAAAAATTTGACTTAGTTTGCTGACGCCAAAAGGACTTTTTCTGTTGGTACTGACGTACCTTAAAAAAAAAACAAATAAGCTATGAAATGCCAAATTCTATTTGCATTATCAAATCTCATTTACAAAGTATTAGTTTTAAATGCACATCTAGTAATATAACAAAATGATTA
Source organism: Melanophora roralis (assembly GCA_963583895.1). Taxonomy (NCBI): domain Eukaryota; kingdom Metazoa; phylum Arthropoda; class Insecta; order Diptera; family Rhinophoridae; genus Melanophora; species Melanophora roralis. Next base: position 58,396,081 of record OY757189.1, on the reverse strand, counting down.
TACAGAATTGCATAAATAATTTTTTCGATATAATATTTGTAAGTTTTCTGTTGTTTTTATGTTATTTTTATGTTATTCTTGTAGTATTCTTGTTTTTTAATGTTATTTTAATTCGTTTTTATGTTATTATATAAATGAACCTGAATTTATGTAGCTGAATTAAAAATGTACAATAAAAATTAAATTAAATTTTTTTAAAAATTGAAAAAAGTAGTGTAAGGAAAAATGTAGGGAAACAAAAAGTGGGTGTAGGGAAAAAAGGGATTATTTCCCCATAAGTGTAGGGATTTCTAAAAAAATCTCCTGGCATCACTGATTAGTAGCTTGTTAGCTTTCAAACAGAGTAGGTGTATGTCGCATGTTTTTATTTTTCAGAGAGAGCTAAAAATGTTTTTTCTGCACTGCAGCGTTGCCAATTAGTGTGTAATTATCCAAAAATAATTTGAAGTTCTTTATGTGTGCAATATAGGTAGAGCTAAAATTTTTTTGATAATTACAGTAAGAAATTGATACCAAGCTACATAAATTTATGCAATTTAAAAACTTTTTCATAATTCAGGTAAAAACCTACGGACATATATATAAATTTTTTACAGCATTTTAGAAAAAAAATATTTATAATAATTATGTGGGATATTAAGTGGGAAAATCTTTTTTGTTTTCTTTAAACATATTCAAAGAGGCTGAGTGCCTTGTATGCAACCAGTTACTAAAGAATATGTTTGCATCTCACCTTAAGTGGCATACAATGCATACTGAGTTTCATTCTGTTTCAGGAAAAAAACTAAAAGAAGATTTTCGACTCAAAAATCTTTGTATCCAAAATAGATACTCAAATAACTCTACCAATACAGATAGCCAAATCAAGGCTTCACATATCATCAGCTTAGAATTAGCTAAAAAATATCGTTATAACAAAACAAAATATTAATAATTTTATATTTTGCCTTGAAATAAAAAAAAACATGAGCTTACAAAACACTGATACACAAAAACAAATATAGTAAAAACAATACTTTAATTTTTTTATAAAAATCAATTATTTTGGTTTTTATTTTTACATTTTTCAGTTAGTACTGTATTACTGAATGAGCGCGATATGTTGTGCTATGTTTTTATTTTTTTTTTATATATATAATTTGTTATGTTCCGTTTTTTCACTTAAAATGCAGATTTGTTTTTTTCCAAATTTGCAGTTCTTATAAAAAAAAAATAATGGCAACGCTGACAATAATACTCTCATTTTAAGTGCGTTTCTCTTTGTGAAGACCACTGGTCTAAAAAGACCTCTATCGTAAAACCACCACTGCGTTATCTGCGAGGATCCTGGGAAAGAAACGACAAAGAAAAATGTGACTTCTTTGCAAATCTTTTAAAGAACGCGTTCACTCCAAATACGTGTACTTGTATGAGCGAATTACCGCTTGTTGTTGCTAGGCAGCCTACACAAATACGATTCCAGTTCTTAGAAGTCGTAGAGGCTATTAATGATTTAAATGCTAAAAAAGCTCCTGGATTTGATAAAATCAGTAACAAAATGCTTTTAGAGCTACCTAGCACAGCAAAAAGAATAATACTTTTTATTTTTAACGCCATATTAGGGCTTGAACACTTCCCGCCAATGTGGAAAGTTGCTTTGGTAAAGATGATTCCTAAACCTGGAAAAGAGTCTTCCAAGGCTGAATCTTATAGACCTATCAGTTTATTGCCAACCATGTCGAAATTGTTTGAGAAATTGTTAAAAAATAAGTTGACTCCGATCTTAAATGATAACGACTGCATTCCCAATCACCAATTTGGTTTTAGACGACAACACAGTACCATTGAACAGAATCACAGGTTGGTTCAAGTTACAGGAAAAACGTTTGAGGAAAAAAATATTGCTCTGGGGTCTTTATAAATGTTTCTCAAGCATTTAATAAAGTCTGGCATGAAGGTCTTTTGACAAAACTAAAGCTGAACTTGCCTTTAAATCTCTGTAACCTTTTGAAAAAATATATAACCAACAGATAGTTTATGATCAAAGAAGGGGACCGCTTCAGTAGTCCTAAACCAATTGGGGCTGGCATTCCCCAAGGCGGCATTCTAGGACCGATTCTGTACCTGCTTTACACAGCAAGAACGCCAACCGATAGAAACACATACGTCGACATTTGCTGATAATACTGCCTTTCTCAGTACTCATGAAAATTCTAAAGTGGCCTCAAAACAACTACAGCACCATATAATACAAGTAAAAAAACGGGCACAGTTATGGGGAGTAAAAATTAATGAACGAAAATGTACTCACGTAAATTTTACTTTACGCAAAGAAACGTGCTCTCCCATCATTATTAATAATCAGATGGTGCCTCAACACCTTGAATTGAAATACCTTGGCATTCACCTAGAACGTCGTCTCACATGGAAGTCACACATAGATGCTAAGTTACTACAAATTAAATTGAACACAGTCCAAATTTATTGGCTGATTGGTAAAAACTCAGTACTTCGTCTCGAATGTAAACTTAGCTCTACAACTCAATTCTGAAGGCAATTTGGTGCTACGGGATACAACTATGGGACACTACCTCTGCGTCCAACATAGAGAAAATTCAACGTCGTCAAAATAAAATCCTAAGAATGATAAATGATGCACTTTGGTACTATAACATGTTCCACTAGTTAAGTGCGAAATCCTAAACTATGTGGACAAGTATTTAAATAAGCTGGAAACACATCCAAATCCGCTCGCTCGAAACATCTTACAGCATGGCGGACACACTCGCTTGAAGAAGAAGGACACCCTTGCCCTAATATGAAACCATCCGAAGTGAATATTTTTATTTGAGAACATTAATTTCAGTCTGGCACTGGCTGGGAAAATTTTAAACAGTTATTTATAAGATTTGAAAACGTATTGTTAGTTCACAGAAGTGAAGATTCAATAAAAAAATACAGTGAACTCGCGGAAACGTGAATATCCAGAATCGTGAACATCCAGAAACGTAAACACTTTTTATTTAACATTAACTACTCTAAAACGTAAACAAACATTGAAAGCTTTAAAACATGAACAGTTTTTTCTGATTAGTTTTGGGAGTCCCCGAATTATGCAATAAAAGGATCTATAAGCGTTATACATAGTTTTATTTGCAAAAGGTTGATTTTTGTGGTCAGCATAATAAGACAATTATGTATTACCCAAAAAACTTAGGTCTTAAAATTTTTAAATTGGACTTTTCGAGTTAAAGCGTTGTTAAGTTTTAACTAGATTTGAATGTTTTTGAACTAGTAACAATTAATTGATAAAAAAGATTAAATTCGTTAGAAAATAATTAAAACATATGCAATCAAAATGTGAACAAAATCGGAAACATGAACACCCTTGGTAAAAATTAGTTCACGTTTCCGCGAGTTCACTGTATATACATATGAAAATAAAAAATAAAAAAAATATTTCTTTATACATATGTACATAGTTTATTAAATAAGGTTCATTCGTTTACTTTCCCAGTAAAGCCCAGTTACTTAGCAACTACTGAGTAATTTTACCAAATTTCTCTCACTTAAAATTTTTTAAGTTAAAAGAAACTGAACGGAAAATTTTAACAAAAAGTGTACCTACTCAAAATAGCTGATAGATTTAAATATATTGCAATTACTTGATTACTCAAAAAATGAATAAAATTTTTTAGGCAAAAACAAGCCTAAGCTAAGTTAACTTGGCTTTGGGGATAAAGTCTATTACGATCGCCCCCACAAACAATGGGCTTGCTCCCTATGGCAAATTTTTTTTTTCAGAAATGCTACCTTTACTTTGAGCACACGAATATATGGACATCCAGCCAGACAGATATGCTTAAATTGGCTAAGGAAGTGATTCTGAGTCTGTCAGTATAATTTAAGTTGAGTCTCAGACTATTCTTTTTGTACGTCATCTGGAGCAATACATACTGCTAGGGAAAGACTTAGCGTTAATAAAAAAAAACACGAATATTTAATTTTGGAAAATAATTGGCTGCATCGAGCACCCAAGTATTCAGCACTTTTTTAACTTAAAAAAAAGGAAATATTAAGAAGAAAAAGCCGCAACAAAATTGATTTGGATATTCTAAAATGTGTTCGGAACTCAACATACTCTTTTCCTTCTTAAACACAATTTAGGCTGAAAAAATCTTGGTTTTTTTAACATTTTAAACAAAATTATATCGTCTTCATCCTTGCTTTTAGATGATGACTCTAAAAGGAACAATACTGCATTTTGCAAAACATAGACATGTCTGGTTGCATTTACTTTTTCCCCTTAACTTGAGGTAATAGCTATATCTCTTAGCTCTTCCATTGTTTTGCCTATAAACATTAAATTACTTTTTATACCACTTTAATTTTTCTTGTTATTCAACTTGTTAGCTGTTTATTTTTTCACTTTTTTTTTTACATCAGAAAACATGTTTTATTTTACTAGTAATTTTTACTAGTAAAATTTTGTCTAGTAAAAATTTTTAAATACTCAGTAAGACAACTGTCACTTTGCGCTCTCAGTTTGTGTTCTTATTTACTGGATTTTGTGTAAACGAACGCAATCCAGTAAAAATATTCAAAAATTTTTAAAAACTTTGAGTAAACGAATGAACTTATTTTCAACGTTTATTTTATCGATATTATCATTTAATGGCAACTACATTTGTAAGTACTTTAATTTTGCAATTAAAATATATTTTTTGTATTATTCCGGGCTTATGATAGTTTCAAAATTAAACCGTATAACAAAGAAATGAAAAGCTAACATTAAAAAATTGAAATAAAACTGTTAACCAAATGTACAAAATTGAAAACTTTAACTCTTTTTGTTTTTTTTTTTTCCTTTTGCTATTTTTAAGTTCCTTTTGCTATAAACAACAATTTTTTTTACTCGCTCCCAATCTTGCAAGCGGGTCATGGAACATCGACTCAAAGTCATTAATACCAACACACGCAGTGTTTCATAAGGAAAGACGTTATGATTCGCTTGCTGCCGAATTATAAGTAGAATATAATTTATTTTGTGTTATTACCTTGCATGGAAGCTAATCTGTCGTCTTCCGACATTAACCTGAGTTTGAAAAATCTGTTGGGTCTTATATCATAATATTTATTATATATTTAACTTCTCTCTTTCGCATTGACTCAATTAAGCAATAGTGTTATAGACAGAACTGTAATTTTGATTTCGACTTTTTTCGCCAAATTCAATGTTAAAATTCCCAAAAATCGCCAAGTCCTCTTTTTTAGTTTTTGAGAATAAAATATGTTATTTTATAATAATAAAAAAAAAATTTTTTAAATCCTAAAATATAAATTTTTCCTGAATCGCAAAAATTTGCCAAAAATTTAAAAAAGGTCGCCATGATAAATATTTTGTTAAATTTTTATTAAAAACAAGGAAAAATTATTAGTGAACACAAAAAAGGTGCAATGTTTGCTAAAAAAAATTCTACTTAAAGAAGAAAAACTTAGTTTTTGTGGTAAATGTTAACCAAATGTTAGATATACACAAATATGTATGTATGTGCGTAGTTGCAATTTTATATCGATAACGATATTCACTTATAGTCAAGGCATTCCTCGCTGTCTTTTTGTTCGGAATACATTGTGTGTGAATCGAATTTATTCAACATATCTTGCGAAAGAACAAAAGAAGTGCAACATGTTCCATTTATATTAATATAACTTTTAACTCGTAGTAACGCGTCAAGAAGTTCGCATTACATTCTGTTTCGAAAACGAATCTTAGTTTAGTTCCTTATTGAAAAATACTCTTTCAACACAGGCACTACTAGTTGGAATAGTAATACAGTCAAATCCCGATAAATTGTACCCCGATAAATCGTAATTCCGGAAAATTCGTAATAAACTGTCGGTCCCTTGAAAAAATCTCGGTTATTCGTAAAATTTCCATACATTAATTCGTACTCTTTTTCAAATAAATCGTAATTATTTGCTAACTACCACTTATAATTCGTAATAAAAACAACAGAAACATGGAAAGAATAATTTTTTGTTACCGCATTACACGTGTTTTACACTAAATAAATAAATTTGCTTTTTTATGTTATGTATTTATTTTGAATTTTATTTTAAACATTTGTTTTTTATGTTTCTTTTTATTCGTTTTAGTAAATAAATTAGAAGCCCCCGTTAATTTGTACTTATCTTATTTTAACCCCGTTAAATCGAAACCCCCCTAAGTCGAAAACCCCTATAACTCGTAAGAAATGACCGGTCCCTTGCGATTACGAATTATCGGAATTTTACTGTATAATAATTTGTTCGTGTATGTGCCTCGAACTTTATATGCATGTATATAAAAATACCAGAATTAAATTATTAGTTGTTCGTATTACATATAACGACTATTGAAGCAAATTCATGACTTTAAAAAGTAGCAAAATCGCCAACTATTTCTTAATCACCAAAAAATGGCCATGTTGCCAAATTAAAATTAGGACGCCAAACAAGTTTTTAAATCGCCAGATTTGACATCCCTGGTTATAGACTGTCCACACATTTGTTGCGTATTATTTTTTTTTTAATTTCCATTTATTTTATACCCTCCACACAAGTGATAAGCGTATATGTATATAAGTTTGTCATTTCGTTTGTAATTTCTTTATTATACATTTGCGACCCCATAAAGTATATATGTATATTCTGTATCCTTATAGATATCCTCGAGAAAATCAGTATTGAAATTTTTTGACAAGTGTGTAGGAACTGAAATTTTTTTACTCATATATTATTGATTATCCAAATTTAATTAGCTGTAAAAGTTATTATTCGCTCTCAAAAATGTCTATGGAAAACACCATAATTGAGTCGATAATTGGGGTCAAATGACGAATTAGAGAGGGAAGAACGTTATTGGATTTAAGTGGAAACATGCTATTAGGGGTTGGTCGGTTTAGTTGGATGTTGTTAAAAACAAAACAAAAAACAATAAATAAATTAGTTAACAGTTAATTTGCATTTGAAAAATTATATCGTATTTTTTCTCGCCATGGATGATTAACAATCAAGTGTTGTCAAACACTGAACGTGTTAGTATGTGTGGGTATGGGTATTTGTGTATTATTTTAACATATTAGAGAAATGTCTTGTGGTTAGTTTGTAAGCTTTATTAATTTCCTAATTAGAATAGCTTCTGTTTTATACATATTCATGTTCAAACGCATACATACATACATATAACTTTAAACACATGCTAATGCAAATACCCTTACACTTATTGTTTTGTTGCGCTGTTAGCATTTGTTTGACTGATGAAAACTGACAAATTAGTTATGCTTAAAAAAGAGGCTCGTAAATGAATTCCAAAAATGCTAGAAAATGCCTTAAAAAAAACAAACAATAGAATGCTAAGAGTGTGTTCAATCATAAATTGGTCATGCATATGCTCGAAATGTGATTTAGTTATGTATAAGTCCAAACCTAATCAAAAATAGTGAGGCACGTGGGTCATAAAAAACCCGTCCAGAAGGGTCTTATGAAAGGAGATGACAATTTTTTTTAGCGACAAAGCATTTATTTTCGACTTAAAAGCGAAAGTATAAGCGATTATTTTAGTTGTACAGAAGAGTCAAAAATGAAAATGCTTACTGGGTAGCGTCGGCGCTTCTTAAAAATATAAAGAAACGTAATTTGTATTTTCATTCATATGTATGTATAAACCATTATAAATTGACATATTAAGAATTGAAAATTTTAACAAGCATATACTTACTTTTAGATGCAGAAGAAGCAATTGCGAATCGCATTGACAGCGTTTTTAATCGCTCACACATTTTAATCGAAGATCACACATGGATGGATATCTCTTTGTCTTACGTAGCGGCCAGACGTTAAATTTTTGGCTTTCAAGTTGCAATACACTAAAACATTTTTACTAACACACTCAAACTTTTCGAACTTGAAAGTAACCATTCAAGTCGCCTTTCAACTTGATGGTCAAGTTAACAGGTGATTTTAGTTATTTTTTAGTTTTTTTTACGTATCTGCTTATACAAATATTCTATCGCAAATAATTTTAACCAAATGTTCGTGTATGTTTCGTATACTAACATTTATAAATTAATTAATGTAAATAGTTTGTGTGTCGTTGTACCAAAATTCAGTCGCAAATAATTAAATATATAATAATAATAGGTGAAAAATGTTATAATAAAGATACATATGTATATATAAAACAATTTTTGTGTTTCGTTTAACAACTATTCTACCGCAAAGTGAGCATTTTAAGTTTATTCCTTGACGACGCCATCTTAAGAAATACAATTTATGATCAAGTTGATTGCCAAGTTGCGTGCAGCCTACGTTCCAATCATCAATTAGAATGAATTTGACAAAAAAATAGGCCGTGTGAATTAAAACCAGCCAATGCTAATACTTGAAATTTTTAAGTTTAAACTAGCTTAAAGGTTCATTTATACGTGACTTAACCATACCACAGTAAACAACTGTGCGAACCAAATTTATGGGCAACACTGTATTTGATTATAGGTGACTTAACATTACGCCATAATCAGAACCTTAGAAACCAATTAAGTTTTGGTTTTTATGGCAACGGTTATGGTTATGGCGTTATGGTAAGTCACATATAATTGAACCTTAAAGGTGAATAAAAATTTAAGTTAAAGCTAGTACCTTATAGTAACTAGTAGAAACTAGTTCTTCAGCTTTGACTCAAAAAAAGTGTGAATAAAAACTAGTGAAAGCTTCAAAATATTAGTTTATCCCAGCAAAAACTTTACTTACAAACTTTTTTGTAATGACTTCCTTAATTCATTATTTTGTAACCTTAATTACCACTTTTCTTCTATTTGTTATTTAATTTGTAATGACTTATTAAAAGCACGTTATAGTTTGAAAAATAATTTAAGCTCGATAATTATTATTATAAATCAAGTGCATTCGGATTACTTCAACAAATCAAAAAGAACAAAACCTGTTGTTTTAATATATTATTTTACATTAAAAAAAAAAAGTGTTTCGGTGGCCTAAAGGTAGCGTGCTGATGCTTAAGTGCGAAAAGTCTTTGGTTCGAATCTCATCTACGGTAAGTAGAAAAAAAAAGAAATTTTTTAATTCAAGTTTTAAGTATATAAAATATAAAAAAAGATTTCTTATTTTAAAACTATTTGCGACTACTTAGTATACCCTTCACATAGTGATAAGGGTATAAATCAGTTTGACATTCTGTTTCTTATTTTTTTATTATCCACTTGCGACCCCATAAAGTATATATATATATTTTGGATCCTTATAGATATGGAAGTTGATATAGCCATGCCCGTCTGTTGAAATCAAGTTTCTGGAGTCAAATAAAAAGGAACGGACCACTTATTGGTGTCAAACTGTTAGAAATATTCCGCAGACAATCGCTATTTAAAATCAGCAAAATCGGTTTACTATTGACCGAGATATAAGCGAAAACCCAAAATAACCCATTTTTTTAGGAAAAAGTCCGTGCATATATCCCTATATATCTCAGTAAATATAGTCACTCTTACCACAAAACTTGGCACAGATACTTTTAAAGTAGGAATGTAAATAAGTTAAATTTTTTTTTAGATAGGATCAGGGGAAGTGGTATTTTTCCTACAATTGCACAAATTAGGTGAAATATTTTATGGGCTATATCTCGGAAACTATAACAGCTATCGACTTAAAATATTCTAAAAAAACTAAATGTATAATAAGACCTACACTTTAAAGATAAAATTTTTTGGGTGGGGCCAGAAGAAGGGGTAGTTCCCACACAAATTAACAATTTTTATGGAATTTTCGATACGCTATATCTCGGAAACTGTTACTGATATCGAAATCAAATGTTCTACAAAAAGTAATTAGACAATAAAACCTATGCTATAAAGAAAATGTTTTTTGGTGGGGGTGAAGAAGGGGTGGCTCCCATACAAATAAACAAATTTTTAAAAATTTTCTAATCGCTACACCTCAAACCTTCATCTATTTCTATTAGAGGTGAGCGATTCCGTGATTTTTAGGGAATATCGTTAATAGTGAATGCAATTTTAAAATCACCGGTTATTTAAACAGTGACGGTGATCACTGTTTAGCATTTTTTACTTCTTGTAAAAGAGTTATTTTAATCTCTGTTAAATTAATATACATAATGTTATTTTAAGCAGTGATAATGCGATTTTAGTTCTTTTTAACGAATTCCTGAACAACGCATTAGAAAAATAATTTAAATGATAAATAAGAATTCAAAATATTTATGAATAAGAAATATCAATTTTCAATAGGTATATAGTTACAACAATATCCCATATTTATATTAATATTTTTAATTTACTTTAAACAAAATAAGTTAAGTTTTAAAGCTCCCTTGGAGCATTGAGGTAAAGCTTTAATTTAGAAAAGCAGCTTACAATTCTTGTTAAATAGATTCCAAACATAAAAATATATACATAAAAATAGTTGAAATCTATTGCAACAAAAACAAAAACCTAATTAAAACAAATTACACAAATTAAGCTGTATATGTACATAACACAACTAACTATAATATAACATTTGTGCTTTTTCTCGTTTAAACGCATTCGTCGGTCATTTAGGACTTGCCCAGCTTTTGAAAATATTCTTTTACATGGAACTGACGATCCTAATGCACAATAATTTTCTTGAGCTATTTGAGAAAGATTTGGATATTTATATATATTTGTACTCTACCAATCAAAAATATTTTTATTTCTTGATAATTGAAAGTGAAGTTCAAAAAGCCTGATCGTAATAACTAAAATTTCATTTCAGCTAACGATTTATATACATATATTTACTCAAATGTCGTAATTCTAGAAATGAATTTTTGGCGTTAACGATTCAGAATTGTTTTTTATGCTATGCCTTATTTCGTATATAAGTTTTATATTGAAAATGTTTCTACTTATGTATAACGTGTTAAAAAATTTAATTATTCTTTTCTATATAACGAAAGCAAACTAAAAACTTCACACAAATTTTTTCGAAATATTTTTTTTTATTACGGCGTTGTTTGCGCAAATGAGCGAATTGTTTACTACTGTACCCTTACAAAGATTTTCGCTTCTCGCGTAAAGTTATATTTTTGTTAGCTGTGCTTTTTTTCAGTTTAGCTAACGATATGTATTTAAAATATATATGTGTATAAATCTGTTTTTGAGTATTAATGCTTTAGCCGGCTCATAGCCGAATTTTATCCGCCGTTGCGGACAAACAGTGCTCGGCGCAGATTTCTGACGACACCTTTCTGCTAAAGTTTTTAACACCACTTTCACAAACACACATATAAAAACATAAGCGCTTTACTTCTTTTATAGAACAAAGTGTAAACATGAACCACAAAAATTTTACTTTACATTTTGCAAAGTTTAACATAATAAGAGTAACATCGCAGGTAAGAGTTACTGCACATTATTTCAAAATGTTACTTTGAGTAAAATAATAAATTAAAAGTAACACTATAGTAGAAACAGTTACTTCACGGTTTATGTCACTGTCGTTACATGTCAAAATGTTATTTGAGTAACACGATAAATTAAAAGTAATAGTAGCAGTTACTTCACAGTTTATGTCACTGTCGTTACCAGTGATTTGCAAGTCACAGGTATAAAATCACAGGTACGGAAATATCGCTCATCTCTAATTTCTATTACTCATACGAACGCTAACATTTTGTAAAGTTTTCTGTAATTTTCAACTAAAATTCCCAAACCCACGCAAATATTTTTTGCCTCTTCAAAAAAAGTTTTAAGGTCTGCGTGGGCTTAATTCCTTTTAGTCTCAAAATATAGTATTAGCGCTTTTAAAAGAGGTAATCCTTTTTGTAAATCTATATCCTGTTTTTTTAGTAGGTATATCATTTAAAATATGTAATCCGGACAAAAATTCGAAAGTGCTCAGAGAAGTTCTTAAAAATACGGCTTTTATAAACGTTTCCGTATCTTTCCACTTGCGCAGAAAAAATTATTCTCATATAGTTTTCAATTAACGCGCTTATTAAAAAACCAAAATGGGTTTTAACTAATAATTTAATTTTCCCAATAAAATATATAGGTTTTCATAGAAATTTACCCAAAGCAGTGATACCTTTTTAATTACTCTTTTAAAAAGCAGTCATTTTGTATAGTCATTTTGCAGTTTAACGCTTTTGTGCCCTCGTTGTCTGCAAGTATGCAATACAAATTATGCTTAGTATACAAAAATATAAAACAAACATAAACGATAATATAAATAAGAATTTAGACAAACAAAATGTCTCTGTTATCTAGTGGTTAGCGCCCCAGCCTGAAAATCCCATGGTGCCGAGTTCAGTGCTTGACTCGGTTAAAACTTTTTTAATTTTTTTCTTCTGTTTTATTTTTATGTGTTTGTTGTTGATATTGTTTTTTTTTTCGTTTTCTGTTTTGTTGATCTCTTTTTCTGTTTTTATACCCTTCACATAGTGATAGGGTATATATCACTTTGTCATTCCGTTTGTAATTTCTTTATTATTCATTTGCGACCCCATAAAGTATACATATTCTGGATCCTTATAGATAGGGAAGCCGATTTAGCGATGTCCGTCTGTCCGTCTGTTGAAATCAAGTTTCCGGAGTCAAATAAAAAGATACAGACCAGTTATTGGTGTCAAACTATTAGAAATATCCTGGAGACAATCGCTATTTAAAATCAGCAAAATCGGTTCACTATTGACCGAGATATAAGCGAAAACCCAGAGTAACCCATTTTTTTTAGGACAAAATCCGTGCATATATCCCTATATATCTCAGTAAGTATAGTCACTCTTGCCACAAAACTTGGCACGGATACTCCCAAAGAAGGGACCTTTATAATGGAAAAAGTTTTTTCAGATTAGACCAGGGGAAGGGGTATTTTTTCTACAATTGCACAAATTTGGTGAAATATTTTATGCGCTATATCTCGTAAACTATAACAGCTATCGACTTAAAATGTTCAACAAAAAATAATTGTACGCAAAGACCTACACTTTAAAGAAAAAATTTTTTGAGTGGGGGCAAAAATAGGGGTAGCTCCCATACAAATCGACAATTATTATAAAATATTCGATACGCTATATCTCGTAAACTATAAAAGATATCGAAATGAAATGTTCTACAAAAAGTAATTGGACAAGAATGGCTACGCTTTAGAGAAAAAAATTTTTAAGTGGGGGCAAAAAAACGGGTAGCTCCCATACAAATCGACAATTATTATAAAATATTCGATACGTTATATCTCGGAAACTATAACAGATATCGAAATGAAATGTTCTACAAAAAGTAATTGGGCAAGAAGGGGTACGCTTTAGAGAAAAAAATTTTTAAGTGGGGGCAAAAAAACGGGTAGCTCCCATACAAATCGACAATTATTATAAAATATTCGATACGTTATATCTCGGAAACTATAACAGATATCGAAATGAAATGTTCTACAAAAAGTAATTGGGCAAGAAGGGGTACGCTTTAGAGAAAAAATTTTTAAGTGGGGGCAAAAATAGGGGTAGCTCCCATACAAATTAACGATTTATATGAACTATTCGATACGCTATATCTCGGAAACTATAAAAGATATCGAAATGAAATGTTCTACAAAAAGTAATTGGACAAGAATGGCTACGCTTTAGAGAAAAAAATTTTTAAGTGGGGACAAAAAAACGGGTAGCTCCCATACAAATCGACAATTATTATAAAATATTCGATACGTTATATCTCGGAAACTATAACAGATATCGAAATGAAATGTTCTACAAAAAGTAATTGGGCAAGAAGGGGTACGCTTTAGAGAAAAATTTTTAAGTGGGGACAAAAATAGGGGTAGCTCCCATACAAATTAACGACTTATATGAAATATTCGATACGCTATATCTCGGAAACTATAAAAGATATCGAAATAAAATGTTCTACAAAAAGTAATTGGACAAGAATGGCTACGCTTTAGAGAAAAAAATTTTTAAGTGGGGGCAAAAAAACGGGTAACTCCCATACAAATCGACAATTATTATAAAATATTTGATACGTTATATCTCGGAAACCATAACAGATATCGAAATGAAATGTTCTACAAAAACTAATTGGGCAAGAATGTCTACGCTTTAGAGAAAAAATTTTTTGAGCGGGGGCAAAAATAGGGGTAGCTCCCATACAAATTAACGACTTATATGAAATATTCGATACGCTATATCTCGGAAACTATAACAGATATCGAAATGAAATGTTCTACAAAAAGTAACTGGGCAAAAATGCCTATGCTTTAGAGAAAAATTTTTTGAGTGGGGGCAAAAATAGGGGTAGCTCCTATACAAATCGACAATTATTATAAAATATTCGATACGCTATATCTCGTAAACTATAAAAGATATCGAAATGAAATGTTCTACAAAAAGTAATTGGGCGAAAATGCCTAAGCTTTAGAGAAAAAAATTTTTGAGTGGGGGCAAAAATAGGGGTAGCTCCACTACAAATCAACAATTATTATAAAATATTCGATACGTTATATCTCGGAAACTATAACAGATATCGAAATGAAATGTTCTACAAAAAGTAATTGGGCAAGAAGGGGTACGCTTTAAAGAAAAAATTTATTGAGTGGGGGCAAAAAAAGGGGTAGCTCCCATACAAAATAACAATTTGTATGAAATATTCGATACGCTATATCTCGGAAACTGTAACAGATATCCACATCAAATGTTCTACAAAAAGTAATTAGAACACAAGGCCTACGCTTTAAAGAAAAAGATTTTCGGATGGGGGGTGAAGAAGGGGTAGCTCCCATACAAATTAAAAATTTTTATAAAATTTTCGATATGCTACTTCTGGAAAACTATTACAGCTATCGACTTCGATTATTCTACAAAAAGTAATAATCAAATAATTCATACATTTTGGTGAAAAAGTTGGAGAAGAGCAGGGGGACTAAAACATTTAAAGTTTTATTAACCTCTAAATATAAATAATGTCGAAAACTTTTAAAACTCTCGACCTCAAATCTTCTTCATCTATTTCTATTATTCATACGAACGTTAAAATTTTGTTATTTTTTCTATGGGCTTTAAAACTCGCACAAGGTTTCTTATTATATTATTTGCAGTACAAAATTACTCGGCTGGGTATATTTAAAGACCAATGTGAAGGGTATATAAGATTCGGCACAGCCGAATATAGCGCTCTTACTTGTTTGTTTTGCCTTTGCTTATGATTGCTAAGATGTGTTGAGTTTTTCTTATTTGACTTGCGGTTGATTTTATTTTGTGAAGGTTGGTAAATAAAAGCAATATATACACTTTCAAAAGCAGAGTGGTTTGTTGGTTGAATGGATAGAGAGTACGCCTTGCATCCTTAAGGCCGCAGGTTCGAGTCGATACTGTTATGTATGTAAGTAAAACTAATAAAATTAGTTTTTAGTAACATAAAAATATATGTAATAAAAAACATTAAATAAGTATAAATAAATATTAAAAAATAATATATATAATAAATAGGTAAACTAAATCGAAAAATATTTTTTTTTTTTTTTTAAATTTAACTAATATGTACTTTTATTTAAATCAATTAAAAAGGTTGTTCCATTTTAATAATAATTTTTAATTGATACTATCAATTTTTTTGCAGGCTGAGAATCAATTCAAATTGAATTGGGATTACAAATTTCTTAATTGAAATCAATTTTTTTATTTTTTCTGTGCGGATAGCTTTTTCAATGCTTTATTATACCCTTCACATAAGTGATAAGGGTATATATAAGTTTGTCATTCCGTTTGTAATTTCTTTATTATCCATTTGGGACCCCATAAAGTACACATATGCTGGATCCTTATAGATAGGCAAGCCGATTAAGCGATGTCCGTCTGTCCGTGTAATGGTTGAAATCAACTTTCTGAAGCCCCCCGATGTTGCATAGACCCGCAGACGGTCAGAGATAGTCGCGAAAAAAATCGATATTGAAATTCAGCAAAATCGCCCGATAAATGACCGAGATATAAGCAAAAAACCAAGACTACCTCCTTTTTTTGAGTCTACAACAACAACAAAGAACTATTTATGTATCTAATAATAAAAAAACAACAAAAAAGAAAAAAACAGATTCGGTCAGTGTACTGTCCACCCAGGTTCTCCATAACAAAGGATCAGTTCAACAGTTTTTACAAATCTTTAGGTTAAAATACAAAAAATTCGTCAGCACCCACTGCTCGGAAAACCAACCGCTAAAAACACCCAAAATCGATGATTGTCTGAGCAGCCTTAATGAGAACATAAAAAGCCGTTGATCATGCTTCTTCTTACTATCGTCAGACAAAATACAACAAAATTTTTTCAGCCGACGTGCAACAGCTTTTATCTGAAAAAAGAAGAGCCCGAAGAGAATGGCAAAAGCACAGATCACCCCAACTTAAAGCCAAATTGAAGGAATGTACAAACCAATTGAAAAATTTGCTAGAGGTTCACCGATTGGCATCTCTTAAGGAACACCTCGAAGGTCTAGACTCGACTCCTCAGACGAATTATTCACTATGGCGATCAGCGAAATATCTTAAAAGACCCGTTATCGCGAAACCACCACTACGTAATCTGAGAGGATCCTGGGCAAGAAGTGATGAAGAAAAATGTGATCTGCTCGCAAGTCATTTAACAAATGTCTTCACTCCAAATACATGCACTGACATGAGTAAATTATCGACTGTTGTTGCAAGATTTCCTATGGAAATACGTTTTCAGTTTTCAGATATCGTAGAGGCTATCAATAATTTAAATGCTAAAAATGCTTCTGGCATTGATGAAATCAGCAACAAAATGCTTTTGGAGCTGCCTTGCACAGCAAAAAGAATAATTCTTTTTATTTTTAACGCCATATTACGGCTCGAACATTTTCCACCAGTATGGAAAGTTGCCTTGGTAAAGATGATTCCTAAGCCGGGAAAAGATCCTTCGAAGGTGGAGTCTTACAGGCCTATAAGTCTGTTACCAACTATGTCCAAATTGTTTGAGAAATTGCTTAAAAACAAGCTGACTCCGATCCTGAATGAAAACAACTGCATTCCAGATCACCAATTTGCATTAAGAAATCAACACAGTACCATCGAACAAACCCACAGATTGGTACAGGTTATAAGAAAGACTTTTGAGGAAAAGAAATACTGCTCCGCGCTATTTATAGATGTCTCTCAAGCGTTCGACAAAGTATGGCATGAAGGCCTGTTAAACAAATTAAAGCTCAACCTTCCATCTAATATTTTTAACCTTTTAGAAAAATACATAATCGGCCGACAATTTATGATTAAAGAGGGAAACCAAATAAGTTCTTCTCAACCAATAGGTGTACCTCAAGGGATTATACTAGGTCTAATTCTGCACTTGCTTTACACAGCAGATATGCCCACAAACAATCTTACTCATACGTCGAGACTTGCTGATGATACCGCCTTTCTTAGTATTCATAAAGACCCTAAAGAGGCCACAAAACAACTTTAACATAACGTATCCCAAGTTGAAAAATGGGTAAAGTTATGGGGTATTAAAATAAATGAACAAAAACGCACCCACGTTACTTTTACGTTACGCAAGGAAACGTGCCCTCCAATTCTTATTAACAACCATACGGTGCCTCAACGACTTGCGACGAAATATCTTTGCATTCACCTGGATCGCCGCCTCACATGGAAGCCTCATATAGATTCGAAGCTGACTCAAATGAAACTTAAAACTGCTCGAATCCACTGGCTAATGGGTAGAAACTCTGTGCTACATCTGGATTGTAAACTTCTACTCTACAACTCGATTTCAAAACCAATTTGGTGCTACGGTATACAACTATGGGGCACTGCTTTCGCCTCTAACATCAAAAAAATTCAACGCCGTCAAAATAAAATCCTAAGAATGATAACTGGTGCTCCTTGGTATGTTAAAAACAGCAACATCCACAAAGATCTGCAAGCTCCACTAGTTTAATGCGAAATTTTTAATTATGTATGTGGACAAGTATTAAAACAAATACATCCAAATCCGCTCGCTCGAAATATTTTGCAACATAGTGGACACACTCGTCTGAAAAAAAGGGATACTATTGCACTAAGATGAAACTACTGAATTAATTAATTTTATTATGAGAACTTGAATTTTAGTCTGGCACTGGCTGGTCTAATAAAAATTAAATAGTTTTAAGATTTGATAACTTATTGTTAGTTTGCCAAAGGCGAAGACTCAATAACAAAAATATGAAAACAAAAAAAAAAATCGGTCATGTTAAAATTATTGAACAACACCCGAAACGAAAATTTTATTAGCATTAAGGTGGTGGCACATACAATCCGTCATACGTCATACGTCGCGTTTTTTAACTGACAGCGAATTTGAAAAACATGTTTTATTATGAACAATGTCACATTCAGTACGTCTCCTTCAACGCAACGTACTAAAGTTGGGCAACTTTCAACGTACGTCAAGTACTTTGACAACTACCAGCTGGTTCATAACCTTAATTTTGATTAGTTGCATGGTGAAATTATGTGTACCAGGTGGTGTTACGAACACAACTGATCTACTTTTTTCATGCATAAATCGAGACTGGGTAGTCAAAGTTATTTACTTTTACATATCTTTTTTTGACAACTGAGCCAACGAAAACTACAACAAAAACAATAATTATATTCACCAAACTTTGTTGTAGAATCACCACCACATCATCCGTTTATAAAGGATTCTATGTGCTAACCTCTTGCGCTGTTACGTTAATGTCAGTTAAAAAAGGCGAAGTATGACGTACGACGGATTGTATGTGCCACCGCCTTTAGTATTCATATATATAACAGGGTTGCCATACAAAGCTTAATTTAAGCATTTTTAAAATCGCTCCTACGACTTTCAGGGTTCTCATACAAAGGTAAAATGTAAGACCGACCTAAATTATTTTATCCATCCAAACATTTTGTGGAACATACCTACCCTCTACCTCCAGCCCCTAACATGGTTGCCATACAAAATTTTAAAAAATAAGGTAAAAACCGCTACAACTTCCCCGGAGTCGCCCCTAACAAGAAAAAATGTATTACATACCCCATTAGTTTTTCCTCCCAAACGTATTCCTAGAGCATACTTAATCCTTATCTTCACAGTTTACGGGGGTTGCCATACAAAATTTACAAAAATTATTTAAAAATGCCCACAACTTCTTTAAAGTTGGCATTAGAGCAATAAAGTGTACGACCGACCCCCATTACTTTTCCCTCCCAAACATATTCCTAAAATATATACTTACCCCCTATCTCCATGCCCGACCCCCATTAATTTCTTCTCCCAAATATATTCCTAGAACATACTTACCCCCAATCTCCGCGCCCTAAGGGGGTTTCCATACAAAATTTACAAAAATGATGTAAAAATGCCCACAACTTATTCAAAGTTGGCCTTAGAGCAATAAAGTGTACGACCGACACCCAATAGTTTGCCCTCCCAAACATATTCCTAAAATATAATTACCCTCTATCTCCACGCCCTAAGTGGGTTGCCATACAAAATTTACAAAAATGATAAGAAAATGCCCCAAACTTCTTTAGAGTCGGCCGTAGAGCAATAAAGTGTACGACCGACCCCCATTAGTTTCTTCACCCACACATTAACTTTGAACATACCAAGCCCCTATCTTCACGCCTTAAGGGGGTCGCCATACAAAATTTACAAAAATTATATGCAAATTCCACCACAACTTCTTCAGAGTCGGCCTTAGAGCAATAAAGTGTATCACCGACCCCATTAGTTTCTTCACCCAAACATTTACCTAGAGCATACCAACCCCCTATCTTCACGCCCTAAGGGGGTTGCCATACAAAATTTAGTTTCTTCACCCAAACATTTAGCTAGAGCATACCAGCCCCCTATCTTCACGCCCTAAGGGGGTTGCCATACAAAATTTACAAAAATAATATGCAAATTCCCTAAACTTCTTCAGAGTCGGCCTTAGAGCAATAAAGTGTGTCACCGACCCCATTAGTTTCTTCACCCAAACATTTACCTAGAGCATACCAACCCCCTATCTTCACGCCCTAAGGGGGTTGCCATACAAAATTTAGTTTCTTCACCCAAACATTTACCTAGAGCATACCAGCCCCCTATCTTCACGCCCTAAGGGGGTTGCCATACAAAATTTACAAAAATAATATGCAAATTCCCTAAACTTCTTCAGAGTCGGCCTGAGAGCAATAAAGTGTACCACCGACCCCAATTAGTTTATCCACCCAAACATTTTTGTGGAGCATACTTACCCTCTATCTCCAGCCCCTAACATGGTTGCCATCAAATTTTAAAAAAATTAGGTAAAAAAGGCTACAACTTCCCTAGAGTCGCCCCTAGAGGAATAAAATATATCACTGACCCCCATTAGTTTCCCCTCCCAAACATATTCCTAGAATATACTTACCCCCTTACTCCACCCTCTAAAGGGGTTGCCATACAAAATTTGAAAAAATTCTAGTTTTTTAAAAAAAACTATACAAATTTTTGTATTTTTGATATTTGCATACCTTGTTGCTTTCCATATCAAATATCAAGGCGTTTGTTTTGAATTTTTTGCGGTTTCTTTTACTGTTCAAAAATAATCGAATAGCATTAATGGAACTTTTATTTATTAAATTGTTTTCGATATACATATAAATAGCATCTAAAGGGCAAACTTGGAAAGGGTTACTAAAATTGTATCTCTTTTGTCTATACGAAATCGAAGAAGTGAACAAAAAATGCCTTCCGAGGTTGTATTTTTAAAAGATATTAAAGGACCATTATCTTGAAGTCCACGGAGAGACATACATATAATGCCTTCCGAGGAAAATTAAAGTTTTAATACAGACAGCAAACGTTTTTGATTTGCAATTTCTTGCTGAAGTTCTATTTTTGATATTTGTATTTGATTTCCCCCCTGAAAGTGAAAGTCTTCAAAAAGCATTTTTTCAAAAGCAACAGCATCTTTGAATATGCAATATATTTGTTTAATAAAAAATATATAAAACGTTTGTTTCATGCCTTCAAATATTTTTATTTATTAAATCAAATATAAAGTTTAAACGTTTTGGGGGGGGGGGGAATTTCCTTTCCCCCCACCCGCCCTTGAAACAGCGCCAAAACTATAAGGAAGGAGACTTGTTTTTCTGAGTTGTCACAAATTGCATTGTCTCCTTATTTTGCACAGTACATAATACACTGAAGTTCTAATCTTCGAATATGCATGCTTCTTACCGCACTGTACAAGCAAGCATACGACTTACCAGCGCGTTACTCCTGGTCTTAAACAGTTCATTTGCTCCTGTGCCTTATTATTTTTGACCTGGTAAAAAATTTTCGATGTCATTCTATTTAGGCCTATACAATTTTCAATACCTATGGTTGATTTTGTGATATCTTCATCGCCACTAGTACCAGATATAATAGTGAAAAATCGCCGATTCTACGTAAAACGGAACAAATTAAAAAAATTGATTTTTTTCTTTATTAAAAGAAAACGATGAACTTACGTATAAGCGAAAACGAATATGATTAAATATTAAAAAAATTTGGTTCATATATTATTTTTACTTCTTTTGCAAGAGCAAAAAAACCGACTCTTCTTTTTACGTTTTGATGGGAATGTCACACCCGTCATATAGTTTCAAAGGTTTTTCCTTAAGAAAAATTTGTATTTTGTAGAAGTAATGAATCATATGCAAATTAAAACACTTCCAACTACCGTAAAAACAAAAAAATTAAACCCGTTCTCAAGAATATTTTACACAATTCCATCTTAGAGTCTAAATTATCTTAAATTCAAATTTGTATGGTCGCAGCCGTTACAGGCTTCAAGTGATCATTACGAAAAGTGGCTACAGCATGATCCCAGAACTTTGAAAAACTTTGTCAGAAACAGAGTAGCACAAATTCTCAGCGTTGTCAGCAGCAATAATTGGAAGGATGTTAACACCGAAGAGAACCCAGTAGATCTTGGGAGACTTGGCTGCGGTCCTCCTGAACTTGCGCAGAATCCACTCTGGTGGAATGCGCCCCAATGGCTAAAGCAACTCACGTCTCTATGGCCAAGCCCCAGAACATTCGATCCTTATGATCTAGAAACGAAAGAAAGTGCTCGCGTCTCGATAGAAAATTTTTACGTTAAACTAAAGACTGGTGAAGACGGCATTCTAGAATGATTCTCCTCTCTTAATCGAGCGCTACGCGTCCTAAGCTATTGTATAAGATTTATAACACGGCTCAAAAAGAAGAAAACCTTACACGAAATCTTCATAACGACAGACGAAATCTAAAGCATCAAGGTTGGACTCATATCGACTGCTCAGAGAACGTATTTTTGTTCATATATATTTATTCCCCATAACTTTGCCCATTTCTCAACTTGGGATACGTGTAATTGCAGTTGGTTTGAAGCTTCTTTAGGGTCTTTATGAGCACTAAGGAAAGCAGTATCATCAGCAAATGTTGACTTGTGTGTAAAACTATTGGTTGGCATATCTGCTGTGTAAAGCAGGTATAGAATTGGACCTAGGTTGAGAAGAACTTATTTGGTTTCCCTTTTTAATCATAAATTGTCGGACGGTTATGTATTTTTCTAAAAGGTTGAAAATATTAGATGGAAGGTTGAGCTTTAACTTGCTTAACAGGCTTTCATGCCATACTTTGTCGAACGCTTGTGAGACATCGATAAAAATCGCGGAGCAGTACTTCTTTTCCTCAAAGGCTTTTCTTATAACTTGTACCAGCCTGTGAGTTTGTTCGATGGTACTATGTTGACTTCTAAAGCCGAATCGGTGATTTTGATGCTGTTATTGTCATTCAGGATTGGATTCAGCTTGTTTTTAGCAGTGTTTTTTTTTAATAATTTTGACATTGTGGGTAACGAACTTATTATCTTTACTAAGGCAATTTTACATATAGGCGGGAAATGTTCAAGCCGAATTATTGCGTTTCAAATAAAAAGAATTATTCTTTTAGCTGTAAAAGGTAGCCCTAAGAGCATTTTGTTGCTTATGTTATCAACGTCAGGAGCTTTTTTACCATTAAGGTTAGCAATAGCCTCTCCAACATCTGTAAATCGGAAACGTATTTCTAAAGGACGTCAAGCAACAACTGGAAGTAATTCCCTCACGTCTGTGCAAGTATTGGTAGTGAACACGTTTTTGAAATGATTTGCGAACAGATCACATATGTATTTCTTCGTCATTTCTAGCTCAGAATCCTCTCAGATTACGAAGTGGTGGTTTTGTAATAACGGGTCTTTTAAGACGTCTGGCTGATCGCCATAGGGAATAATTTGTCTGAGGAGTCGCGTCTAGACCTTCGAGGTACTCTTTAAGTAATGCCATTCTGTGAACCTCCAGCAAGCTTTCTAATTGGTTTTTACATTCTTTCAGCTTACTTTTCAGTTGGGGCGATCTATGCTTTTTCCATTCTCTTCGGACTCTCCTTTTTTCAAATAAAAGTTTTTCCACATCGTCAGAAAAAATTTTGCTGAACCTGGCCTGACGATATGTAGAAGACGCATGTTCAGCGGCTTTTTTAATGTTTTCATTTAGGACTCTCAGACTATCGTCTATGTCTCCGGGAGTTTTTAGCGGTTGGTTTTCCGAACAGTGGGCACTAATATATTTTTTTATATTTTAACCAATTTACTCTTGTAGATAACAAAAAATTAATAGTTGCTATTTGGTGAGGACTGCAAATAGTGATTATTGTGGGTGAGAAGTCGGAAGAGAAACCCAAGCAGGCTAACTTTAATATTGTCCGTTTGCCAATAGGTTAGTTGTTCAGTTGAAATAACGAAAATTCCAATTTCTGACACGGAATCATACAAGACACGACCTCTGGGACTAATTAGGCGGGAGCTCCAGTATGTGTTCTTAGCATTATAGTCTTCAGATGATATGAAGCGGGGATCTAATGATTTGTAGAAACTGTTGTACTGATACTTCGTTATGAAGAATCCGGGTGGACAGTAAACTGATGAAATAACAAGTTTATGGAAAAATTCATTGATGCAGACGTTCATAGTTAAGATATAGCATTTCGAGGGGCCGCCCAACTATTGGTGTTTAATTCTTGATTTGATTAGAATAGCCGAGCCACCACATGATCTATCCCTAGAATCCTTTGAATCGTAAAAAGAATAGCCGCTAATTTTTAAAGCGCTTCTAGATTTCATATGAGTCTCAGAAATCAACATAACATCAATTTGAATTTGACTGTGCCAATGGCGACATGTTTGTAGTTGGCATACTCAATGGCTGGGGAGGGGGAGAAACTACTTTCGACTTAGATGAGCGCCCAACCGAATTAAAAATAGCACAACCTCTTTAGTTGGCAGTGTGGTTTCCACCGAAGTTGCTGCATTTCTTCACCCCAGGATCATCTTTTGGCTTGTCGCAATTAGACGTATCGTGCAGAGCCCCACAAACAAACCCAAACGGGCCCAGATCGCTTATGTGGCACTTCCACAGTAACTCGTCGGGGCATAATATATTTTAAATCATAGATGGGGTGAGTTTTACTTTTTTTCAGTTTGATATCACCAGGCTCAAGCTCCACTCAGAATAGTAGTTGGGGGTGTTTTTCCCTGTTTCTTATATTGGATACCTTTCTAACCATAAACACCTTGCTAAACAAACTGGTATTGATCTCTTCTGGGCCAACATTAGAATCAATGCCCTGAATAACTACCTGGAGGCCTTTTGCGGTCTTGAGTTGGTAGGTACAAAATTTTTGCTAAGTTTTTCGAGCTCCGAAACCGTAGCGCGGTAGGCGTTTCTGTGGCTCACTTGAATTTTTGTCTCAAATATGTTACCGCGTTTAACGTTTGATACCTAAAAGTTCGTTTCCCCAATCAAAGCGACCAAAAACTTGACGAGATCATTTAAGTTCTTGACCCTCAAATAAATGGGAGGTGGCTTAAAGGATTTCCTTTCACTAACGGGGGCCTCTTTATCCTCTTGCAAAACGATTTTGCGATGAGGTTGGCCTTTCATCGTCTCTTAAAATTTTTGCTGGTTGAAATGCTTCTGCCGATTTAGGGCTTCTTCCCCTTTTAAGAACTTTCATGTAGCGGTCCATTCCTATCTGGATCTTAGGTGCCGATGCAGAAATTAAGCTTGATGCGACTTTAGCAGTGCAAGTTCAACTCCAGAATTTGATAGCGGTGACCGAGACAAAGATGGTACCTCAGATTTTTTTTTATAATTATTAAATAGAGATTGGGCTAAATTCGTCCCTTGTTCAGTACATTTATTTAAATTAGGCGCACTTGAATTAAGATTGTTTGTAATTATTTTTGGTCTTGCATTTAAATAATTTCTATTATATTCAGGATCTCTTATGTTCTCATTGCTAACACTTGTGGAGCTTAACACAATGTAAGCATTTCGGCAATCAGGCCCACTATCACTACAATTACTGTTACTCATTAACAGTTCGTTTTTTTTTTATTTGTTTGTTTTTTTTTTTGTTTTTCTTTTCTCACAATATTACAATCGCGTATATACTTCCGTACACTACAATATTAATAATGTAGCTCCCTAGGATTTACATGGTCACTTATCCCGCCTTATGCGCCCCACATGGGTGGCCTCTGAGAGGCTGCCGTGAAAAGCATGAAGTCCCGTTCAAAGAAAATTACAGGCAATTTGTCGTTTACGATCGAAGAGTTTGAAACTGTGCTTGTAAGGATCGAAGTCTTATTAAACTCCAGACCGCTCTCCGCGGTCACAGAAAATCCGGATGAGATTTTACCTTTGACTGCAGGTCATTTTCTTCGCAGCGCTCCTATCGTCACCCCACCTGAAGCTCCAGTGGACCCCCCAGTAGAGAAAGTCTGTCACCTAAAACGTTGGGAACGATTGAAGCCTCTACAGTTTCTTTTCGCTAAACGCTGAAAAAGTGAATACATCACCGAGTTGCAGCGACACTAAAAGTGGAAGAAAGACGATTTACTGCCTCCTACGGAATGGCGCCTAGGTCGTGTTACTAATGTAATCTTTGGCTAAGATAACAAAGTTCGCATTGCAGATATCTCCACCCAAAATGGAATCATTCGTTAAGTTGTGTGTTCTTCCGACGACGGGTAGTCATCCGCCCACAGCTCGCTTTACTCTACAATTTCAAAACTTACCATAACACTTCTAAATAGTAATCGCAAAACTTATTTTTTATCACTGTATATTTTTGTTTGTTTTCTTTTCTTATTTTTCTTACAGGTGCAGAGAAAACGACATACATATGTGCGTACTCACAAGCCTAATATACGAATGCTGGTGCAGCCGTAGATACAAACGATTGTGGCGCTATTAGATGCGTGACCACTTGTCATCCAATGAAGTTTCAAAAAATGCTAAGCGAGCCGACCCTAGAACCAAAAATCCAACCCAAGAAGCACGGTTATATAAAAGAAGAAGAGAAGAAAATCTAACGTAAGGTAAAATAAGAGCCATCTATGCCAGCAAACTATATGCAGTCAATAGAAATCAGTTTCTCAACATCTTTTGTGACCGGAACATGTGTTTAACAATTTCTTAAGTTATTTTTATCATTTTACATACCATATGGTTTTCCATCCCTGGAACCATATATTTAACAATTTATGTATTTATATACATACACAGTATATAGAGGAAAAAAGTCCGTTAGAGTTTTTATTTCTTTATTATTGTTTTTGTAGTTTTTTAACGAAACAAAATTCCTTTGTTTTTATTGTTAACGGTTAAGTTAGTTTTAAGAAAGATCTGAATAAGGCAAGAAGCCAGAAATAAATTTTGTTAATTTCAAGGCGAATTAACTGTGCTTTTTTATTTCTCCAAGAAAAATCATCCTCTGTTTGGACTGGGTTTGTACACAGTCCAACAATGCTCTTGCAGTGTCTTCTTAATATTATTCGTTTAAAAATATACCATCCTTAAATATCATAGCCTTTTTTTAATAAAGAATTTTGAATTGTTTAAGTTATAAGAAAAATGTGAACAGAAGGTCATACCCGTCATAATGGAATGGCCCAAATGCGTTTTTTCTCCTCAGCATAGTGCCTCTTTGTGTCACCAGATAACGTGCCTAAGCCTTCAGTTTGGTGTCTACTCTTTGGTCGACTTTTTGGACCTTATTCCCACTCTTGAACACCTCGATACCTTGGCTCAAACGGCGTGTTGCTTCCGACTGCAGGGTTGCTCTGTATGTTACTTTCTTTGCTTCAGCAGTATAACGACGAATGTGATCATACCATTGGGAGCTCTGGGAAGGCTTACGGTACCCAGCTTCTTCCATGGGGTGGCAATGTTTTGCTATTGGGCTGCAATATTATCGGGACAAGGAATACTTCCTTTTAGCAATTATATTATTTATAAAGAGTCAGTCGTTACTGTCCTTTGTACTTCAGGCTTCCGTATTGCATTAGGTTGTAGGTTTCTTGCTGCATTTAGACCCCTGCGAACCTTTGCAGCCGCAAGCTAATAATCTAAAATAAAGTTTTGTCTCTCGGATTAGTCGTACGTCCATAAACTGGTTAATTCCTTCCATCTATCACAACGTGATCAATTTGGCTTCCCGTTTTTTGATCTGATGTTAGACACGTGGTCTTCTGTATATGCTGCTACCCTTTCAAATTTTTCCGCGCGGCGAAATCTGCATGCCTTATATACCGAAATAATTCTGTAGCCGTTGTATGTACGACTTTGGTTAACCACAAATCTACTGCTAAACTCATGAGTTGTTGCATGGCAGCTTTAGTAAAGCCCCAACAAAAAATAATCGAGATTTTGTAAGCAGTAAATACTTTTTCTAGTATACTAATGCGCTTCGCAGAAAGCCCTTATCTTTTCCCTTAATAAAGGCAATAGTGTGCAGTAAACGTAAAACATTTACTGTTTTACACACTCGCTTACTCAAGTGCATAGTAAGAAGCACTATTGTAAGGCAGTGAGTAAAAAAAAACAGTAGTTTTTCGTCAAGTAGCGAACATAATAACACGGCAAAACATTTATTTCGATGACGCAATAAATTTAAACAACTAAAAAAGCACCAAAATTACATGAATTTACTGGATATTCATAGCGCCGATATAAGCACTTAACATGAAATGCAACTAAGTGGGACATCGCGAACAAATATCATGCCATACGTAAGCAGGTTTGTAAGCTTTGCTGTCTTGATATTCCCTTACAAACCTACCTACGGCGAAGCAGCAGTTTTTGCTGGGGCGTATCGCCTTTCTGTAAGTCAGCTTTGTCATCATTTTACTTTTCAAGTAGATCTAGCAATGCGCATTATGTTTTTTCTTTATATAGAGCTCGAACATTAGAGATGAAGGCTTGCAAATCATTTCTCTAAATGTATTCGGGGAGCGTCAACATAAAAGGAGGCCATTACCTTTCTGCTTCGTTTTTTTATAGGAGATAAGTTTTAAAGGGCGGGTTCCTAGCTCAACGCCTCAACCCAATTCGTTCATTCACGTGGGTAGCTTAATACATTTAATAAGTATTGAAGGCAGCTACCCCGGGTGCTATTTTAAGGAGGTTAGGGTCTGCAGTTGAGTTTTAAGGAAGCCCTAAATTGGTCTGTGTTAATTAGGCTGACCATTTTGTTTCTGGTTCGAAATTGTGATGACCAAAGTCACCGGTTCGTTTTGGCACACACATGTGTCCCACTCTATACATATATTTTTAGATTATTTCTTCTGTACGAATCTTAATATATACATACATACATTTGTTTATTTTAAAGTAAATTATTTAGTTTTAATTATTTTACCTAATTCTTCTACATACATTTGTTGTTTTTGAATTTCATTATTTCTTTTGTTTATTTGCCGATAATATTAAGTACGTTTATGAATTGTTTATACATATATAAACATACATCTGCTTAATTGTAAATTGAATTACACTTATGCATTAAACACATTCAAGATACAAGAACACAGGAACACACGAACACAAAAGTTGCTTGCTAAATTTGTGTCCGACTGGCTGCTACTGAAATATTTACTAGACTACCACTACAAAATAAACATATCGAGCCTTTGGTGCAATACCGTAGTAACTCAAAATTTGAATTTTTTGAGCTGGGTATGCAGAAATTATCTTTGGGGAAATATCTATCTAAAGAAAAAAAGATTATGATTCCACCTCTAACTGTTCAGATTCTACAGCTAAAAATGTCTTTATTGCCTCTAGGTATTTCCAACAATATTTATTTGCCATAATATAATAATTACCTTTATGACAAGAAATTTACTAACAGAAAGCAATTTACGAAAAAAGTATAAAGCAATATTATTTTTTGCTACGTTTTAGGCACAGAAACACAACTGAATAATTTGATTTCTTTTTTACTTGCTCGTATTATTTCATATTACAACTTTGTTAGAAAAAAAATAGTTAAAAGTTTATTTGCTATAACGATATATTTCGAATTAATTTTTAAGTTTGTCATAGGTTTTGTGACAATAACGATACATCATTGATAGGTTGATACAAAGTACTTAAATATAAATAAATATTTCATATTTTTAATAATTTTTGGCCTTTTTTTATTTAAAAACATTCCTTTTTATTTAAAAACTTGTAAAAAAATAACTTTAGTAAACGAAAATACTATCAAAAAGATGGTTCAAAACTTCAAATGCATTTTTCCCAGTTCACGATTTTTTGAATTACTACGGTATTGCACCAAAGGCTCGATATGAGCAATATGACTTTCAGTGGTGCCACCTAAAGTCTTTTTGTACTGTTTAAGCTATATTTTTTGCATCTTACCGTATTGGCAGCGCTAATTTGTTAACTGTCGCGTATAAAAATAGAAATTAGTTCAATTTCGACCACGCCACAAAATTAGCATTGACAGCAACCCGTAGTTGTGTTGCATTGTTGCAATTAAAAAATTATTCTCATAAGCACACGTGTATTCTATTTTTGACTGGTTGTGTTCGGTAGCCTGTAGCGAGGAATGTATTTAATGCTTTAAGCTGTTGTTGGTAAAGTTACTCTTATTATTCTCAGTTCTGTTATTACTTATGTACAACAACATAGCATAACTGTATGGCTGTGTATCTCTACAAGTGCTCGCCAGTTAGTATAAAAAGGGCGACCTATCACATATCGAGGCAGTTGGCTGGCGGCAGTTGCGACAGTAAGATCATTATATTAGAGGCTGGGTTAATTCTCTGATATAATTCTTTTAACGTGGCTTACGAATTTGCGGCAAGTACAACAAAGTCTACTATTGAAGGCTGGGTTACCTCTTCAATAGTAGGTTTTAGAAGTAAAAAGTTTGCAATTGGAGGCTGAAATACCTCTCCAAGACGTGATCTACGGTACAGGTGCTCGAGAACTCCTTTTGATGGTCGGGTTACTTCACCAATAGAAGGCCTCGCGGGATACAGTACTGCCCTTGGAGGGTGAGATGCCTCTCCAAGCGACAGGCTGCACCCAAACGCTACGTGCTACCGCTCGCTGACCAGAGTAGCAAGCCCCGCCGACTGTGTGTTTTTTATCATTTTGTATTTTCTTTTTTTTTGTGTTCTTATCCAAAGCACAAATAAACGTTATGAACTTGACCCACCAAGTCTTTTTATTTCTTTTCTGGATACGACCCGGTCATCCGCTGAGTCTACCCCGGATAACAGCGAGAACGTGTCGTTACAAAATCATCGATCATTTTCTGATATAGCTAGGGCTGTCAGACGGGCCTAATTTGGCCTGATTGTCAAGTTTTTTAATGCGCGTCAAGTATCAAGTGAAAAAGTAATTTGTCAACTTTTTTTGTAAGTTAATTTTTTCTCAAGCTTATTCTAGCTATATAATAATACTTTAAAAGTATGTTTAAATGTGTATCTAAATAAACAAATCTAATTTTTATTATCAACACAACTAAGGACTAATATGATGCATTTTTTTCTGTGCAATTAAAGTTTAAAAAATATAGTTCTCTTTCAGTACAATTATAATAAAAGTGCCAACATTGATTTTTACTCCATTGCTCAACACTTGCTTTTTGTTTCTTTTATATTGGCTCTGTTATTTTTACTTTTTATGATATTTTTGTTTTTATTCTAATAACTTTAATGAAAAAAAATAATAAGCAATTAAATAAAAAAACAATACTATGGGTTTTTTATTTGTCAAGTTCTTTTTTTCAAAATCAAGTTTTTTTTTTTGGTCAATGTCAAGCTTTTTGCCAAATTGGATCTGGCAAGCCTAGATATAGCCCACATATTTTAATATAACTCCCATACAAATGTCCTCCTGCAATAAGCATTTTGGTCTATTAACTATATTATTACTTCACTTTGACAAATTTTTGCACATATGTCTAAATTTATGCCGCTATTTCGGAGTTTCGTATCCCAGTCAAATTAATACGACTCTGGAGAATGGCCGTAATGACTGAATGAGCGTTTCAGTCTAGCAAACGAGGGTTCAAACAAGGAGACAAGGTTATACAAGTCGCAAATATGAATCGAACTGTCGCACTATTTATAAAACAGCATATCCCAGCAAAAAATAATCGAGATTTTGTAAGCAGTACACACTGTTTCCAGTATACTAATGCGCTTCACAGCAAGCACTTAATAAATGCAATAGTGTATGGTAGTAAATGTAAAACTTTTACTTATTTACTACACACTCGCTTACTAAAGTGCATACTAAAACGCACCACTGTAAAGCAGTGAGTAAAAAAAGGCCTTAATTTTTTGTCAAGTAACTAACACTATTCCACGGCAAAACATTTATTTCAATGACGCAATTAATTTCAACAACTAAAGAAGCACCAAAGTTACATGAATTAACTGCATATTCATAGCGCCAAAATAAGCGTTTAACACGAAATGCAGCTAAGTGGAATATGGCAAACAAATATCATGTCATACGTAAGCATGTTTGTAAGCTTTGCCATCTTGATATTCCCTTACAAACCTACCTACCTACACCGACAATATCGACATCATGGGGCGACCATTGCGAGCAATAACCTTTGAAAAAGTCGAATAAGAATTAGCCAAAGTGGATCTGCCAGTAAATGCAGATTGTATCAACGCACAGGATGTCCAATAAAATTGGGCAGGCAATGGAAGTTAATTGTTTCCTTTTACTTTTTGGGTACCGTCAAAATAAAATTATCCTCTGGAACATACCTGAGAAGATAACCATGACCGGATTCCAAAGGATATCTTGAATTCTCTATTTGCGGAAGCAGAAAAACAAGGCCTAAGAATATGATTACAATGATTCTTTAACTGACAACAGGGAACAGTTCTGTTGTTAAGAAAATTGTTTTTTTAAAAACCGCGATCCTGAATGAAAACAACTGCATTCTAGATCACCAATTTGGATTTAGAAATCAACATGGTCCCATCGAAAAACCCCACAGATTGGTACAGGTTATAAGAAAAGCCTTTGAGGAAAAGAAATACTGCTCCGCGCTCTTTATAGATGTCTTTCAAGCCTTTGATAAAGTTTAGCTTGAAGCCCTCTTAAACAAGTTAAAAATGAACTTACCAGTGAATATCTTTAACCTTTTGAAAAAGTACATAACTGGCCGACAATTTATAATAAAAGAAGGAAACTGCTTAAGCTGTCCTAAGGCAATAGGGGCGGGGGTATCTCAAGGGTGTATACTACGTCCAATTCTCTATTTTCTTTATATATCAGATATGCCCTCAAACACTCTTACTCATACGTTGACATTTGCTGATGATTACGCCTTTCTCAGTAATCATAAAGACCCTAAAGAGGCCTCAAAACAACTTCAACATCACGTATCCCAAGTAGAAAAATGGGCAAAGTCATGGGGTATTAAAATAAATGAACGAAAATGCACCTACGTTACTTTTACATTACGCAAGAAAACGTTCCCCCCAATTCATATTAGCAACCATACGGTGCCTCAACGAATTGAGGCGAAATATCTTGGCATTCATCTGAATCCCCGCCTCACGTGGAAGCCACACATAGATGCGAAGTTGACACAGATGAAACTTAAAACGGCCCAAGTCCACTGGCTAATCAGTAGAAACTCCGTGCTACGTCTTGATTGTACACTTTTACTTTACAACTCAATTTTGAAACCAATTTGGTGCTACGGGATACAATTACGGGGCACCGTTTCCGCCTCCCACATTAAAAAAATTCAACGCCGTCAAAATAAAATCCAAAAAATGATAACTGGTGCTCCCTGGTACATCAAAAACAGCAACATCTACAATGACCTACAAGTTTCACTAGTTAAGTGTGAAGTCTTTAATTTTGTGGACAAGTATATAAACAAGCTGGAAACACATCCAAATCCGCTCGCTATAAACATTTTGCAACATAGTGGACACACTCGTCTGAAAAGAAGGGATACTATTGCACCTAGATGAAACTACTGAATTAATTAATTTTATTATGAGAACTTGAATTTTAGTCTGGCACTGGCTGGTCTAATAAAAATTAAATAGTTTTAAGATTTGAATACTTATTGTCAGTTCGCCAAAGGCGAAGATTCAATAATTAATACATACATATATATATATATATATATATATGAAAAAAGCTGCGAGGAGCAACAAATGCGTTATATTACTCACTTTTTTTATCTCTATGAACTGCTTCTGCATTTCCTAAAAAAAATCCGATTCAACATTTTTTTATTATTTTAAATTAATTTTTTTTGTCTACCTTCATTTTCTAAAACGTTTTTTGACAACTAAATAAATAAACAAACAGAAAAAAATAATTTCGCTTAATAACTCTAGTTTGGATTTACTGTAATATGCGATTTGAAATCATCTATTTGACTTAGTTAGTAAAACTTGGTTTTTTCTGTTCATCCAAAAAGAAATTAACTAACAATGCTTAGTCAATATAACGTCTATTCTATATACATATATAAACTAAAATATTCTCGGCACATTTTTTGATATAGCTCCAAACCATATGTCCTCCCGGAATAAGCATTTTGGGCATTTAGTCTAGAATATTACTTCATCTTTAAAAATTTTCCACGCATTTTTATCTTTTTGGGCTTTCCCGACTATATTTTTCCTACTTGTCTTTTTTCTATGAACTATGCTGTTTTTTTTCTTAAGTGTCCCACTAGCCAAACTGATGCAAGAAAAACTTTTTTTGATTTTAGAAAGTAACTAAGTTTTAAATTACTAACTTAAATCCGATTATGTAATTTTTTAAATTCCCAATTTTTGAAATCTATTTGTAAAAATGTTAAATGATTTTGTGGAAACCTTTTTCACTCCAACATCATTTGTGTGTATATGAGCAGAATTAATAATAAAATTTTATTTGTGTTTGTTATCGTGTAAGGTAGTTAAGTTTACGAATTAATGGATAATGGGCTGTTAATGAACCTCACTTTTCATCTCTATCAACTACTCATTTTTCAATTGATCACTTCAAAATATTTTCGTACAATACAAAACTATAGCGACCAGGGATGGAAAATTGTAAATCATTAAATAAATAAATAAATAAATAAATAAATTGTAAAATAATAATTTTGTAAATAATTTCACATAAATTAAATTATTAAACTACAACAATTTATTATGAGCGCTTTTATAACTGAAAATATTATATAAAGACGAAAGACAATTGTTTTGCCAGATATCTAATGCTATTTAAACAAAGTACATGATATTATAAATATTTTTACAAAGTTAAATAATCTCTTATAAATATTTTCTATTATTATTATGCTCTACTTATTATAAACCCAGAAAGTACACAAATTCCTTCTCAAGTAAATCTTTGAACTTGTGCCCAGCGAAAACATGTGGAAATGGTTCCAAATAACAGTGTTTTCGAGCAGTATTTTAATAAAAAAAATCTTACACTAATCGCCAGAGGAGATTTCCGAAATTCAAATTTTACGTTGAGTATGGAATTTCTTTACTTAATTCCCTTCAGTACCACCATGGTAGCTTAAAAAACTAAAACCCTATAAAAACAAATATTCCATGCCTGATATACATACAAAAACATATTGCCTGCTCAGGCAGTTATTTGGAAAATTAAAGAAATATATTTATTCGTAAAGATGTTCTGCTAACGGTGGACAGATTTGACGATCGTCATTTTGACGTTTTTTTTTGGTGCCCGAAATAGGCTTTTGACGATCTCTGCCCTAAATTGACGATTTTTGACAAAAAATTGACGAATTTAAAAAATTAAAATTAGATACCAAATAAAAGGCCTTTTAATGGCCCAACAATCTTAATACTCTACTGTAAAATAAACTACAAAAATATAAAAACTTAAAGAACTTTTATTTATATATACATATGACCTACACACAAAAAAAAGAGGCTTAATTGACTTAGCTTTATTTATTTATCTTATAATTATGTCTATTTATTCGGCTTAAGTTCATTATTAAAAATGTGATAGCTAAGAATGGAATTTTGTATTAAAAATTAAGTAATTCCGATACTAGCCGAGTGTAATGCATTTTCGAAATCAGCTACGATTTCTCGTCAGCACTCTTTCTATTCGGTACTACTGTAAGTTGAATGTTGATTAGTTCTATTTAAACAAACTTTAATTAGAATTTGAATACTGGAATTCTATTCATATTCCTTATTGTTTAGACCGAACTAAATCACATACAACTCTATGTTCTCTTATTCTCATTCTATTTACATTTATCACTAGTTACTTCTATTATTTATTTTTATTTTCATTTTTTCTTTTGGCCATCCATTGGATGACACTAAATTTATTTAATTTTTAAATATTTTTATTTATCATTCTGTTATTCGATTGCTTTCGATAATTTTTCTATTCATAATTTTACATTGAGCCATGTGTTTGTAATACATTTACGGTTATTTATTTGAACTTTTTCTATATATGTATCTTATAATTATGTCTATTTATTCGGCTTAAGTTCATTATTAAAAATGTGATAGCTAAGAATGGAATTTTTTATTAAAAATTAAGTAATTCCGATACTAGCCGAGTGTAATGCATTTTCGAAATCAGCTACGATTTCTCGTCAGCACTCTTTCTATTCGGTACTACTGTAAGTTGATTGTTGATTAGTTCTATTTAAACAAACTTTAATTAGAATTATAAGATATATAGAAAAAGTTCAAATAAATAACCATAAATGTTTTATTTATTTATTATTTTTTATTGCTTTTTTATTTATTTAGTTGTAAATGATAGGAAATGTTTTACAAAATAAGATGCGTAAAAAATTTATATAAAATAAAATAATAAAAACTTATAAATAAAAAATGCATAGAGACAATGCATAGAGGGACACTGCAGTCAAGGGCAAGTTTGACTTCGCAAAATTCAGGCCTTGTTTCTCTGCTTCCGCAAATAGGGAATTTAAGATTTCCTTTGGAATCCGGTCATGGCTTTCCTCTGAGGTATGTTCCAGAGGTTAATTTTATTTCGACGGCATCCAAAAAGTAAAAGAAAAAAAATGAAATTAACCATGGATTTTTTTATTAAATTTTGAAAGGCTTTTTGAGTTAATTCAACTTTTGGTACAAGTTAACTTTTTGAACATACCAGCATAAATACAAGTAAATGTATAATATATGCAAGCTTATACCTTTCTTTAATTTTCAATAAAATATCGTGAATCAAAATAAAAAAAACTTTAAAATTGGTTTAGAGATAAGCTAATTTAAAAAAGGTAAATTTTTCTAAAGTTATTTGGGTAACTTTGCTATCGTTGTTAGTTTAATAAGTAACTTTGACTAATTTTTTAGTTGATTATTTGAACATTAGAACCAACTAACATTTAAGGCATAATACCTAAGAAACATAGTATCTGCCATTCTACCCTTTTTTTGTTGAGTTTATACTATGCTTTTAGGAAATATAACCTATAGAATTTTTTGTGTGTATGTATATTAGTTAAAGTTCAAGTTTGTTTTTTTTTATTTATAGCTTTATTCTTGCATTTTATTTTTTATTACACTTATTACTACGTGCAGTAAGTATTTTAAACTTTGTTTTTAATTTTGTTTTTTGATATTTTGACTAGTATAAACCTACACAAAAAATATTATTTTAATTGAATGCAGAGCATAGAAAAAGCAAAACTGAATTCCCGTTGTTAAATTCACTATGTTTCTTCTCGGTTGCGCTTAAAAATCTTAAGACTGCTGTTGAAAACACAAGAAATCCATTGCCTTAACAAAGCTTAAGAATTAAGGCCTAACTATATTGTGCTTAAACAAACTTAAGCTAATGTCAAATATCAACGAAAAGCCTGTCAAATGCTTAATCAATTTATTGAAGACTTTTCAGTGGCTATATTGTACTTTTTGAACTTAAATACTTACAGAACTCAGTTGCAAATATTTGTACTTTTGCAAAAACTGTTTTACTTTTATATTCCAAATATACGGATTTTTCTCGCAAAATGTTATTTAACTAGCATCTAAAACTTAAAAATATTAAACCATTAGCAAATAAATAATAAAATTATTTTATAAAAGTTAATATATAAATACAAAAAATTTTCACATAAATAAAAATGTACTTAAAAGTGCAACAGTGCGCACAACTCAACTATACACAGCTGATACATTAAGCAAAGTACGATCCATGGCGCAATTATGAGTATCAGGTGGTGTCGATTCTACAACAACAAAATTTGGTGAATATAATTTTCGTTTCTGTTGTAGTTTTCGTTGGCTCTGTTGTCAAAAAAAGATAAGTAAAAGTAAACAACTTTGACTACCCAGCCTCGATTTATGCAAGAAAAAAGTAGATCAGCTGTGCTTGTAACACCACCTGGTACGATTATTTCACCATGGTACGATCAGGTTCGCTATTTGCTTAAACAAATGTAACTTGACGAAACTTAACGAAAAGTTGCTTAAGAACATTATAGTTATACACATTTAAACATGTGTATTCGCATTTTTGCTTAAGTAAGCAAAAGCACATTATAGTTTGCCCTTTACTAAATAATATTTCAAAGACGAGCTTAATGTTTTGTTTACGTTTGTTATATTTTATACCCTTCACATTAAAGATAGGGTACAAGCAGTGATGCCAAAAAACACAAAAGAAGACACAAAAAAGCGTAATTCTGCGTTTAGAAAAGCGTAAAAAAGCACTAAACTTATTATACAAACACTACAAACAAGGAAGGGATATTACGCATTTATTCAGATGTTTATATCGCCCTAAAGGAAAAGTCTAAGACCCACTTGTTCTGTTAGCGGTAGACTAAGAAACACTTTCTGAGTCGATTAGTCCGTCCATCCGACTGGTTGCTCATGTGTTGCTTTAAATATCACTCTCCACAAAATTTTGCATATCTTTATAACCTTGTTTTAAACTGAATCCTATCCATTATACACCATGCGCCCCCCAAAAGTCCCTTCTTAAGCGCAAACAAAAAAATTAAATTTTACACCAATTTCCAAGTATTTTCATGATTTGATCTCAATTTCTCAATTTTTAGAAATTGTTGCCCTTATAATACAATGGTTATTCAGATGTATAAGGGAAAAATAAATTTAAAATAGTTGAATAACGAAAAATGGTTTGTTTATAATAATTCTTACTAAGTTTATTGAAGCTATTATATAAAGGCAGAAAATATTAATGCGTTTTTTAAGAATTCGTTTAAATGAAGAAGTTTTCAGTTTTAGTTCATAAATACGAATTTATATTTTTATATAAAACATATGAATAATTCAGAAAAAATTTTTGTTTAATATGGGTCATATAGCCGCTTTGAAAAAGAGTTTAAGTATATTCGGTCTCTGAAGTTTAACTGAAAGATGTTAAAGTGAATTGTTGATCGGGAGACAAAGACTTTTTAATTCTAAATGCTGTGAAATAAATAAACAGTTTTTAGACGAAAAAAAGTCTCACGATTAGCTTGCAAATACATTCACTGTATAAAATAATTTCTGATAAATTTTAAAAATTTTAAACTTGTAAAAAGGACTAGAGGCACTATCGAAAAAATCAAGAAAGCACAAGCTTAGTGTTGTTTCTTAGTTTAGCACTAAAACTAAAAATTTGGCGTTTTGAGTCATCAAAAACCATAAAAATAGTGCTAAAAGCAATAAGTTGGCATAACTAGGTATGTACTTAAGTTTGTCATTTCATTTGTAATTTCTTTTATTTCCATCTGCGACCACATAAAGTATATATTTTCTTGGCCCGTATAGATAGGGAAGTCGATTTAGTGATGTCCATCTGTCCGTGTTATGGTCGAAGTCAACTTTTTTAAGCGCCCCGATGTTGCAAAAGCCCCTAAGTGTTATTAAACTATCAGAGATATCTGAGAAATGATTGCTATGGAAATTTAATTAAATTGTACGATAACTGACCGAGATATAAGCCAAAAACCAAAACTACCTCTGTTTTTTACTTAAAATTTTTACAAAAAACCTCTACTACTGCCCCGGATTCGCCCCTACATGGCTGTAATGTAAGATCGACTCCCAATAATTTTGCCTCACGAACTTTTTTTGGAACAAACTTACACCCTATCTCCGCCCCCTAACAGGAATGGCATACAAAATTTGAAAAAATTAGGGTGAATTCGGGGAAGTTCTAGGGGCTTACAACTTCCCCGTATTCGCCCTTAGAAAAATTAAATTTATCACAGAATCTTATTAGTTTTCCCTTCCAAACACATTCCTAGAACATACTTACCGCCTATCACCCTCACCTATGGAGGTTGCCATACAAAATTTTAAAAATTTATGTAACTTCCCCAGAGTCGGCCTTAGGGAAAAAAAGTATACGACCGACCTCCATTAGTTTCCTCTCCCAAACATATTCCTTGAAAATACTATTTTCATCGCCTAAGGGGGCTCCCACACAAAGGTTGGGAAATTGTAATAAATCCGTCCCTACAGCTTCCAGGGTGCCCTTGCAAAAATTTTTCTACCTCCACCCCATAAGGGGGCTGCCATAAAAAATTTTGTAAAAACCCCTATAAATTCTCCGTAGTTACCCTAAGAGGGCTTCAATATGGCATTGACCCCTATTCAAAAATTATAGATATTTTATAATTAAAAAAATGGATATAAACAAAAAAAAAATAGGGTTTCGAAAGGCTAATGTGTAGGGTACAAAAAGATTCGGAACAGCCGAATGTAACTTTCAGTAAGTTTCTTCACGTTTAGCTTAGCACATTACAGAAAACTTCGCTTTGGATTTTGAAAAAGTTATTAACTTTAATTTCACTTTCAAACAAAAAGCAGTCCCGGCTACCTTTTTTTAAAAGCATATAAATTAAATAGCTGTTGTTAACATCCAATCACTATTACTTTTTAAAGAGTTCTGTGAGAAAATCTGTAGATATTTTAAAAATGCATTCTACTTGGCTAATGTTGGTAAGAAAGCTTGGGTTTAAGAATAAGTAAGTTACGTACAAGTTTAATAATTTTCTTTCAACTACAATTATGAAAATTATTATAAAATAATTAATTTTTAGTAAAAAGAAATTGGATAAAACTGAACTAAAGATAAAAAAATTATGGAGCAAAATTTGTCTGAATAAACAATTTTAACAGGAAACAATTTGTATTCTATATTTTAAATAAATAAATAAATAAATAAATAAATTATGTAATAAATAAAATGAGAAAAATTTTTTTCAATTCCATAAACGAATATGTATATTAAAACAAGTAACTTGCGTTAAGAGTTACAAAAGCTAAACGCGTATAGATAATTACTTAACGCACGTTCACTATTTCTCAAATATAACAATATACAGTGGAAAACAAAACCAGCGTTCAGCATAACGCTAAACGCCATGTTCAGTTTTTAACTACAAGCGTTCAGGACGCAAAAACCTAAAAGAAATCGAACGTTTGTTTAATTTTTTAATACTTAATTTTTTCTGTGTATCACTTGTGCTAGTAAATAAACATTCCAAAACGCTACTAGTTAGAACTTTAGCTGCAGGGTGTAAAAAGCTATGTGTATACACACATACCAATGAAATCAAACACATTCACAAACATAAATTTAACAATAAAAAACAGAAGACAACAAATAGGTTTAAGCATATTTACTTTTTTATAATAAAACTTAAAAGAAAAATATACCGATACGAAACGACAGAAATTAATATAATTTGGTATAATAAATTAAATTAAGTAATCAAAGCCGTAAAAAGAATAAGAGAAAAAAAAACAAAGGGGACAAACAAATTTGTCTTATCTCACAATTCTTAATGAGATGACAAGTGGCTGGGGAATTTACGCTAATAACTAGATTCGGTCACCGTCACCTTTAGCGGGGTAGATATCAAAACCATCATCTTCATTTTCAACATCAGCATCCGCACCTAAATCATTAGCAGCATCAACAATATCGTCACCATAAGCGTCAGCATTATGACCATTAAAGGAGTGGATGGCACAAACAAATTAATATCTTTAATCACCCAACATTACCGATTAAACACCACAACTTCCAATCAACAGAACAAATCAATTAAATATTTTTTCGTTTCCCTTTTTAACGTTTTTTCGGTTCAAAAGCAAAATAACAATCGGAGCAAAATTGAATTTAAAAGTGTTTAAATTTAAAAGTATTTCTAATAAAAACTATATGAAACAAAACATCTCAATTGTCACCTAGTGACTAGTGATTATCGACCACGGTGCACAGTGGTCAATTTTCGGCATTTTCGCATCAAAAATCTGTAACTTTTTTATTTGATGAGATAGAACTCTGAAATTTTGAATGAATCATCCTAAATATATTTGACAGTAGATGTGTAAATAATAAAGAATTCACTGAAGGGGTTATTCAAATATATATAATTCAACTTGAGTTTTATTTCCTTTTTGTAGTTATGAATTTCACTTGTATTTACAACAAAAAGATTTATATTTAGAACAACAAAAATAATATTTAGTAACATGAGCAATATTATAAGCTGGTAAAAGAATTTTATTGCATTAATTTTTATTTAATTCTTTTAATTTTATTTTATATTTTTGAAATATTTTATTAAATATTCTGTGTGTGTCATACTAAAAAGCGTACCAATAAAAAAGCTAAATAAAAATATTTCAATAAAGAACTTAAAAACGTTTTTTTTTTTTAATTTATTTTTTATACGAAAAAAGTAAATGAATTTTAATAACCAACTTCATAAGACTTAGAGCATCTTCATCTATGTGTTTGGAAAGTTTGGCATATGCCTTTCGAAAGCTTGCCACATGTGGATAAAAGTCTGTTAAAAATATCCTCTTATTTGGCTAATCGTGAACATTCTCATGAGTGATGCAAGCGGTACAAATTGTAATCTTTGTTACGCGATTCTTGGGCATTCTCTATATTCTTGGGCATTCTCTATATTCTTGGGCATTCTATTTCCAACCACTCAACATTTTTGTTGTAAAAAAATTTAAGAGATCTATTTGATGCCTTCCATCGACGATTGAAATTTGATATTAAGGTTGTTTCATATTATTCACTTTATACTGTATATTTTCTTCTGAAAATTGAAAATTGTTGGTATAAACTTGTTAAAACTTTGTAAACTCCTTCCACTTTCAATATAAGTATCAATTAATTGACGCACTGAGCACTCAAAACTTTTTATTTTAAAATTAATATAAGATTATTGTATCTTAAATTTTTCACAAAAAAAAACGGTGACTGCTACGATTTAGCTTTTTTTTGTTTAAAATTTTCCATCAATTAATTATAAATTAATCAATTATAATTATTTAATTTTATTTATAAAAGCCATAACAAATATTTATAAGATGTTTACTAAGCTTAGCCAATATTTTTGGCCGTTTAAAAATATTTTGATGCTAAAATTAGCTCAAATTCAATAAGAACGATATAGAAAATACAAATGAAATTAAAATTTTCATTTCAAATTCGTCTTAATATCTAAACTCATTAAAGAAAATATATATACATATACAATTTATCTAGAATTAACTTTTCGCACAACTTTCAGCTGTTGAACTCTTTTGTATGTAGAATGTGCTTAGGCACGAATATGCAGCTGATTTTTATACACTGGTTTAAAAATTAATGAGGCTTTAATAATATGTATATATGAGCGTGTAGCTATGTGTAGCTCATATTTAAAATCTTTACCAAAGCTCAGACACGCTCATTTAACGCATTATATGTTTCAGATAAATATATATCAAATAATCACTCGAAAACTCAAAAATTTCCAACAAAATAAGAAATTTCCTTTCCAAAAAGGTATAATACTTCTATATTGTAAAGTAAAATATATTAAATCTATTCCTTTGAATATGTTGCACTTTCTTTCCCCTAAATCATTGTAGTCAAAATAAATGAATTCGATCATAATCTTCGATTACTTCTATTAACAAAATATGAAAAAAAGCTAACATTTTTCTATTTTGGAGTCTTGGTTTTATGATAATACAAATTTTTTGCCGAAATTCTAACATTTGTAAAAATTAATTATGAGGCGTTCTTACTCTAGGATAGATCGTAGTGCGGTGCCACGAAATTCAAAAAAATATGCCGCTTAATTTTGAATTCATTTTTCTGTTAAAAAATTTTTCATTATTTGCCAAAAATTTCTTAAGTTCATACTCCACTTCTTTTAACTTTTTATAACTTAACATTTTATTTAGAACTTTTTTTTTAAAATATCTATATTTAATTTTAAAACCTTAAGAAGAATTAATTATTTCTTTTTATATTCAACAAAAAAATTTTGAAATATATTAAACAATTTTTTACATGTTATTTGTGTGATTTCGGAATTTCAACATCAACCGTCATCAAAACTAAAAAAATCCATATTGTTAAATGGCTAAATATAAATTATATATTCAAAAACATCAAGTTAACATTTTGCATTTTTCCTATTTTTATACCATTCACATAACTGATAAGGGTATATATCAGTTTGTCATTCCATTTGTATTTTCTTTTCTATCCATTTGCAACCCCATAAAGATATATATATTCTGGATCCTTATAGATAGGCAAGTCTATATAGCCATGTCCGTCTATTACTCTCTACGTCTATTGAAATCAAGTTTCCAGAGTCAATTTAAGCACTACGGACCAGGTATTAGTGTCAAACTATTAAACATATTCCTAATATGATCGCTATTTAAAATGACCAGGATCGGTTCACCACCCAAACTCTATACAAAATGGATAAGCATTACCAAATACGATAAAAGTTTTTAGTATGCTTGGACGTAGGTATGTATGTACATATGTATGTATGCAGAAAAAAAAAGAAAATTTGTATACACAGAAAAAAAATCATTGAAAATCAGCAAAAACCAGGTTGATTCAACATTTTTTGATAACAATTTCGCTTAATAAGCGTTTCATGTAAATTTAACATGAATTTCACTTAAAATTTCATTGTGGGTATGTATACATATGTGGTTATGTATATATATGTATGCATATGTATCTTTGTGCATATGTATGTATTTTAATAAATATGTATGTACACATGTATGTATGTTTAAATGTACATACGTACAAAAATACCACATATAAATTGACGTATGCCGAAATCAGCAAGCATGTGTGTTTATGTATGTGGGGGATTTCATGTCAAGTGACCCAACTTTTAAAACCGATGTCTTTCGATT
This sequence comes from Melanophora roralis, assembly GCA_963583895.1. Classification (NCBI taxonomy): domain Eukaryota; kingdom Metazoa; phylum Arthropoda; class Insecta; order Diptera; family Rhinophoridae; genus Melanophora; species Melanophora roralis. Next base: position 58,351,486 of record OY757189.1, on the reverse strand, counting down.
GGAAAGAAATTTGGACCAAAGTAAGTTCTTGCAGAGAGTAGCATAGACACAATTTTTTAACACGATCGGTCAAGAACTCTCTGAGCTAGAGGGGTTCAAAATTTGACGTTTTCGGCAAATAGGTGTTTTTTCTCATACATGTAGTTTGTTACTTTTTGCTTTTAACAAATTCGTCCCAAATACTTTCGATAGCTTTTTCTTCAATCTTCCAGAAAAAAATATTTTTAAAATTTAAAAAAATTTTTTTTTATTTTTTTTTATAAAATAATTAGAAAAAAAAATTTTTTTTTCAAATATGCCCATTTTTTTTTTTTTTTTTATTGGCTCAAAAGAAAGCTTAGGTCTTTTTCTTAAAGAACTTGGAGGTCGCTTAGTGGGATGCGAGTGGGATATCTATTAAAATAAATGTTTTGTAACTCAAGGCAGAGGTTTTCCAATTTTCGCGTATACTCTACTTTAATTTTTTTTCCTATTTATGTAAAATTATCTCTTAAGCAAAAAAAAATTATTTTATGCTAAGAAACAAAATAATTTAACCTTTCTGACGGTATGCATTGAAAATATTAACAAAATGTGTTCAGACATTGCCATATAAAAGTGATTTTATTCCAGAGGCCTACAATTTTGTTGGTAATGCAGTGTCGAGTGTATGAGACTTTATTTGGTACTTGCATACCGTCGGAAAGGTTAAATTATTTTGTTTCTTAGCATAAAATAATTTTTTTTTTAGCTTAACAGAAAATTTTACATAAATAGCAAAAAAATCAAACAGAATATACGCGAAAATTGGAAAACCTCTGCCTTGAGTTACAAAACATTTATTTTTATAGATATCCCACTCGCATCCCACTAAGCGACCTCCAAGTTCTTCAAGCAAAAGATCTAAGCTTTCTTTTGAGCAAAAAAAAAAAATATGGGCATACATATTTGGAAAAAAAAATTTTTTTTCTAATTATTTTAAAAAAAAAAATAAAAAAAAAATTTTTTTAATTTTAAAAATATTTTTTTCTAGAAGATTAAAGAAAAAGCTATCGAAAGTATTTGGGACGAATTTGTTAAAAGCAAAAGGTAACAAACTACATGTATGAAAAAAAACACCTATTTGCCGAAAACGTCAAATTTTGAACCCCTCTAGCTCAGAGAGTTCTTGACCGATCGTGTTAAAAAATTGTGTCTATGCTACTCTCTGCAAGAACTTACTTTGTTCCAAATTTCTTTCCAATCGAAAAAAAAAGTTGGGTCACTTGACATGAAATCCCCCATGTACATATTATGATTTCTTTCATTTAAAACTAGCAAACCCGGTGCACTCCGCTACCCCTCATTAGATAAATTGATGGTATAAAAAGGTATATGTATATAAAAAAAACAAATTTCTTTTAACATTTTTGTACATATGTTTTTTTTTATTTCCCGGAAATTTTGAATGCTGTTTTAATATTTTTATTTGCAATATTTTTTTAAATAAATAGAGTTTAACTTTAAAATGTTGTATGTTTATTGTTGTAATAATTTTTTTATTTGTTAACTTTATTAAAAAAATCTTTCTTTAATTTCCAATCCTTTTAAAATATTGAATAGCACAGAAGGTACATTTGTCATGCCCTTGACCAAAATAGATATCAGCAAAATGCAAAGGATTGGCCAGTTCGTGCTATAATTTTGTCTTTGTAGGTCTGTCTGCGTACTTTTCCAGTAGCAAATACTCAGTAATTTTTTTTGGGAGAGTAAGACCAATTTTACTCTGTCGGCTAAAAATATATCAAAAAGTACGCAGACAGTATCCAGTAAAATCTTGCAAGGAAATTGATGATCGGTATATAAACAATTCAAATAACAAAGCAAAAGAATTTTAGCATATGTGTACGCGGTAAATTATTTGTATATTTGGACATTTCTGGCATTAGTAAAATGTTATGTTTATTATAATTTGTTATAAACGTTAAAAATCAACACAGTTCTAACTATTGTTAAATTTTTATTTTTGTTTTACAAAAATTATTTCATTCAATTAGTAAATAAAAACAGCTGTTCAAACTAGTTGTAAAATCTTGCAAGCAGAAATTTCTCCAGTAACATTTTGCAAGTTCTCTAACTTGCAACTGTCAAAAAATTTTCTTTTTGGCTCTCTCACTGCAAGAGATTTGGAGTACGCAGACAACATTTTGCAAGATTTTGTAACATTTTGCATAAAATGATGTAAAATATGTGTACGCAGACAGACCTTATATTTCACTCGGCAAATTTAGCAACAACCTTAACGTTTTGTTTAAATTTCATCATTTATCCTAAGATAGTAACTAAAAGATTAAATATTTCTTTAGCTTTTTTTTCTAGTGAGGGTTTAAGAAAAAATCGTAATTTTTTTTTATACGAAGGCGTTTTTTTCTCTTGGACAGCCTTAAAACCATTTTTCAATTTTTATTTTAAATTCTTAATGGCTTAGTGCTTCCCTGTATACAATGTTTATTGTTGTGTTATTTTTTGGTAACAAAATGAACTGGTTCTCTCGTTTTCCAACTCGTGATAAGCCGACATATAATTGGCCATGTGAAAAACATGCTTTACGAAGATCAATTCCAACCAAAGAAAAGTTTTGTCCTTGAGACTTGTTAATAGTCGCAAAGGATATTTTCACTGGTACCTGTAAACGTTTAAATGATATAGGCAAGTCCGTAGGAGTCATAGGAATTCTCGGAATATTTGCAAGCTGGCCTGTTGCAGGACCTGTCAGTATAGTTCCCAAAAATTAAATTTTCTTTTAACTCAGTTATAAGAGAGATGGCAAGCCAGAAGGATTTAGCAAATTTAGAAATTCTTGCGGGTAATTGACTGCATCCTCGATATTGGTGACAGTATCAATCGATTTGTAGGTTTTAGATTGCCCGGGGACTTTTTGTATGATAAGATGGTTTATTTCATTTACAGTCTCATTTGTAGGCGATATTATTGCTCTTGAACACAGCCAATTAAAATCTTTTTCCAACAAATTTTTCAGGCTAGGATAAACTGCATTTATTAGATGCTGTAGACTATATAATATATGACCAAGTGCCTCATTAAAAATGATTTCATTGCGTCTAGTTCTCAGATTCGAAGACGGAAAAGTCCTTTCTCCAAGTTTAAAAAGCTGTTGTGGAAAGTCATTTTGCAATTCCCCATAACGGTAGGCTCTCATGTTTGTTTGCAATTTCAACTTATGAATAGAACTACATAGAGGAGACGATTTAAGGCATGCTTTGACAATATCTACTCTTGTGCCTTTTGCAGCAACGGGAAGTGTCTGGCGAAAATCACCAGAAAACACAAATGTAATTCCCCCATTATAGCACTGGAATTCCTTATGTCTTTCAAAGTGCGGTTAACAGCTTCATTGCTCATGGGCTCTATTGCTCATGGTACATTCGTCCCATACTATTAAAAAGGCATCCTGCAACAATTTGCCTAGAGGTCCGTTTTTGCGTATTGAACAAACAGATTGTTGCTCCAGAGACACTGTCAATGGGAGCTCAAACGCAGAGTAGCAGTGATTCCCGAAGAAGCGACAGGTAGGGCCACTTTTCCTGATTGCCTTAACTTAGCCAACAATAAATTTTTAAGAAATGTCTTTTCTGTGCCTCATGGCGCGTCTAGAAAAAATATTTTGCCTCTATTGTTAACTATACTATAAAGTATTTCATCAAACGCCTGTTGCTGATCCAAAACCAATTTTGACAGATTTTCATTAATTAATTCTGTTAGCTCAATTACGTTAAACTGTTGCTCCACCATCGTACCGATGCATGAACGTGTCGAAGAAGGTAATCAAAAATCAGTAAAATGTTTGTCATTTAACTCCAAGAGCTTGTTGTCTAATTGTACTAAACCTTCGTTGTAAATCTTAGCATTGAAAGGTAGTGTAAAATCCTGGTTTTGTTGGCGTATTTTGTGTCTAATATCTTCACAAAAATGTATTTTTTTTTTTTTAAACTGAGTTCCTTTTTTATTGTATAAGCAAAAGCATTCACATACAGTGTGTGTGTGTATGTTTGTAAATTGCTCTTTTGCTTGGTTTTTATCCCATTATAAGCTCCATTTAGTAGTACTTAGGCTATTGCACAAAATGTTGAGACTAAATGTATGCATCATGTTTAAAAATAAATAATTTGTATGGCAGGTACCTCTTCCCCTGCTTCGATCCATAAAATATTTGACTCAAATGTTTAATTAAATAACTTTCAGAAAATTTTAAGCAGATAGCAATCATAGTTCTCAAGTCCATTTAATTTGTATGGAAGGTACTAAGCCCACTTAAGATAAAAAAATTAACTATAGCCTATGTTTGTTCAGGAAGCATAAAAATAGTATTGGTGAAAAAATCATCCAAATCGGTTGGGTAGTTCCGGAGAAAAATCTTCGCAATAGGTGCGAAAATATATGTTTATTTCCGCAAAATTTTGCACTTTTAAAACAAAAAAAAATTACAAGCGTTAGAAATAAAAACACCAGAGTCTAAGAATATATTTCAAACTACCATTCGAGCGGGTTTATGTTCCATTCTAAAAATACATGCTAGAGTGAAAACAGTTTTCGTTTTCCTTTCTGAACATGTTGCACAAATAACTTGCAAAAGTGTAACATATCTTGCCCCCAATTATATTGCAGTGTAACAAAGTACCACTTTTTACAACTGTGTTATGTAAGTAAATACTTTTTTATGCAGACGAGTTTTTAACACAGAGTGCAATTTTTATTATAATCAAGACATTTTTCTGTTCCATTGAAACAAAAAAAATGGACAACTTTATAAGTGTGGGTGTAAACTGATAAAAATATTACACATACTCAAGGTGTATCTATAGAAGGTGGGAGCGGTTCTGCAAAAACAACAAAATTACAGTTACACAATGAGTTTTGTTGGTAGAAAATCGTCTTACTAATGTCAAAATAGATACTTTTTGTTTACGAAAGTAGTAGGAAGCAGAATCAGTTGCGATTAAAATTTCTTGAAGATTAAGTTACAGGAAAATTGTAAATTATTGTTTAAAATAAAAAAATGAAATAATATTGTTAAAAATTGGTGTAAAAGTATTGTTTATTAAGAATGGCAGTGGAAAAAAATACGAGGAAACCTGTAAAGTGTGTCCGTGTCTTGTAATAAACTCTTTACAAGCATTTGCAATATGCACCGGCACATGTGTGAGGTCCACGATAATCCAAAAGTGTATAAATGCTTATTTGGTGAGGAGAAATTTACACAAAAACTAAAAATTCGATATTAGTGTACGCTGACATTACACTTTAACCGTATTTAAAAGCAAAAAATAAACAATCAAAGGCAAGACAGAGAACAATGTGTGGACAGTTATGATAAGCATTAAATCCCCAGGTCAACTTATTTTATTACAAGATGTCACGTAATGTTTTACAAAGCAGTCTGCTAAATGCAAAAAATCGAGCAGCTCTCAGTGCCACATCCCAGCAACAACAAAAATGTTCAACCAACAGTGGCTCACGTAAGTACATGTAAAGTACAGCAAGCCTCTCAAGTTCTTAGTCATCTATTTTTAGTTGTATCATCAATAGGACTACTTGCTTTGGTTTTTGGTGATAGTTATTCACACATCGTACTGCTGTTGTATGGTGGTGCTGATTTTATTGCAGATGGCTTGCCGATAACGCTCCTGAAGTGGCACTGTTTGGTTATTTATTTTTTAGCAGTTAATGGCATAACTGAGGGCTACATGTTTGCCATCTAATGGCTATATATTCTACGCTGGAGCGTCTTTCGCTGGGCATGACAAGCGTTATAATTGTTATAACCGTGTGGTCGTATGAAAATAAGGATCTTTTAAAACTGGGTTGGTCGTATAAAAGAAAATTAAAACAACAATAAAAGTTATCAATAAATTATTTATTGTATTTTAAACCAATAAAACATTTATTATTTACAATTTATTAAAAATGTTTTTAAAATAACTATTCACACGATCATAAATAAAAACATTATTTTGCAATTTAAAAACTAACAATTTAAAAAATAATATTAAGTACTTCATAGCATTTTTTATTTATTCGCATTTCAAATACATTTATAAAACACAAACAATATTAAGATTTAAAAATACAATTGCAAAAATAATATTTATAACAACTTTACCCACTTGATAACCTATCTTTAATCTTATAATAAAATTAGGAATATAATTTTTTAACGACACCTACGGTCATAGTATTACTGAAGCTGGACTCAAAACATAGCCTAAAAATGTTATCAATTGATATTTTTCTTTTTCATCTTGCACTTCAAAGGCTACTGAAATCAATTTCATGCCAACTATCATTTGTGGTCCTCTTATAGCTTCATATAGTTCAGTTAATGAGTTAATAACTTTGCATTTACGCATTTGCTCCAACAATTTTTCAATTTGTTTGGGAGGTGTTTCAGGCCCAGGAAAATAGTAAACTTTTGGTTGTATACCTTCTTCTAGGCGCACAAAGTAATGACAATGTTTATATTCCACGACACCTATACGACCAAGTTCATCTTTTGGAACAAAAAAGAAGCTTCGACTACCACTTTTTTCTTTTTTGTTGCACACACAGCACTTCCGCATGTTTGGTTTTTTTAAATTTTAAAACAATTTTTTAAACTATGTGGTTTATAAATATAAAATTACTTTGTAGTTTTTTTTAACACTATATTTCACGTTTATAAATATAAAATTACTTTGTGGTTTTTTTAACACTATATTTCACGTTTTTTTAACTTTCAAATAGAAAACATTTTAAGAATTGTTCAAACACGTTTTTAGCTTTTCTTAGAATAGTAAAATTGTTGTTTGTAAACAAGAAAAAAAACTACATAAACATAAACAAAATCTGACATTAATGCAACGAAATACCGTTACTCAGCTGTTTATCTGAGGCTACCTGTTAAGTGTACCCTGCACATACTTATTGTAACATTTTTTTTTAGAATGGAAAACACCATTAATCATTATAAAACGTTAGCTTTGCATTTCGTAAAACGTACGTAAAATAAGTGCTTGGAAAAAACAGGCTTTAAAATCAAGAACTTATTTCAACTTTTTCGCTACCAAAAATGCGATTCAGTAACTTTTAACGATTCAACGATCCAAAAATTTATCGACAGAAATTATCGTTTAAAGCTACGGTTAAGTCCACGATTGTGGACAAGTTGATTTTTTTATTTTTTTTATTTTTAAATAATTGGTTGTAAAATATGTAATAATAATAATAATAATAATAATAGTAATAATAATAATAATAATAATAATAATAATAATAATAAGAATAATAATAATAATAATAAATAAATTATAAAGTTACTGAATCGCAACACATATTTAAAATTTTAATTTCTTCGGATTTCTTAAATGAAGTATGAATCAAAATAACTTCAAAAAACCAAGCACGAAAAACTTGTTTTGATAATCTCCATTTGTTTTTTCCATTCCTATTAACGCAATGTGATCGTGATGCGCACAAAAAAATTTATAAATATAAAAAAACAAAGTGCATTGGTGGTTTAGATAGTAGCGCGTAGTGTTGTAGTTCGAAGAGTTCTGGACTCGAGTCCCAACCACGGAAAAATATTTTTAAAATAAATGTTATTTATATCAACAAAAATAAAATATAAAATTACTATTATTCAATTAAGCTCTTAAGTCAAAAAATAAACATTTTGTTATTTTTGGGTTTAGCCCCATTCACACGCCACGGCGCGCCGCACAGTGTTCGAATTTTAAAAATTAGCACGACAAAAATCATAACTTTGTAAATAACAGATATAGAATGCTGATTTTTTGTACAAGTACTTCTTATATGTAGGAGAAAGATTGGTTAACAAATTAGGCAAATCCGACTGCTGGAACTACTATCTGCCATATACATGTTTGTCCGACGGTTCGTTTGCGAACACGATAACTCTTGAACGGATTGAGGTATAAACGTGAAATTCAGTGTGTAAGCATTTTAATTAGAAATATTTTATAGTTATAGTATTCACAAATTTATGTACACACATATTTTACAATAATTAATTTAAAAGAAATTTCATAAATTAACAGTAATGTAAAAAATAATAATAACTTATTCTGAGCTGCTGCTTTCATATTCATCATCTGACTCTTCAATATTTATGATAGTATTTTGTAGTAATTTTAAAATATCTGGAGTTAATTGTCCACGCTTTTCCTAAATTACATATATATGGATCTGAAGATATTAGCAACTTATTTAGTAAATCAGAGTTGGTATCTTTGCGAGATATTTTGCGCGTAAATTGCAAAATGTAGCGTCTAGTGTCTTTATTTCTCGACTCTTGAGCTTCCTCTGACAATGGGGAGGATGCAATTCTGAATAATTATTTTGCCATGCCAAAGAACTTTGTGCACACTTATCGGCATATAATACCATGTATATAGTTTTCATCAACACCTATACTTATTTGTAGACAAATCCAAATCCAAGATCATTGCCAATGCTTCATCAGGCGATAGAGATTTTGGCGTTTTTTCTTGAATTTTATTTTTTTTATTTGAGAACCTCTTTTTGGAGAAGCAATAACTAACTCCTTGACTATTCTCGCTGAATTACGCTTACCTGCTGATCGTATTTGCATTTCTACTGCCATGAACAATTGTTCATTACTTGCAACATTTGCCAGATTTTTTGATTTTCTTTCTTTAATTCTTTGGCTGCACTCTTCAAAGTTTTTATTTGGCCTGCCCCTGCCTCTAGTATTACCCTGTGCAACAGAAGTTGATGTGAAATATGAATAATCAATTGCGCCTGTTAACCAATCGTTATTATTATGGAAAAATCGTGTTTTTGTTCTGTTGCCCTGTTGTCACTTTGTTTCAAATTTAGTACACAAGTTTGAAGCAAGGACCTTTACTTTATCACATTATATAGTTGCTGCTGAATTACTGCAACAATTTGACGAAATAAAATCAACTATACAGTCAATCCGGGTTTCTTTTAAAGAAGACAGCCATAAATTAAAAACATCTCTGAGGGTAATTGAGGCCGAGCTCATATTGTACTTTTGAAAAAAAATTTTAATGGGGCAGCTTGGGGCAGGATTTTTTTTCAAATTCTATTACAGCAAGGTTAAAAGATTACGCAAACGTTTATGGATGTGGTGAAACGGATGGAAGTCAAAAGATTTCGTCTAACAAAGTTAGTTGGTTTGTTAAAAATTGTAAAAAAAACCCACTTAGCTCAACAGTTAATAAAAAACTTACCATTTATCAGAAAACAAAGTGTTTCTGTGTGTTAGTTTTAAAAGTTACAACAATTGAAAAGAAAAAAAAATTTTAATATCGCTTCTACAACGCCTTCTATTTACTTTTAAATTTGCAGAAAATATGCACAATATTTTTGTGCTTTTATTTGTTTTCGTTTAACATGTCATTCCGAGTACCGTTATAAGCATACAAACTGAAAGATATTCACGAATCATATAATTTTAAGCTAGTCTTGGCCTTGGCTTGCAAACAGTGTGGACAATTCAAATTTTTTATTAACTTTATTTTCTTATTTTTGTCGTGCTAATTTTTAAAATCGAAAACTGTGCGCCGGTTCAAATTTGGATCAATCCTGTTTTGTATAAACATACATACATATGTGTATTAAGATAAAATTTTCGTACTTGTTGGCTCGTTCTTGGTGTAAAAAATCTGGACATACCGTACTGTAAAGCTACGACTTGATTTACATAGATAAAGATTGCTTACTTTAGTGTTTGTGTGTACAATTTAACAAAATAAAGAAGTACATTAATTGAAATATGTCTGAACAATTGATGATCACGGTTGCTGGAAATACCGCAATTGGACGAAATTAGTATTAAATTACTTCTATAAATATTTTTGTTTCAAGCAAAAAAAAAAAAAGTTAAGAACGAGTTTTTTCATAAAAAACTAAATCTTCTATGGTAAATGTAGTCTTATTCTTGTCCGTTATCATAATTTTTAATGTTTTTGATTTCCAAATAAATATAAATTTTTGAGAAAGGGATATGTTTCTTTCAAGTTTATAATCAAAAATTTAAAACACTTATGTACATATTTGAATACATATCTACAAGAGTATGTACACAAGTCTAATTTAATAAATTTTTAGTAAAGAAGGGGCATTTTGTTGAAAAAACAAAGAAAATAAATCTCTAAGTGATGCTTCGTTTGAAATTTTGAAGTTTTTTTCCCCCGTATAAACTAAACAGGGGCATCGGTGTCTTGGAGTATGACAAAACAATTATGCCACACGCTTGACTTTTCATAGTCTTAAAATTTTGTTGTTTGTCTGCCTCTTAAGAACTGTTAATTGACCGAATATAGCGCTCTTACTTGTTTAATTTCGGTTTGAACCGAATGCAACGATTTCAACCCAGTATTAAAAATTGGGCTACATATAATTATGTACTCCCTTAGTTGATTAAAAAATTTTGAATTTTGAAAATAGTGTTTCTAATTAGCTTTTTAAATGATATTTTTTTAAGACAATGCTAAAGGTACTTTTACATGGTAATACATATTTTACGACTTGTCAAAATGTGTTGTAGAATAATACAAAATCTCATCATGTAAAGGCACAATGTATTGAGTGGAAGCAAATACGGATACAAAATTTAACAAGTGTTCGGTAAATGTTCATTTTCTTAACCATTTTAGAAACTTGTGTATTCTCATCACATCAGAGGTGTGAAAGATTGGCAGCACTTACAGCATATAATGAAGGTGGCTACACTTAATGAAACAATACACAAACAATCAAAATCAAAGCAGAATTTTTTCATGTTGTTTTTGTTAGTATTGTAGAACCTTAACCATATGGCGTTACCCCAAAAGGAAACTGGCAAGAAACAACCGCTTTTGATTTTACCAACCTCATCCGTGTAAATATGAAAAATACTTAGAACAGATTTTTATTCTCTTTTTTTAAACACGGAGAGAATTTCATAATATTTGGATAATACAAAATCTAAATACTTTGTATTACCATGTAAAGCCAACTTAAGTGACATGTAAATATATGTATATAAAAATAATGTACATCACACAAGCAGCCCAGGTTCAAATTCCAGCCGACCAAAAAAAATATTTTCTTTTGCTTAACTTGAAGTGTTTGAAGCAAACTTTACCTTTTACAATTGTGGTAATTTATACGAGTACAATAATTTTCGTAAGATGCGTAATAGAGAACGGAATGAATGATTTCGTTTTGATTGCCTATTTATTGCATTGCTTTTATTCAACAACAATTACTAATGATATTGCAGTGCAACCATTCAAATATTTTGATGATTGCCTTTTATCAAAGACTATGCACATGAATAGCACGTACATCTCATACAAAAAAGAAATTTGATGCTGGCGGGAAGATAAAAGTGGTGGTAAAGAGAAGAGCGTAACAACTGACGCCAATTTTAAAAAACAAACATGCACATACCAACGTATATATGTACATACGCTTGTATTCATTTATGTACATATTAACACACAAGCGTATGTATATAAGGGGTCTGCCAAACAACTTTTTTTTTGAAAATGCTATAAAAAAACTGCTGAATATTTTCTCAAATTTCTTTTTTTACTTGAAAGTACAATCCTTCTGGTTAATAATGAAAAATAATTTCATTCAAACGGCTGCCTCGGCTGGCCATGCAGTACCGTACACGATCAGCCAATTTTTAAGCACTTTATCGATTGTGTGCAGCTGTATTTCACCAATGGCTTCACGAATATTGTCCTTTAAAGCGTCAATTGTCTCTGGCTTGTCGGCGTAACACTTGTCTTTGACGGCACCCCACAAATAATAGTCCAACGGTGTCAAATCGCAGCACCGAGGTGGCCAAACGACATCAGCTTTGCGGCTGATAACACAGTGCAACACGAAAAAAAATAACCATATACGGACATCACTACGTGAAAGAAGACCAAAAAAGAAAAGACACGTGTCTCCCAGTTTTGCCCAAAGTCATGCACTTTTTTTGTTATGGGCCCCCAAAGATTTGGGGCCTTGGTACCATTTTTACAAAAAGTGATAATTTTCTTAGGCTCATATCTTGCAAACTGTTCGGAATTTTTATTTACTCTTTGAGGCAAAGTTGTAGCCTTTTTTATAAAGAACAAAAATTATGAACATAAAAAATTGAAAAAACAATAATTTTAAATCAAAATCGCAAAAAACTTTAAAAAATTAAATTTTTTTTTACCTTTTTCCCCCTGTTCAGGTCCATAGGTAGCAAACCGTTCAAAATTCAAGGAAACAGTCAACTACAAAAATTTACCTAACATCCCAATAAACAACTTTTTAGAACATATAAACTTCCTAGGAATGATTCTTAACACCGTTTAGGTAGCGCTTAGGTAGCCGCAAAAGTTAAAAATTTTACGAAAATTTTTGAATTTCATTTGTTTTTTATTTTCTTCAACATTGAGATACTGTGCTGCCTATTACAAAAAAATAATAAAAAAAATATTCGTATTATTTTTATAAAGTTGATGGCCCTGGACTTGCGTATCGCTCTCTCTTAAGTTGAGGATCTAAATCGTCGTCCGAATCTGACTCTGATTCAGAACTTACGGTGTCCACAGGCACGTTGCTTCCAGAATGTCTTCCATCATTAGCTTTTTCTTTTTAACATACCATACCAACATACCTGAAATGAATTAGAAAAGAAATCAAAAATAATGCAAACCATGCAATAATAAAATTGATATTACCTCTGCAAGCAATGCGTCGAATTTTTTGCCTTTGTACGGTTTTTCCATTTGATTTTTTATTATTTATTAGTTTTGGTCCATCTCTTCCCTGTTGGGGCTCATAGTCGGTATCAAATCGATCTCGATTAGTAACACCACTTACTGTAGTCATATCTGTAAATTTTGTCCTACGATCTGGAGTTTGCGGCCTTGGGAATACAAAATTTTCAGGTGCAAGCACTGGTAGTGTGGCTGTTACGGTTGCTTTATAAATTTTGTTCTTCTCATCACGTCTATTTGGGTAATTAACGCATGCATAAGAACTGGTTGCATCATGATCACCTGGGCGATTAATCCAGGTTACCGGCTTACAATATTTCATACTATGTTTGCCTCCATTCAACCATGCTATGAGATTATTATAACATTGGCGACACACTGCGTTAGGTGTGTAATTTTCACTGATCAAATCTATTTCGTCGAAAAATGACTTATATGCTCTTTTAAATTCACTAGTTAAAAGATTCTTTTCCTTTTGAAATCTTGTAGAATTATTTTTTCTGATTTGATGACCGCAAATGTTGCAAAAGAAATAAATATTTTTACACTGCATATTGAAATTGTCAGTTGCCAATGTCGTGTGCGAATTATGCTGTAGAACTTTCTCTATAACTTTCACCGCTGTGTAATGCCTCGATGTGAGAGTCGCGTCGCTTTTATATTGTGATCTGCGTTCCTTGATGCGTGTGCGATCGGTGCGTGATCGCATGAGCTGTTTACTGAAATCTTAGGTAAATTTTTGTAGTTGATTTCTTGATAAGTTTGGGTGCAATAATTTCTTCTTTTTAAATTTATCCAATTGCTATTTTATTTTGAATTGTCCTCACTTATTAAAAAAATTGGTAGTAGGTACATATGTAGGTAATTTATTGTTGGTATAAACAATAATTATAAAAAAGTAATAACAAAGCAAAAAAAAAGTATGTTCATAATTTAATTAAAGGCCGTTAACGATCATTATTGCGATTTGTGTATGATGTATTTTGTTGTTTAGGGGTTCCAGCAATTTTAATGTTTGCCTACCTCTTTAAGTTCCAAGACTTTTCGCGGCTATCTCACATGCATATACACATATTTATATGCACTAGAGTTCTCTATTAACGAAAGACAGATACAATATATGTAATTAAGGCAATTTGATTAAACGTAAGGAAGAGATAGCTTCATAACTACATGTATGTACATACATTTTGGGGAAATTTTTAACTTTTGCGGCTACCTAAGCGCTACCTAAACGGTGTTAAGAATTATTCCTAGGAAGTTTATATGTTCTAAAAAGTTGTTTATTGGGATATTAGGTAAATTTTTGTAGTTGACTGTTTCCTTGAATTTTGAACGGTTTGCTACCTATGGACCTGAACAGGGGGAAAAAGGTAAAAAAAATTTAATTTTTTAAAATTTTTTGCGATTTTGATTTAAAATTATTGTTTTTTCAATTTTTTATGTTCATAATTTTTGTTCTTTATAAAAAAGGCTACAACTTTGCCTCAAAGAGTAAATAAAAATTCCGAACAGTTTGCAAGATATGAGCCTAAGAAAATGATCACTTTTTGTAAAAATGGTACCAAGGCCCCAAATCTTTGGGGGCCCATAACAAAAAAAGTGCATGACTTTGGGAAAAACTGGGAGACACAGGTCTTTTCTTTTCTGGTCTTCTTTCACGTAGTGATGTCCGTATATGGTTATTTTTCCATGACCTAAAAAATTACACACAGTGTAATGCGATCTTCAAAAACAGGGCGCAAAACATCGAGTGTAGCTTCGGCTGTGTGGCACGTAGCGCCGCGCCGTCCTGTTAAAACCAAATGTTGCCAATATCCACCTCTTAAATTTTTGTGAACGAAAGTTCAACATGGCCCAATAACGATCGCCATTGACTAACTGTAACGGCCACTTCTTGCTAATTTTCCTTGCCTATTTATGCCTCTGGACCAAAATCCACATTAAACAGTGACTCGTTTTGGGTGTGTCGGCTTTTTAATGTATGCGTGCGGGTTTTCTGTGCCCCAAATGCGACAATTTCGCTTGTTTACATACCCGCCAAGATGAAAATGAGCTTCACCTGAAAATATGATTTTTTTGCCAAAATCGGCATCTTCTGTAAGTCGATCGCAGGCCCACTTAGCGAAGCGAAAACGCATTGGATGGTCAGTTGGCTTCAACTCCTCCGCTTTTGGAATTGTTATCGCGAGATTTAAATTAAAGTTGCGAGTGGAATTTTTATTTTAAGATCTTTGTTTTTTTCTCGTCTCGCGAGTCGAAATCTATTTATAAATCTCGTTTTAAAAATTTTTCTCGCGAGTTTAAAATTGAAGTTGAGAATAGAATTCTATTTTAAGATCGTGAAGTTTAAAATTCGAATCGCGATGCGAACGTAATTTTTGTAAAAATTGTTCTCGTGAAGCTAAAAATAAAACGCCAAAAAAATGTACAGATACATATGTGTGTATGCGTTGTTATTGGTTTTGTTAATTTAGACTGTGCAACAGAATTGTAAGCAGGTATGTATGTGTTATATGTAGTTTATTAGGGGTTTTTTTGGGTTTTTGTTATTGTTGATATGTATGTAAATGTAACAAGTATAATAAAAAATATAAAAACACTTAGATATTATTCCTTTGATTGTTTGAGCAATTAATAATTGATAATAAAGTCAGTGATGAATAAAATTGTATTTAATTGTATATTAAATAATTTTAAAATAAGTCATTATTTTTAAAATATGTGTTACTAAATTTCTTCAATATTTCTTTAATTAATACGTAAATAATAATTAAAGTACACAAGCATATAAACGTATGTTTTAAATTGTTAGCTAAACCTACATTTTAATATAATTTTCTTAGTACTTTTGGCTCAAGTTATTTTACCCAAATTTCTTAACTAAGATTTAATTAATTTCATACAACTGCTTATTAAAATCCCTCATAATATTTTTTCTAAAGTGACAGATATAAACGTACACGCAATCATATAAGCATTACAGAAAAAAAATCTTAATAACAAAAAACAAGCATCAACGTACCAATACACATCTACATACATGCACAAGAAAATAAGTAAAGCATTCGAATCGTTCTTGTTGTAATCGCAAAAAGATTTTAATTTTTGTTTCTGTTGCGAGTTTAATTTATTAAACTCGCGAGTTCAATTATAAATCTCGCGAGTTCAATTATAAATCTAGCGAGTTCAATATTCAAAAAAAAAATCTCTCGAATTAATATCACTCCGAAAACAATTTCTATTTTTAAACTCGCGAGCTCAAATATAAATCTCGCTTACAAGATTAAAATCTTTGAACATAATGAAACATTGAAATCTCTCAAATTAATATCGCTCGCGAGCGAGTTTTATTCGAGCGCTCTTCCTCCCTGGCTTTGAGTATAGAAATTCTAATAAGATTTTTTTTAATTTCGATTGGAAACGAATGCGACGACTTGGTCGATTTTTTTCAAATATTTGAATTTTTAAAAGAAAAAAAAATAATATGAACATTACTCTGGAAGCGGTAATAAAGACTTGTTTTAAAAAGAATTTTTTGTATGGGAGTCCCCATTGGGAGTAAATATAGGAGATAGGTTTGTTTCGAAAAAAAATGTTGGAAATAAAAAATAGTATAACCCAATTTTACAACTCTGGAATGGATGGTAAAGTTATTTTACTTTAGAATAGAGAGCATAAGTCTATAGTAACATAAAAAAATTATTTAAGTAATTTTTTGGTTTCAATTTTGTGATATAAATATATTTTTAAACATATTTTTGAAATAATAATACCAAACATACACAATTTAATTTTTAATTATTTTATGAAAAAATTTTATCGTGTAAGTCTAGCATAAGTTTATTTTTTCAAACTTTATTTGTTCTTTCACAATTTTTTTTTTTTAAATTTCGCCATGCCTTGTGGGGCATTACCAGGAAATTTTTATTAAAGATTAATAATCGTTATTATGGTTTCAAAATCAGCTTTCGATATTTTTTAAACAATTTCAAAATTACAATAATATTAATTTTTTTTAATTTTTGTTAGAATATTTTTCCACTCAGGTTTTTTTTCTCCAAAAATTTTTGAATATAAATTTGAAAAATTTTATTTAATTTTTTGATTTTCAAATAAAGAAAGTTCAAATTTTTTTAAGATTGATTTTGTTTGAATTTCTAAAATTTTAACGATTTGTTTATAAATAACAATGAAATTCGTTTCATGCTTTCCAAAGGATGTTTAAATCTTAACTATTGACTCCAGAGTTGCTTAACAATATTTGTTTGTGTCTTAAACTAAAAATATAAGCCATGGTGCAATTATCTGTATCAGGTGGTGGCGATTCTACAACAACAACATTTGATGAATAACATTTTCGATTTTGTTGTAGTTTCCGTTGGCTCAGGTGTCAAAAAAACATATGTAAAAGTAAACAGCTTTGACAACCGACCTCGAATTATGCATGAAAAAAGTAGATCTGCTGTGCTCGTAACGCCACCTGGTACACATAATTGCACCATGATATTAGCCTTTCTTTCATTAGTGTCACTTCTAAAGCATTGTGCTAGTGAAAAAAGTAGAAAAATAGTTTTTAGCAACTACATTTTGTGACAAATGGTTATAACCTCAGCAAGGGAGTTATTGCTCTTATATATCTTTTTTATCGCAACACATAACACTCAACGTTTTCCTAATACCTCTTGAAGTGTAAGTTTAATAATTCAACTGAATAAGTTTTTTCTTTTGCTTAAATTTTATTTTACTTTAGACGTGTTGCAGTTATATCAAAGAAAGCATTTAAAATATAACAAAAAAAAAATTAAATATAACTAAATGAAATCTTAACTTTTTCAAATAATTATTAATTTCTTTTAAACTCAAAAAAGTTAAATATGAGTAAATACTTTACTTTAATTAACATAATAAAAAAATAACACACAAAAAAAATTTCAATTACAATAAACCTTAAAAATACAATTGCTTTTTCGTTTAGTATGTAAAATGTGCATTATTTTACAAATTTTTAAATTTTCTAAAATAATGACATTTTAATTCGGTGTGAATCTGTACAAATTCAATTGTACAACAAAAACACGCATATTCTCACCCTACAGCTAACACACGTTTTAGCGATTGTTATTTGCACACAAATTGTTTGAAATCAAGGCTTATTTTAAATGATAATGATATTTTGGTTGGTTGGTTTTCGTGGTAGTTCGCTGCACGCAAACTGTCAAGTAGATCCTAAATGACCCCGTTTTGACAACACCACTCGATAGGTGATAGGTCCCCTTAAACCATGGTCCAAGGGAAAATGGAGTACTGGACCCACCCTGTAGCGTTAATGTATCTCGACAGGTCGTTCAGCCCAATTGCAGATACATCCCCTAGGCTATCCAGTACATGATGGCTCAGGAATTTGTGCCTCTTCACAGCCAGAGCAGGGCATTCGCAGATAAGATAAAAAACTGATTCTTCCTTTTCCCTATTCTTGCAGCTGCGACAGTGATCATTGAACGTGAGGCCGAGTCGTTCTGCATGCCTTTCCAGCATCCAGTGACCCGCTAAAACCGCCAGCATTTTCGAAATTTCTATACAGAAAGAAAAACCACTTTCTAAAATCAAGAATTTTATTCTTGAATTTATTTACATTTATTTTACCTCGGTGGCCTAGAGGTAGCGCGCTTGTGCTGCAGTGCGGAAAATTCCTGGTTCGAATCTCAGCTAGTGTAAGTACAAAAAATGAAATTTTTAAATTATAAGTATCTATAAAATAAAAATAAAATATATATTTCTTTTTATTCTTTAATTAATAAAGTTCCATAAGTCAAAAAAATTACATTTCATTTTCGGATTAATCCCATTTACGGCTTAAATCAATCTTTTTTTGGCTTACATCAAGTACGGTTCCAAACCTAATTCAATCCTTTTTTGGATTAATTGTGGCTAAAAGTAAGAAATTCGTACTAAAAAAAATTGTACTTATAGAAAGAAATTTCGTTCTTAGTTTGAGAAAACCCGTTCTTTTTTTTCTCATATTTTTATTATTGAATCTTCGCTAATGCGAACTAACAATAAGTTTTCAAATCTTAAAACTAAGTAATTTATATTAGTCCAGTCAGTACCAGCCTAAGATTTAAGTTCTCATAACAAAGTAAATTAATTTAAACAGTTTCGTCTAAGTTCAATAGTGTCCCTTCTTTTCAGACGAGTGTGTCCACTATGTTGCAAGATGTTTCGAGCGAGCGGATTTGGATTCGTTTCCAGCTTGTTTAAATACTTGTCCACAAAGTTCAGGATTTCGCATTTAACTAGTGGAACTTGTAGATCCTTGTGCATGTTGCTGTTTTTAATATACCAAGGAGCCCAGTTATCATTCTTAGGATTTTGTTTTGACGACGTTGGATTTTTTCGATGTTAGAGGTGGAAGCAGTGCCCCATAATTGTAAACCGTAGCACCAAATTGGTTTCAAAATCGAGTTGTTGAGTAGAAGTTTACAATTCAGACGAAGCACAGAGTTTCTACCAATTAGCCAGTGGATTTGAGCAACTTTAAGTTTCATTTGAGTCAGCTTCGCATCTATATGAGGCTTCCATGTGAGCCGGCGATCTAGGTGAATACCAAGATATTTTGTCTCGGTTCGTTGAGGCACCATATGGTTGTTAATAGTGATTGGGGAGCACGTTTCTTTGCGTAAAGTAAACGTTACGTGGGTACATGTTTGCTCATTAATTTTTATTCCCCATAATTTTGCCCATTTCTCTACTTGGGTTACATGTTGGTGCAATTGGCACGAAGCCTATTTAGGGTATTTATGAATACTGAGAAAAGCGGTATCGTCAGCAAATGTAGACGTGTGCGTAAAACTGTTTGTTGGCATATCTGATGTGTAAAGCAAGTACAAAATTAGACCTAATATACTCCCTTCAGGTACACCAGCCCCTAATGGTTGGTAACAACTTATTTGGCTTCCCTCTTTGATTTTAAATATTCGACCGGTTATGTTCTTTTCTAGTAGGTTGAAAATATTAGCTGAAAGACTTAGCTTTAGTTTGTTTAACAGGCCTTCGTGCCATACTTTATCGAAAGCTTGAGAGACATCTATAAAAATCGCGGAGCACTACTTTTTTTCCTCGAAAGTTTTTCTTATAACCTGCACCAGTCTGTGCGTTTGTTCTATTGTGCTATCTTGACTTCTAAACCCAAATTGGTGATCTGGAATGCAGTTGTTTTCATTCAGGATCGGAGTAAGCTTGTTTTTAATCAGCTTTTCAAACTTTTCAAACTTATAGGCATTAAAAATAAAAAGCATTATTCTTTTTGCTGTAAAAGGTAGCTCAATGAGCATTTTGTTGCTTATTTTATCGCCATAGAGAATAATTTGTTTGAGGAGCCGCGTCTAGACTTTCCAAATACTCCTTAATTGATGCAATTCTGTGTACCTCCAGCAAATTTTTTAAGGGATTTGTACACTCTTTTAGCTTCGTTTTTAGTTGGGGCGATCTATGCTGTTGCCATTCTCTTCGCGCTCTCCTTTTTTCAGATAAAAGCTCTTAATTATCGACAGAAAAAATTTTGTTGTATTTGACCTGACGGTATGTTGAAGAAGCATGTTTAACGGCTTCTTTAATATTTTCATTTAGGATACTCAGGCAATCATCGATTTCTTGGGGAGTTTTCAGTGGTATGTGTTCCGAGCAGTGAGAGCGGATATATTTTTTATATTTCAACCAATTTACTCTTTTAGATAAGAAAAAAATCATTAGTTGCTATTTGGTGAGGACTGCAAATATTGATGATTGTGGGTGAGTGGTCAGAAGATAAATCCAGAGAGGCTTGCGCCTCAATAAGCTCCGGGGATATACCTTTTGCTACGCCAAATTCTATTACGTCTGGAATTTTACTGTGGTCTGTTGGCCAATAGGTTGGTTGTCCGGTAGAAATAACACAAAGACCCATTTCAGATACGAAATCATACAAGATACGACCTCTGGGACTAATTAAGCGGGAGCCCCAGTAGGTGTGTTTAGCGTTATAGTCTCCAGCAGCTATGAAGCGGGGACTTAAAGATTTGTAAAAATAGTTGTACTGATCCTTCGTTATGGAAAATCTGGGTGGAGCATAAACCGACGAAATAACTAGGTTGGGGGGAAATTCATCAATGCAGACGTTTGTTGCTTGAATATAGCATTCGGAGATGCCACCTAACCATTGGTGTTTATTTCTTGATTTGATTAGTATAGCCGAGCCTCCACATGATCTAACCCTGGGATCCTTTGAATCGTAAAATGAATAGCCCCTTATTTTAAAAGCGCCTCTAGATGTCATATGAGTCTCCAAAATCAACATTACATCAATGTTTTAGTGTGTTCAAAAATATTCGAGTTCATTTTTGTGTTGGCGGATGCCATTTGCGTTCCAGGGTTTGTTTCTGGTTCATAAGTTGCGTAGTACGTCCGACATTGAAAGAGGGCCACGTTTAGCTTGCGACCCTACACGTATGCAACCCCCGCCGCCTATCATCAGCAATGTGCAGAAAGAATCTTTAGACGCTGCTCTTAATAGTCTGCAACGGAACTGCGACTGTATTCATATTAGAGATATTCAGAGCAGATCCTTTCTTATCTAGCTCATCTGCCCATTCATTACCATGGTAGCCCCTAGGCGCAGGGAACCAAACCAGTGTAATGTCAGACAGCTGCCTTAGCTTAGACAATTCTATTCTACACTGATTGACCAATAGTGACGTGGTAGTGTATGATCTGAGTGACAGAAGCGCCGCCGTACTGTCGACAAAAATACCAATATTTCCGTGAATATTTCTATCCTGTATTAGTATTATTAGAAGCATTTACGCCCAGCTCCTCTGAGAAGACACCAGGTTCAACTCCGCAGTCCAATTTAGAGCCGCCCGTAAAGATTCTTATATCCCCTTGAGGGAATTAGAACTTCAAAAACCCTATCGAAGTCCGTGTAGGGAGCAATATAGACAGACCGTTGGTCCACGAATAGAGGCAGACCTTGCAGAATTTTCGAATGCCCATATTGCTTCGATTTTTAACATCCAGTTGATTTTAGCCTTACTGCACTACAACCAGATATGGCCCTAATGTGAAGATCGATGGGAGTGAGATGCAAAATTGTATTCAATGCCTCAGAAGGACTAGTTCGCAGTGCGTTCGTAACTACAATGCAAGCGAATCTCTGGATTTTGTACAACTGGTCTTCTACGTATCTGCGCTCCATAGCAGTCCACCAAACCAGAGATCCATAAGTGAGTATCGGACGTACTAAGCCGTGTACATCCACCTAATAATTCTGGGTTAAGTCTCCATCCCGCTCCAAACATCTCCCGGCACGTGTAGTAGGCTACCGTAGCGCTCTCGGCCCTATGCCGGATGTTCAGCTTCCATGACAGTTGCGAGTCCATGACGATATTTTTCACTTTCTGATAGTGGGATATCGCAGTTCCTTAGCCGCGGGAGTCTGAAGCTTGGAATCTTGGTCTTTCTTGTGAACTGTACCAGTTTCGTCTTGCACGGGCTTACTCCAAGACTGCTAACTGCGGTCCAGTTGCTGAGTAATCTTAACGCAAAGGGCATGATATCGCTAACCACATCCAGAAACATTCCTGATACCAATTTGATGACATCGTCCGCATAAGCAACGACTTTTATGCCCGTACCCAGTGCATCTTGTCAACAACGATAAGCCAGACAATAAGCCAAAGCAAAGGCGAGATAACACCACCCTGGGGTGTACCTCTCTCCACTTGTTTTGACTCAGTGCTGTTACCAAGATTTAATGTGCCTATGCGCGAGCTCAACATCGATACTATCTAGTTATTGATGAAATTCTTAACCCATAGGCTAGTAATTGCACGTCGAATCGCGAGTATCGTCACGTTATTGAAGGCACCTTCTATATCTAAGAAGGCCGCCATAGTTACTGTCCATATTCGATGGATCTCTCTTTCGTACTTCCAACCTCATGCAGGGCTGTTTCCGTAGAGCGACCCCTAGAAAGACAAGAGCTGCCCTCCAGTCATTGCCTTATATAGGAGTCAATGAGTTTTCCAGAGTTTTAATCTGGAAGAATGAAAGACTTATAGGACAAAAGTCCTTTGCGTTTTCGTGATCTCTCCTTCCAATCCGAATAAAAAAACTCTGACCTTCCTCCATCCCCTCGGAACGTAACTGAGAGAGAAGGACAGTGTGTTTATATTCTATGAAGCCGCGGGATGATGTGTCCCTTGGCACTTTGCAACATCCGCGGAAAAATGCCGTCAGGTCCAGATGACCTGTATGGGAGAAGCTGTCCATCGCCCGCGAAATTCTATCGTAGGTGATTATACCTTCATCAATATCGCATGGTGTCCTACTTTCGCACTCAACTTCCTCGACTACGTCCCTACAGCCAGGAAAGTGAATGCTTATTATTATAATTATGCTTATTAAGTGACTTCGCTGATGACTCTGACTAGGTGTCATCGTCTCTCTTAACATAGAATGGATTTGAATGTCACCTGCCCAGACTTTTGCCCAATCTAGAAGAGTCCCTGGTACTTTCCACCGCCCCGCAGAAATCTCTCCATGATTTCCTCTTTGCGGTTGCTATTGCCTTCTTGTATTCTCTCAGCTTATCCCGCTTAGGCTGCCATGATTTACTGACATAACATAAATGTGCGAGTCCCTACGTAGTTTAGAAAGCTCCGAGTTCCACCGTGGTGGGAAGCTTTTCTTTACCTTAGGTTTGGGGCAGGAAACTTCGAAGGCCTTAACCATAGCCCTACTGAATTTTTCCTTCATGATCTTCAGACCAGTGATCGAATTATCAATGACTGCCATTTTACCTAACCTCTGTTTCTTGGGTTCCGGAATTGTGTCTTATTGTTATACACTTTTCATAGTACATAACAAGGCGAATTCATAGAGAAGGTGGTCTCGACAGATCAGCTGACTATTTTTTGCTCGTGCAATTTTCCTTATAATATTGTTGTTATATAACTTTAGTAAACATTCTTATTAAATGCTCACTTAGATAAATACAAAATAATTGCAGTTTTTTAACAATACTTGTTTTTATACACTTTTCTTAGTACAAAACAAGGCGAATTCATAGAGAAGGTGGTCTCGACAGATCAGCTGACAAATTTTTGCTAGTGCAATTTTCCTCACAATATGTCAAAAGCTCTATGTGCTTCTTCTTGATTTAAAAAAAATTACGCGTCGGTTAGGTTTTTAAGCTAAAAATTTAAAAAATTGTTTTTAATTAACAAACAGTAAAACCAAATGATGCGTTCTTGTGCTTTGTGCAAAAAAAAACAGTGTAAAATTAGTTTTATTCACGTTTTTCTTCTGCAAATAATTTGTGTTTTTTTTTTAATGATGCCATATACAAATAATTTGTGTTGTTTTTTAATGATGCAATATTTGTGTTTGACATTATAGGTACGAGTTTTTCGCCCTGCGTTCACCTTGTATGAATTCGCCTTGGGTGTAAGTTTATTTGTTTGTTTGTCACGCAAATACGACAAAACCGCTGGACCAATTCCCATTTCATTTTTAAATTTTTGCTTTGTTCAAAAATATAAATTATTAGAAAAAAAATTTGAATTCAAATTTAAATTTTTGTAGTTTCGTTATATGCGTGCCAACCAGCGATGCCAACTCTGCGCGTTTTGCGCTATATTTAGCTCTTTTGAACAACCCAAAAAGCGCATTTTTACTCCTCACCGCTTTTTTCTGATAACGCGCTAAATTTGTTTTACGCTATATTTTTCAAATAAACTTAGACTCAAAAATATAATCTTTTAATTTTTTTCTAACTTTTGCAAGCAGATATTTTACCACATTTTTCTTACAGTTGATGATAAAACAACACTTTTAAAAAATTCTTGCTCAAACTGACGATTATCTCCTTACACACTAAAAATACCAAGTAATATTTTCTTAAATCTTTACTTAAATCAAGCTTAAGCCAAGTACTATTTATCAAGTACGAATTGTTAACTTTTAGCTACATTTAAGCCAAAAAAGGATCGATTTAAGTAGTTCTTAAAAGGGGAAGAAGCCCTAAATCGGCAGAAGCATCTCAACCTGCAAAAATTTTAAAAGACGATGCCAACTAGAGATGAGCAAATCACTGGTAACGACAGTGACATAAACTGTGAAGTAACTGTTTCTACTATAGTGTTACTTTTAATTTATTATGTTACTCAAAGTAACATTTTGAAATAATGTGCAGTAACTCTTACCAGCGATGTTACTCTTATTATGTTAAACTTTGCAAAATGTAAAGTAACATTTTTGTGCCTCATGTTTACACTTTGTTCTATAAAAGAAGTAAAGCGCTTATGTTTTTATATGTGTGTTTGTGAAAGTGTTAAAAACTTTAGCAGAAAGGTGTCGTCAGAAATCTGAGCCGAGCACTGTTTGTCCGCGACGGCGGATAAAATTCGGCTATGAGCCGGCTAAAGCATTAATACTCAAAAACAGATTTATACACATATTTATTTCAAATACATATCGTTAGCTAAACTGAAAAAAAGCACAGCTAACAAAAATATAACTTTACGCGAGAAGCGAAAATCTTTGTAAGGGTACAGCAGTAAACAATTCGCTCATTTGCGCAAACAACGCCGTAATAAAAAAAAAATATTTCGAAAAAATTTGTATGAAGTTTTTAGTTTGTTTTCGTTATATAGAAAAGAATAATTAAATTTTTTAACACGTTATACATAAGTAGAAACATTGCAATATAAAACTTATATACGAAATAAGGCATAGCATAAAAAACAATTCTGAATCGTTAACGCCAAAAATTCATTTCTAGAATTACGACATTTGAGTAAATAAGCGATATATGTATATAAATCGTTAGCTGAAATGAAATTTTAGTTATTACGATCAGGCTTTTTGAACTTCACTTTCAATTATCAAGAAATAAAAATATTTTTGATTGGTAGAGTACAAATAAATATAAATATCCAAATCTTTCTCAAATAGCTCAAGAAAATTATTGTGCATTAGGATCGTCAGTTCCATGTAAAAGAATATTTTCAAAAGCTGGGCAAGTCCTAAATGACCGACGAACGCGTTTAAACGAGAAAAAGCACAAATGTTATATTATAGTTAGTTGTGTTATGTACATATACAGCTTAATATGTGTAATTTGTTTTAATTAGGTTTTTGTTTTTGTTGCAATGGATTTCAACTATTTTTATATATTTTTATGTTTGGAATCTATTTAACAAGAATTTTAAGCTGCTTTTCTAAATTAAAGCTTTACCTCAATGCTCCAAGGGAGCTTTAAAACTTATCTCAAAAGGTATAAATTTAAATTTTGTATCAAAATTTTGTTTAAAGTAAATTAAAAATATTAATATAAATATGGTATATTGTTGTAACTATATACCTATTGAAAATAGATATTTCTTATTCATAAATATTTTGAATTCTAATTTATCATTTAAATTATTTTTTCAATGCGTTGTTCAGGAATTCGTTAAAAAGAACTAAAATCGCATTATCACTGCTTAAAATAACATTATGTATATTAATTTAACAGAGATTAAAATAACTCTTTTACAAGAAGTGAAAAATGCTAAACAGTGATCACCGTCACTGTTTAAATAACCGGTGATTTTAAAATCGCATTCACTATTAACGATATTCCCTAAAAATCACGGGACCGCTCACCTCTAATGCCAACCTCATCTCAAAATCGTTTTGCAATTTTGCAAGAGGATAATGAGGCCCCCGTTAGTGAAAGAAAGTCCTTTAAGCCACCTCCCATTTATTTGAGTGAAAAAACTAAAATGATCTCGTTAAGTCGGTTTGATTGGGAAAAATAACTTTTATGTTTCAAACGTTAAACGCAGTATAATATTTGAGACAAAAATTCAAGTCAACCATGAAAAAGCCTACCGTGCTACGGTTTCGGAGCTCGGTTTCGGAGCCTGCAACACAACAAGAATTGCCAACAAGCGAACCAACCGGGCCCAATTTTAGACGCCTGGAAGCCGTAATTGACAATATGGTCAAACAATTAACGCAGATCATGGCGCAAATAGCTGGCATGATGCAAGAAATGCAAAAAATGCAGTCTGCTCTTCTGTAGGCTAAACTTAAAAGGCCATGAACTGTCTCAGGGTTTGTTTCTGGAACGCAAACGGCATCCGCCAACACAAAAACGAGCTCAAGTATTTCTTGATGAACCGAAAAATCGATGTTATGTTGATTTCTGAGACTCTTATGACATCTAGAAGCACTTTTAAAATTAGTGGCTATTCTTTTTACTATTCAAAGGATCCTAGGGATAGATCCTGTGGTGGCTCTGCTATATTAATCAAATCAAGAATTAAACACCAATGGTTGGGTGGCCTCGCGGAATGTTATATCCAAGCTACGAACGTCTGAATTGATGAATTTTTCCATAACCTTGTTATTTCATCAGTTTACTGTCCACCCAGATTCTGCATAACGAAGGATCAGTACAACAGTTTCTACAAATCATTAGGTCCCCGCTTCATAGCTGCTGGAGACTATAACGCTAAGCACACATACTGGGGCTCCCGCCTTATTAGTCCCAGAGGTCGTGTCTTGTATGATTCCGTGTCGGAAATGGGACTTTTCGTTATTTCAACTGGACAATAACCTATTGGCCGACGGACAATAATAAAATTCCAGACGTAATAGATTTTGGCGTGGCAAAAGGTATATCCCCGGACCTTATTAAGGCTGTAGCCTCCTTTTATTTATCTTCTGATTACTAACCCACAATAATTACTATTTGCAGTCATCACCAAATAGCAACTAATGATTTCTTCTTATCTAAAAGAATAAATTGGTTAAAATATAAAAAATCAACCGCTAAAATCTTCCGGAGACATAGATGATAGTCTGAGCGTCTTAAATAAAAACTTTAAAAAAGCCGTTGAGCATGCGTCTTCTACCTATCATCAGGCCAGGTACAGCAAAATTTTTTCTGAAGATGTGGGAAACTTTTATCTGAAAAAGGAAAGTCCGAAGAGAATGGCAAAAGCATAGATCGCACCAACTTAAAACTAAGCTGAAAGAATGCACTAACCAATTACAAAGCTTGCTGGAGGTTCACAGAATGGCTTCACTCAAAGAGTACCTCGAAGGTCTAGACGTGACTCCTCAGACAAATGATTGCCTATGGCGATCAGCCAGACCTCTTAAAAGACCCGTTAGCGCAAAACCACCACTGCGTAATCTGAGAGGATCCTGGGCTAGAAATGACGAAGAAAAATGTGATCTGTTCGCAAATCATTTCAAAAACGTGTTCACTCCTAATACTTGCACAGACGTGAGGGAATTACTGCCAGTTGTTGCTAGATGTCCTTTAGAAATACGTTTCCGATTTACAGATGTTGTAGAGGCTATTGCTAACCTAAATGGTAAAAAAGCTCCTGGCGTTGATAATATAATCAACAAAAAGCTCTTAGAGCTACCTTGTACGGCAAAAAGAATAATTCTTTTTATTTTTAACGCAAAAATTCGGCTTGAACATTTCCCGCCTATATGGAAAATTGCCTTAGTAAAGATGATTCCTAAGCCTGGCAAAGATCCTTCAAAGGTAGAGTCTTATAGGCGTATAAGTTTGTTACCCACAATGTCAAAATTGTTCGAAAAATTGCTTAAGAACAAGTCGACTCCAATCCTGACTGAAAACAACTGCATTCCAGATCACCAATTTGGCTTTAGAAGTCAACATAGCACAATCGAACAAACTCATAGACTGGTGTAGGTTATAAGAAAAACCTTTGAGGAAAAAAAGTAGTGCTCCGCGATTTTTATAGATGTCTCTCAGGCTTTCGATAAAGTATGGCACGAAGGCCTGTTAAACAAACTAAAGCTAAACCTTCCAGCTAATATTTTCAACATAACCGGTCGACAATTTATGATCAAAGAGGGAAACCAACTTCAGCAACACGTAACTCAAGTTGAAAAATGGGCAAAGTTATGGGGAATAAAAATAAATGAACAAAAATGTTCCCACGTTACTTTACTTTACGCAAAGCAACGTGCTCCCCAATCACCGAGACAAAATATCTTGGTGTTCCCCTAGATCGCCGCCTCAAATGGAAGCCTCATACAGATGCGAAGCTGACTCAAATGAAACCTAAAGCTGCTCAAATCCACTGGCTAATTGGTAGAAACTCTGTGCTACGTCTGTATTGTAAACTTCTACTCTACAACTCGATTTTAAAACCAATTTGGTGCTACGGTATAAAATTATGTGGCACTGCTTCCGCCTCTAACATAGAAAAAACGCAACGCCGTCAAAACAAAATTCTAAGAATGATAACTGGTGCTCCTTGGTATATCAAAAACAGCAACATCCACAATGCTCTAGAAGTTCCACTAGTAAAAAGCGAAATTCTAAACTATGTGGACAAGTATTTAAATAAGTTGGAAATACATCCAAATCCGCTCGCTCGAAGCATCCTGCAACATAGTGAGCACACCCGCCTAAAAAGAAGGGATACTATTGCTCTTAGATGAAACTTTTGAAATTAATTAACTTTATTATGAGAACTTAAATTTTAGTCTGGTACTGACTGGACTAGTATTAATAAGTTTGTTTGTTTAAAGATTTGCATACTTATTGTTTGTTCCCTTAAGCGAAGATTCAATAATAAAATATATGAAAAAAAAGAAAAAAAAATTTTTTTTCGAAATTGCTTTGTGCAAAATTGCGCCTAAAAACTTCCTGACCAACTTTATATGAAATAGGTCGCGAGCGCAGATTATATGGCCTACAAAAGCCTGGAAAAGACAAAAACTTGTATTAATAAGTAAGGGTAAGGGTCACCTAGAATCAACATCAGCGTATCGACTTTGTGTATGCCAGACACAGCCGGAAAACTTTTAGAAATGTTACTCAAAACAAGAATGCAGGCGGCTGTGGAAAACGCTGGAGGACTCTCCACTAGACAATACGGCTTTAGACATGGAAGGTCAACAATAGGTGCTATCGAGGATATGGTTAAAGCAGTACGACAAGCACAAACGGGAAACCATTTCTCAAGACGCATCACCCTTTTAGCGACCCTGGATGTAAGAAATGCCTTTAATAGCGTTAGGTGGAATAATATTATTGAGGCTTTGGAGACACGGTTTAGGGCATCGGCATATATCATGAGAATGATCAGAAGCTACCTTGGAGATCGTGTAGTTTTATACAACAATGCTGGAAGAAAAACAGATTACGGCAGGGGCAGCCCAGGGCTCTATCTTACGCCCTGAGCTTTGGAACATCAGCTATGATGACATTTTTTACATCGAGATGCCAAGCGAATCCTATATGGTTGGATATGCAGACGACATTGCAGCTGTGGTAGTCGCTCGAAATATGGAAGAAGCCCAAAACAAATTGAGCCAAGTCATGCTTAGGACAAAGACATGGATGGACTCCTATAGTCTCACACTCGCCACTGAAAAAACCGAGCTGCTTCTATTAACTTGAAAGCACATCCCTTTAGAAGTAGACATGCGGGTCTTGTCTGAAACAGTAAAGACAAAAAAATGGCTCAAATACCTGAGGTTAAGTTTAGATTCCAGGCTAACTTTTGAAGCTCAACTAGAACATGCTGCAACAAAAGCCGCTCAAACAACCGTTTCTCTTAGCCGATTTATGGCGAATATTGAAGGACCACGCTACAGCAAAAGGAAACTGATAATGGCGACCATTCAGTCAATTTTATTATATGGCTGCGAAGTCTGGGCCGACACCTTAGAAGCAAAGTACCGAAAAAAGAGGTTGGCGACTGTTCAACGTACTGCTGCCCTCAGAGTAGCCTCTACATATCGCACAGTGTCAGAGCCTGCAGTCCTCGTAATAACTGGTACTATCCCAATTGACCTGTTGGCTGAAGAGCAAAGAGAACTATGGATGAAACGAAACTAAACCGGAAGAACGAACGATGAAACGGCTATGTCAGTACGAAGGCAAACTATGCACAAGTGGCAAGAAAGATGGAACGGCGACCCACGTAGCAGATGGACAGCGAAGTTGATACCTGACCTGAGTAAATGGACAGCTCGAAAGCACGGCGAAACTAATAACTTTGTAACACAGATGCTTTCGGGCCATAGGTACTTCCTACAATACAAGGTGAAGCATCTCCAGAAAACATCGTAGATGTCATGATGGAAAATAAGGGCAATTGGAATCATGTGGTGGCATACATAGAAAGAATATTGCGCAATAAAAATCAGGACCTAGACGTAGGCATAACAGCTGTTGTTCGGTAGAAACAAAGGAGGCCATAGGTACTTCCTACAATACAAGGTGAAGCATCTCCAGAAAACATCGTAGATGTCATGATGGAAAATGAGGGCAATTGGAATCATGTGGTGGCATACATAGAAAGAATATTGCGCAATAAAAATCAGGACCTAGACGTAGGCATAACAGCTGTTGTTCGGTAGAAACAAAAGAGGAGCCCCACCCCGAAGCAATGCGAAAGCGGTACCGGGGTGGAGCAATGGCTCAAAGAACAAAAAGGGGGGTTTTTAGTGCGCGCGGTCCCTACATACCAGAAATGTGACGACAGTTTCTGAGATGCGTTAGGCATTTTCCCTCCCTACCCGAAAAAAAAAAATTATTACCAGCGAATAGCACCTCAATTTTACAGCCATTAGATAAGGGATCATTCATGCATTCAAGGCATACTGTCGACAAAATATAATACGTTAAAAAATATGCTTTCTAGAGTCTGCCAAAAAAATTGAAGATTTCAAGAAAAGCCTATTGGATGGTAACTCCTAGTACCTTTACTTAACTGCTTCAAAAAGGTGGTTTTAAGTTTGTTTCGGAATCTCACGAGCTGCCAGTGATGAAAGATCGCGAAGATGAAATATTTATAATTGCTGACTTAGGTTAAAAATTTGGAGCTAAATTTGAAAAATTTTTAAGTCATGCACCCCCTAACGAAGAGGAAATCGTTTCTGAGCTCCAATCAAGCGGAGGTGTCTACTTTTCTATATGCACCCTTTATGCAAATATCAGAGTTTTTATATATGCACTGCTGATGCATATAAACAACAGGGTAACATTATCAGAAAAGAATTTATGACCCTATAACAATGTTACCCCTTTCTTAGAAAAGAACAAAAAAAGGGCGTAAGGCAGCATTAAGGCAACATTTCTGACAGAAGAGAAAATAAACGACATAAAGTTAATGTTATGCCAAAACGCAAAAAAAGGCATGATTTTTTACAAACAAATATCGGCTAGTCAGTTGCTTTGACGCTTATAACGAATACAAAACTGGAAAGTAGATCTCCCTTTTGCGTGCGTTTTTTCAACACGTTATGCTATCTAAATAACTAGAATGCAAGAAGAGCGTGTTGTAGACAGCGATGCCAACTTAGCTACTTTGGTGCTAGATTTGGCTCTTTTTAACTGCTTCTACCTCGAAATTTTTCCCTTTAGCTCTTTTTTTAAAAAAAGAGCTAACACAGCTCTTTTTAACTTGGAAACGGCACGTTTGGCACTTTTTGAATTTTATAGTAGATTCTTCCGTTTTTACCCTTTGCTTTTGTGGCATTTACGGAACATACGAGCTATTCACTGATTTAATTTATTTATTATAGAGCCTGACAAATAAAATCATTATACCGACAGATAACTTCGATTATATAGCTGGAGAATTTGAAATTAAAATAAATAACAATTTTTATCAAGAATATAATTTTGAGAAGGCACGCGAGAGTTTTAATATATGAAACTGTATCAGATAAACATATTGTTAAACGTAACTTAATACAGTTAATAAAAACTCTAATTTATAAAATTATTTCTCTAAATTATTTCCAACAAATTTTAAGATGTTGCAAAAAATTTCGGCATTTAGCGTAACAAATGTTTTTTTGCAGGATTTAGAAAATACTTTATGTGTTATAAAAGAATTTGAAGATGATGTAAGAGAAATTGAAGAGCTGTAAAATTGCTTAAAAAAAATTAATTTTGGATTGAAGTCCATCATTGCTTGTTTTAAAAATATTATCGTATCGAATAAAATAAGAAACTGCATGGCTTTAAGTACGGTTAATAGTTTAATTCATGTAAAATATGGTTTACAAAAGTGTAGCACCTGCTATTTAAACTACGAGTTACCATTAAGCGTATTTGTAAAAATAAATTTAATTAAAACATATAATAAATGAAAATATTTTTTTCACTTATTTGTATGTACATTTTTATGGTTATATTGTTAATAAATATTTGTACCAATTGCTGCTGTGCAATAATTTAATTTTATATTATTAATTTTTATATTTTCTATTTTTTTCTGTTATTTTTATTTTGTAAAATAATCTTGAACTGCAAATTAAATAATAAATACATACATTCATAGATTCAAAACGGAAAAATCCTCAATTTTCTAATATATGTAGCTTCTTTTAGCTCTTTTTGACTACTCGGTAGGCTCTTTTTGCCTCTGGATTGCTGGCATCACTGGTTGTAGACTTTCAGCTTTACCACTTATCACACTGTAGGTACAACTAATTGATTTTACTTTTTTAAAGTTTTTTTTTCGTTTTTACTGCGTGGGACAAATTGATGTCAGCGCCGTTGCTTTGGAAACAGCGCAATAATAACTTTAGTCAGTTTTACGACTTTCTTTCAATTTTAAATTACTATCGGTATTGTTGCCATTCTTGTATTTGTTAAACACATTCTTCTAAATTGTACTTGACATAAAAATCGCAACAATGTTAAATTATATTGCCTGGTCTTGGGTACTTTGCTTGATGGTAGTAACTAATTTGAATGATGCATACTCGTATGCGTTTATGGGGCGTTACACATCGAATTTTGTTTGATTCGTTTTACTACCGGTCAGTGAGTTTGTCCGTCTACAAAACCAAAACAAATATGTACCAGCAATATTGGCACTCGTAAAGTTTAATGTAAAAAACATAATATTCAGATACTTATACATACATACATATATGCATGCATCATCAGAGCCACTAAAACAACAATGTTGTGACGAATATTTAAAAAGCATGCGTTGTCCTTTTATGATCGCACTGGTACATGAACAAAAATAAGGTCAATGGTTTGTTGTTAAGACTTGATCGTAACAAAAGTTTAAGCATTAATGAGCATTAAAATTATTTTATTGGCTTTAATCGTTGAAGGTGTTTCAATCTGAGCTGTTCAACGTGTTATAGCCTTTAGAGAATTAACAACGATTTACTCAAGCATAATTCTAAACTCAGCTAAAATTTTACGGTCGTATTTATAATAAATATAGTGGGCTTATTAAGAGCTTGTTTGGCAATTATGCCAAAGACATCTGTCAAATAAGCGCTTAATAATCCTACTTTAATTTTTGTGAATAAGGGGGTAACTTTTTACAAACGTTTATTAATGTTTGTGTGCCTACTAAAGGCCTAACTATATTGTGCTTAAACAAACTTAAGCTAATGTCAAATATCAACGAAAAGCCTGTCAAATGCTTAATCAATTTATTGAAGACTTTTCACAGGCTATATTGTACTTTTTGAACTTAAATACTTACAGAACTCAGTTGCAAATATTTGTACTTTTGCAAAAACTGTTTTACTTTTATATACCAAATACATGGATTTTTTTCGCAAAATGTTATTTAACTAACATCTAAAACTTAAAAATATTATACCATTAGCAAATAAATAATAAAATTATAATATAAAAGTTAATAAATACAAAAAATTTTCACATAAATAAAAATGTACTTAAAAGTGCAACAGTGCTCGCAACTCAAGTATACACAACTGCTACATTAAGCAAAGAACGATCAGGTTCGCTATTTGCTTAAACAAATGTAACTTGACGAAACTTAACGAAAAGTTGCTTAAGAACATTATAGTTATACATATTTAAACATGTGTATTCGCATTTTTGCTTAAGTAAGCAAAATCACATTATAGTTAGCCCTTAAATCATTACTTTTTACCAAAGCAATGAAATAAGGCATGTGTGTGCGTTGATCACAGGAAAATCATCTCGTATTTATTTATTGCATACACATATAAACATGGCGCTTAAATCTAGTTTCATACGCAGTTCTTATGTTTATACAACAATTTAATATCCTTCAAATCAAGTTTCCGAAGACAAGGGAAACTCGGCAGGCATCAAATCATTACAAGTTTTCGTAGGCTGAACCCTATTTAAAATCAGCAAGATTAGCTAACTACGGACCGAGATATAGGCAAATAACTAAAATTACCTATTTTTTAGGATAAAATCCATGAATATACCGCTATAAAATTAAAAAAAATATAGCCACTGTTGCCACAAAACTAAGCATTACACCGTAAAAAAAGTTTTAGTTTAATTTTTGGGATAGGATCAGGGGGAGTGGTAGCCCCATACAAAGTAACTCTTCTCTGATTATATTTTTAATACGAGATATATTTCGAAAGTTGAAGTTAATAGAGTTAAAGTTTCCCAACCAAAACTTACATTGCTTTGTAATGAGTAAAAATCCAAATAACTCTTACTCATTATCATTTTCACCAATTATCTTAACATGGTGATGACATTGGAGCCAAGCACTTACCATGCTCGCTTACAAAGGGGAAGTTAAATAAGCACTTATCATGCTCGCTTGTATAAGCTATTTACTGGCATTAAAAGACCCTTTTCCTAGGGCTCCTAGTTACTCATTGTTGCATTTAAAGTTTTTTTTTTGATGTTTTGGTTAAAACTGGCTTAAAATATTAAACTAAACTAAAATATAAAATTCTAAAACTGACATTATCTGCCTAAATTTTAGATAAGAAATAACTTCAGTTGCATTCTTAATCTCGTAGTGTACGGACGTGTGTACGCGAGTGTAATATTGTTAATAAGTGATATTAGTAATAGGTAGCAAACGAAATTATTAATATACATACATATATACACAAAAAAGTGAGAAAAGAAAAACAAAAACAACAATCTAAATAAAAAAAAAAAAGCGAACTGTTAATGAGTAACAGTAATCGTAGTGACAGTGGGCCTGATAGCCGAAATGCTTACATTGTGTTAAGCAGTGTTAGCAATGAGAACATAAGAGACCCTGAATTTAATAGAAATTATTTAAATGCGCGACCAAAAATAATTACAAGCAATCTTAGTTCAAGTGCGCCTAATTTAGATAAATGTACTGAACAAGGGACTAATTTAGCCCAATCTTTATTTAATAATTATAAAAAAAAATCTGAGGTACCATCTTTGTCGCGGTCACCATTATCAAATTCTGGAATTGAACCTGCAGCTGCTAAAGCCGCATCAAGCTTAATTTCTGCACCGGCACCTAAGATCCAGGTAGGGATGGACCGCTATGTGACAGTTCTTAAAAGGGGAAGAAGCCCTAAATCGGCAGAAGCATCTCAACCTGCAAAAATTTTATAAGACGATGAAAGGCCAACCTCATCGTAAAATCGTTTTGCAATTTTACAAGAGGATAATGAGGCCCCCGTTAGTGAAAGAAAGTCCTTTAAGCCACCTCCCATTTATTTGAGGGAAAAAAACTCAAATGATCTCGTAAAGTTTTTAGTCGGTTTGATTGGGGAAAATAACTTTTATGTTTCAAACGTTAAACGCGGTAACATATTTGAGACAAAAATTCAAGTGAACCATGAAAACGCCTACCGCACTACGGTTTCGGAGCTCGAAAAACTTAACAAAAACTTCTATACCTACCAACTCAAGACCGCAAAAGGCCTTCAGGTAGTCATTAAAGGCATTGATTCTAATGTTGACCCAGAAGAGGTCAAGACCAGTTTATTAAGCAAAGGGTTTATGGTTAGGAGGGTATCCAATATGAGAAACAGGGAAAAACACCCCCAACCATTATTCAGAGTGGAGCTTCAGCCTGGTGATATCAAATTGAAAAAAAGTGAAACTCACCCCATCTATGATTTAAAATATATTATGCACCGACGAGTTACTGTGGAAGTGCCACATAAGCGATCTGGGCCCGTACAGTGCTTAAACTGCCAGGAGTATGGCCACACTAAAGCTTATTGTAAGCTGCCTACTGTTTGTGTTGTGTGTGGGGATCTGCACGATACGACCAAGTGCGACAAGCCAAAAGATGATCCTAGGATGAAGAAATGCAGCAACTGCGGGGGAAACCACACTGCCAACTATAGAGGTTGCCCTGTTTTTAATTCGGTTATGCGCTCAACTAAGCCGAAAATAGTTCCTGCCCCTCCCCAGCCTTTAGATATACCAACTACAAATATGCCTCCGTTAGCACAACCAACTACAAATCAAGTTTCTTACGCCGCTGCATTAAAGTCTAACCAGCCTAATGCACGTAAGTCTACCGAGCCTACAACACAACAACAAGTGCCAACAAGTGAACCAACTGGTCCCAATTTTAGCCGCCTGGAAGCCGTAATTGACAATATGGTCAAACAATTTACGCAGGTAATGGCGCAAATGGCTAGCATGATGCAGGAGATGCAGAAAATGCAGTCTGCTCTTCTGCAGGCCATACTTAAAAGACCATGAACTGCCTCAGGGTTTGTTTCTGGAACGCAAACGGCATCCGCCAACACAAAAATGAGCTCGAATACTTTTTAACACACCAAAAAATCGATGTCATGTTGATTTCCGAAACTCATATGACATCTAGAAGCACTTTTAAAGTTATTGGATACAATTTTTATGATTCAAAATATCCCAGGGATAGATCCTGTGGTGGCTCTGCTATATTAATCAAATCAAGAATTAAGCACCAATGGTTGGGTGGCCTATCTGAAAGTTATATACAAGCAACAAACGTCTGCATCGATGAATTTTACCATAATCTCGTTATTTCGTCAGTTTATTGTCCACCCAGATTCTCCATAACGAAGGATCAGTACAACAGTTTTTACAAATCTTTAGGTCCTCATTTTATAGCTGCTGGGGACTACAACGCTAAACACACATACTGGGGCTCCCGCCTAATAAGTCCCAGAGGTCGTGTCTTGTATGGTTCTGTATCGGAAATGAGACTTCACGTTATTTCAACTGGGCAACCAACATATTGGCCAACTGACCACAATAAAATACCAGACGTAATAGATTTTGGCGTAGCAAAAGGCATATCCCCTGAGCTTATTGAGGCTCAACCCTCCTTGGATTTATCTTCTGATCACTCACCCACAATTTTTACTATTTGCAGTCCTCACCAAATTGCAACTAGTGATATTTTTCTGTCAAAAAGAATAAACTGGTTAAAATACAGAAAATTTATCAGCACGCACTGTTCGGAACACCAATCTTTAAAAACTTCCGAGGAAATCGATGAGTGCCTTAGTAGCCTCAATGAAAATATTAAAAAAGCCGTTGAAAATGCTTCTTCTACCTACCGTCAGGCCAGATACAACAAAATTTACTCTACCGATGTTGAAAAGCTCCTATCTGAAAAAAGGAGAGCCCAAAGAGAATGGCAAAAGTATAGATCGCCCCTACTTAAAAATAAGCTGAAGGAATGTACAAACCGATTAAAAAACATGCTGGAAGTACATAGAATGTCATCAATGAAGGAATACCTTGAAGGTCTAGACGCGACTCCTCAAACAAACTATTCTCTATGGCGAACAGCCAGACGTCTTAAAAGACCCGTAATCGCAAAACCACCACTGCGTAACCCGAGAGGATCCTGGGCTAGAAATGACGAAGAAAAATGCAATCTGTTCGCAAGCCATTTAAGGAACGTCTTCACTCCCAATTCATGCACTGACGTGAGAGAATTACCGCCTGTTGTAGCTAGACGTCCTATAGAAATACGTTTCCAATTTTCAGATGTTATAGAGGCAATCGCCAACCTAAATGACAAAAAAGCTCCTGGCGTTGATAAAATAAGCAACAAAATGCTTCTAGAGCTACCCTTCACAGGTAAAAGAATTATTCTTTTTGTTTTTAATGCCATAATTCGGCTTGAACACTTTCCGCCAATATGGAAAGTTGCCTTAGTAAAGATGATTCCCAAGCCTGGTAAAGATCCTTCGAAGGTGGAGTCTTATAGGCCTATAAGTTTGTTACCAACTTTGGCGAAACTATTCGAAAAGCTGCTTAAAAATAAGCTGAGTCCGATCCTTAATGATAACAACTGCATCCCAGATCACCAATTTGGTTTTAGAAGTCAACATAGCACAATCGAACAAACTCACAGACTGGTGCAGGTTATAAGAAAAGCTTTTGAGGAAAAGAAGTACTGCTCCGCGCTTTTTATCGATGTCTCTCAAGCATTCGATAAAGTATGGCACGAAGGCCTGTTAGTCAAACTAAAACTCTATCTACCAGCTAATATTTCAAGCCTGCTAGAAAAATACTTAACCGGCAGACAATTTATGATCAAAGAGGGAAACCAAATAAGTTGTTCCCAACCAATAGAGGCTGGTGTACCTCAAGGGAGTATACTAGGTCCAATTTTGTACTTGCTTTACACAGCAGATATGCCAACCAACTGTTTTACGCACACGTCCACATTTGCTGATGATACTGCTTTTCTCAGTATTGATAAAGACCCTAAAGAGGCTTCGAGTCAACTGCAACAACACGTTAGCCAAGTTGAGAAATGGGCAAGGTTATGGGGAATAAAAATAAATGAACAAAAATGTACTCACATAACTTTTACCTTACGCAAAGAAACGTGCCCTCCAATCACTATTAACAACCATTTGGTGCCTCAACGATCCGAGATAAAATATCTTGGTATTCACCTGGATCGCCGCCTTACATGGAAGCCTCATATAGATGCAAAGCTGACGCAAATGAAACTTAAAGCTGCACAAATCCACTGGCTTATGGGTAGAAACTCTGTGCTTCATCTGGATTGTAAACTTCTACTATACAACTCGATTTTAAAACCAATTTGGTGCTATGGGATACAATTATGGGGCACTGCTTCCGCCTCTAACATAGAAAAAATACAACGCCGTCAAAATAAAATCCTAAGAATGATAACTGGTGCTCCGTGGTATGTCAAAAACAGCAACATCCATAAGGATCTAAAAGTTCCACTAGTTAAATGCGAAATCCTGAAATATGTGGACAAGTATTTAAATAAGCTGGAAACACATCCAAACCCGCTCGCTCGAAGTATCTTGCAACATAGTGGACACTCCCGTCTAAAAAGGAGGGATACTATTGCGCTTAGATGAAGATAACTATTTATATTATGAGAACGTACATTTTAGTTTGGCACTGGCTGGACTAATATTATTTCCTTAGTCTTAAGATTTGAAAACTTATTGTTAGTTCGCTAAAGCGAAGATTCAATAATAAAAAATATGCAAAAAAAAAAAAAAAAAAAAAAACTCATTATCTAACAACTGTTAGGTAACACAGACAGTATGTTATAGTAATTGAAAAGTAAGAAATTTGTAATGACTAATAACTTCCAAGTTTTTGCTGGGCTTGTACAAAATAATTGTGAAGTATTACTTACATTTTGGAAAAAATAGTCGCAAAGGAACGGTAGCCCGTTCAGTAGTCACAAAACATTGCTTAGATTTGAAAGAACAACTAGTTGAATAGGATCGAGGGGAGTGGTAAAACAATCGACCGTTAACCTTTTGCAAGGTATTTCTATTATGATTTGTTTACTTTGAAAAAAATAAAATTTTTCTGAATAGAATCATGGTGGTATAATGACTTATACCAATACTCAAATATTATGAAGTTTCCTATACTAAAACTTAGGATTGCTATGTACTTCAAACTTCATACAAATCGCGTGCTCTAAGACTAACTAGGCGTGAGCTTCAGAAAATAAAGAAATACCGGCGAAATAACGAGGTTTGTTTTACTTTTACTATCAATCAAAGAGAGCTGAATGGGGAAGCCAATCCCGAAATTTCTTGGGATTAAAAATTCTGAATCCCAGTTGCAGGTAGTTGTTAAAAAGTCATTGTTATTTTTTGAAATAGAACTATGTATACAGATTATACTACA
Organism: Melanophora roralis; assembly: GCA_963583895.1. Lineage (NCBI taxonomy): Eukaryota > Metazoa > Arthropoda > Insecta > Diptera > Rhinophoridae > Melanophora > Melanophora roralis. The sequence goes on along the minus strand of OY757189.1, from coordinate 58,310,758 downwards.
CGTTAAACAATATTTGTTAAGTTGAAATTGATGCTTGCTTAGAAAATCGTAAAGTATCTATGTAGGGTAGCCTTTTTATGCCCCAAGTAAACAGTTAAACTTGTAAACAAATAATAATTTAAATAACTTTATTTCACAACACATATATATATATAAGTATGTATAATAAGAAATAAGGTATAAGTCAAGGCGAATTCATAGAGAAGGTGGTCTCGACAGATCAGCTGACAATTTTTTGCTCGTGCAATTTTCCTCACAATATGTCAAAAGTTCTATGTGCTTCTTCTTGATTTAAAAAAAAAATTACGCTTCGGTTAGATTTTTAAGCTAAAAATTTAAAAAAGTGTTTTTAATTAACAAGCAGTAAAACCAAATGATGCGTTCTTGTGATTTGTGCAAAATAAACAGTGTAAAATTAGTTTTATTCACGTTTTTCTTCTGCAAATAATTTGTGTTTTTTTTAATTTATATATTTAGCGCTTTTGAACAACCCAAAAAGCGCATTTTTACTCCTCACCGCTTTTTTCTGAAAACGCGCTAAATTTTTTTTACGCTATATTTTTCAAATAAACTTAGACTCAAAAATATAATCTTTTAATTTTTTTATAACTTTTGCAAGCAGATATTTTACCACATTTTTCTTACAGTTGATGATAAAACAACACTTTTAAAAAATTCTTGCTCAAACTGACGATTATCTCCTTACACACTAAAAATACCAAGCTTAAGCCAAGTACTATTTATCAAGTACGAATTGTTAACTTTTAGCTACATTTAAGCCAAAAAAGGATTGATTTAAGTTCAAAAACATAGTTGATAAAAGTAGTTGCCTTTAGGAACTTAATTAAAGAAGAAGAAAGAGTTTTTTTTTATTTTTGTTGGTTATTTTATACATATATGTAATATTTATAATTTTATTTTTTTTTTTACTTGCGGTAGCTGGAATTTTAACTAGGAACTCTCTGAACTGCAACACCAGCGCTACCGAGACACTTTGTTTTTAAATGAAGAAGAAAAAATTTTAATAATAAAAACTTTTTTCTGCTTAATTTTAAGAAAGTTGCATTCTTAATCTCGTAGTGTACGGACGTGTGTACGCGAGTGTAATATTGTTAATAGGTGATATTAGTAATAAGTAGCAGACGAATTTATTAATATACATACATATGTACATACATATATGTATACACATAATAGTGAGAAAAGAAAAACAATAAACTAAATTAAAAAAAAGCGAACTGTTAATGAGTAACAGTAATCGTAGTGACAGTGGGCCTGATAGCCGAAATGTTTACATTGTGTTAAGCTCCACAAGTGTAAGCAATGAGAACATAAGAGACCCTGAATATAATAGAAATTATTTAAATGCAAGACCAAAAATAATTACAAACAATCTTAGTTCAAGTGCGCCTAATTTAAATAAATATACTGAACAAGGGACTAATTTAGCCCAATCTCTATATAATAATTATAAAAAAAATTCTGAGGTACCATCTTTGTCGCAGTCACCGTTATCAAATTCTGGAATAGAACTTGCAGCTGCTTAAGCCGCATCAAGCTTAATTTCAGCACCGGCACCTAAGATCCAGGTAGGGATGGACCGCTACGTGACAGCTCTTAAAAGGGGAAGAAGCCCTAAATCGGCAGAAGCATCTCAACCTGCAAAAATTTTAAAAGACGATGCCAACCTCATCTCAGAATCGTTTTGCAATTTTGCAAGAGGATAATGAGGCCGCCGTTAGTGAAAGAAAGTCCTTTAAGCCACCCCCCATTTATTTGAGGGAAAAAACTAAAATGATCTCGTCAAGTTTTTAGTCGGTTTGATTGGTAAAAATAACTTTTATGTTTTAAATGTTAAACGCGGTAACATATTTGAGACAAAAATTCAAGTCAACTATGAAAAAGCCCACCGCGCTACGGTTTCGGAGCTCGATTTCGGAGCCTGCAACTTAACAAGAAGTGCCAGCAAGCGAACCAACCGGGCCCAATTTTATACACCTGGAAGCCGTAATTGACAATATGGTCAAACAATTAACGCAGATCATGGCGCAAATAGCTGGCATGATGCAAGAAATGCAAAAAATGCAGTCTGCTCTTCTGTAGGCTAAACTTAAAAGGCCATGAACTGTCTCAGGGTTTGTTTCTGGAACGCAAACGGCTATGGCGATCAGCCAGACCTCTTAAAAGACCCGTTAGCGCAAAACCACCACTGCGTAATCTGAGAGGATCCTGGGCTAGAAATGACGAAGAAAAATGTGGTCTGTTCGCAAATCATTTCAAAAACGTGTTCACTCCCAATACTTGCACAGACGTGAGGGAATTACCGCCAGTTGTTTCTAGACGTCCTTTAGAAATACGTTTCCGATTTACAGATGTTGTAGAGGCTATTGCTAACCTAAATGGTAAAAAAGCTTCTGGCGTTAATAATATAATCAACAAAATGCTCTACAGCTACCTTTTACGGCAAAAAGAATAATTCTTTTTATTTTTAACGCAATAATTCGGCTTGAACATTTCCCGCCTATATGAAAAATTGCCTTAGTAAAGATGATTCCTAAGCCTGGCAAAGATCCTTCAAAGGTAGAGTCTTATAGGCATATAAGTTTGTTACCCACAATGTCAAAATTGTTCGAAAAATTGCTTAAGAGCAAGCTGACTCCGATCCTGAATGAAAACAACTGCATTCCAGATCACCAATTTGGCTTTAGAAGTCAACATAGCACAATCGAACAAACTCACAGACTGGTGCAGGTTATAAGAAAAACCTTTGAGAAAAAGAAGTACTGCTCCGGGCTTTTCATTGATGTCTCTCAGGCTTTCGATAAAGTATGGCACGAAGGCATGTTAAACAAACTAAAGCTAAACCTTCCAGCTAATATTTTCAACCTATTAGAAAAATACATAACCGGTCGACAATTTATGATCAAAGAGGGAAACCAACTTCAGCAACACGTAACTCAAGTTGAAAAATGAGCAAAGTTATGGGGAATAAAAATAAATGAACAAAAATGTTCCCACGTTACTTTACTTTACGCAAAGAAACGTGCTCCCCAATAACTATTAACAACCATATGGTTCCTCAACGAACCGAGACAAAATATCTTGGTTTTCACCTAGACCGCCGCCTTACATGGAAGCCTCATATAGATGCGAAGCTGACTCAAATGAAACTTAAAGCTGCTCAAATCCACTGGCTAATTGGTAGAAACTCTGTGCTACGTCTGGATTGTAAACTTCTAAACAACGTAGTCACAACAAAATTCTGAGAATGACAACTGGTGCTTCTTGGTATATTGAAAACAGCAACATCCACAAGGATCTAGAAGTTCCACTAGTAAAAAGCGGAATCCTAAACTATGTGGACAAATATATAAATAAGCTGGAAACACATCCAAATCCACTCGCTCGAAGCATCCTGCAACATAGTGGGCACACCCGCCTAAAAAGGAGGGATACTATTGCTCTTAGATGAAACTTTTGAAATTACATAGTTATCTTTATTGTGAGAACTTAAATTTTAGTCTGGTACTGACTGGACTAATATTAATAACTTATGCATTAAACACATTCCAGCAACAAGAACACAGGAACACACGAACACAAAAGTTTCTTGCTAAATTTGTGTCCGACTGGCTGCTACTGAAATATTTACTAGACTACCACTACAAAATAAACATATAAGCAATATGACTTTCTGTGGTGCCACCTAAAGTCTTTTTGTACTGTTTAAGCTATATTTTTTGCATCTTACCGTATTGGCAGCACTAATCTGTTATGTGTCGCGTATAAAAATAGAAATTAGTTTAATTTCGACCACGCCACAAAATTAGCATTGACAGCAACCCGTAGTTGTGTTGCATTGTAGCAATTAAAAAAATTATTCTCATAAGCACACGTGTATTCTATTTTTGGCTGGTTGGGTTCGGTAGCCTGTAGCGAGGAATGTATTTAATGCTTTAGCTTTAAGATTTGAATACTTATTGTTAGTTCGCTTAAGCGAAGATTCAATAATAAAATACATATATGAAAAAAAATTTTTAAGTAAATCCCAAAGACTAGATTATTAGGAAACCTAAGTACTAATCGTACTTAAACATTTTAAGTGCAATTTTTGATAAATTCAAGAATAAAATTCTTGATTTTAGAATGTGCTTTCTGTGCACAACTAAATTTTTTGTAGCATTTAATTTTTGAAAACATTTAGATAACTTAATACTACATGTAAAATTATTTTCTTAAAAATAAAGATATTTGCTTGTTAACAAAAGCTTATTAATATTACTTTACATTCGAAATAATGTAATTTGATGCCACAGTTCTGCATTATCATAAAATTGCTTCTCATTTATGTGCGTATTTGAGCTAAGAATGCTTCCTTAATTAAAGCTGTAATCCTGAGTTTTTTAACTTTATGTAGGTTCAATTATACGTGACTTACCATAACGCCATAAGCATAACTGTTGCTAAAAAAACGAAAACTCAATTAGTTTGTATGGTTTTGATTATGGCGTAATGGTAAGTCACCTATAATATATAATTATATGTATATTTATATATACAGTGTTGCCCATAAGTTTGGTTCGAACAGCTGCTTTCTGTGGTATAGCTATGACACGTATAAATAAATCGTAAATCTGTAAAAGTTGAAGAAAAAAAATTGTAACTTAAAAATCTTTCTCCACAGAAAACCAACAAATCACGGAGTATTTTTCTGACAGAAACAGGAAAAAAAATTGTGTTTTGCTTCTTAAAAAAACGTTAAGTAGGTACTTGGAGTTACAAAAGTATTGTTGCACAAGTGCGATATGCATTTTCAAAAAATATATATATAAATAATTTATATTTTTGTGCACATAAGCTGTGTGTTAAACGGTAAGTGAAATTTTGACAGCTTTGATGTAAATTAAATTTTTGGAATTTTAGAAATAATGGACAAAAGCAAAAAGATGTATATAAAAAGAGAAATTACCAGTTTAGTACAACTTAAAGACTTCCAAATCATGATGCATGTCTTTAATAGAGTTTAGACTTTAATTAAATATAATTGGTGTTTGGTATTTTAAAATTGTGTATTCCTTGGCAAAATTCTAACATATCATGTTTTGTAACGATTTAGAAAGCGATATGTAAATACATACATATGTGTAAACTTTTGAAAAATAAAGATTTTGTGCAAAAAATTTTACGTGAATATCTGTTTTGCAATTTTGGCGCTTTTTATTTAGGGCGCTTTCGCTTAAAATGGCTTTGCAAGGAAGTTTCTTAGCGCGTTTAAATAAGGTGAATAATGCGCTTCCATCTCAAAAAGTTGACAACGCTGTTGCCAACCAGCCGGTATAGTTGTTGTTTCATATGTGTGTTAACGTTTGGGTTAAATAGAAGCTGTTTACTACCAGCACTCCACTTCCACTCGGCTATTGCCGGGAAATTAACTTTTTCAGTAATATTTTTCAATATTTTTTTTATGGGGTCGCAAATGGATATCAACGGAATGGCAAACTAATATATACCCTGATCACTTTGTAAAGTGTATAGTAAACAAAATCTAGAAAAATAATTCTGTGAACAACATCTTGAGTCATAAGTCGCATGGGCTCGGTACTTACGTAACAAAGCAGGACTGTAGCCTTTTCTTTCTGTGACATGTTTGCTATTCTGACTTAAGCTTTGTCATAAGTTAGGAAGCTGCGATAAAACTCGGATCACGACAAGTACTCGTTTTTAACGAAAAAAAGTGTTCTGACCCATGCGAAAAATTAAGGGTTTATGACATTGAGCTATTAGGGGACCTTCTTCAATTTTTTTTTTCGCAACACATATTTTTGGAGTCAACAGTCAAATCTTGAAGAATGATGTTTTAAGAAAAACAGTTTTTGCTTTAAGGTACTTACTAATCAAATCCAAACTTTTACATCAAGACATTAGAAGAATTAAACTAAAACCCTTTATGTTTTATCAGGCTAATTGGTTTAATTTTATTGTGTGTTTTTATCGAAGAATTAATTATCCTCAAAAAATTAATTTTCCAGACACTAGCCGAGTGGAATGCATTTTTAAAGCCTGCTACAACAACTCCTCATTAGCTTATTTGTTCGGCACTGAGTATTGGTAGTAAATATCTTCTATGTAACTAAAATTCAATTAAAATTAGAATACAGCAATATTATTTTTTTACAATTTAAATTCTTGGGTTAGAACAAATTTTACGGCCTGCCATTTTATTCTCTCATGGCAACACCTTTTATTTTGTTTATTCTTCTTTTTTATCACTAAATTTTGCCTTATCCATCTCTATTTAGGTCAGTGATCGGCACACGTATATATTCTTATGTTTTGATTGTATTGGTTGTTTGTTTTTGCGCGTAATTATTTTTTTATGGCTCTAGACAGGAATAATAAATGAGGGAATTGATTTGGTACTTTTTTCAAACAAATAGTACTAATTTTGTTATTTGAGGTCTTATTTTTTCGACTTTTTTTCCTAATACTTTCATTGTTTTGTCGAGTTTGACGTCAGGCGTTTTTTTTTATTTATTTTTATTTTCAGATATTTCAGTTCCAAATAATGAGAAGCTTCTTCAGGCAGGTGATTTTTCTAATCGGAATATAATGAAAATAGAAAAAAAAACAATTAAAACCTTAAGCTCGACAAATCATTAAAAATATTGAATATATTTTTTTAACCAACAACAAAAAGTACTTAAAACCAGTAAGAGCGTTATATTCGGCTGTGCCGAATCTTATATACCCTTCACATAGGTCTTTAAATATACCCAGCCGAGTAATTACTGCAAATAATATAATAAAAATCCTTGTGCGAGTTTTAAAGTCCATAGAAAACTTTACACAATTTTAACGTTCGTATGAATAATAGAAATAGATGAGGAACGTTTGAAGTCGACAGTAATGCAAGTTTTTGACATTATTTATATTAAAAGGTTAATAAAAGTTGTTAATTTTTAAGGGATGTTCTAGTCCCCCTGCTCCTCTCCAACTTTTTTTCCAAAATTAATGAATTATTTAATTATTACTTTTTGTTGAATATTCGAAGTCGATAGTTGTTATAGTTTTCCAGATGTGGCGTATCGCAAATTTCATAAAAATTCTTGGTTTGTATTAGAGCTACCCCTTCCCCTGCCCCTGCCAAAAAAAAACTTTTTTTGAATGTAGGTCTTATCCTGTTACTTTTTGCAAAACATTTGAAGTCAATTTCTGTTATAGTTTCCTAAATTTAGCATATCGAAAATTTCATAAAAATTGTTAATTTGTTTTGGAGATCCCTTTTGTCTATCCTTCACCCAAAAAATTTTTTCTTCAAATCGTAGGCTTTGTTGTCGAATTACTTTTTGTAGAACATTTGATTTCGATATCTGTTATAGTTTCCTAAATATAGCGTATTGAAAATTTCATAAAAATTGTTAATTTGCTTGGGAGCTACCCCTTGTTCACCCCCCACCCAAAAAATTTTTTCTTAAAAACATAACTCTTGATGTACAATTACTTTTTGTAGAACATTTGATTTCGATATCTGTTATAGTCTCCGAGATATAGCTTATCGAAAATTGCATAAAAATTGTTAATTTGTATGGGACCTCCCCTATGTTTACCCCCCACCTAAAAAAATTTTTCCTTAAAAAATAACCCTTGATGTACTTACTTTTAGTAGAACATTTGATGTCGATAGCTGTTATAGTTTCTAAGATATAGCGTATCGAATATTTCATAAAAATCGTTAATTTGTATGGGAGCTACCCGTTTTTTTGCCCCCACCCAAAAAAATTTTTCTTTAAAGCGTAGCCCTTATTGCCCAATTACTTTTTATAGAACATTTGATTTCGATATCTGTTATAGTTTCCGAGATATAGCGTATCGAATATTTCATATAAATCGTTAATTTGTTTGGGAGCTACCCCTTGTTTTGCCCCCACTCAAAAAATTTTTTCTTTGAAGCGTAGGCGATGTCCAATCACTTTCTGTAGAACACTTCGTGTCGATATCTGTTATAGTTTCCGAGATATAGCGTATCGAAAATTTTATACGAATCATTAATTTGTATGGGAGCTACCCCTTTTTTTGCCCCCACCCAAAAATTTTTTTCCTTAAAGCGTAGCCCTTATTGCCCAATTACTTTTTATAAAACATTTGATTTCGATATCTGTTATAGTTTCCGAGATATAGCGTATCGAATATTTCATAAAAATCGTTAATTTGTATGGGAGCTACCCCCTGTTTTGCCCCCACTCAAAAAATTTTTTCTTTGAAGCGTAGGCCTTGTTGCCCAATTACTTTTTGTTGAACATTTCATTTCGATATCTGTTATAGTTTCCGATATATAGCATATCGAAAATTTCATAAAAATCGTTAATTTGTATGGGAGCTACCCCTTGTTTTGTCCCCTATCAAAAAATTTGTTCTCAAGAGCGTAGCCCTTGATGTCCTATCACTTTCTGTAGAACACTTGGTTTCGATATCTGTTATAGTTTCCGAGATATAGCGTATCGAATATTTCATAAAAATCGTTAATTTGTATGGGAGTTTCCCCTTTTTTTGCCCCCACCCAAAAACATTTTTCCTTAATGCGTAGCCCTTATTGCCCAATTACTTTTTATAGAACATTTGATTTCCTTATCGGTTATAGTTTCCGAGATATAGCGTATCGAATATTTCATAAAAATCGTTAATTTGTATGGGAGCTACCCCTTGTTTTGTCCCCTATCAAAAAATTTGTTCTCAAGAGCGTAGCCCTTGATGTCCTATCACTTTCTGTAGAACACTTGGTTTCGATATCTGTTATAGTTTCCGAGATATAGCGTATCGAATATTTCATAAAAATCGTTAATTTGTATGGGAGTTTCCCCTTTTTTTGCCCCCACCCAAAAACATTTTTCCTTAATGCGTAGCCCTTATTGCCCAATTACTTTTTATAGAACATTTGATTTCCTTATCGGTTATAGTTTCCGAGATATAGCGTATCGAAAATTTCATAAAAATCGTTAATTTGTGTGGGAGCTACCCCTTGTTTTGTCCCCTATCAAAAAATTTGTTCTCAAGAGCGTAGCCCTTGATGTCCTATCACTTTCTGTAGAACACTTGGTTTCGATATCTGTTATAGTTTCCGAGATATAGCGTATCGAATATTTCATAAAAATCGTTAATTTGTATGGGAGTTTCCCCTTTTTTTGCCCCCACCCAAAAACATTTTTCCTTAATGCGTAGCCCTTATTGCCCAATTACTTTTTATAGAACATTTGATTTCCTTATCGGTTATAGTTTCCGAGATATAGCGTATCGAAAATTTCATAAAAATCGTTAATTTGTGTGGGAGCTACCCCTTGTTTTGTCCCCTATCAAAAAATTTGTTCTCAAGAGCGTAGCCCTTGATGTCCTATCACTTTCTGTAGAACACTTGGTTTCGATATCTGTTATAGTTTCCGAGATATAGCGTATCGAATATTTCATAAAAATCGTTAATTTGTATGGGAGTTTCCCCTTTTTTCGCCCCCACCCAAAAACATTTTTCCTTAATGCGTAGCCCTTATTGCCCAATTACTTTTTATAGAACATTTGATTTCCTTATCGGTTATAGTTTCCGAGATATAGCGTATCGAATATTTCATAAAAATCGTTAATTTGTATGGGAGCTACCCCTTGTTTTGTCCCCTATCAAAAAATTTGTTCTCAAGAGCGTAGCCCTTGATGTCCTATCACTTTCTGTAGAACACTTGGTTTCGATATCTGTTATAGTTTCCGAGATATAGCGTATCGAATATTTCATAAAAATCGTTAATTTGTATGGGAGCTACCCCTTTGGTTTGCCCCCACTCAAAAAATTTTTTCTTTGAAGCGTAGGCGATGTCCAATCACTTTCTGTAGAACACTTCGTGTCGATATCTGTTATAGTTTCCGAGATATAGCGTATCGAAAATTTTATACAAATCATTAATTTGTATGGGAGCTACCGCTTTTTTTGCCCCCACCCAAACAATTTTTTCTTAACAGCGTAGCCCTTATTGCGTAATTACTTTTTGTAAAACATTTGATTTCGATATCTGTTATAGTTTCCGAGATATAGCGTGTCGAATATTTCATAAAAATCGTTAATTTGTGTGGGAGCTACCACTTTTTTTTGCCCCCATTCAAAAAATTTTTTCTTTAAAGTGTAGCCCTTAGCGTACAATTACTTTTTGTAGAACATTTTAAGTCGATAGCTATTATAGTTTACGAGATATAGCGCATAAAATATTTCACCAAATTTGTGCAATTGTAGGAAAAATACCCCTTTCCCTGGTCCTATCTGAAAAAAACTTATATTATTTAGGTACCTTCTTTAGGAGTATCCGTGCCAAGTTTTGTGGCAAGAGTGACTATACTTACTGAGACATATAGGGATATATGCACGAATTTTGTCCTAAAAAAAATGGGTTACTTTGGGTTTTCGCTTATATCTCGGTCAATAGTGAACCGATTTTGCTGATTTTAAAAAGCGATTGTTAGCGGGATATTTCCAATAGTTTGACACCATTAACTGGTCTGCATCTTTTTATTTGACTCCGTAAACTTGATTTCAACAGACGGACAGACGGACATGGCTATATCAAATTCCCTATCTATAAGGATCCAGAATATATATACTTTATGTATGTAGAATTAAATTAGTACTAATGTTGAATACATTTGATCATATGAAACATCAAATGGAAAGAAAGTCAATTTGTAACCCTTCTTCTAAATCTGTACAAACAATAAACTATTAAACTTTGCTAAAATTTTTTAGTTTATTTCAAAAATTACAAAAAATCGTTTACATTAGCTGATTGTTTTTTTTTTAATATTTTTACTATTATTATTCCGTAAAGTTAAAAATATATAAAATTTTAATTATTTTTAAAAGATTGTTTTAATTTTTTTTGCTTGTTAAAGACATTGTCAGGCATTATTCTTTAACAAAATCATTTTCATTCATTGTTTAAAAAATTTAAACATGGTGTAGAAGAAGAGAGTTTTTGCCACTGTTACTTTTAAATATGAAGTTTGACACACTCACCTTTCAAATGTTTTCTTTTATGAGCAGGACAGAGGCAAACTCCATATATAAAAAAGTAAAAATTAGCGATAATTCTCTTTGAATTGCTATAACCTGATTAAAAATTACCCAGATTTTACTGCCACAGAATTTAACAGAAAAAAGTATTATGCACATACATACGTTTGTTTTTCTAATACTTTTAATTATTTGTCAAATATATTCTTTGAAAAGATACAGTATTGTCCTTTTACAGGTAAACCACAAAATGACTAACCGATTATTTAAATTAGTTTAAAGATTTATGTTATCTTTATTAAGTTGTGCATACTTGTGACTATAAAGTAAAGAATATTGTAGTTTTAATGTTATTTTTATTTTGAAAAATTTTTGTTTGTCCGTAAGATGTTTCTCGCAAATTGTCTAATAAAAAATGTTTAAAAAAATTGGTTAAAATGTCTGTAAATGAAAAAATATATTAGAATCATTCACAAAAGCGTAATAAAATATTTCTCAATATAATAAGTTTAAATACTCAAAAATAGTTTGACAAGTTTTAAGTTTATTTTTGTGAGTAAATTAAATAAATTATTTGGTTGATAACTTTATAGTCAAAAATCATATTAATCTCACTCTAATTTTTATGAATTTTGCCACATGCAGTAATTCAATTGAAAAAATATTAATTTTAAACAATTAGTTGCAGTAATAAATAAACGAAAGAAAAACTAGTTTTAAAAACTGCGTAATATATTTCATGTTAGTTTAAATTTAATAATTTAATTTAGGCTTACAAAATGTGTCAGTAAAAAGTAAAATAAACATTTTTAGCAAAAGAAAGAATGTTTAAAACAAAATAAAATTTTTAGTTTTCCGTGCCTGATTTTCTTTATGTGCTGCTGTGTGTATGTACGTACGCAACTTATGTAAATAAAATGCGAAGTATGATGGTTTAGAAAATTTCTAAAAATGAAGAGAGCCATTCTACTGCCAAATTTATTTACGTATTTTTTGACATTTCATAACATATTGCCTTCACACTATTATACTCTCTCATTTTATTTTAATTTTTGACATGTGTTATTACTCAGTATTATAGTCTGAAGGTACCTTTAATAACATTTCTAGAATTTTAAATTTCTACACCATTTCCAATTGTATTTCAGAACTTCCTAATTGTATTTCAGAAATTTCTAATTCAATTTCAGAAGTTTCAAGTTCAATTTCAGAAATTTCTAATTCAATTTTAGAAATTTCAAATTCATTTTCAGAAATTTCTATTTCAATTTCAGAAAATTCTATTTCAATTTTAGAAATTTCTATTTGTTTTTCAGAATTTTCTAATTGTATTTCAGAATTTTTCATTTGTATTTCAGAATTTTCTATTTGTATTTCGGAATTTCCTAACTGTATTTCAGAAATTTCTGTTTGTATTTCAGAATTTTCCATTTGTATTTTATACGTAAAATTCTGAAATACAAATAGAAATTTCTGAAATTGAAATAGAATTTTCTGAAATTGATATAGAAATTTCTGATATTGAATTAGAAATTTCTGAAATTGAATTGGAAATTTCTGAAATTGAATTAAAAATTTCTAAAATTGAATTTGAAATTTCTGAAATTGAATTAGAAATTTCTGAAATACAATTAGAAAGTTCTAAAATACAATTGGAAATGGTGTAGAAAGCTATGTTTACGAAAGTTTACTATATATCACATAGATATTATGGACTCATACATATTTATATTAAAAAGTTTAAATATTCATACTAATAATAAACGTATTTTGTGCCATATTTATTCACAAAAGTACTTTTGACGCCTGAATTGTACTAAAACCAGTAAGAGCGTTATATTCGGCTGAGCCGAAACTTATATACCCTTCACATAGGTCTTTAAATATACCCAGCCGAGTAATTACTGCAAATAATATAATAAAAGTCCTTGTGCGAGTTTTAAAGTCCATAGAAAACTTTACAAAATTTTAACGTTCGTATGAATAATATAAATAGATGAGGAACGTTTGAAATCGACAGTAATGCACAGTAATGACAGTAAGTTTTTGACATTATTTATATTAAAAGGTTAATAAAAGTTGTTAATTTTTAAGGGATGTTCAAAATGAATGAATTATTTGATTATTACTTTTTTGTGGAATATTCGAAGTCGATAGTTGTTATAGTTTTCCAGATGTGGCGTATCGCAAATTTCATAAAAATTCTTAGTTTGTATTAGAGCTACCCCTTCCGCTGCCCCTGCCCAAAAAAACTTTTTTTTTGAATGTAGGTCTTATCCTGTTACTTCTTGCAAAACATTTGAAGTCAATTTCTGTTATAGTTTCCTAAATTTAGCATATCGAATATTTCATAAAAATTGTTAATTTGTATGGGAGATCCCCTTTGTCCATCCACCAAACCAAAAATTTTTTCTTTAAATCGTAGGCTTTGTTGTCGAATTACTTTTTGTAGAACATTTGATTTCGATATATGTTATAGTTTCCGAGATATAGCTTATCGAAAATTGCATAAAAATTGTTAATTTGTATGGGACCTCCCCCTTGTTCACCCCGCACCCAAAAAATTTTTTCTTTAAAGCGTAACCCTTATTGCCCAATTACTTTTTATAGAACATTTGATTTCGATATCTGTTATAGTTTCCGAGATATAGCGTATCGAATATTTAATAAAAATCGTTAATTTGTATGGGAGCTACCCCCTGTTTTGCCCCCATCCAAAAAAATTTTTTTTTGAAGCGTATGCCTTGTTGCCCAATTACTTTTTGTAGATCATTTGATTTCCTTATCTGTTATAGTTTCCGATATATAGCATATCGAATATTTCATAAAAATCGTTAATTTGTATTTTTTAATTAATTTTAATTTAGTTAATTTTTTTTTAAGCGTAGGCGTTGTTGCCCAATTACTTTTTGTAGAACATTTCATTTCGATATCTGTTATAGTTTCCGATATATAGCATATCAAATATTTCATAAAAATCGTTAATTTGTATGGGAGCTACCCCTTGTTTTGCCCCCTATCAAAAAATTTTTTCTCAAGAGCGTAGCCCTTGATGTCCTTTCACTTTCTGTAGAACACTTGGTTTCGATATCTGTTATAGTTTCCGAGATATAGCGTATCGAATATTTCATAAAAATCGTTAATTTGTATGGGAGTTTCCCCTTTTTTTGCCCCCACACAAAAAAATTTTTACTTAAAGCGTAGCCCTTATTGCCCAATTACTTTTTATAGAACATTTGATTTCCTTATCTGTTATAGTTTCCGAGATATAGCGTATCGAATAATTCATAAAAATCGTTAATTTGTATGGGAGCTACCCCTTGTTTTGCCCCCTATCGAAAAATTATCAACTTCCCTATCTATAAGGATCCAGAATATATATACTTTATGGGGTCGCAAATGAATAATAAAGAAATTACAAACGGAATGACAAACTGATATATACCCTTATCACTATGTGAAGGGTATAAAAATTACGATTGTACCACTTCATCATCCCTGGAACTAGAGCAATGGTCGTCAAGACCCCACCCGCATGAAGGTGCTCTCTGAACATTGAAGAGAGTCTCTTTTGCGAGACGACCAAATTTTTAAACTACATTTAATGCTTGGTTTAACTTATATCTTTGAGTCTTCATTTTCTTTATAAAAATAATTAAAAGCAGAATTAGAAATAAGCTAAGTAATAAACATGTCAAAAGATCTTATCCGCATTAAATATTGTCAATATATGTACAATAAATATCTATGAGATTATGCAAAACTAAGAAGTATGGCAAAATTATTTCGCATTTATAAAACTTCTACTCTAACATATCTATCTAAAGGTGCGTTTAGACTGTGCTAATATTTGTGCAAAATAATAAAAATTTTGCTTGTCCTAGTGTAAACACTTGAATTTGTTAGCCACCAAATATTTTTCGACTGTTTGTTGGCTAAAAAATTCTTTGTTTGTAAACAAAGCTTTGCATAGTGTAAACACTTTGTCAGCACGTCGTTACAAATATTTGCCTCGATATTTTGTTTGTTCTTACAATATTTTTGGCGGAACAAATAGCGACAAATAATTGTAGAAACGTGGTAAAGTGAGGCCAAACGCAAAAAAATGGTAATAAATCTGTATCTTCGAAACTATTTGTCCAATTATAAAATAATGTATGAAGGAGTCGTAGAGGAGGACCCAAGGTTTTAGAAAATAAAATTTTGGACTACCCTGTATATACATACATTGAGCTACAGGGTGCCAAAGTTGACCTCCTCGGGCTTACAAAACATTTCTATGCTTATAACTTTTGTAAATATCAACCGATTTCAATGATTTTTAGATTTATTTGATGAAAATTAAAATCTGAAAAGAAAACATAATCACTCTTTCTTATTACCTGTTACAGTTTAAACGATATTTGGGTTTGAAATTTAAAATTGTTGTTTTTGACCCAGACTTTATTTGGTTTGTTGCAAATGTCTGCAATTGTAGTTATGCTAAAAATATTTTTGTATTTCTAAAAAGTTTGTTAAGCCTGCACAAAAAAATTTATTTAATTATCTTTATTCGTCTAGCCGTGAAAAATATTCAAAGTCAAAATTTTCAAGGTGATTTCAAAAATGGAATAATTTTGACAAAAATTTAGCACGATTGATTAACTTTTTTTGCAAATATTTGTAAAAATAATTATTTCTTTATTAACGTTTTTGGAAAAAGCAGGCTTCAGTATATATTAGTAGTATATTTTTGAAAGGATTTAGACGTGCACCCTACGCCAGGCATTGGTCGAAAATATGGAATTTTTCAACGAAATTTTAAATTTATTGGCCGAGAAAAAAAAAACGCAAGCCAGTTTTTGAAAAATTGGCCCGAAATTAAAATAACTTATCTTTCGAGTTTTCAGTTTTAATTAAGTTATTCACCGCCCGCTCAAAAATGGGGTCACGAGGGTAAATGTTATTAATATAGGCAAGTTTTAAGATGCGTGTAATATAATAGCTCAGAAAATAACTTTAACGTTACTTAACTCTTTTTGTTTTTTATTTAAATAATAAATAACATAATATTATAATAAAGTTTTAAAATCCATTACGTTATCATAAATCAACAATATTTTATAAACTTTCAAATATAAAAAATTTTCACAAAAAAAAAAACCAAATATAATATTTTGAAATTTTTTTAATCTGACCCCTTATTTTTTTCTAAAGGTAAAAAATATGATATGTAAGCAAATCTCCATCTGTTTACCTTTTCAATTATATATAATATTTGTATATTATTAGTTATTTAATACTATATTAACTGCCCTTAAAACAGCTATCTTGCGTCAAATTTGTTGAAAGTCCATTATTTTGTAGGGTGTGTATATACATTAGCTATGGCATAGTGATATATGAAAACTTTTGCAACGAGATTTTGAAGTGCTCCCGGCTTTTAATTTGTAAGACTTGGAAAAAAATACATATGGCAAAAAATGGGGGAGTTTGGTTGTGGGTAAATGGCGCCACATCTTTTCACGTTGCTTTACAAACACAATTTGATACTATTTGGCAGATGGATTTCATAAACATAACAACAACATTATTTGACAGATGTTTGTCATACACACCGGACAAATAAAATTATTTGTGCAGTGTAAAGGGGTATACAAATATTTGTACCAAACATGTCTGACACCAAACCTTCTGTTATTTGTGCAAATAAAATTCAAACAAATATTAGTGCAATCTAAACGCATGCCCAAATATTAGTCACAAACCATACTATTAGCCCAAACCATTATTTGTTGTGTTTGGGCAAATATTAGCATAGTCTAAACGTACCTTAAGTCTTTAAGATTATATTCCATAACTTTTTCAAAAACAAACAACCAACACAATCAAAAACTTTTGCATTCATTAGTTTTGTCCCGCTTTTTGTTATGTTTTCCAATTCCAGTAAATATTTGCAACGAGAAAGTAAAGAGAAATTGTGAAAAATTATTCTAATAAATATTAAAAAGTAAATGAACGCTTTACCTGCCAAAAATTTGCCAGCTAATGCATTTTGTTATTGTTAATTATTTTAGAAAACTTTTTTGTATGAATAATCACCAAACAGCTGTTTAAAAAATTGTTGCAAGTACAAATTTTACTTGTAAAAATTTGTACGATGTTTTTTTACGTCTCAATTTTTTACTCTTCATGCAAATTGTTTTGAGTTAATGAACACTTTTTAGCAACAATTGTTTTAAATTTGTAATAATTTGTGGGTTATTGAACACACCTAGTAAAACAGCTGACGTCCGCAACTTTAAGCAAAAACACTTCTCAGAGAAAACAGGCCCATATTTGAAAGGTTAGGGGCAACTTCACGAGCTCATATTAAACTTTTTCAAATCTTTTTTTATATACAAGTTGATGTATATTGGCAATTTCAAACTGCCATGCTTTTGTACTTCCTTATATAATTTTCCAACAATATTAGTTATTTAGTTCATAAACTTACAAAATGTTATATTTAATTGCATTTTTTGATGTTTTGTTGATTTCCATTTGCTCTTAATTTTCTTTTTCAAAACATGTGGGTTCGGTTACAAAATGTTACAAAACTAATGCTTTAAACACATAGATACCAGCAGGCAACAGAGCTACACGACTGCAAATGCAGCTGGCTTCTATCGTAGCTTTGTAGTTAGCTACTTAATTATATTGAAAACGGCGGCTGCACACATACACCAGTGTTGCATAATTTCCATAATAGCGCAATTTAAAATTCGTATGATAATTTTTAGACTGTTGAATATTGAGGTGTTTTTTGCCATTGAAAGTGTGTAGTTGTGTTAATTTTAAAGGGTTTATAATAAATACTACATAGTTTAAACACATTAAAAAATAGTGTATACATTCCTTTCTTTAATTCCTTTTTAGAGAGTGTATTAAGACAAAAGTTTTTGAGATTAAAATCTGTGCTGCTGTGGTAGTAAGTTTTTGTTTAGTCAGTTTGGAATACTGCAGTATAAAAAATATTCATTATTTTAAATACAAGTTTATGTATCATTTAAAATAAACATATGACTTTCTGTGGTGCCACCTAAAGTCTTTTTGTACTGTTTAAGCTATATTTTTTGCATCTTACCGTATTGGCAGCACTAATCTGTTAACTGTCGCGTATAAAAATAGAAATTAGTTTAATTTCGACCACACCACAAAATTAGCATTGGCAGCAACCCGTAGTCATGTTGCCTTGTAGCCATTAAAAAATTATTCTCATAAGCACACGTGTATTCTATTTTTGACTGGTTGTGTTCGGTAGCCTGTAGCGAGGAATGTATTTAATGCTTTATAGTCAATAATAAAAGTTTTTTAATGATTAAAATAAAATTTGATTGGTAGCATTTTTTTGCACTGTTATATATTTCTCTCAGTTTTCTTATTTGCTGCCTACTTAAGCATTAAATACATTCCTCGCTTCAGGCTACCGAACACAACCAGTCAAAAATAGAATACACGTGTGCTTATGAGAATAATTTTTTTAATGGCTACAAGGCAACATGACTACGGGTTGCTGCCAATGCTAATTTTGTGGCGTGGTCGAAATTAAACTAATTTCTATTTTTTTACGCGACAGTTAACAGATTAGTGCTGCCAATACGGTAAGATGCAAAAATATAGCTTAAACAATACAAAAAGACTTTAGGTGGCACCACTAAAAGTTATATTGTTCATATGTTTATTTTGTAGTGGTAGTCTAGTAAATATTTCAGTAACAGCCATAGGGACACAAATGTAGCAAGCAACTTTTGTGCTTGTGTGTTTTTGTAGCTTGAATGTGTTTAATGCATTAAATAGAAATAAGTTTAATCTGGCCACAGTTACAACTGAAATCTTGTTGCTGTGTATCTGTGATGTCGTCGAAATAATTGTGTACATATGCATATACATACATACATATTTTTATTTTGAGAGAATGTAGTCGGTAGCCTACTGTGGTCTATGTGCTTTTAGCATTAATAAAAGTGTGGCAATATTGTTGAGAGCATAAAAAAACGTTTTCAGGATAAAGCATTAAATACATTCCTCGCTACAGACTACCGAACACAACCAGTAAAAAATAGAATACACGTGTGCCTATGAGAATAATTTTTTAAATGGCTACAAGGCAACACGACTACGGGTTAATGTCAATGCTAGTTTTGTGGCGTGGTCGAAATTAAACTAATTTCTATTTTGTACGCGACAGTTAACAGATTAGTGCTGCCAATACGGTAAGATGCGAAAAATATAGCTTAAGCAATACAAAAAGACTAGGTGAAACCACTGTAGTCTAGTAAAATTTTCAATAGCAGCCACTCGGACCATAGTTGCCAGTTAAATTTGGTCCAATACCGTCTAATCTTTGGGGAAAAATCGTCAAAACGTAAAAACAAGTTTTGGAAATCGTCAGAGAATTGTCAACACTAAAATGTATGATTTTAATTACTTTTTTAGGTAAACAAAGTGCTTACAGGTAGTTTCGTCAGAAGAAGTAACAAAAAAGGCAAAATTTTATCATTCAAAGCAAAACAAACTGAAAGTGAAAAAACGCAAATATTTAAGAAATTTTTTACAGATTTTTTTGAAAAAAATAATTTTTTTTACAGAAATGCTTTTTCAAGGATCCTATATCTAGTCCTTGTTAACTAAAAATATTTTTAATATTTTTAAATAAACTTATCATAGCTAATATGGAATGGCTAAAAATCGGGTTTCAAAGCGGAAGACACTTGTTTTTTTTTTCTTTTAAGTCGAATACATAAGATATACATATATAGTGTACAAAAATAAATATAGTATATTTAAGGTGCGTTGTACCGTAGAGCATTAAGGCTGAAGGACCTTTATACACCTTTAATTTGGTATCACTGTTTTGAGAATATATGATATTTTAGAGTCATACTTGTGCAAATGAAATTTTCAGGTTTTAGCTAAACACCTTTATAAAAATCGTCAAATTTAGGGCAAAAATCGTCCAATCGTCAAAAGCTATTATTTGTGGCCAAAAAACGTCAAAATGACGATAAATCGTCAAATCTGGCATCTATGACTCGGACACAAATGTAGCGAGCAGCTTTTGTGTTCGTGTGTTCTTGAAGCTTGAATGCGTTTAATGCATAAAATATATTATATTTCATAACCGCATTTAGCAGCGTGATTTTTACGTGAAATTGTATGGAAAAAACGTTCTGCCGGTATTTTATTGCATCATTTAATTTTCCAATCGATCATTAGCCGTCAGCGAGTTGGTGAACAAGTTTGACACTGCGGACGTATTTTTTACGCCATGCCTAGTGTTATATTTAATACAAATTTTTATTTTTTTGAACAATTTTTAATATACAAATTTTCTTTATAGTTTTAGGCTATTTGATTCAGTTTTATTGTAATATATTTATACTTGGAAGTAATTAAATTTTGGGGCTCTGGAGCTAAAAAAAAATTTGTCATAGGTCGTCTAACTATTTCCAAGTAAGGGGGTTTCACCCCAATTTAATAGGTTATTTTTCCGCGTTAAAAATGTTTTTGCGGTCAAAAAAATAGAAATTTTTTGGTGAATTTAATTTAATACTTTAATGACATTGGACTAATCCTTGCTTGTATGATAAAAAAACAGTTTGAAAGGTCTGTAAATGCGTTCTTGTTGCCCGCTTAAGTGCACATAATAAAATATGTAGACCTAAAATTACTACTTGCAGTTTTTTTGTTAGAGATTTATTCTGTAAAACGTGTCAACCACCTTATATAATTTTATAAAATTACCCACATAGAGTGCCTCGATTAAAGCATGTCAGTCCGTCCGGTTGGGTGACCATGCAATCATAAAATAGTCATTATACTGACAAAATAAAATATTTAAAAACAAAAATGTAGTTTTTTGTAAATGAATATAAATACATACATACATACATACATACATACATACATACATAATTTGCTTATTTTAAAAGTTTAACCTTTGTATCAAAAGCATTTTCGCCCGTGAGCAGTCCACGGTAATTAAAAAAAAAGAGTCGCAAAGAATGCAAGCAATAAATGCTTTCACGTATGTTTTGTTTGCAGGCAGCTACTATTGAATAACTTACCTTTTCTAGCTGAAATTTTTTTTTGTATTTCCGTACAACAAGTTTTCCTTGTGTTATCTACAGTCTTATCGAACTCTTACCGAACTATAATGCAATAAAATAATTTTAAAGAATATTTCTGTATGAGTTTTTGCTAAAATAAGTGAGAAAACCATTTTTTGTGCATAGAGTTAGCAGAAAAATATATTCAGCTTTGTTTTACCGAACTTTATCCCAAAAGTACGGGATCGTACCTTATTTTAATGGAAGTTGTAGGCTGTTTAAGCTACCTAATGAATATATACATACGTAAATGATTTAAAAGTTTAAAAAAATAATTTGGACCATCTTTTTGCTTTCTTTGGTTCAAATACTGTATATTTTGAAAAAAAAAAAAAATATAAAGAGGAAAAAACTTTGTGCCCCTTTTTTTTATAGATTATGTGTATATTTTATATATTTGATAACAAACAAATTTTAAAATTTTTGTACTTTAATTTAAACTTGCAGCCATGGTGGCTTTTACTAATCCTTCGATTGCTTTAAAAATGTCAAGGTGAAAATGTACTAAAACTTCGTCTTATAAGCCTGAAATCAGACTGTAAATATAATAATATTTTTAAGCTGATTAAATGAAACAAGAAATGTGTGTATATTGTTTGTATTGAACTTTAAACTTTATTTAAATAATTATTGAAAAAAATCGACAGTTTAGTTGTGTAAGAAAGTTTTTAATTTAATTATTTATATGTATATGTACTTATGTACGTACTAGAGACCTGCACCAAGTCCTATTCAAGCTAATTCAAGAACCGCATAATTTTCTAATTCTTGTGTTATTGTGCGGTTAAACGGTTTAAGCGCTGAAATGTAGAGTAGCGAACACAGTTTTTGTGCTGCAGTGTAGAGTAGTTAAGAATAAAGAGTGGTGTCGAGACTGTGGTCGATAAAAAAAATTACTGTGCCTATGGTGTGGCAACAACAACAAAGACTTAAGAGTAATGTTGTTGTTATGTTAACAAATAATAATACACACAATGTTGAGTGGGTACATACACAAGCAGGCAAATCAATATAAAACTCATGCGTAATTACATTACATTACATACATACATATGAACATTCAAAATCAACCCCCGTTTTTTATAACTATCACACCAGGAACATCCCGCCAACAGTAAAGTTTCGAGATGAATCTAAATGGAAGTGTGCGATCATGATGAATTGATGTGCCGTGGTTGTTTGCTTAAATGTGCTTAACTGTGAATATATTTTTCATTTAAGTTAAGTAAACAAAAGAGATGGCGAACAATACAACGCAGTACTTAATTTTGTGTGTGCACACGTAAGGTATATGAAATAAATTGAAAATTCGAGATGATGCCTTATTTAGTGTCGTCTTGGGCTGGCCTCTAGTACGTACATAAGTATTTTACAAAATATACATATTTTGTAATGTGTGTTTGTGTTTGTATTTTTATACATACATATAATGTGTGATAAGGAGAGATAATTGCATCCAATATCTTGAAAATATATTTATGTATGTATATCGCGAACTAAACCATAAACAGTCACTATAACAGTCAAAATAACTGTTTCTGTTTTTAAAAACATGGTCGTAATTTTTTAACCAAAGTTAAGTTTTTGTAGAATTAACTAAACTTAAATTTAAATTAAATTTTTCTCTTTATGTATATCTAAACAACTTGTTTCTGAAAAGAAATTATTTTAATTAATTTTGAGTTGTGACAATTTTTGATTTCGTATGCGAAATACATATTTGTGGGATTCATAAGGTGTTCGTTCTATTTGTCATATTGTTAAAAAGTTTTACAATCGTTTTGTTGTCTTTCATACAAAAATAATTTTAAAAAAATACTAGGCCGTTTAATAAATTGTCAAAACAACTCGACTTACACCTGCGCCGAGTGTCCAATATTTGGTTAAGGTGTTTAAACCATTGTAAAACTTTATAACAGTATAACAATTAGACAAAAAGAATCTCCTAATTGTGTAAATAAATATGTATTTACGTATATGTAAGTAGTAGAAAACTAAAGTCAATACACGTTATTAATTGGAAGGAGTTTTAATGATTTGTGTGTTACTTAGTATGTAGTTAAATAGCTGAGGTATGATACTTAAGGGAAATATTAATTAGTTGCCTTTAAGACACCTACATATGTAAATACTGCAAAATGAGCGGGGATTATTTGGAAAGCACGTGTAACTTGAAATAGAAGTTGTGCTAATCCCCTTGTCAAGTCTTAATAAAACTTTGGTAAAAATAACAACATGGTTTAAGCGTGTGATTGATTGCACATTAACAATTGGACTTAAATAGAATAATAGCACCACTTAAATGACTGCTGTGGCAATCAATTCATTAACGATCGTGTTTAACCAGTTGCATGGGAGCTCTGCGCTGCTGACTTACTTCAGATCCAGAGGCGGAAGAAAAAAAACTGGTATCCGCATCGTTCGAATAATCGTGCACATTAATTTCTTCGTCTTCGGAATCAGAGCCATTCACCGATACAGGTTTTGAATGTTGGTCGTTATGTTGTATGCGAGTAGGCTTCTCATGATCGGCTGCGGATAAAGAAGCAGCTACGGCGTACTGACGAGCTAAACCTAAAGCGAATGCTGCCGCCGAGGGAGTGTTTACTAGTGAACGAAACGCACTATGTTCTCCACCCATTGACAGACTTGGAGAAGTGATAGCTGACGATGAACTAATAGCTATTGCCGCCTCTAATTTTTGGTGCGACTCATTGCCCAAAGTCGGAAATGGTGTTGCAGACATTGGCATTGGCGATGAAGGTGAAGCAACTTGATGCTTTAATAACTGTTGATGTTGATGATAATGATTGAAAAGTAACGCCGCTGCTGCTGATTGCGTATCTGGATGACGTGAATGAATGTTTGTCATGTGACTGGGCAGGATTGCTGTAGAGGTGGATGGTAATGTATGGTGAACAGATTGTTGTGGAATATCTGCAGAAGTTGGTGGTGCTGACTGGTGTGCATTTGTTGAAAAATCATTGGGACAAGTTGATGCATTGCTGTTCGTACTTGGCGTAGGAGAAGTAGATGTTGGATTACTACACGTATCCATCGATTGCTGCGAATAGTGGATACTAGACGAATTGTTTGATGGGCTGGAACGTCTTTTCAAAAGATTCATTCTTTGGTGTCGACGCCATTTTGCTCTTCTATTTGAAAACCAAACCTATTATAAAACAAAGTTAAAAAACCCCATAATTTTTTTTAATAACATAAATAGAAACATAAAATCAAAACTCTTTTTGTTACTTTGTAAAATTGTTTTATAACATACTAAAATACTTATAATAAAAGAAATCGTTACATAATTCTTTTATTTAAACTGCTTGTAAGTTAATAAGTTAGAAATTTAAAATATAAAAATCTAGTTTATGGGATTTGTATTTGTTTTTTGCCCTTCTCTTTGTATGTTTTCTTGAAAGGCATAACATAATACTACCAAATGAATTGAAATATTTTTGGTGGTGGAGACACTCTGATACCCCCATTAGTACCTTATCTCATTACATTTCAAAATGATAATTAATAATAATCATATATACGGAAGCACTAACATTAAAAAGATATTATTTTTTTGTTATAATAAAAAAAATAAAATTGCAATAGGCATAAATAAATATATTGTGATGTCCCTTTGAAAAAGACATAAAAACATAACGCAGAGGGATATAAGAATTTGACGTCGTTTTAAGTATAAAAACTAAATTTTACTTAATTACATATGAAGGAACTAACAGGAGATAAGGTTTTAAATTGTTGCAGTTACCTAAAAGTTTAAGGGCACAACTCAAAATATCATAATTTTCTAAGCTCTAAATTGATCAAAAAAAATTATATTAGCGTACCTGGACTCTAGCTTCGCTCAGAGAAGTGCGACCGGATAATCGCTCTCTTGTGCTTACACAAGGATAATGACTTTTATCAAATTCTTTCTCCAATTCTTCCAATTGTTCTGGAGTAAATGTTGTGCGATTGCGTCGAAACTTGGGCTCATCATCGTCATCCAAATAATCGGAATCAATATGTCGAGAGTCATCTGGAGATTCCAAAGTATCGTGGCTTCCAGAACTGGGAGAAATGGGGCGATTTAAATTTGAGCTGCTAGCAATAATAGCTGGTGATGATGGATTTGTGGTTGGCATAGCTGTTAGGGTTGGTCCACCCATTGTTGATGACCAAAAATGTGATGGGGCGGTCGACGAAGCAGCCGCTGCTGCCGCCGCAGCAGGATGCCAAGAAAACCCTGCATAGGGATGAGGATGATACAATCCATAAGCTGCAGTGCGCGCAAATTCACTTGCAACCCTTTCCGCGGCACGATTTCGAAGTATACGATTGATTGAAGATACTGATGGGGCCGTTGCATTTGTACAAACACCTGCAAAATAAAGAAAACCCCAAACTAAAATTAAGCTGCGTTTAGCTAATTAAAAAAAATCTATTTAAGCCGAATTTGTATCATGTTTAAAGATCCCAAAGGCTATCATTTAGTTAATCCTTCAATTAGTTAAACCGCAAACATTTCCAGGAACAGATAGATCAAGATGAAAACACATAAATTTACTACGTTTTAATATATGAACATATGTAAATGCACTTAAATACATTCATATAAAAATACCAATAGTAAGTTCATATGTACACATTGATGTTTAGCATACAAACATACTTTTAATATGCCATTAAAGATGCCAACTAATCAACCGCGATCAATCACAATCCCAAACGAACAAATAACAGATTAAAGACTCCGATAACCGAAAGTAGTGTGTGTTCAATATGCGCATTTATTTTGAGTGTGGGAACTACCGCTGATTCTTTTCATTGTAGGCTAAATCTTTTTCTTATACATATGTACGTATGAATGTAAATATGTGCATATATATATGTGTTTAATCGTTTTTATAATTTGAGGAAACTTACCTTCTGATATTAATCTTTCACGTATTTCCCAGGCAAATATTGTTGGATTTTCGCGTTTATATTGTTCAATTTTTGAAACAACGGTTGGCGTTGCTACTTTAGGCTTGGAGCCCCCAATTAGACCAGGTGGTCGCAAAGAACCTAAAAGTAAAATTATTAAAAATTATGCCATAAAGGAAATTTAGTGATAAGATTGAATTAGCACAAATAAACTAAAATGAAAACAAAAACAGAAGAAACTTAAGCTTACTTTGCCTTAAGAAAATTGATTATAATCATCACTCATTTTATAATAACTTTATCGTATATACATATATCTCTTTGTAATCATACGTTTAAAAGATGAAGAAACTGACACGCGCCAAGTGGCAGTGCAACATGTTTTTACATTAATACATAGAAAAAAAGTTTTGTTCAAATTATGTTTGTTTTCAAAATTATCAAAAGTTAAAGCAGAATTGAAAAGTTAATTCTCAATTTTAAATCGCATCAAAAATAACTATAAAATAATTTATGAACAGTTCAGAGGACCGAAATCCTATAAATGTGTGGTCATTGGCTTATGTCAGTAACGTGCTAGTAAAATTAAAATTTTAAATGAACCAAAATTACAACAAAAAAAAAAAATAAATAAATGCAAACATATATTCATATGTAAATACATAAGTATAAATACATACATTTATGTATATACACAAGAACATATTGCTCATTTACTTAAATAACGTCATAGTTCTAAAAACGTATGCTTCACAAAAGAGCATCCAGAAAAGCGCCTTCATAAAAATTTCGAAGAATCATTATGATTTTCCCTTTGGATATCAACATACACTACGTAAGATATAAAATTTAACAATGAATGTGAAAAAAGCTGTAATCAAACAAGGGCGAAAATTTCTATAACCAATTGATCTTTAACTCAAAAAAATAATAAATATGGGGGATTTCATGTCAAGTGACCCAACTTTTAAAACCGATGTCTTTCGATTGGAAAGAAATTTGGACCAAAGTTAGTTCTTGCAGAGAATAGTTTAGGCACAATTTTTCAACACGATCGGTCAAGAACTCTCTGAGCTAGAGGGGTTCAAAATTTGACGTTTTCTGCAAATAGGTGTTTTTTCTCATACATGTAGCTTATTACCTTTTGCTTTTAACAAAATTCGTCCAAAATACTTTCGATAGATTTTTTTTCAATCTTCCAGAAAAAAATATTTTTAAAATTAAAAAAAATTTTCTTTTATTTTTTTTTATAAAATAATTAGAAAAAAAAATTTTTTTTCCAAATGTGCCCATTTTTTTTTTTGCTCAAAAGAAAGCTTAGGTCTTTCCTTGGAAGAGCTTGGAAGTCGCTTAGTGGGATGCGAGTGGGATATCTATTAAAATTAATATTTTGTAACTCAAGTTAGAGGTTTTCAAATTTTCGCGTATATTCTATTTTGATTTTTTTTGCTATTTATGTAAAATTATCTCTTAAGCAAAAAAAAAATATCTTATGCTAAGAAACAAAATAATTTAACCTTTCCGACGGTATTCATTGAAAATATTTACAAAACGTGTTCAGACATTGCCATATAAAAGTGATTTTATTCCAGAGGCCTACCATTTTGTTGGTAATACAGTGTCGAGTGTATGAGACTTTATTTGGTACTTGCATACCGTCGGAAAGGTTAAATTATTTTGTTTCTGAGCATAAAATATTTTTTTTTTGCTTAAGAGATAATTTTACATAAATAGCAAAAAAATCAAAATAGAATATACGCGAAAATTTGAAAACCTCTACCTTGAGTTACAAAACATTATTTTTATAGATATCCCACTCGCATCCCACTAAGCGACTTCCAAGCTCTTCAAAGGAAAGACCTAAGCTTTTTTTTGAGCAAAAAAAAAAAAAAAAAAAATGGGCACATTTGGAAAAAAAAATTTTTTTCTAATAATTTTATAAAAAAAATAAAAAAAAAATCTTAAATTTTAAAAATATTTTTTTCTGGAAGATTGAAAAAAAAGCTATCGAAAGTATTTGGAACGAATTTTGTTAAAAGCAAAAGGTAATAAGCTACATGTATGAGAAAAAACACCTACTTGCAGAAAACGTCAAATTTTGAACCCCTCTAGCTCAGAGAGTTCTTGACCGATCGTGTTGAAAAATTGTGCCTAAACTATTCTCTGCAAGAACTAACTTTGGTCCAAATTTCTTTCCAATCGAAAGACATCGGTTTTAAAAGTTGGGTCACTTGACATGAAATCCCCCATATTTTAAAACAAATGTCGAAGATATACAATTAAATAAATTTTAGGAACTTATTTATTACAGAAAACCAAACTGGCATACCTAATTTTTTTCACATTGTTGTTTTTTCTTGCAGCTAACTTCACTCTTTATCAAAGCTGGATTATTAAACTTTCGCGGTATTTTGGTTTGCTTCAAACAAATTTTATGGATATGAAAATTTTTTACAAGCAAAAAGTTTTTTTTTTATCATATTTATTTTGTTATTGAATCCCCACTTCTGTGACCTTACAATAAGTATTCAAATCCTAAAACTATATACATATTTCAATTTTGTCTAGCCAGTGCTTAAAAATGGCAGCAGTGTCTTTCTTCTTTAAACGAGTGGGTCTGCCATGTTGTAAGATGTTTCGAGTGAGCGGATTTGGATGCGTTTCCAGCTTTTTAATTAATTGCCAAGATAGTTTTGGATTTCGTACTTAACTAGTGGAACAGGTAGAACCTTGTACATTTTGCTATTTTTAATGCACTTAGGAGCATCATTTGTTTTGATGACGTTGAATTTTCTCTATGCTGGAGGCGAAGGAAGTGTCCCATAATTGTATACCATAGCACCAAATTGGGTTTAAAATTGATTTGTAGAGCTGAAGCTTAGAATCAAGACGACGCACATAGTTTCTAATTTGGGTTGCTTTCAATTACATCTGTTTCAACTTGGCATCTACATACATATGTGTGGCTTCCATGTGAAGCGAAGATCTAAGTGAATGCCTCAAAGTGTTGAGGCACCATCTGGTTATAAATAAAGATTCGCGAGCCCGTTTCTTTGCGTAAAGTAAAAGTTACGAGGGTGCATTTTTATTCATCGATTTTTACTTTTAACTTTTTTTGGTAAATTGAAGATTAGTAATCGATTCAAAAAAAATTTATGTCTTGTCTTACGAATTTACACATACATACATATGTACATTTACATACATATTATATATGTTTGCACATGCATTTTTGAAAGGTGTACAAAAGCTGATGTGTTCTAAATGTTAACACAATATTGCTACCTAAAAGCAACGAATACCACATATTATTACAACCAAGTTAACAAAGCAAACATTTTGATTAATGAACCGCCGGCAGTCGCACCGTGGTTGCTATCATAAATTGCACACAAATCGCTTCCCGTATTTATTGTTTAAAGAGATGTTGCAAATATCCAAGTCTTATATTTTGCAAACTTTTTTTGGCTACACATAAAATTAAAAAAAAAACCCGTGTAGATACGAACGAATTGTTGTAATGAGGAATGTTTGTACACATGTATGTATGTATGTATGTATGTTAATCTTGATTTGTTTGTATTCTCTACATAAATGCCATAACAGCCAACTAATTCTCCGCCTAAACGGGCTCTACCCGGCCCGCTCTGCTGAGCCCGACAAACACTGCTTATAAAATTTAAGAGGTAGGTATATCAAACCTTTTGACATTAAAGAAATTTAACTTACACAAAAATAAATTTTGCATCATCATAATTGTATCTTAAGTTTTTTGATTGCATCAAAATGCTACATATCTCCATTTGCAGTCTAAGTAAAGGTCGAGATGTCACACTTAGTAAAAGAAAGTTAGGCCTAACTATATTGTGCTCAAACAAACTTAAGCTTATGTCAAATATCAGCGAAAAGCCTGTCAACTTATTGAAGACTTTTGAGTGGCTATATTGTTCTTTTTGAACTTAAATACTAACAGAACTCAGTTCAGGTTCGCTATTTGCTTAATCAAATGTGTCTTGACTGAACTTAACGAAAAGTTGCTTAAGGTACCTTTACACGGTAATACAAAGTAATTAGATTTTGTAGAAATTCTCTCCGTGTTTAAAAAAGAGAATAAAAATCTGTTCTAACTATTTTTCATGTTTACACGGATAAGGTTGGTAAAATCAAAATCGGTTGTTTCTTGCCAGTTTCCTTTTGGGGTAACGCCATATGGTTAAGGTTCTACAATATTAACAAAAACAACATGAAAGTAATCTGCTTTGATTTCGATTGTTTGTGTATTGTTTAATGAAGTGTAGCCACCTTCATTAGATGCTGTAAGTGCTGCCAATCTTTCACACCTCTGATGTGATGAGAATACACAAGTTACTAAAATGGTTTAGAAAATAAACATTTACCGAACACTTGTCTAATTTAGTATCCGTATTTGCTCCCACTCAATACATTGTGACAAGTCATAATATATGTATTACCATGTAAAGGTACCTTTAAGAACATTATAGTTATACACATTTAAACATGTGTATTCGCACTTTTGCTTAAGTAATCTAAAGCACATTATAGTTAGCCCTTATAACTGTTGGAAATGTATGTGACATAAAAGTTGATTTAATGTCATCAAAATTGTCGTACTCCCTTGCTCTAACTTGCTGGCTTTTTTTCTCAAATAAGACAATTAAATCAAAGTGGTTCATGCGAAACTTGACAATCACAGTTGTGGTAATGTTTTAATGCTTTTCGATTGTATGCGGGTGGTACAGCTTTCGTTTCAACCCTTTCCCTTAAAACCCTTACCAAAACTGTAGATATTAAAGTTATCCATACAAAATTTTGAGCCTGCACATGCAATTGTTGCATTTTAGTTGTGTAGAAATCGCTACGCATTTATATTTTAAATTACTTACTTTTTGCTCTACATCAACAGCTCCCACCCTTCCTGTTTTCAGTCAACTCAAACATATTTATATTGAACTTTATCTTAGAATTTTGCAAAATTCAAAGAATTTAGATGAAACCGTTTGAAATATATGACATAAAAAGTGCTTGACTGCATGGGGTGTACAACCCCAACTAATCTAATAAAAATCGAAAAATAATGAGTTAAGTTTTGCTTGGCTTGGCACCACCGTTTTATTGACTTCAAAGTGTTCATGTGTTGTGGGCGTGGCATCGCCTCTTTTTCTAAGAATAAAAACCATAGCCTATCGCATACCCCGGGCTTAGGAGTATTTATGTTCCAAATTTTATGAAAATCGGTTTAGCTGTTTAGGCGTGATTGCATAACAAACAAACTTACACCTTATTTTTATAATATATAGGAATGTATGTACATACATATGTATGTACATACATAAATATGATGTACGTATTTAGCTTGTTTGCATTTAAATGTGTACATGAATGAGACTTTAACAAGATAAATTATTATGGAACGTGTGATATAGTATCCAAACTTTCCTTTGTCTACAGAAACACATGAAAAAACATTTGTAAATGTTTACATATGTATTAAGGAATATTGCCCTATAAACGATAAACTTTCTTACATTTAAATATTATTTTAAAAAAAAATTGGTCAAAGTCTTTAACACAATATAAACAGGTCAACCAAAAAATACGCAAAATCATACTTTTTCCTGTGCGTAGTATTAACCTATAATGTGGTTATTCATCCATTTTAGTACTACTTCAATTTTTTGGCATCGATTTATAAAGCATATTTTGTATATGACAGCAAAATTCCGCATAATTTTCCTTCTAGAGCATATTTTTTTGGTAAAACCCGTTTTTGGAGCATATTTTTGATTCCTTTTTTTTTTAATTTGAAAAAACCTAACAGAAATTCTTTCCAGTGTTCATTGTCACCTTTTGTAAGTTTTGGTTTTTTTATTTAACTATTTATTTAAAAGCGAAACCTGTTATTATTATCCTTGTAAGAATTTTGCCGAAATTTTGACATCAATTTGTTAAAGTGTATATTAGCATATTTTGAATATAACAGAACATTTTGGGCTATTTTTCCCTTAAAATCATATATTTTGTATTGTAAAAAAAGTCTAACAGGAAATCTTTCGAGTGTTTATTGCCACCTTTTATTAGTTTTTGTTTTTTTATTTAACTATTTATTTTAAAGCGAACTTATTCTGGTTTGTTTTGATTTGACAGAAGTTGACACCCGACTTTTAAACTAGTTCAATTACACATCTCTCGTTTTCGTTGCTTTTCTTTTAGTTTGTACCGAAATTTTAAATGCTGCGTTTTCAGATTCTTTAGTCTAAGTTTTATCATTTTTATTTTTAAAGCATATACATATGTATTTTTCATTTGTTGAAACATATTTTTATCTCTTGACTGCACATTTTATGCGCATAAAACTCTTTTTAAGAGCATGTTTTGGTTGCCCTGATTATAAGCTTTGATAGGTTTATACTTAAATAAAAATGTACCTATGTATGTAAAACTATATACATATATGTCTGTAGAAACATATGGACAGTTTCATTGTGACGGGCGTAACTATTTTATCAAAATGTTTGCTTATAACTTAAATAATTCAAAATTTTAATTAGGAAAAGGCTATGATGTCCAAGGATGGTATGTTTTTAATTATAAGAGGTAGATACTGAAAAAACATGATTTTATGCTCATAAAGATCACCCTAAAGCTGTGGCGGGTGCGACTGTGCAAATGTAAATTTTAGAGAATTTTTACTTTAAGATGGTGTTGTTAAAAATATAAAAGAGTGGGCGTACCTTTTTTAAATAACATGGGAGGTATGAAGTGTTTTAGATCGTATTTGTTTCTTTATTTTTACAAGAAATTGTGCTTTCTCAAAAACAAACCTTTGAGACAATTTCATTAAAACGTGAAAAAAAAGACCCTATTATTTTGTAAATGACCATTTTAAACTGGATTAAGCAAATAAAAATAAAGTATGAACTGATTTATTTATATTTTGATAATTTTCTTTCTTTTTATGATGTAAATTTATCGATTTTTTTAAAGAAGAAACGATTTGATGCTATTTTACGTGGAATTGCCCATATGCATATGCATATAAATATGTATGCATGGATGCTCAAAGTTTGCATACTAGCTTGAATACATACACAAATAGCTTTAAAAATAATTTATCGTGCTTGCCAATTAAAATACATAAATACATAATGTTTTTTGTTTAACTTTTGCCACTTCCGTACAAAAGACAAGATAATTTCTCGTTTCCTTCTTCTGTTCAACTTTTTTTAAACCATTTTAATTTTTGTTTCTTTATTTCTTGTTCTCTTCGGCTTTTCCCATTAGCCGATCACTACTGTGATAATTTAGTTACCGTAAGCGAATAACAAGAGTACTAAAGTACAACTAAAAACCAAACAAACAAAGGAATAATGCTGATTGGTTTAAAGTTAAAGTAACAATTACTTTTGATTGATTGAAACAAACGACTCATAAGTAATCAATTTTATCACACAATTTGCACGAAAATATAAACACATACATATCGCACATTAAATAAAAAAAAGTCACAACTTAATATTATTTTTCACGAGAGTCTTATATATAATAATAATTTGTAACAAAAGGTTTATCGCCGAAACTCTGTGAAACTCAAGCCTCGTTGGATTTATTTTCAGACCACTTACCTAAAATAATAATTATTAGCACTCCTTACCAAATCGCAACTAGTGACATTTTCTTATTTAAAGGAGTAAAGTGGTTAAAAGAGAAAATATATATTAGCAACCGCTGCTCGGAAAACCAATCCCTAAAAACTCTAAAAGACATTGGTAATTATATTAAGAGCTTAAATGAACACATTAAAAAATCCTCTGCACATGCTTCTTATACTTACCGCAAGATAAAAAAATAAAGAGTCTAAAGAGAATTGCAAAAGCGTTGATCGACCCAACTTAAAACGAAGCTAAATGAATGTACAAGCCAATTAAAAAACTTTCTTGAGGTATAAAGAATGGCATCACTTAAGAACCACTCGACTCTTCAGACGAATTATTCTTGTTTGGCTATCAGCCAACAGCCGTTATCCCAAAACTACCACTGCCTAATCTGAGATGATCCTGGGCAAGATATGACGAAGAAAATTGTGATATCTTTGCAAGTCATTATAAAGTACTTTATTATGAGAACTTAAATTTTGGTCTGGTACTGACTGGAGTAATATAAATTACTTAGTTTTAAGATTTGAATACTTATTGTTAGTTCGCATTAGCAAAGATTCAATAATAAAAATATGAGAAAAAAAAATCTTTACAAGTCATTTAAGAAACGTGTTCATTCTTAATACATGTACTGGTATGAGGGAATTACCGTCTATTGGTACTACACGTTCTATAGAAATTCGTTCCGATTTCTAGATGTCGCAGTGCCTATCGATAATTTAAATGCTAAAAAAAGATTCTTGCTTTGATAAATTAAGTAACAAAATGCTTTAAGAGTTGCCTTGCACGGCAAAGCGTTTCCAGAAGCTTCATGAAGAAAATCATCATTTTGGAAAAATAAAGTCATATATTTTTAAAAAAGAAAACGTTTTATAAATTTTATTTTATAGACAAAAAGAATAATAGCAGTTTAGATAATTGGCTAATTCACAATTTCTGTCGTATGGCGTATCGTTTAAAAAAATACGATTTAAGTAAATTCACTTGTAAATAGAGAAATTTATTGTATTGTTACTTTATTGTATGTCAAATGCAAAATGGAAAACGTCAGTTTAATGTAGTCAATTCACTTTGAGCAAACTTATTAGAAACTTAAACGTACATAAATATTTTTCGAGCATAAAAAAATTAAAAAACTAAAAAATCTTACCACGTTTAAAGGATTTGTTTCCATTTGATAATACATATTTAAAATATTAATAAACTTTTAAGCTTTTGTATGTTCTTCTTCAACTAAATATGAGCTTGTGAGTTGGATAAATATGTTTAAAAACAATACAACTAAGATTATCTAGAGTTAGCACCAAAATTCTTTTCGCTCGTCGTCTTAATTTTGAATATCTCTTCAATTAAGTATGGAAAATTTTGTATTAAACTAGTCAAAGGAGGAATTTTTGTACTCATAGTTATAAAAGGGCCAAGTCATGAGGGTGGTTTTTGAAAAGTATCGTTTTAATATTTTCTTATATAAAACTCAATTAAAAAAAATACAATTTTTATTAAAGTAATTTTTTTCATGTGCATTAAGTTTTGAGTTATAAATTTTTAGCTAAGCAAACATTTATAGGCAAGCTTCTTCGTTTTACTTAAAAATCCGTAGTTTTTAAATGAAGCTGATTAATAAAACTCCTCTGATCATATGTTGCTTTTGTAAAGTTGTCTAAAATTTTAAGGTTTGGCATTGCATTTATCAAACATAATTTGTATTGTTTTAAAAATTTCCTGCTGATAAAAGTTATACATAAATTATATACATATATAATTGCCCATACTTTCAAAAAGCTATATAAAAAATAGTAATTTCTTAAATTAAAAATCATCATTTGAAAAAAAAATTATTAAATCATGTTTTTGACAAAAAAAAATCATCATAAATATGATAAAATACTTATTCTATGCGGCTTTTGAATTCAAGTCTGACACTGGCTGGACTAATATTAATTATTGAGTTTTAAAATTCAAATACTTAACTATGTTAGTTCGCAGAGGAACAAGTTTAATAATAAAAAAAATATAAAAAACAATATTACAGATCAAATGCTTCCAGCCAAAATGGAAAGTTTCTTAAGTAAAAATGATTCCTGAGCTTGTGAAGGAGAAATTAAAGGTGCAGTCTGTTACAAGCTATATCAACGTTATTCGAGAAACCTTTTTTTTTTTGTTTCATATATTTTTTTATTGAATCTTCGCCTAAGCGAACTAACAATAAGTATTCAAATTTCAAAACTAAGTAATTAATACCAGTCCAGTCAGTACCAGACTAAAATTTAAGTTTTCACAATAAGGAACTTCAAAAGTTTCCCTTCTTTTTAGGCGGGTGTGCCCACTATGTTGCAGGATGCTTCGAGCGAGCGGATTTGGATGTGTTTCCAGCTTATTCAAATACTTGTCCACATAGTATAAGATTTCGCATTTTACTAGTGGAACTTCTAGATCCTTGTGGATGTTGCTTTTGCTAATATACCAAGAAGACCCAGTTATCATTCTTAGAAGTTTGTTTTGATGGCGTTGAATTTTTTCGATGTTAGAAGCGGAAGCAGTGCCCCATAATTGTATACCGTAGCACAAAATTGGTTTTGAAATCGAGTTGTAGAGTAGAAGTTTACAATAAAGACGTAGCACAGAGTTTCTACCAATTAGCCAGTGGATTTGAGCAGCTCACAGTTACAAGGGTCGAGTTGCCGCAGAAAAGTGTTATGATTGCCTCGAGCTATATGGCACATGGGAACACAGCCCCTCCGATGGAAATGAGCACTGTCATGGCCTCGATCGGGCCCTTGGTCGATAACATTCTGGGCTGCGATGCCAATGCCCGGCACACAATCTGGGGTAATAGTGAGATCAATGAACGGGGTGAGTCTATCTTTAATTTCATTAACTCAAATAGATTAAATATATGTAACTTTGGTACCACACCAACAATCATTTTTCCGCGCTCAGGAACCTACAATTGTTGGGAAGAGGTATTAGATATAACCCTCATAAGTGACAGGTCCAAAATATCAGTGGATAGGTGGAGAGTATCCAATAAAAGGTATTTTTCAGATCATAATTGGATTCACTCCGATATTAGTTTTCCGGACATATTGATAAGGACACAATTCCGGAACCCAAGAAGGACCGACTGGTTTAAGTTTAATGGGATCCTGAAACAGAGGTAAGGTAAAATGCCAGTCATTGATAATTTGATCAGTGGTCTGGAGATCATGGAGGAAAAATTCAGTAGGACTATGCTTTAGGCCTTTCAAGTTTCCTGTCCCATAACTAAGGTTAAGAAGAGCTTCCCTCCATGGTGGGACTCGCGTAGAGCCTTCAATAAATTTTATGTCAGTAAGTCATGGCAGCCTTACCGGGATAAGCTGAGAGAATACAAGAAGGCAATAGCAACCGCAAAGAGGAAAACATGGAGAGATTTCTGCGGGGCGGTGGAAAGCACCAGGGACTCTGCTAGACTAGGCAAAGTTCTGACCAGGGGGCACTCAAATCCGGCCTATATTAAGAGGGGGGATGACACCTGGCCAGAGTCATCAGCAGAGTCGCTTAATATTCTCATAAGCACCCACTTTCCTGGCTGGAGGGACGTAGTCGAGGAAGTTGAGTGCGAAAGTAGGACACCATGCAATATTGATGACGGTATAATCACCTACGATAGAATTTCATGGGCGATTGATAGCTTCTCCCCATATAAGTCATCTGGGTCTGATGGTATTTTTCCTCGGATATTGCAAAATGCCAAGGAACACATCATCCCGTGGCTTCATAGAATATTTACACTCTGTCTCTCTCTCAGTTACGCTCCGAAGGGATGGAGGAAGGTCAGAGTTGTTTTTAATCCCAAGATCGGAAGGAGGGATCATGGGAACGCAAAGAACTTCCGTCCAATAAGTCTTTTACACTTCCAGCTTAAAACTCTGGAAAGACTCATTGACTCCCATATAAGGCAACGACTGGAGGGCAGCTCTAGGGGTCAGCATGCCTACCTGAGGGGTCGTTTTATGGAAACAGCCCTGCATGAAGTTGTCAGTACGATAGAGTGATCCATCGAATATGGAAAGTTTACTATGGCGGCCTTCTTGGATATAGAAGATGCCCTCAATAACGTGACGACGCTCGCAATTCAACGTGCACCTTCTAGCCCAGGGGTTGAGGATTTTATTAATAACTGGATAGTATCGATGTTGAGCTCGCGTATAGTCACAGCAAATCTTGGTAACAGCACTGAGTCAAAACAAGCGGAGAGGTACACCCCAGGGTGGTGTTATCTCGCCCTTGTTATGGCTTATGGTGGTTGACAAGATCCTCCGGTACTGGATGGTAAGGGGATAAAAGTCGTTGCTTATGCGGACGATGTCGTGATATTGGTATCAGGAATGTTTCCGGATGTTCAGCAACTGGGCCACAGATAGTGGTCTAGGAGTAAGCCCGGACAAGACGGAACTGGTACTGTTCACAAGGAAGTCCAATGTTCCAAGCTTCAGACTCCCGCGGTTTAGGGATTGCGAGATCCCGCTATCGGAAAGTGCGAAATATCTGGGAATCGTCCTGGACTCGAAATTGTAATGGAAGCTGAACATCCGGCATAGAACTGAGGGGACTACGGTAGCCTACTACACGTGTCGGAAGATTTTTGGAGCGGAATAGGGGCTTAGCCCCAAAATTGTTAGGTGGATGTACACGGCCATAGTACGACCAATACTCACTTATGGGTCTCTGGCTTGGTGGACTGCTACGGAGCGTAGTGGACCAGCTGAATAGAATCCAGAGATATGCTTGCATTGGAATTACGGGCGCACTGCGAACTAGTCCTTCTGAGGCATACTATTTTGAATCTTGCTCCCATCGACCTTCACATTAGAGCCATAGCTGCTTGCCGTTTATATGCGAACTGATTTAAAAAAAAAATTGGTCTGGAATAAGTATCTATAATATGATTTTTGTTTTAGGTGGCGTGTCCCCGCCTCCTTTTTTGCCTTGAAAATTTTTCCGTAGAGGCCTTAAAAATGTGTAAAAAATTTTTAAAAAATCGTTTCAACATATGCACCAGTATTAAAACAACGTATATCCCATCGCACTCGCAAGGCTTTAAAGTATTTACATTTTAAATTTCATGAAAATCGGTACAGCCGTTTAGGCATAATTGCGTGAGAAACAAACAAACTTACACCTTTATTTTATAATAGGACAAATAGAACACCTTGCAAATCCCCTAAATATATTTTTATCTTATTATTTATTATCTATTTATCTTATTGATATACGTATTGTAGATCATTAAATTTATGGCAATGGGTTTTTCTTGTCTGTTAAAAAAACCTAAATATTCTTTTCTTTTTTTGTTGTTTAACTACAATGCAAATGCACATGCATAAGCGTTACTACCTGTCTTGTTATTCAGATAAGCATATTTTAGTTTTAGTATACAAGTAAGTTTAAAATTTGTAAATAAAATAGTCTAATTATAACACCAAACTACTATTGATTTACTAACTATTTCGTTCGCAACCTTTAGGTCTTGTCGAATACATATTTGTTATTGTTTTTTTATATGAACAAAAAAATCACATGTTGACATGAAATGTCATAACTCACGAACGACAAATGAAACAAACCCTAAAAATTTCATCGAGTTGGGTTAGACCATTCGTGAGTTATAAAGGCACAACGCACTTGCTTAGATCGACTGGATGTTGGAAATCGAGGCCATATGGGCATGCGAGAGTTCTGCAAGGACTGCCCCCATATCAGCGGGATTATTGATCTTTTTATCGACAGTCCGGCGGCGCTTCTGTCACTCAGATCATACACTACCACGTCACTATTGGTCAGTCAGTGTAGAATAGAATTGACTTAGCTAAGGCAGCTATCTGACATTACTCTGGTTTCGGTTCCTGCGCACAGGGGCTACCATGGTAATAAACGGGCAGATAAGCTAGCTTAGAAAAGATCTGCTCTGAATATCTCCAATGTGAATATAGTCGCAATTTCGTTGCAGACTATTAAGAGCAGCATCTTAAGATTCTTTCTACGCATTGCTAACGATAGATGGTGGAGGTTGAATACGTGTAGGGTCGCCAGGCAAACGTGGCCCTTTTTCGATATCGGACGTACTACGCAACTTATGAACCGAAATCGCGCGGAAATTTCGAAGTTGCTGGCGGTGCTAACGGGTCATTGGATGCTGGACAGGCATGCAGAACGACTCTGCCTCACGTTTAACGATCCCTGTCGCAGCTGCAAGAATAGGGAAAAGGAGGAATCGGTTTTCAATCTTCTCTGCGCATGCCCTGCTCTGGCTGTGAAGAGGCAAAAGTTCCTGGACCATCATATACTTGACAGCCTAGGGGATGAATCTGCAATTGGGCGGAACGACCTGTCGAGATACATCAATGCGACAGGGTGGGTCTAGTACTCCATTTTCCCTTGGACCATGGTTTAAGGGGGCCTATCACGTATCGAGTGGTGTGGTGTTGTCAAAACGGGGTCATTTAGACTCTACTTGACGGTTTCCGTGTAGCAAACTACCACGAAATCCAAACAACTATTCTAGCACTAATTATGTACCTGTTTTAAATAGCAGACATGCCAACTAAAAGCCAAACATAGACGTTGACATTTGCTGATGGTATTGCTTTTTCCAGTACTGAAGAAGATACTTAAGAGACATCGAATCAACTACACCATTCTGTTATCCAAGTAGAGAAATGGGCAAAGTTATAGGATATAAAAATAAATGAATAAAAATGCACTCATGAAACGTTTACTTTGAGTAGAGAAAAGTGCTTCCCGATCCTTATTAATCCGGTTGATGCCTCAACACTTTGGCCCAAGAACTTGGCTTTTGCCTACCTGTATCGACGTAAGTATACAAATATATATTAAAGCATTCTAAACTCATTTGCTGATTTGTAAAAATTATGTGATTCGTCTCGATTGTAAAGTGCAGCATTTTAGCTTTATTTGGTGCGGAATACAGCTGTGGAAGACTGCCTCCGCCTACAACATAGAGAAAATTCAACACCGTCACAAAAACCCTACGAATAATTAGTGCCGTGGCTCGGTATATACATCTTCAACAGAAATTCTTCAAGATTTGCACAAGACAAAAATTAAACCAGAAGGTTCGCTTTCAAAATTTTGTATGTTAAACCATGTAGTTTCAACCATAGTTGACATGTGAACCGTGAATGGGAGAGCAAACCTCGAATTTTGGGCCCCGTGTGAACATGCTATAAGACCCTTTTCGATAACGCAGTGGTGGTTTTGCCATAACGAGTAACTCCAGACCTTTAGCTGATCGTCATATTAAATAGTTTGCCTGAAGAGTCAAATCTAAACCTTCTAAGTTTCCTTAAGTGATGCTCTTCTATGTGCATCCAGCATATCTTTGAAGGGTTTTTGTACATTCTTTTAACTTAGTTTTAAGTTGGGGTATTTAGTGCTTTGGCCCTTGTTTTTGGGTCTTCTTTTATAGACAAAATCTGTTCAAGTCAGTAGGCTACCCTTATCTTTAAAAACTTTAATCTGCCAGTAAGTTGAAAACCATATTAAGCTGCTTTTTCAAAGATACAAAGACAGTCATCGAGTCTTCCGGAGATTCAACGATATCTACTGCGGGCTTATAAAAATTTATTACATAAGAAATACCTGCACATTTTAATAGTTTTTTTTATGATAAATAATTTTTTTCATTGCAAATTATAAAGGGAATAACATAACAAAGAATTGTATTTGGAATTAAATTCAGTTTCAGCAATACAATTATATTATACACAAAAAAAACTATCTTAACGAATAATTAGAAAAAAATTCAAAGACTTTGATTAACAAACCGGGTGCTCCGGTAGATCAGTGGTAAGTGCACGAGTCTACCAGTCTGGGGGTCGTGTGCTCTGTTCCCACCAGAGACCCTGGTAAGTCTGCTCCATTCTTCTGTTCTTTCTTTCTAATCCTTCTCTAAATTTCTTCTTTCCTTCCATCTCAACCTATTCTATATGCCTCTCCAGGTAACAGAAAGGGACCGAATTAAACGGACTCAAGTGAGCTGTATCCTTTCCTTCAACGGCTGCCTGTTCTACCTAACTTAACCTAAATAACAACTTAATTGTATTAGGAAGTTTTATGCCTACAGTGATGTTTGTTTGTAAATTAATAAAAAAAAACAATATTTTTGCATATAAGTATTGTAATTTAGGGTTTTTGTGCAATTGTTTATGTTAGTATGCAGCACATTTTATGTTACGTATACAAAATTAAAAAACAAACAGAACGCTAATATAAATAAGAAATTAAACTTTGAAAATCGCATAGCTCGTCGGTCTAGCGGTAGAATCCTCAGCCTTACAATCATATGGTGCGAGGTTCAATGGTAGACTGGATCAAAAAATTTTTATTTCCTGTTGTTCTTTTTTCTTTATATTTTTTTTTGTAGCTAGTCTTTTCTTGTTAAGTTAAGCCTTTTAATAAAGACAAGAAACTTTTTATTAAACTGATTGAATTTTTTAAAAAAAGCTTTAATTTTGATCATTTCAGTAATCATAATCTTTAAAATGTTTAAGTGGAAAGACATTTTGTTCAGTTTTTACGATATTTTTTACTTAAAGGATAATGTTTATATTAAGTTTTTAGTTGGATTAATCGGTAAAAACAACTTTTATGTGTCGAACATAAAACGCAGGAGCATCTATGAAACTAAAATTAAAGTGAATCACGAAAACGCTTACCGCACTACGCGTTTGAAACACATACCAACTTAAGAACGCAAGACGCCTTTAGGTTGCTATGTGGAAGCCCCACATAGATGCAAAGTTGTCTTAATTGAAACTTAAAACGGCCCAAATCCATTGGCTAATTGGTAGAAACTCTATGTTACGTCTTGATTGTAATCTTCTGCTCTACAACTCAATTTTGAAACCAATTTGGTGCTACGGGACACAACTATTGGGCACTGCTTCCGCCTCCAACATAAAAAGATTCAACGCTGTCAAATTAAATTTCTAAGAATTATAACTAGTGCTCCTTGGTATGTTAAAAATAGCAACATCCACAAGGATCTAGAAGTTCCACTAGTAAAATGCGAAACTCTTAACTATGTGGGCAAGTATTTAAACAAGCTTGAAAATCATCCCAATACGCTAGCTCGAAACATCTTGCAACATAGCTGACACACCCGTCTGAAAAAGAGGGATACTATTGCGCTTAGATGAAATTATTTATTTCCTTATGAGAACTTAAAATTTTAGTCTGGCACTGGCTGGACAAATAATAAATATATAGCCTTAAGTTTTGAATACTTATTGCTAGTTAGCCAAAGGCGAAGATTCAATAATAAAACTTACTGTACCACATTACCAGTCTATACCACGCACTTACTCTACCTTATATGCACTTACTCTACCTTATATGCACTACTCTACCTTATATGCGGAATTTAAAGACAAAAATGAAGTTTTTTATTTTTTAAATAAGCTGTTCGATTTAGTAAATACGAAAAATTAAGATTTACCTTTAGTGGAAATAGTTTGGAGCAATGGCTCGGCATCAGAATTTAAAACCCGCTATATGGTAAAATTAATATCAATGCTGAGCGAAAAGTACGCAAAGCTCTTTTTTGGAATATTTTGCTACAACTAATGGAAAAGGTCAGTCAGCTAAATTTTTTGCTTATTTGGCTTCTTAATTAGTTTCAAAAACCCGGGTAATTAATGTGTCATCCTCAAAAATCTGAGAAAAAATTGAATCTGAATCACGATGCCATGAGAAGTTTCAAACTTTTATTTCATCAAAGCCAATCAAAATATCGTGGAGTGCAAAAACATAGCTTATCTGTAGACAAAACTGCAATTAACTTTTGATTTTTGTGTATTTTATAAAAATATTTTCAAGTGTGTCGCTAACGTGACGCTATTTGTCCCTTACGTGACAAAATAAAAAAGTTAATTTTTACCTATAAATATTTTTTTTTTATTAAAAATTTATTATCATTATAAGTAAGCGTGGTTGTTAGTTGTAATTTCTTTCTTAGACATCTTTTCACTTTGTGCCACTGATTCGCTGAAATTTGGATTTAAACACTACAATTTTGAATGTTGGTTGACTCAGGCTGTGCCACTCGTGACGAAGTTTGTTTAATTTTTTCTTTAATATTTTTTGAATTATTAAAAACAAGTTCGATGTAGGATTGAAGAATACCACGCAGTTTAATTAATAGAAGAAAAAAAATAGAATTCTAAATTACCAATTAGAAGTTGTATGTAAAATAAGTGCTAAAAAATAGTTGAATTTGTCTGTACGTGACGGTGGAATGCCCCACGAAAGTCTAGACTTGACTCCTCAGACGAATTATGTACTATGGCGATCAGCTAAATATCCTAAAGTACCCGTTATCACAAAACCACCATCACGTAATCTAAAAGGATCCTGGGCAAGAAATGATAAAGAAAAATGTGAGCTGCTCGCAAGGCATTTAACAAATGTGCTCACTCCAAATACATGCAATGACATCGGTAAATTACCGCCTGGTTTTGCTAGATGTCCTATGGAAATACATTTCCAACTTTT
Source organism: Melanophora roralis (assembly GCA_963583895.1). Taxonomy (NCBI): domain Eukaryota; kingdom Metazoa; phylum Arthropoda; class Insecta; order Diptera; family Rhinophoridae; genus Melanophora; species Melanophora roralis. Next base: position 58,266,425 of record OY757189.1, on the reverse strand, counting down.
AAATGTCCAGATGCTATCAATACCTTTAATGCTAAAAAGGCTCATGGCTTTAATAAAATCAGCAACAAAATGCTTTAAGAGCTGCCGTGCCCAGCAAAAAGAATATTTCCTTTTGCTTTTAGAGCCATATTACGGCTCGAACATTTCCCGCCATATGTGAAGTTGCCGTGGCAAAGATGATTCTTAAGCTGGGAAAAGATCTTTGAAAGTAAAGTCTTATAGGCCTATAAGTCTGTTAGCAACTATATACAAATTGTTAGAGAAATTGCTTAAAATCAAGCTGACCGTATTCTGACTGTATTCCAAATCATCAATTTGGCTTTCGGGGTCAACATAGTGCCATCAAACAAACCCACAGATTATTACAGGTTATAAGAAAAGCCTTTGAGGAAAAGCAGTACTGATCCGTACTCTTCATTGATGTTAATCAAGTCTTTGACAAAGTTTGGCATGCATCCCTTTTCTCATTATTATTATTATTTATTAAAGGTCTATGGATTAAAATCCTTCCAGACCATGAAATTACACATGCATAAAATAATCTTAACTAATTACAAACATTTAAAAACCTTATAATATTACGTTTTATAACATCTACATTTACAGAAAAGTCAATGAAATTATAGAACTCGTTGTAGTTTTTACACAATCTTCTAAGTGGATCCGCGTCGGCATAATTTGTTTGAAGACATTTAAGATACAGAGGTATGAAATTACGAGTAGTTCGGGGTGAAACATTAAAGTTAATATTACCCAACAGAAATTCAGAATTAACTGTACCATTTAACAAATTAACCATAAAAGTTACATTTAGCATTAATCGTCTACTTTCCAGTGTTGGCAACTTAATTGTAGCAAGTCGTGCAGTGTATGATAAAATGTTTGTATCAGGTCTCCATGTTGTATTACCTAAGCAAAATAAAATAAATTGTTTCTGCACAGATTCAATCCGGTTCTTTTGATAAGCAGTATACGGATCCCAAATAATAGAACCAAATTCCAAAATAGGCCTTACTAAAGATGTGTACAAACGTATAGTTATTTGAGGTTCTGTAAACTCTTTAGCCCAACGTTTAATAAAAGCAAGCACACCACGAGCTTTGTTTACCACCATACTAATATGGCTATTGAAATTTAATTTAGGGTCAAGAAGAACACCTAGGTCCAGAAACTCCGAAACCAATTCAAGTTGATGTCCATTCAACAGAAAACGACAATCAGTATTCCAACTTCGAGAAAATCTAATGTGTTTGCATTTTTTTAGATTAAGTGTCATTAAATTAGTGTTACACCACTCAGTAAATTTGTCCAAATCATGCTGTAACTGAATACTATCCTGAAAGTTTTTGTAACTAATAAAAATCTTCACATCATCTGCATACATTAAGACGTTACAAAATTTAATTGCACAGGGTAAATCGTTTATGAAGATGGAAAATAATATAGGACCCAAGTGGCTGCCTTGGGGGACACCAGATTTAACTGAAATATTCTTAGAAGACACGTTATTAAAAAGAACACACTGTTTACGACCTGTCAGGTATGACCTTATCCAGTTTAGAGTATTTTTCGTGAATCCCATAAGATAAAGTTTGTGCAAGATCAATTCGTGATTAACTTGATCAAAGGCCTTACTGAAGTCTGTGTAGATTACATCCGTTAACTGTTTATTGTTAAAACCATTATGAACTATGGTAGTAAGTTGCAAAAGGTTAGTTGATATTGAGCAGCCTTTCCTGAAACCGTGTTGATAAGGAGACAAAAAAGATGATATTTGATGGGAAACATTGTCCGTAATACATTTTTCAAAAAGTTTTGGAATTGCACTTAGCTTAGCTATACCCCTATAATTCATTATATTTGATCTGTTACCAGATTTAAAAAGCGGAATAATATAGGATCCTTTCCAAAATTTGGGGAAATAACCAAGCTTTATTGATTTATTGAATATTATTTTGAGTGGACAAGCAAGCGCATTTGCACAATTTTTTAAAACGCAGCTGGGTATACCATCAGGTCCGCCTTTAAAAGACAATTTTACACGTTCTGTGGCTGATAACAACTGTGATGTGGTAATCGGATGGAATTGAATGGGTTGATATTCGGCAATTGGGTATGGATATGAAGTACTGTTGTATCGCACATCAGAGTACCTTGTGGAAAAGAAGTCGGCAAATAAGTTGCTTATTATTAAATCATTGCTAGATTCACAATTTAAGTAGTTCATAAAGCTTGGATAACCAGTTGATTTACGCTTAGAATTAACGAATTTATAAAATGACTTAGGATCACTTTGAAAGTTATGTTTTATGGTATTAATATAATTTTTGTAAAGTAGCATGTTCAATGAGATATATTCAGCGCGGAAAACAGCATATTTAGCGTAATCAGCAAGTAAGCCAGACTTATTATATCTTTTGAAATATTTGTTTTTAATATTCTTTAGATTAGACAATTGTTTAGATTTCCATGGAGGGCCAGTTTTAACACATACTTTTATTTTTGGGACACAAATCTCAAAATATTTTAAGATTGTTGTGTAAAAGATCTGTACTGCTGTGTCGAGAGCTGCTGGAGAATCATACGAATTAGATAATAAATCCAGCCAATTGGTGTTGTTCAAAAGATAGTTTAATTCTTCATAATTTGCCTTTTTAAAACAGAAGACTTTTTCATTTTGGCAGTCTGCCTTTACCGATTGAAAAAATGGGATATTAAGACTTATTTCAAGAGTAGGGTGAAAGCGGTCTTCAGGAGTAACGATCTCTTCAGAACGATTTAGGAAACAATATGTTGGATCACTTGTAAAAACAAGATCTAATAATATACCAAATTTATTATAGACTCCATTGACTTGAAAAAGGCATAAATCATACAGTTTGTTTAAAAATGCATCAATCCATTCAACAGTTCTAAGTGGAGCATAAAAAAACGTATCCGGTAAAAATTTCCAGGAGATATTGGGCAGATTGAAATCACCAAAAACAAGAATTGAATCGCCTGGTTTTGCCAAAGAGACTATAGATTCAATTAATTTTAGATGTTCATCATATACAAGTTGATTTCTATTTTGATTAGGCGGAATATACGAACATGTAAGAAAAATGTTTTGATTGTTTAATTTTATACGCACACCAACAAATTCAATTTCATTTGGAACATGTAAATGTATCTCTTCAGATGCAATATTATTATGAACTGCTATCAAAACACCCCCTCCCTTGGTGATAGTGTCTCTATCCAGTCTGTATATATTATAATAATTACATAATACTTCAGTGTTTAGGACATTCTTATTGAGCCAAGTTTCAGTAAATACGATAACGTTATGATCAAATTGAAAGCTGTCAGCATAGAGTCTTGATAATTTAATGTTTAAGCCGCAAACATTTTGATATTTTATACATATACGGTTAACGGTCATTAAATTTAGTTTTTTTGTAACAATGGTGAGGTAACGGGAAGACGAGCAATATTAGTCGGCATTTGAGATATTTTTGGTACAAATTCTCTTACTAGTGTAAAATCTGGCCAGATATCTGAATTAATTATTTTGCTAAATATTTCAGATGAAACAGTTATTTTAAACGATGTGATGCTTCTTGGTTGAGGATATGAAAATTTGTAGATTAAAATATCATCATCCACATTAAGTTTTGATTTTATATAATAGTTTATATCTTCGACCGTAGTCTCAGAAGCAAAACGGGACACAAATACGTGTTTTTTGGGAGGTATAACACGAAGTTCATGAACAGCAGCATTAATGTTTGTTGAATGGGATGACGGATGATTATTAGCATTATTTGATATTAACCCAACAAACCAATTTAAGCTGAATTTACCAGTGAATATCTTTAACCCCTTGAAAAAGTACATAACTTGCCGACAATTTATGGTAAAAGAGGGAAACTGCTTAAACTTAATCAATAGGGGCGGGGGTACCTCAAGGGAGTATATTAGGTCCAATTCTGTACATGATTTACACAGCAGATATGCCCACGAACAATTTTACTCATAAATCGAAATTTGCTGATGATACCGCCGTTCTCAGTAATTATAAATACCCTAAAGAGACCTAAAAAAACAACTTCAACATCACGTATCCCAGGTAGAGAAATGGGCAAAATTATGTGGTATTAAAATACTTTGAATTTACGCCAGGAAACGTGCCCCCCAATTCTTATTAACAACTATACAGTGCCTTAACGAATCGAGACAAAATGTCTTGGCATTCACCTGAATCGCCGCCTTACGTGGAAGTCAAATATAGATGCGATGTTGATACAAATGAAACCTAAAACTTGATTGTAAACTTCTACTTTCCAAATAAATTTTGAAACCAAATTCAACGGCGTCAAAACAAAATCTTAAGGATGATAACTGTTGCTCCTTGGCGTATTAAAAACATCAACATTCACAAGGACATACAATTTCACAAGTTAAATGCGAAACCCTAAACTATGTGGACAAGTATTTAAAAAAAACTGAAAACACATCCAAGTCCGCTCGCTCGAAACATTTTACAGCATGTACGACACAGTCGTTTAAAAAGAAAGGGTATTATTGCACTTAGAGAAAACCTTTAGAAATGTTTTATTTTTTAGTTTGAGAACTTAAATTTTAATCTGGCATTGGCCGCATAAATGTTAATTATTAAGCTTTAAGTAGAAGGGTCATGCAACAATTCTTTTTTATCAACTTCTTGATCTTCTACTTATAACCCTACTTTATTATCGGCTGGCTCTGCAGTCAAAAACTCAACCTTTTTCATTATTTTTCCCCAATTTTATACGTTTTTAACCCAAAACCACCCTGAGAAAACAGTAAATTATACCACCTTTGTGCGATACTGTCAATTGGCAGCTTATTTGATGTGATTGTCTACAGGGATATCAATGTCAAATAGAAAAAAAATAGTTAAATGAGAGTTCTTGATAATGAACTCTGGTTCTGCACCCTGAATAGATAAGAGAAATTTTTTCTAAATACAAAATGGTTGAATTCTCAATTAAAGAAATATAGCAGCTTTTGCAACCGAATTCATTTGGAACGTAGCTGGTTTTGCATCCGACTGAGTTTTTCAATTATTTTTAATAAAGCTTTCGGCTATGTTTGAAGGTTAGTCCCACTTTGTTGTTGTAGTCTAAAGCAAAAAGAATCCATGGTTAGTATCCATTTCTATATTAAAAAAAGTTAGACAGGTGGTTTTGCGTCTGGTTGACTCAAATATTACATTAAACTTCAAGTAAATTGTAAGTTAAACATAACAAAGTTACAGTCAACCTACAGTAGAGCCGATTTAAAAGAGTGCCGACGATGAGATTGTAACTAGTTTAAAAAAATTACACTCGGCAAATATCGAAATATCTATTCTAAGCTATTACAATTTCTAAAATTAACTTAAAGCCGAGTGAAGTAAAACTTTTATTAATTCATATAATTAAGCTTTCCGAATGTTAAAAAATGCAGACCAATTATAAATAAACCTACACATTTACATACTAGTTAATATGAATCAAAAATGAATATTTAAATTGATGAATATATTTTTATGAATTACCCAAGAAGTTCGAGTTCTTTTGGCTACAAACAGAAACAACTAATTTAGATAATATGAGGGACGGTTTTCATTTTTTATTAATGTACGTAAGTATGTATATTAATCACACCCTAAACCAACCCACCTATGCACATGATACATATGCTACATTCTACACAAAACATATGTATGTACATTTATTTGCACTTATCGTTGTGGTGACCATTTTGGGTGATAATTAACTTTATATACAAATGTACAAACGTTTCAAACTTACCCAACAGCTTCGATACTGCACCCTGCTGTGTTAGCATATGTTGTGCTATATCGTAACCTCGCAAACCACTGAATCGTGAAAGCTCAAGTAATCGTTGCTGCGATACAAAAGCACTTAAGGTGGTTGGTGATGGTTGTGTATTGGCTCCGCCCGCAAATATTGCTGCTCCTGAGGGAATTTGTCCAGAAGCAACTAAACCAACTGAAATAAAAAAGAGGAAAACTTAAGCAATAAAATAATTAATGTAAATAATTGAGAGACACATACGTACATACAAACGTGCATACATATGTATGCTACATCCATGTAGGCAAATGAATATAGCAGTACACACATACAAAGATATGTTTCTTACTATCGCGTTTAAAAATATTAAGGGCCATTACAACTTGCCGCAAGCTAAAGTTAAAATATTATCATTAATGTAAGTACACATCTGGTTGTAGATCTCAGATAACATTAAGGAAAGTTTATTGCATCTCTGTGTTTTTTTAGTGTAAAAATATATGTTCCAAAAAATCAAATTTTAATATCATCTCGCAGATTTAATTTTAAGTGTGATATCCGGGAGTAGGGCTTAAGTCACAGTTGTGTTAATTTCAATTGAGTTCATTATAGCGATTGATGGCATAGGCCTCGGTTAAGCAATATTTAAATGTAACGTCAATAATAACAAGATGTTTGTATCCTTACCGTAAGTAAATAGTAGAAGTAACTAATGATAAGCCGCTTCAACTATATTTCTTTGATGCTAAACAGCTTGTCTGTAATACACTTACACCTTATGAAGAAATACAAAATTTTCATGACTCAAGAAATTGATATGAAGCTATTAACAATGAATTAGATTAATTAGGGAAGATAAAGATATGGAAATTAGTTATTGGACGAATATAAAGCACGTGTTGTAGTAAAAGGGTTTACACAACAAGAAGGTTTTAATTTTAAGAAACATATTCTCCTTTCGCCAGAATTGTTACTTTTAGAATACTTCTTGCTGTTGCTAACAACATATTTTTTATATAGAACAAATGGCCACCTGTATGAAGAGATAATATGAAACCTCCTTAGGGTTTTAAATGTGATCCCAATATGGTACGCAAATTAAATCGCTCTTAATATGGATCAAATCAGGCTCCTCGTATGTGGAATTAGAGATTTAAATTTTAAATGCTCAAGGAATGATTACTGTCTGCACATTCGGAAAATAGATAATAATAAACTATACTTGCTGTTACATGTAGATGATCTCTTACTTGTCGGAAATCAAAATATTGAAATTTAGATTTTTAAAGAATTATTAAAAAAGGAATTTTACATTACAGATGTGAGAAATATTGATACCTTTTTGGGTGGTGTCAAAATTACCCTAAATTTTTAAAATTCTGAAATCGAAATTATTCAGAAATCTTTATACTTTATTTACCCAAACGTTTTGGTATGGAGAACTGTAACAGTGTTGATACACCTATGTTACCAAAATTCACCCTTCTATGACATACTTCGGGTCGAGGTCTACGTTTGCAGGTATATGTTCCTAGCATTTGATTCATCGAGTTTGCGCCAATTTTGCATTTATTCTAAAAATGTATGGCCTCGGGCTATTTTTGAGTTCCCCGAGTCTAATTCCCACATACGCCAGGCCATTGGCGATAAGTTCTTTGCACAGTGAAAGTGATGTAAAGAAATTTGCACACACAACTGTTCGATCTGTATTGTTATATCTTTGAACCAAACGTTTTACTACATTTTCTTTAATATTTGCTTGTTTTTGACCTCAGGTGGCTTACCAGTATTAAGTTCTCCCTACAATGGAAATTTAGTTACCGCATCACAGACTCAAAATACCTTTATTCCGTACTTTGCTGGTTTACTTGAAATGTATTGGATAAAACGCGTGCGAGATTTGTATGAGTACAATTTCTCATCTAAAGTCACAACGTCGTTGGTTTAATAAAGTTTATTTAAATACGAATTGAGCATATTGGACATGTTACTTATTGCAGCAGTTTGTCCGTTTTTTTTTCTCAAAATACGTGTAGCGCTGTTGTCGAAACGAATAGAACCATTAATAGAATGAAATCTATGTCGCGTCATAGTTGCTCGAAATGTTCCTTTAATCTGATTTCCATATCTCAGCGGTGTGCTGATAGTTAGATTTGGTGACACATGCAGCAATTAGAAGTCCAGAGAAAGCTTTAATTTTTGTGACTGTAACAGACGCCCACTTCCTGGGTTGAACGAGAGGTTTCATTCCGTTCATGTGTCTAAAAACCTCTTTAGCTTTTCTTTATGTCTCTCTGACAATTATGTCTGCCATTTCTTCAGCGATTATCTGTTTACAAATATAAATGAGAGAAAAGCTTTTTAGACGCTTCGATGGGCCACATTGTTGACGAACGGTGTTGTGTAACCGTATTTTTGTTGATGGTGGAGGCTTCTTATGCGAAAGCAGCATTATCTTTTTCAAGTTGTATAGTATCAAGTTCAATGCCTTCCTTTTCATCATAATCCACCTGTGCGCTACATTCGATAAGAATTTCTGCTTTTTTATCTGAAGCTTCTTCCTCATTTGGGATATAATCAGAATTTTCATCTTAATCTTCCTGAAATGGTTCATCGTTATCATTTTAATCCATGTGTTCCCTATCGTCATCCGCCATATACAAAGCTAATTTGCCAAACCAATCCTGCTGTTCTTGTTCATTCATTAGAAAAAATTTTCGTGAAGTTATCATATGTACCAACCACTTCTTCAGCATCGGCTGACATTTCATTTTGTTGTCAACCCATCCCAAGCCAAGAATAAAAAAACACTTTTTTATAGTCTGAGGTTTAGCAGAAAAAAAGACACTCTAGCACACCAGAAGCAAATTCTTCTCTAACAACAGCTACTTTTGCATATGTATAATCATTTATTGAAAGAAACACTTTGTGACAGTTCCGATCTTGCAATCGAGAAATAAACAAAGGAAGTAAAACTAACGGCTTTTCAAAAACGCAAAAGAAAAAACACGAAAACAGGCGTTTTTCATACAAAAATTGTACCAAGGAGAGCAATGGCGCATAAACATGAGTTTGCCTATCCCCGCCGATGTTTGGAACATAAACATACAAAATAAAATCAATTAATATATTCTTAGTTATAAAGTTCAGGCATTCTTAAAAGATCAGGTCTGAACGTTTGTTAATAATATCAAAAATTCCCTTTCAAAGTCCGAATTGATACAGTTGCATTAAGGATGTCAAAGAAGAAAGGTTAAGTTTATCTAAAAATTCTACAGATGCACTTTCAAACGAACCATACAAGGAAGTAATTGGGTGCTTAATGTATTTAATGCCAACCTCAAAGTCTGACCTCATTGTTAGTGTTAACTATTTAAGCCGTTTTTAAAATTCTGCTATTGATTTCCATTGGAATCATCTAATATGATTTTTAAGACATCTCAAGAAAGGAATTAGCTTGGAGCTTTTGTACGCTGCAAAGACTAATGATGTATTGTTTGGCGATTCAGATTGGGGGAATGACGTGGATGACCGGAAATATATTAGTAGATATTTAATTAAAGTTTTTGGCTGTTTTGTTTCCTTGCTTACTAAAAAACAACCGTTTCGCTATCATCTACTGAAGCAGAGTATGTGTCACTCTGCGTTACATCATGTAAAATTTTTTTAATAAAGAAACTCCTTCAAGATTTTGAGATCACAACAGAATCTTATGTTTGTACATATGTTTGAAGATAATATGGATTGTACTTAAATTACTGAAGATGTTAAAGAATGAAGCACTTTGAAATAAAGCACAATTTCATTCAAAATTTGGTTCAAGAAAATGTACTCGACTGAATCAAATAGCACTCTTTTTTTAAAAAAACTTTAAATATCGAACAAGTGCTCTGAGCACAAATATTATTTTTCCAATTTTCGATATAGCACCCATGAAATTTCCCTCCCGGAGTAAGCATTTTGGGCTTTAAATGGCTAGAAAATTACTTTACCTTCTCAAAATTTTGCACATATGTTTATGAATGTATTTAAGAATCCAACTTTAGTGTGAAGTAAAAAAATCTCAAAGCGCATTCTCCACGAACATATTTCCTTTAATACACGCTTAAAATTTGAGAAACATATAAGACTCGTTTCGACAAAGCAGCTTATGATATGAAATTAACAGTTTGTGCGACCACATTTTTGTAGTAAGTTAGTTTAAGGAACAAGTCGCAGACTTCTTTACAAAATTTTTACCTAAGCTACGTTTTGAACATTATAGAAACAAGATTGGATTTATTTCATTGCGGCAGGGTTTAAAATTATTTTATTAAAAACTTTGTAAGTTACAAATCTAGTTTGTATTAAAAATCAATAATTTCATATGACATCTAGAAGCGCTTTTAAAATAAGTGTCTATTCATTTTACGATTCAAATGATCCCAGGGATAGATCATGTGGAGGCTCGGCTATACTAATCAAATCAAGAATTAAACACCAATGGTTAGGTGGCATCTCCGAATGCTATATTCAAGCAACAAACGTCTGCATTGATGAATTTTACCCTAACCTAGTTATTTTGTCGGTTTATTCTCCACCCAGATTTTACATAACGAAGGATCAGTACAACAGTTTTTACAAATCTTTAGGTCCCCGCTTCATAGCTGCTGGAGACTATAACGCTAAGTACACCTACTGGGGCTCCCGCTTAATTAGTCCCAGAGGTCGTATCTTGTATGATTCCGTATCTGAAATGGGTCCTTGTGTTATTTCTACCGGACAACCAACCTATTGGCCAACCGACCACAATGAAATTCCAGACGTAATAGATTTTGGCGTAGCAAAAGCTATATCCCTGGAACTTATTGAGGCGCAAGCCTCTCTGGATTTATCTTCTGGCCACTCACCCACAATTATCACTATTTGCAGTCCTCACCAAATAGCAACTAGTGATTTTTTCTTATCTAAAAGAGTAAATTGGTTGACATATAAAAAATATATCAGCTCTCACTGCTCTGAACACATACCACTAAAAACTCCCCAAGAAATCGATGATTGCCTGAGTATCCTAAATGAAAACCTTAAAGTAGCCGTTGAACATGCTTCTTCAACAAACCGTCAGGTCAAATACAACAAAATTTTTTTTTGTCGATCTTGAAGAGCTTTTATCTGAAAAAAGGAGAGCGCGAAGAGAATGGCAACAGCATAGATCGCCCCAACTTAAAACGAAGCTTAAAGAGTGTACAAATCGCTTAAAAAACTTGCATCAATTAAGAAGTATTTGGCAGGTCTAGACGCGCTCCTCAAACAAATTATTCTCTATGGCGATCAGCCAGTCGTCTCAAAAGAACCGTAATCGCAAAACCACCACTGCGCAATCTAAGAGGATCCTGGGCTAGAAATGATGAAGAAAAATACGATCTGCTCGCAAGCCATTTAAGAAACGTGCTCACTCCTAATACATGCACTGACGTGAGGGAATTACCGCCTGTTGTTTCTAGACGTCCTATAGAAATACGTTTCCGATATTCAGATGTAGTAGAAGTTATTGCTAACCTTAATGATAAAAAAGCTCCTGGCGTTGATAAAATAAGCAACAAAATGCTCATTGAGCCACCTTTTACAGCAAAAAAAATAATTCTTTTTATTTTTAATGCCATAATACGGCTTGAACATTTTCCACCAATATGGAAATTTGCCTTAGTAAAGATGATTCCTAAGCCTGGTAAAGATTCTTCGAAGGTGGAGTTTTATAGGCCTATAAGTTTGTTACCAACTTTGTCAAAACTGTTTGAAAAGCTGCTTAAAAACAAGCTTACTCCGATCCTGAATGAAAACAACTGCATTCCAGATCACCAATTTGGCTTTAGAAGTCAACATAGCACAATAGAACAAACTCACAGACTGGTGCAGGTTAAAAGAAAAACTTTCGAGGAAAAAAAGTACTGCTCCACGCTTTTTATAGATGTCTCTCAAGCTTTCGATAAAGTATGGCAGTAAGGCCTGTTAAACAAACTGAAGCTAAACCTTCCAGCTAATATTTTCAACCTACTAGAAAAGTACATAACCGGTCGACAATTTAAAATCAAAGAGAGAAACCAAATAAGTTGTTACCAACCAATAGGGGCTGGTGTAACTCAAGGGAGTATCCTAGGTCCAATTTTGTACTTGCTTTACACGGCAGATATGCCAACAAACAGTTTTACGCGCACGTCTACATTTGCTGACGATACCGCTTTTCTCAGTATTCATAAAGACCCTAAAGAGGCTTCGTGCAAATTGCAACAACACGTAACCCAAGTAGAGAAATGGGCAAAATTATGGGGAATAAAAATTAATGAGCAAAAATGTACCCACGTAACGTTTACTTTACGCAAAGAAACGTGCTCTCTAATCCTTATTAACAACCATATGGTAACTCAACGATTTGAAACGAAATACCCTGGCATTCACCTGGACCGTCGCCTTACATGGAAGACGCATATAGATGCGAAGTTGACGCAAATAAAACTTAAAGCTACACAACTTGATTGGCTAATTGGCAGAAACTCTGTGCTTCGTCTTGATTGTAAACTCTACAAATCGATTTTGAAACCAATTTGGTGCTACGGTATACAATGTCGTCAAAACAAAATCCTAAGAATGATAACTGGTGCTCCTTGGTATATTAAAAACAGCAACATCCACAAGGATCTACAAGTTCCACTATTTAAATGCGAAATCCTGAACTATGTGGACAAGTATTTAAGCAAGCTGAAAACGCATGCAAATCCGCTAGCTCGAAACATCTTGCAACATAGTGGGCACACTCGTCTGAAAAGAAGGGATACTATCGAACTTAGATGAAACTGTTTAAATTAATTTACTTTGTTATGAGAACTTAAATTTTGGTCTGGTACTGACTGGTAACTTAGTTTTAAGATTTAAAAACTTATTGTTAGTTCGTATTAGCGAAGATCCAATAACAAAAATATGAGAGAAAAAAAAATATTTGTGTTTGACATTATATGTACGAATTTTTCGCCCTGCGTTCACCTTGTATGAATTCGCCTTGGTACCTAATAGCTAAAGAACTTATGTCTACTGTAGATAGGGTTGTTATCTCAAAATTAAAAAAAAGAGGACAGCCAGCGCAAAAAAACCCGGACTTTTCCGGACATCAACAAAAAAAATAGTTTCAAACAGTTTTATACATATTTATTTATAGGGTTTGTTGTAGGTTTAAGTGACAATAAACTTTTTCAAAAACCCAACAAACCATTTTTCGTTATCAACTGTTTTGATTGTTGAAGAACACAAAGTGCAAGTAACTTCCCAGTCAACTTTACCTTTTGTCATAAAAGATCTACAAGAACACAAAGTGCAAGTAACTTCCCAGTCAACTTTACCTTTTGTCATAAAAGATCTACATATAATTAAACAATAATATATTAAAAAAATTTGCTTTAACGGCAAAAATATACTTTTAAAGTAATTTAGTAGCAAAGTACTTAAAGTAAATATGCAAGATAAGAATTCTGAACACAGGGTACTTCAAGTAAGTAAGAAAAAAAACATGATAAAAAGTTAAAACACAATTTTTACGAGGTTGGCATCTTTTTTTTTAACAATAAAAGATACGTTCTTTTCGGAAAAATAAAAAAGGGAATATTTCCAAATATTTCAATACCATTAATATTATTTTTAGCCGTTGCATTTTGCGAAATAACTAAACTTGCGTTTGTTAAAAAATGTGGGACTTTTCCGGACGCCGATTTTTTTCGAGGACGGATGCCCAAAAAAGAGGACAGTATCCGGAAAAAATGACGGTTAGCAACCCTAACTGTAGACGACTTATGTCTACTATAGTTTTATAAGTGTTTTTATATAAAAATTGTGTCCGGTTATATGGCGCCTGCATAAATTTTGTATCGTTTGCAAAAAATGATTAAGTTCGATTAATTTTTTTCAAAAGTGAAGTATTAAAAAACAATAAAAGTACATTTTAAAAGTATTGTAACATTTTATTTCCTTATATCACAAAAGTATTACCGATTGAAGCTTATGTGTGTTCTAGATGATGCACAATAGAGAACGAAGCCGACGCTAAGCCAACGCCGGCCTTCGGCTAAAAGCTAAGCCGATTTAATTTTTTTCTGGCGACTAATCACAGTTTACACTTTCAAATTATTTGGCAGCGTTTAGGAAACATAGCATTGTAGCTAAGCTTAATTGAATATTTAAAGGGAAAAGGTAACTCTAAACTTAGTTAGAACAATGTACACATTTCGCCGTTAAATGTACTTGAAAAGTGTAAAAGAGAGATACACCGCAAAAATATATTAAAAGTTATTTTATTAGTGGCACAAATCAAAAGTTGTTGTCAGATTTATCTGACGATGATGGCATAAATACTCAAGTTGCTTCCATTAAAGATATTAAATATTTTAAAGAATTTCTTAATAGAAAAGTTGACTTAAAAACTATAGCACAAGTGGTAATCAGCAATGAAGCAGTTTCGGAATGTTGAAAGTATTTTGATGATCTATACGTAAAGGGCTGCGAATTATGCTAGAAAGCAAAAATATGAGTTTAAAAAGGTTGTTGATGACCAACTACAGTTGGAAATCAAAACATATTTTGTCACACCAGTTGCGCACCCAGAAGCCATTGACTGGTGACAACAAATTAAATAAGTAAATAATAGGATTTGCGTATTTAAAAATTAGCCATCTACTTACGATCTATATTTTTCGGGCTTTTCCTAGTATTGCACTTTCTGCCAACATTTGTTTTGGAACACCTGCAACTTCTAATTCATTAGAGCAAGCATTTTCCTTTGCTGAAAATTTCAATTATAAAAAAAGAAGTAGGATAAATCCCGCACGGACAAAATGCATTTATTTGTTCACGATAACACCAATTTCATCAAATAAATTTTTTCTAAACGAAAAATATTTATTTAAGTTACTTAATGTGATACACAATTGAACCAATAAATTTATTATTGAACATTGTTTTATAAATTGAAATTTGTAACCAATTATTAAAAACATGTGTTTTTTTCTTTTTTTTACTTTTTTTTTGTCTCTATTCTGATTTCCAATATGCACTTAGCCGCCGCCGCCAACCTTTACCCATCGGCTTCGTTCTCTGATGCACAAACTCACTCAAAGTTACCCAAAAAGCGTTTCAAGTAACAAAATTTGTGCATGAGAGAATAATTTCAGTTCCCCTCATGCACAAAGCTACACAAACTCTTTCTTTGGGTAAGTTTGTGTATAAAAATTATTATATTGTTTTTTTAATAACATGTATACAAAGAAAGTGTGTGTTACCAGTAGAGTTGGGCTTATGAGCTCTTTAACGTTTGCGCGCTATTTCTAGTTCAGTTCACTTTACTGAACTAGATCGCTCTTTTGGCTCAATAGTTCAGTCGCTCTGCAGCTCAATACGGTTTGTGTGAAATAAATCTGTCAGAGCCAGGGATGGTATATGATATTTTTAAATATATATTTCAGGTTTTTAAATGTTTTTTTGCTCAGTTTCTACTTTATTATGTAAAAATACATAATTTACGCCTTAAAAAAAAGAATTTTATAGTTTGGCCTTTCAGATGAACTGATAACATATTTTCTGAATTTAATACTTTATTTTTTAGAACTACTATTTTCACCAATTTAAATGCAATTTTATATTTTTTTGATACGATTTGTTTTTTTATGAATCAATAGATTTTTTACAATTTGACAAAAAGTTTTATGAGCAATTTAAGCGCAAAGCGCATATACACTCATATAACATTGTCGCAACAATTTGAACAAAATATTTGGGTGAGTATTTAAATCAATGATTTTATTTATAAAAAAGAAAATTTTCCTATTATTAATTTTTTTCATAATAAGTAATGAAAAGTAGTAAATTTTATTTCCTAAAAAATCCCTAGACATACGCAAAAAATTATGTTCCAAAAAAAATTTTTGTAGCTTTTGCAGGGACGATTAGTTGTATCATGCTGCTAGATAAGTTTAGTTCAATATCGTCAAATTTTAGGACAAAAATCGTCAACCCTAAAATGTAGGTTTTTTTAATTTTTTACTTGATAATAAAAAATCTCGGGATACAAACTGTTAACAAGTTGTTTCTTAAAAAATAGTAACAAATTTAAATGCAAAATTTATCATTTTAAGCAAAATGAACTGCAAATAAAAAAACAGAAAATCTGCATAAATATTTTACAGTTATTTTACATTTTTATGTTAAAACAATTTTATTTAGAACTCCACTTTCGAATACTTTATTTTACAGATATATGTACATAAGACTCTCTTTAAATTATTCCTAATCATTGTTATATACAAAATATTCCAACTTAAATCATTTTTTAATACCTTTCTTTATATAACCAAATAGTAGCTAATATACATATTTTTTCCACCAAAATCGTTAAATCTGGCAGCTTTGCCAACAATTTATGTATATGAAAACTCATTTAATAGAATAAAACAACGATAAACAAATTTTGTATGACGTGCTATTGAGCGTGAATAAAAATGAAATAACCAAAATGAAACATGAACGATGAACTACGCAGCTAAAAGTGCTCAGTATAGTGAATCGTTTACTTAGCTTAGTTAGGTGAGTAGTTCAATTGAACTAGTTCAAGAACTACACAGTTACCAGTGATTCAGTTGTTTTGGGTTTAACTTTTAACGACTAAAATCGCCTAATTGAGTTTAAAATTAAGCAACACAATAACAATATTACATTTTTCTGCTCCAGAAGATTTGGGTTAGTTTAATAGTTGAAGAGAGTAGATTCTGTTTTTACTCTCATATGTACAAACATGCCCTAAGTTACTTGGAACAAACCTCTCATTTCAATTATAATTAGAAAACTATTTTGCTGTAAGCTTGTGTTACCATTCGACTTCTAAGCTTTTTACAAGCACTAAATAGCAATATTGTTACAAATTATATGTTTGCTTTATTGAATAATTATTAACAAGCCTGTTACATAAGATTTCACAACAAATTTAAAATCTTAAGGCATATGGTAATAAACTTGCTATAAGCTTTATAGCTATATAGTTTTGGTTTGCTGGGCAGCGACTTAGTGTGATATTAAATGCTAGCTTTTAATGGATTATATAAAAAAAAGTACTACATATTTCTACATATGTATATACAAAAGAAAGAAAGGCAATAAATTCTAATCAATACTTACGTCGAATACGATCGTTTAAATAAACAAAAGTTGTTTTAAAATTTAAAAAAAGTAGGTTAAACATGTAAATGTAGAACAAAATATGTATACAGATTCCCAGTAAAAAAATATATGTATTAATCCATTATCGAGCAATAAAGGAGTAATGACTTGTTCATCCATTTGGAGTAATAAGCGAGCTATCGAAATTTTTTTTTGTTTTGTTGTTTATGCCTCGCTTATTACTCCAAATGGATCAATGAGGGATGTGTCAGTTCGTTTTTTTTTTCTTTGACATAACTGTTAATTGTTGATGTTTTCGTTTTGTTTTTCTATTAGTCAGTTTAGTTTTAAAAAGTGAAAGACGTGTTAATAAAAAAAAGCGAAAACGTACGGGTATAGTAACAAATTGTTAAAAATATGTCAAAATTTAGTTTCTAAGCGTCATTTAAGACGACTAGTTGAAAAAGAAATTGAATTGTGTAAACAGACAGAACAGCTTGCTAAACATTTACGCCCAATTAGTAGGGATCTTAAAACTTTCCCAATTAATTCTTTGGAGGAACTAAATTTGGCAGAACAGCCTGATTCAGAAGTGGTAAGACTGAGTTTTTTTTTAATGCAATCAAGTATTCAAAATTCTTTGTTTTTTATTTTAATTTATTTCAGATTTTGTATATTAAATTGAGGTTTGACAAAATCAAAATTGAAAATGCACAACGCAAAATAATCGGCGAAAATATTTTGCTCAAATTAAATTGGGATGGATCAAAAATACAAATACAAATTGTTTAACTCTTTTTATTTCGCTTATAGCTAAATTTTTAATATCATGTCTTAAATAATATATTACGTGTTATCTTTTCTTTAATTTTCTTGCAGAAGCATTTAAAGACACGTATCCAACATACCCTGAATATGAAAAATCTTTTAAGCTGGGATGTCGTAAATGTGAGGCAACTGTTTACCGACAGACCTGGTTTCGGTGGTAGTTCGCTGCACGCAAACTGTCAAGTAGAGTCTAAAGGATGCCGTTTTGACATCCGACAGACCTACTCGTTAAATCCAACAAAAAACAATAATAGGTAAAACAGGCGGCTGCGGAAGTGATAGTTGTGCAGTCCACTTGGGTCCGTTTTCTCGGTCCCTTTGTGATAAAAACAATAATAACATTTTTGAAAAAATTTTAAAAAATAAATCAATATTTTCTTGTTTTTGTAAAAAATAACCTAATTTGTATTTTATATGAATGTTTACTCCCTTTATGCTCTTTTAGAAGACAAAAATGATTACTCCCTTTATGCTCTTTTAGGAAACGAAAACTCCCTCTGTAGTCATTTTCAAGATCAAAGGGAGTACTCCATAAGGAGCTTAAAAGGAGTACTCGTGTCTGCTGACATGCTGTGTTAAAAATCCAATGAGTTCTGGAGTTTTATGGAGTAATCCATTACTCGCAAAGGAGCGCTCGAAGAATACTCTTTGGATGATCCTATTTTTTACTGGGTTGAAACAGAATAAAAATGTGTTTTTTTAATTTAACCATGTGGCTAATGAGGGTATCGAAGCGCGCCGGGTAAGCTTGTTAAATAATATATATGTATGTATGTATGTACATATAAGGCAATAAATAAAATAATTAAAACTTATTATTAATAACCGAATGTAGCAAAAAAACAAACATTAGTTACTTTTTAAGAACTTATTTAGTAAATATCTATTGACGTTTACTGTACAGAAATGACTGTTTTGTGTCGTAATTTAAAGAAACTTACAGTAGGAAGCTTCATTATTTGTTCAGTTATCTTTTTACATATCTACTTATGTACTTATGTATTTTGTAGTATATGTACATAGATACTATGTATTATCGAATTTATTCCATTTTCAGGAAAAACTTACAAGCATATGTAAGTATGTATGTATTTGTACACCTGATGAATATAATCAACTCTTTAAACAATTTCTATTCGAAAATAAATTTATTCTTTTGTATAGAAAGCTTAAACTCATCGAAAATTGCATAATTTTCTTACCTTAAAAGTGTCCCAGTTCAGAAAGAACGTTCCACTTCTAAATTTTTTGTTATTAAAACTCCTTAATCACTTCCTAAGAAGCAGAAATTCAAAAAAAAAAAATTATTTTTGTTTTCATAAAATATTTACTACATATGTAACCAAAATATATCTTTTTGGTATCGAAAAAGTATCAAATTTTTGTGCAATTATTATTTTAAATTTCCAATATTTGTAAAAGCTAGAAAGACCATTTATTTCTGGTTCAAAATCAATACGCATTTTAGCTTAATACTCCAATTAAATTATAGCGATCACTTCCGTCCCTCTGGGTGTCTGTATTCTTGTAGTTAAAGAACAGCTCGCAGGTCAATATTTTATTAAAAAAATACATTTTCAAAAAAATGTAAAACAATTTTTGGAGTGCTATTTATCCAACTCACAACAAGATTTGAGAGATTTGAATAATCTTAATAAACTTTCTGTTGCAAGAAAAATGCTTTATTATCTAGCTTTACTTTAATTTTTTAAAAACTCAATTTATCTTGAAAAATCAGCATAGATACCAGATTTGACGATTTATCGTCATTTTGACGATTTTTGGCCACAAAAAATGGGTTTTGACAGTTGGACAATTTTTGCCCTAAATTTGACGATATTTATAAAGGTTTTCGGCTTTATCCAGAATATAAAAATTTCATTATGTATACATACATAGGTATGACTTTAAAATTGTATATAATATCATGAATAAGCGTATTCCGAATAATATTAAAAAATATTAAAAATATGTTTAGTTAGAATACTGTATATTATAACAAGGATTAGAAATAGGATCCCTCAAAAATGGTTTCTGTAAAAAAATTATTTGCTTCAAATAAACTTTTTTTAACATAAAAATTATTTTTTTAGGACTTGGAAATCTGTAAAAAATTTCTTATATATTTGCCTTATTTCATTTTCAGTTTGTTTTGCTTTAAATAAAATTTTACCTTTTTGTTACTACATTTGACAAAACTCCCTGTAAGCACTTTGTTTCCCCGTTTTTATGCCCTTCACATAGTGATAAGGGTATATATCAGTTTGTCATTCCGTTTGTAATTTCTGTATTATCCATTTGCGACCCCATAAAGTATACACTGGCTCACAGCTCATTTTATGCAGTGCAATATTTTGTTTTTAAAGCCCTATAAAAACACAACCAAAGGGTATTTTGAAAAAAATTTGATGTCATTTAAAAGAGAAAACGTTGTTGTTTAACAAACAAAAATCACATATTGCAAAAACGATTATTTTAACTACTTAAAAGCATAAAAACAGAAAATACTCAAATATTTATCTCACAGCTTATTTTATGCAGTAAATTTCTATTGTAACAGTACCTTAATGCAGTGTTGCTCGTTTTTTTCGTGTTTCGTATTTCTATTTCTAGGAATGTTTTATTGTGGAAATGTTAGTTTAATTGTGTTACATTAAGTCTCGACTTGCAAAAATTCAAGTGAGTCCGTTTGCAACATTACAACAAAGGAAATTGGTTTTAAACCACTTTGAAAATGGCCATTTACAGCGATAATTAGCAGAAATGGTAAATATTAAGGCTCCCACAGTCCAAAAAATCATTAAGCGTTTCATCCACGAAAGTCGCGTTCTTAACAAAGGCAGAAAGGCACCCAATAAAATTTTTAGTGAGTAGGACGAGCGATATATTTTGAGAAAAATAAAGGCGAACTCAAAGCTTTTGCCACCAAAGCTGGCCTCAGAGGCTGCACCTGACCTTGGCAAACAATGCTGCGCCGAAACTGTTCACCGTGTCCTGCGCTTACATAGTTTTCTTGACCATGTTTTACGCAAGAAACAGTTTATAAGCCCAAAGAATAAGTTTTGTGCGCTAAATTTCGCCAAAGAACATGTTTCCGAGGAATCTGGCGTTTGGAATTCGGTCATATTCGCTGATGATATAATAAATATACGAATATGACCGAATTCCAAACGCCAGATTCCTCCTAGAAATAGAAATACGAAACACGAAAAAACGAGCAACACTGCATTAAGGTACTGTTACAATAGAAATTTACTGCATAAAATAAGCTGTGAGATAAATATTTGAGTACTTTGTGTTTTTATGCTTTTAAGTAGTTAAAATAATCGTTTTTGCAATATGTGATTTTTGTTTGTTAAACAACAACGTTTTCTCTTTTAAACGACATCAAATTTTTTTCAAAATACTCGTTGGTTGTGTTTTTATAGGGCTTTAAAAACAAAATATTGCACTGCATAAAATAAGCTGTGACAGATATCGAAATCAAATGTTTTACAAAAAGCAATTGGACAACAAGGGCTATGCTTTTAAGAAAAATTTTTTTGAGTGGGGGCAAAAAAAGGGGTAGCTCCCATACAAATTAACGATTTGTATGAAATTTTCGATACGCTATATCTCGGAAACTATAACAGATATCGAAATCAAATGTTCAACAGAAAGTAATTGGAGAACAAGGGCTATGCTTTTAAGAAAAATTTTTTTGAGTGGGGGCAAAAAAAGGGGTAGCTCCCATACAAATTAACGATTTGTATGAAATTTTTGATACGCTATATCTCGGAAACTATAACAGATATCGAAATAAAATGTTTAACAGAAAGTAAGTGGGCATCAAGGGCTACGCTCTAAAAAAAATTTTTTCAGTGGGGGCAAAAAAAGGGGTAGCTCCCATACAAATTAACGATTTGTATGAAATTTTCGATACGCTATATCTCGGAAACTATAACAGATATCGAAATCAAATGTTCAACAGAAAGTAATTGGAGAACAAGGGCTGTGCTTTTAAGAAAAATTTTTTTGAGTGGGGGCAAAAAAGGGGTAGCTCCCATACAAATTAACGATTTGTATAAAATTTTTGATACGCTATATCTCGGAAACTATAACAGATATCGAAATCAAATGTTCTACAAAAAGCAATTGGACAACAAGGGCTATGCTTTAAAGAAAAATTTTTTTGAGTGGGGGCAAAAAAACGGGTAGCTCCTATACAAATTAACGATTTGTATGAAATTTGTGATACGCTATATCTCGGAAACTATAACAGATATCGAAATCAAATGTTTAACAGAAAGTAATTGGGCATCTAGGGCTACGCTCTAAAGAAAAAAATTTTTCAGTGGGGGCAAAAAAAGGGGTAGCTCCCATACAAATTAACGATTTGTATAAAATTTTCGATACGCTATGTCTGGGAAACTATAACACATATCGAAATCAAATGTTCTACAAAAAGCAATTGGACAATAAGGGCTATGCTTTTAAGAAAAATTTTTTTGAGTGAGGGCAAAAAAAGGGGTAGCTCCCATACAAATTAACAATTTTTATTAAATTTTCGATACGCTATATCTCGAAAACTGTAACAGATATCGAAATCAAATGTTCAACAGAAAGTAATTAAGCATCAAGGGCTACGCTCTAAAGAAAAAATTTTTTCGGTGGGGGCAAAAAAAGGGGTAGCTCCCATACAAATTAACGATTTTTATAAAATTTTCGATACGCTATATCTTGGAAACTATAACAGATATCGAAATCAAATGTTTAACAGAAAGTAATTGTACAACAAGGGCTATGCTTTTGAAAAAAAATTTCTTTGAGTGGGGGCAAAAAAAGGGGTAGCTCAAATACAAATTAACGATTTGTATGAAATTTTCGATATGCTATATCTCAAATTTGAAGCAATATATTTTAATGCTTTTATCGTCGTCCAATAAATTTTATTCGAGTTTTTGATTAATTAAAATTCCTTAGTTACATTTACAACTTATAGATCCTTGCGCTAAAAAATAACACCGTTATATTCATATGTAACTTAAATTAACGTGTCATTATTTTCCTTAAGAAAAAATTGTTTTTGTAGAAATAAAGTATCAAGTACGATTAAAAACACTTTAAACTACCGTATAATTTAAAATTGTTAAGCCCGTTCTAAAAAAAAAAACCGGAAACTTCCGTAAATTACTCCACGACCCTAAGGTCAATTGTAACGTATGTCAGGTGATGTTACGTACTTTTAAATTTTCGACGACATAATGTTATATATGTACATATGTAAACTTTTTTTGTAGCTTATGCGGTCTGTATGTTGCAAAAATATTACTTCATACTCAATCCATTAATGACTAACAGCCCAAAAGCGTAAAACTATAGACTTCTGGCTACCTCTTCCGATTTATTAATCCACTAAAACGGATGTCGGACTCTGAAAAAACAATCGAAAAGTCATGAAACAAATATTTCCATCGTTTTTGGAAGTTTGAGAAAAACCTGTTTCTGTAACGAATACCGAAAAATACTAAAAATATTTATGTCGTTACTTAATAAGCTGTGAAAAAGTTTTGTTTGTAAGTTATTTTGACAGTTCAAAGTGAGAAGTTCTCGCTTTAAAATTTTACAGCAACAATTTTTCTGACCACTTGCGATTAATGTGACAGATAGTTTTCACATAAAAAGTTACAAAAAAGTGAACTGCTTGTGTTGACTTATTTAGAAGTTCAATTTTGAGTTAAATAATATTGGTAAATAATGAAAACCATGTTCAGAAAATTTTTTTAAAAGTATTAAACCAAGTTTTACATGTTTATTAAATAAAAAAAATAATTAATAAAAAATTGCTTGTAACACACAGAAAAAAATATTTCAATATTTTTATACCCACATCACATACCTGGCGGTATTATGCATTTGTGCATAATGTGTTTGTAACGCCCAAAAATAATGCCCTGAGATCAACCGTCAGGCATACCGATGGACTCAGAATCACTTCCTGAGTCGATTTAGGCATGTCCGTCCGTCCAGTATTTTTGTGACCAAAGTACAGGTCGCAATTTTGAATATGTTTTGATAAGACTTGGCACAAATTAGTTTTTAATGATGATCGGTCCATTTTTCGAAATAGGCCCCATCCAAATATCCTCCCGAAATAAGCATTTCGGGCTATAGATGGCTTCAATATTACTAAATTTTGACAAAACTTTGCTTATGTGTCTTATTTTATGCCACCAACTACTATACTGAACGAAAACATTATCGGCCCCTTTTTTGATACAACCCTCATACATATGTCCTACCGGAATAAGAATTTTGGCTATAAATGGCTTAAATATTATTTTTCCCTCGCAAAATTCTGCACGCATGTTTATTTTTGTGCCACCAACTAACTATTATACTGACTACAACAATTTTTTCATACAGCCCCAATACAAACATGGTGGTGAACTTAATAAGAAACCAGAACTGTTTTTAACTAATAATTTAATTGTCCGAAAAAAGTATATAGGCTTTTATAGTGGTTAGAGTCTCAGCTTGGCAATCACAAGGTGTTCGGTCCAATTCTTGACTGAGCCAATACATTTATTTTTTGTTTTTTTTTATATATTTGATTTTTTTTCTTCTCTGTGTTGTTTCATCTTTTTATTTTTTATTTTTTGTTTCGTTGGTTGATTAGATGGAAAGTATGTATTGCAACCATAAAGTTTCAGGCTCGGGTCAATGTAGAGACTGGTAGTGTAATGTAAACTAAAATAAGTTTTATTTATAAATTAAATTAAAATAAATCCAACAAAAGTATATATGTATATAGTTATAAATAATATAAAAAAAGAAATTAAGTGATTACAAACATAATAAATAAATGCATTTTCTTAAATTTATTACAATTCCACTAACACTTTTAACTTAATTAATTAAAAAGTTGATTAAAAATTTGGTTGCATTTTAATTAATTGATTCTTACCCCTATTCTGCACTTATATTCGAATCTAAATTTTCTACGTCGCACAGTGCTGTGTCCCATAGACAAAAATACAATAAAAAAAAATGTTTTATATTGTAGATAAAAATATATAGGTCGACAGATAACAATAATTTTTAAATAAATTTTAAAGAATTTTTTCGATTTAGCTTTTTTGGTGGCGCTAGGGAGCAAAATTGTTTGGTGGACTGTTCGCAAATATTGCACACAGACATTTCAGTTAAGGAAAAAATTTAAATTTTTTAGTATGTTCAAATATGAACATGATAACGAACCATTTGCCAATTCTTTAAATATTTGCTTTGTAAATGGGTTTATTTATTTAGGGAGTTTAGTTTTACGAAACAAAAGTAAGCAAAAAAACTAATAGATAAGGAAATGGTTCGTTATATTTATTTTATAATTAGTTAGGTGATAAACATTTAAATAGTCCTTTGTTTATAGAAAATTATTTTAAATGTGTTATTTTAAGGACTAAAGATAAGGATGTAAGGGTGATAAATACTTATCAATAAGTAAAAAGTAAATAAACCTAAAATTGTATTCTTTTCTTATCGCCCTTACTTAGCCGTAGGGTTAAGTCATAAAACTTGGGTGTTCCTTTATCTGCAGGAATGCTCACTCAAATTTGGTATATAAGTAGAAAATATTTAGAAATTAAATTATTATTAAAAAGATATTCAACGGAAGAGATTAATGTTTAGTTTTAATTCTTCATTTGGTCCTTCGAAACTTTAAAAAACTAGTGACAAATCAGTTTACAAATTTATTATAAAGCGTTAATCTCGGCTAAAACAGAGATTTAGTTAGTAACTGGTGAAAAATAGTGCAAAAATTAAATATCAAAAAGCGTAAGTCTCGGCTATAACAGAGATTTAATTAAACAACAAATAACAATCCATACAATATGGCAAATAGAGCGAAGCTTTTTGAAAGGCAAAAGGAGATTGGTAACGAAGTAGTTTGCATCCAAAACAAACTAACCCACCGGCCAACTCGCCAAATAAAGATTTTAGAAATCAAAAAACGTCTTGAAAAAATCCAAGAAGAATTTGAGGCAAACCATAAAGCATTGCTGAGCTACGGAATAACATCTGAAGATTACTTCAAAAATGAATATTTCATGTGTATAAAAAATATAATTCAAGAAGTTAGAAATTTCATCAGCGAAGAAGAGGAGAAAGATCAGCTAGCAATGGAAGAAAGTGGCCAAACGTCAAAAGGAAATAACAAAGTAGAAGAATTTGTTAGAAAAACTCCTTTGATGGAAGATTTCTATAAATTAAAAAACTTTTTTGAACAATGGTGTTCAAGTTTAGAAGTTAATATCAACAATGTGTCCATCAGCGTACTTCCAATTAAAAAGCAATTTTTGGAAGACAAGTATGGGCAATTGAAGAAAAAATATGAAGAACTACAAAGTTCAGAAGATCGCAAAGAGGCAGATGAACAAATGCTCGAAGCCGAAACCAGCTATTATGATATGGCAGAGTTAATTGCTGAAAGTATGGAGAAGTCTTCCCAACGACAAAATCAATTAAGCCATAAAGAAGCAGAATATAGCAGCTCTGCCCATTTAGGAAAAATAAAGATTCCTGAATTTGACGGAGATATAAATGAATGGGCGTCATTCCATGACTTATTTAAAAATCTCATACATGATTGTCCAACTCTTTCAAATGTAGAAAAGATGTACAGGTTAATAACGTCCCTTAAAGGTGAAGCAAAAAAACTAGTGCAGCACCTGAACATAACGGACAACAACTACCTGGCAGCGTTGGAAATCCTTAAGCAAAGGTATGAAAATCGTAGGCTACTATTTACAAACCAAGTGGACATACTACTTGATCAACCCGTGGTAAATAGTGAATCGTCATCAAGTTTAAAACAGCTGTTAGATAAAACAAACAGTTGCATTTATGTGCTAAAAAGCATGAATTTAAACCTAACGGATGCTGAACCATTTATTGCTCGCATAATAATAAGAAAGTTAGACAAAGAAGGGCTGCGATATTATGAGCAAACCGTTAAGAAAGCTAAAGAAATCCAAAATCTTAAAGACGTTTTGACGTTCTTGGAGCAACAAGTTCAAGCTCTGGAAGCTGTATCAAAAGAGCAATCGAAAAAAGGTTATAAAAAGTCCAATGATACAAGCAAAACAAACAACATGTTCAATTCGGTGCAAAAATCATGCCTGTACTGTAAAGTTAATAGCCATACAACAGTAGCATGCAGAAAATTTTTGGCCCTATCAACTACTGAGCGACGCAAACTCGTCTATAACAACAAATGGTGTTGGGCATGCATTGAACACAACAGCAATAAATGGTGCACAAGTAAAGTTAAGTGCATTCATTGTGGGAAAAGGCACCATAACTTGCTACACATAGATGAAAAGGAAAATGAGATGACAAAGCCAAATAGTTCCAAGTCAATGATTACGAAGAAGCAGTCAACAACCGTACTTCTAGCAACAGCACGAGTAAGCGTCTGTGCGGCTAATGGTGAGTTTGTCACACTTAGGGCGCTTATTGATCAAGGTTCGCAAATATCAGGACTTTCAGAAGAAGCATCACAAATACTAGCGCTCCCAAAAGTTAAATGTAAGACGAACATATTTGGCCTTGGAAACACCATCACAGCGACATCAAAAGCAAAAGTAAAGTTGTTCATCCGGCCTCGCTTTACCAGCAACGAAGTGGTGGAAGCGGAAGCTTTAGTTTTGCCTTCAATATCAGGTCCGCAGCCTGATCAGTCGTTTAAAAATGATCTTGGGCAATGGAACGGTTATGTTCTAGCTGACCCGATGTTCAACAGATCTGACAGAATCGATATTTTAATTGGCGGCGATATTTACAGCAGCATTATACAAGAAGGTGTTTGCAGAAGGGGCGACTTGTTGGCTCAAGCTACCAAACTGGGATGGATTGTGACTGGGCTTTATAAAAATACAAGTAATAATAAAAAACTATTGTCAGCAGTAACAAACTTGGAAAAATTTTGGGAGCTTGAAGAAGTGTCAATTGTGGAAGAGTGCAATGAAGATAAATTTTGCCTAAACGAATATGAGAAAACTACAAAAGTCAATGAAGAGGGTCAAATGGTAGTCAAGTTACCGCTTAAAACTGACACAGAATTGGGTAATTCCAGACAACAAGCACTGGCTCGGTTCCTGTCGCTAGAAAGAAAATTTGTTCGCGAACCAAAACTAAAAGAAGACTATGCAAAATTTATGGAAGAGTATTTGTATCTTGGTCATATGAAAAAGACAAAAAACGGAAGCGGCAAATACTATTTACCACATCAACCGGTAATAAGAGAAAAGAGTTTGACAACAAAGTTACGTGTGGTTTTTGATGCTTCTGCTAAAACAACAAATGGAAACAGCTTAAATGATATCATGTTTGTGGGTCCGAAGCTACAAAAAGATCTATTTGACATCATTTTAAAATGGAGGCTGTGGAGATTTGTTATGACTGCTGATGTGGAAAAAATGTACCGTCAAATAAAGATTGCAGACGATCACCAATCCTATCAACATATATTATGGAGAGAGAACAAACATCGGCCTATAGAAGAATATAAATTAACAACCGTAACGTACGGGACGGCATCTGCCCCGTTTTTAGCAGTAAGGTCACTGTTTTACATTGCGGATCACTGTTCAGATGAAGACGAGCTGATTAAGCAAACTATCAAAGATGACTTCTACATGGATGATCTGATGACTGGAGCAGACACCATTCAAGAATGCAAAATTATCAGACATAAAATTGAAAAGCAGCTAAAACAATTTGGGTTCCATTTACGAAAGTGGCTCTCAAATGACAAAGAAGTTATAGATGGCGTAAATAACAGAAGAGAGAATGCAATTATCCACATTGAAGACGACGAAACTGTAAAAACACTTGGTCTACAGTGGGATCCTGTAAGAGACGAATTTCAATTCAACGTAAATTTCTCACAGAATAAAACCATAACAAAAAGGCAAGCGCTCTCAGATGTGGCAAAAATTTTTGATCCTATGGGGTGGTTATCCCCAGTTACGATTAAAGCAAAACTATTTATTCAAAGTTTATGGTTGCGGGAATCGGCTTGGGACGAAATATTGCCAGATGAATTTCAACAGGAATGGTGTGAATTTAAGAAAGATGCTCTTAATTTTCCAAAAATTCGTATTCCAAGATGGGTGGAAACAATAAGCGAAAAAGAGTTGGAGATTCATGGCTTCGCAGATGCTTCTGAAAAAGCATATGCTGCAGTTGTATATATAAAACTAAATACATCCGTAAAGTTGCTGACAGCTAAAACTAAAGTGAATCCAATAAAAAACAAGAAGACACTCCCAAAACTGGAGCTAAGTGCAGCTCATCTGTTAACTAAGCTATTACTAAGAGTAGTAAACACATTGAATTGTAGGCACAGAATTTATGCTTGGAGTGATTCCACTATAACATTAGGTTGGATTCAAAATAACAAAAAGAAAGACAAGTTCGTAAGAAATAGAGCAAATGAGATCAATACACTTCTTCCTGAGGCAAGATGGCATCATGTTACCAGCAAAGATAATCCAGCAGACGTAGCTTCTAGGGGTATCAGTTCCGACAAACTAAAAGACCATTTACTATGGTGGTATGGCCCAGAATGGTTAAAAAAATCAGAAAAGTTTTGGCCACAGAATGAAGAAGCTGCTTCAGCACTAAAAGCAATGACTACTACAACATCAACAAATTGTAAAATTATTAACAATTTAATATGTAAATACTCTAGCTTAAACAAACTAAAGAGGGTTGTTGCCTACGTGCAGCGATTTATAAATAATTTAAAAAACAAAGAGAGGTATACCAAATACCTTACAGTAGCAGAACTGGAAGCAGCTGAAAAAATAATAATTTTGCAACATCAACAAGCAGAATTTCATGATGATATCGTAAGGCTGCAAAAAGGGTTAGCATTGAGTAACAAAAGTAAGATAGTCAATCTTTTTCCGTTTTTGGACAACGACGGTATTCTAAGAGTTGGTGGAAGATTACATAACGCAAGTTTAAATTATAATCACAAGCATCCAATGATTTTACAAAAATCCGAACTTTCAAACCTGATTATACATCAAACTCACATTTTAACACTTCATGGTGGTAATAGATTAATAGAGTCAACAATAAAACAAAAATATTGGATAATTAGCTTAAAGAATTCAATAAAGAAATGTATTAGAAGCTGTGCAACATGCATTCGTTATCAACAAAAGACGACTAAACAACTAATGGGGAGCTTACCAGAGTTCAGAGTAAATGTCTCATATCCCTTTTGTCATACTGGTGTGGACTATGCGGGACCAATACATCTAAAGTGTTCTAAGGGCAGAGGCCAAAAAAGTTACAAAGGTTATATTGCGATTTTTGTGTGCATGGCAACGAAAGCGATTCATTTAGAAGCTGTAAGTGATTTAACCACAGAGGCTTTTATGGCAGCCTTAAAGAGATTTTTTTCAAGAAGAGGTATAAGTTCACACATGTATTCCGATAATGGGACTAATTTTGTAGGCGCCAATAAAAAATTAGATGCAGATTTAAAGGCTGCAATTAAAAATAATACAACACTTATTCCAATTTTGGCTGAGCAGAAGATAGAGTGGCATTTTATTCCCCCGGCAGCCCCTCACTTTGGAGGGATTTGGGAGTCTGGAGTAAAATCAATGAAGTACCATCTAAAAAGAATAATTGGTGAAACAAAATTAACATTCGAAGAGATGAGTACACTGTTGACACAGATAGAAGCTGTATTGAATTCCAGGCCATTGACAGAAGTAGATGCTGATGGTATTGACTCCGTAAATGTACTATCGCCAGGTCATTTTCTAATTGGAAGGCCAGTGATTGAGCAAGCGGAGCATGTTGATGACTCAACCGTGACATCATTGAACAAATGGAAGCTTATCCAGCGACTGAAGAAAGATTTTTGGAATCGCTGGAAAAAAGAGTATCTTGTAACACTCCAGCAGCGGAAGAAGTGGCAGCATCCGTCAAAAAATTTGAAAGAAGGTGCGGTAGTGCTAGTTAAAGATGAAAACACTCACCCATCGAAGTGGCCTCTCGGCAGAGTAATAGAGGTTCACAAAGGAAAGGACGAGAAAGTACGAGTAGTAAGTGTAAAATATCAAAACAATATCCTAAAAAGACCAGTTCACAAGATAATTCAACTGCCGGGCTCAGAAGATGTAGATGAAGAAGAAAGTAAAAAAATAAGTAGTTTTCATGTCAAAAATAAAAAGTCCAGATATTCAAACCTGTGCAATATTGTTGGACTATGGATGATAATGTGGCTCCTTGCGGTGTCAGCAATAAATGCTGCTTCACTTAGGTCCACCGTTCGTGCTACAGTAAAAGAAATATCGTTAGATACCGCGATATATCTTGACAACGTTGGAGTTATAAACATTGTGAACTCCAGATGGAGCTTGATTATTTATTATGATTTAAATCTTTATTTCGAAGAAATAAGACGAATAAAAAAGTTAAAAGAAAAACTTGAGAATGAATGTTCCAGACTTGAGTCATACAAAGAAGCTTGTGAAATGATAGTATGGTCAGTCAATCGAAGATACAAGCTATTAGAGCAGAATAATAATCTTTTAATCACAACTGAAAGACATAAAAGGTCGCCATTTGAATTTGTTGGTTCAATTTACCATATGTTGTTTGGAATGATGGATGCCGAAGATCGAAAAACCATGGAAGAGAATATGAGAAACATATTTAAAAATCAAGAGGATCTTCAAAAACTGACAATACAGCAAACCTCGATCATAAATTCTACAGTAAATGTTCTGAAAAAGACTACTGGAGAAGTGAATAATAATTTTAGCAAAATGTACCGGCAGCTAAAGCTTTTTTATGATGAGATGCAGAATAATACCCAAGTGGAACGTCTAATAATCTTATTTCAAGTAATGACTACTCAACTGCATCTAATGATAGATGAATGTCATGAAGTTCAGATGTCTATTGCAAATCTATTAATTGATGTTAACCATGGCCATATTAATCCAGATCTTTTGACAGCAGCACAATTGCAAGAAGAGCTTTCCAATATTGAGAAAATGTTGCCAGCTAATCTTAAGCTGCCGGGGAAAAATACTGGTACTGAATTGAAGGAAGTATACAACTCCATGGTAGCCAAAGGTGTCATTGTGGATAATCGTCTGGTAATACAAGCAGGAATACCGTTATATAATATCCATAGCTCAGAGGTGTACAGAATAATTCGACTGCCCGTCGGGGGGAATGATACTGCAATGGAGCCTATCATCGAAGGTGATTACATCGTATACAACTTTGCAACCAATTTGTATTTTTTGATGTGGCAGGCCCAGCTTAATGCTTGCACAAAAAATCTGCAGGAAGAGTATATATGTAAAGATGAAATTTCATGGAAACCAGCGGTGGAACGGTCATGTGAAGTCTCGGCGTTAAAACAATCTAGACATGCTGAATGCCATTTCCAAGAAGTCCCTAAGAAGTGTGTTTGGAAAAAATTATCAACAGACAACCAATGGATTTTTGCGGTTTTCGATACATTTTCGATGACTGTTGATTGTGGGTTTGGCACACGGGATTGGCTAACGTTACCGCCAAAGGGAATAATAAGTTTACCAGCCGGATGCTCTGCAGTATACGAAGGAGTTACTCTACCATCATCTCAACAGTTCACAACAAAGAAGACATCATCGATTCAAATGTCATCATGGGGCCTAGGATATGAGCAGGTAAAAGCCAAGCTAGTAAAACCGTTTGATGTGGCAGTTGTTAACAATGCCCAGGATATTGCGAGAATTCAAGAAGATATAGAGGTCATGAAGGACAGCAAAACTGAGCTAATGAAACTGAATTTTCATCATGTGACGGGACACGTGTCATTAATGTTAGTTGTTATTATTTTAATAATTGTAATTTCAATTTATATTAAGTATAAATGCTGCAGCCATAAAGAAACCGTAGTTAAAATAGATTTTACCCCTCCTGTGCCCCTTAATGCTCGGCAGAATGTTCAAATATGAACATGATAACGAACCATTTGCCAATTCTTTAAATATTTGCTTTGTAAATGGGTTTATTTATTTAGGGAGTTTAGTTTTACGAAACAAAAGTAAGCAAAAAAACTAATAGATAAGGAAATGGTTCGTTATATTTATTTTATAATTAGTTAGGTGATAAACATTTAAATAGTCCTTTGTTTATAGAAAATTATTTTAAATGTGTTATTTTAAGGACTAAAGATAAGGATGTAAGGGTGATAAATACTTATCAATAAGTAAAAAGTAAATAAACCTAAAATTGTATTCTTTTCTTATCGCCCTTACTTAGCCGTAGGGTTAAGTCATAAAACTTGGGTGTTCCTTTATCTGCAGGAATGCTCACTCAAATTTGGTATATAAGTAGAAAATATTTAGAAATTAAATTATTATTAAAAAGATATTCAACGGAAGAGATTAATGTTTAGTTTTAATTCTTCAAGTAAAATGTTCAATAAATTTATATGCTTATAATTAATTACTTTTACAAACGAGTAAAACTGAGGGCGCATGGTTGAATAAATTAACGTGCACATCTCTTATCATAGTGTAAACAAATTCAAGTAATCGTCAAAACAAATAATATAAAGTGATGGATTTTATTTTATATAATTCAGATGTAGTTGACTGTTGAATAAAAGCAACTTCTGAAGATAAAGAACCAGAGGTTAAAAGAAAAAAAAGGCGAGCCATATTTTGGCAAAATTAAATTATTACAAAGTGTTTATTTCTTTCACATCGAAATGAAAAATTTTTGGAAAGAAAGCAGGGGCAACTTAATGCATTTAAAAAAGAAACATTCTTCGTGGGTAAACAATATTTTTTTGATGCTGATGATGTAAGTTTTATAATTTGAATTGCTGTTCTAAAATAAAGATATTATTGAATATATTTAATTTAAATTCTTAGCAACCAAGCACGAGAAAAATTGCTTATGGAAACTTGCTGCTTCCAACTCCAGAATGTGATACAACAGTGGCTTTACATGCAAAAGAAACTTCATGTAAAAAACGTGGTAGACCGACGAAAGATTTTGGTAGCACTACAGTCAAAACTAGACACCGAAGAGTGGCAGAGTTAGTAATAAAATGTTCCCTTGAGGAACTACATTTTGCAGTGGAAAATTTAAAACGGGAATCTCATCCTGTTTTGCAAAGCCTAATGTCGAATTCAAAATGCTTACCAGCAACAAAAGCTTTGGCGCTATATATGAATTTAAATTTGACCGAAAGAAAATATAGTGTGCTACGTAATACAATAAATGAAATACACCCAAATTGTTTTCCGTCTTTGTATGCGTTACAAACTAAGAAAAAAAAATTATTCCGTCTATTGTGGTATCTGAAAATGAATTTCAGGGTGCTTGTCTGAAGAAGCAATGGAAGCCAACCACAAAGTCGTGAGAAAAGCAAGACTGTCCCGTACGAGGAAAAACGTCACGAAAATACACTTCAAAAAGGAATCCAAAGACCAAAAAAAATCCATTATTTTCAGAAATTGATACATATATATATATACTTAAGAGAAAATGCTAATGAGCCAGTTGAAGACGACGAGACAAATGTTTCATTGAGCGGCAATATTTTTTGGGAAGAGTCTAATACTGAAGAAGATTTATTGTAAAATAAAATATACATGTATAATTTATAAAAAAAAATAAAAATTATTATTAAAAAACGCACTTATACGTATTTTAAATTTAATTTTAATTTAGAAAGGTTGTCATTTTGAACTTTCACGTTGTCGTCAAAATCATAATGTAGAAGATTTTTAGCCAATTTAATTTTTATTTTCCATTTTTATAAATAAATTTTAATGTAATTTGGCACTAACATTTGTTTGATACATAATAATAACCATACCACCCAATTTAATGAGAATCGGCTAACTTTTGTAACAGTCTTAGCATTTTTGGAAAAAAGGATATATGGCAGGACCTAGAGTCCTTGCGTCAATCCCAATAAAAATTATTACACAAGTTACTAGCACGGGATGTAAATAATCTACGGACTATTGTAACTTTCTGTGCAGTTATGTAGTCAAAATTGAAAATTTCGTCCTTTCTATATA
Organism: Melanophora roralis; assembly: GCA_963583895.1. NCBI lineage: Eukaryota > Metazoa > Arthropoda > Insecta > Diptera > Rhinophoridae > Melanophora > Melanophora roralis. Next base: position 58,231,495 of record OY757189.1, on the reverse strand, counting down.
TGGGCAGCAAGCGTGTCCTTTGCCCGATTTTTTCAAAAAATTGAATTTTTCTTAATTTAAGTATTTTATACTACTGTACCAAATTTCAAAGCTCTGGGACCACTCCTTCTATTTTTGTCCCATCACTATATGGGATCAAAGCACTGTGCGTCGCCCTTCTGCACTGTGGATTTTACACTTGTATATAAAAACAAGTAAGAGCGCTATATTCGGCTATGCCGAATCTAATCGTAATGCAAATATTATAATAAAAATACTTTGTACCGGGGTTGAAGTCGATAGCTATCCTAGTTTTCAAGATGGAAAACTTTACAAAATATTAACGTTTGTATGTATAATAGAAATACCATGTAGAAGGTTTGAAGCCAAAAGTTTCAACAGTTTTCAACATATTTCGTGTTAAAAATTTAATACAAGTTGTTCATTTGTATTGGTGCTGCCCCTCCATCTGCTTCTATCCAACTATTTTTTTCAAAATGTATGCATTATTGTCCAATTACTTATTGTGGTACATTTTAAATCGATAGATGTTATAGTTTCCGAGATATAGCTTTTAAAAAATTTTACAAAAACTGATAATTTGAATGGAGGTTGCTCCTCTCCCTGCTCTAATCCAAAATACTTGTTTTCCAAAATGTAGGTATTATTGTAAAATTACTTGTAGTAAAACATTTGACATCTATAGCTGTTATTGGATAAAATACTTTACAAAATTTGTGCTCCTATATAAAAAATGTATCCTCTAGTTTAGGCAACTATTTCAAAGTACCCGTGCTAAGCTTTGTGGCTAGAGTGGCTGTATTTACTGAGATATACAGGTATATGGATTTGGTCCTAAAAATGGGCTAATTGGAATTTTGCTTGCATTTCAGTCAAAATTAAACCGACTTTGCTGATTTTAAATAGGTATATTTATGATTATTTTCTGAGCGACTTCTTTTAGTTCTGGAAACTTGATTTAAAAATACACACAGATGGACAGACATTGCTTTATCGACTTACCTATTTATAAGAATGCAAAATATTTATACTTAATGGGGTCTAAATTAAATATTTTAAAAATTAAAAATGGAATGACAAACTCATATATCACTATGTGAAGAGTATAAAAACGATGAATCCTTACTTTTAAAAAATTTTCATTGTTATTTTTTAAACAAAAAAGGATGTGTTCCCAACAAAAATTTTGAATTAATTAGTTGTTACAAATTTCTTACATTCAGTTACATACTTTTACATACCGGCAGTATAACTTATCAGTTGTTAGATAATGAGTTAGTTCTTATTTAAAATTTAGGCAGATAGTTTCTGTTTGACATTTTTTTAACCCATTCTAGCATAATATTTTAAGCCAGCTTTAACCAAAACATCACAGAAAAACACCTTAAATGAAGGCAACAGGAAAAGGTTATTTTAATGCTAATAAAGTAATTGTAAGAGTAAGATTTTTTTGCATTTGAACTAATTTCAAAGCCATGTAAGTTCTTGCTGGGTTATTAAATTTAGAACAAAAAACGCTTTAAAGAAAAAAAAAGCATGTGTAATTCATAATTTCATGTGTAACTTTCGCATGATGGTGGCAACACTTGTGCTTCTTAATATTCAAATTGGATAAATAAATAAATAATTTTAATATATGCGTATTTGCAGCGAAATGCAGAATTACTTCTACTATCTAAGAATCAATAAAAATGTAATTGGGATTACCAATTTCTTACATGATGAAATCAACTTTGTACTTTTCCTGTGTAGAAAAAAAAATAGTTAATGTGGTATTTAAGAATTAAAAACTAAAAAAAGACTAACAGCAAAAATATTTAAAAAAAACCCCGATTTTACCGGTTAAATATCTTTTCCATAATCATAGCCTTTATAATTTTAAAGGTTTATTATGTTAACATGAATTTTAATTAATATTTTTTTGTTTACTACACAGAAAAAGTACAAAATGGATTTCAATCAAGAAATTCGTTAACCCAATTTAATTTGTATTGATTCTCAGCCTGCAATCAAATTGATAGTATCAATTAAAAAAAATTTAATTGAAATGAAACAAAATTATCAATCAACTTTTTAAAAATATTTTTTAATTATTTAATTAATTAATTACTATTTATTTATATATATAATTATTACTTTTTATTTATTTATTTATAATTATTTAATTTTTTTTATTACATATATTTTTATGTTAATATTTTATTTAATTTATTACATACAAAGAAAACTAATTTTATTAGTTTTACTTACATACATAACCGGTCTCAGCATCGACTCGAACCTGCGGCCTTATGAACGCAAGGCGGACGCTCTATCCTATATTTTGTTGGGGCAATTAAAATACTTATTGAAATCCGTTAATTGAAAAATAATAAAAATAATTTTTTCTGTGTAGGCTTGCCAGACGGGCTTGATTGTCAAGCTATTTTAAGGTTTGTTAAGTTTCAAGTTAAAAACCTGTATGTCAAGCTATAAATAAATTAAAACATGATCTGGATTTGTTTTCATAGTTCTGTTCACATTTATAAATGTTGTAATACTACAATCTACTTTTAGCTATAAACGATGATACTATGTAGAGCACCAATTAGGATATGTTAGGTTACAAAGGGTAGTGGCGAGTACAACCTGCCACTTCTACCCAGAGGTCCCTAAGCCCTTTGGAAAGACAAGAATTTCGTAAGCAGAAATGAGAAAAGAGAGCAGAATGCTGTCCATAAGAAGTCAGTTGTCGTAGGCGCTGAATCACATGTCTACCCAGCCACCCAACCCCTTTGTTAAACCCTATGATGCTCCCCAGCCCACATCCAAAAACCTCGCCAAGTCCATCTAATAAGCGCCCTCACAACCACCACATTTGCTCGTCATACATCTCACATCACAGTGCCCTGTGAGGGTTCTAATAATGCTCCTCAGAACCCCCCTGCTCTCAGTGAATAGCAGGCCAGTGCCCATCCTGTCCAGCCCTTGTCGCTGAAGTCTGGAGATCCCGCAAACAGCCCTGTCCCTCCAGGTTCGGCCCACCTTGTCCACTACCCAAGTCCCTATCAGCCCATAAAAGAAACCTAATAGTGGCTTCACCGGCTCACAACCAAGTCCAATATCCCGGGCCGATTCCCTAGAACACCTATTAGAAACATGAAAAATTTAATGCAAATTGAAAGTTTCAAAAAATTTGTGCATGTATAGGTACACATAAGTATTATATCCTAATTTTTGTTTTAATGATATTAAATAATTTAAATAATTTTCGAAACCCCGCTACGGATATTTTTATCATCAACACTCTTTGATTGGTACATACATAGTGTTTAAGTTGTTTTCTTTGTTAGTACACAATTTAATTAATTTAATTTTCAAACACTAAGTAAGCTGCTTTTTCTAAAGCTTTTAATTAATTTAAACATTAACATTTTTTTAATAGATCCTAAGAAAAGCTCGGTTAGTGTATGTTATACAATAGGTACATACACACATAAATCTTTCTTTTTTTGTCAATTACTTTTGCCGCTTGTTTTAATTTTTTGTTTAAAAGCATTGCATATTTACTGTGAAGTTTTTTTCCGCAAAGTAACCTTTGTTTTCTCAAAATGCCAAGCTTTTCTACTATCTGAATCTGTCAAGCCTAGGGCTTATTAAGGGCATTTTTGATAGATGTCTATTGAATAATAAACCTTCAATAATTATTATATATGCACAGAAAGAAAACCCACTTTCTAAAATCAAGAACTTTATTCTTGAATTTATCCAAAATCTTTCTTGAAATTTTTAAGTACGATCCTTACTTACATCTTCTTAAATCAAGCCTATTCGGATTACTTAAACAAATCAAGCAGAAAAAAACTTGTTGTTTTAATATATTATTTTACATTTAAAAACAAAGTGTCTCGGTGGCCTAGAGGTAGCACACTAGTGCTGCAGTGCAGAAAGTCCCTAGTTTGAATCTCAGCTTCGGTAAGTACAAAAAATTAAATTTTTAAATTATAAATTTTAAGTATCTATAAAATAAAAATGAAATATAAAACTCTTCTTCTTAAATAAAGCCTCCATACATCAAAAAAATTACATTTCATTTTCGAATTACATAATTCGGTTTATGGCTTAAATCAATCTTGTTTTGTCTTACATCAAGTACGGTTTCAAACTTAAATCAATCCTCCTTTGGCTTAAGGGCTAACTATAATGTACATTATAGTTAGCAAACCTGCTGCTTCGCCATAGGTAGGTTTGTAAGGGAATATCAACGCAGCAAAGCTTTCAAACCTGCTTACGTATGGCATGATATTTGTTCGCGATGTCCCACTTAGTTGCATTTCATGTTAAGTGCTTATTTCGGCGCTATGAATATCCAGTAAATTCATGTAATTTTGGTGCTTCTTTAGTTGTTTAAATTTATTGCGTCATCGCAATTACTGGTTTGCCGTGTTATAATGTTCGTAACTTGACGAAAAACTGATAATTTTTTTTACTCACTGCCTTACAGTAGTGCTTCTTAGTATGCACTTGAGTAAGCGAGTGTGTAAAACGGTAAAAGTTTTACATTTACTGCCATACACTATTGCATTTAATAAGGGAATAGATAAGTGCTTGCTGCAAAGCGCATTAGTGTACTAGAAAAAGTATTTACTGCTTACAAAATCTCGATTATTTTTTGCTGGGGTGCTTTAGCTTACTTAAGCAAAAGTGCAAATACACATGTTTAATGTGTATTACTATAATGGTCCTAAGTAACTTTTCATTAAGTCAAGACACATTTAATTAAGCAAATAGCGAACCTGGTCGTACTTTGACTAAGGGATCAGCTGTGTATACGTGAGTTGAGCGCACTGTTGCACTTTTAAGTACACTTTTATTTATGAAAAAAAAATTTTTATTTAATAACTTTTATAATAAAATTTTATTATTAATTTGCTAATGGTTTAATATTTTTAAATTGTAGATGTTACTTAAATAACATTTTGCGAAAAAAAAAAATCCATATATTTGGAATATAAAGGTAAAACAGTTTTTGCAAACGTAAAAATCTTTGCAACTGAGTTCTGTAAGTATTTAAGTTCAAAAAGTACAATATAGCCACTCAAAACTCTTCAATAAGTTGATTAAGCATTTGACAGGTTTTTCGTTGATATTTGACATTAGCTTAGATTTGTTTAAGCACAATATAGTTAGGCCTTTAATTGTGGCTAAAAGTAAGAAATTCGTACTTGATAAATCGTACTTGGAGTAAGAAATTTCGTACTCGGTCTAAGAAAAACCGCACTCACCGTACTTTTGACAACGCTATGGCTTGATTTAAGTAAAGTTTACTTATGGTGTTTTCCATTCTAAAAAAAAATGTTACAATAAGTATGTGTAACATTTTTATCAGTTTACACACACACACTTAAAAAGTTGTCCATTTTTTTTGTTTTAATGGAACAGAAAATTGCTTGATTTTAATAAAAACTGCACTCTGCGTTAAAAACTCGCCTGCATAAAAAAGTATTTACATACATAACACAGCTGGAAAAAGTGGTACTTCGTTACACTGAAATATAATTGGGGGTAAGATATGTTACACTCTTGCCAGTTATTTGTGCAACATGTTCAGAAAGGAACACGGTAACTGTTTTCACTCTTGCATGTATTTTTAGAATGGAACATAAACCCGCTCGAATGGTAGCATTAATGTAACATTTTTGCCAGAAAGGAAAACACCATTACTTAATTCTTTGTGTGTGTATATAGACGTTGAATTATAACCAACTTAAAAAAGTATAATTTCACTCTTATCACAACGCATTTAACTGTAAACACATAAGTGCGTTAAATATTTATTTTTTTTTTAACCACAAAGGAGAAAATATTACACACAAAATATAAACCAAGTAATATTTATTTAAATCAAGCCGTAGTGGTGTCAAAAGTACGGCGACTATGAATTTTCTTAAGCCAAGTGGATTTTCATAAACCTAGTAAAAATTTCTTACCTTTAGCCACATTTAAGCTAGAAGGGATTAATTTAAGTTCGAAACCAAACCGTACTTGATATATGTAAGCCTAAATAGATTCATTTAAGTGTAAACGGGATGAAAAATATTTTTTTTTGACTGGCGGAGCTTTGTTAAAGAAGAAGAATTTTTCTATTTTATTTTTTTTATACATACATATATATAAGTTAATGTTTGTACTTTTTTTCTATACTTGCCGTAGCTGGGATTTGAACCTGCGACACTCAGACCTCAACACCAGCGCGCTGCCATCCAGGCCACCGAGATAGTTTGGTTTTAAATATTAAAACATATTCAAAAACAACAAGTTTTTTCTACTTGGTTTTTGAAATAACCCAAATTGACTTGTTTTAAGAAAAACTAAGTACGGATCGTACTCAAAAATTTTAGGTACAATTTTGGATAAATTCAAGAATAAAGTTCTTGATTTTGAAATGTGGTGTTTCTTTCTGTGTACAATCAGGTGTACAAATAATTTTAAAAAAACACGCCTGTTGTACTTTTTGGTTAAAAATTTTAAAAAATTATGGTTTATTTTGAAAACATATTTAGAAGCATTAAGGTTGACACTGGGATATGTTTGTTTCTTTGTTAATTAAACCACGTCATTAATGATTTTTCCATAGCCGGATATTCCCTTTCTTTAAGGTTCTTTCTCTTTCCTATAAGGCATACATAATTAATTTTTATTTGATGTACTAAATATCTAATGGAAAGTTTTTTATAATGCTTTCTTACCACTTCCATTCAAAGTGTTAGACATAAATTTTTTTAATATCGAAAACTGTCGATTTTTTTAAGCCAAATTTGTCTGCAACACATCTTATTGATTTGCAAGTGTCAAGTTCATCCAATAATTCACACTTATTTTCTATTGTTAAAGTTTTGTGTGATTTCTTGCTATTACTACTCATTTTTCTACAATATACTTACATACATATATACGGAGCTTATATTTTAATAACTTTAACAAGGAAATGTGTTGCAAACCTTTGTCAACAAAAACACAGAACTAACTAAATAAAAATTGCGAAAATTCCACGCGTAGACGAATATGTATAGCGGTGAAAAAATCCGTTTTTATGCAAGGAGCATTACATGAATGAAAAAAAAATACTGTCCGGATTTTAGAGTAAAAAAAAGTGTTACTGTCCGGTTTGTAGCAGTGTTCGGATTACAGATGTTTCCGTAAAACCGCGTGTCCGGATTATTGACTTTGTACTGTATTGAAAACCAAGCGAATTTTTTTTTTCGTAAATTTCTTATGTAATCCGCTCGTCGGTATGGGTGTTAACGTATTTCTTGTGATCAAGGTACAGGTGCCATTTTTGCCAAAAAAAAAAATAATACAGTTTGATACATAAAAGGACGTTTAAAAATAAAGCTGGCCGACCCATTTTTTAACAAAGCCCCTATACAAAAGTCCTACCATAGTAAGCTTAAAATATTACAATAGATATCCCTATAAGAAATTTGTGACAGACACTAACACTAAAACACTTTTTTCGGTCATTTGTGACTAATATTTGTATCATTTCTGAAGGTGCTAGGAAGATGCAAAATCACACGTACATAAAGTTTATGTCATTTTTTTCGCATCGCCCTTAAGAAAATGATAGAAAATAATGACCGAAATACCGGTCATATGACCGATCAAATGACCGTCACTGTTCTTGTAGGATAAGTATTACTAACTATTAGGCGGTTCACAAGGTTTTCTTTTTGTCCTATTGTTATAAAATGTCTTTCATACAAAAATAGTTCTAAAAATACCGCGTCGTTTAATATGCTTATTTAATTATCACAACTCCACATACACCTGCGCCGAGTGTCTAATAGTTGGTAAAGTTGTTTAAACCATTGTGAAATTTTATAACAATAGGACAAATAGATCACCTTGTGAATCCCCTTTATGCCACAAAACTCCGCACATATATAAAGCCTGATTACAACTACTGTTATATTGAATTTGTTAGAGATCGGCACATATTAGACTTTAATTCCTTCTCGCAAAACAAGAAAAATATGTTGGCATTGGGATATAATTACGAACGCATAAGTTTTTAGATAAAAAACGTCATTTTAAAGATTCGGAAATTCTGTGTTCTCTCATGATTTATAACGATAAAGCATGGGAATTTGGAAACAAATATCGATATAGCAAACAAATTTCATAAAAGTGAAAAAAAATGTGTATATACATATGTATATTCCCGGAAAAACGAGCTATAATTTACCAATTTTTAAACTTAGCCTTCTTTACACTCTTTATTGTGTTTATTTAAATATTATACATTTCTAAGCTTTCGAAATTAAATCGTTGACAACTTGCGTGGCAGAAAAAGTGAAGTATGAACTTCCAATATAGTCAAAACTTTTCTAATTAAATGCAGTTTTAATTGAAATATTTTTTTTTCCAAAAAAATCAGTATCCCAACGTCGTTTTTTTAAATGTACATCTCAACTTTTGTGCCAATTAAAATACATAAATTAAAAGTTAGTATGACGAGGCAAGAAAAAAGCGCAATAAAACTCCTTTTGTTCTTGTTGGTAGGTATTATGCTTTTTTGATGTAACTTTTCAGACTTATGTAAGTCTTTGACGTTTGCTCCCTTTTATTTTTTCCCCCGTTGAAAAGTAAATTAATTTACCGAGAACTGAAAATGTTAATATCGACCAGTGTTTTTACTTTTCTTAGATAACTGCAGTGTATTTTTACAATTCCTCCAAATTAGGTTTACCCGACTGTCTGACCAATTGAAAAATAACCGACGAAGTTACCAATGGCCAATTGCAAACGGCCAATGACAACGCTATCTCGGACCTCTGTTTCTGTATCAAATAAATAAACAACACTTTACCAACTACATACATAAATGAATTTGATTTTTCTTTATTATTTATAGTTAATAAGCCCTTTACATGAGTGATAAGGGTGTAGTATATCAGTTTGTCATTTCGTTTGTAATTTCTTTATTATCCATTTGCGAACCCATGAAGTGTATGTATTCTGGATCCTTATAGATAGGGAAGTCTATTGACTTCCATGTCCGTCTGTCAATGTGTTGAAATTAAGTTTGCGGAGTGAAATAAAGTAATACGGATAAGCTACTGGTGCCCAACTATTAGAAATATGCTGGAGACAATCGCTATTTAAAATTAGAAGGACTGCGATTGCCTCAGTTATTTTAGAGCAAAATTACAAAATCCATACAAAAAATGTAACAAATAAAAACTAGCAATGCTGTTAAACATATACATATGTATGTACATTGATGGGCATAAAAAAATGCAAAAAGTTTCTTGTATGCTTAGACGTAGGTATGTATGTATTGTCATATGGATGTATGTAGGTACATATGAATGAATATTGCCTACGAAAACAATTTTATTTCAACTTAAGTTTTACAAACAGCTCATTTAGTGGGTTGACAGTCTTACGAAAGCAAAGTCTGATAAATTGATAACCACAAATTACTCTCTTATGAATGTTCTCATCTACTCAATTTGCCAAATTATTACAAGAAACGCTTTTCATAAAATTGAAAGCCCGTGGAGTCCCGCAGCAACGTACGTCGAAAAATCTGATGCATAAAAGTGTTAAACATGTTACACGCGTATTAAAAACACTATTTGTAAGCAACATTTTTCCGTGGATAGTTTTACTTTAGAACAAAACTTCCTTTCCAAAAAAATAATGGCCTATATTTAAATAGACTTTAAATTTAAAGTAGACTTTCTAAACGAAACTTTATACGAAATTAGTATTTAAAGTCTATTTTAAATGGTTTATGAACATGGCCCAATGAATTTATTGTTTTGAACCTCTAAGAACTTAGCCTTATTCATATGTAGATCACATACAACTCAGGTGTCCGTAAAAACATACAAATAAAACTGATACAAACATAACAGCTGCCGCCGGGAAAACAATAAGGCTACTATACTAACTTACCATTGGCTTGTAAAGACGGTAAGGGACCGACAGTACCAGTTGATGGATTATTAATAGTTGGAATTCTTGGGGGATCCATTTTCCAGTGTATTGGTATATTAAAACTGGCTGGTGCAAAAGATCCAAATTCTCGATTGATTCCTGGTTCAATCAACATGACAAAAATTTAATCACTTTATTTAAAGCACGGTTTTTATTTCTCTCTGTTGTTTTTTAACTTGTTTTAAACTACATAGGAACATACCTACATTCATACAAATACATTTTTTTTAATAATGAATCAATTTTTTTTTATTATTTCTACATCATATCTTCATACAAATGTACATACATACATAAATAATTATTTTTAGAAATGGTTAATTACTAATAGTAAAATTAACGTTATTTAACTCGTTTTTATGTGTTTAATTATACGAATTTTATTGTTTTTGTTTTTTTTTATTATCGAAATTAAACGCGTTTTGTAACTTCTCACTTATCTAATATTTTCTTTGCACTACAACACCATTTTTTAACTTTTGATTTACCAATTTTGTAGTTATTTTTAATTCGTTTCCTTTTTTACGTTATTGTTTATCGTTACAAAAGTTTCTGCCATTTAAACTCTTAAATCTAATTAAAGCGCACTCACGATCCGAACACAAAACTAACAGTTACCTTACTAAGACGTTAACTTGGTTTGAGTTTGTCAGAAGTTGGATGCTATTAGTACATATGTGTGAGCTACTTCTTCAGTCGTCACTAACTTGTTTTAGATAAAAAAAAATTATAATAAAAAACAAAAAAAAACTTGGCCAAGGTGATGTTGTTTGTACATGCGTTTGTTTTATCAATTTAACTACCTTTTCCAGTTTGAGTGGCACACAATGCTCATTCGCTCATCTCAATATTAACACTCTCATACACATTCGTCTCCATTGGCACAATATATTTTAAGGCCAGCAAACGCCTAATAGATACAACAACTCCAAGTCATTTCCCCATTTATTAACTCTCTATGAGACGATTTTTTGTTTTTTAGAGATTTTTCGAAATAATACTCTTTTACTCACATAAAGTCGTCATTCAATAATGGCGGCAGTAGCAATGGTCAATTGCTTCCCCGCACTAATATTGTTTACATTTTGTATTTTAAGGTTTCGACGTAAAGGTGTAAATGAAACGACAAAACATAAATAAACATGCTTCCGTATTATATCTTCATCCCTCTTTTTTAGGTATAAAAGGCAAACAGTAGAAAAAGATAATCAAAAAAAAAATGAGCCCTTCCCACAAACGAAAGCAATTATCGTTTTTAATATCTAGTCGAGTAGGCAGTCCCAGCTGCACATGCTTGCGCCTTAAATGCCAACAATTCCATAATACCCATAGAGCATTTATTTATTCATGTATGTATGTATGTATGTATGTATGTATGTATGTATGTATGTATGTATGTATGTATGTAAATACTTACAAACATACAATATGCTGCAATTCCATACACTTTAGATACGGTTTTAAAGCAGTTAACAATAACATCAAAAAAATAAATATAGTTTCATCTTTTCCATCGGCCATACTTGCATTAAATGCCTTTTTTGAACACACGTACGTATGATTTTATGTATGCATGTAGGTACATATGTATGTAAATTATAGTACGTTTCCATTATAAGCAAATTAAGTAATTTCGAGGAAATCATTTCGAAGTGTTTCCATTACGTTGTAAGTAATTTTATGTTCGAATTCAATCTGACACGTATATCAGGTGGCCTCGGTTATTCAGCTGAAACCTGTGTTTCGTTATTAATATATTAAATTTTGTTTATGTTTATGTATTTGATTCTTTTTTACTAACAACAACTGTAGTTTTCTAAAAAAAGCTTAAAAGGAGGAAAAAGAGTTTGTGAGTTTTTGTTATCTGTCTTGACATTCTTATGACAAATTAAGTTGTTTTTGTAGAACTGCTCCCACCTGATGCATGCTCCTTGCAATCAGCTGTCATTTTTTCGGATTTGTTACTCACCAATAATGGATTCCCCAAAGTTGCATTTGTAAAAATAGCCTCCGCGCAGTGTTGCACAGACAAATTTCGAAATAATCTTGAGCAAATCAAGTCATTTGAGATGGTTTGCTCATATGAAAAATATATGGGAAATCATGTAGCAAATTACTTAATTTGAGCAAATTAAATGATTTGGCGCAAATCACGTAGATGGAAACGTAGTATTAAGGTGAAAATAAACAATTAAGATTGTTTTCATTTGTTCGTACTTTTATATTATTTTTTTTCATCGTGTACATTATACATATGTAAGATTATATTCCAATCGGAAACATGTGAAATTGAATGTAGGTTTCGTACACAGAAATCCGTCGTGGTATTTTGAAGCTTAGAAACTTTTAGAATAGAAAAAACCAATAGGAAAGCTTAAATTTAATTATTCAGAAACAACACAATGAACGCAAAGTGTGCACTGCTCTTCTTGGAATTTAATAGGATTAACCGATTAACGAGTTTATACGGCATTTGAGATTAGGATTTCTGAATAAATAGGTATATTAAAATACCGAAAATACGAAAATTGTGTTTAGTAAAACATCAAACCCGCTCAAACGTTTAGCTTTATGCTAAACCCTGGACTTGCTTTCGACTATATAGGGTTTAGATTGGGCAATAGTAAACGTGTGTTTAATAATTTCTACGTGACTAAACGCAAGTTTGCAATTTAATTGATTTTTTTAATTTATTCCTTGGAAGACTTACGCTTACGCTATGCAACGTGTGACAAGAGTAGGTACTTAATTTTTTTAAGACCTGAAGTAATGCTGTTTTTAATAATTATTAAGAGATTTAATTTTTTAACTCCTCACCTTATAGGATCGTGAGCTGTTTCGAGAACTTTTTCAAAATCTCAAAAAACTGATCGAAAAAAGTTAGTTGTAAACAGATTTTTTATGAAAAAAAATTCATTTTTGTATATAAGTTAAAAAAAACAGCTTTTTTTACCAAAAAACTAGACAATATAAATAATCCTCTTGTTTTCTAAACCTGCCATCGCTTCTCTCCTTCATGTTTTTGTTGATTTTAAAAATATTTCCAAATTTGTTTGTCGTTAAATGTGTTTGCCACTAATTAATATTTGCCTTAAGCTTCTTGCTGAAGATAAATCTTTGGTTTGAAATGTTAAAAAAGCGATAAATGCGCATAAAATAGCTTTTAAGATTAAAAATATGCTTTAAAGATTTACGGCTGTATTCATAAAAATTTAAACAGCATTTTTAACCTTTATTAAGCAAATTTCAATAAAATTGTATTCATAAACAAATTTCAGCCTAAAAAACTTATTTTAAACGTTGTGTAAATACACAAATTTTAAAATAGGTTCGACCCTATTTTAAACCTGTTTTAAGCAAATCTCCAAACCCTTTTTTGGTATTTTTATTGCTTTTTATCCAATTTCAAACTCATTTCAAGCAAATTTCCTAACCTTTTTTTTGTTTTTTGTTATGTTTTAGTTTTTATTTTGACAACTATTACAAACTATTGGCCTTACGGCCCTTTGTTTGAACTTGCAACTGAAGGAAACAAAACATTTGCATTACCTATATGGAGAGAACATGGATGTTTTATATATAAATATTAAGCCTTGTACTTATTTTTCATTCATATTTACCATTTTTCAAAATTCAACTTAATTTTTTTGAGTAATGTTAATATTTTTATTTTTAGTGATGTATAAAAAATCAAAGCAAATAAAAAAAACTCGTTATTCAAATACTATTTTACCTTCAATAAAAAAAACTTTTAAATTTTACTCTTACCTAACATTTTCTTTTTACAGTTCTCTTTTTTATTAAATATACATGTTGTCATACACTTTTTATTTTATAAAAACAATATTTTTTTCAAATTCGAAAAAAATAATGTGCATATATGCGATAAATGTATGAGCTTATAACCATTGTTTTACATTACCATGAATCAAGTGACAAATAAAATTAATAGCGTTGCCAACATAAGCCTTAAAAAATCCTTAAAATTATTTTAGTTAAAATACGGTTTCTGAATACCAAATTAAAAAAAAATGTTTTTTAGCTAAAATGTATTTAAAACTTAAATTTAGATTTTTTTATGAATACAGCCGTAAAAATCTCTGACTTAAAAATAAAAAAAAAACTTAGAAAGCTGTTTTTTTCTATTAAATTTAGCTTTTTATGAACAATTAGTGTAATAATAAAATTCTTGTCTAATACTTAATCACACAAACGCAGTTTTTTTAAAAGTAAAGCAGTTAAAAACTCATTTAAAAGTGGTGGTCTAAGCATGTAAACTTTAACATATACATATAAGCAAAAATATGCTGTTGTATGCAAGATATGCCATCATAAAAATCGATGCCAATAATTTCCAAAGTTCTGAAACTGATAAGTAACAATATTATACCTTGTGCGACGCCCAAAAAATATTGCTTTGCTAATTTTCCTGTTTCCTTGATAACAAATAGCCCACCGCAAAAGTCACAAGTCTAAAATATGTGTAAAACAAAAAAAAAATGTTATATCTCTCACAACAAGTGATTATTATTAGAAGCTATTTAGTACGCCTTATCGAAAAAATTTGATGATTTTTTGCCTTAAAATATGATTTTTTTATTGAGAAATTTTGATTTACTTCTTCAAGCTTCGGGCAACGCTTCCCGGGCCCAAAAAGTAATAAAAAAATGTCTCTAAAGGTAAATTTATAATTAGAAGGTGGTTCACAAACTTTTTAATAATTAATTTAATAGCCATACTTTTGAAATGGTTTAAAATCATAAGTATGTGCTTATAACTATTACTAATTAAGAAACTGTTAATACCTATATTTATTGGATTTTTTTAAATTGTAATTATAAATACTGATATTTTTTTTTATAAAAAAAACAAACGAAAAATACTAAAAAAAATTAATTTTATTTATTAATTTTGCACACAATAGTTCTACTGAAGAAACTTTAAGGTTCAATCATATGTGACTTACCATAACGCCATAACCGTTGCCATAAAAACCATAACTCAAATGTTTCTATGGTTATAGCGTAATGGTAGATCACCATTAGAGATGAGCGATATTTCCGTACCTGTGATTTTATACCTGTTACTTGCAAATCACTGATAACGACAGTGACATAAACTGTGAAGTAACTGCTACTGTTACTTTTAATTAAATGTGTTACTCAAATAACATTTTGACATGTAACGACAGTGACATAAACCGTGAAGTAACTGTTTCTACTATAGTGTTACTTTTAATTTATTATGTTACTTAAAGTAACATTTTGAAATATTGTGCAGTAACTCTTACCTGCGATGTTACTCTTATTATGTTAAACTTTGCAAAATGTAAAGTAACATTTTTGTGCTTCATGTTTACATTTTGTTCTATAAAAGAAGTAAAGCGCTTATGTTTTTATATGTGTGTTTGTGAAAGTTGTGTTAAAAACTTTACCAGAAAGATGTCGTCAGAGATCTGCGCCGAGCACTGTTTGTCCGCGACGGCGGATTAAATTCGGCTATGAGCCGGCTAAAGCATTAATACTCAAAAACAATTTTATACACACATTTATTTTAAATACATATCGTTAGCTAAAATGAAGAAAATCACAGCTAACAAAAATATAACTTTACACGAGAAGTGAAAATCTTTGTAAGGGTACAACAATAAACAAGGCCGTAATAAAAAACAATATTTCGAAAAAAATGCGTATGAAGTTTTTAGTTTGCTTGCGTTATATAGAAAAGAATTATTAAATTTTTTTAACACGATATAAGTAGAAACATTTTAAATATGAAACTTATATACGACATAAAGCATAGCATAGCAAACAATTCTATATATAAATAAGCGATATATGTATATAAATCGTTAGCTGTTATGAAATTTTAGTTATTACGATCAGGCTTTTTAAACTTCACTTTCAATTATTAAGAAATAAAAATATTTTTAAATTGGTGGAGTACAAATAAATATAAATATCCAAATCTTTCTCAAATAGCTCAAGAAAATTATTGTGCATTAGGATCGTCAGTTCCATGCGAAAGAATATTTTCAAAAGCTGGACAAGTCCTAAATGGCCGATGAACGCGTTTAAACGCGAAAACGCACAAATGTTATACTTAGTTGTGTTATGTACATACATATACAGCTTAATTTGTGTTATTTGTTTTTTAGGTTTTTGTTTTTGTTACAATGGATTCCAACTATTTTTATATATTTTTATATTTGGAATCTATTTAACAAGAATTGTAGGCTGCTTTTCTAATTAAAGCTTTACCTCAATGCTCCAAGGGAGCTTAAAAACTTATCTTAAAAGGTATAAGTTTAAATTTTGTATCAAAATTTTGTTTAAAGTAAATTAAAAATATTAATGTAAATATGGAATATTATTGAAAATTGATATTTCTTATTCATAAATATTTTAAATTCTTATTTATCATTTATATTATTTTTCCAATGCGTTGTTCAGGAGTTCGTTAAAAATAACTAAAATCGCATAATCACTGCTTAAAATAACATTATGTATAATAATTTAACAGAGATTAAAATAACTCTTTTACAAGAAGTGAAAAATGCTAAACAGTGATCACAGTCACTGTTTAAATAACCGGTGATTTTAAAATCGCATTCACTATTACCGATATTCCCTAAAAATCACGGGATCGCTCACCTCTAATCACCATAGATGCCAGATTTGACGATTTATCATCATTTTGACGTTTTTTGGCGACAAAAAATTGTTTTTGATGTTTGGACGATTTTTGTCCTAAATTTGACGATTTTTATAAAGGCTTTCGACTTAAGCCAAAACCTAAGAACTACATTCTACATAAGTACGACTTTAAAATATCATGAATATGTGTTTCCAGGAAAATGTTTATAAATTTTCTGTATATCTTTCGCTGCTTTAATAACAAGGTGATATTTAAATCTCAAAACATTGGTACCAAATGAAAGGATTTTTAATGCCCTACAGCCTTAATACTCTGCAGTACAGTACACCTTAAATATACTTTTTGTATTAATGAACTAATAACTATGGTTAAATTAATTATCAGGTGAACGCATCGCAGATAGAAATTTTTGACTCCTATTTTTTTCCCCTTTTTATACCTATATGGAGTTTAACAACAGGGTGGCGAAATATTTGTAAGCCGTATTGTCAAAATCCATACTAAATTTTGCGTATTTATTTAAAAATATTAAAATGTGTTTCGTAAGAATGCAATATTTAACAAGGATTAGAAATAGGATGCGTAAAAAAAAATTTCTGTATAAAAATTATTTTTTACTTATAATACTAATTTTTAATTTTAGTTTGGCTTAAGTTCATATAATTTCTTTTTATTAGAAGAAATTAATATTTTTCCATTAATGTTGAAAGAAACCTTTATTTCACATACGCAGATTTTTCTACCGACACTAGCCGAGTAGAATGCATTTTCGAAAACAGTTACGCATCGGTACGGTACGGTACGAACGGTAGTAGTGTCTTTTGGCTGTAAACATCACCTATTTAACTTATATGTAGCAGAGAAGGGAAAACGGATTATATATTTTCCTTTTTTTATTTTTGTAAGTTAGGACGAAGTTTACTTTTCATATACACTTTGCTTTTTTGCATTAAAAGTCTCTTCGGCAACACTTGGCTAACGGTCAAGCATTAGTCCATCTCTCAGATGGAATGAAACTCTTTTTTTTATTATTGCATATTATACAATAGGGTGGTAAATAATTTTATTATACCCTTCACATAAGTGATAAGGGTATATATAAGTTTGTCATTCCGTTTGTAATTCCTTTATTATCCATTTGGGACTCCATAAAGTATGTATATTCTGGATCCTTATAGATAGGGAAACCGATTTAGCGATGTCCGTCTGTCCGTGTTATGGTTGAAATCAACTTTCTGAAGCCCCCCGTTATCGCATAGACCCGAATGTGGTATCAAACTGTCACAGATAGTCGCGAGAAAATCGGTATTGAAATTCAGCAAAATCGCCCGATAAATAACCGAGATATAAGCAAAAAACCAAGACTACCTCGGTTTTTTGAGTCTACAACAACAACAAAGAACATGCTTTTACATGTAATAATAAAAAAGCAACAAAAAAAAACACAAAAAGAGAAAAAAACAGAATCAGTCAAGAATGATAGACTATTAGAGATTGCGACTTGCGCATGTTTGCCTCTCTGATGACGTAGTTTAACCCATGCAAGGGTTGCCTATTCTTTGTATTTTTAAATCATTTAGGGCTTCATTTGTATTGAAAACTTTAATTTGCATGACTAATATTAATGGTCCAAATGAGAATATTTTAAATTTGAAATATGAATATGAGCGTAATAAGTTTAAATGCGTTAATTTTAATGAACTAAAGATGTATGCAAGCATGTCTATATAGGTATAATGGATATAATATTTTTGGAACCAATTAACAATATATTAAGCTGAAGATACCCCAGAAATTAAGATAACACATTCCCGAAGCCGGTGTCAACCTGGCTACTTACTCAATATTGAATTTATAAAAAGCCCTTTTGGAAGCCAAGAACAAATGTTCGATATAATAGTTTTGTTCATTTTTTGCTGTAAATGAGAAAATTTTTATTGAACTTGAGAATTTGCATTTGAAATTGTGAATATATTTTAATTGGAAATGAGAAAATTCCAAATAAAATTTTATTTAAAATTAGTATGAACGTACATACAATACGTACAACATAAATGCATTCATAACGCAACATAAATAAAAATATGGAAAGGTAAATACAAATCTATGCAGGCAATTTTATTAAATAAGTAGCAGAGATATATTCTGGCCTATCTTCCAGACCCAAACTAAACTAATTTAATGTTGTGATATGCAATCTGTGGTAATAACACACGTTTTTAATTTCTTCTTAAAAGCGAGCCTTTGATCTCCGACATTGGAGAAGATTGACGTGTGGTACATTTATCTTTGCCTAAACATTGTTTTTTTCTCCAACCATATAATTTTATTAAATTAAGCACTGCAAGAATGCGCTTTATTTTTAACGCATCGATGAAGCGTTTTAAAAATTAGTTGAATACGATGGTGGTAGAAGGCATTTTCTAAAAACAAATCTTGATTTAATATAAAATATTTTTAATTTCAAATTTTTAATTTTTTTTTGGTTTTTTTCTCAATATCATGTAAAATGTTCTCATTTTTTATTGGAATTTTCTCAATTACAAATAAAAATTCTGAATTTCAAATGAAAATTCCCAGTTTCGTTTGGAATTTTCTCATTAACAATGAAAAATGGCGCAGTAGTATGTTTACGTACCAGAGAATAGCATAATTAGGTTTTATCTTGATTTTATCTGGTGTTAAACTCTTAAGCGATTTTAATGAGTTGAACAAAAATCTGCCTCGAATAAAATTATCTTCGTTTGATCAATGCATGAATTTATACATTGTGAATTTATTCAGTGTGTGAATACTTTTGTCAAAGCTATATCAGTGTTGTCATAAGTTGATAATACAAAGTTTCTAATTGCTTAAAAACAAAGCGCTAGATATTTGAAAAACAACTAAATCACACTACATCATCTAATTTGAATTTTACCCAAAAAAATTTTGTTTTTTTGTATCCATAAACGTTTAAAATAATATTAACTTTCTGTTAATTATGCATAATGCTGAATCAATTTTAACACAATTATTTAAGCATTTATAGCCACAAGAAAACCAGCACTTAGCACTGTTTTTGAAACCTTTAGTGCCAAACAAGAAATATTACAAGAACTATAGCAAGCCTTTGTTATACACGGCTGGCAAAGTTAAAGAGAAACAACTACGTCAACTTACGTTAAACAATGAGCATGGCGCCAATTTTTGTCTGTTATTCTTATTAGGTGCAACATCCCTAAAAAAATAAGACAGTCATTCTCTTACTCTTTGCTTTTTTTGTATGGAGTTTGACACTAAAATTGAAATTATTATTGCTCTAGATTAATTCCTAATTTTGCCGGAAAAGATTTATATGTTATGTGAGATTTGACAACCCTGCACTAAAATCACTTTGACATTTCTCCAAAAAATTAATTTGTCGAATTTCGTTATTTAAAAAGAATTTTTAATTTAAATTTATTAAATATAGTGCAAAAAAATAATAGTCATTATAAAAATTGTGTGCGAAGTGTATTTAAAAGCTATAAGAGCAAAAAAAACTTATTTAAAATTTCGAAGCAAATCGTAAACACGAAGTGTGCAGTGGGGCAATGCATGCAAAACGATCAGAAAAATTCAAGTGAGAAATTGTGCTAAAACTAATTGTGAGCGTGTTCTTAACAAATCTTATTTTAGCTGTGTCCTTTTACTCTTTCCCAAAAAACCATGAAAAACAAAAAAAGCTTCGGATAAAATTTTGCAATCGGCCTGACAGTAATAAAAAATTTTTTTGGTTAAATTAAAAAATATTTTAATATTTGTAAAAACACTTATGTCTTTCGTTGAAACAAATTATTATGTTTATATTTTTATTTAATAAGAATTTTAAAGTGTATTTTTGTCAAAAAATCAAATCCAACAGGACCGAAATAATTTTTGAAGAAAAAAGCAGGCACAATGAAACATCGTAGGATCAAGTAAAGCTCACCATTTTGATAGTATTAAACTATATTTGTTGAATATCATGTTCTCTGTAAATTTTTTTTTTTTAGTAGGACGGTAATTTTTTTAATTTTGATAAAAACGGGTAACAACGATAATTATTATTTTTATAGATAAGTTTAAAAAAATAATATTTTTTATTTTTTGATTTTCATTTTTTCATTTTAACAGTCATTGGTTTTAAATACTTTTGAGGCACACATGTAAAAATAAAAATACCTTTATAAATGCTTTCTTACAATGTAACTTTTTACATTAAAGATTATCTTTTTTTCTTTTCTTGAACAAAATGTACATGAAGGCATTTTTCATGATATATGCATGTAAGTATGAACTTGAATGAAAATTTTCGGTTTTTTACGAACTGTGTAGAAAAGTAGTCACTTCAACTCGTTTTGTCAACAAACAAAAATTTTATTGAAGGAATATTAAAAAAATTGCATCATGTAAATGTAATCTTATAGTTTCGATTTTTTATTGGTTTCAAGTGTTTGTCTATATGAAAAAAGTTTACAAATAAACTACTAAATTTTACGTGTTTTTGTAAAAAAATTAACGAATAGTGTGTGAGTGTTTATATTTAAAACAAAAACAAATGTTTGTTTTTTTTATATATATCCCTGAAGGAAACTTGGGAACAAGTGTCCCCATGTCAACACTTTTATCGACTATTATGTTGCCTTTTTGGCGACATTGTCAACAGTACGTCTACAGTTTTATATTAAACTTTGATAAGAAGAAAAGAGAACTGTCAGCGGCAAATTAATGCTTCAGTTTGCCGTCAAATGCAAAAATGTATCAGCAACATTATGGCCTTTTTTATTTTTTCTGCTGTGCTATAAAAGTGATTTATATACACAAATCATACTTGTTTTCAATGACAGACGCATGTTAAATGTCTATTGCAAAAACACATTGACAATGGTTTAGCTTATCAGTAGTACTGTATACTAAAATTGCTAAAAGGTACACCTGCTGCTAAAAACTTTTTTAAAAATCTCTTGTATATGAACACATATTATTTTTTTCTTACCTAAGGTATGGGTTACCAAGTTTTTGTAAATAAAATCAAAATTTTTAAAACAAACTTTCTTTTTAAATATTTTTAGCATAGCACACAAACGTTTCGTCCATATTATGAAAAATATCTTTATAACGAAGAAATTTTTTAAAAACGCATTAAAAAATTAGATTTATTTTTTGGCCTTAAGTTTTTGTTTGTTAACTTTACTTGAAAATCTGGTCACACCGAATAAAATATATAGGGAGAGAATTTGCTTATTACATTTAAAACAGGAAGATTTTGAAATAAAATTTAAAATATGAAATGGGTAAGCTAGAAGTATTTTGGTTTGTGTGGATAAACCTTAGAATAAGATCGCTTAATGCGGAAATCAAGCAAAACACAAATAACCAAAAACGAAAATTTAGTAAAACAATAAACTAATTTTAAATGTTTTAATTTTTTTTTCTAAATGTTATTTAATATTATAAATTATTTGAACATTTAATTTTTTTATAACACGATTAACAAAAAACAAATTAGAAAACATTTTCTCCAAAAGTTAGGAAATTGTCCCACTGTTATGTTTACATTATTTTTAAATGAGAGACTGTTTCGTGACGTCATTTGACCACATGCGCAGAAAATGCAAGTTTTCAATTTGTTATGTCGTAACCTTGTTATTTATTAATCTTGGAATCAGTCATGTCATTATTATTGAAACACACCCAAAACAAAAATTGTATTAGTATTAGTGTTCATACATATAACAGCGTTGCCATACAAAGCTTAATTTAAACATTTTTAAAATCGCTCCTACGGCTTCCAGGGTTCTCCTACAAAGGTAAAATGTAAGACTGACCTGAATTATTTTTTCCATCTAAACATTTTTGTGAAACATACTTACCCTCTATCTCCAGCCCCTGACATGGTTGCCATACAAAATTTTAAAAAATAAGGTAAAAACCGCTATAACTTCCCCGGACTCGCCCGTAGAGGAAACAAATGTATTACAGACCCCCATTAATTTCTACTCTCAAGCATATTCCTACAATATACTTACCCCCTATCTCCACGCCCTGAGGGGGTTGCCATACAAAATTTACAAAAATGATATGAAAATGCCCACAACTTCTTCAGAGTTGGCCTTAGAGCAATAAAGTGTACGATCGACCCCCATTAGTTTGTCCTCCCAAACATATTCCTAGAACATACTTACCCCCTATCTCCACGCCCTAAGGGGGTTGCCATACAAAATTTACAAAAATGATGTAAAAATTCCCACAACTTTTTCAGATTTGGCCTTAGAGCAATAAAGTGTACGACCGACCCCCATTAGTTTGCCCTCCAAAACATATTCCTAGAACATACTTACCCCTATCTCCACGCCCTAAGGGGGTTGCCATACATGCCCACAACTCCTTCAGAGTTGGCCTTAGAGCAATAAAGGGTACGACCGACCCCTATTAGTTTCTTCTCCCAAACATATTCCTAGAACATACTTACCACCTATCTCCACGCCCTAAGGGGGTTGCCATACAAAATTTACAAAAATGATAAAATGCTCACAACTTCTTCAGAGTTGGCCTTAGAGCAATAAAGTGTACGGCCGACCTCCAATAGTTTGCCCTCCCAAACATATTCCTAGAACATACTTACCCCCTATCTCCACGCCCTAAGGGGATTGCCATACAAAATTTACAAAAAGGATATGAAAATGCCCACAACTCCTTCAGAGTAGGCCTTAGAGCAATAAAGTGTACGACCGACCCCTATTAGTTTCTGCTCCCAAACATATTCCTAGAACATACTTACCACCTATCTCCACGCCTTAAGGGGGTTGCCATACAAAATTTACGAAAATGATAAAATGCTCACAACTTCTTCAGAGTTGGCCTTAGAGCAATAAAGTGTACGACTGGCCCCCATTAGCTTGCCCTCCCAAACATATTCCTAGAACATACGCCTATCTCCACGCCTTAAGGGGGTTGCCATACAAAATTTACAAAAAGGATATGAAAATGCCCACAACTCCTTCAGAGTTGGCCTTAGAGCAATAAAGGGTACGACCGACCCCTATTAGTTTCTTCTCCCAAACATATTCCTAGAACATACTTACCACCTATCTCCACGCCCTAAGGGGGTTGCCATACAAAATTTACAAAAATGATAAAATGCTCACAACTTCTTCAGAGTTGGCCTTAGAGCAATAAAGTGTACGGCCGACCTCCAATAGTTTGCCCTCCCAAACATATTCCTAGAACATACTTACCCCCTATCTCCACGCCCTAAGGGGATTGCCATACAAAATTTACAAAAAGGATATGAAAATGCCCACAACTCCTTCAGAGTAGGCCTTAGAGCAATAAAGTGTACGACCGACCCCTATTAGTTTCTGCTCCCAAACATATTCCTAGAACATACTTACCACCTATCTCCACGCCTTAAGGGGGTTGCCATACAAAAT
This sequence comes from Melanophora roralis, assembly GCA_963583895.1. Classification (NCBI taxonomy): domain Eukaryota; kingdom Metazoa; phylum Arthropoda; class Insecta; order Diptera; family Rhinophoridae; genus Melanophora; species Melanophora roralis. The sequence continues at coordinate 58,207,415 of OY757189.1, read as the reverse complement.
TTACAAAAATGATAAAATGCTCACAACTTCTTCAGAGTTGGCCTTAGAGCAATAAAGTGTACGACTGGCCCCCATTAGCTTGCCCTCCCAAACATATTCCTAGAACATACGCCTATCTCCACGCCTTAAGGGGGTTGCCATACAAAATTTACAAAAAGGATATGAAAATGCCCACAACTCCTTCAGAGTTGGCCTTAGAGCAATAAAGTGTACGACCGACCCCTATTAGTTTCTGCTCCCAAACATATTCCTACAATATACTTACCACCTATCTCCACGCCCTAAGGGGGTTGACATACAAAATTTACAAAAATGATAAAATGCTCACAACTTCTTCAGAGTTGGCCTTAGAGCAATAAAGTGTACGACCGACCCCCATTAGTTTGCCCTCCCCAACATATTCCTTAAATTTACTTACCCCCTATCTCCACGCCCTAAGGGGGTTGCCATACAAAATTTACAAGAAATTATATGGAAATGCCCACAACTTCCTCAGAGTTGGCCTTAGAGCAATAAAGTGTACGATTGACCCCCATTAGTTTCTTCTCCCAAACATATTCCTAGAACATACTTACCACCTAACTCTACGCCCTAAGGGGGTTGCCATACAAAATTTACAAGAAATGATATGGAAATGCCCACAACTTCCTCAGAGTTGGCCTTAGAGCAATAAAGTGTACGATTGACCCCCATTAGTTTCTTCTCCCAAACATATTCCTAGAACATACTTACCACCTATCTCCACGCCCTAAGGGGGTTGCCATACAAAATTTACAAGAAATGATATGGAAATGCCTACAACTTCCTCAGAGTTGGCCTTAGAGCAATAAAGTGTACGACCAACCCCCATTAGTTTCTTCTCCCAAACATATTCCTAGAACATACTTACCACCTATCTCCACGCCCTAAGGGGGTTGACATACAAAATTTACAAAAATGATAAAATGCTCACAACTTCTTCAGAGTTGGCCTTAGAGTAATAAAGTGTACGACCGACCCCCATTAGTTTTCCCTCCCAAACATATTCCCAAAATTTACTTACCCCCTATCTCCACGTCCTAAGGGGGTTGCCATACAAAATTTACAAAAAGGATATGAAAATGCCCACAACTTCTTCAGAATTAGTCTTATAGCAATAAAGTGTACGACCGACCCCCATTAGTTTCCCCTCCAAAACATATTCCTAGAATATACTTACCCCGTATCTCCACCCTCTAAGTGGGTTGCCATATAAAATTTGTAAAAATTAGGATAAAAACCCCTACAACTTCCCCGTCACCCGTGGAGCGTTAAAAAATGACACCGACCCCTATTTAAAAATTAGAAATATTTCATAAGTAAAAAAATGGTTAAAAATAAAAAAAAGTTTGGGATTGCGAAAGGTCAATGTGAAGGGTATATAAGATTCGGCACAGCCGAATATAGCGCTCTTACTTGTTTTAATTTCTTTTTTTGTCAACGACAAATAGACAGAAATTATTAAAGTTCATTTTGCACCGTGTCATGTGCGAACTATATGCTAATTTTTATTTATTGTTGAACTGATTGTTTTTAATACAAATTTTTGCTTAAAATAAATTTTTTTTCAATTTAAATATTATTTTTTAGGAATAAACTTGGAAATCTGTTTGTTACTACTTTTGACTTTTTTTTTATTAAATAAAAAAGTATTTAAAATCATAAGTTTTAAGTGTTGACGATTTCCAAGAGTTGTTTTTGACGATTTTTTTAAGGATTTTACGATATTGGACCAAAATTATCTGGCAAGTATTTAGGTCACCTATAATCAAATACAGTGTTGCCCATTAGTTTGGTTCGAACAGGTGCTTTCTGTGGCTGAGGTTAAGTTACGTATAAATAAACCTTTAAGAAGTATTTATTCCTTAAAGTTATTTTTAAATGAAGAAACAGCTAAATTGTAGTAAAATTAATTTTTTTACTGGTTTTGACAGTTATTCACAAAAACGACTACACAAAAATGCTGATTTTCAGTTGGAGTTAATTTTTTCAGTTGATTTAAAAAAAAGCAAAAGCGCTATATTCGGCTGTGCCGAATCTTTAATACCCTTCACATGGGCCCAATGAAATCCCGAAATTTGATTTTTATCCATGTATTTTTATATGAAGCATTTCTAATTTTTAACAATGCACAGTTCAATGACACCGAAAGTGGCGATTAATTCATGGAAGCCGTAATATAAATTTTTTTAAAAATTTTTTTTTTCAAATCGTTAAATATGCATAAAAAGGCATATTCTGAAAAAAAGATACACGGAAAAATTTTTTTTTACGATTTTATAGGCATTTTTATTTTTCGGAAAATTATAGTTTGTTTCAGAATTTTCGCCGTTATTTTAAAATGGAAAGTGATTTTTTTTAAAAATGAGAAGCAAACAAAAGCTTATATTGTCTTCTTTCTATAAAATAAAAAAATAAATATATATTTTGCATATATATGAATATAAAATTAATTTAAAGTCTGAATTTGGGTTTTGAAGGATTTCGAGAATTTTACAACTTTTTTAAAAAAGTAACGAAATAAATTTTTATAATTTTTTGTTGATTTATCAATAAATGTCATCCACTTAAAAAGAAACCATATTATGTTCATCTTCACCTTCATCATCATAATCTTCGCTATCATTACTCTCACTTTCATGTATTTCTTGAAAATTAAAAGGCGATAGCAAAAGCTGTAGTTCGGAATTTGATAATTGTTGCTTTTCTTTCCGCTCATTTTGTTTATTAATACTAGATATGAATGAATCTGAACTGGGAAAAAATCTATTTAAAATATCTTCATTCGACTTTTCTTAGCTGCATTTGCGAGCAAAATGTTCCCTTTAATTTTTAAATCCTTATTTTTGGCTTCCTGAGCTTTTTCTGAAAGTTCTGCAATCGGTAAAAGGGTATATTTTATGATTTCGGGATCATGAATTAAAAATTTATGTATTGTAGGAGTCATACAAAACCATTTTAACACTCTCGTGAATAAAGATGACTGAAACTTGTTCATGCACCTATCTCCGAAAACAATAACAACAATAGTAAACATTGATGAATGACTATAGCAAAACAAAATACACGTTAGTTTTGTTAAATACATGACTTTGAAAAAACACGACTTCAAACAGAAAAATGTTAATAGCAAAAAACTGAGCAACAAAAACGCAAATTGTCTTTTTTGTATTATCAAGCTAAGATTTTATTCTTTTAGAAAATATAAGACTCAAAACCCAACCTTAACTAACTTAGAAGTTATGGTTCACGAAACATCAAAAATAGGCCAACTGTGGACCTTTTTCAAAAAAATCGTCAAAAATATTTTCACACATATTTTCAAAAACACTACATCATTGAAGGTTCTATTCTTAAAATAACACTTTTTTAACGCTAAATTTGGAAATTACGGACTCGTTTAATGCAAAATTTTACTTTTTTCGCTTTTTGAAAAAAATTGCAAAAAATTTTGTATTTTGACACGTCACTATGGAGTCAGCTGACAAGATAGATGCTTAAAAATTTACACAGTGATGTAGAATTTTATCTAGTTTTATCCGATACCAAATATTAATACAAAAACTTAATTTTAAAAATTCAATTATGCGTCACTTTCGAACCATTTCAACTCAACGTGCAATGTAAGGGGCTAGAGATAGGGGTAGAGTATATTTTACAAATATTTTTGAGAGGAAAAACTAATTGTGGTTGGTCTTGTATTTTACTCTCTTAGGAGCACCCTGGAAGCTGTGGGTGCAATAAAGCGAAGATTCAATAATAAAATATGAAAAAAAAGTGTGGCAACCGTGTTAGGTAGCGGAGATGGTGTAAGTATGTTCCGCAAAAATGTTCGTGGGAAAAAATTATTAAAAGTCGGTCCATAATTGCAAATAATACGGGGCAACTCTGGGCCAGTTGTAGAGGTTTTTATGTGCCAGTTTTAGAAAAATAAACTAGATAGTCTTGGTTTTTGGCTTAAATCTTGGTCAGTTATTGGGCGATGGCTGGATTGCAATGGCGACTTGCTCGCAGTTATTTTTATTAATTCTAACTACTTGCAGATCTATGTGGCATCGGGGGGCCCTCAAAAGTTGATTTTAACCATAACACGGACAAATGGACATCGCTAAATCGACTTTTCTATTTATAAAGACCAAGAAAATATATACTTTATGAGGTTTAACATGGATATTAAAGAAATTACAAATGGAATGACAAACTTATATATACCCTTATAACTTATGTATATGAAGGGTGAAAAAAAAAAATCAAACGACTATCATGGGTAGAATTTGTTGTTATTTTTTTCTGAAAATTTTCGTTTACAGTAAAGTTGTAAACAAAAAACAACAAAATTTGTTATATGCTTTTTATTTTCCGTTGTTTCGTTTCAAGACACTAATTTCAATAACCTTCGATTTAGCCAGGGTATATCAGGTAGAAGCTATTCTACAAAAACAACTAAACCGTCATAAGAATGTCAAAGACAAATAACAAAAACTCACAAAATCTTTTTTCTTCTTTTTAAACTTTTCTTACAATACTGCAGTTGTTTTTTGTAAAAAAGGAAGAAAATACATAAACATAAACAAAATTTTACATTAATATAACGAAATACCGTTACTCAGGTGATTATCTGAGGCTACCTTATATACGTGTACCCTGGTTTTAGCGTACAAAAAATAAATTCCGTTTGCATTTATGGATAACATGTAAGTTAAATAGGTGATTTTTACAGGCAAAAACACTACTACCGTTCAATGAGTACTGATAATTAAAACAAGTGTCTGTGCCCATGTTCTGTAACTCTCGCCTCGAAAAACTTTTCACTTGAAAACATGCAAAATGAAACAAAATCGCTACAAATCGACACAAGCAGCTGACTTTTCTCACTAGACTGTTTCTGTAACTTTTCATGCGAAAACCATCTATCACGTAAGGCAATTACTCGTTAAAGACAAGAAAAAGTGTTTCTGTAAAGTCTTAAGGCGAGAACTTTTCACTTTAAACTGTCCAAAATTCTCACAAATAAAAAGACCGCGAGATAACATCATTTGAAGAAAAAATTGAATAAAATAAATAAAATGAGTAACAAAAATGTAGAAAAGGTAAGTGTAAATGTTTTTTGTTATTTAAAAATTATTTAAATTTTGTGAATTTTAGAAAAACATGCGAGTTTCCAAGCAGCAAAAAGAAAAATTAGTGGAGTTCATGTCAACTCACTTAGAATTTGCCAGGGGCAGTTTGGAGGGCTAAACTCCAATATCAGTTCAAAGAAGCTATGGGAAACATTGAGCCTGCAGTTAAACTCAATTGGTGGGAGCGGCAAGACCATGAACAGTGGAAAAAGGTAGTTGTGTATGTTTAGATAGTAGACAAGTAGGCACTACGCACCGCAAAACTATGAAATTAAAATGTGCTAATACATTACAATTATGTTTAGACGAGTGATTTATGTTTATGAATGGTCACTTTTAAGTTTATGCGGTTTAATATGATTTGCAAAAGTAGTATAAACAAAAAAAGCATTTTTCAAATTTTACTTGCATATACAGCGCAAACTGTATGTTGGTTTAAATAGTAAAGGCCAAAGAAAATCAATGATACTTGAAAGATTTATAAATCTTGTAAAACAAACTAATCATGTATTACATATATTACAGTGCTGGACAGATTTACAGGCAAGAGTAAAAAAGCTAGTGAATTCAAGAAGAGCATTCATGAACAAAACCGGAGGCGGAAGCTAAATTGAGATACATAGAGATTTAAATTCCCTGGAAGATTAAATTTTAAAAATTGAAACTATCGATGCCGTAGATGGTGATTCACGAACCCCAGTGTCGGGAGTTGGAGATACATAGTCAAAATGTTCAGATAGCTTATTGTTTTAAAGTATACATTAGTATGTTTTAGAAAATTTTTAACTATTATTAATATATTTCAGAAATCACTTTTTTCAATTGAAATTTTGGAGGATGAAAATTTACCCACTCCAGCAAAAAAAAACTAAAACTTCTACTTCTAGCAAAATTGTTTCCAAATATAGAGAATCTTTGGAAGAAGCAAGGCTCATGACAAAAACTGTATTGGAAAAACTAAATAAAATTGAAAATCAAAATGCAACGATATTAAAAAAGTAGAGGCACTAGAAGAGGTTATAAACAATTATCCAAACTTTTTGTAGCAATTAAAATATTTTTTCTGTTTCAAATTTTATTTCTTTTAATATTTCGAAATTAAATTTCAGAAATATGTGTTATTTTTTATAATGTTTTTTAATTTAATTATATTTTTAAAAATGAATTGGTCTTAAGTAACTTTTTGTTAAACTATGTTATATAACATTTATATATGCTTAGAATTTATTTCTTAAGATTAAATAAATAATAATAATAATATTAATAATAATAATTTTAGAAATAATATACATATACCGAGGTTTTTGTATCTTGCTAACATTTTGAAAAACACAAAGTACAAACTTTAAATTAATTTTTACTTTATATTATGTTTTCTTATGTTATGTTATGTTATGTGTTGTTTTGTTTTTTTAAAAAAATAAAGACTGATGTTTAAAAAATAAAGTTTGATTTTGGTTTCTAAGAAGTCTGTCTGTTTAATCTTTCCTTTAATACGTTTCTTATATGCACGTGTAGCTTCACGAAACGTTTTTTCAACATCGTTGCCTACATCGTCAATTGTGTTAAATAAAGTAAATATATCTCGATCAATTAAATCGTCTGTAATCAAACCATTTTCCAATCGAAAATTATGAAGAACTGGGCATGCATTTATTATTTTGCCGGCTGCTTGTGGTGTGGTGTGGTGTGACAACCAATCTGCAAGCATCTAAACCCTAGTTGGGCATTTTGCTTTGCCGCGCAAATTTCCTCTTTTATCTTAACCCTTTCGGTATTTTGATGCCATATGGCATCATGGGTTTTTAAAGACCTGTAATTTTGGTTAATTCCGACAAAAATTATTTTTTTTGATGAAGTATTGTGCTCTGAACTTTATAAAACATTATCTTGACAAAATTTTTATGTATTTTCGTTACTATGAAATAAAACACCACTATTTTGAAACTCCTCTAAGTAATTGAGTCTTAAGGTTGAAAAACGTGAATTGTTAAACATTATATTTTGAAAAATTAAAAAAAAAAAAAAACATGAAATTTATTTGCAGAAGTATGCAAAAAGACTTCATTTATAAATAATATTAACTGTAAAATTTGTAAAACCCTTAATATAGCCGTATGGCATCAAAAGCTACTCAAAGGAGCTAAAGTGTATAACAAAAAGTAACGACTTTTTACGTTTGATAAATAAGATCAACTCCTTTGAGTGACACAGTAAAGAAGTAAATATGCCAAACAAAATTAAGGACTGTGAAATTGAAAAGATTTTAAATAATTTTGAGGAGTCGGATATTTCTAATAACGAGGACTCTGATAATTCCGACATATTAGACGACCTAATGAAAGCCTTGAAGAAATATAATTCTTTTGTTATGGAAGAGCTATCTCAACAGAATCCGGTTGATATTAATTTAGAAGATATTAGCGATAATTATATACAAGAAGAGTTCGTAGATGAGGAAGTAGCGTTTAAACCATCAAAGAAGCTTGACAGTTATAAATGGAAAAAGGTAAAGTGGTCCACCCCAGATGCGGACTTCGAGCAACATTTACCCAAAAGTAGTATAAAGACTCCTATGCAATATTTTTTGGAGTATTTTACGCAGGAGCTTCTTACTGAAATCGTCACATCATAAAAATTAAGCATCGCTCATGAACACGGCGACACCTATTAATATTTCCAGTGAAGAGTTAATTCAATTTATTGCTCTCGAAATAATGATCGGTTCAGTTGGTTATCCTCGTCTAAAAATGCACTGGTCGAAAGCAACCGAAATTCCTTCTTTTCGTCACTGTATGTCAAGGAGCCGATTTTATTCTCTGCGTAATAGTTTGAAATTCACTTCAAGTTCAAATAAAAATGATAAGTTTTACAGGGTTCGACCTCTATTGGATGTTTTCTACAAGAAGCTGTACTCCTTACCAAAAGATGAAAATCTCTGTGTGGACAAAATGATGGTACCTTTTAAAGGAAAATCCGCCTTTAGACAATATATACGCACGAAACCCATTAAATGGGGCGTGAAAATATTTTGCCTTTGCAGATCAAAAGGAATAATCTATGATTTAGAAATTTATCAAGGAAAGAACACCATTATTGGGGGAAAAAAATTTGGGTTCTGTTCCGATATTGTCATTCATTTGACAAAAACAGTTCCCGTATACAAAAACTTTAAAATTTTTTTTGATAATTTTTTCAGAACATTTGCTTTAGTGCGCTATTTGAAAGAACGTGGGGTATGGGCAACAGGAAACATCAGAACAAATGGAATAGGAAAAATTCCGCTTCAACCTGAAAAGGACCTAAAAAAACTGGGCGAGGTAGCTTTGACTATCGCGTTGAACGAACCGACAATTTTATCGTAGTAAGATGGCTTTACGGCGATATTGTACAGCTTGTATCAACAATTTGCGGTCCAGAGCTCGTCAACTTTGTGAAACGTTTTTGTACGGCAGAAAAAAAGGTAACTGAAATTGAACAACTAAATCTGGTTTCCATGTACAACCAAAACATGGGCGGTGTTGATAAAACAGATTTTCTGCTTTCCCTTTATCGTATTTCAATTAGGTCCAGAAAATGGACTTTGAAAAATTTTTGACCACTTTATTGATATGGCCATATGCTGGAGAACAAAAATGATTGCAAAACCAATAAGCTCAAAAAAAAAGATTACATAGACCTATTAGAATTTCGGAATGATCTATTAGATGCACTTCTATCTTTTGCAGCCCAAAAAAGCAATTGGCGTAAACGTGGCCGTCCAACGAAGTCACCACATGAAAACAGTCCTTCAACTTCGGAGAGAAGTAGTTCAACTACATTCAAAATGAAGTGCGAAGTGTCTCCACCTGTCTCTATTAGGTATGATAGTATAAATCATTGGCCGGAGTACACACCAGGGAAAGTGAGATGCAAGGCAAAAAATTGCTCATCATATTCAAGATACAAATGTACTAAGTGCAATATCCATTTGTGCATTCCAAATGCCTCCCGAAACTGCTTTAAACTTTACCATGCAAATTGGAATTAAATTTTGAACTTTTTATATACATACTTATGAATGAACTAAATTTTTTTATTTATATTATTTTTTGTACATATCTTTGTGTTAATAATTTTTTTAAGTTTGTGATATTTAAAATAAATTGAATAAGTAAAACATAATGTAAATATATCCTACTATGCCACCAAAAATAGTGTTTTTTTCACTGTTGAGTACAAATGATGCCATGTGGCATCATTCCTAAAAACCACTTTGGGGTAAATTTTTTGAAAAAAGAAAAAAAACCGAAAATTATTAAAAATAATATAGGCCAGATAATAAAAAAATTGAATTTTTAAATTAAAAATCAAAAAAGATGTACCGAAAGGGTTAACTACACGTATACAAAGCATTAGAAAATTTTAGTCAGTCTCAGATCATAAACAAAATAGCATTAGTAAAGGTATTGTTATACAGGCACTCGTTTACCTGAACAAGTAAAATTAGATTTTCGTCGTCCATTTTTATTTTAATTTGCACGAAAACTTTAAATTTATAAATTAATTAAAAACTTATTTTATTTGACTAGTTTATTTTTGATTTTGGTATGAAAAACAAACAGCTGTTTAAAAGACAGTGATGGGAATTAAAATTTTTCAAATGGGTTTTCGTTATGAAGAGAAAGTACCTAATGACATTAGAGAATATTTTGTGTCTATTTTTATGTATGTCTATAAATATGTTTTATTTATTACTAGCTGACCCGGTGAACTTCGTACCACCTACCAATTATTGAATATATGGATTTTTTAAAAAAAGTTCAAAGTTTATGTAGTCAAATAGTTCATTGAAATATATTTATAAAGAAAACAAAAATTCAAAAAGATTACAAAAATAAGGCGTTTCAGGTAAAAGCTGTTAAGAAAGCTATGTGTTTTCGTGCATGGGTTATGTTTAGGTTAATTCCCTTCAGTGCAGTACCTTGTGATATAAGAAAATTTTCGTTTTGTTATTAGGCGCAAGTACAAATAAAGCAGATGGTTTGCTCACACGTGAACATGCAACGTATATTTGGCCATGAGAAAAACATGTATTTTCTAAATTAAGACCACAAATACTCAAGGATTGTCCTTGTGATTTGTTAATCGTCATTGCGAATGCAAGACGAATAGGAAATTTAATTCGCTTGAACTCAAAAGGCATATCGGTTGGTATCATCAGAATTATCGGTATGAGAACTTCTTCCCCTTTGAATTTTCCTCTAAGTATAATTGCGTGAATAACATGAAATATAAGTTTTGTTATTACCAAACGCGTTCCATTGCAAAGTTTTGGTTGGTTTAAATTTCAAAGCACGATAACTACCGAGCCAACCTTCAGTTGTAAGTTGTGCGGGGGTAAGCCAGGCACATCCAAGGAGTTAAGAACTTCAGTTGGATAGTTTGTGGCTTCATCTTCGTTTGTTACACAATCAAAAGATTTAAAAGAATGCAGAGTACCAACGATTTGATTCTGAACTATTTACAAAGTTTAAATCATCAACATCTATATTTTTCCCGTTAGCAATTATGTTGGAAAATACTTTCCAACTCTTCTTTTGACGATACAAAATTACAAAAATTTTGAGGAAACGAAATCAATCCGTTTGATTCGTCGACAGGAATACGGCCATTACCGATAGTCAACAATTGGTTGGAGAAATCTTGAGGTGATATATCGTTGAGAAATGTAACTTTCATGTTTTCTGTCATCTGCAGTATCTTTGGAAAACGCCACAGACTTGAGGATTTAGCGCAAGCATTTTTTTGATCAGCCGCCGTCGATCTTGGAATGACTGGCAGACAGTAAAATCATTGCACCTCCAAAACATCTTGGGTCACTGCGCAGATAATGATTTTACACGCTACTAAAACTTTGAACATGACGAAGTTTTTCGCAATGATATATATTGGTTGCTCTATATTTTGAAGGTTTAATGGCAATTCAAGCGCTGAGTGAGTTGTGCGGCATCCTTCTTACAATGTGGCCGCTATTCCAGATGAAGCTTCGGCTGCAGCAATGTTGGATCTCGCACGAACAGTGGCTAAAATCAATGACATGACGAATGTCTTCCCAGTTCCACCGGGGGCATCCAAGAATAGAAAACACCGTTTCCATCATCAATTGCCTTCAATATTATATCATAGACTTCTTTCAAACATTAATTTGAAATAATATGACTAACAAACTGCCGCAAATAAGGTAACACATGTCTTCAATTAAGAGCAAGTCCTGGTTATGCATCTTCGCATTGACTTCAAGATTTGGATTTCTCGAGCAGACACGATATTGATGTAAAATGTCTTTTGACATATTGTCCTTGTATTTGTTCCACAGGTCACTTGGATTTGACGGGAAGCATGTCAAAATTATAATATCAAGTAATGTTCGTATCTGGCTTGGATATGCAGATATAATTGCCTCAGCGCTTATCGTATCCCAATGAGTATCGTTTTCAAACAAATTGAGTTCTTGACACGCAGCACGAAATGTTGGGCAGACTATACCATAAACAGTACGAAATGCTGCAAATGATGTTGGACCACGAACATTCACCAGCAACAACCGCAATAAAAACATTCTTCAGATGAACTGTATAAATGCAACCGAAAGCATCACTTAAACGCACATCCGGATGCCCAGGAACCATATTGCCTTTCTTTTGACGTTAACATTTTTTTGAAGAAGCGTTCCAAGTGTAATACCGTGGCATCTCCGAGTAAAGTTTGTGCAAACGGATCGCTTTGACAAACAGCAAAGAAACTTGTCAATGTTGCCGCTGGAGGTATTTCAGCACGTTGAACAACATTTGTCGCAGTGAAACTTACTCGTTGGCCATTCTCGAGATGCACTGCTAAATGTGCAACAGTGGGATGAATAGGAAATGAGCAATACGCCACGCCGCCTCATTTCAGTTCACATATCGCCCAACTTGATAACTTGTAATTTTGTCGTTGCCATTGGAGGTTTGGATGCTAAAAACAGCCATATCGCTGCTTTTCGTGACATATTTGCAGATGTACTTGATCGACTTCACTGAATTAGAATATTCAACATTTCAATGTGTCTTAAATGATTTGGAAAGAAATGGCGAACATGGCACAGTCCAACTGTTGTCAATCACAAAATCGTTTCCTTTTACTTTCTTTGTAATAGTTTGACCGTTGTCATTGGGCCATCAACGCCGATACAGTGGCTAACCGTCATGGCCAGTGATAGTTTCCGCCGTCAATTTTCGTGGATAATGTTTGGAACACTTGCCGTTCACCATGCACGGAGATTGGGGGTTGATGGTGCCACACGGTCCATGAATAATATTTGTAATTACAACATCATGTAGTTCTAGATCTGTATCGGGATCAGGAATCTCGGCACTTATAATATAATCTATCTGGTCTGGTCGAACTTTTTCGACTAACCAAATAAGAATGTGTGCATGCGGCAAGCCTCGTTTTTGCCATTTTATTGAATACATCCAGCATCGAGTATCTCCGAACACGTATTGCCTAACAATATATATAATTAGCAAACGAATTTTTACCTAAACACACACAATTCACGAAACATTATCCTTAATAGCATGTCAATAACGTTATAAACATGTTTTTTTTGTTTCTTTGATAATTACTGAAAATTACTGATAAATCGTGAATAGAAAAGCTGTAGCCAATCGCATCTTTCATGATGGGAAGCTATTACCAAGAAAAACTTCACAAACAGTTCAGTTTATAATGGCTTCATTATTTTGTAGCCCTTGTAAATATTTTTTTTATTTTTTTAAATGTTTGTTGTGATTACAAAACAATGTATAGAAAAAAATTGCGTTAATGACTTGCTAACTGAAAGACAGATTCATCATTGCATAGCCTAAATGCTTAGGGCAAGACTTGAAATATATATTGGTTGATTTTGTAGCTTCTGAGCTAAAAAAAGAAAGAATTATAATATAATTTACGCTCGACAGGTTTCAAAGTTATGAATGCCTTTTTAGTACTTTTTTTGAAATATAAGACCACCAGAGGCGAGAGGGGGTAAAAAACCTTATTCTGAAACTAATTATATCCATTTTGTACCTTCGGAACCGAAAAAGATAAAAAGGGGCTCAAATTATATATTGTTATTGCGTTCGACAGTTCTCGAAAAAATATGTATATAACATTTTGATAATTTTGATCCTAAGGGGTAAAAGGGGAAAAACATTTTATTGGTAATTTTTAAGTTATTTTTGTTACTTTTAAACTAATAATTTAAATTGTGTTCAACTGGTTTAAGAAAAATATGAACACGTTTTTTGAAGTTTTTTTACAGTTATTGGGAGGTGCCATGCCCATTATTCTCTTTTCTCCTAAGTATATTAGCAAACATAAACATCCATAGACAATTTTGAGACTCCAGCTATAAGATTTATTGAAGTACATGTAAAAAAAAAACAATGGTATGGGAGGTGCCACACTAAAAAGTTTGGAGACCTTAGCTGTCACAGTTAATGATATACACCATGCTATTATAGGTTCCACACCCATAGTTCACTTCCTGCCTATACTCATCTTAGTTGTGCAAATTAGCATAATAAATATCCATACTAAATTTGGAGATTTCAGCTGTTACATTTATTGACATATGTATATATGTAAAAGATTTTTTTCTTGTAAAGGAGGTGCCACGGCTATTAATATCTTCACGCCCAAACTCAGCTTAATTGTAAACACTAACATTATAAACACCTACACAAAATTTGGAGACCATTATAAACATCTTTACAAAGTTTTGAGAGTTCAACTGTTACAGTTATTGAGATATATAAAAAAACCTATTTTTGTTGTATGGGAGATGCAACGCCCATTTCTTTTTTCCCGCCCATACAGAGCACAATTATGCATATTAGCTCTATAAACATCCGCACGAAGTTTGGAGACTTCAGCTATTACAGTTGTTGAGATATATTCAAAAAACTATTTTCGTTGTATGGAAAGTGCCACGCCCATTTATTTCTTTTCGCCTATAAAAAGCTCAGTTATGCACATTAGCACTATAAACATCCGTACGAAGCTTGGGGACTTCAGCTATTACAGTTTTTAAGATATATACAAAAAACTATATTTGTTGTATGGGAGTTGCCACGCCCATTTATTTCTTTCCGCCCATACAAAGCTCAGCTATGCATATTAGCACTATAAACATCCGTACGAAGTTTGGAGATTTCAGCTATTACAGTTGTTGAGATATATACAAAAAACTATTGTTGTTGTATGGGAGGTGCTACGCCCATTTATTTCTTTCCGCCTATACAAAGCTCAATTATGCATATTACCACTGTTAACATCCGTACGAAGTTTAGAGACTTCAGCTATTACTGTTATTGATATATATGCAAAAAACCATTTTCGTTGTATGGGAGGTGCCAAGCCCATTTATTTCTTTCCGCCCATACAAAGCTCAGCTATGCATATTAGCACTATAAACATCCGTACGAAGTTTGGGGACTTCAGCTATTACAGTTGTTGAGATATATACAAAAAACTATTTTCGTTGTATGAAAGGTGCCACGCCCATTTATTTATTCCCGCCTATACAAAGCTCGATTATGCATATTAGCACTATAAACATCCGTAGGAAGTTTGGAGATTTCAGCTATTACAGTTATTGAGATATATACAAAAAACTATTTTCGTTGTATGGGAGGTGCCACGCCCATTTATTTCTTCCCGCCCGTACAAAGCTCAATTATGCATATTAGCACTATAAACATCTGTACGAAGTTTAAAGACTTCAGCTATTACAGTTATTAAGATATATACAAAAAACTATTTTCGTTGTATGGGAGGTGCCACGCCTATTTATTTTTTCCCGCCCATACAAAGCTTAATTATGCATGTTAGTACTATAAACATCCGTACGAAGTTTGGAGACTTCAGCTATTACAGTTATTGAGAAATATACAAAAAACTATTTTTGTTGTATGGGAGGTGCCACGCCCATTTATTTGTTTCCGCCCATAATCATCTCAATTATGCACATAAGTAAATAACTTCCCTGTACCAAATTTGGAGACTTCAGCTATAATAGGTATTGAGGTATGTGAAAAAAACTGTTCAATTTGTATGGGAGGTGCCACGCCCAGTCGGAATTTCCAAAAAATAATAAGCCTAAAACGCATTCCCAGATATCGGGTATGTCTTTTTTTCAAGTTTCATTTAAATCGGTCCAGCCGTTTTCGAGTTATAAGCGGTGTCACTAACAAAAAAAAATTGTTCTTTTATATATAAGAATTTAGCATCTACAATTTAAATATAATAACCAAATTATAGGTCATTAGTATATGTGTATACCCAATAATAGATTTCTATACAATTTAAATCCTTATATATTTTACATTTATTATACACAATATATGTACTAAACGTATGCGCAAGACGCTTAAAAGTCTCCAGTTGTGCATTTTTTTCAAGCGAAAATAATTATTATAGTGGTACTTATCTGTAAAGCAAGTATAGCGAAAAAAGACAAAAACAATACTGAAAAAAGCATTATATAAAGTTAAATAATAGACAATACTATCAAGTGTACAAAGAAAATACCTAAATCTTAATAGTTCACAAATCAACATTTCAAAAATGCGTGAAATAAAATAAAAAAAAGAAACACGCAAAGTACTAATTGTTATTTTATCTTTCTTTCGCATATAAAAGTATATAAAAAAAGTACCATGAAAAAGAGCAAAAATACCCTCAAATTATAAAACAAACAAGAAGCCCATCACTGGCATACAAATGTCACGCAACAACGTAAGGAAATTCTATTTTAAGGCTGGATTAGCCGAGCGCAACCGTACTGTAATGTATCAGCTGTTGGCTTTTGGCTTATGAGAAGCAATGCAAAAGCTTAGCGAAAAAAAACGTACTGTAACCGCAACGTACCATTCTGTATAAAATAGAATTTCCTTACGTTGTTGCGTGACATTTGTATGCCAGTGATGGGCTACTTGTTTGTTTTATAATTTGAGGGTATTTTTGCTCTTTTTCATGGTACTTTTTTTATATACTTTTATATGCGAAAGAAAGATAAAATAACCATTAGTACTTTGCGTGTTTCTTTTTTTTATTTTATTTCACGCATTTTTGAAATGTTGTTTTGTGAACTATGAAGATTTAGGTATTTTCTTTGTACACTTGATAATATTGTCTATTATTTAACTTTATATAATGCTTTTTTCAGTATTGTTTTTGTCTTTTTTCGCTATACTTGCTTTACAGACAATTACCACTATAATAATTATTTCCGCTTGAAAAAAATGCACAACTGGAGACTTTTAAGCGTCTTGCGCATACGTTTAGTACATATCGAGCCTTTGGTGCAATACCGTAGTAACTCAAAATTTGAATTTTTTAAGCTGGGTATGCAGAAATTATCTTTGGGGAAACATCTATCTAAAAAAAAAAAATGATTCCACCCCTAACTGTTCAGATTCTACAGCTAAAAATGTCTTTATTGCCTCTAGGTATTTCCAACAATATTTATTTGCAATAATATAATAATTTCCTTTATGACAAGAAATTTACTAACAGAAAACAATTTACGAAAAAAGTATATAGCAATATTATTTTTTGCTATGTTTTAGGCACAGAAACACAACTGCATAATTTGATTTCTTTTTTACTTGTTCGTATTGTTTCATATTACAACTTTGTTAGAAAAAAAATAGTTAAAAGTTTATTTGATATAACGATATATTTCGAATTAATTTTTAAGTTTGTCATAGGTTTCGTGACAATAACGATACATCATTGATAGGTTGATACAAAGTACTTAAATATAAATAAATATTTCATATTTTTAATAATTTTTGGCCTTTTTTTATTTAAAAACATTCCTTTTTATTTAAAAACTTGTAAAAAAATAACTTTAGTAAACGAAAATACTATCAAAAATATGGTTCAAAAAATCAAATGCATTTTTCTCAGTTCACGATTTTTTGAATTACTACGGTATTGCACCAAAGGCTCGATATATTGTGTATAATAAATGTAAAATATATAAGGATTTAAATTGTATAGAAATCTATTATTAGGTATACACATATACTAAATAAACTATAATTTAATAAAAATAAAACATATTTATAGCCATACATAAAAATAGACACAAAATATTCTCTAATGTCATTAGGTACTTTCTCTTCATAACGAAAACCCATTTGAAAAATTTTAATTCCCATCACTGTCTTTTAAACAGCTGTTTATTTTTCATACCAAAATCAAAAATAAACTAGTCAAATAAAATAAGTTTTTATTTAATTTATAAATTTAATGTTTTCGTGCAAATTAAAATAAAAATGGACGACGAAAATCTAATTTTACTTGTTCAGGCAAACGAGTGCCTGTATAACAATATCTTTACTAATGCTATTTTGTTTATGAATGCAAAAAAATATGTCACGTTTTTAAATATTCTATAACTGCACCAACGTGCTTACAGTACGTAACATTACAGTACGGTTGCAGCAACGCTCGGCTAACTAAGGCTTTATACAGAATCGTACGTTGCGGTACGTTTTTTTTCGCTAAGCTTTTGCATTGCTTCTCATAAGCCAAAAGTCAACAGCTGATACATTACAGTACGGTTGCGCTCGGCTAATCCAGCTTTCAGACGTTCAACACAATTTCTTGCCTATGCGTGAATGTAATTAAAATTTCGTTCATCACCATTTGCTGATGAACGATATGGTGTTATTAGCCATGGGCGTAGAGGATAGCCGGAGTCACCTAAATATTATATGTGCAAAAGATATGAATATGAAGAAATTAGATATATATCGCTTGCTTATCACGCAAAGGCTTTATGTTCATATATTAAAATTTTATAGAGGGGACAAGAAAAACCAAACTTTTTTCGCAGACATTTTCGAATTCTGTAAACGCAAAATATTGTAAAACAGTTAGTAGATTTTTTAATGCATGTGATTGGACAATTTGACAGAAATGGTTAAGCTGTTTTTTTATATTGGAAACAACAACTTTTTTTTGATAAATTAGACTTATCGCTTCTGCGCATCACTGTAAAAAACAAGATAACTGTAACTTTTTCTTAGCTATCAATGTATTTTTAATTATTATACATTACTGCATAAAAATCTAAATTTTTAAGAAAAGTGGACTTAGAGCCTTTGCATTTTGGGACAGCGTTATACCATAAACTAGGTATGCTTAAGTAAAATAAAAAAAATTTACCTAATAGCCAAGATTGATCCGTATTGTTGAGTTCATAGCGTTCTTGCAAGACACCATTTATATGCGAAGCTTCCCAAATATTAGAAACATGAGAAGCATATAACAACAGACTTTTCTGGCCTTTTTATGCGAACGTGTGTGCAGTCAATAGCACCGATAACCCCCGGAAAGCCAGTCTCCTCATAAAATCTTTAAAATTACACAAAACAAGCAATTATTAAAATATACGAACACCATTACATACATACATATATATACGTTTTAAAGTTATAACTTACTTTTGTTTAATTGCATGGTATTCAGCAATAGAGGGAAACCTTATCCACTTTGACATAAGATGGCTCTCTAAAATACCTGACACTTCATTTACACATCGGCAGACAACAGAACGGCTTACTGACACTGCAAAGTCTTGCCCTATATCTCTGTGGTAAGATCATGTGGAAAAGAAATGTAAAGCGGCACACATTCGTACTGGCTGTGGGATGAATGTATTTCTTACCCCTTGAGCCATAAAAGGTGCTAATTCACTAAGAAGGTAAGTTGCCGATGTTTCGCCTAGCCAATACAACTCTCTAAACCTTACCTCCGGTATTTCCAAGGGATTTGTTGCATCCCTTAAGTTCCTTCGGTGAATCCGCAAACTATTCCTCCGATCTGCCGCCACTAAAGCTACACTATACATTTTTTTGTAATTTTTTTAACAAGTTTTTTTATTTAATTGCAAATGAAGAAATTAATATTTTTAGTTTTTACTTCTTTATTAGCGTTAGTTAAGAAAGGAACATTTTTATTGAAAAAACAAGATTTTTACCGATACTAGCCGAGTAGAAAAAATTTTCGAAAAACAGCTACGATTTTCATCGTCAGTACTCTTTGTTCGGTTGTTAGTTATTTTTGGTTGTAAACATCAGCCGTTAAACCCACTGATACATGTGGCGCGGTGAGTCGGCACGAAGTTTTTTTCACTTAAACCAACTAAACCAAAGCTTTTTCTTTTTTCCATTTCCTATTACTATACTAACACCATCTATATCTTAGTTACAACACTAAGTTAGCGTAGCGTAGCCTTAAGCATTAAATACATTCCTCGCTACAGACTACCGAACACAACCAGTCAAAAATAGAATACACGTGTGCTTATGAGAATAATTTTTTTAATGGCTACAAGGCAACTCGACTACGGGTTGCTGTCAATGCTAATTTTGTGGCGTGGTCGAAATTAAACTAATTTCTATTTTTGTACGCCACAGATAACAGATTAGTGCTGCCAGTACGGTAAGATGCAAAAAATATAGTCTAAACAATACAAAAAGACTTTAGGTGGCACCACTGAAAGTCATATTGCCCGTTTGTTTATTTTGTAGTGGTAGCCTAGTAAATATTTCAGTAGCAGCCACACACAATTAAGCAACCAACTTTTGTGTTCGTGTGTTATTGTAGCTTTATGCATTAAACACATTCAAGCTACAAGAACACAGAAACACACGAACACAAAAGTTGCTTGATACATTTGTGTCTCTATGGCTGCTACTGAAATATTTACTATACTACCACTTCAAAATAAACATATGAGCAATATGACTTTTAGTGGTGCCACCTAAAATCTTTTTGTATTGTTTGAGCTATATTTTTGCATCTTACCGTATTGGCAGCACTTATCTGTTATTTGTCGCGTATAAAAATAGAAATTAGTTTAATTTCGACCACGCCACAAAATTAGCAACGACAGCAACCCGTAGTCATGTTGCCTTGTAGCCATTAACAAAATTATTCTCATAAGCACACGTGTATTCTATTTTTGACTGGTTGTGTTCGGTAGCCTGTAGCGAGGAATGTATTTAATGCTTGAATGTGTTTAATGCATTAACCATCTATTAGATGGTATTAAGAGGCTACCATATTTTTTATATGTACAATTTTTCAAATTGTTATATATCACCGTGCCATGTGTGCTTTATGTGTTTTCGTTTATTTTATTAGTTGAACTATTTGTTTTAAGGCAATTTTATTTTCTTTATCAGGCTCAAGTTTAATACTTTACTAAATTCTCATTTAATTGCAAATGAAGAAATTAATATTTTTACTTTTTACTACTTTATTAGCGTGTGACGACCACTTTGTACACAAATTGTTGTCACACCCTGTAATTATATTAAAATATTTTTGTAGCACACACTAACTGACGGCATACCCTGTTGTTGCGATCCAGCCAATACACTACCGTTATATTAACAACAACAAACATGTAATGCGGGTAAATGCTAAAGAATTTTTAATAACAAATCATACAAACATTAAAGAATTTCGCAACAACAAAATAAGTAAAATTCTAGTATAAATAGACGTCAATTTAAAACAAATCTTCATTCTATGCAAAGTCAGGAAAGCAACGACAGCTAAGAAAATAAGTGGTACTTAAATCAAAAGGGTACGTGAGGAGAAGCAATAACGTGTAGACATTTGGTTAGTGATTTGTTAGTCACAAAACTGAATTTAGAACGTAGAAAAGTGGTTAGTGATTCTTTAGTCACGAAACCAAAATAGCGTGTGTAGACATTTGGTTAGTGATTTATTAGTCACGAAACCGAATTTAGAACGTAGAAAGTGGTTAGTGATTCTTTAGTCACGAAGCAAGATTAGAGTGTGTAGATATTTGGCCAGTGATTTGCTAGTCACGAAACCGAATTTAAAGCGAAGGAAGTGGTTAGTGATTCTTTAGTCACGAAGCCAGACTATAGTGTGTAGATATTTGGCCAGTGATTTGCTAGTCACGAAACCGGATTTAGAGCGTAGAAAGTGGTTAGTGATTCTTTAGTCACGAAGCCAGACTATAGTGTGTAGATATTTGGCCAGTTATTTGCTAGTCACGAAACCGGATTTAGAGCGTAGAAAGTAGTTATTGATTCTTTAGTCACGAATCCAGACTATAGTGTGTAGATATTTGCCCAGTGATTTGCTAGTCAAGAAACCGGATTTAGAGCGTAGAAAGTGGTTAGTGATTCCTTAGTCACGAAGAAAGATTAGAGTGTGTAGATATTTGGCTAGTGCTTTGCTAGTCACGAAACCGGGTTTAGAGCGTAGAAAGTGGTTAGTGATTCTTTAGTCACGAAGCCAGATTAGAGTGTGTAGATATTTGGCCAGTGGTTTGCTAGTCACGAAAACGAATTTAGAGTGTAGAAATTTGGTTAGTGATTCTTTAGTCACGAAACCGGGCTTAGAGCGTAGAAAGTGGTTAGTGATTCTTTAGTAACGAAGCCAGATTAGAGTGTGTAGATATTTGGCCAGTGATTTGCTAGTCATGAAACCGAATTTAGAGCGTAGAAAGAAGATTGGAGTAAATAGCGGTTGGTTTGTCACTAAACCAGATTGGAGTGAATAGGTTAGTGAGTGACTAGACACAAAGTCGAAATTAGGAAACTGGTTGAGGGACTCTTTAGTCACGAAGCCAGACTATAGTGTGTAGATATTTGGCCAGTGATTTGATAGTCACGAAACCAGATTTAGAGCGTAGAAAGTGGTTAGTGATTGTTTAGTCACGAAGCCAGACTAAAGTGTATAGATATTTGGCCAGTGATTTGCTAGTCGTGAAACCAGATTTAGAGCGTAGAAAGTGGTTAGTGATTCCTTAGTCACGAAGCCAGATTAGAGTGTGTAGATATTTGGCCAGTGATTTGCTAGTCACGAAACCGGGTTTAGAGCGTAGAAAGTGGTCAGTAGTTTTTTTTGGCAAGAAACCAGATTAGAGTGTGTAGATATTTGGCCAGTGATTTGCTAGTCACGAAACCGAATTTAGAGCGTAGAAAGTTGTTTAGTGATTCTTTAGTCACGAAGCCAGATTAGATGAATTGTTATTCACGAAACCAGGTTGGAGTAAATAGCAGTTGGTTAGTGATTTGTAAGTCACGAAACCCGATTGGAGTGAATAGCGGTTGGCTAGTGAGTGACTAGGCACAAAATCGAAATTAGAAAACTGGTTGAGGGACTCTTTAGTCACGAAGTCAGGTAAGAGCGGTCGTTTTGCTTTTACACGAATAAGGACAGAGTGCATACCAGCAGTAACTGTACCATACATCAGGATCCAAAACAGCGAGGCCAGAAAGAAGGATGACGGCGTGATAGTTCACAATCAGGGGAATATGCTACACATCAAGCGATAGAATAATTTAAAGAAATAAAATAACGTGAATTTAATTGTAAAAAAAGGCTGAAACAAAAAAACCCATAAAAAATAAAGGAAATAAAAAGAAAATATTGGTTAATCACGGTTTATTTATCCTTTTAGCGACCTGGAATAAAGGCTGAGTTTAACCCGGACAAAAATATCGTTACAAGTGGCGCCCGAGCAGGGATCTAAGCACAAAGTATACAAATAAAACCTGGTAAACATGGAAAAACAAATTGGGTGTACAGTCTTCGCAAAGAAGAACTAATCCTATATCTGGAAGAATTTGAGCTTGAAACAACAGGCAATGTAGAAGAGCTACAGCGACGATTCTCCTAATTTGTTAGAAACGGGGAGTACAAAGAGGAAATCCGTTCAAGACTCGAGGATCTTGAACAAAAGCATTATAAAACGTCATCACCCCATACGCAGTTAGTTACGGAGGGGGCAAGTACAAGCAGAGCAGCGCCTGAACATATCTCACTCGCAGTACCTCCAGTTGGTATGGGTATACCACCAGAAGAGGGCGTGACTGTTGCTAGTCAATACCAACACGTTATCGAACAGGTTCGACGGTGGTCCTTCAAGTATGATGGGAAAAAGGATCCAATGGCGCTTCTGGAAAGGAAAGAAGAACTAGCCGAAGTGTACGAGTTGCAAATAAAATTAGTTCCCCGAACAATGCCGGAACTATTAAAAGACTTAGCGCTGTCCTGGTATCGTAATAATAATAAAAAGTGGACAATTTGGGGTTGTTTTAAAAGGGATTTCTTGAACTATTTTCTACCGTCGGGATATTTTGATAAGCTGGAGGATATGATACGAGCGAGAAGCCAACAGTCGAACGAATCATTTAAAGAGTATATGGTAGCATTACAAGATCTGATGAGACAAGCCAGATACAACGAGCAGAAGAAACTGGAAAGATTGTATGAAAATATTGCATCAAACTATAAGCTCTATGTAAAAAGGAGAGATTTTGTAAACCTACAGGAACTAACGGAATTAGCAGAAGATTTTGAAAGCATTCCAGACAAACTGCAAGCAAATTTTCAATGCCAGTACCCAGGACAGAGATTCCAATTACCACAAATGCAGTAAGCCACAACCAGGCTATAAATCCAAGAAGAGCATGTCGTCGTTGCAGATTGGAGGTTCATGGCTACCGATCGTACTAAAATCCACCCATTATCTTTTGCTGGGATTGTGGCCGACAAGGAGTTCGAACGATGGATTGTTGCAGGAAATACACGGGAAACGGTCAAGGACCCCAACAATAAGGGAGAGCGGGACTCGTGAGACCAGTCCCTTACCGTCAACCACTAAGGCGGCTTCACTTCGCCCCATTTCTATTCACCGGGGTCATATATTCTCTAAAGTAAGGATCGGAGGTACACCGATGAAGGCGTTGGTCGACACTGGACCCACCAATAGCTTTATGAGCATTTCACACGCTAAAAAACTAGGCAAGGAAAGTAAAAGAAAACGAATACAAGCAACCGTAGCCCTGGCTGATGGAACAAAAAAAAAAGTGAGGGAAGCAGTCAATACTACGGTGGAGTGTGGCGAACAA
This sequence comes from Melanophora roralis, assembly GCA_963583895.1. Lineage (NCBI taxonomy): Eukaryota > Metazoa > Arthropoda > Insecta > Diptera > Rhinophoridae > Melanophora > Melanophora roralis. Next base: position 58,183,291 of record OY757189.1, on the reverse strand, counting down.
ACCGTAGAATTATGCATGTTAGTATTACCTAACGCTCTGGATGATATCATTCTTGGCATTGATTTTCTTATAAAAGTAAAGGCAACCCTAAACTTTGGTGGAACAAAATATGAGTTTGGGGAGACAGTTTTCCCCAAAAGTAAGATTAAAGTGCGTTATTCAAAAAACACTACTCCTGGACCAAGTGAAGATGAACAGATAGAAGAATTTCTCAAAAATGAATTAACGCAGTTCAAAACTTTGTCTGGTGTATCACATATCACGAAGCATATATTAACAATGAAAGATAAAATACCTTTTAAGCATCGCTACACACCTAACAATCCAGCAAAACAAAAGATTATCAACGAGCTTGTGAACGAATTATTATCCAACGGTTGTGTAGAACCTTCTTACAGTCCGTATAGGTCGCCAATTGTTCTAGAACCCAAGAAAAACGTAAAATGGAGACTCTGTTGTGATTTTAGGCAACTGAATCCAGGAAGAGAACTTTTCCAATGGAAAGTAATGCCTTTTGGGCTACACTCAGCGCCGGTTACATTCCAAAGAGCGCTGGATCAAGTTATTGCACCAGAAATGGAACCCTATGCGTTTGCGTACCTAGACGATATTATCGTGACCGGGAAAACTCTCCAAGAGCATATAGTAAACTTGAGGAGCTGTTTCACAAATTACGAGAAGCAAATCTAAAGATAAACCCCTAAAAGTGTGACTTCGTAAAAAGGAAAATTAAATATCTTGGACATGTGATTGGAGAAGAAGGAATCCAGACTGACCCCGATAAGGTAGCAGCCATTAAGGAAATGCAACCAATGTAAAGGGCGCTAGAAGAATTATAGGTATGGCTTCTTGGTATCGTAGATTTGTACCAGATTTTGCTAAAATAGTAACACCAATCACAAATCTACTTAAAAACATAAGCGTTTTAGGTGGGGAGATAACAACAACAGGCGTTCACTCAGCTAAAGAAAGCATTGACGGAAGCACCAATATTATCTTGTCCGAACTTTACGGAAAAATTCATTCTGCAAACAGATGCAAGCGATTTCGGGTTAGGAGCAGTGCTGACCCAGAATATCGACAAACGGGAAAGAGTTATTGCCTACGCTAGCTGGCGCTTGAGCGAAACCGAAACGAAATACTGGTCAACAGAAAAAGAGTGTCTGGCAATAGTGTGGGGCATTTAAAAAGATGCGTCATTATCATTATCACATTCGTGATCTTAAACTCGTTGTGTGCGGACGTGTTACGCGAGTGTTAATAAGAGCGAATATTTGTAATAGGTGGCAAACAATTTTTATTATATACATACATATTGTATACATAAGTGAAAAAAAAAAACAAAACAAACTTAATAAAAAACAAGTAAGAGCGCTATATTCGGCTGTGCCGAATCTTATATACCCTTCACATTAGTCTTTAAATATACCCAGCCGAGTAATTTTGTACTGCAAATAATATAATAAAAAACCTTGTGCGAGTTTTAAAGCCATAGAAAAAATAACAAAATTTTAACGTTCGTATGAATAATAGAAATAGATGAAGAAGATTTGAGGTCGAGAGTTTTAAAAGTTTTCGACATTATTCATATTTAAAGGTTAATAAAACTTATTAAATGTTCTAGTCCCCCTACTCTTCTCCAACTTTTTCTCCAAAATGTATGAATTATTTGATTATTACTTTTTGTAGAATATTCGAAGCCGATAGCTGTAATAGTTTTCCAGAAGTAGCGTATCGAAAATTTTATAAAAATTGTTAATTTGTATGGGAGCTACCCCTTTTTTTGCCCCCACTCAAAAACATTTTTCTTTATAGCGTAGGCATTCTTGCCCAATTACTTTTTGTAGAACATTTGATTTCGATATCTGTTTTAGTTTCCGAGATAAAGCATATCGAAAATTTAACAAAAATTGTTAATACGTATGCTACCCCTTTTTCTGCCCCCACTCAAAAAATTTTTTCTTAAGAGCGTAGCCCTTGATGTCCAATCACTTTCTGTAAAACACTTGGATTCGATATCTGTTATAGTTTCCGAGTTATAGCGTATGGAATATTTTATAATAATTGTTGAATTGTATTGGAGCTACCCCTTTTTTTGCCCCCACTCAAAAATATTTGTCTCTAAAGCGTAGGCCTTCTTGCCCAATTACTTTTTGTAGAACATTTCATTTCGATATCTGTTATAGTTTCCGAGATATAGCGTATCGAATATTTTATAATAACTGTCGATTTGTATGGGAGCTACCACTTTTTTTGCCCCCACTCAAAAAAATTTTTCTTTATAGCGTAGGCCTTATTGCCCAATTACTTTTTGTAGAACATTTGATTTCGATATCTGTTATAGTTTCCGAGATATAGCGTATCGAATATTTTATAATAATTGTTGATTTGTATGGAAGCTACCCCTTTTTTTGCCCCCACTCAAAAAAATTTTTCTTTATAGCGTAGGCCTTATTGCCCAATTACTTTTTGTAGAACATTTGATTTCGGTATCTGTTATAGTTTCCGAGATATAGGTATCGAATATTTTACAATAATTGTTGATTTGTATGGGAGCTACCCCTTTTTTTGCCCCCACTCAAAAAAAATTTTCTTTAAAGCTTAGGCATTCTTGCCCAATTACTTTTTGTAGAACATTTCATTTCGATATCTTTTATAGTTTCCGAGATATAGCGTATCGAATATTTTATAATAACTGTCGATTTGTATGGGAGTTACCACTTTTTTTGCCCCCACTCAAAAAAATTTTTCTTTAAAGCGTAGGGATTCTTGCCCAATTACTTTTTGTAGAACATTTCATTTCGATATCTATTATAGTTTCCGAGATATAGCGTATCGAATATTTTATAATAATTGTCGATTTGTATTAGAGCTACCCCTTTTTTGGCCCCCACTCAAAAAAATTTTTCTGTAAAGCGTAGGCATTCTTGCCCAATTACTTTTTGTAGAACATTTTATTTCGATATCTGTTATAGTTTCCGAGATATTGCGTATCGAATATTTTATAATAATTGTCGATTTGTATGGGAGCTACCCCTTTTTTTGCCCCCACTCAAAAAAATTTTTCTTTAAAGCGTAGGCCTTCTTGCCCAATTACTATTTGTAGAACATTTTATTTCGATATCTTTTATAGTTTCCGAGATATAGCGTATCGAATATTTTATAATAACTGTCGATTTGTATGGGAGTTACCACTTTTTTTGCCCCCACTCAAAAAAATTTTTCTTTAAAGCGTAGGGATTCTTGCCCAATTACTTTTTGTAGAACATTTCATTTCGATATCTTTTATAGTTTCCGAGATATAGCGTATCGAATATTTTATAATAATTGTCGATTTGTATGGGAGCTACCCCTTTTTTTGCCCCCATTAAAAAAAATTTTTCTTTAAAGCGTAGGCACTCTTGCCCAATTACTTTTTGTAGAACATTTTATTTCGATATCTGTTATAGTTTCCGAGATATTGCGTATCGAATATTTTATAATAATTGTCGATTTGTATGGGAGCTACCCCTTTTTTTGCCCCCACTCAAAAAAATTTTTCTTTAAAGCGTAGGCCTTCTTGCCCAATTACTATTTGTAGAACATTTTATTTCGATATCTTTTATAGTTTCCGAGATATAGCGTATCGAATATTTTATTATAATTGTCGATTTGTATTGGAGCTACCCCTTTTTTTGCCCCCACTCAAAAAAAATTTTCTTTAAAGCGTAGGCATTCTTGCCCAATTACTTTTTGTAGAACATTTCATTTCGATATCTCTTATAGTTTCCGCGATATAGCGTATCGAATATTTTATAATAATTGTCGATTTGTATTGGAGCTACCCCTTTTTTTGCCCCCACTCAAAAAAAATTTTCTTTAAAGCGTAGGCATTCTTGCCCAAATACTTTTTGTCGAACATTTCAGTTCGATATCTGTTATAGTTTCCGAGATATAGCGTATCGAATATTTTATAATAATTGTCGATTTGTATGGGAGCTACCCCTTTTTTTGCCCCCACTCAAAAAAATTTTTCTTTAAAGCGTAGGCATTCTTGCCCAATTACTTTTTGTAGAACATTTTATTTCGATATCTGTTACAGTTTCCGAGATATAGCGTATCAAATATTTTATAATAATTGTCGATTTGTATGGGAGCTACCCCTTTTTTTGCCCCCACTCAAAAAAATTTTTCTCTAAAGCGTAGGTCTTTGCGTACAATTACTTTTTGTGGAACATTTTAAGTCGATAGCTGTTATAGTTTACGAGATATAGCGCATAAAATATTTCACCAAATTTGTGCAATTGTAAGAAAAATACCCCTTCCCCTGGTCCTATCTGAAAAAACTTTTTCCATTATTTAGGTCCCTTCTTTAGGAGTATCCGTGCCAAGTTTTGTGGCAAGAGTAACTATACTTACTGAGATATATAGGGATATATGCACGGATTTTGTCCTAAAAAAATGGGTTACTCTGGGTTTTCGCTTATATCTCGGTCAAAAGTGAACCGATTTTGCTGGTCTGTATCTTTTTATTTGACTCCGGAAACTTGATTTCAACAGACGGACAGACGGACATCGCTAAATCGGTTTCCTTATCTATAAGGATCCAGAATATATATACTTTATGGGGTCGCAAATGAATAATAAAGAAATTACAAACGGAATGACAAAGTGATATATACCCTTATCACTATGTGAAGGGTATAAAAAAAAGCAAACGGTAAATGAGTTACAGTAATCGTCGTGACAAGGGGCCTAATAGCAGAAATGCTTATATTGTGTTAAGCTCAACAAGCGTGAGCAATGAAAACATTAGAGACCCTAAATACAATAAAAACTATTTAAATGAGAAACCAAAAATAAATACAAACAATTTAAGTGCAAGTGCACCTAATTTAAATAAGTGTTTTGAACAAGGGACAAATTTAGCCCAATCTCTTTTTAAAAATTATAAAAAAATACCGAGGTACCATCTTTATCGCGGTCTTCCTTATTGAATTTAGAAATTAAACCTACAGTTGCTAAAGACGGCCCCAGTCCATTTTCTTCACAAGCTCCAAAGCTCCAGGTAGGAATGCATCGTTATATAACAGTTCTTAAGAGGGGAAGAAGCCCCAAATCGGCAGAGGTTACAAACGCAGCAAAAAAGAGACTCACCCTATTTATGACCTAAAATATATTTTGCACCGTAGAGTTGTAGTTAAAGCGCCATATAAGCGATCTGGGCCCGTACAGTGCTTAAACTGCCAGGAATATGGTCACACCAAGGCTTATTGCAAGCTGCCTTCTGTTTGTGTTGTGTGTGGTGACCTGCATGCTACGACCAAGTGCGAAAAAAGGGTAAAGAAATGCAGCAATTGCGGAGGAAACCACACGGCCAACTATAGAGGTTGTCCCGTTTTTGATTCAGTTAAACGCTTATATAAGCCGAAAGTGGTTCCTGCCCCTCCCCAGCCTTTAAATATACCAACTACAAACATGCCTCCATTAGCACAACCAACTACAAGTCAAGTTTCCTATGCCAACGCATTAAAGTCTAATAGGCCCAATGCACGTAAGCCTGCCCAGCCTACAACACAACAAGAGATGCCATCAAATGAACCAACCGGGTCCAGTTTTAGCCGCCTCAAAGCTGTAATTGACAATATGGTTAAACAATTTACGCAGTTCATGGCGCAAATGGCTGGCATGATGCAAGAAATGCAAAAAATGCAGTCTGCTTTTCTGCAGGCCATGCTTAAAAGACCATGAACTGCCTCAGGGTTTGTTTCTGGAACGCTAACGGCATCCGCCAACACAAAAACGAACTCGAATATTTTTTAATAAACCAAAAAATTGATGTCATGTTGATTTCTGAGACGCATATGACTTCTAGAAGTAATTTCAAAATTAGAGGCTATTCTTTTTACGATTCAAAGGATCCCAGAGATAGATCATGTGGTGGCTCGGCTATAATAATAAAATAGAGAATCAAACATCAATGGATGTGTGGTCTTTCCGAATGTTATATACAAGCAACAAACATTTGCGTTGATGAATTTTTCCATGGCTTAGTTATTTCGTCAGTGTATTGTCCACCTAGGTTCTCCATAACAAAGGATCAGTTCAACAGTTTTTACAAATTTTTAGGTCCCCGCTTCATAGCTGCTGGAGACTATAACGCTAAGCATACGTACTGGGGCTCTCGGTTAATAAGTCTCAGGGGTCATGTTTTGTTTGATTCCGTATCTAAAACGGGACTTACCGTTATTTCATCTGGACAACCGACGTATTGGCCAACTGATCACAATAAAATTCCAGACGTTATTGATTTTGGTGTAACAAAAGGTATATCCCCGGAACTAACCGAAGCTCAAGCCTCGTTGGATTTATCTTCAGACCACTCTCCCACTATAATCAGTATTTTTTGTCCTTATCAATTACCAACAAGTGATATTTTTTCATTTAAAAGAGTTAATTGGTTAAAATACAAAAAATTTGTCAGCACCCACTGCTCGGAAAACCAACCGCTTAAAACTCCCGAAGACATCAATGATTATCTGAGAAGCCTTAATGAGAACATAAAAAAGCCGTTGATCATGCTTCTTCCTACTATCGTCAGACAAAATACAACAAAATTTTTTCAGCCGATGTGCAACAGCTTTTATCTGAAAAGAGAAGAGCCCAAAGAGAATGGCAAAAGCACAGATCACCCCAACTCAAAGCCAAGTTGAAGGAATGTACAAACCAATTGAAAAATTTGCTAGAAGTTCACCGATTGGCATCTCTTAAGGAACACCTCGAAGGTATAGACTCGACTTCTCAGACTAATTATTCACTATGGCGATCAGCGAAATATCTTAAAAGGCCCGTTATCGCGAAACCACCACTACGTAATCTGAGAAGATCCTGGGCAAGAAGTGATGAAGAAAAATGTGATCTGCTCGTAAGTCATTTAACAAATGTCTTCACTCCAAATACATGCACCGACATGAGTAAATTATCGCCTGTTGTTGCAAGATGTCTTATGGAAATACGTTTTCAGTAGTCAGATGTCGTAGAGGCTATTAATAATTTAAATGCTAAAAAAGCTCCTGGCTTTGATGAAATCAGCAACAAAATGCTTTTGGAGCTGCCTTGCACAGCAAAAAGAATAATTCTTTTTATTTTTAACGCCATATTACGGCTCGAACATTTCCCGCCAGTATGTAAATTTGCCTTGGTAAAGATGATTCCGAAGCCGGGAAAAGATCCTTCGAAGGTGGAGTCTTACAGGCCTATAAGTCTGTTACCAACTATGTCCAAACTGTTTGAGAAATTGCGGAAAAACAAGCTGACTCCGATCCTGAGTGAAAACAACTGCATTCCAGATCACCAATTTGGATTTAGAAATCAACACAGTACCATCGAACAAACCCACAGATTGGTGCAGGTTATAAGAAAGACTTTTGAGGAAAAGAAATACTGCTCCGCGCTATTTATAGATGTCTCTCAAGCGTTCGACAAAGTATGGCATGAGGGCCTGACCAACAAATTAAAGCTCAACCTTCCATCTTATATTTTTAACCTTTTAGAAAAATACATAACCGGCCGACAATTTATGATTAAAGAGGGAAACCAAATAAGTTCTTCTCAACCAATAGGGGCTGGTGTACCTCAAGGGAGTATACTAGGTCCAATTCTGTACTTGCTTTACACAGCAGATATGCCCACAAACAATCTTACTCATACGTCGACATTTGCTGATGACACAGCCTTTCTTAGTATTCATAAGGACCCAAAAGAAGCCTCAAAACAACTTCAACATCACGTAACCTAAGTAGAAAAATGGGCAAAGTTATGGGGAATAAAAATAAATGAACAAAAATGCACCCACGTTACTTTTACGTTACGCAAGGAAACGTGCCCCCCAATTCTTATTAACAACCATACGGTGCCTCAACGAGTTGAGACGAAATATCTTGGCATTCACCTGGATCGCCGACTCACATGGAAGTCACATATAGATGCAAAGTTGACACAGATGAAACTTAAAACGGCCCAAATCCACTGGCTAATCTGTAGAAACTCTATGCTACGTCTTGATTGCAAACTTTTACTTTACAACTCAGTTTTGAAACCAATTTGGTGCTACGGGATACAATTATGGGGCACTGCTTCCGCCTCCAACATTGAAAAAATTCAACGCCGTCAAAATAAAATCCTAAGAATGATAACTGGTGCTCCTTGGTACATTAAAAACAGCAACATCCACAAAGATCTACAAGTTCCACTAGTCAAATGCGAAATCCGGAACTATGTGGACAAGTATTTAAACAAGCTGGAAGCACATCCAAATTCGCTCGCTCGAAACATTTTGCAACATAGTGGACACACTCGTCTGAAAAGAAGGGATACTATTGCACTTAGATGAAACTACTGAATTAATTAATTTTATTATGAGAACTTAAACTTTAGTCTGGCACTGGCTGGTCTAATAAAAAATAAATAGTTTTAAGATTTGAATACTTATTGTTAGTTCGCACAAGGCGAAGATTCAATAATAAAAATATGAAAAAAAAAATTATCTGGAAGGTTACCAGTTCAAGGTTATCACAGACCATCTCTCATTAAAGTGGTTAAATAGTATAGAAAGCCCCAGCGGTAGAGTCGCTAAATAGGCTTTAGAACTGCAACAAAATTCATTCGAGGTGGAATACAGGAAAGGTAGTCATAACACCGCAGCAGATACTCTGTCCAGAGAACCCCTGAACCAGCTATGTAACTAGGCGTGGAGCAAAACCAGCAGGAATGCGCAAGGATATACCGCAAACGTAAGGAAGTTCAGAAGGAGCCGGAAAAGTACGCAGATTTCACAATTAAAAACGATCAATTATACCGCCACATCCCAAGCAAGACTGCAACAGACGGAAGCTTGCCGTGGGAGTTATGTGTACCAAAGCATTTAAGGGAGAGAGTCTTAAGAGAGAACCACAATACCCCAACCGCAGGCCACATGGGCATTCGTAAAACGATCATTAAAGTATGCAATCGATACTACTGGCCGGGAATGGCCAAGGATGTAGTCCAATACGTGATACAATGTGAATCGTGCCAACGTTACAAGGTAAGCTATATGAAACCGGCTGGAATGATGCTGACTCAGATTGCAGAAGAACCGTGGGCCATAGTTTGCTCCGATTTTGTGGGACCTTTGCCACGTTCTAAGCATAGAAATTCGATGTTACTGGTTTTCGTCGATAAATTTTCTAAATGGGCTGAATTAATTCCCGTCAGGAAAGCTACCAGTGAGACAGTACAAAAAGCTTTTTGGAACGAATCATGAGTCAATTTGGAGTGCCGAAGGTGCTGATAATTCAATACACCATCCGCGGGCTTATTCGATTTTTGGGTGAGCTAGGTATTCGACATTAGCTTACGGCCCCTTATACTCCACAAGAAAATCTGACCGAACGCACTAATCGTACTATTAAGACGATGATAGCGCAATACGCGAATGTCAATCAGCGCACATGGGACGATCAATTGCCAGAAATAATGCTAGCCATTAACTCTAGCGTTCCGGAAACCACAGGCTACAGCCCCAGTTTCATAGTACAGGGTAGAGAGCCAAGACTGCCAAAAGCTGCTTATGACGAAGTCACCATAGGAACAGGCAACGAACCACGGGATATCGAGAAACACGCGCAGGTGTTACACGAAACATTCAAGCTAGTAAAAGGGAATCTAGAATTAGCTGCACAAAATCAGAGGAGATATTATAATCCCAGAAAAAGGAACTGGAAACCGAGAGAAGGAGATCAAGTTTTGGTTAAACAACATCCTTTGTCGAAAGTAATAGAAGGGTTTGCGGCGAAATTAGCCCCTAAATATGATGGTCTACAGCGGGAAAATTCATATCTCCCGTTATAGTCGAAGTAGCAGCAGTTGGTAGACGAAAACGAACAGCGCATATCGGAGAATTTAAACCATTTAGAACAAATTGTTGTTTGTAGTACTGTAGTTTGTCAAGTAGTAAACGTCTGTTTTATGTGTATCCTAATAGTTGCAAAAGCTAAAAGAATGGGGTCCCCTGGTTCAATTTCAGATGGAGAATAACCAAAAATTCGTGGACTCCTGCAGACGCCTAAGAACGAGGTATGAGGAAATAGATCGGAAGACGAGAAGGGCAAAGTTCCTAGAGAAGACAACCAGGCTTAAGTTTCCAATTGTACGCCTAGCAAAAGTAAAACAACTAGTTCCGAAAGGTGCCGGCAACGAAAGTCCAATTCACGTCACACAAAAACGTTCACGGGCCAGGCGGTTATCAGACCTTGGCGAAGAAGAGGACAAGAAGAAAGAAAATCTGGGTTTAGCCACCATGTTGTCACAGTTGGAAACTGACCTTCAAATGTCGTCGTCGGATTTTGAAAGCCAAACCCCGGTAAGACGAATTGTCCCGGAAGAAGTCAAAATCGACCTTACGGAAACCGACAACGATTTATTTCTAGCACAGTGGTCACAACCAGTAAACACGTCCACAGAGGAGTTAATTTCCGAACTGGACCGTGCCACGGCTGAATGGCTTAGCGATGATCCATTAACACCGAATGGTCGCTGGAAGAAGCAAGACGTGTAGACGGTAAGAATACCGAAGATCGGATTGAGACAGCTCAGGTAACGGTTGAGGATAATGTATCCAGTAGCGACAAAGACTTGCCCACCGTCATTAATATGGAGTTAGGTGTAGGACCGAAAACACCGGTTGCGGTCGGCTCAAAAGAAAACCTGACAGGTCAATTACTTCCAGCAGAATTATGGACATTAGTTGTAAGCCTGGTGAGACAAGAAGGCAGGAGCAAAAGGCTGAACTTTACTAAACAAATCCATGGTATCTGGTATCGGATTAGGGTATCGAAGTTTGGAAAGGCTACAGTGCGTTTTGACAAAGGCACGATGACAAATCCTATGACAGAGAATGAATTATAAAAAAAACGAAGAAAATAAATAACAAAATAAAGACCGACAAATAAAACAACAATACTTTGTTTTTTTTTTTTTTGAGAAAGGGGAAAGTGTGACAACCATTTTGTACACAAATTGTTGTCACACCCTGTAAGTATATTAAAATATTTGTGTAGCACACACTAACTGATGGCATACCCTGTTGTTGCGATCCAGCCAATACACTACCGTTATATTAACAACAACAAGCATGTAATGCGGGTAAATGCTAAAGAATTTATAATAACAAATAATACAAATTTTAAAAATTTCGCAACAACAAAATAAGTAAAATTCTAGTATAAATAGACGTCAATTTAAAACAAATTTTCATTCTATGCAAAGTCAGGAAAGCAACGACAGCTAAGAAAATAGGTGGTACTTAAATCATAAGGGTGAGTTACAACACTAAGTTAGCGTAGCGTAGCCTTAACCATCTATCAGATGGTATTAAAAGGCTACTATATTTTTTATATGTACAATTTTTCAAATTGTTATACATATTTATATCACCGTGCCATGTGTGCTTTATGTGTATTCGTTTATTTTATTAGTTGAACTATTTGTTTTAAGACAATTTTATTTTCTTTATCAGGCTCAAGTTCAATACTTTACTAAATTCTCATTTAATTGCAAATGAAGAAATTAATATTTTTACTTTTTACTACTTTATTAGCGTTAGTTAAGAAAGGAAAATTTTATTGAAAAAACAAGATTTTTACCGATTTCACATCAGTACTCTTTGTTAGTTATTTTTGGTTGTAAACTTCAGCCGTTTAACCCACTGATCCATGTGGCGAGGTGAGTCGGCACGAAGTTTTTTCCACTTAAACTAACTAAACCAAAGCTTTTTCTTTTTTCCATCTCCTATTACTATACTAATGCCATCTATATCTTAGTTACAACACTAAGTTAGCGTAGCGTAGCGTAACCTTAACCATCTATCAGATGGTATTAAGAGGCTACCATATTTTTTATATGTACAATTTTTCAAATTGTTATATATCACCGTGCCATTTGTGCTTAATGTGTTTTCGTTTATTTTATTAGTTGAACTATTTGTTTTATTTATTTATATTTTTTAGTTTAAACTTGTAAATTTTTCGATGCGAGAAGTTCTCGCCAAAGTTACAGAACTTAGGCACTGGTGTCGAAAATACTTTGTAGTTGGCTGGTGTTGGTAACAGCGTTACCATATTAGCTTCTTTTAAGCTTAATGTAGCTTTATTTTTCTTCAATTAGACCGAAATAGTATTTACATTTAGCTTTAAACTTTTGTTTAGCTTGTTTTGAAATTGCATTAGCTTTTTATTAGTTTTGTCACAATTCATTAAATTATAATTATAGCTAGATAAAAAGATAAAAATCTGTCGCATTTTTTTTTCGGTGCATATCTTAATTATATTAAAAGCCCCAAATTATTTTCGAATTTACAACTAACTTAACAGTAACTGAATTATTGTTTTGCCTTATAAATTACTTATAATGACATTTAAAAAACGCAAATCAACACAAAAATACAATAAAACAAAGGTCTAAGGAAGGTATGGTAACACAAAAAAATGTAAGAATTTATTTGCCCAAAACAAACACTCAAAGTGTCCAAATGCGGTTAAATTTTAAAATATTATAATATTTCGCTCAAAAATTTATAAAAACGTAGGCTTTTATTCGAACCAAATTTATCTAATAATAAGACTTTAGATTTTTGTAAAAAAATAAATTAAACAGGACCGAAATCAACAATTGTCTTTGAATTTTTAAAGAAAACGCAGGCGCAATGAAACATCGGAGGGCGAAGTAAAGCTCACCATTTTGATAGTAATAAACAAGATTATACATATTATAACTTTTTTTTGAGAACGCTAATTTTTTTTAGTTTTTATAAAAACAGAATATAACAAAACTTTAGAATAACGATAATTATTATTTTTATAATTGATCTTACAAATAGATATTAATTTTTGACTTTAAATTTTTTGCACAGTTATTACAGCTGCTAGTTTTAAATACTTTTTGAGGCATACATATACAAATAAAAATACTTTTATAAATGTTACTTTTAATATTAAAGACTAACCTTTTTTTTGTTTTCTTGGGCAAAATTAACATGAAGACTTTTTTTATGATATAACTTGAAATTTTTTCCTTCTAGATGAATAGTGTAGAAAATGGTTTCTTCATACACTTTTTTGTCAACAAAAAAATCATTAAAGTAATTTTAAAAAAATTGCATCGTGTAAATGTACACACAAAAAATAATCTAAGTAAACTTTACTTAAATCAAGTCATAGCGGTCAAGTTCGAAATTTCTTACTCCAAGTACGATTTTTCAACGATTGATTTAAGTTCAGAACCGTACTTGGCTTAAGCCAAAAAAAGATTTATTTAAGCAGTAAACGGGATTAATTCAAAAATTAGATGCCATTTTTTTGAATTATGGATCTTTATTTAAGAAGAAGAGTTTTATATTATATTTTTATTTTATAGATACTCAAAATTTATAATTGAAAAATTTAATTTCTTGTACTTACCGCAGCTGAGATTCGAACCAGGGGCTTTCTGCACTGCAGCACAAGCGCGCTACCTCTAGGTCACCGAGACACTTTGTGTTCAAATGTAAAATAATATATTAAAACAACTAGTTTTTTCTGCTTGATTTGTTAAAGCAATCTGAAAAGGCTTGTTTTAAGAAAATGTAAGTACAGATCGTACTTAAAAATTTCAAGAAAAATTTTGGATAAATTTAAGAATAAAATTCTTGATTTTAGAAAGCGGGTTTTCTTTCTGTGTAATTTATATTCCTTGTTGCTTTTATGAGTTTTTATTTGGACAATTTCATTGTGACGGGTGTGGCTACTTTGCTTCCATTTTTGCTTGTAACTCAAACAATTAAAAAAAGGCTATAATTTTTAAGGGTGTTATGATTTTAAGTGATTCATAGTAAGTAGACACTGAAATAACATAATTTATGATTACAATGATCTCTTGAAGATTGTGACGGGAGTTATCTTACAAATTTAAATTTTAGAGAATTTTGACTTTGAGATCGGGTTGTGTAAAATATTATGCAGAACTGGTTTAATATTATTAATTTTTACTGTAATATGAAGTGTTTTTAATTTAATTCATTACTTCTACCAAAAAAAATATCTTTCCTTAACGAAAAACCTTTTATCAAATGTGATTTTTTTTCTCATATATATTATTATTGAATCTTCGCTTAGGCCAACTAACAATAAGTATTCAAATCTTAAAACTAAGTAATTAATACTAGTCTAGTCAGTACCAGACTAAAATTTAAGTTCTCACAATAAAATTAATTAATTTCAAAGGTTTCATCTAACCGCAATAGTATCCCTTATTTAAGTACTTGTCCACATAGTTTAGGATTTCGCATTTTACAAGTGGAACTTCTAGATCCTTGTGGATGTTGCTGTTTTTAATATACCAAGGAGCACCAGTTATCATTCTTAGAATTTTGTTTTGCCGGCGTTGAATTTTTTTGACGTTAGAGGCGGAAGCAGCTCCCCATAATTGTATACCGTAGCACCAAATTGGTTTTAAAATCGAGTTGTAGATTAGAGGTTTACAATTAAGACGTAGCACAGGGTTTCTACCAATTAGCCAGTGGATTTGAGCAGCTTTAAGTTTCATTTGCGTCAGCTTCGCATCTATATGAGGGTTACATGTAAGGCGGCGATACAGGTGAATACCAAGATATTTTGTCTCAGATCGTTGAGGCACCATATTGTTGTTGATAGTGATTGGAGGGCACGTTTCTTTGCATAAGGTAAAAATTACGTGGGTACATTTTTGTTCATTTATCTTCATTCCCTATAACTTCACCCATTTCTCAACTTGGGTTACATGTTGTTGCAACTGCTTCAAAGCAGTGTCGTCAGCAAATGTCGACGTGTGTGTGAAACTATTGGTTGGCATGTCTGCCGTATAAAACAAGTACAAAATTGGACCTAGTATACTCTCTTGAGGTACACCAGCCTCTATTGGTTGGGAACAACTTATTTGGTTTTCTTCTTTGATCATTTATTGTCGGCCTGTTATGTATTTTTCTAAAAGGTTGAAAATATTAGCTGGAAGGTTAAGCTTTAGTTTGTTTACAAGGCCTTCACGCCATACTATGTCGAAAGCTTGTGAGACATCGATAAAAAGCCCGGAGCAGTACTTCTTTTCCTTAAAGACTTTTTTTATAAACTGTACCAACCTGTGACTTTGTTCGATGGTACTATGTTTACTTCTAAAGCCGAATTGGTGATTTGGAATGCAGTTGTTGTCATTCAGGATCGGTTTCAGCTTTTTTTTTGCAGTTTTTAGAACAATTTTGACATTGTGGGTAACAAAGTTTGGGCCTATAAGATTCTACCTTCGAACAATCTTTGCCAGGCTTAGGAATCATCTTTACTTAGGCAATTTTCCATATAGGCGGAAAACTTTTAAGCCGAATTATCGCGTTTAAAATGAAAATAATGATTTTTTTAGCAGTAAGAGGTAGGTTAGGTTAGGTTAGGTTACGAAGGGTAGTGGCAAATCCAAAAGCCCGCCACCTCCACTCGGAGGCCCTTAGCCCTATTGTGAATCCCTTCAGAAGAGTCGAGAAAAAAAGAAAAGAAAAGAAAAGAAAAGAAAAGAAAATGAAAGAAAAGGAAAGAAAAGAAAAGAAAAGAAAAGAAAAGAAAAGAAAAGAAAAGAAAAGAAGAGAAAAGAAAAGAAAAGAAAAGAAAAGAAAAGAAAAGAAAAGAAAAGAAAAGAAAAGAAAAGAAAAGAAAAGAAAAGAAAAGAAAAGAAAAGAAAAGAAAAGAAAAGAAAAGAAAAGAAAAGAAAAGAAAAGAAAAGAAAAGAAAAGAAAAGAAAAGAAAAGAAAAGAAAAGAAAAGAAAAGAAAAACAGTAAGTCAAGCGATTCATAGGTAAGAAAAAAGGATAAAGAGGCAAGAGTACCGTCCGCAAGATGTCTAAGAAAGTCAGTAGTCCTAGGCTCTGAATCACCTAGCTGCCCAGCCACCCAACCTCCTTAATGAAGCCTATGATGCTCGCCAGCCCACTGCCAGGGACCTCACCAAGTCCATCTAAGAAGCGTCCTCCAAACCACCTCTGTCGGCGAATCTGCAGCCCAGGGCCATGGCAGAGAAGATGTTCCACCGTCTCTATCTCCTTCTCGTCCCCGCATACACTGCAGAAATCTGGAGAGTTCCTGTCCCATTTGTTCGTCCTGTATCTCGCATCGCAGTGCCCTATGAGAGTCCCAATAATGCGCATCAGAAACCCCCTGCTCTCCTTGAGCAGCAGGTCAGTGCCCATCCTGTCCAGCCTGGGCCATAAAAGCCTGGAGATCCTGCAATCGGCCCTGTCCCTCCAGGTTTGGCCCACCCTGTCCGTTATACAAGTCCCTATCAGTCCATAACAGAAACTCAGCGGTGGCCTCACCGACTCACAACTAAGTTCAATATTCCAGGCCGATCCCTTCCTCGCCAATTCATCGGCAATCTCGTTCCCGAAAATGTCAAAATGACCCGGAACCCAGCAGAGCCTAACCTTGCGTGTACCCATGATCGCTCTAAGAGCATGTCTGCAGTCGCCCACGAGTCTAGAAGTTTAATAATCTTATTTAAAAAACATAAAAAAAAATTAAATTCTTTTCTTCATTTAATTTTATTTACTTTATTGTATTCACTTTGAGTTCTCTTGTACAACTGTCCCTACATTCTTAATGCTAGCTTATTAAATAAACCAAAATACTTAATAAACAAAAGTGTGAAAGATATACAATTAGTTCCTGGAATTGTGTCTGCATTATTTAGTTGCAATGTTTGCATTTTCGTTTTTAGAACGGAAATGCAATTTTGTTACAAAACTAAAAAGAAATAAAATTGCTGACTTATAAGAATTGTGTTGCGATCAAAATATACTTTTGTGGATAGGGGTTACCGTAACTCCCCCATCGTTGGATTGAGGCCCCGCCGAAATATGCAAAGACCGCCTTTTTAATTTTAACATAAAAATTATAAATATACTGACAATACAAAACGTACTAAATGTACTGAAATTTATTACATAGTTTATAACATTATTATTTTTAGATTCTTTTATGATTTCTTTAATGATATTTTCATTTTTTATTTGATTTAAATAAATATCTTCTATTTTCAATTCATCAATAGTGTAGTTTTCTTTAAGTTCGGTAATCAGATGTGGTAATATTATTTGTTCATGAATTTTTATTATTTCGTTTGTATAATTCTTATTATCTATTTGAAAAATACAGTTTTCAAATTTAATTATGAAATGTCCGAACAATTTTGGTTGTTTTATCATACAATTAGTGCTAATATTTTTAGTGTAAAAATTTTTAAATAGGAGTAATCCTGGAGAGATTTCTTTAATTACTTGTTCATTGTCATTCTTAAAAACACAGTTTGCTACTTCTTGGTGAATAATGTTATGAATACATTCGTTTTTTATTTTTCTTAGATTACTAAATAGATTATCGCTTACATCAACTTCGTAAGCATTGTTTTCCTCATCTAATAAAATTTCGTTATTTTCTAAATAAAGGCTTTTATTTTGACTGTTTGGTACAGGTTCTAGTGTAATTTTTGTAAAGGGTTTCTTTACAAACTTGGGAATAAATAACGTAAGTATTATATTATTATCGTGGAATGTAACAGATGTTTTAACGTTCATATAAGTTTCGTAATCATGTAATATTTCAAGTTCCCTTTCGGTAAGTATGTCTGTCGGTGCGATTCCTAATTTACTTGTAAATATCACCTGTTCGATGTCGTCGACGTGGTCTTTGAGAAGTAGAATGTCGTTTTGTATCTTATATATATGTTCTAGGAATTGTATCTCATCTTCTATATCTTTAATTTTATTTTGTATTTGGGATTTAAATTTGTTTATGTAATTTTGGACTATATTTTGTTGTGTATTTATATGGGTGGTAATATTATCTATTCTTGTTATGAGTGAGTTGCTTACATACGTTATAGATTCCATGTTATTGAAAAGGGTTACGTTATTATTTTTTAACATGTTTAGAGCATCCCTAATGTATTTTTCGTCCTCGCTGTCCATGGTACCAGTTATAATTTTTAGTCCTTTTCCAACAAAATTAATTAATCCTCGTTTCTGCCTAAACTTGGGTATCATGTTATCTATTTTTGCTTGCAGAAGAATAAAGTTTTTATTTATCGAGTATAGTAGTGGGTTGCTATTAAACAAAGAGTTAGATAATACATCTATATTTTCCGATATTATATGTGTGGTTTCTTCGTATTTCGTCACGTTTATAATGTGGAGCACTTTTTGGTAGAAGTTGATGATTTTGACGGCTTCCTTTTTTATTGGTAAGTATCCTTCATTTTTCGTTAAGTCTTGTATTTCAATCGTCTGTCCAGTTGTAAGGTAAATAGTGGTCAGCAGTATTATTAATTTATGTAGCAGGTCCATTTTATCTGGAATATGATAATACAAAAAGGTAATAAACATGGTTAACTTAAGTGTCTGTATCGTTTTGTGTATTTTCCTGTAGGTTTTGATATTTTTTCTTCCTTCTAATATGGGATTTATAATACTTCAGTCCTCTTTTGGTAATGACATGGTCATTATCTAATTTCTGTACTTCTACCTGGCGGAATTTGGAGTGGTTTTTACCTCCACGTATTTCTTTAAGAAAAATTGGTCCTGTTTGAATTTCAACTTCTTCCCTGTTTTTGTTTAGTTTATTAGTGTTCCTTTCCTTGGTTTTTAATATTTTCTCTCTGATTAAAGGATATTGTTCTCTTTCAATGTTACCATTATTGAAATCTATGGGTTTTTGGCCTGTTGTTGAGTGTATCGTATTATTATAGTAGTTGATTATTTTGTAAATTTTCTCTTCAACAGTGTCTATGTCTTTGTCGGGGTCGTGTTTCAGTAGTCTTATATGTTCGTTAATTGTATTGTGAAGGCGTTCTATATCTGAATTAGATGTGTGGTTATTGTTGGATGTGTGGTGTATTATGATATTTTGTTGTCTTAGATACTCAGTGAGGGGTAAAGCCTTAAAGCCTAATTCATTATCGATTATAATTTTGTCGACGTGTCCTACATTGCTTAGGTATTGGGACAGAGCCTTTTTAAATTCAACCCAGGATCTATTGTTTATCCTGATGGCTTGAGCGAACTTTGAAAACTTGTCAATAATCGTCAAAAAGAGTGTTTTGTCTAAACTATAAAAGACATCCATGTGAACTATTTCCCTTGGTTGGTTTGGGGTTTCTGTTAATTTAAATTTTGGTTTAATAGGTTTCCTATCATACTTTTCCGTGTTGCATATAGTGCAATTGTTAATGAACTGTGTAATTCTCTTTTTAAGCTTCGGGTGATAAAAATTTTGTTTCATTTGTGAATAGTTTTCATTTATCCCCCTATGGTTATTTTTTAAGTGTTCTGACTCTACTAGTGTCGCTAACTCGTTTTCGTCTATAACGTCCCGTAAAAATTTCGTGCACATAATTATTTTGCTGTTAGTGAAATATTTTCTCACGATTTGTTTGAATTTATCTTTTATTTCGTCATCCTCAATGTAAACAGCGTTGGTTTTATTTGGGTTAAAATGGTTTTTAATAATGGTGATCAGTCTACCTTCGTCGTAATTTTTTGAGTGAATTATTTTTCGATATGAACTAAATATTTGTTCAGTCTTTATTCTTAATGAGCCTGATACGCTTTTGTTGAGAATAACTTGGAATTTATACAAATTTATTGGTTTTGTGGTTTCATTGATTAGGAATGCTAGGGTTTCGTTTGTATTTATTTCTATCCGGGAGAGACAATCTGCGTTACCGTTTTGTATTCCTTTTTTATATTTAATCTCATAGTCAAACTCCTGCAAACGGAGTCTCCAACGTACCAATTTCGAATTGGGTTCCTTAATAGAAAACAGCCATGTCAGTGGTCTGTGGTCTGTTTCTATCAGAAATTTTCTACCGAAAAGATATGGTCGGAAGTGTTTCGTGGCCCAAACGACAGCCAATAACTCCTTTTCAATAGTGCTATAATTCCTCTCGTGATTATTTAGAGTGCGACTGGCAAAACAAATAGGATGATTGTCCTGTGATAAGATAGCACCAAGCGCAAAATTGCTAGCGTCTGTTTGTAGAACAAAGTTCTTATTGAAATCTGGATATTTAAGGACTGGATCGTTAATCAACATATTTTTTAGAGTTTGGAAACTGGTTTTATATTCGGGGTCTTCTATATTTAGTTCTGAATCTTTTCTCAAATATTTTATCATTGGACTAGCGATTTTAGCATAGTCCCTAATAAATTTCCTGTAATAGCCCGTAAGGCCTAGGAATTGCTTGATTTTCTTTTGTGTGTTAGGTAAAGGGAAGTCTTTTACGCATTTTATTTTCTCTGGATTAGGTTTTATGCCGTCTGCCGATACGACATGTCCCAAGAACTCAGTTTGTAGTTTCAAGAATTCACTTTTGTCCAATTGGACTTTCAAATTGGCATCTTTAAGCCGTTTAAAAACTTTTGCTAGCGATTCCATATGTTCCTCCAAAGAGGTTGAAAAGACGATTATGTCATCTAAATAGACTAGACATATGGTATTTACAAGGTCTCCCAAAACGTTATTCATCAGGCGTTGGAAGGTCGCTGGGGCTGTTTTAAGCCCAAACGGCATACGAAGAAACTCGTAATGTCCGCCCTCCACGCGAAATGCGGTTTTGTGAATGTCCTTCTCATCGATCTCGATCTGGTGAAATCCCTTCGCCAGGTCGAGTGTCGTGAAGTAGTGACATCTGCCCAACTTCTCCAATATTTCGTCAATATTGGGAATGGGGTATTTATCGTCAATCGTGACTTCATTCAACTTCCTGTAATCAATAACTAAACGCCATTTCTTCCTACCGCTGGCGTCTGCCTTTTTGGGAACAACCCATACCGGTGCTGAGTATGGGGAGTGACTTGGTCTAATTATTCCGTTTCGTAACATATCTTTAATCTGTTTTTGGACTTCGTCCTTATGAATATATGGATAGCGATAAGTGTGGGCAGATACTGGTATATCATTAATTGTCCTAATTCTATGTTTAACTGCACTCGTAAAAGATAAATCGCTACCTTCTAAATAAAATATATTTTTAAATTTTCTTATAAGGGGTATAAGCTTATTTTTCTCTGTATCTGAAAGGTGTTGTGTCCTTATCTGGTCTGATAAATTTTGTGAAATAGTTGTTTCCTCATTATCAAAATAGTAGATACAAAAATTTTCCTTTGTAACTCTTGTAGTGTCCTGCCCCTTGGTGATTACGTTTTTCTTGTTTTCGTTGGTATTTCTTACCAAAGCATTAATATAATAATTTTCGGCTTCATAAACTCCTTCAATAATTTCTACTTTATTATCATTTGTTCTCATATTTGGTTGGTAAACTAAACCATTTTCGTACTTAACGGGAATATTTGCTTCATATAATCCCTCGTTTTCGAAATGATAGAGTACCACTTTTCCAGAAAAATATAAGAGAATTTCCCTGTTACTTATTTCTAAAACTTCTCTCCTTAAGTTTATATTTGCCTTTAATGGTCTTAAAATGTTCATTCCAATTATGCCGTCATGTTGGCCATTAAATTTACATACAAAAAATTCTACTTTTTGGTTTTTATCCCCTAGTTCTTCAAAAAGAGGAATAGTTACCTTTTCCTTAATTTCTATAATATGGTTAAGTGTTTTCAATTGTGTCGGTTTAATAGGTTCAGACCATTTGGGGTGGCATAAACCGGGTTTGATGACGGAGTGGGTTGCTCCGCTATCTATTAAGAATCTAAGAGTTCCTATTTTCGTTTTTACCACTATACATGGTAATTCTCCCTGGAGGCAACTGGAGGAAAATTTTGGATAGTATTTATATCCATAGGCTCAGGTTGGGGGAGAATTGGTTGGTTTTGGAACCTCGGAAAGTTCGGATAGTTTTGCCTTTGTGGGAAGCGATTCTGAGTGTGGTTGTTGTAATTTCGTCCATTCTCATAAGTTGGTCTATCATTGTCGGTGCTCCTATTATTATAATTATTATAGTTTTGTATGTTATCGCTATAGTCGCGTCTGTTGTTGTTTATATTTCTATTAGTATAGTTTCGTCTGTTTTCATTGTAGTCGCGTCTGTCATTGTTTATGTTCCTGCCGCTATAGTTTTGCCTGTTTTCGTTATTGTCGCGTCTGTTGTAGTTGTTGCCGTAATGACGTCGGTTGCCCTGTATGTTGTCATGCCTATCTGCTTGTCTGTAGCTCTGTTGTTCATTTGGTCTTCTATTGTATCTATTAAAAGGTTTCCCGTTAATATCTAGATCTGCGTACCCCGCTTCGAACAAAATGTTCATGGCCGTTTCTAGGGAATTGGGATTCCTGCACGTAAGTATCGTCCTCATAGGCTCTGGGATCTTTGATTTAAATATATTAAGAGCACTACGCATGTTATTACCGGCAATGGCGTTCATTGCAGCACCCTCGCCAACCATGGCCATAGCTTTGTTATTGAGACGTCTAAGTTTGTTTTTTATCTCATTAAAAAATTCTATACTATTAGTTTTGAAGGTTGTTGACCTTAATTCGTCGAATAGTTCATCGGAAGACAACCGTTCCCCAAAGTTGTTAATTAATATTTCTTTTATTTCTTCCCATGTAACTGCCTGGCAGTTGATTTCAATTACTTCTCTTGCTTTATTCTTAAGTTTACTTTTTATTAAATCTGAAAAAATCTGTTGGGATAAATGGTCGTATCCCTGCAAAAGTGGCTGAAATCTATCTATCAAATTAATAAAGGTATGGAGATCTTTATAATCTCCAGTGAATTCTGGTAAGTTTGAAAGATATTTAATAGGATCTATATTAATCTGTACCAACTCAGCCATTTTTAAAACTTTTATGTGTAGATTAAATAAAAATAAAAAATATAAAAAATTACCAAATTTATTACTGTTTTTCTTAAGTTTAATGATCTTCCTTTACAATCAAACTCGTTGGTGTTTGCTGAGAGAAAAACTTGGTGATCTTGTAGATGATGACCTTGTAGATGATGACCTTGTAGATGATGATCTTGTAGATAATGATCTTGTAGATGATGACCTTGTAGATGATGATCTTGTAGATAATGATCTTGTAGATGATGACCTTGTAGATGATGATCTTGTAGATAATGGTCTTGTAGATGATGACCTTGTAAATGGTGACCTTGTAGATGATGATCTTGTAGATGATGATCTTGTAGATGATGATCTTGTAGATGATGATCTTGTAGATAATGATCTTGTAGATGATGACTTGGTTACCTCGTCTTGGCCAAATTTATCACTGTTGTTGTTGAATTCAATAAGCGTCTTTTAATTAATTTAAACGGTTTTAGCTTTTAGTTGTTATATTACAAATCGACTGAATTTCTTCTTCCACTTTAAAGGATTAAAAAAAATATACTGGAATTGGTCTTTTCACTTTTCCTTTTCCACTTTTTTAAAATTTCGGAATTGGTCTTTCCTTTTCGATAAAAAAAATATACTGGAATTGGTCTTTCCACTTTAAAAAAATTTTTTTTTCTTTGTTGTTTTTTTTCTTTTTTTTTAGAAAATGTTGGAATTTGTCTTTCCTTTTTCACTTTTTAAAAAAAAAATTTTCTTCCTTGGATGACATTAATATGCCATCCCATCCTCGTCGCCAGTTTAATAATCTTATTTAAAAAACATAAAAAAAAATTAAATTCTTTTCTTCATTTAATTTTATTTACTTTATTGTATTCACTTTGAGTTCTCTTGTACAACTGTCCCTACATTCTTAATGCTAGCTTATTAAATAAACCAAAATACTTAATAAACAAAAGTATATCTTTCACAATTAGTTCCTGGAATTGTGTCTGCATTATTTAGTTGCAATGTTTGCATTTTCGTTTTTAGAACGGAAATGCAATTTTGTTACAAAACTAAAAAGAAATAAAATTGCTGACTTATAAGAATTGTGTTGCGATCAAAATATACTTTTGTGGATAGGGGTTACCGTAACTTCTAGACCTGACAAAATGTCCCTCTAGAGCCTTTAGCGCGCCCTGACTATCAACGTATATTGTTACGTCACCTCTCCCACCCGCGTCCTTCCCTATTAATTCCGCGGCCTTCATCACCGCCAGAATTTCAGCCTGGAAGTTGCTGCACTCTTCCAGAAGTCTATAAGATCTTCCTTCCCCAGTGTCTATTATATAGACACCAGCCCCGGTGCCTAC
This sequence comes from Melanophora roralis, assembly GCA_963583895.1. Lineage (NCBI taxonomy): Eukaryota > Metazoa > Arthropoda > Insecta > Diptera > Rhinophoridae > Melanophora > Melanophora roralis. The sequence goes on along the minus strand of OY757189.1, from coordinate 58,159,078 downwards.
CTCCATCTTCGACCCGTCAGTAAAGACTGCACGCCCCTAATACAGCCTCTCTGTTACCTTCCATTCCCCCCGTTCCGGAAACACTACTTGGGGCAGGATCCAAAAGTCAAGTTCCGCTACCATGTAGTCCGTCACACCTGACTGCCCCAGGAGTCGACCATCCGCGACCTTTCCCAAAATGCCGGCATGTCCCTCCAGACATACCCCACGCATACCTGACTTACTAAGTCTAAGCAAGCTCCTGGCCGCCATTCCAGCAACAAAGTCCCCGATGGAAAGAAGATGCAGAATGATATCCAGCGCTGCCTGTGGTGTACTTTTCCTGGCCCCTGTAATGCCCAGTACCGCACATCTCTGGACCTTAGTCAAGAGCTTTCCTATGTCGCCCCTTTCCATGGCTCTCCACCATACAAGGCAACCGTACGTAAAAACTGGTCTTACAACGGATGTGTAAATCCAATTTACCATAGCTGGCTGTAACCCCCAGTTCCTACCTATGGCGTTCCTACAGGCATAATTGGTATTGAAAGCCTTCCTTACCCTTTCCTCTGCGTTCGCCCTCCAAGACAACTTGCCATCCAGGACGATACCCAGAAACCTGGCCCTATCTTCTAGCTCCAGCTGAACCCCGTCAAGCCCTGGCAGCTCAAACTCTGCCACCTTGTACTTCCTGGTAAAGAGAACTAACTCTGTCTTCCCTGGGTTTACACCCAGTCCCTTGTCCCTGGCCCACGTAGAGAAGTCGGATAATGCACTCTGCATTACCTCGCTTGTAGTGGGCAGGAATTTCCCCGTCACCTAAACCACGATGTCGTCCGCATAAGCCACTACATTGATTCCCTTTGAGTCAAGCCGTCTCAATACGCCGTTGACTACCAGAATCCACAGCAGCGGTGACAGTACCCCTCCCTGTGGCGTTCCCCTAACTGCACTCCTTTTCGGACGCTCATTTCCCCACTCAGAGTTGATTATTCTGCTAGCAAGCGCAGAATAGATCCACTCAATAAGGATGCCCTGAACTCCTACTTCCCTGAGTGCGTTCCCAAAGGCCTCCATCGAAACATTGTTAAAGTCTCTCTCAATGTCCAAAAACGCGCCCAGTGTGTACTCTTTCCTGTACAACCCGCGCTCTATGAACACCACCACATCATGAAGCGCACTCTCAACAGATTTACCCCCAAGGTAAGCATGCTGAGCATTACTAATGACGTGCGTATCAATCATGTTCCTAAGATAAAGATCGATCAGCCGTTCTAGCGTCTTCAATAGGAAAGACGATAGACTGATCGGTCTACAATCCCCTGGCTTCTAGTGGCTGGCCTTTCCAGCCTTGGGTATGAAAATCACCCTCACTTCTCTCTACCTCAAGGGTATGTAACCTAGTGTGATGCTAGCAGCAAACACCCTCGTCAGGAGTAGCAATCCCTACGTCGAAAGATTCTGTAGCATACACGGGTAGACACCGTCCAGTCCCGGTGACTTATAGGGCTGGAAGGTATCAACCGCCCATTTTACCCTATCAAGCATTACAAGGTACTCTGCCACCCCTGTTAATCCGCTATCCCCCCGTGACGTGCGCCCACGCCACCAGATAGCTCCACTGCAATCGGTACCCTGCACCCTGGGAAGTGTGTACCCATCAACAATTCAAGGGTCTCCGAGCCAGACTACGTCCACGATCCATCCGTTTTCTGAATGTACCCAAGTCCGCTAGGACCCTTGGATAGTATTCTCCTGAATCTTGGCATCTCGTTCACGGAGTCGATAGACTCACAGTACATCGCCCATTAATCCTTTTTCGCCCTCCTGAGATCACTCTTGTACTTATTGAAGGATACCCTATAGCTTTCTCAATCCGTATTGTCCCTCATGAGCTTTGCCCTATTGAACAGTCTTCCTACCATGGTCCGTTGCTCCCTGAGCTCCCTGGTCCACCAGCCTGGCTGTTCCCTCCTACCCGGAAAAACCTCCGGGCATGCCTGTTCAAAGCTCTCCCTCATCGAAACAGTGAACAAGTTCACCACTCCCTGTGCGAAACCTCACAAAGTCCATTGTTGCCCATCTTCAACGAAAAGCCCTCCCTGAAGATCTCCCAGTCGGAACTTTTCGGATTCCTATAGGGGGCCTTCCTGGGGCCCTCGAAATTCAAACTAAAGGTGATTCTGCTATGGTCCGAGAAGGAATAGTCATCCGACACCCTCCATTACCCCACAAAATCCCTACCTACATTGGTGAGTGTGAGATCTATAACTTCCTGGGGCCCTCGAAATTTAAACTAAAGGTGATTCTGCTATGGTCCGAGAAGGAATAGTCATCCGACACCCTCCATTCCCCTACAAAATCCTTACCTACATTGGTGAGTGTAAGATCTATAACTGCCTCTCTATCCCTATTCCTGAATGTCGGCATGTCACCCCTATTACATACATAAAGATAGTTGCCAGTTATAAAATTATACACTGACTCACCTCTCTTATTTATGTTCCTGCTTCCCCATTGAGTGTGATGTGCATTTGCATCGCAGCCGAGCACCAGATTCCATTTTCGTCTTCTCGCCTGCCCGACCAGCCCTTGCACTTCCAGACCTGGTGGATCCGCAGCCTCATAAGGCAAGTACACCGAGGCCAGTGCCAACGTTGGCTCGCCCTTGGCCTCTCCTAAAACGACGGTTATGTCACCAGAGCTAAAGGGATGCGAAATTTTAAAATTAAGCTCATTCTTTACCAAAATACACGTTCTTACCTTGTTTACCGCAGACGGGACGAACAAGGTGTATCCTTTTGCCCTGAGTCCAAGAACCTTATTGTTTCTTCGAAGCCATGGTTCCTGGATCAGAGCCACGTCGGCCTGGTGTCTGATGAGGTAGGTTGTCAGTTCGGCTGAGGCTGCTTCACTGTGGTGCAGGTTTATTTGCACCACTTGCAGCCTCTTTGGTCTTGTCAGGTTTGCGTAGCCGGAACCTTACACTACCAAGACCGAATTTGACAACCCCACCTCTCTTTTCCAGGACTTCAAGGGATTTCGCAGTCACTGCAAACCTGAAATCCCTGCCGTCATTGCCTTTACAAGCCAGTGAGACTTCTTGGCATCATTTACTTGTGTCAAGCTCATTATTTTGTTTGGCCAAAACTGACAGTATGATTTCCACCGATCTTACCGGCGGTGGAATCCACACTGTCACTGGCTCGTATCACCTCAATTTTCGCCCCTGGACAGAGGTCGCCACAACCGCCGACCGTGGACCTCAGGAATTCCAAAGACTTCCTATTTCCACAGTTGACGATCTTAACACCCTTTGACCAGTCCGCGCCATTGAAGGATACGCCCTCCGGGTCACCTACGTATGAGACAATATTGTCTAAAAGCCTGCCTTCAACCTGTTGCCATAGAACCGCATCTATCCTTCCGTCCAGATCATAACGGTCTATGACAGCCACTTGAAAACTTTCCTGGCTAGTCATGACTTTCGCCTTCTTTGAAGTGGTTGGCGGCTCCTCTTCGGACCTAACTCTTTTGACCACTTCTTCTCTTACCAACGGTTTCTTTGGTTGGGCAACTCTCTCCGTCAGGTCGAGCACCTTCCCCAAAGAACCGCTAGCTTTACTTACTGCAACCCTAGAAACTGTCGGGGTCACCCCTTTATCTACCTGGGTAGGCAAAGCACTGGTCTCTACACTTTCTACTTGCATTACTGGGAGGGAAATGCCCAGAAGCTCACCGCAATAAACTTATTCGAATTTCCTTAGGTCCTGCCGATGTCTTCTGATCATTCGCATCTCCCTAACGGTGAACGACCTTGGATCTTTCTTGGCCATCTTATGCAGATAGGCCAAAGAGAATCTTGTACTGCTCAACGCCTTTTCCCTCTTCGTTCGGCTACCTGTTCCTAAATCTGATGATACCTCAGTCGGGGGTACCACGGCGTCTTGCCGAACTAACATTGACGGACGGGCTTCTTCACCTGTCTGTTTCCCAGAAGACCCCTGCTCCGCGCCTTTAGAGTCTGGCCCTAGGCACCGACCAGTATCTGATATCACAGTGATATCTAACTCCTCGTCGGAACCCAGTGCCAGATCTCCCAGGCTCTGCGTGGCACCGGCCATTACCGGGGAAGCTCCCAACAAGTGCAGATGCTCCTCCGTCATTAGTTGCGTCCGTAAATTTTCTGCTTGGTCATTGATGCTGTCATCAACGACCGTCAACAGTTCGTTCAGTCCGAGGGAATCAGATTCTGAAACGTCTGATCTGTCCGACCTATAACTGTCCGATTTTTCTTTTAAATTATTTTTATTTTTCTTTTCCATATTAGTCCCACGAGCGCGCACGTAAAGGGAAGGACCGTCGCGCGCAGTGACGGCATACGCAGACTAAGCGACTGAAAAAAATAGTACAACCAACCCGTGCCCTAGCGTCAGAGGGGAGCTGGCTGTTAAAGGCTAATTTCTTTTGACACTTATTAACCATTCATGGCCTCGGCACTGCTTCCAACCACCTTGCCATTAAAAGTTTAGCTCCCTTCCGCGAGGGTCTACCACCCTAGGACTGAGTGTAATGTGCAGAGGTCGACCAATTCTGTCTAGCCCCTGCACAATATGCTTGGTCCCCCCTATCCGCCACCTAGGGATGCGTCCGATGGGAGTGAAAAGGAGCCAAGACTCCACACGGACAGAAAGAGATAGCTGTATGAGCATTTTGTTGCTTATTTTATCAACGCCAGGAGCTTTTTTACCATTTAGGTAAGCGATAGCCTCTACAACATCTGCAAATTGGAAACGTAGTTCTAAAGGACGTCTAACAACAACAGGCGGTAATTCTCTCACGTCTGTGCATGTATTAGGAGTGAATACGTTTTCGAAATGATTTGCAAACATAACGTATTTTGCTTCGTCATTTCTAGCCCAGGATCCTCTCAAATTGCGCAGTGGTGGCTTTGCAATAACAAGTATTTTAAGACGTCTGGCTGATCGCCATAAGGAATAATTTGTCTGAGTAGTCGCGTCTAGACCTTCCAGGTACTCCTTCAGTGATGTCATTCTGTGAACCTCCAACAAGCTTTTTAATTGGTTTGTACATTCCTTTACATTAGATTTAAGTTGGGGTGATCTATGCTTTTGCCATTCTCTTTGGGCCCTCCTTTTTTCAGATAAAAGTTTTTCCACATCGTCAGAAAAAAATTTGTTGTACCTAGCCTGACGGTGGGTAGAAGTTGCGTGTTTAACGGCTTTTTGAATGTTTTCATTCAGGTCGCTCAGACAATCATCGATGTCTCCGGGAGTTTTCAGCGGTTGGTTTTGCGAGCAGTGGGCGCTAATGTATTTTTTATATTTCAACCAATTAATTCTTTTAGATAAGAAAAAATCACAAGCTGCTATTTGGTGAGGACTGCAAATTGTGATTATTGTGGGTGAGTGGTTAAAAGATTAATCCAAGGAGGCTTGAGCCCCAATAAGCTCCAAGGATATACATTTTGCTACGTCAAAATCAATTAAGTCTGGAATTTTATTGTGGTCCGTTGGCAAGTAGATTGGTTGTTCAGTTGAAATAACATAAAGTAAGGGAAACTACCATACTTAGACTCATTAGTTATAAGACACAACAATGTACTTAAATAAGATTGGTACCAGAAACCAACTTCTTTGGGCAGAATCATTAGCTTTTATTCTAAACACCCGAGAAAAAACATAATCAGCACTGCAACAACTTTTGTAAGAAGGGTTCTAGCCAGCGATAAGAATTTTCATGATAATAATATATTAAGAATCAAAACTGTTTTAAAACAAAACGACTTTCCCATAGAAACAATAAACACTCTCATTGAACATGTAAACTTGAAACCAATCACCACAAGGAAAGACAATAATCCACCCTAAATTTACAAATCAATGTCGTATATCCCTGGGTTTTCAGAAAGATTTAAAAATTCAAACATTTATAATAAAGAAAAATATGAATTGGCTTTAAAAAGTAATAATGTAGTAAATAAACTTTTTAGCAAAACCAAGTCAAAAGTAAAAACTAAAGACAGATCCAATTTGGTTTACGAAATAAGTTGCAATGAGGACGGGTCCAGCGTATGCGATGAGGTATATGTAGGGACAACGAAAACCAAGCTTAAAACTAGAATATCTTCACATAAAACAGATTTCAAGGCAATTAACAAACCAATCGGACAAAAAACAGCGTTAGCAGCCCATAGTACCATAACCGGACACATACCTAATTTTAAAGATGTAAGAGTACTACAAGAAGAGAACAAATATCCTAAGAGATACATGCTTGAAATGCTACATATAATTGATGTTCCCTTAGAAAAGAGCCTTAATTTTAAAACCGATACGGAAAATTGTGCACAAACATACAGACACACAATAAACAAATATGGAAAAACAAGACGAAGATTAGTTGGTAAAAAAACCTATAAACAGATAAACAAGAATTGATTTTACGTGACGTGATATAGAAAAATATAGGTATATTGTTTATAAAATAAAAGTAAAAATATATAAAAAATAGTTAATATTGCTGATTGTTTAACTGTTTTTAATTGTTATTAAAACTTTTAATTTGTGATTAATATGTTTGTATCAAATAAGTGATTAATGTTATATTTATGTTTTACCTTTTATCAGATTATTACCCTGAAGATGATCTGCGAAGTAGATCGAAATATAGGTATATAAAAATATATTTTCTTTCAAAACACAAAACTTAAGCACTGAGTTTTATTTGACAAGAAATATTCATGACCTAAAGCCAAAACAAAATAGTCTACAAAATAAAAAGAAACAACAGGTCAACGATAAAATATTTAACATTTTAAGTTTTATTTAAAAAAAATTCCTTCGAAATTAAGATAAGAGGTTTTTTTGTTCACTTTTTGATTAAAAAAATAAAATCAAAAGGTTTTTGAAAGTGATGGCAGTCATTATCCTAAAAATCTTTTTCATCACAGTAAAACCTTAAATTTCTACTCTCAGACGAAAAAAGAAAACGTTGCGCGTTTTTGCGCCATTTTTTGGTGAATTTTTGAAAATTTCACCTTTTTTCTGTTTTTCCTCATCTTGTGTGTTTACATATGAGTAAGAAACTTTTTTGTGGGTCATAAAACGTTTTGATAATTAATTGTTTTTTAATGTTTTTTATTTAAATAATTACAGGTAAAAATTGAAAATAATTTTTAACAGGTTAAATTGGGTTTTACAAAGACATTGCATGTATAAAAAGGAATGTGCGAGGCAGTAGTTTTTACCCGCCCCTAAACTGGTAATGTATATCTGTCCGACAGCTTTCTTAAAAACGCTATTTTATGCAACAAAATAAATGTAACTGTCTTAAAAACCTTAAAAATTTTATAAAAAAATAATTTTTTAAAGTGAAACAAATCTGTGCTTCAAGTACTTATTTTTTTAGTGTACATATATTGTGGTTATTGCTAAATATTGTTTTCAGAACACTTAAAACTACAAGAGTAAAAGTGAAAAAGTTTATTCAAGATTAGAGTTATTACAAATAGTACATGAATGTAAAGATAAATCTGTTGAGGAGAAATTGCGATTTTTAGATAGAAAATTGTGTGAAATTTCAAAATGTCAAGGAGATGCCGACATGTCAGCGGCGAAACAGTGCTTATTCAGAAGAGGTCTTTGAAGAAACAGACGAAGAAGAACAGCAGCACTCCTGTTCTTAGTGGATATTTTTCTAAATAAATTAGTTTTTGCTTTCATACTTTAAATTAATTGTTACTATTGTAAATAAGTTATTGTTATACATATATAAATTACTTATTTTCAGATAAATACATTAAAACAAGCGACAAACAAGCTACAAAATAAATTTTTTGTGAAAATTAGCAAAATATATAAAAAAATTGTTTTTGTACAGGGCCGTTTAGGGAGGTGGGGTTTGGGGGCATTTTTGCCCTTACCCATAAAAGCTTAAAAATTTTACTTGTATAGTATTTGGGCGTAAGTTTTCCATTATTTTTATTATATACATTATTTTTGCAAATTTTACTTTATGCCGCCGCCCACGAAAGGGGAGAGGAATACACTGTCTAAGTGTAGATTTTTTTAGCTTTTGCTTACGTTTAAAGTTGCATTTGCATAACAATAGTATTGAAAATTTTAAAAAAATTTAAATTTTTCAGAGGTGGTATTAGTTCTTCTAAGGGGAACTTTTTCCCCCTTGGTTCGATTTTTAATATTTTTAAATATTTAAATGCCTATGACTACAATACATGTTTCTGCCAAGTTTCATCAATCTAGGAGCACTCAGTAATTTTTAAGAAGCTTTATTGTAAAAAATAAAAAGGAATGTCCAGCTAGAATGGCAAAAAATCCCTATGTGCGACACTCGCAATTCAACGTGCACTTACTAGCCTAGGGGTTGAGGATTTTATCAATAACTGGACAGTATCGATGTTGAGCTCGCGTATAGTCACAGCAATTCTTGGTTACAGCACTGAGTCAAAACAAGTGAAGAGAGGTACACCCCAGGGTGGTGTTATTTCGCCCTTGTTATGGCTTATGGTGGTTGACAAGATCCTCCGGTACTGGATGGTAAGGGGATAAAAGTCGTTGCTTATGCGGACGATGTCGTGATTTTGGTATCAGGAATGTTTCCGGATGTGATTAGTGATATCATGTCCAATGCCTTAAGATAAAACAGCAACTGGGACACAGATAGTGGACTAGGAGTTAACCCGGGCAAGACGGAACTGGTACTGTTCTTAAGGCAGACCAAGGTTCCAAGCTTCAGACTCCCGCGGTTAAGGGACTGCGATATCCCGCTATCCGAAAGTGCGAAATATCTGAGAATCGTCCTGGATTTGAAATTGTCATGGAAGCTGAACATCCGGCATAGGGCTGAGAGGGCTACGGTGGCCTACTACACGTGTCGCAAGATGTTTGAAGCGGGATGGGGACTTAGCCCCAAAATTGTTAGGATGATGTACACGGCCATAGTACGACCAATACTCACTTATGGATCTCTGGTTTGTTGGCCTGCTATGGAGCGTAGATACGTAGTAGACCAGCTGTATAAAATCCAGAGATTTGCTTGCATTGGAATTACGGGCGCACTGCGAACTAGTCCTTCTTAGGCATTGAATACTATTTTGCATCTTGCTCCCATCGGCCTTCACATAAGGGCCATAGCTGCTTGTAGTGCAGTAAGGCTTAGATCGACTAGATGTTGGAAATCGAAGTCATATGGGCATGCGAGAGCTCTGACTATATTACTCCCTACACGAACACTGATAGGGTTTTTGAAGTTCTTATTCCCTCCAAGGGTGAATGGTGTAGGGGTAACCTAGGGGAATCTTATGGCATTAGGGTCTTTACGGACAGCTCTAAGTTGGACTGCGGAGTTGGATCCGGGGTCTTCTCAGAGGACCTGGACGTGAATGCTTCTTTTCGTCTTCCGGATGAATGTAGCGTATTTCAGGCCGAGATATTTGCCATTCGGGAGGCTTGTAAACTACTACAGGACAGAAATATCCGCGGAAATATAGGTATTTTTGTAGACAGTCGGGCTGCGCTTCTGTCACTCAGATCATACACTACCACGTCACTATTGGTCAGTTAGTGTAAAATAGAATTGACTAAGCTAAGGCAGCTGTCTGACATTACTCTGGTTTGGGTTCCTCCGCATAGTGGCTATCATGGTAATGAACGGGCAGATGAGCTGGCTAAGAAAGGATCTGCTCTGAATATCTCCAATGTGAATACAGTCGCAATTCTGTTGCAGACTATTAAGAGCAGCATCTTAAGATTCTTTTTTTGCGCACTGCTGGCGATAGATGGCGGGGATTGCATACGTGTAGGGTCGCCAGGCAAACGTGGCCTTCTTTCGATGTTGGGCATACCGCGCAACTTAGGAACCGGAATCGAGTGGAAATATCGAAGTTGCTGGCGGTGCTAACGGGTCATTGGATGCTGGAAATGCATGCAGAACGACTCGGCCTCACGTTTAACGGTCACTGTCGCAGCTGCAAGAGTGGGGAAAGGGAGGAATCGGTTTTCCATCTTCTCTGCGCATGCCCAGCTCTGGCTGTGAAGAGGCACAAGTTCCTGGGCCTGTCGAGATACATCAATGCGACAGGGTGGGTCTAGTACTCCATTTTTCCCTTAGACCATGGTTTAGGGGGACCTATTACCTATCGAGTGGTGTGGTGTTGTCAAAACGGGGCCATTTATACTCTACTTGACAGTTTGCGTGTAGCAAACTACCGCGAAAATCAACCAGCCAGTGAAGCTTAACACTATGTATGCATTTCAGCCATCAGGTCCACTGTCACTCATAGTTGTCAGATAAATTTCAATATCGTTCAATAAGTTCAATATCGTCAAATCTTTGGAAAGAAATCGTCAAAATCGTCAAAACAAATTTTAGAAGTCGTCAGAAAATCGTTAACACTAAAATTTATGTTTTTGATTACTTTTTTACTTAATAATAATAATAAAAAAAGGGAAACAAAGTGCTTGCAGGAAGTTTCGTCAAACGTAGTAATCAAAAATGCAAAATTTCATTTGCAGCGAAACAAACTGAAAATGAAAAAATGCAAACATTCAATTTAATTTGAAACAAATAATTTTTTTTAAAGAAATCATTTTTCAGGGATCCTATTTCCAATCCTTGTTTATAATATACAGTACTCTAACTGAAAACATTTAAATATTTTTTAAATATGTAAGCAATAGCTAATATGGAAATGCTAAAGATGGGTTTTCAAAGGGGAAGAACAGAATTTTTTTTTCTCTTAAGCCAAACATTCCAACAATTTATTTTAGGTGTGTTGTACTGTAGAGTATTAGGACTGAAGGGCCTTAAAAAGCCTTTTAATTTGTAAAAATGTCCCGAGATTTAAATAGCAACTTGTGAGTAAAGCATTAAACACATTCAAGCTACAAAAACACAGGAACACACGAACACAAAAGTTGCTTTCTACATTTGTGTCCGTCTGGCTTTTACTGAAATTTTTACTAGACTACCACTAAAAAATAAACATATGAACAGTATGACTTTCAGTGGTGCCACCTAAAGTCTTTTTGCATATTTTAAGCAATATTTTTTGCATCTTACCGTATTGGCAGCACTGATCTGTTAACTGTTGCCTACAAAAATAAAAATTAGTTTAATTTCGACCACGCCACAAAATTTAGCATTGACAGCAACCTGCAGTTGTGTTGCCTTGTAGCCATTAAAAAAATTATTCTCATAAGCACATTTGTATTCTATTTTTGACTGGTTGTGTTCGGTAGCCTGTAGCGAGGAATGTATATAATGCTTAAAGTAGCGAAAGATTGACAGAAATTTTGCAAACATTTTCTCCGAAACACTTATTCATGATATTATTGAAATTCAAAACTCATGCTTATGTATAACGAAATTATTAGGTTTTGGCTTAAGTCGAAAACCTTTATGAAGATCGTCAAATTTAGGTCAAAAATCGTCCAATCGTCAAAAGCCGTTTTTTGGCCAAAAATCGTCAAACTGACGATAAATCGTCAAACTGACGATAAATCGTCAAATCTGGCATCTATGCTGTCACTACGGTTACTCATTTACCGTTCGATATTTTTTCTTAGTTTTTTGTTATTTTCTTATCTCACTAATATATGTATGTATGTATGTAAGTATGTATATTAATAAATTCGTTTGCCACTTATTACTAATATCACCTATTACCAAAATTACACTCGGGTAGACACATCCGTACACTACGAGATTAAGAATGCAACTAATTAAATGTGATTTTTTTCCAGTGTGTGATCACTTCAAGCTCTTGCGAAATAAAAAAAAAATATTATGAAACAATCTATTTATATTTCGATAATTTTTTTTAATGCAAATACATACATACATCGATTTTAATACCCTTCACATAAGTGATTATTTATTTATTTATTATACATTTGGGACCCCATAAAGTATATATATTCTGGATCCTTATAGATAGGGAAGCCGATTTAGCGATGTCCGTCTATCCGTGTTATGGTTGAAATCAACTTTCTGAAGCCCCCCGATATCGCATAGACCCGAATAAGGTATCAAACTGTCACAGATAGTCGCGAGAAAATCGGTATTGAAATTCACAAAATCGCCCGATAAATGACCGAGATATATGTAAGCAAAAAACCAAGACTACCTCGTTTTTTTGAGTCTACACCCAGCATACCATTATCGGAGCGCTCCTATATATGAGCTCATATATGAGCGATTTTATGAGCCTCTGCGAGTGTTTCCTGCGTGCATATTTCTGAGCTCATAAACGATCGATTTTATGTACTTTTTATGAGTAATTTCTGCACTCTGACAGATAACGGTAAATTCCAGCTAAGCAGAAGAACGAAGTTGCTCAAATTTATTCATTAGTGAATATTTTTGGAAGCGTAAAGACAAAATTGTGAGTTATCTTATAATAAATACAAAAATAATACATAATTGAAATAATGAAAAGAGCAAACTAAAAAAAAAGATAATTAATAATAAGTGAACTTCGTTCAAACAAATTAAGAAAAGAAAATCCAGCATGTAGTATTAAAAATAATAGTGTTGTTGAAGAAAATAGTGAGAGTGAACGTATTTTAGAAAGAGAGAGTGTAAACGAAAACTGGAATAAGAGCTCAAAATGTGTTTTAAAAAAAGAGTCATAAAATACTCTTTTATGCATAAAATTTAGAGCTCTTTCATGAGTGACCAGTTTAGTGGAAAAAGCCACTCAAAAATGAGCGTTTTATGACTGTTTATGATTATTTTATGAACTCTTTATGAGCGTCAGCGTTCCGACAAAAGAGTCTTTATGAGCTCATTTAGAGCGCATATGGTATGCTGGGCATCAACAACAAAGAACATACAACAAAAAAAACAACAAAAAAAGAAAAAAACAGAATCAGTCATGTTGATATTATTGAAACACACCCAAAACAAAAATTTTATTAGTATTAGTGTTCATACATTTAACAGCGTTGCCATACAAAACTTAATTTAAACATTTTTAAAATCGCTCCTACGGCTTCCAGGGTTCTCCTACAAAGGTAAAATGTAAGACCGACCCGAACTATTTTATCCATCCAAACATTTTTTTGAAACATACTTACTCTCTATCTCCAGCCCTTGACATGGTTGCCATACAAAATTTTAAAAAATAAGGTAAAAACCGCTACAACTTCCCCGAAGTCGCCCGTAGAGGAAAAAAATGTATCACAGACCCCCATTAGTTTTTCCTCCAAAACGTATTCCTAGAGCATACTTACTTATCTCCACGTCCTAAGGGGGTTGCCCTACAAAATATACAAAAATGATGTAAAAATGCCCACAACTTCTTCAAAGTTGGCCTTAGAGCAATAAAGTGTAGGACCGACCCCTATTAGCTTCTTCTCCCAAACATATTCCTAGAACATAATTACCCCCTATCTCCACGGCTTAAGGGGGTTGCCATACATAATTTACAAAAATGATATGAAAATGCCCACAACTTCTTCAGAGTCGTTCTTAGAGCAATAAAGTTTACGACCGACCCCCATTTGTTTGCCCTCCCAAACATATTCCTAGAATATACTTACCCTCTATCTCCACGCCCCAAGGGGGTTGCCATACAAAATTTACAAAAAGGATATGAAAATGCCCACAACTCCTTCAGAGTTGGCCTTAGAGCAATAAAGGGTACGACGGACCCCTATTAGTTTCTTCTCCCAAACATATTCCTAGAACATACTTACCACCTATCTCCACGCCCTAAGGGGGTTGCCATACAAAATTTACAAAAATGATAAAATGCCCACAACTTCTTCAGAGTTGGCCTTAGAGCAATAAAGTGTACGACCGACCCCCATTAGTTTGCCCTCCCAAACATATTCCTAGAACATACTTACCCCCTATCTCCACGCCCTAAGGGGGTTGCCATACAAAATTTACAAAAATTATGTAAAAATGCCCACAACTTCTTCAGAGTTGGCCTTAGAGCAATAAAGTGTACGACCGACCCCTATTAGATTCTTCTCCCAAACATATTCCTAGAACATACTTACCCTCTATCTCCACGCCCTAAGGGGGTTGCCATACAAAATTAAAAAAAATTGGGTTAAAAACCATTACAACTTCTCCGGAGTTGCCCCTAGAGGAATAAAATGTTATATCCTATAATATAATATGCTATAACATATCCCCTATCACTTAATTAGGTTACCATAAAAAGTTACAAAAATTATGTAAAAATGCCCACAACTTCCTCAAAGTCAGCCTTAGAGAAATTAGTTGTACGACCGACCCCTATTATTTTCCCCTCCCAAACATATTCCCAGAAAATACTTAACCCCTATTCCCCCGCCCTAAGAGGGCTGCCAGAAAAAATTTAAAAAAAAGTTAAAAACCTTACAGATTCCCCGGAGTCGCCCCTAGAGAAATAAATGTATAGCAGAGCCCTATTAGTTTTCTTTTCCAAACTTATTCCTAGAACTTTTTTACCACCTATCTTCATCACTTACAAAAAAAATTTTTAGTTTTACTCAGAGATTGTTTTTTTTTCCTAAACCTTTTAACTTTTTCTTTTTTTTATAGATGTAAATATTGTACTTAAATTTGTTCTCTTTGTAACTATTTTGTTGTTGGTTAAAAAAATTTTGCTCATTAAAATGTAAAGAGTGTAACAAACTTACAATTATTATAGTTTTAGGTTTACAAACCCCCACAACTTCCGCGGAGTCGCCCCTAGAGGAATAAAATATATCACAGACCCCTATTAATTTTCCTCCCAAACCTATTCCTGAAACATATTTAACCCCCATCTCTATCACCTAAGGGGGTTGCCATACATAATTTAAAAAATATAGAGTAAACTTCCCTACAAAATTTAAAAAAAATTAGGGTAAAAACCCCTACAGCTGCCCTTATTCCCCTAAGAGGGTTAAAATATGAGACTGACCCCTATTTAAAAATTAGAAATATTTCATAAACAAAAAAGGAATAAAAATACAAAAAGGTTTGGGGTCTCGAAAGTCCAATGTGAAGGGTATCTAAGATTCGGTACAGCCAAATATATCACTCTTACTTCTTTTTAAGTAGAGATTGTGCTTTAAAATTCCCTTGCTTGGCACAGTTTTTTAGGTTTGACCTATTGTACTTAAATTTTTTGTAATTAAAAGGACGTGCTTCCATTCTTCTTCCACGGCATGTAAGCTTTAGCAAATGGGTTTAGTGATCCTTGCACTACCTACTAATTACCTGTTTTACAGTTGTCACACTAGATTAAGTACCAAATTTTTCCTTGAATATCGCTGCTTAATCCTTCGAATTCAAATCTTATATCGCTTTTTAGCTGTTAAAGTGAGTGGCTTCATTTCCATAGTTAATTTCGTTACGTAAAAAATTACACAACTTTGAGTTTTATGAATTTTTGGCAATTTGAATTACACTAAGTCTTGTTTCAGCATTAGGTTTAATGCTTTAAATAAAGATTTTCCACGACCTATTTTAATTTCAAATCGAACTAAAGGCTTTGAATATAAAAAATATTAGCAGTGAATGAGAATAATAGACGTATTCTAAAGACGTAAAAGGTGCATTGTGTTTACACTAAATTTGATAACGACAATATTCCCGTAAATTTTTTCGCACAGAATTCACATATTAATATATAATATTTGAGGCAATACTGTTTTAAATAAAAGAAAAGAGAACAAGTAAGAGCGCTATATTCGGCTCTGCCGAATCTTATATACTCTTCACATCGGCCTTTTAATATACCCAGCCAGCTTTTCTAGCCGAGTTGTTTTGTACTGCAAATATTATTATAAAAATACAAGGCCGACTTTAAAGTCAATAGCAATCCTAGTTTTCGAATAGAAATACCATGTAGAGATCGAGAGTTTTAAAAGTGTTCGACATTATTCGTATTAAAATATTAATAAAATTTTTAAATTTGTATGGGGGGTTCTAGTCTCCTGCTCCTCTCCACCTTTTTTCTAAAATGTTCGAATTATTTGATCATAACTTTGTGTAAAACTTTCGAAGTCGATAGCAGTTATAGTTTCCCCGATATAGCGTATCAAAAATTTCATACAAATTGTTCATTTGTATGGCAGCTACCTTTTCCCTGCCCTAAAAGATTTTTTCCAAAATATAGGTCTTATTGCCCTTTTATTTTTTGTAGAATATTTGCAGTCGATAGCTGATATAGTTTCTAAGATTTAGCGCATGAAATATTTCACAAAATTTTTGAAATTGTAGGGGAAATACCACTTTCCCTTATCTATCTGAAACAATTTTTTCTTTACTTATGTCCCTATCTTCAAAATATCCCTTCCAAGTTTTGTGGCAAGATTGACTCTTTTTACTGAGATTAATAGTGATATATAGAGACATATGCACGGATTTTGTCCTAAAAAATGGGTTATTTTGGGGTTTCGCTTATATCTCGGTCCCCAGTATGTTTCAAATAGTTTGACACCAATAACTGGTCCGTATCCCTTAACTTGACTCCGGAAACTTGATTTCAACAGACGGAGAGAAGGACATGACTAAATCGACTTCCCTATCTATAAGGATCCAAAATATTTATACTTTCTTGGGTCACAAATTATAAAGAAATTACAAACGGAATGACAAACTGATATATACCCTTATAACTTATCTGAAGGGAATAAAAGTAGTAAAATATTTAATTTAATCAGATGAGCCGCAGATGTCCATACAAATTTTTTTTTATTTTATTATTGGCTTTCTCCTGTGTTAGGTCTTTACCGAAAAGTTATGTAAACCTTTAACATTTACTTTACTTAGGTCGGTATGGAAATTCAATCTGTTGTATGATTTATCATGTTTAACTACTTTATAATAGATTGCTGTATTTATATAAGTCTTATGTAATCAATGTCCCTCATATAGCTTTGTCATTAGAAAATATAAACGAATAAAATACTCGTATGAGTATTAGAGAAACATAACAAATCTTGCCCGAATAATGTCCATGATAAAGGAAGTAATTGTATAGAATTTTCTGGGATTTGGTCCATAATTTATTTATGGCTCTATGTAGATTGCACCACCGAAAATTGTTTTAACCTGCAAGATTTTTTCATACATATGTATGTTGATATCAATATAATCAGAATTCCGAATATCGATGTCAATACCGTAATAACACATTTTTTAATACCTACCGATACCGTTATTCATTTCGGTTGCCAACCTTTAATTATGAAATTCCTTATGCCATAGCGAACACTATTTTGTAAAAAGACTGTAAGAAAAGAGTGTTTATAATGCCGATGAAAAAAAATACATTTAAAAATTACCATTTTTTTTAAATTCACCAAGAAAATTCAAAATTAATTTAAAGAAACTCGGCTAATTCACGACATAAAACACAGATAGTCATTATCAGGGCAACCAAAAACATGCTCCTAAGAAGGGGTTTGCTTATGTGCAAAAAAAATTTCGTCAAAAAGTAAAAAAAATGCTTTAACAAATTTTAAATCATACTTTTAAAATAGTAACCTTGATTAAAAAAAATTTTGAAACGCAGCAATCTAAATAAAGTTGCGTTAACGAAATGGCGAATTAAAATTGACTAAAAATACAGGTACAAAATAAAAAAGGGGATATCAAAATCAATATTTAACCCATTACGTCCCATATATATATTTTTAACTTTATAAAAGTTGGTAGTTACGGTAATTTGGGGTTAAAAAATACAAATCTGTTGTCAAAATTTTTTTAACATTTTTTTGTTTTTGAACAAAAAGGTGTTCGATTATTCAACAACAATTCAAGTGAAAAAACAAAAACATCGGCTTTCTATTGTTAAAAGTGTTATCGTTTTTTAATAGAACTACACTTTTTTTTTTAAACTTTTTAATTTTTTTTACAAAGTTTTCAAAATAAATATGTACATTTTCTTCTTCTTTATTATAAAAGGGGGATTGAAGTGGGTAAGAACTTTTATATAAACATTTAAAGCTAACCCCTTACAATATATGTATGTATGTATATGTAGGGGTTTTACGTTGATATATTTTAAAAATAATTTTTGATATTAAGCTACCTTAAATTTTATATGTTTGAGTTTTGTAAAAATATTTTCTCAAAAATAAAATGTGATATATTCAATATTGTTGAACTGGAGAACAACATCTTTTTTTATTGGTATCAAATAAGTAAATTTACAAGCCAAAGGAATACTACATATTGGCGATCCTGCCAGGAGACAAATTTTTAAGATTTATAAAATTGTGGTTGGTTTTTGCAGTTTTTTTTTTTTTTGGCTTAAGAGACAATATAAATGGAATGCTAAAAAGTATTTGCAAGAAGCCTAAAATACATATCGCGAGACAGTTTATGGGGTCCACATGTGTGTTGTTAGGATGTTTTAAGAGAAGTTAATCTGATTGGATGTAAACCATTTATGCTATAAAAGTTCGAGATATTTATTTTTGTGGTTCAAGTAGCCGTTCAAGTTCTATTTTCAAGTTGCTTGCTGGGGAAAAAAATGGATATATAAGTAGACTGATTTAAAAAATGTATTTTAAAGTTAGATTTAGTTCGAGCTTACCACCAAATACCTTTGTCTGAAAAAGATATTTACAAACCGCAATAACAACGTAGTTCGGAATGTTCGAATTTCAGCGAATGCCATTTGGTTTACGAAATTCAGCACAAACATTTCAACGTTTTATTAATAAAGTTTTTAGGGGATTAGATTTTGTAGTAACTTATATTGATGATGTTTTGATAAGAAGTAGAAGTAAGGAAGAGCATGTTGAACATTTAAGAAAAGTTTTTCAGCGTCTTGATGAATATGGGCTAAATATCAAACCAGGTAAATGCATTTTTGGAGTAGATACTGCCGATTTTCTGGGTCACAAAGTCTCTGAGAAAGACATACACATTCTATCTCGCTCTAAGTAAAAATGCCTAAATAAAATGTCAGACCAACCACCAAAGTTTTAGATACTGGTTTCCGGTTTGATGGCGGTTCTATTCTAAACGTATCTCTACTCTGTTCGGTAAGCACCGTATCCATTATCCCAATATTTTTTACATTAAATAAATACTGTTTATACATATATTCATAATACCCATTTGGTTTTATTTTCCTTTCTATGTATAAATACTTTTGAGTAACAAAACCCACTAAACTTTTGAGTTACAAAATCCACTAAGATTTTGTTTGGGCTCAGAGTACATTTGGTTCTATTTCCAATATCTTCCCAGAGTGAAACCTTATCCTTTTTGAAGCTAACATTTGGTCCAATCGAACCGGATTTTCATTTACATTGAAAGAACTTGCAAGCTCTCTGAGATTTCAATTGAACATTGGGAAGCCTACCAACAAATTACAAAAACATCAACCATTTATCATTTGTATAAGGTTTGTTTGTTTCTTTTTACATTATCAAAGCAGTTTAGTTTATTTAGTTGTGCTTTAAAGTGAGGTCTTAAAAAAGAGCAAATAAATAGAAAAATTTGCCCAAAAATTATATTGATAGTAATAAATAAATTAACTGGCAAAATTACCATAGAATCAATTGCTAAATACGAAACGAAAAATATAAAATAATTGGAATATAGTGAGTGAATGTTTTAAGTGGAAAAATAGTTTTTACATACATTGGCTTTAAAAACGGATAACAAATAATATTCTAATTGGTCAAATAGTGAAAGGATTCCTCAAATACCATTTTTACATTGCTAAATTGACGTACGAACATATGTACAACAACAACAACAACAATTTTGTCGACTGTAGTCCCACTATGTACTAGGTGAATTTCTTTATATATGTAAAATTGTATGTATCCAAAATTGCATAGTTCCGTTTTTTTTCTTCTTATTCAAGACATATTTACATTATTGGTTTTTTCTTTGCTTACTCATGCTAATAAAGAGACATAATAATATAAGCTCTTAACTGTAGTATGAGATCAGCTTTTAAATTCTCACGTTGGTTTTATTCTATCTTTCAACTCAGTACACATTCTCTCTTAACTATACCTTTGGAGGTGTAACATGAGAAATAGTTGCATCTCTTAATTTTTCCAATACTTTTTTTTGGATTACATTTCTTTTTGCAAACTATAATTAAACTATTTCGAACTGTTATCGGTCGGAAACATTTATTGTTAAATGGTTAATAACATAACTACACACTTCGCTATTTTACTGAAAATACACAGTGTAAGTGATTGTGGAGAAAAAATGTTACATTAAAAATAGAAATAATTTTTTATTCATACTTTATTACACTCGGTGATAATCCTTTTAAATTTTTTTTATATATACATATTCAAATACATACATAAGTAAATAAGAGTTTACTACCCTGAATAGAAACGATCTGGTGCAAAAGCGGTAAATTTTGGCTTTGTTTCTTCTCTTTTTTAAAAAACTGTTACAAATATAACATTTGGGTGTCAACAACGTCATCACCTTAAACCTCTTAGCTGTCTCTAAGGAATGTAATGCTACCTTAGCTAGCTCCGCATAGGCGTGGGGACCCAACCCGCATTACAATTCACCGGTTTTGTTATACTAACAGAAAAAAAAACAAGTACAAACAATTCTCAACACACACTTTAACACCTTCAAACATTTCAGCATTATTTTGTATATCTATGGGCACGATGTTCAACCCCAAATTCGTCGCCCTCCCTACCGTAGTCACCTTACCATCATTCTCCAGTGACCCCATTAACTTTTAACAATATTTTTTTACACGATCTCCAATATATATGTAGTTTTCCTAGCAAAACTAACATTATTAGAGATCCCAAAAGCAACAATTTTTCACTTTTTTAATTAAAAAAAAATTGAAAATTAATACCCTGTACACTTAAATTAAAGTAAAATATTAATTTGCCTTAAAATTCTGCCTTCATGGCTATTAAATATTCTGCCTTCATGGCTATTAAATCCCATGCAGTTGGAAGTGATAAAATGCATCCTAAGTTTGTTGCTATTCTTCTTCCGTTACTACTACCTTATATCACGCATCTTTTTAATACTATTATTACTACTAGTACATTTCCTTCCAATTGGAAGCATGCTAAAATAATTCCGGTCCCAAAATCCACCACTGAGTTTCGACCAATTGCCATCTTATGTTTCTTATCCAAAGTTCTTGAAAAAATTCTATTCCTGCAGATAGGTAAATTTATTGAAGAAAATAATCTTTAGTTCGTGAGACAATCTGGCTTCCGTGTAAATCACAGCTGCACTACGACACTAGCTGATGTAACTGAAAATATACGTCAGGATCTTGATAATGGACAAATTACATTTCTGGTTTTTCTTGATCACTCCAAGGCCTTTGATACGGTGGATCATGACACTCTAATTTGGAAGCTTATAAATTTTTTCAACTTTTCTTCCTCTGGCGTCAGGCTTGTTTCTTCATACCTGCGTGGGCGTTCACAATCGGTACTTGTTAATGGTGAACTTTCTATACCTCTTTTTCTCGAACGTGGAGTACCACAAGGGTCAATAACGATAACCTAGACAAGTATCCTATTGTAATTTACATATTTATGCAGATGACGTACATCTTTACTTAAGTAGCTCTATGGAAATGATAAGTCACAATATTGGAAAGTTGAATTATGATTTGGATAGAATTTACCTCACCAAAAGTCTTGTCATTCGTAATAAGCGTGTTGTGCTAGATTTCAGTAAGGACATCATCAGAGTTGGGCAAAATACATGCTTTGCTGTATTTGAAATACAAAATACTTCTTCCGCTTGTATTTCAAATACAAAATACCAAATACTTTCAAGTCGAGTATTTCAAATACAAAATACAAAATACAGTATTTTAGTATCTTTTATTTGAAATACAAAATACATTTATAACCATTAATCATGAACACAAGTTTTTTAAAAGTTTAATTATATAAGCAGCCTCTTGTTGAAGAATATATAAATCCTGCTAAAAAAAATAATCTTTCTACAGGTCCTGATGAAAACAGGCTGGTGTTTAATTTTATGAAAACAGTTCTCTGCAAGGCACATTCAACAAGGTAAACCCAAGGCGAATTTAAAAGATTCGCCCTCTGCATTTCCTCTTTGTATTTGAACGGTAGAATGTCAGAAATATTAAAAATTTCATACAAAATTAAATTTTTATAACGTGAAAATGTCAAATTGATTTTAATCAGCTGGGCCCTTAATATAACCTGGTTAAATGTGCCTTGGTTCTTTGTATGTGCCAAGGCACATTCAACCAGGTAATATTAAGAACCCTGCTGATTAAAATCAGTTCGACATTTATACATAATAAAAATTAATTTTATATGGAATTTTAAATTTTTCTGACATTTTACCATTCAAACACAAAAAGGAAATGCAGAGGGCGAATTTTTTGAATTCGCCTTGAGTTTACCTTGTTGAATGTGCAATGGCAATAGCAATCCTAGTTTTCGAATAGAAATACCATGTAGAGATCGAGAGTTTTAAAAGTGTTCGACATTATTCGTATTAAAATATTAATAAAATTTTTAAATTTGTATGGGGGGTTCTAGTCTCCTGCTCCTCTCCACCTTTTTTCTAAAATGTTCGAATTATTTGATCATAACTTTGTGTAAAACTTTCGAAGTCGATAGCAGTTATAGTTTCCCCGATATAGCGTATCAAAAATTTCATACAAATTGTTCATTTGTATGGCAGCTACCTTTTCCCTGCCCTAAAAGATTTTTTCCAAAATATAGGTCTTATTGCCCTTTTATTTTTTGTAGAATATTTGCAGTCGATAGCCAACCGATTTTGCTAATTTTAAATAGCGATTGTCTCCAGGATGTTTATTTTTTTTCTTATATTTTTTTTATTGAATCTTTGCTTAAGCAAACTTATAAAAAGTATTCAAATCCTAAAACTAAGTAATTAATACTAGTCCAGTCGGTACCGGACTAACATTTAGGCTCTCACAATAAAGGTAATTTCAAAAGTTTCATCTAAGAGCAATAGTATCCCTTCTTTTAAGGCGAGTGTGACCACTATGTTGCAGGATGCTTTGAGCGGATGTGTTTCCAGCTTGTTTAAATACTTGTAAACACATAGTTTAGGATTTCGCTTTTTACTAGTAGAATTTCTAGATCCTTGTAGATGTTGCTGTTTTTAATATACCAAGGAGCACCAGTTATCATTCTCAGAATTTTGTTTTGATGACGTTGTATTTTTTCTATGCTAGAGGAGGAAGCAGTGCCCCATAATTGTATACCGTAGCACCAAATTGGTTTTAAAATGGAGTTGTAGAGTAGAAGTTTACAATCCAGACGTAGCACAGAGTTTCTATCAATTAGCCAGTGGATTTGAGCAGCTTTAAGTTTCATTTCAGTCAGCTGCGCATCAATGTGAGGCTTCCATGTGAGGCGGCGATCTAGGTGAATACCAAGATATTTTGTCTCGGTTCGTTGAGGCACCATAGGTTGTTAATAGTGATTGGGGAGCACGTTTCTTTGCGTAAAGAAAAAGTTGCTTGGGTTACGTGTTGCTGCAGTTGGTTCGAAGCCTCTTTAGGGTCTTTATGAATACTAAGAAAAGCAGTATCATCAGAAAATGTCGACGTGTGTGTAAAACTATTGGTTGGCATATCTGCTGTGTAAAGCAAGTACAGAACTGGACCTAGTATACTCCCTTGAGTTACACCAGCCCCTATTGGTTGAGAAGAACTTATTTGGTTTCCCTCCTTGATCATAAATTGTCGACCGGTTATGTACTTTTCTAAAAGGTTGAAAATATTAGCTGGAAGTTTAGCTTTAGTTTGTTTAACATGCTTTCGTGCCATACTTTATCGAAAGCTTGAGAGACATCAATGAAAAGCGCGGAGCAGTACTTCTTTTCCTCTTTTTCTTATAACCTGCACCAGTCTGTGAGTTTGTTCGATTGTGCTATGTTGACTTCTAAAGCCAAATTGGTGATCTGGGATTCAGTTGTTTTCATTCAAGATCGGAGTCAGCTTGTTCTTAAGCAATTTTTCGAACAATTTTGACATCGTGGGTAACAAACTTATAGGCCTGTAAGACTCTATCTTTGAAGGATCTGTGCCAGGCTTAGGAATCATTTTTACTAAGGCAATTTTCCATATAGACAGGGAAATGTTCAAGCCGAGTTATTGCGTTAAAAATAAAAAGAATTATTCTTTTTGCCGTAAAAGGTAGCTCTAAGAGCATTTTGTTGCTTATATTATCAACGCCAGGAGATTTTTTACCATTTAGGCTAGTAATAGCCTCTACAACATCTGTAAATCGGAAACGTATTTCTAAAGGACGTCTAGCAACAACTGGCGGTAATTCCCTCACGCCTGTGCAAGTATTGGGAGTAAACACGTTTTTGAAATGATATGCGAACAGATCACATTTTTCTTCGTCATTTCTAGCCCAGGATCCTCTCAGATTACGTAGTGGTGGTTTTTCGATAACGGGTCTTTTAAGACGTCTGGCTGATCGCCATAGGGAATAATTTGTCCGAGGAGTCGCGTCTAGACCTTCGAGGTACTCTTTAAGTGAAGCCATTCTGTGAACCTCCAGCAAGCTTTTTAACTGGTTAATATATTCTTTCAGCTTAGTTTAAAGTTGGGGCGAGCTATGCTTTTGGCATTCTCTTCGGACTCTCCTTTTTTCAGATAAAAGTTTTCCCACATCGTCAGAAAAATTTTTGCCGTACCTGACCTGACGATAGGTAGAAGACGCATGTTCAGCGGCTTTTTTAATGTTTTCATTTAGGACTCTCAGACTATCGTCTATGTCTCCGGGAGTTTTTAGCGGTTGGTTTTCCGAACAGTGGGCACTAATATATTTTTTATATTTTAACCAATTTATTTTTTTAGATAAGAAAAAATCACTAGCTGCTATTTGGTGAGGACTGCAAATAGTAATTATTGTGGGTGAGTGGTCAGAAGATAAATCCAAGGAGGCTATAGCCTCAATAAGGTCCGGGGATATACCTTTTGCCACACCAAAATCTATTACGTCTGGAATTTTATTATTGTCCGTTGGCCAATAGGTTGGTTGTCCAGTTGAAATAACGAAAAGTCCTATTTCCGACACTGAGTCATACAAGACACGACTTCTGGGACTAATTAGGCGGGAGCCCCAGTATGTGTGCTTAGCGTTATAGTCTCCAGCAGCTATAAAGCGGGGACCTAATGATTTGTAGAAACTGTTGTACTGATCCTTCGTTATGGAGAATCTGGGTGGACAGTAAACTGATAAAATAACAAGGTTATGGAAAAATTCATCAATGCAGACGTTCGTAGCTTGGATATAACATTCCGAGAGGCCACCCAACCATTGGTGTTTAATTCTTGATTTGATTAGAATAGCCGAGCCACCACATGATCTATCCCTAGGATCCTTTGAATCGTAAAAAGAATAACCACTAATTTTAAAAGTGCTTCTAGATGTCATATGAGTCTCAGAAATACACATAACATCGATTTTTTGGTTCATCAAGAAATATTCGAGTGTTGGCGGATGCCGTTTGCGTTCCAGAAACAAACCCTGAGGCCCATGAACTTCTTTTAAGCATAGCCTGCATTTTTTGCATTTCTTGCATCATGTTGGCCATTTGCGCCATAATCTGCGTAAATTGTGTGACCATATTGTCAATTACGGCTTCCAGGCGGCTAAAATTAGGCCCGGTTGGTTCGCTAGTTGGCACTTCTTGTTGTGTTGTAGGCTGGGTAGACTTACGTGAATTAGGCTGGTTAGACTTCAATGCGGCGGCGTAAGAAACTTGATTTGTAGTTGGTTGTGCCAATGGAGGCATATTTGTAGTTGGTATATTTAAAGGCTGGGGAGGGGCAGGAACTATTTTCGGCTTAGTTGATCGCTTAACTGAATTAAAAACAGGACAACCTCTATAGTTGGCAGTGTGGTTTCCCCCACAGTTGCTGCATTTCTTTATCCTAGGATCATCTTTTGGCTTGTCGCACTTGGTCGTATCGTGCAGATCCCCACACACAACACAAACAGTAGGCAACTTACAATAAGTTTTAGTGTGGCCATATTCCTGGCAGTTTAAGCACTGTACGGGCCCAGATCGCTTATGTGGCACTTCCACAGTGACGCGTCGGTGCATAATATATTTTAAATCGTAGATGGGGTGAGTTTCACTTTTTTTCAATTTGATATCACCAGGCTCAAGCTCCACTCGAAATAATGGTTGGGGGTGTTTTTCCCTGTTTCTCATATTCGATACCGTCCTAACCATAAACCCTTTGTTTAGCAAACTGGTCTTGATCTCTTCTGGGTCAACGTTAGAATCAATGCCTTTAATAACTACCTGAAGGCCTTTTGCGGTCTTGAGTTGGTAGGTATAGAAGTTTTTTCTGAGTTTTTCGAGCTCCGAAACCGTGGCGCGGTAGGCGTTTTCATGGTTCACTTGAATTTTTGTCTCAAGTATGTTGCCGCGTTTAACGTTTGAAACATAAAAGTTATTTTCCCCAATCAAACCGACTAAAAACTTGACGAGATCATATGAGTTTTTTTCCCCTCAAATAAATGGGAGGTGGCTTAAAGGACTTTTTTCACTAACAGGGGCCTCATTATCCTCTTGCAAAATTGCAAAACGATTTTGCGATGAGGTTGGCCTTTCATCGTCTTTTAAAATTTTTACAGGTTGAGATGCTTCTGCCGATTTAGGGCTCCTTCCCCTTTTAAGAACTGTTACGTACCTGTCCATCCCTACCTGGATCTTACGAGCACACGCAGAAATTGGGCCCGTAGCGCCTTTAGCAGCTGTTGGTGCGACACCAGAACTTGATAAAGAAGTCCGCGATGAAGATGGCACCTCGGTATTTTTCTTATAATTTTTAAACAGAGATTGGGCTAAATTTGGCCCTTGTTCAGTACATTTATTCAAATTAGGCACACTTGCACTTAAATTATTTGTATTTGTTTTCGGTTTTGCACTTAAATAGTTTCTATTATATTCAGGGTCTCTAATGTTTTCATTGCTAACGCTTGCTGAGCTTAACACAATGTAA
Source organism: Melanophora roralis (assembly GCA_963583895.1). Lineage (NCBI taxonomy): Eukaryota > Metazoa > Arthropoda > Insecta > Diptera > Rhinophoridae > Melanophora > Melanophora roralis. Next base: position 58,132,101 of record OY757189.1, on the reverse strand, counting down.
GCATTTCGGCTATTAGGCCCACTGTCACAACGATTACTGCTACTCATTAACCGTTTGGTTTTTTTGTTCTGTTTAGTTTGTTTTTATTTTCGATTCTCACTTATGTCTTGTAGGTATGTATATTAACAATTTTTTTTTTTTTTAACTTATTACAAATATCACCTATTACAAATATACACTCGCGTAGACACGTCCGTACACTACGAGATTAAGAGAGCAACTCAAAAGAGCTCTTTGAAGGCTAAACTTTTTTCTTTCGTCGATACTTAATATTTCTTTTCCCACTTTTTTCTATTTTTGTTTTTTTTTCGGGATCTCTTTAAATTATCAATTATTAGTCCGGTCCTTTTACATAAAACACAATATATAACTAACAGCACACCTTATAATTCACAAATACAATCTTTAATATTTCTTTTATGTATATATATTTTTCTTTTGAAATTTTTCACCCGACCAAATGACACCGCCCTAATGCCTTTTTATTATAGGATAGACGATTATAGCAAATTATGTAAAAACTTGGGAAGCTGGTTTACGCCTGCACTTCTATCTTCTTTTCTTACTGGATTATTGAATTTAAGTTCTTTACCTTGTTTCCGGGTTATACCGCTGCTGCCAAAATTTACCTTTTCCGGTTTATTGTTTCACATACATGTATACCTTGTTTGTAGCTCTTCTTTTTACCCACATAAGGGTGAGTTTTTTTCTTGTTTCTAACAACTAGCAAACTACCCAGTTTAAGGTTTTCCTTTTTTCACAGTTTGAATGAACTCGAACATAAATTCTTAAAACTTCCAACACTATTAAATTTGCAAATGCTGATTTATCACACGCAAAAAAAAAACTGTAATTTTCAGTTACTTACATTTATTTCCTATGGAATCCCTTTTAAATTTTTCAATAAAAATTGAAGAAAATAACTTGGTTAATTCAAGTGAAGTCCGGAAAAAATTATCATCCATAATATTTTTGACTTATAATAAAAAAAATTTCTATTTTGCCTAATACTTCGTCACTGGTCGCATTCAAAGTAAATTAACTGAATTTTGTATTTCTGTTACAAATTATTAAAATACGGTACACTTAACGCTTAATTTTAACTGGACATTTAACTACCAACAAAACTTACTAAAAAAAAACATTTACATAGAACAACCATAAGTTAAAGTACAATGCACTTTTGCCTTTAAGTAGTTTGTTGTTGCCGGGTTTTTATTAACTAGATGCATTTAAGAGAGACTTAAACCAAAGCTGGTCGGTCTCATCCATATTTATTTTAAGTTCTGGTAACCCTTTTGCCTTTTGTTAAGATTGGTATCACTAACAAAAAACCCAATAACAACCCTGCTTTAACATACATTCCACAGACTGACATTTAACAACTAACAACTACTATAAATTCAAGTAAACACACGAAATTAGCACGCTGCACATTTACCATAAAATTACTTAATACAAAAAACCCAATAACAACCCTGCTTTAACATACATTCCACAGACTGACATTTAACAACTAACAACTACTATAAATTCAAGTAAACACACGAAATTAGCACGCTGCACATTTACCATAAAATTACTTAATATGTAAATCATTATATTCAAACATTTAAAACCTTTAAAACATTACGAACAATTGGGTCAAAATCAACGTAAATACAAACTTGGACATTGGAACTGAACATCCACACAAAATAAACCAAAGCAACAACATAGAAAGTGATACTGGGCACAACATAAAAACATCTAGTGAACGTGAACCCCATAAAAATGTTATTCAATTAGCTTGCTTTGTTTCTGCAAATATATGTGCAAATAAAATCAGTACTAAGTTAAGGAAAACAATTGTGTGCATTTGTTAATGTTACGCCGGATCCTCAACAAAACATACATACACATATATAATAATATCATTCTATTAAACCAAATACAATAGTTTTGTTCTTTAACTTTTAATTACATTTCTTACAAAGTTTTTTACTTTTTTGTACTTTGAATTAAACCCAATTAAAAGAAAAAATAATAATAGCAAATAGATCAATAAATATATTGGCACATGTATGTATTAATCCATTAATAAAATATATACAATTATCCCATTTCTTGATTTCAAAGATTTTTTTTAGTTTTGTTTATGAACGGAGCTATTATTATCTTCTCATATGTATATGTATATGTATATCCAAAATCATTGGAAACTGGAAGACTTCTAATTTTCTCTAGGCCAATGACCCCCTTTTTTTGTGCTCTGTAATCAGCTGTGATATTATGTCAGAAAAGTGAAGTAATTCATTCATTTGATTTTTTCTGATTCTATAATAACTATCTGGTTATATCAGTTACTCTTTTGATATCTGAAGTAAGTTGAATTCAATATAACAGTGTTCTTCAATAAAGGATTGCTTCATATACATTTTTTATTGAAGTTTGGCTGTTAATTTCTCACAAATAAATTTTTGTAGCTACTTGCTTAACTATTTTATTTCGTTTTATATTATAACAAATTGCACAATTCGTAAATATTGAGTTGTTAAATAATTACATAAAAATTAATATTCCTAATTTGGTTTAAAGTATCCTTAATCAAGCGGCCAAATTCAGTAGAAGTTAAATAATTCCAGTCAAAGTCCTTACGTACATCCTTCTTATAATTCTATAATATAGCAAAATGTCTCTAGATACTTTTATCCGTTTAGCCGATAATCTGGTGGAATTCGAGGCAGATTATAATGACAATCGCCTCCCCATGGATTCTTTACACATACTTAATGTGCATAAAAATGAAATTGAATTACTTTGGAATCGTATCAAAACGGAATTTGAAAAGTATTTATTTGATAGGGACAATGAAGAAGGGGATGGTAAGACATATAGTGTTGATACTGAAACCCTTAAGACGAAATATAAAACTACATATTTTACGTATTGTAATTGTTTAGCGAAAATTGCTGAGCATTCTGATGCTCTTCGTAGTGAGTCCCTTAAGCGGAACTACGTTCCTAGTCCCAAAGTTCCACCACCAGCTATAGAAAATTTTACTTCATCAGCTATACAAAGCCATAAGTTTCATCTTCCACCTTGTGAGATAGAAATTTTTAAGGCGATTATAAAACGTGGCCCACCTTTCGAGATCTATTCACGGCAATGTATGTAAAGAATTCTACATTGAGTCCAGTAGAAAAGCTTTTTCACTTGACTCAGAAAACTTCTGGGGAGGCTAGAGAAATAGTAAAGAATAGTCCATTGACAAATCAGGGGTTTGAATTAGCGTGGGCGAACTTAAATCAGCGGTTCGAGAGCCGTCGCATTCTGGTCAACGGTCAGTTGAAGACTCTCTTTAATCTGCAAAATATAACATCAGAATCGGGAAAAGCCATTCAAAAGCTTCAACGGGACATAAATTCGAGCATCTCTATTCTGAAATTGCAAGAAATCGATGTAGACAGTTGGGATCCTATTTTTGTTTTTTTGTGCTCAAATCGACTTCCTAAATTAACTTTGAACTTATGGAAACAAGGCCTTCAGGACAAGTCATCTATTCCTAAATGGAGGGAATTAGATTTATTTTTGAACAATCGCTATCGCACTTTAGAATCGGTTTCCGAAATTCGAAGTTCCTCTACTCCAAAACCTTCTGAAGTCAAATCGAAAACTCAACCATCCTCATCCATAAAGATTAACACTTTTCAGAATAAAATTTCAAGTTCCAAATGTCCGCTGTGCCCTGGAGAGTCTCATGTGATTCGAAAGTGTTCTCGATTTCTTAACATCAGTATTTCGCAGCGATTTGATGAAATTAAGAAGCAAGGTCTTTGCATCAACTGTTTTTGGAAAACTCATGCTATGAGAAGTTGTAAAAGCACAAATAACTGTTTTCATTGCAAAAAAAGGTACAATACTTTACTTCATAAGGTTTCTGGCAGTATTGTGACAGCTTAAGAACAACCCTCAACTAGCAGACCTCAAATCAGAATCCAAATTCTGCTACATTTACTACAAAAAATAATTCCATTACTATACAGTCCACTCCGAAATCAGATTTGACGACCGTGGAGTCGTGTTTTGCAACGAATTCCCAGAGTGTGCTGTTCGGCACTGCTCTATTGGACATTTGCTATATGGGTTTGAAATACAGGGTGCGTGCTTTGCTTGACTCTGGATCTGAGGGGTCATTTATTTCTGAAAAACTTTTCAAACGCTTAAAACTTCCGTCAAAGCAAACTAACGCTCAAATATCTGGACTGAACAGCTCTATATCAGCGAAAATCGATATACAATGTATTTTCGAAGTAAGCTCTATTTGGAGCGAAGACACAAAATTGTTGGTATCCGCGTTGGAAGTTCCTCACCTTTCAAAATACAAGGTGTCGCACTTTTCAAATATTCCCCATATTCAACTTGCAGATCCAAAATTTTATGCAAGCTCCAATATCGACGTTTTGATTGGGGGTGACCTTTTCCCTTCGATAATGCTTTCTGGTGCTATGCATAAAATTTGTGGTTCTTTAATGAACCAGGAAACAATCTTTGGCTGGATTCTTACAGGACCTGTATCCAAAGATACAACATATACTGCTACTATTGTGTCTTATTTATGGCTTCATTACCTCAGGAAAGATCGGAGATCTTTCGACCATTCACTCACACTGGGTTAGATTTTGCTGGACCTTTTGATGTAAAAGGGTATAATGGGAGATCATGCTGAATCACTAAAGGGTATGTCTGTGTTCGTATGTTTTTCGACTAAGGCTATTCACCTTAAACCAACTACTGATCTGTCCACACCCACTTTTCTTGCCGCGTTTAATCGATTCGCATTACGCCGAGGATGTCCATTACATTTACACTCGGATAATGGAACTACGTTTGTAGGTGCCTCGAAAGTCCTTGCGCGCGAATTTCTACAGGTTTCCAGGGAATGAGTAACTTGTAATTACGCTCACCAGAATCTCACCTGGCACTTCATTCCTCCAGGGGCGCCTCACATGGGGGGATTATGGGAAGCGAGTGTCAAAAGCTTTAAGTGTCATTTTTGTAAAGTATGCGGTGGTATCTCGTACACCTTTGAAGAGTTTTCTACCTTATTGGCTAGGGTAGAAGCTTTCCTCAATTCAAGGCCACTTTCACCTATTTCACAGGACCCTACTGACTTGTCCTCTTTAACTCCTGGCCATTTTCTAATAGGCGCTCCAATCCTAACGCCTATTGATCCAAAAGTTACCGAAAAACCAATGTCTATTGTCAATCGCTGGCAGCGACTGAAGCTAATTCATCAGCACTTTTGTTCTCGATGGAAAAACGAATACCTAAAAGAGTTACTTAAGAGAACGAAGTGGAAAAAAGTAGAAGACACTATTAAAGAAGATGCAATGGTAATATTCAAGGATGAGAATCTCCCTCCTAACTCATGGAGACTTGGTAGAATCCTGGTTCTGATAATTATGTACGAGTTGTCGATATATTTACGCACAAAGGGACAATCACTAGACCAATAACTAAAGTTATACGTTTGCCAGTTGATTAAGATTCTATGTTACTCCCTACCAATTTTATTTTTAGTTATAAACTTTCCTTTACAGATCACTATGTCAAACTCCCATTCCACGAAGGCAGAATCCAAAGGTAAACGCGTAAACAATCGCTCAAATTTACCAAAACATTTTTATTCCTACATATGTCGCCTATGCAAACGTCCACATCCGTTGAGATTATGTAGAAAATTTCTTGCATTGAGCATTCCAGATCGTATCCAAACAGTTAAGGTCCATAAGTACTGCGCAAACTGCCTTGCGCACGACCATTCCCAGCACACTTGCTTTTTAAAACATGGCTGTCGTCATTGCCAAAAGTTTCACCACACGCTGCTACATGTCAATCCGCGTCTTCGAAAGAACCTTATTCCACGTTCTCGTTCCCTAACACGTTCACCGTCCCCGTCACCTCGTCCTTCCACTTCAACTCCGATTAAAAATACGTCGTCAGTTGAGAAGTCCACTACATTGTCCTCCTTACTCCGTCAGAACTGTACCATACTTTTGCCTACAGTATTGGTCCGGATTAATACAACTAATTTTCACGCTCGGTGCCTTCTTGATTCTGGATCATCAGTAAGCAGAATAGCCAAGAAATTTGTAGACAAGCTGCACCTTACTACTTTGACAATGGAAAGTGAGACTATGTGTCCGGTTACCATCAAATCCAGATTTGATTCAAGTTCTTAACTTGAGGGTATATTTCGAGTCGATAATCGAATCAATCTTACGACGCCTTCTCAATCCATCTCAAATCGTCTCAAAAGGGAATTCCGGTACTTATTTCTCGCTGATCAGAAATTTTACGAATCTAGTGGAATCGATATTGTGTTGGGAGTTGATGTTTACCCAAAAGTAACAAAAGACGGTATTCTTACAAAAACTGGACTGCCAATGGCCCAGAGTACAATGATTGGTTGGACCATATATGGTCCCTTTCAACATTAACTTTTTTCTTTATTATTGCACCATTGAATTAACTAAATTTAAAAAAAAGAAAACAAACAAATTATGAACTTTTATGAGTATTTAATTTTAAATATTTTTATGTTTGTATGTTATAATGTTAAAATGATATTAAATATTTAACTGAAGTGATTATTTTCCTCTTCTATACGCTAATGAATTATGAAACTTTCATTTATCACAGCCATCAGACAAAGTATCTAAAACTTATAAGCGTACAACTATTGCTTCATATGCTGCAAGGCGGGCGGTAATGTTAATGCCTAAAACCCTACACTTGGGTTCTACAGCATTAAACCCTATTTGCTTTAAAAATAAGAGCTGAATGTTGTAATGCAGCATTATATTCTATCTCGCTCTAAGTAAAAATGCCTAAATAAAATGTCAGACCAACCACCAAAGTTTTAGATACTGGTTTCCGGTTTGATGGCGGTTCTATACTAAACGTATCTCTACTCTGTTCGGTAAGCACCGTATCCATTCTCCCAATATTTTTTACATTAAATAAATACTGCTTATACATATATTCATAATACCCATTTGGTTTTATTTTCATTTCTATGTATAAATACTGAGTAACAAAATCTACTAAGATTTTGTTTGGGCTCAGAGTACATTTGGTTCCATTTCCAATTTCTTCCCAGAGTGAAACCTTATCCTTTTTGAAGCTAACACTACCGAGGAAAAGGTTTCGGCTATTAGGAATTTCGAGCGGCCAAAGTCTGTTAAGCAGATCCAAAAATTTATTGGTATGGTGAATTATTACCATCGTTTTATACCGAACCTGGCAAGTAAGACATCAATTTTGCACGATATGATTAACAGGGCAAACAAGAAGAAAGATATACATTAAGAATGGAGTGAGCGCTTTTAGCATTTTTGATGAAATTAAAAACAATTTTGCGTCTCTTGTTTTGTTAAATCATTTTAACAAAGCCGCAAATTTAACCTTAACCCTTGATGCCTCAAATACAGCGATTGGCGGTGTACTTCAACAGGTTTTCAGAGGTAAAACTGAACCTTTAGCATTTTTCTCAAAGAAGCTTACGCCATCGGAAACCAATTACAGTTCTTTTGATCGTGGGATACTTGCGATTTATTTGAATATAAAGCATTTTAAATATATATTGGAAGGTCGTTTGTGGCTTATACAGACCACAAACCATTAATATATATTCCATGAACTCTAAGACTGAAAGAAGTCCGAGGCAGACTAGGCATTTAGAATACATTTCCCAATTTACCTCAAACATTCAGTATATTAAAGGTCAATCCAACGTAGTAGCCTATGGATATTGATGTTATATCTGAGAGTGAGATAAATTTAAAATTATTACAAAACGAACAGCAAAGTGATTCTGAATTAAGGGCATTAGAAGCAGAAGGAAGCAAATTTTATAGCTTGAAACTAATAGATGTACCGTTGATTAATTCAGGGATTTGGTGTAAAGTGTCACAAAATATTACTAGACCATATGTTCCCATAAATCTTAGAAAGAGTGTTTTCACAAAACTACATGGCATTTCCCATCCGGGGACTCGTTCGACTAAGCGATTAATATCCCGAAAATATTTTTGGCCAAATATGAGTAAACAAATTAATGAATGGTCAAGATAATGTCTAAGTTGTCAGCAATCAAAAGCATATAAGCACACAAAATCTCCTGTTTATAGAGCTCCGATGCCAAAATGCCGTTTTGAACACGTCCATTTAGACACTGTTGGCCACTTCCTCCATCTAATGGCTATAGATACCTTCTAACAGTAATTGATCGTTTTACAAGATAGCCTAAAGCCTATCCATTAAGAAATATAAGCACAAAAACTGTTGTAGACTCGCTTGTACGGAGTTATATACCTAGGTTTGGGGTGCCGCTGAAAATAACAACAAATAGGGGCAGTCAATTCACATCACATATGCTGTCCAAATTTTTAGGTAGTTACATTATTATGACTTCGTCTTATCATCCCCAGAAAAATGGCATTGTTGAAAGATTTTCATAGGCAAATTAAAGCTTCATTAATGGCTAAAAATAGTTCTTCGAAATGGTTTAACGAACTTCCAATAGCATTGCTCGGGTTACGTTCAATATATAAGGAGGATCTAGACGCAACTCCAACCGAAATAGTATACGGACAAAGTATTCGTTTACCGGGCGAAATTGTGACAGAAGGGAAACAGAATGATACGTCCGATACTTTGTTTAAGTTAAAGAACACTTCAAAAGTGTAAGATCAAACATTTTTAATCATACGGATTCTAAAACAGGTTTCCATGTCCCAAAGAGTTTACAACGTTGCAAGTTTGTATTTTTACGTAAAATGAACAAAAGGTCATTACAACAACCATATGAAGGGCAATACAGAGTGGTAAAGAGAGACAATAAATGTTTTAAGGTGGAAAAAGATGAACAAGTCATCACAATACTAATTGACCGCATAAAACCGGCTATTACAGAAGTTCCATTAAACCATACTTCAACTATTACTAATGATACATCTAAAACTGTTAAACATGTAACTCTTAATTTGTTGTAAATTAATGTTTTTTTTTTCGAAGGGGAAGTAGTGTAGAAGTTTTACGTTGATATACTTTAAAAATAATTTTTGATATTAAGTTACCTTAGATTTTATATGTTTGAGTTTTGTAAAAATATTTTCTGAAAAATAAAATGTGATATATTCAATATTGTTGAACTGGAGAACGACATCTTTTTTTATTGGTATCAAATAAGTAAATTTACAAACCAAAGGAACACTAAAATATATTTGTCTAAAAAAAAATATTTCTAAGTGTTACCAAAAAAGGAAAAAAAAATAGCAAAAGCCCTTTAAAACTACGGTTCGAATAATCGAACACAGGGACTATGTACTTAGTTTTCAAACTCGTGAGGTATCGATTTATTGTCAAATCAAAACCGACCCGAATGGTGTTCGATTCAAAAGAAATAATTAAATAAAATCAAACTCAAGCTATATTTACACTGTCTGAGTTACCATCTGAGTTTCACAACTAAGACTAAGTCCCAGAGGTCGTGTCTTGTATGATTCTGTATCGGAAATGAGACTTCACGTTATTTCAACTGGGCAACCAACATATTGGCCAACTGACCACAATAAAATACCAGACGTAATAGATTTTGGCGTATCAAAAGGTATATCCCCTGAGCTTATTGAGGCTCAAGCCTCCTTGGATTTATCTTCTGACCACTCACCAACAATAATCACTATTTGCAGTCCTCACCAAATAGCAACTAGTGATTTTTTCTTATCTAAAAGAATAAACTGGTTAAAATACAAAAAATTTATCAGCACGCACTGTTCGGAACACCAATCTTTAAAAACTTCCGAAGAAATCGATGAGTGCCTGAGTAGCCTCAATGAAAATATTTAAAAAGCCGTTGAAAATGCTTCTTCTACCTTCCGTCAGGCCAGATACAACAAAATTTATTCTACCGATGTTGAAAAGCTTTTATCTGAAAAAAGGAGAGCCCGAAGAGAATGGCAAAGGTATAGATCGCTCCTACTTAAAAATAAGCTGAAGGAATGTACAAACCGATTAAAAAACTTGCTAGAAGTACATCGAATGTCATCAATGAAGGAATACCTGGAAGGTCTAGACGCGACTCCTCAAACAAACTATTCTCTATGGCGAACAGCCAGACGTCTTAAAAGACCCGTAATCGCAAAACCACCACTGCGTAACCTGAGAGGATCCTGGGCTAGAAATGACGAAGAAAAATGCGATCTGTTCGCAAGCCATTTAAGGAACGTCTTCACTCCCAATTCAGGCATTGACGTGAGAGAATTACCGCCTGTTGTTGCTAGACGTCCTGTAGAAATACGTTTCCGATTTTCAGATGTTATAGAGGCTATCGCTAACCTAAATGACAAAAAAGCTCCTGGCGTTGATAAAATAAGCAACAAAATGCTTTTAGAGCTACCCATTACAGGTAAAAGAATTATTCTTTTTGTTTTCAATGCCATAATTCGGCTTGAACACTTTCCGCCAATATGGAAAGTTGCCTTAATAAAGATGATTCCCAAGCCGGGAAAAGATCCTTCGAAGGTGGAGTCTTATAGGCCTATAAGTTTGTTAACAACTTTGGCGAAACTGTTCGATAAGCTGCTTAAAAACAAGCTTACTCCGATCTTGAATGACAACAACTGCATTCCAGATCACCAATTTGGTTTTAGAAGTCAACATAGTACAATCGAACAAACTCACAGACTGGTGCAGGTTATTAGAAAAGATGTACTGCTCCGCGCTTTTTATCGATGTGTCTCAAGCATTCGATAAAGTATGGCACGAAGGCCAGTTAATCAAACTAAATCTCTATCTACCTGCTAATATTTCAAGCCTGCTAGAAAAATACTTAACCGGCAGACAATTTATGATCAAAGAGGGAAGCCAAATAAGTTGTTCCCAACCAATAGGGGCTGGTGTACCTCAAGGGAGTATACTAGGTCCAATTTTGTACTTGCTTTACACAGCAGATATGCCAACCAACTGTTTTAGGCACACGTCTACATTTGCTGATGATACCGCTTTTCTCAGTGTTCACAAAGACCCTAGAGAGGCTTCGAGTCAACTGCAGCAACACGTAAGCCAAGCTTAGAAATGGGCAAGGTTATGGGGAATAAAAATAAATGAACAAAAATGTACTCACATAACTTTTACCTTGCGCAAAGAAACGTGCCCTCCAATCACTATTAACAACCATTTGGTGCCTCAACGATCCGAGACAAAATATCTTGATACTCACCTGGATCGCCGCCTCACATGGAAGCCTCATATAGATGCAAAACTGACGCAAATGAAACTTAAAGCTGCACAAATCCACTGGCTAATGGGTAGAAACTCTGTGCTTCACCTGGATTGTAAACTTTTACTATACAACTCAATTTTAAAATCAATTTGGTGCTACGGTATACAATTATGGGGCACTGCTTCCGCCTCTAAGATAGAAAAAATACAATGCCGTCAAAATAAAATCCTAAAAATGATAACTGGTGCTCCGTGGTATGTCAAAAACAGCAACATCCATAAGGATTTAGAAGTTCCACTTGTTAAATGCAAAATCCTGAAATATGTGGACAAGTATTTAAATAAGCTGGAAACACATCCAAACCCGCTTGCTCGAAGTATCTTGCAACATAGTAGACACTCCCGTCTGAAAAGGAGGGATACTATTGCGCTTAGATAAAGCTAACTATTTCTATTATGAGAACTTAAATTTCTGTCTGGCACTGGCTGGACTAATATTATTTCATCAGTCTTAAGATTTGAAAACTTATTGTTAGTTCGCTTAAGCGAAGATTCAATAATAAAAAATATGCAAAAAAAAAAAAAAAAACAACTAAGACTCATTTGTATAGTGTAATAACATGTCTATTTTAATTTGTTAATATTTTTGTCTCAGTTGCTCTCTTAATCTCGTAGTGTACGGACGTGTCTACGCGAGTGTATATTTGTAATAGGTGATATTTGTAATAAGCTACAAAAAAAAAAAAATTGTTAATATATGTACATACCTACAAGACATAAGTGAGAATCAAAAATAAAAACAAACAAAACAAAAAAAACAAACGGTTAATGAGTAACAGTAATCGTAGTGACAGTGGGCCTAATAGCCGAAATGCTTACATTGTATTAAGCTCAGAAAGCGTTAGCAATGAAAACATTAGAGACCCTGAATATAATAGAAACTATTTAAGTGCAAAACCGAAAACAAATTTAGCCCAATCTCTGTTTAAAAATTATAAAAAAATACCGAGGTGTTATCTTTACCGCGGTCTTCTTTATCAAGTTCTGGTGTCGCACCTACCCCAGCTAAAGGCGCTCCAGGCCCAATTTCAGCGTGTGCTCCTTAGATCCAGGTAGGGATGGACAGGTACGTAACAGTTCTTAAAAGGGGGAGAAGTCCGAAGTCGGCAGAAGTAAGTCAACCTGCAAAAATTCTAAAAGACGATGAAAGGCCAACCACATCGCAAAATCGCTTTGCCATTCTGCAAACAGATGATAATGATGGCCCCGTTACGGAAAAAAATTATTAGCCTCCTCCAATTTATTTAAGAGGAAAAAACTCGAATGACCTCATTAAAATGTTAGTTGCATTAATAGGCGAAAAGAACTTTTATGTGTCGAACATAAAACGTGGTAACATATATGAGACCAAAATCCAAGTGAATAACGAGAACGCTTATCGCGCCACGGTGTCGGAATTTGAGAAGTTAAAAAAGAACTTTTACACTTACCAGCTAAAAAACGCAAAAGGCCTCCAGGAAGTCATAAAAGGTATTGACTCAAATGTTGACCCAGAGGAGATAAAGACCAGTCTGTGCCACGAAGGTTTTAATGTCAGGACTGTGACAAACATTAGAAACAGGGAAAAATACCCTCAAACATTGTTTCGAGTTGAACTTGAGCCTGGTGATGCCAAATTAAAGAAAAACGGAACTCACCCCATTTATGGTTTAAGATATATTATGCACCGTAGAGTTACAGTGGAAGTCCCGCATAAGCGATCTGGACCTGTACAGTGCCTAAATTGTCAGGAATATGGCCACACAAAAACTTACTGTAAGTTGCCTTCTGTTTGTGTTGTATGTGGGGATCTGCATGTTACAATCAAGTGCGATAAACCAAAAGATGACCCTAAGGTGAAGAAGTGCAGCAATTGCGGTGGAAACCACACTGCCAACTACAGAGGTTGTCCTGTATTTGATTTAGTTAAGCGCTCATCTAAGCCGAAGGTAGTTCCTGCCCCTCCCCAGCCGTTAGATATACCAACAACAAACATTCCCCAGTTAGCACAGCCAACTACAAGTCAAATTTCTTACGCCAACGCACTAAAGTCAAACCAGTCCAATGCACAAAGGCCAAACCAACCAACCACACAACAACAAGTGCCAACAAGTGAACCAACTGGTCCCAATTTTAGCCGCCTGGAAGCCGTAATTGACAATATGGTCAAACAATTTACGCAGATAATGGCGCAAATGGCTAGCATGATGCAGGAGATGCAGAAAATGCAGTCTGCTTTTCTGCAGGCCATGCTTAAAAGACCATGAACTGCCTCAGGGATTGTTTCTGGAACGCAAACGGCATCCGCCAACACAAAAACGAGCTCGAATACTTTTTAACCCACCAAAAAATCGATGTCATGTTGATTTCCGAAACTCATATGACATCTAGAAGCACTTTTAAAGTTATTGGATACAATTTTTATGATTCAAAATATCCCAGGGATAGATCCTGTGGTGGCTCTGCTATATTAATCAAATCAAGAATTAAGCACCAATGGTTGGGTGGCCTATCTGAATGTTATATGCAAGCAACAAACGTCTGCATTGATGAATTTTTCAATAACCTACTTATTTCGTCAGTTTATTGTCCACCGAGATTCTCCATAACGAAGGATCAGTACAACAGTTTTTACAAATCTTTAGGTCCCCGCTTCATAGCTGCTGGAGACTATAACGCCAAGCACACGTACTGGGGCTCCCGACTAATTAGTCCCAGAGGTCGTGTCTTGTATGATGCCGTGTCTGAAATGGGATTTTATGTTATTTCAACTGGACAACCAACCTACTGGCCAACAGACCACAATAAAATTCCAGACGTAATTGATTTTGGCGTAGCAAAAGGTATATCCTCGGAGCTCATTGAGGCTCAAGCCTCCTTGGATTTATCTTCTGACCACTCACCCACAATAATCACTATTTGCAGTCCTCACCAAATAGCAGCTAGTGAGTTTTTCTTATCTAAAAGAATTAATTGGTTGAAATATAAAAATATATTAGTACCCACTGTGCGGAGAACCAACCGCTAAAAACTCTCGGAGACATAGATGATTGTTTGAGCGTCCTAAATGAAAACATTAAAAAAGCCGTTGAACATGCGTCTTCTACATACCGCCAGGCTAGGTACAACAAAATTTTCTCTGAAGATGTGGAAAAGCTGGTATCTGAAAAAAGAAGAGCCCGCAGGGAGTGGCAAAAACATAGATCGCCCCAACTTAAAACTAAGCTGAAAGAATGTACAACCCAACTAAAAAGCTTGTTGGAGGCTCACAGAATGGCATCACTGAAAGAGTACCTAAAAGGTCTAGACGCGACTCCTCAGACAAATTTTTCCTTATGGCGATCAGCCAGACGTCTTATAAGACCTGTTATCGCAAAACCACCACTGCGCAATCTGAGAGGATCCTGGGCTAGAAATGATGAAGAAAAATGCGATCTGTTCGCAAATCACTTCAAAAACGTATTCACTCCCAACACATGCACTGACGTGAGGGACTTACCGCCTGTTGTTGCTAGACGTCCTTTAGAAATACGTTTCCGATTTGCAGATGTTGTAGAGGCTATCGCTAACCTTAATGGTAAAAAAAGTTCCTGGCGTGGACAAAATAAGCAACAAAATGCTCATAGAGCTGCCTCTTACTGCTGAAAGAATCATTCTTTTTATTTTTAACGCGATAATTCGGCTTGAACATTTTCCGCCTATATGGAAAGTTGCCTTAGTAAAGATGATTCCTAAACCTGGCAAAGATCCCTCGAAGGTAGAATCTTATAGGCCCATAAGTTTGTTACCCACAATGTCAAAATTGTTCGAAAAACTGTTAAAAAAACAAGCTAAATCCGATCCTGAATGACAACAACTGTATTCCAAATCACCAATTCGTCTTTAGAAGTCAACATAGTACCATTGAACAAACTCACAGGTTGGTGCAGGTTATAAGAAAAGCCTTTGAGGAAAAGAAGTACTGCTCCGGGCTTTTTATCGATGTCTCACAAGCTTTCGACAAAGTATGGCATGAAGGCCTTCTAAACAAACTAAAGCTCAACCTTCCAGCTAATATTTTCAACCTTTTAGAAATATATATAACAGGCCGACAATTTATGATCAAAGATGGAAACCAAATAAGTTGTTCCCAACCAATAGAGGCTGGTGTCCCTCAAGGAAGTATACTAGGTCCAATTTTGTACTTGCTTTACACGGCAGATATGCCAACCAATAGTTTCACACACACGTCGACATTTGCTGACGACACTGCTTTTCTTAGTATTCACAAAGACCCTAAAGAGGCTTCGAACCAGCTGCAACAACACGTAACCCAAGTTGAGAAATGGGCAAAGTTATGGGGAATAAAGATAAATGAACAAAAATGTACCCACGTAACTTTTACTTTACGCAAAGAAACGTGCCCTCCAATCACTATCAACAACCATAATGTGCCTCAACGATCTGAGACAAAATATCTTGGTATTCACCTAGATCGCCGCCTTACATGGAAGCCTCATATAGATGCTAAGCTGACGCAAATGAAACTTAAAGCTGCTCAAATCCACTGGCTAATTGGTGGAAATTCTGTGCTACGTCTTGATTGTAAGCTTCTACTCTACAACTCGATTTTAAAACCAATTTGGTGCTACGGTATACAATTATGGGGTACTGCCTCCGCCTCTAACATCGAAAAAATCCAACGCCGTCAAAACAAAATTCTAAGAATGATAACTGTTGCTCCTTGGTATATCAAAAACAGCAACATCCACAAGGATCTAGAAGTTCCACTTGTAAAATGCGAAATCATGAAATATGTGGACAAGTATTTAAATAAGCTGGAATCACATCCAAATCCGCTCGCTCGAAGCATCCTGCAACATAGTGGGCATACCCGCCTAAAAAGAAGGGATACAATTGCTCTTCGATGAAACCTTTGAAATTAGTTAATTTTATTGTGAGAACTTAAATTTTAGTCTGGTACTGACTGGACTAGTATTAACAACTTAGTTTTAAGATTTGAATACTTATTGTTAGTTCGCTTAAGCGAAGATTCAATAATAAAATATATGAACAAAAAAAAAAAAAATATATTTTTGTCTAATCTCAGTTAAAAAAAACGTATTCTATTTTTAAGCTTTTTAACATCTGAGCTTTAAATTTAAGTTTTTTAAAGCTACCGGATTAAATGCTTGTTGTATTGCCATACATTTTATACCGGCTTAACAACTTTTATAATTAGCGGACTAAAACTAATTTCCAACACTTTTAAAATATTATTTAGGATTTAATCCCAATTTTCTTGTATATTTATAGGGTTTGTTGTTGGTTAAGATTGTCTATATGCATTTCGTTGGTTCTTACACCAACTCATCAGTAGACTTCAACCCAAATTCTTAAAAAACTCATGAATATTTTGTGTCTTTATATAATAACCTCAATAAACAAAATGAGAATTACCAATATTGGTTTGTTGGATTCTTAAAAAAACTTAAATGTTTTGGTTGCTTATAGTAATTTTCATTTTGTTTATTGAGGTTATTATATAAAGACAGAAAATATTCAAGAGTTTTTTAAGAATTTGGGGTGAAGTCTACTGATGATTTGGTGTAAGAACCAATGAAATGCATATAGACAAACTTAAACAACAACAAACCCTATAAATATAAAACTTATTTCTTAAAAAATGTAATGTAATACTAAAAAAAGAAAATTAAATTGTTTTTTTGACACTCATAAAAATTTAAACTTATTTTTTTGACACTCAACTCAGATGGGAACTCAGGTGGTGTAAATATAGCTTAACAAGATGTGACAATAAACACTAGAAAGCTGTTTTCTTAGTGTTTTTTTATTTAATATAAATAAATTCAAAATTCAAAAAATATATTTTTTTTAAGAAAAATATACCAAACTATGCTATTATATGGAAAATATGACCTAACAAATTATTGCTTAAAGTTTTCGAAAATTCTGAAACAGAATAATAACGGGTTTTGCTTTAATATAAATGCATAATAAAAAAAAATAAAAAATAACTAAATAAAAAAAATTAATAAAATTCGGTTGTGCCGAATCTTATATACACATTGGCCTTTTGAAACCCCGTACTTTCTTCTAATTTTATTAATTTTTTTTTGTTTATGAAATATTTTTAATTTTAAAATGGGTCATTGTCATATTTTAACCCTCTCAGGGTGAATAGAAAAGTTGTAGGGGTTTATAATTTATATTTTTCAAACTTTGTATGGGAACCCTCCTGACGGCGGTGATAGGGGGTAAGAATGTTCTAGGAAAATCTTTGCATGAAAATGGGATGGGATCAGCCCTACATTTGACCTTTCCACGGGAACTATTGATGCTGTAGGGGAAGATTTATTACAATTTAACCAAACTTTGTATGAGAGTATGTTCTAGGAATGTGTTTGGGATGGGAAACTAATGGGGGTCAATAGTATAGTGGATTCCAAAACGTCATTTGCAATGCAACTTAACAAAGCAACGGTGTAAACATTGACAATGTTACAAATCCTTAAATGTATAAAGAAGTTTGCAAACAAAAGCAAACTGTGTATTAGAGGCCTGTATCAAGTCCTATTTCAAGCTAATTCAAGACCCGGATGATTTTCTAATTCTAGTGCTGTTTTGCGATTCAACTGTTTAAGTGCTGTAATGTAGAGTAGCTGACACAGTTCGTGTGATGCAATGTAGTGTAGTTAAGAATAAAGAGTCGTGTGATGCATTGTTGTTGAAGCAACTTATATACTGTCATGATGTATGGGCAACTAAACAGTGTGTGGAATGGATGCATAAACCAACATACATACGTATGTACATATATATAAGCAGGCATATAAATATAAAATTCATACGTAAGTACATTACATTACATACATACATTAAAAATCAACCCCCGTTTTTAAAACTATCACACCAGGAACATCCCGTCTACAGTAAAGTTTCGAGATAAATTGAAATGTGTGATCATGATGAATTGAATTGCCGTCATAGATGCCAGATTTGACGATTTATCGTCATTTTGACGATTTTTGGACACAAAAAAAAAGCCTTTAACGATTAGACGATTTTTGCCCTAAATTTGACGATTTTGATAAAGCTTTTCGACTTAAGCCAGAACAAAAAAATTTCATTATTTGTACATATGTAAGTATGACTTTAAAATTTCATATAATATCATGAATAGGCGTTTCCAAAGAAAATGTTTGTAAGGTTTCTGTTAATCTTTCGTTGCTTTAATAACAAGTTGCTTTTTAAATCTCGAAACATTGGTATCAAATGAAAAGTTCTTATTTATATGTATGTATGTATATCTAATGTGTTCGGCTTAAAAGAAAAAAAAAACTAATCTGTAAAAAATTTCTTAGATATTTGCATATTTTTTTCAGTTTGTTTTGCTTTGAAATTTCACCTTTTTTGTTACTACTGATGACAAAACTACTTCAATGAATATTATTATTAAGTAAAAAAGTAATCAAAAAGAAAAATTTTAGTGTTGACGATTCTCCGACGATTTCCAAAACTTGTTTTGACGATTTTTTTCCAAAGATTTGACGATATTGGGCCAAAATTATCTGGCAACTGTGCCGTTGTTGTTAACTTACGTGTAAATATTTTTTTCATTTTAGTTAAATTAAGTAAACAAAAGAGATGTTGTTCGCCAGCACAGCACAGCACTTATTGTTGTGTGTGCACACGTAAGGTATATGAAACGAATTGAAAATTCAAGATATTTTTTCATATTTTTATTATTGAATCTTCGCCTTTGGCGAACTAACAATAAGTATTCAAATCATAAAACTAAGTAGTTAATATTAGTCCAGCCAGTGCCAGACTAAAATTTAAGTTCTCATATTAATTAATAAGCTTCATATAAGCGCAATAATATCCCTCTTTTTCAGACCGATGTGTCCACTTTGTTGCAGGATGTTTCGGGCGAGCGGATTTGTTTGAGTTTCCAGCTTATTTAAATACTTGTCCATATAGTTCAGGATTTCGCGTTTAGCAAGTGGAACTTGTAGATGCTTGTGGACGTTGCTGTTTTTAACATACCAAGGAGCACTAGTTATCATTCTTAGGATTTTGTTTTGCCGGCGTTGTATTTTTTCTATGTTGGATGCGAAAGCAGTGCCCCAAAATTGTATACCGTAGCACCAAATTGGTTTCAAAATCGATTTGTAGAGTAACAGCTTACAATCAAGACGAAGCACAGAGTTTTTGCCGATTAGCCAATATATTTGTGTAGATTTAAGTTTCACTTGCGTCAACTTCGCATCTATATGTGTCTCTCATGTAAGGCGGCAATCCAGGTGAATGCCAAGATATTTCGTTTCAAATCGCTGGGACACTATATGGTTGTTGAAACGGATTGAGGAGCATGTTTCTTTGCGTAAAGTGAACGTTACGTAGGAACATTTTTGTTAAATAATTTTTATTCCCAATAAATTTGCCCATTTCTCTACTTGGGTTACGTGTTGTTGTTGTTGACTCGAAGCCACTTTAGGGTCTTTATGAATACTGAGAAAAGCGGTTGGTTGGCTTATCTGCCGTGTAAGGTAAGTACAGAATTGGACCTAGTATACTCCCTTGCGGTACAACAGCCCCTATTGGTTGGGAATAACTTATTTGGCTTCCCTCTTTAATCATAAATTGTCGACCGGTTATGTACTTTTTTAAAAGGTTGAAAATACTAGCTGGAAGGTTTAGCTTTAGTTTGTTTAACAGGCCTTCGTGTCATACTTTATCAAAAGCTTGAGACACATCTATCAAAAGTGCGGAGGTTTTTCTTACAGCCTGATCCAGTCTGTGAGTTTGTTCGATTGTACTTTGTTTACTTCTAAAGCCAAATTGGTGATTTGGAATGCAGTTGTTTCCACTCATGCTCGGAGTCGGCTTGTTTTTAAAGAGCTTTTCGAGCAATTTTGACAAAATTGGTAACAAACTTATAGACCTATAAGACTTTACCAGGCTTAGGAATCATTTTTACTACGGCAACTTTCCATATTGGTGGTAAATGTTGAAGCCGAATTATGGCATTAAATATAAAAAGAATAATTCTTTTAGCGGTAAAAATGTAGCTGTATAAGCATTTTGTGTCTTAATTTATCAACACCAGGAGCCTTTTTATCATTTAAGTTAACGATTGCCTTTACAACCTCTGAAAATCGGACACGTATTTCCATAGGACGCCTATCAACAGCAGGCGGTAATTCCCTTACGTCAGTGAACGTGTTGGGAGTGAACACGTTTCTTAAGTGACTTGCGAACAGATCGCATTTTTCTTTGTCATTTATAGCCCAGGATCCTTTCAGATTTCGCAGTGGAGGTTTTGCGATAACGGGTCTTTTTAGACGTCTGGCAGCTCGCTATAGAGAATAATTTGTCTGGGAAGTCGCGTCTAGGCTTTCTAAATATATATTCAGTGATGCCATTCTGTGCACCTCCAACAAGTTTTTTAATTGGTTTGTGCATTCTTTCAGTTTATTTTTAAATTGAGGCAATCTATGCTTTTGCCATTCTCTCCGGGTTCTCCTTTTTTCAGATAAAAGCTTTTCAACATCTGCAGAAAAAATTTTGTTGTACTTAGCCTGACGATAAGTAGACGAAGCATGTTCAACGGCTCTTATAATGTTCTCATTAAGGGTGTTCAGACAATCATCGATGTATCCGGGTGTTTTTAGTGCTTCGTTTTCCGAGCAGTGGGTGCTGATATATTTTTTATATTTCAACCAATCTACTTTCTTAGTTAAGAAAAAATCACTAATTGCCATTTGATAAGGACTGCGAATAGTGATTATTGTTAGTGAGTGGTCAAAAGATCTAAGGAGGCTTGGACCTCAATAAGCTCCAGAGGTATAACTTTTGCTGCGCCAAAATCTATTACATCTGGTATTTTATTGTGGTCTGTTAGTTAAGGTTGGCTGTCCAGTTGAAATAACGAAAAGAGATTTTGGTAAAATTCCTCAATGTCTGCATTTGCTTTTTGTTGCTTGTATATAACTTTCGGAGACACCACCTATCAATTGGTGTTTGATTCTCGATTTAATTAATATAGCTGAGCTACCACATGACCTATATCTGGGATCTTTTGAATCATAAAAAGTGTAATCACATATTTTGAAAGTGCTTCTAGATGTCATTTGAGTTTCGGAAATCAACATGACATCTATTTTTTGGTGTGTTAGAAAATATTCGAGTTTGTTTTTGTTTGGCGGATGCCGTTTGCGTTCCAGAAACAAACCCTGAGGCAGTTCATGGCCTTTTAAGCATTGCTGGTACAACTCCAGAACTTGAAAATGATGAGCGCGATGAGGATGAAACCTCGTTATTTTATTTATTATTTTTAAAAATAGATTGGGCTAAGTGTGTGCCTTGTTCAGTACACTTATTTAATTATTATCGGTCTTGCACTCAAATAGTTTTTATTATATTCAGGGTCTCTGTTGTTTTCATTGCTTATGCTTGAGCTTAACACAATGTAAACATTTCGGCTATTAGGCCCAGTGTCACTACGATTACTGTTACTCATTAACCGTTCGCTTTTCTTATTACTTAGTTTGTTGTTTTTTTTTTCTTTTTTCAGTAATATGTGTATGTATGTATGTATGTATATTAATAAATTCGTTTGCCACTTATTACTAATATCACCTATTACCAATATTACACTCGCGTAGACATGTCCGTACACTACGAGATGATGCCTTATTTAGTGACGTCTCGAGCTGGCCTCTAGTATATATATATGTATGTTTTTACGTACATATGTATGTATACATGTATTCATGAACATACATGCAAACATACATATAAAAGCCTTTTTATTTTAATATTTGCAGTACGAAATAACTCGCCTGGGCATATAAAAAGACCAATGTGAAGAGTATATGAGATTCGGCACTTGTGTCATTTTTCTTTCTGTGTATAATTTTTTTTTTCTTACATCTACTTTCACATAAATTTCACGAAATGCAAAAGCTAACGTATTATGTTAATTCCGTTTTATAAGTTAACTGTGTCAAATTGTATACATAAGCAAGTAATAAGGCCTTTTTGCGGTTAACATGAAATGAGTGTTATGGTAAGGGCTTTTTGATTTTGTCAATTAAGCCGGTATTTTTGTTCTTGGAGGTCTGAATTGCTTGTGGTGATGTACATACCTTATTGAGGCACATCAGAATTTGTTAGGTAGGGCCTTTTTTGTTTCAAGTAACGATGATATGTGGTGTAGGTATAACGAATATCAAATGAATAAAATTTGTAAAATAAATACATATTAGTTATCTTTCTTTTACGGTTCCCAAGATCCTAGAATGGGTATTAAAAATTGAATTAAGGGACTATGTTGCATGTTGTTATGTTTGTTCTTTAAAATGTATTTTTTATGTTTTGGTTATTGAAAAACTCTAATTTTTTCTTTGTTGTTCTGAATCGACAATCTTATTAGTTGTAATAAGATCCTCATGACAAACTATGTTCGAAACATATAGATCGCTGAAACAAATGTTAAATATATGTTTTTATTGGGAGGAATCGGGAAATGGAAGCAAAACAAAGGCTTAAATTAATAAAATATATTTGTAATGTGAACGTAAATACAATATTTTTTTTATCAAAAAATAACAGCTAAAGTTATTTTGTTAACTAATGTGTTCATAAACACACAACAGCTCTAAAAATTGATTTTTAAAACCAGTTCATCAGAACGATTTTATACGTATGTATGTATGAACATACGTAAATATTTTAAGCAGTATTTATCAAAACACAAAAAAGGATTGCAAAATAACATGATTAACGTTTAAACTACGTCAGGTCAACGTTTAGTTAGATTCAAACAAAGCTGCGTGATGTGTGTTACACTGGTGCTTAAACAGAAGCCTAATTCTGCCAGGCAACAGTAGGAAGTCAACGGTTACGTCCAAGACGATTCACTTTTCGTGTTTTATAAAGAGCACATTAGTCTGTCAAAGATACAAACATTCGTACCAATAGAAACAAGTAAAAATACACGTGTAAATGTTTTATACATTCATTTTTAAAATATAAATTCATACATACACACAAATAATTGCATGTTTTAAAAACATTAAAACATTATCATTAGGGTGTTTCAAATCCTAAACAAATCAAAAATTAAAAGTGTTTAAACATCGGGGTTTTAAATACCAAAGCTCGTTTGGGTTTTTTGCACCAAAACTAGGAGTTAATTAAAAAATTTAAATTTATAAACTCGAAAAAATTTGCATTCTCGGTAAAATCACACAAAATTGCACATCTTTTAGAAAAAATTAGGCATATCACAACTACCATTTTAGAGCTATTCGCCTTCAAAGTTAAACTTTCTTGTCGCTTTTATTTCATGCAGTAAAAATTTCAACTTTTGCTATTTTAAGAATTTATTTTTGGTTTTCTAAAGTAAAAATTTGAAATATAATCGTGGCAGCTTAAATCTCAGGATAGTGGTTTTATATCTTAGTGTAATTTTTTTTTATTTTATTTGTTGTTGCTCTTACATATATTAAACAACCGGTGGATTTCGGAAAAAGTTAGGATAAATAGTTGTGTAGTGTAAGCGCAATACCACATACAGTTAGTTCTGAGCTAATTGGTTGAAAAAAAAATTGCCCATTTAAAAATTATATCCAAATATGTATGTTGTTGCATCTTCCATCGCCAGATCAATAAAATGGTATAATTATTGAACCAATCACATAAAATTGAACAATTTTGAAATAGTTTTTTCTTTTTATTCATACTTTTTATTATTGAATCTTCGCTTTTGGCGAACTAGCAATAAGTGTTAAAATCTTAAAGCTAAATAATTTAAGTTAATCCAGCCAGTGCCAGACTAAAATTTAAGTTTTCAAATTAAAGTATGAAACATTTATAAAGGTTTTATCTAAGTGCCACAGTATCCCTTCTCTTCAAGCGACTGTTTCGTGCATGCTGTAAGGTGTTTCGACAAGCGATTTAGGTGTGTTTCCAACTTGTTTAAACACCTGTTCACATAGTTTAGGACTTCACATTTAACTAGTTGAACTTTTAAATCCTTGTGGATGTTGCTGTTTTTAACATACCAAGGAGAACCAGTTATCATTCTTAGTATTTTGCTTTGACGGCGTTAAATTTTTTCTATATTGGAGGCAGAAGCAGTGCCCCATAATTGTATCGCGTAGCACCAAATTGGTTTTAAAATCGAGTTGTAGAGTAGAAGTTTACAATCAAGACGTAGCACAGAATTTCTACCAATTAGCCAGCGGATTTGAGCAGCTTTAAGTTTCATTTGCGTCAGCTTCGCATCTTTATGCGTCTTTCATGTAAGGGGACGGTCCAGGTGAATGCCAAGATATTTTGTCTCAATTCGTTGAGGCACCGTTTGGTTTTTAATAAGAATTGGGGGGCACGTTTCCTTGCATAAAGTAAAAGTAACGTGGGTGCATTTTTGTTCATTTATTTTAATACCCCATAATTTTGCCCATTTTCTACCTGGGTTACGTGTTGTTGCAGTTGGATCGAAGCCTCTTTACGGTCTTTATGAACACTGAGAAAAGCGGTATCATCAGCAAATGTAGACGTGTGCGTAAAACTGTTGGTTGGCATATCAGCTGTATAAATAAAGTACAGAATTGGACCAAATATACTCCCTTGAGGAACACTAGCCTCTATTATTTGAGAACAACTTAAGTGGTTTCCCTCTTTAATCATGAATTGCCAGTTATGTAACTCTCCAAAAGGTTGAATATATTCACCGGTAGGTTCAGCTTTAGCTTGCTCAACAGGCCTTCATGCCAAACTTTATCAAAGGCTTGAGAGACATCAATTAAGAGCGCGGAGCAGTACTTCTTTTCCTCGAAGGCTTTTCTTATAACCTGTACCAATCTGTGGGTTTGTTCGATGGTACTATGTTGGCTCCCAAAGTCAAATTTGTGATTTGAAATACAATGATTGTCATTCAAAATCAAGGTCAGCTTGTTTTTAAGCAATTTCTCGAACAATTTAGACATAGTTGGCAATAGACTTATAGGCCTGTAAGACTCCACCCTTGAAGGGCCTTTTCCAGGCTTAGGAATCATCTTTACCAAGGCAACTTTCCATACTGACGGAAAATGTTCGAGCCGTAATATAGCGTTAAAAATAAAAAGGGTTATTCTTTTTGCTATGCAAGGCAGCTCCAAAACCATATTGTTGCCTATTCCGTCAAAATCAAGCGCTTTTTTAGCTTTTAAGTTATTAATAGCATTAACGACATCTAAAAGTTGGAAACGTATTTCCAAAGGACATCTAGCAACAATCGGCGGCAGTTTACTCACTTCAGTGCATGTATTTGGAGTGAACACGTTCTTAAAATATCTTGCGAGCAGATCGCACTTTTCTTCATCAGTTCTTGCCCAGGATCCCCTCAGATTTCTTAGGGGTGGTTTTGCGTTAACGGGTCTATTAAGATATTTAGCTGATCGCCATTGTGAATAATTTGTCTGAGGAGTCAAGGTAGGCCTTCGAGGTGTTCTTTAAGAGATGCCATTCTGTACACCTCCAGCAAATTTTTTAAATTGTTCGTACATTCTTTTAGCTTGGCTTTAAGTAGGGGTGATCTGTGCTTTTGCCACTCTCTTCGAGCTCTTCTTTTTCCAGATAAAAGCTGTTACACATCGGCTGTAAAAATTCTGTTGTATTTGGGCTGACGGTAGTTAAATGAAGCATGTTTATCGGCTTTTTCAATATTCTGATTAAGGCTGCTTAGACAATTATCGATGTCTTCGGGAGTTAAAATTGTTGGAAAATTTTTGGATAGGAAATTTTTTATGTAATCTAAAATATTATAACAATAAGTAATACCACACATCTGTTAAATAAGTTTTTAAATTTTCCTGCGTTTTTTAAAAATTTTAACAAATAGTATAACAAAAGGCATATTAGGTTCCTTTTTAAATTTCGAAGCACATTATATTTAGAATTATCCAGACGACAAAAGTTATTTGTCAAAAGCTTTTGAAATTAACATTTGTGCTTTCGAGCCCCTATTCTTTAATTTTAAAGTTGCTTTAAATTTTCATCTTATTTTATTGTTTTCTAACCATACTGTACAAAAATGCTTAGTAAATAAAAATTTAAAAAGCCGACCTAAAAAAATTGACCTCTGACACCATTGCGTCAATAAAAAGATTGCAAATAAAAATTATTTTGCAACGAACATTTTCAACCAAAGTTTTTTTTCATATTTTTATTGCTATATTTAGCGAACTAACAATAAGTATTCAAATCGTAAAACTAAATAATTAATATTAGTCCAGCCAGTACAAGACGAAAATTTAAGTTCTAATAGTAAAATTAATTATTTCAGTAGTTTCATCTAAGCGCAATAGTATCCCTTTTTTCAGACGAGTGTGTTGCAAGATGTTTCGAGCGGGCGGATTTTGATGTGTATTCAGTTTATTAAAATGCTTGTCCGCATAATTTAGAATTTTGCCCCAGTTTTCATTCTTAGAATTTTATTTTGATGGCTTTGAATTTTTTTCTATGTTAGAGGCGGAAGCAGGTGCCCCATAATTGTATTCCGTAGCACCAAATTGGTTTTGAAATTGAGTTCAATAGTAGTAAAAGAGTACAATCCAGATGAAGCACAGACTTTCTACCCATTAGCCAGTAGATTTGAGTACCTTTAAGTTTTGTATGCTTCAACTTCACGTCTATATGAGACTTCCATGTGAGACGGTGATCCCGGTTAATACCAAGATAATTTGTCTCGGATCGTTAAGGCACCATATGGTTGTTAATAGCGATTGGGGAGCACGTTTCTTTGTTTAAAGTAAAAGTTACGTTGGAACATTTTTGTTCATTTATATATTTTTATTCCCCATAACTTTGAGCATTTCTCAACTTCGGTTACGTGTTGTTGCAGTTGGTTCGAAGCCTCTTTAGGTTCTTTATAAATACTAAGGAAAGGGGTATCATCAGCAAATGTCGACGGGGTGTAAACCTATTGGTTGACATATCTGCTGTGTAAAGCAAGTACAGTATTGGTTGAGAAAATCTTATTTGGTTTTCCTCTTTAATCACAAATTGTCGGCCAGTTATGTATTTTTCTAAAAGGTTGAAAATATTAGCTGGAAGCTTGAACTTCATTTTGTTTAACAGGCCTTAATGCCATACTTTGTCGAAAGCTTGTGAGACATCGATAAAAAGCCCGGAGCCGTTGTTCTTTTCCTCAAAGGCTTTTCTTATAACCTGTACCAACCTGTGAGTTTGTTCGATGGTACTATGTTGACTTCTAAAGCCGAATTGGTGATTAAGAATGCAGTTTTTGTCATTCAGGGTCGAATTCAGCTTACTTTTGAGCAGTTTTTCGAACAATTTTGACATTGTGGGTAACAAAGTTAAAGGGATAGGCCTATAAGTTTTATAGAAAAGTCCACCTTCTAAGGATATTTGCTAGGCTTAGGAATCATCTTTACTAAGGCAACTTTTCATATAGGCGGGGCTAAATTATCGCGTTAAAAAAAAAGAATTATTCTTTTAGCGGTAAAGGTAGCTCTAAGAGCATTTTGTTGCTTATTTATCAACGCCAGGAGCTTTTTTACCACTTAGGTTAACATTTAGGTTAGTAACATCTGTAAATCGAGCGTACTCCTAAAGGACGTCTAGCAACAACAGGCGGTAATTCCCTCACGTCTGTGCATGTATTTAGAGTGAACACATTTTTGAAATGATTTGCGAACAGATCGCATTTTTTAAGTAACAAAACATACACAAAACGTCCCACTCGTCATACACATTCAAGAAGCACATTATTTTAAACAAACACAAGGCACAAGAAAAATGCATATTAAGCCAACAAGTATTTTGCACAAGAATTTGTTGTTTTTATTTGTAGTATTTCCTTATTTACCATTATATATACATATCAACATATGTATGTATGTATATCTGGATATACATGGAGATTTTTTTGCGGGCACATCAAATGATACAACAGATTTTATTTCATGATGACTTTTCATGATGTAAGTATGTGTGTCAATTCGTGTAGTTTTGACTTTAAGAAACCGAATGCAAAATCAAAACAATCTTTAAAATTGTAGAGTAACGAAAACTAAAAAAAACAAACCCATTTTACCGAACTGCTATGCAGTTGCTGGCTGCTGACACAGGTAGTTGTTGAAACATGCAACACCCTTAGCAGATTGTAATGCCCAGAAGCACATGCAAAGTAAACAGGACTTTAAAATTTAATTTGCCAAAACGACTTTTTAATAAGAATAAAATTAAGCTCTTAAAAAAATGAGGGAAATTCTGTTTTAGCAATAGAAATTGATTTTACTCGACACAATACGTTCCAATGCAATCGAATGTTGCACGCATACTCATCATCAATCCAAATCGTTTGTGTTATATGTATGTACGTGTTTAGAAATAAAGGCGAAAAAATAATCCAAGTAAAAATCAAAAACAAACGAACAGTCACAAAACGCAAAAACTTGCTTACAAAGCTTACACACTTCTCAAATGTTTGGTTGTTCAATACTAAGTTACATAAAGATTGCTTCTGCTTTTGTCTCAATGTTTTCAGAAACTTCAATTTGGCATCTTACTAATATCCCCGTAACTCCTTTCCTCTCATGCATAAAATATTTATTCCTTGGTCAAGTTGCGTTTTGAAATGTGATGTTAAGCATTAATTATGGTTTCTGGCCAAAAATGAACTTCACTTCTTTAATAGATCATAATTTTCCGAGCTTTTTTTTGGTAAGTTTGTTAAATTATTATAATCAAAAACAGTGAATCGAAAATTTTCTGTCGAACTATATTCCTAAAAACTCTTTGTATATTTTTATGGAACAAATATCAATTCCATATACATACATATTAAACACATGCAAAGTTATATCTTTTAACACCAGTTTGTGTGTTTTTCAGCTTTTAGTGCGTATTGATAAAGCTACCTTCACACTATTCTACAAGTGTTTAGATTTTCATTGGATTTTGGGAGAGCCAAATAAAATGATTTTTGGTTGGACTGTTAAAAAATCAAATAAGAAATAATGCGCATTACATTTTGTCTTTACACTATCACATTTGAAATAAAATTAAAATCTGTGTAGTACTTAAACATCTGTTTTTGAGTTAAAAAAAACTTTAACTTTTAAAGCAAGTATTTTTTTTATTTGAATTTAACAAAAAGGTGAAAAAATACTGTTAGGCAATAAAAAGTGACGTTCAGACTTGCAGTTAGTTCATCAGACATGTTGAAAGAAACTTTCAATTTGAAAAAAGCTGATTTTTTTACCGCTACTAGCCAAGTAGAATGCATTTTCGAAAGCAGCTACGCAATTTCATCATCAGTACTCTTTGAACAGTAGTAGTGTATTTGGTTGTAAACATCACCTATTTAACTTACATGTAACAGCGAAAAGTATACGGTATCAGTGTTTTCCTTCTGTTTTTATTTTGTAAGTTAGGACAAAGTTTACTTTCCATATACACTATGCTTTTTTTCATTAAATGTCTCTTTGGCAACACTTGACTAACGGACAAGCATTCATCCATCTCTCAGATGGAACGAAACGCTTTTTATTATTGTATATCATACAATAGGGGTTATCACTTTTTTATTTCTTTTTTTTGTCAACGACAAATTGACAGAAATTATTAAAGATCATTTTGCACCGTGCCATGTGTGAGTTTCATTCCATCTGAGAGATGGATGAATGCTTGTCCGTTAGTCAAGTGTTGCCAAAGAGACATTTAATGAAAAAAAGCATAGTGTATATGGAAAGTAAACTTTGTCCTAACTTACAAAATAAAAACAGAAGGAAAACAAAATATGAACTAAAGCCAAACTAAAAATCAAAAATTTAAATTATTCAAAAATACAAAATAAATACATATTATTTTATCTTAATTTTTGAGCTTAAGATAAAAAAATGTTTTTTTTTTTTAATTTATTTTATTCATTTTTAAACACTATAGCTACAATAAACTTTAAAAATCAAATTTTTGTTTCATTCAGAACCTTTTATATAAACGATCTTGTTTATTTGTTGTATCAACAGTAATAAGAAAATATGCATGATACAATTGTTATTCAGCACAAAAAAAAACAAATACAATACGCACTTAATGCAAAACCATAAACAACAATATTTGTTTATAAGAGTAGAGTGAGTGCGCAATGGCAAAACCATACAATATCAGTTACACTTATTCACACACTTACACCAAAAAGAACAAGTATGTACATGAAGGTTTATCTGTTTTTGCAATACTTTATGTTATATTTTTGCAGGTCTTTAATACATATGTATGTATGTATAAAAAGTGGGGAACAGAATAGTCGATGTAGGTAGTGCAACTTAACGAGTAGCGCAGAAAGCTGTCAAAAGTTAAAAACAATAGTGTCAACAAAATACGAAATTGTAGAAGTCGCTGCAGTAGAAGTAAAAGCCCAAAAGAAAATATACAAATCAGTGTTAAAAACGTTGATACGATCGTACTTTTTTTGATACCTTGGATGGTGTTACTCCTCTGGCTAATGTGATAACCTCTTTTGCTTTTTTCAATTATTAAATTGAATGGTTTAGTTTTGCCTCTTGCAAACCATGTATCTTTTTCTCTCTTTAATACTTAAGTACATTAATATGCTCCCTTTCACGAGATGCTGTAAATAATATTATTTTGCAGTCAAAGGTTCCGAAAAGTAAATAATAAACCGGGGTGAAAAACGTGACCTTTAGATCAACTTAAAAAAACATAGCATTTCTCAAAAATTTTTAAAATTTTAAAAATCTAAATTAGGTTTTAAATACATTTTAGCTAAAAAACATTTTAAGCCTAAAAATGATTTTTTTTAATTTGGTATTCATAACCCGCATTTTAACTAAAACAATTTTAAGGATTTTTTTAAGGCTTATGTTGACAACGCTATTAATTTTATTTGTCACTTGATTCATGGTGATGTAAAACAATGGTTATAAGCTCATACATTAATCGCATATATGCACATTATTTTTTTCGTATTTTGGAAAAATATTTGTATAATTCACAAGCTCTGTCGTATGGCTTATCGTGTAAAAAAATACGACTTTAGTAAATTCACTTGTGAATAGAGATTTTTATTGTATTGTTACTTTATTCTATGTTAAATGCAAAATGGAAAACGTCAGTTTGATGCAGTCAATTCACTCTGATAAACTTTTTAGAAACATAAACGCACATAAATATTTTTCGAGCGTAAAAAATAGAAAAAAAAACTAAGAAATCTTTTCACGTTTAAAGAATTTTGACAATATTTAAAACATAAATAAACTTTTAAGCTTTTTACTTTTATATGTTCTTCTTTAACTAAAGTTTGCATTCATGTTATTTGATAGCATTAAACCAAACCGGGAGTGGGAGTTTTAATTTAAGGTGAATTGGTAATAAATATTATATAATAAGAAGTTTTAAATAAAATACTAAAGAATTTAATTTGAATTTAGTTAAGAATATATTAATCATTAAAGAGAAGTTATTTTGTGGTGTTATTCATCACATACTAAAAAGATTTTATCAAAATTATTAAATAAGTGAAACATTTCCAGGTCTGGAATAAATACAACATATTCAAAACATATGAAAAACAATCGCAAAATTTAAACACACTTTTGTATGAAATATACCAACAACAAAAATACGATATTGTATATTTATATAATTAGACGACGCATACGACGATAACATGAGCTTGTGAATTGGACAATTGTTTTTATAAAATAAAAAGTGTATGACAACATACATATATATTTAATAAAAAAGAGAACTGTATAAACAAAATGTTAGGTAAGAGTAAAATTTTAAAGTTTTTCTTTATTGAAGGTAAAATATTATTTGAACAACGAGTTTTTTTTATTTGCTTTGATTTTTTATACACCACTAAAAATAAAAATATAAAATAATATAAAAATATAGTAAATAAGAATGAAAAATAAGTACAAGGCTTAATATTTATATATAAAACATCCATGTTCTCTCCATATAATGTAAATGATTTGTTTCCTACGGTTGCAAGTTCAAACAAAGGGCCGTAAGGCCAATAGTTTGTAAAAGTTGTCAAAATAAAAATTAAAACATAATACAAAACAAAAAAAAGTTAGGAAATTTGCTTGAAATTGGGTAAAACGCAATAAAAAATACCAAAAAAAGGGTTTTGAAATTTGCTTAAAATGGGCTTAAAATAGGGTCGAACCAATTTTAAAATTTGTATATTTACACAAGGTTTAAAATAAGTTTTTAGGCTAAAATTCGTTTATATATACAATTTTATTTAAATTTGCTGTTTAAATTTTAATGAATACAGCCGTAAAAATATAGTTAACATAGAAGTGCAATCAGAAGACTCAGATATCATTATGCACGAGACATCTTGCCATTTTTTTAAAAAATGGAAAAAAAAGGTTGGATCATTTAATTTTTTTAAGAATTGTTTTAAAACGTTTTTAATGGTAAATTACGTGCAATACTATTAACCATGCATAAGGTTAAAGGACATATTCCTAAAGAATTTTAAAATTTTAAAAAGATTTGATATACTGATTTAGTATGAAAATTTCGTTTAAAAAAAGTACGTTTTAAATAAAAAACAAAAATTACACTGTGTGTAATTTTTTAAGTCATGGAAAAATAACCATATACGGACATCACTACGTGAAAGAAGACCTAAAAG
The DNA here is from genome assembly GCA_963583895.1 of Melanophora roralis. Classification (NCBI taxonomy): domain Eukaryota; kingdom Metazoa; phylum Arthropoda; class Insecta; order Diptera; family Rhinophoridae; genus Melanophora; species Melanophora roralis. The sequence goes on along the minus strand of OY757189.1, from coordinate 58,099,100 downwards.
AAAAGACCCGTGTCTCCCAGTTTTGCCCAAAGTCATGCACTTTTTTTGTTATGGGCCCCCAAAGATTTGGGGCCTTGGTACCATTTTTACAAAAAGTGATAATTTTCTCAGGCTCATATCTTGCAAACCGTTCGGAATTTTAATTTACTTTTTGAGGCAAAGCTGTAGCCCTTTTTATAAAGAACAAAAATTATGAACATAAAAAATTGAAAAAGCAATAATTTTAAATCAAAATCGCAAAAAACTTTAAAAAATTCAAATTTTTTTTACCTTTTTCCCCCTGTTCAGGTCCATAGGTAGCAAACCGTTCAAAATTCAAGGAAACAGTCAACTACAAAAATTTACCTAACATCCCAATAAACAACTTTTTAAAACATATAAACTTCCTAGGAATGATTCTTAACACCGTTTAGGTAGCGCTTAGGTAGCCGCAAAAGTTAAAAATTTCCCCAAAATGTATGTACATACATGTAGTTATGAAGCTATCTCTTCCTTACGTTTAATCAAATTGCCTTAATTACATATATTGTATCTGTCTTTCGTGTAATAGAGAACTCTAGTGCATATAAATATGTGTATATGCATGTGAGATAGCCGCGAAAAGTCTTGGAACTTAAACAGGTAGGCAAACATTAAAACTGCTGGAAACCCTAAACAACAAAATACATCATACACAAATCGCAATAATGATCGTTAACGGCCTTTAATTAAATTATATATATACTTTTTTTATTGCTTTGTTATTACTTTTTAATAATTATTGTTTATACCAAAAATAAATTACCTACATATGTGCCTACTACCAATTTTTTTAATAAGTAAGGACAATCCAAAATAAAATAGCAATTGGATAAATTTAAAAAGAAGAAATTATTGCACCCAAAACTTATCAAGAAATTAACTACAAAAATTTACCAAAGATTTCAGTAAACAGCTCACGCGATCACGCACCGATCGCACACCCATCAAGGAACGCAGATCACAATATAAAAGCGACGCGACTCTCACATCGAGGCATTACACAGCGCGACGTCAACGAAATCTCAGCGGTGAAAGTTATAGAGAAAGTTCTACAGCATAATACGCATACAACATTGGCAACTGACAATTTCAATATGCAGTGTAAAAATATTTATTTCTTTTGCTACATTTGCGGTCATCAAATCAGAAAAAATAATTCTACAAGATTTCAAAAGGAAAAGAATCTTTTAACTAGTGAATTTAAAAGAGCATATGAGTGATTTTTCGACGAAATAGATTTGATCAGTGAAAATTACACACCTAACGCAGTGTGTCGCCAATGTTATAATAATCTCATAGCATGGTTGAATGGAGGCAAACATAGTATGAAATATTGTAAGCCGGTAAACTGGATAAATCGCCCAGGTGATCATGGGGGAACCAGTTCTTATGCATGCGTTAATTACCCAAATAGACGTGATGAGAAGAACAAAATTTATAAAGCAACTGTAACAGCCACACTACCAGTGCTTGCACCTGAAAATTTTGTATTCCCAAGGCCACAAACTACAAGTGGTGTTACTAATCGAGATCGATTTGATACCGACTATTAGCCCCAACAGGGAAGAGATGGACCAAAACTAATAACTAATAAAAAATCAAATGGAAAAACGGTACAAAGGCAAAAATTTCGACGCATTGCTTGCAGAGGTAATATCAATTTTATTATTGCATGATTTGCATTATTTTTGATTTCTTTTCTAATTCATTTCAGGTATGTTGGTGGAGTCACAAGATAAGCTTTTATGATGTTAATAAGATATGTTAAAAAAAAAAAGCTAATGATGGAAACATTCTGGAAGCAACGTGCCTGTGGACACCGTAAGTTCTGAATCAGAGTCAGATTCGGACGACGATTTAGATCCTCAACTTAAGATAGCGCGATTTGCAAGTACAGGGACATCAACGAATATTGTTTTTATTATTTTTTTATAATAGACAGCACAGTATCTCAATGTTGAAAAAAATAAAAAACAAATGAAATTCAAAAATTTTCGTAAAATTTTTAACTTTTGCGGCTACATAAGCGCTACCTTAACGCTGTTAAGAATCATTCCTAGGAAGTTTATATGTTCTAAAAAGTTGTTTATTGGGATGTTAGGTAAATTTTTGTAGTTGACTGTTTCCTTAAATTTTGAACGGTTTGCTACCTATGGACCTGAACAGGGGAAAAAAGGTTAAAAAAATTTGAATTTTTTAAAGTTTTTTGCGATTTTGATTTAAAATTATTTATTTTTTAATTTTTTATGTTCATTATTTTTGTTCTTTACAAAAAGGGCTACAAATTTGTCTCAAAGAGTAAACTAAAATTCCGAACGGTTTGCAAGATATGAGCCTGAGAAAATTATCACTTTTTGCAAAAATGGCACCAAGGCCCCAAATCTTTGGGGGCCCATAACAAAAAAAGTGCATGACTTTGGGCAAAACTGGGAGACACGGGTCTTTTCTTTTTTGGTCTTCTTTCACGTAGTGATGTCCGAATATGGTTATTTTTTTTCGTGTTGCACTGTGTTATTAAAAAAAAAAATGCGAAAAGGTGACGTATACAAAATATATAATATTTTTTTGTATATGAAAACTAGAGGTGAGCGATCCCGTGATTTTTAGGGAATATCGTTAATAGTGAATGCGATTTTAAAATCACCGGTTATTTAAACAGTGACGGTGATCACTGTTTAGCATTTTTCACTTCTTGTAAAAGAGTTATTTTAATCTCTGTTAAATTAATATACATAATGTTATTTTAAGCAGTGATTATGAGATTTTAGTTCTTTTTAACGAACTCCTGAACAACGCATTGGAAAAATACAGTCAAATCCCGATAACTCGTACCCCGATAAATCGTAATTCCCGATAATTCGTAATAAACCTTCGGTCCCTTGAAAAAATCTTGTTAATTCGTAAAACTTCCATACATTTTGGTCCCCTCGGTAATTCGTAATTTTTTTTTTCCAAATAAAATCTTTACCTCTTATAAATCGTAATTGTTTGCTAACTACCACTTATAATTCGTAATAAAAACAACAAAAACATGGAAAGAATGATTTTTTGTTTACCGCTATTATTTTACGTGGCTTTTGCTTGTGTGTGTGTTTATTTTCTTAAGATAAGTTTGTTACAAAAATACATGTATTTTACGCTATGTAAATGAATTTGCTACTTTATTTTATGTATTTATATTATTTATTTTGTATTTTATTTTTAACAATTGTTTTTTATGTTTATTTTTATTTGTTTTAGTAAATAATTTGAAAACCCCCTTTAATTCGTATTTATTTTACTTTAACCCCGTTAAATCGAAACCCCGCTAAATGGAAAACCTCTATAATTCGTAAGAAATGACCGGTCCCTTGCGATTACAAATTATCGGGATTTGACTGTAATTTAAATGATAAATAAGAATTCAAAATATTTATGAATAAGAAATATCAATTTTCAATAGGTATGTAGTTACAACAATATCCCATATTTATATTAATATTTTTAATTTGATACAAAATTTAAATTTATACCTTTTGAGATAAGTTTTAAAGCTCCCTTGGAGCATTGAGGTAAAGCTTTAATTTAGAAAAGCAGCTTACAATTCTTGTTAAATAGATTCCAAACATAAAAATATATAAAAATAGTTGAAATCCATTGCAACAATAAAAAAACCTAAAAAAAAAACAAATTACACAAATTAAGCTGTATATGTACATAACACAACTAAGTATAATATAACATTTTTGCTTTTTTTCGTTTAAACGCGTTCGTCGGTCATTTAGGACTTGTACAGCTTTTGAAAATATTCTTTCGCATGGAACTGACGATCCTAATGCACAATAATTTTTTTGAGCTATTTGAGAAAGATTTGGATATTTATATTTATTTGTACTCCACCAATCAAAATAATTTTTATTTCTTGATAATTGAAAGTGAAGTCCAAAAACCCTGAACATATTAACTAAAATTTCATTTCAGCTAACGATTTATATATGTATATCGCTTATTTACTGAAATGTTGTAATTCTATAAATGCATTTTTGGCTTTAACGATTCAGAATTGTTTGTTATGCTATGCTTTATTTTGTATATAAGTTTCATATTGAAAATGTTTCTACTTATAACGTGTTAAAAAAATTTAATTATTTTTCTCTATATAACGAAAGCAAACTAAAAACTTCATACGCATTTTTTTCGAAATATTTTATTTATTACGGCGTTGTTTGCGCAAATGAGCGAATTGTTTATTGTTGTACCCTTACAAAGATTTTTGCTTCTTATATTTTTGTTAGCTATGCTTTTTTTCATTTTAGCTAACGATATGTATTTAAAATAAATGTTTTTGAGTATTAATGCTTTAGCCGGTTCATAGCCGAATTTAATCCGCTGTCGCGGACAAACAGTGCTCGGCGCAGATTTCTGACGACACCTTTCTGGTAAAGTTTTTAACACCACTTTCACAAACACACATATAAAAACATAAGCGCTTTACTGCTTTTATAAAACAAAATGTAAACATGAAGCACAAAAATGTTACTTTACATTTTGCAAAGTTTAACATAATAAGTTACTGCACAATATTTCAAAATGTTACTTTGAGTAACATAATAAATTAAAAGTAACACTATAGTAGAAACAGTTACTTCACGGTTTATGTCACTGTCGTTTCATGTCAAAATGTTATTTGAGTAACACAATAACTTAAAAGTAGCAGTAGCAGTTACTTCACAGTTTATGTCACTGTCGTTACCAGTGATTTGCAAGTTACAGGTATAAAATCACAGGTACGGAAATATCGCTCAACTCTAATGAAAACCCCTATAGCATTGAGAATTTTTTACATTAGTCAATGGGGTTTTAACCATTACTCCGGCAAATATTTTTGAGTTTATGTAAAAGGCTTTCATTACTTCATAGGTAGCAAAGTAATCAGTGGTCGTTGTTTATAGCATATTGTTAAAGCATAAAATATTAACCTATAGATAGTTGCCTTGTTAAATATTTTTAATATACACAGACACTTCTTTGGCATAGCGTATAGTAAAAGTTGTAGATAAAATTTTTAACTTCATGCTTGGTAACTAAAGGCGGACGAAAAACATATGTATTTCATACATTCGACAAGTCAATGAAGAAAACTAAATTTAAACTCAATTTGTTCAATAAACCATGAATTGTTACAAATTTTTATCAATTGTTCATTAATTTAAAAAAATTGCATAAAGAAAGCGTCAAAAGAGAGAAAACAGTTCAGACGTAAAAAAATTCTTACAAATTCTGACAAGTAAAATTTTTACTTGCAACAATTTTTTAAACAGCTGTTTGGTATTTATCAATACAAAAAAAGTTTTCATAAATAATTTTTAATAACAAAATACAATTGCTTAGAAATTTTGGCTGGTAAAGCGTTCATTTACTTTTTAATATTTTTAAATTATTTAAGTTGCAAATATTTACTGGAAAGTTATTGATTGCTCTCATTTAGAAAAAAGAAAACAGATTAAAATTTTGTTCTTTTAAGTCAAGTTTTTAATTGTTAAGTGTTTTCAAACGACTAAAAAGCTTTGTGTTGTGGTCTGTGTTTATTTATTGTGTGTCTGTATATGTGTGCGCAGCCTTTTAGTGACAAAATATGGAAATTTCAGAAAAAATGAAGTAAGTATATCAAAATTATATTGACATGTTCAGCATCAGTTCCAACAATTGGTAAACTGCATGGAAGAATTTCCCCAATTAACCACAGGATCAGTTTGGCAGTAGCAAATCTTCTACGGAGGAGTTGTGGAAGACTGGCAATAAAAGTTAATGCCTTAGGGCTACCAACAAGAAAAGGGTGTGAATGAAAAAAGGTATTTTAAATTATTTTTATTTGAAATTTATTTCAACTAATTTCTTTCAGATTTTGGCAGATCTTAAGTGCCGCCTGAAAAAAAATGTCTGACAACAATAAAAATCTTCACGAAACTGGTGCTTGCCGGGTTATCAAGTTGTCGCAGTTGGAGCATGGCATCGACGGAGCAGCGCCAAGTGGAAATATTTGTGGTTTGCAGTAAAAGTGTGTTTAAACAGTGACACCACCTAGAAGAAATACAAAAATAGCTGTTATCACACAAACGTCATCTACTGCACCAGTCCAGGTATGCCAAGAGGGGATTTTTCCGCAGAAATGGACTGCTTGCAATGAAAAATCTCCAAGCCATTCATTACCACCAAAAAACCAGTCCATAGAGCCATACCACATGCAGAAACCTGCGACATCTGCAAAAAAACAACAGCGAAAAAGAAAATACTCTGAAGGTACCACAGAAGGGTAAGAGCGGTTTAAACTTCTGCATCAACAAACAGAAATTCAAGCCGAACCCCTAAAGGCTATTAAGGCAAGGGCTGAGGCAGCAAAAGAGTGTGCAACCGCGGTGAAAGAGGTCAAGGAAGCTGTTCGGTCGCAGTCTGAATCAATGAGATAAATGGCTGAATCCCTGAAAATAATGACAACAGGCATATTTGACATTGTAAGGACCCTAACAGAGGAATAATCGCTTTAGCAATTATTAAAATGTGTTTTTTTATAAATGTGAATTGTGTTGGTTTTCTTTTCTTTATTTATTTCTTAATTTCTCTATTTTGGTCTCTTAAGGATCTTGCCATAATTAAATTATCAGTGGAATCTTGTTCTACTTCTATATCGCCATAGGGATCGCAACTACTAGGGCTGTCAAATTGGCTCCAGTTACTTTTGTAATGTATACACACATTGTGCATTGCACAGGAAACGTTAACCATTTGCGTAACTCTTGCAGGAACATAGTGTAAGCCTCTAGATCCAATTAAACATCTAAAGCAGTTTTTGAGAACACCAAAACAGCCTCAAAGGTCTAGACGCGACTCCTTAGACAAATTATTCCTTATGGCGATCAGCCAGACGTCTTAAAAGACCCGTTATCGCAAAACCATCACTGTGTAATCTGAGAGGATACTGGGCTAGAAATTCCGCAAAAAATTTTTTCTGTTCGCAAATCATTTCAAAAACTTGCACAGACGTGAAGGAATTACCGCCAGCTGTTGTTAGACGTCCCTTAGAAATATGTTTCCGATTTACAGATGTTGTAGAGGCTATTGCTAGTCTAAATGGTAAAAAAAGCTCCTCGCGTTGGTAATATAAGCAACGAAATGCTCTTTAAGCTACCTTTTACAGCTAAAAGAATAATTCTTTTTATTTCCCACCAATATGGAAAATTGCTTTGGTAAAGAAGATTCCTAAGCCTGACAAAGATCCTTCAAAGGTGGAGTCTTATAGGCCTTTAAGTTTGTTACCCACAATGTCAAAATTGTTCGAAAAAACTGCTTAAAAATAAGCTAAATCCGCTCTTGAATGACAACAACTGCATTCCAAATCACCAATTTGGCTTTAGAAGTCAACATAGTACCATCGAACAAACTCACAGGTTGGTACAGGTTGTAAGAAAAGCCTTTGAGGAAAAGAAGTACTGCTCCATGCTTTTTATCGATGTCTCGCAAGCGTTCGACAATTTATGGCATGAAGGCCTGTTAAAAACTAAAGCTCGACCTTCCATCTAATATTTTTTTAACTTTTTAGAAAATACATAACCGGTCGACAATTTATGATTTAAGAGGGAAACCAAATAAGTTCTTCTCAACCAGTAGGGGCTGGTGTACCTCAAGGGAGTATACTAGGTCCAATTCTGTACTTGTTTTACACAGCAGATATGCCAACCAATAGTTTTACCTACAAGTCGACATTTGCTGATAATACTGCTTTCCTTAGTACTCATAAAGACCCTAAGAGGCTTCTAACCAACTGCAACAACAGGTAACCCAAGTTGAGAAATGTGCAAAGTTATGGGGAATAAAAAAAAATTATCAAAAATGTACCCACATAATTTTTACTTTACGCAAAATAACGTGCTCCACAATCAGTATTAACAACCATATGGTGCCTCAACGATCCGAGACAAAATATCTCGGTATTCACCTGGATCGCCGCCTCACATGGAAGCCTCATATAGATGCGAAGCTGACGCTCAAATCCATTGGCTAATTAGTAGAAACTCTGTGCCAAGTCTTGATTGTAAACTTCTACTCTACAACTCGATTTTAAAACCAATTTGGTGTTACGGTATACAATTATGGGGCACTGCTTCCGCCTCTAACATCAAAAAATCCAACGCCGTCAAAACAAAATTCTAAGAATGATAACTGGTGCTCCTTGGTATATGAAAAACAGCAACATCCACAAGCATCTAGAAGTTCCACTTGTAAAATTCGAAATCCTAAACTATGTGGACAAGTATTTAAATAAGCTGGAAACACATTCAAATCCGCTCGCTCGAAGCATCTTGCAGCATAGTGAGCACACCCGTCTAAAAAGAAGGGATACTCTTGCGCTTAGATTAAACTGGACTAATATTAAACACACATAGTTTTAAGATTTGAATACTTATTGTTAGTTCGCTGAAGCGAAGATTTAATAATAAAAATGTGAAAAAAACCAAAACAACGTTTAATAAAATTTTGCAATCGGCAGTGTTTTTTATTGAATTTTTTTTTCGTACCGAGCTGTGGGACTTCTTTAGGGCTTCATTGTATAAGACTGCAGCTTTTAACCACCGTCACCTGTTAAAATTTAAATGTATGTATGTACTTAAAAGTTTTTAATATCGAAAATATTTTTCAAACATACCTAGAAGCCAAGTGCTTCTATTTCCTTTTAAATAGTTGGTTTTGAAAAAATTATGAGCAGCACTTTGATCCTATACAAAAGTATCGTGATTACGTCCTGGATATCTGGCGTCATAAGTTATAACCATATTATGATCATATATCTAAATATATAACGATTGGAAATACCGTTAATCAAAAGCCTCAAAAATTCGACAAAAGCTGTACACTTAAGGTGTACTTACTGCCATCACATTAATGCTATAGAAACTCTTATAGTTATGGTATATTAAATCTTTCCCTAGTGACTTAATTCTTATATGAGTGCCATCAACGCATCCTACAACCAACCCCTGGTATACCACCCGTACTATAAAAGCTCCCTTTAATAATATTTTCTTCTTCTAAACTTTTTTTAATTCATTTCGGACACAAAACTTCCTCAAACACATTTAAACATTTCTCTATAATTTTAAAAATTTGGGACTTGCACATTGAAGAAGCCCATTCGTTGCTAAAGCATTCGTTGGTAAAATGTGTGTACTTCTATAGGCCACTTTTAATTTTGGAATCATGTTATCTAGTAGAACCTTAAAGAGTTCCTTACTCACACGTTACAGGAGTCTCTTAAGTTTCTTCGGAATAACCGGGATTCATATTCATCACTCTCACTTAAATCATTAGCAAAACCAAGCTCCACGGACCCGAACGTTTTGCGTGCTTTTTAATATTTTTTTTTATAACTTTTCGTTTTACTTTTTAAATATATTGTTTTGTTTTTTTAATATAATCAGCTGTTTTTCACACTTTTGGACTGCCATTTTCTATGGCAAAAAACTTATTTTTTCATAAAAATATATTCGAAAAACAAAAAGTGACTGACTGGCAATACTGGCGTTTGACACAACGTTGTCATTTTTGCCTCATAACTAGGGTGACCATTAATTTATGTTTCGAAATCAGTACACTTTTCGTTTTTTTTTAAATAAATTAATTAAAACAATTAGATTTTTTATCCAAAAAGCCACAAACGAGAAAAAATCACTCCAATGTTTTTTTTTATAATCCGTTTAATGTGTCGCTTACGTATGGCAATCATGCTTTAGTTCGGTTGCTGGCTGCCGAAATTATATTACAGATGCCAACTGACGACTTACTGTTGCCAATTTCAATTAACAAATGTTTTACAATGTGGCAACCGAGAAGTCTTGGTTGCCGCTAAGTAACGCAACTAAAGTTATGTACAGCATCATAATCGACACATAAAATGGATTTATATTAATTCACTAACAAACGAATTCATTTGCTATTTTAACATAAATCTGCAATATTTATTCTCCATGGTGTATTTCGGATAAATAGGAGTTGTTTGTTAATTTTAACGCCAAAGCAAACAATTTTTTCTTTATTTAACTGTAAGGATATTTCGGATTCCTTGCCTTTTTAATGCAAGAAAACGCAAAAGGATTATAGCCCAACAATTCACAAAAAACCTGCAGCTAATCGTATGGCTGCTAAATAGCAATCTTTTAGGGATCATTTGAATGTTCAAACGACGACATTGGGTACATAAAATCTTTCGCACAACAAGTGTCAAAATGTTGCTGAAAAATATTATTAGAAAATTAAGTACGAATGTTGCTTAATAATTATGGTCCAGTGTATAAAAAAACAAAAAAACGAAGAATTTCTTGTCTTGCAATCGTCTAAATAACTCGTAAAATCATAATTTTAAAGAGCCTAACAGAAATCGTCTAGGAGATAAAAGAGTCGCGAAATAATCGCTCGTATAAAATAAACGCTTAAACTTTAGCTGGGTCACTTCATGCATATTTGTATTTTGGGTTAACTACATAGTTTGGTGGTAACTTACAAATTTTTTAAGAAAAAAATGTAAAATAGAATTTTATAATAAAAAATCAGTACAATCAGTACTTTTTCTCAAATATCAGTACATTTCAGTACACAGATTTTCAATCAGAACACTAAACTAAAAATCAGTACATGTACTGATGAAATCAGTACGAATGGTCACCCTACTGATAACGTAAGTCAGACGAAAAAAAAGATACGCGTTACATAAACGAAAATTATTACGTATTCGTCCGTGTTTCATCCGGTTACTGTTCACATTAAATGCGATCTATAAACATGCTGTTGAAAACTAAAAGTTGCTGACTACATGGCAGATTTCGCACCCGTATTCTCCTCTACGTTATAAGATTTTTTGTTGTTCAAGGTGCATTTAAAGGGTTGGGAACAACTGAGCAGCTGACTTTTATTTATGTACTCAGTAGCGGATTTAGGCCTGGCCCATCTCAGGCACTCTTTGAAGTGCCGTCCTTTTTGATTATATGTGACATTTAAGTCACATATAATTACTAACAGTCTTTTGTCCACTGCAGTGTAATTCAATTATTAAATATTGTTTATTATTTTCGACCAAAAAATTTATAAATTTTTACATATAATTGGGGTGTTTTAAATAATCTTTTATTTCAAATTTTCTGTTTTTTTATGTAATTAGAAATTTCTAAACTTTTTGAGTTTTAAAAGATTTTATGCAAATTTTTAATTTTATTTCTTGTTTCTTTTCCTTTTATTCTTTTGTTTGACTTTTTTATTCTTTCTTTTAATTTTTGTTTGACTTTTTATTAAATTACTAAATATAATTTACAAAAATCGCATTCCTTTAAAGCATATTTTATTTTATTTTACCATTAAATTTTGACGCCCTTTATATTATGCCGCCCTAGGCCCAGGCCTCATGGGCCTAGGCGTAAATCCACCACTGTATGTACTAGCTGACCCTGTCCGCGTTGCTGGCAATATTGTTGTATTACCACACAATTTAAATTGAGGTTTTAACGAAATTTATGGCTCTTAAAAAAAAAACCCATGGAAAACCTACCATAAAGTTTTTTCACAGAATAACTTACATATGGTGTAGATATGGATGGGCTCAATCAAAAAAGGCACATATGTATTTAAGGCAAACTGGAAATTATTATTATTTTATACTTCATCTTAAGGCCAGCGGATAGACAATGTTTTTTGTTTTTTTATTTGGTGTAAAAACGTATAAATTTTTGGCATGCCAACTCTACATACAACAGCTACATACAACTGCCCGTGTAAAAAACATGAATTTTCCAAAATTAAGCCAGCAAGTCAATGATTGGCGTTGTGTTTTGTTGATGGTAATAGCAAAGGCAAGATGCAAAGGGAATTGGAGCCGCTTGAATTGGAATGGTAAATCGTTTGAAACCATCGGATTTCGTGGAATAAGTACATCTTCGTCTTTGAATCTGCCACCGACGATCGCTGCCTCGATTAAATTTGGTGAACAGTTTTTTTGATAGCCAATCTGGTTCCGTTGCATAACTTTGGTGCGTTTAAGTTGCAAAAGTTTTAAAGTTTTGATATTGGATCATTATTAACATAGGTTTTTTGTAAATATCATCGGAACTACATAACCAATTTAAAAGTTTGATATCTCGTTTTGAAAACATGACAACGGCTTAAAAAAAATAAATACTATATGTATATGGCATTGGTGGTGCAATATGAAAATTGGATTTTGCCACGCCCCTTCGCCCACAGACCGAGAATAAAAAATCAGACTTCACAATGTCACCCGTCTGAATATTCTGAAGGTTCCCTGAAAATTTCATCAAAATCGGCCCAGCCGTTTTGGAGTCCATACGTTACATACATACACACATCCTCTTTTATATATATAGAAGATAGATATGGTTGCTCATAGCCTTGTCAATTTTGCATAGAGGAATTTTTACAAGATAGCATTAAGTGTCCAGCAAATACAACATTCCAATTAAAATAACGAAATGACGATTTGTACCAGAGGCTAACTTTTTTACCAAAGTGTGAGTTTAGCAACAACAATATATGTGTTCTTTATAACTATTATATGTACCTGCTATCAAATAACTAGATAACAAGCAATTGCTAAAAAGTTTAATAAAACAAAAATGTGGTACAAAGTCTATTTTAATATCCTATTTTTGCATATATGCTTACAAATGTTACTAATAACACCAGTAATTCTGTTGTCAAGACCTCATAATTCTGTTGTCAAGACCTCATTACCCTGTAACGTACGATATAATAAGAGCCTATTACTCAAATTTGAAAAAAATTAACCTGGTTCTTATATGTTCTGAACGATTTTCTATGACGATTATGATGATCCAAAAGTGTCACTAAATTTGCACTTGTCATAAATTAAACGACATTTTAATGGTATTTACAAAATACATACCATTTAAATGCACATAAGTAGGTAAAGCGCGGTTTTTAACAAACGGCTAAATGCGAAAAAGTACTATAAGCATTAAAAAGAAAAATCCCCACGATTTTGTATACAATTTTTACCCAGAACCTCTAATTTTTTATTTCGAAATGAATATGTTTGAAAATGTTATTTGTCTTAATTCATATTTCTCAACCTTAGCTGACTTTTGATCTGATCTGCATATTAGTCAATAGTCCTTAACTACATACATACTTATATGTAAGTGTCATAGTCATAGTTGACATTCTACTTCTATTAGGATTTAAAACCATATTTTTTTTATTTTTACATTCATTATTTTCAAACAGGCGAAAAAATACCAAAAATGTGAGAAAAACTGGTTCTAGGTTTATTTTGGACTGTTGCGGGTGGGTTTCGTTACGAACTGCCGGGCTGTGGGTCGAAGACACAAGTGTTGCGGATGTACGACGACAAGGTTGGGAAGCGAGAGCGAACATCAGTCTCTCAAAAATCTTCATATGGTAGAGTTTGTGAATGTTGCAGTGTTGCCACCTTAGGTGTAATTACACATTTCATGTGTAATTCATGTGCAATTTAAAATTTTATCATTTTTGATAATTATTATTATTTTTATATACATATATTAAAAGTTTTTTACACTTGTATTTAAAAACAAGTAAGACCGCTTTATTCGGCCGAATCTAATATACCCTTCACATTGATCTTTTTATGGCCATCTGATCCGACCGAGTTATTTCGTAATGGAAATATTATAATAAAAGTACTTTGTACCGGGTATGAAGTCGATAGCATTTCTAGTTTTAAAAATAGAAAACTTTAGAAAATAATGTTTGTATGTATAATAAAAATACCATGTAGAAGGTTTGAGGCCAACAGTTTTCAACTTATTTCGAATTAAGAGTTAATTAAATTTGTTCCTTCGTATTTTTTCCAAAGAGTATGCATTATTGTCTAATTACTTATTGTGGAACATTTAAAGTCGATATATGTTATAGTTTCCGAAATATAGCGTTTTAAAAATTTTACAAAAACAGTTTATTTGAATGGGGGTTGCTCCTCTCCCTGCTCTTATTCAAAAAATTAGTTTTTCAAAATGTAGGTATTATTGTAAAATTACTTGTTGTAGAACACTTGACTTCCATAGCTGTGATTGGATAAAATTCTTTCCAAAATTTGTGCTTCTACATGAAAATTTTTTTCCCTAATTTAGGTCCCTATCTTCAAAGTATCTGTGCTAAGCTTTGTGGTTATTTTAGAGTTTCGTTGGCATCCCGGTCAATAGTAAACCGATTTTGCTGATTTTAAATAGCGATTAAATCAGGTATATTTCTGATTATTTTCTGAGCGACATTTTTAAGGTTTGGAAACTTGATTTCAAAAGACACACAGATGGACAGACATGGCTTTATCGACTTACCTATCTATAAGAATCCAAAATATTTATACTTAATGGGGTCTAAAATAAGTATTTTAAAAATTAAAAATGGAATGACAATTTCATATACACCCTTATCACTATGTGAAGGCTATAAAATTTAAAAATATGTAAAACATCACGGAAAAACATTTTTAATGCAATAATGAATAGCTGGGGGCAACAGAAAAAGGTTATTATAATGCCAATAAAGTAATAGCTTATTTAATTCTCTCCTTGTAATCGAGGATGGTAAGTACTTATTTAACTCCCTCTTTGTAAGCGAGCATGGTAAGTACTTGCCTCCAATGTCATCGCCATGTTAAAATAATGTGTTAAAAATCTAATGAGTAAGAGTTTTTTTGGTTGTGACTAATTTTAAAACAAGTTTTTGCTAGGTTATTAATTTAAACAAAAAAGGCCTTTTTTATAAAAAAGCATGTGTAATTTGTAATTTCATGTGTAATTTTGGGTTGATCCATGTGTAATTTAGCATTTCGTTGGTGGCAACACTGGAATGTTGTAGTTTATATGCTTTTGTGTTTTCAGTTTAGTTTTTTATGAGCGGATGGACGGCTGGTGAGAGGGTTGGAGCCTCCTGAGCTGTACCACGACATAACTAGTCGGCGAACCTCACCGAGCTGAAACGGTTCGTAGCAGGACGTCTACATACATATAAAGGTAAATAATCCTAGGCTTAAATATCTAGACTCGTAACAATAAAACACGCTAAAAATGTAAGAGAGCGCTTTTTGTTCGCTTAGTTGATTTCGGACTTCTAATGGGTCGTACTTCTAAACTCATAATCTAGAAGCACATAAGAAGTGCCAAAGTATGATTTTGCCCCTTTGGGTACAAAGTTAAGAAAAGTACCAAAAAATATGCATACCTTGTCGAAATCTGTCAAACGCATCGAATTTTTGTTTTTAGCTTAATTGTTTTAGAAGTCAAATTTCGAACGCAATTTGCGTTATGTTTCTATTATAAGTTTCTTGAAACTTAAACATATCATTACCTGTAACGTGCTTTAGTCAAATATTTTCTTAACTTGAACGAAGCCTTATTTACTCATTTAATTTTGCAGCATCATTATCAACTTTTTATTTAAAAATAACAGATTTAGATTGGGCATGACATTGAAATCAAACAAAAACGGTTGCAAGTTTTTGTTTTACTTACCGGCAACAACTAAGAACATCAGTTTCCCCACTCTTGTATAAATCAGTGAAAAAATAAAACAAGAACACGAATCCACAGTGAACATATTTGAAGGAAAGAAAAAGATGGGAAAATTAATAACAAATAACACGCAAATGTAATTATTGGGGTTTCTCTTAGGCAAACAGTTAAGATAAAACACAATCGCTTAAAACTGCTTAAAGGGAATCAAGCTGTAGTTCAAATTAAATAAAAAATAAGCTTTTTACAAAAAATTGTTAAGAAACCAAGTTTTGTAAAACAATTCTTTGTTGATAAATGCAGCACTTCCATAATGATAATTTATTTACGCTTTTTGTGGTAAAAAAAATCAAGTATGATACTTCCCTGTCGGAATTTGAGTTAGCTTAAAGTTAACTCATTGTTAAGGCCTAACTATATTGTGCTTAAACAAACTTAAGTTAATGTCAAATATCAACGAAAAGCCTGTCAAATGCTTAATCAATTTATTGAAGACTTTTCAGTGGCTATATTGTACTTTTTGAACTTAAATTCTTATAGAGCTCAGTTGCAAATATTTGTACTCTTGCAAAAACTGTTTTACTTCTATATTCCAAATATATGGATTTTTTTTCGCAAAGTGTTATTTAAGTAACATCTACAATTTAAAAATATTAAACCATTAGCAAATAAATAATAAAATTATATTATAAAAGTTAAAAAATAAAAATGTTTTTTTCATAAATAAAAGTGTACTTAAAAGTGCAACTGTGCACCCAGCTCACGTATACACAGCTGATCCATTAATCAAAGTACGACCAGCCCCCCTGTTCTGTAACTTGCGAGAAGTTTTCGCAGCGAGAAAATTTTTTTTATTATCATAGTCTTCCGATTATTAACAGTGTGACTTGGATAATACATAAACTCTCATTATACAACGTTAAAAGTTAAAATAATTAGGTTTATCGTGTTCATCCTGTCTTTTACAAGGCGACTATAAACTTTTCGATGCGAGAAGTTCTCACTAAAGTTACAGAACACAGGCACAGGTTCGCTATTTGCTTAAACAAATGTAACTTGACGAAACTTAACGAAAAGTTTCTTAAGTACATTATAGTAATACACATTTAAACATGTGTATTCGCATTTTTGTTTAAGTAAGCAAAAGCATATTATAGTTAGCCCTTTACGCTGTTTTTCACAAAGTCCTATTATAATTTAACAGGAACTTTAACCGTAAGTTAGGCAAAATTGCATTTCACAAAGTACGGTTAGCATTTAACAGGCAGAAATTAACCAAAAAGTCCTTGTTAAATTTAACTGAACAAAATCTTCCGGTTAAATGTTTTACTAAAACAAAAATAAAAAAGAAAATGGAAAGAAGAAATGAACATTTACATTTTTGTAATGTTTTCAATAGTCCAAACTTGAAAGCCAAAAATAAAAAAAGTTTTTATACAACGGGAGCATTTCTCTTTACATGTATAACATTTTTTTTTATTTTTCACAACGAATACATTTATATGCATGCACATTTAACAATTTATACTTACCAAGGAACTGTATAAAAACTATTTTAAGTAAAAAATTTATTTTATATATATATTTCTCTTGCATAAAAAAATTGCTAATAATTTTTGTATAACCATGGTACAATTATCTTAAAGTAATTGTACCATGTGTATAACTTTTTTTGATTCTTTTCTTTCATTGCATGATTTTTCGTAAATAATAAAAACCAGTATTGCCATACTTTTTCTATAATGTTAGTGTTAACTAACCGAAAGATGGTGAAACGCAAAACACTAATCGTATGTTAAATAGTTTTGGTTAACGATATCGACGGTTTGTTAATGTTCCTGTTAAATTAAAATAATCATAGATTGTGAAAATGGCCGTTAATCAGAAAAGGATTACAAGTTCGGTTGTTTTATTCCCTCGTTTTTGACTTCCCGGGAAAACGGGAAAATTTTTCAAATTCCCCGGGATCCCGTTTCATAGTAATTAATAAAAATAAATTTGCTTTGAGTTGACAAAACAAAAGTATTTACTTGAAAGGGTAAATCAACTTAAAAAGAAGATTAATAATATTATTGAGAAACTTAAATTTTTACTCTTAAGTTCTACATGAATTTTTTAGTTTAAATGATTTTAATTCTTGTAATAACCAGACAGAAATTATATACATACATATGTACATGTATATGTTTATAAATCTGTAAGAGGCTTACTTTTCTTTATGTTCTTAAGTAGTTCTTCCAAATTGTTCTGTTCAGCTATCGAAGCAAATCTCTCGCTAGGAGTAATATGCCTGTAATGAGGAATACTTTGAACAATTATTTTAATTATTATTATTATCGTAATTTAAATTACCTAATAAATAATAAATATAATTGAACAAAATTTTGGAAAATCCAGTGCTTTTACATTTAAGAATTTCATTATTTTTTGATTTTTACTTTTTATTAAGAAATAATAATTATTTTTTATTTTTTGCTGAAATAATTATTATATTTACCATTATGTAATAAAAAAAAATAAAAACTAAACAACAATTATTCATTGTTTCTGCAAAAAAGAATAATTATTATTATTTGACAAAAAAGTAAAAATCAAAAAATACAAATTTTTTTTTATAAAATTATAAAAATCAAAATATAAATATCTTTTGAGATACATTTTTGCAGCGCCGGCGCTATACTTTTTGTCACATGCTGCACTTTTTGAAAAGGCCGCCCTTATACATACGTCCGTTTCCACATCGCCCAAGAGGTATAACTTTCGATCCATTTTTTCAAAAGGTTTTCCACGAAAGTATAATCCTCTACAACACAAAAGAAGATAAAAATGTTTAGATGCATATTTTTATATATTGTTGAACTAATTTTTTTTAAACATATACATGTTACATGTAAGTTAAATAGGTGATGTTTACAGCCATAAGACACTACTGCCGTTGAAAGAGTACTGATGATGAAATTGCGTAGCTGCTTTCGAAAATGCATTCTACTCGGCTAGTATCGGTAGAAAAAGCTGCTTTTTTAAAGTAAAAGTTTCTTTGAAAATTAACGGAAAAATATTTCTTCTAATATAAAGAAATTATATGAACCATATAACTTCAGGTAGATATTACAAGTTAAAAAAAATAATAAAAATATTAAATATTTATTTCGTTATAAATTCAATTCTCCGCGCTTTTATTTTTGCAAAATCATTAATTTTTATTTTGCAAAAAATAACTGCCATTCATATGTCATTATCAAAAATGTATCACTATCACTAAGTTCCTTTGTAAAGGCCAGTAAAAATATTTGGTCACATGGAATAAGAAGTTGTCATGAAAAATGTGTAGCGTGCGTGCAGCGTTGCCAGAAGCTTTGGGAAGAAAATCATCATTTGGCCCAAAAAAAAACATATTTTAAGGAAAATATCATCACATTTTTTTAATAAATTTTAAAAATGATTATTATATGCAAAAGTAATAGTGAAAATTAAGCTTTTATATATAAACATATTATTTTATTAAACAGCGATTATTTTTTGACACTTTTGACCAAAATTTTTCTTTGCAACCAAGATGCACTAGCAAAATTCTCTTTAAGGTTACAAAAACGAAGTTCTCATAACACGTCATCTAAATGTGTAATAGCTTTCCATCAATTACGTTTGGAAAATTTTATATTAAACCTGTCAAATAGGGAAATTTTGTACCTAAAATGCTTAAAAGATCACGTCTGGATAGCTTTTTTAGTTAATTAAGTGGGAAATTTTTTTCGCAAACATTCCTAGATAACTAAGTTTGCAAAAAAAAAAAAACTATTTTCTTAATCTTTATTAAAAATTATATTTACGGTGGTTGGGCTTAAATTTTTTTTAACACTTCGTATCTTTCGTTAAACTTATTGATTTTAAAACAAATTTTTGCTTTTATTATTCGGCTTTAGTCCATATTTAAAATTTTTTATTTAGAAGTTTTTATCAGTAAACATTACCTATGTATGTATTTAATAGACATCTGCAGCGGATAAGAATTCAAGTAAGTAGCGAAACTCGACGTAAAAGCGAGTATGTACTTGTAGTCGCTCGCAGTGTGAGAGTACGAAACATAATTGAACCGAAGTTTGTCAAATACCAACATTTATGAACTCGTTACAAAACACAGCCTTTAGAAAGCGAACGTAAATATAAAAAAAAACTGCAAATAAAAGCTACTACCAGTTCTTGTGCCAATACTCGTATGCACCAAAGTATTTTTGATTTTTTTTTGTGGCACGTTTGCGTTAATAAGTAATCTAATTTATGAATAAAAAAATGTTTTAATAAATTCCTTTTTTTTTAATTTTAACAAAAGCCGAAGTTTTAAGTAACAAACGATTGGCACTGTAACAGGAAAATAGAAAAAGCAACAAACTGACAATCATTCATACAAATTGAAAATATAACTACAATTATATGTAAGTATGTATGTAAACTATAATTGTTGTTGTTTCTAATTCAACTTTTTTTTAGGTTTTTTCAGGGCCATTGCAGTTGTTGTTGCGCATGTGTGTGGATCAGAGTACTGCAGCCGGTGTTTCAAAAACAAGTAAGTCTTATTCAACACACAAAAAAACAAGTAACTTATACTTCATGTTTTAAATATGCCGTAGCACTCCTTATATATATTCATTTTAAATACATCAGAATAATGATTGTGTGTCAAATTTGCACAAAAAATCATGCACAACATGTAACTAAATCATACCGAGTGTTTACCACATTTTCAACTACGCATGTTCGGCACTCGATTTTAATATGAAGGCTTGATTTAATCATTTAGAGTTGATAATGAAATTTTGAACAATGCATGTTTGATACTCGGTACAATTTAACATACTATTTGCGTTGTTTGGTATGATTAAAATTTAAAAACGAAGTACAACGTGCAATAATGCAAAAATATAGAAATGAAGGAAATCATTGTGTTAGCATTAAATAATTTACTGCCTACAAAAAGAAGTGAATGTTAAACAAACACCCTTTAACAAATGCTAATGACTTTGAAAAAACAAAAAAAAGGAATGCGACACACAAAACAACAAAAACAACGGGTTCATTGCTAGTGTTGTCGTATTGTATTTTTAAGAATTATGAAAAATACAATATGTTTCTTTGTTTGACTAAAAAACTGTTTTTAAGATATAGTTTAAGAAACTCTAAGCCAACATGCGTTTTTTTTACAGCATTTTTATCTTTAAACTACTTTAATATTTAAAAAAACTTTAAAAAAATAGCAATATTATTTGCATGTCAAAATTTAAATAAACAAAATATAAATTTTACGACACGACAGCACTGATCATAACATGTAATCCTATATTTACAAAATTATATTAATATTTGCTTATTATTTTGCCTGTACTCCTGCTGCAATAGTTATACAATTCTATAATTTGTTACAAATGTTTTTCTGCGAAAACAATCCCATACAAAAAATCTATGAAAAAAGCAACAATAAAAAGTGTATTATTGAAAATGATGTTACTTAGCAAAAAAAAGCAATGACATGTGAATGTTATTTAATAACAAAATAAAAGAAAAATGGTTTAAGACGAATATTCGCAACGAAAAATTCGACGTTCGTTCCAATTATCGACAGATGCCCTAAACACAATTGGAACGAACGTCGAATTTTTCGTTGCGAATATTCGTCTTAAACCATTTTTCTTTTATTTTGTTATTAAATAATGTTATTTTATACTTTAAGAATCATTTTCACCCTTTATTTGTTTCATTTTATACAATTAGTATTTTTAGTGGTGTATTTATATATTTTTTAAATAATTTTTAATTTTTCTTTTTTAAGAAATATGGTCACTCAATCACAGCTGTTTTATTCGTTCTAAATGGGTTTCACTTAACGAATTTACGCGACGAATTTTAACAGACGAATTCGTCGTGTAGTGCGAAATTTGTCGTTCGTCTCAGTTGTGTTTAGAGCAAGAAGTTGTCGTTTGCAGCTACGGTTAAGTGATTCACTAAGATATGTTTAACGATAGTGAACAAATTGATTTTTGTATATATTGTATTTTCAATAAAGTGGCTGCAAAATAAATTTCAAATTAACCAAAGGCAAAATAATAAAAATAAGCTACTAAATAATTAAACGCCGTTCTAAAACACAAAAATAACTTTAATCGATAAAATTAACAACACAAAAACTATTGTCGTTAAATTAAAAGTGATTATGAACATCATTAAAACATTTTGCTGTTTACTTAACAGTAACATCTTTCTTTAACAATAGCGAATATCGTTAAAAAACTTAACTAAATCGCAAAATCGAAATATTTCTTGTTAACCTACTTTAAAGTCTAATAACAATACTTCTGTTTGGCTGATATATTCAAACTGAAAAATATATTTTATTTTCTTTGGCATATTTTCAAAAGTTAATACATATACAAATTAAAATAGTTTAAACAAGTAAAACGTAATTACTCTAAATATATTTCCATTGCAAAACATACCTCCTTTGTGCTTGTTGATTTGACTGGGTAAAGGCGTACAAATTTTGTAAAGCCATCCACTATTACCAAAACATGTCTCCATTTTGAAGATAAAGATGATAATGGGCCAAAGTGGTCAATATGAAGAGTAGCAAATGGTAAAGCGATTTTGGAAATACTATATAAATTTTGTTCATGTAACCGCCTTGGTGCAGAATACATTATGCATTTCAAACAATTTTGAATAAAACGTTTGATCTTCTCCCTCATTTTTGGAAACCAGTAGTTAAACTTTATTTGATCAAAACACTTATCAACACCAAAATGTCCAATTTTTTCATGAACTAAACGTATAACATTTTCTTCCATTTCACAAGGTACATATAAAAGTAAACGATTCGATTCGTCTCTACGAAACACTAATCCATCTGATAACTCAAAATTTTCATCGTTCTCATTTTGTAGCTTATATGCTAACTTATTTATATTCTCATCGCGATTCTGTAATATCTGGATTTGGGTATCTATTTCACTTGAATCAACTGCAGCAATTATTGGCTGAATACACAAATTGTCAACTTTCCTTTCATGGCATCTACTTGCCATGTATCTCTTACTATATCTCTCTTCTGTTTGTAATATTTCTATACACTAGAAATGTTTCACATTATAAACACATCACAACAACAACGACTAAACTTCCAGACTGATATTGAGAATTCGTCACAAAGCTATAAGCACTTAATAAACAAAAGAAATTGGTAATAAGTGCAATATTAAATGTTTAAAAAAAGGATGATTTTGTGATTTTTTAATTTTATATTTGTTGCTTGTAAGTTCTTTGTTTTTTGTACGTAATGTAAGGTGATTTTAATGTTTGTTTTCTTTTATATGTTTTATATTTTATTGAAGAGTCCTGATGATGCTAACCGACGGTTTGCGAAATATCGACAATTTTTAATAAAACAAATTATTAACAACAACAACAGACCTCGAGCTTGTTTTACTAAATATATAACTTAGAGTTCATTAAATAGGTCAACTAAACATAATACCACAAATATTATTAAAAAATTCTAGTTAGAACTACTATATTAAAACTATCGACAACTCGATCGATCGAGTAAATTTCCATTCAAATCGAAGGCGGTTATTTTATCCTTAACAAAAATGTGACTTAATACAAGTTTTTTTGAAAAAATAAATTCTAAAAGAATTTTAATGAAAAATCGAAAAAAAACTAAACCCTATTATTTGCTTTAAAAATTGTAAAAGAAGCAAATAGATTATATATCAATTTCCCTGGAACCCGCTTAAGAATTCCCAAAAGAGCGGGAAATGAAATTGATTGAAATTCCCGGAAATTCCAGGCACGGGAGAAAATCCTAGTCACAAGTGGCTAACTAATTTATATTGTTAAAACTAATTATGCGCTGTTTTTGGAAGCCGAGTAGTGATCGTCTTGGGACGAACTATGTGTATTTTGTTTTTGTGAGAATGGCGTTGTCTATATAAGGTAGTTGCCTTTTTCTTGCCAACTTTTTTTGTCTAAAAGAATAAATTGGTTACAATAAAAAAAAGCACACACTGCTCGAAAAATCTTCAGCTAAAAACTCTCGAAGGCATCGATGTTGTCTACAGTGTGACCGCTGAGAATTTTAAAAAAGTGGCACAAATAGTCGTTTTAGGAAAAAAAAGTCGCTTTTGGAAAAAAAGTTGCTCTCTTTTTTAAAGCCCTTATTCAACTTTTTATTAATGTTTTTACAACTAATAAAAACAAAAACAGATCAATAACACAGTGCAACACGAAAAAAAATAACCATATTCGGACATCACTACATGAAAGAAGACCAAAAAAGAAAAGACCCGTGTCTCCCAGTTTTGCCCAAAGTCATGCACTTTTTTTTTATGGGCCCCCGAAATTTGGGGCCTTGATGTCATTTTTGCAAAAAGTGATAATTTTCTCAGGCTCATATCTTGCAAACCGTTCGGAATTTTAATTTACTCTTTGAGGCAAAATTGTAGCCCTTTTTATACAGAACAAAAATTAGGAACATAAAAAATTAAAAAAAGAATAATTTTAAATCAAAATCGCAAAAAACTTTAAAAAATTCAAACTTGTTTGACCTTTTTTCCCCTGTTCAGGTCCATAGGTAGCAAACCGTTCAAAATTCAAGGAAACAATCAACTACGAAAATTTACCTAATATCCCAATAAGCAACTCTTTAGAACATATAAACTTCCTAGGAATGATTCTTAACAACGTTTAGGTAGCCGCATGTTCATACATGTAGTTAGTTAAAAATTTGCGAAAATTTTTACATTTAATTTTTTTTTTGTTTTCTTTAACATTAGGATACTGTGCTTTCTATTACAAAAAAGTTATAAAAAAAATATTCGTATTATGTTTATAATATTGATGGCCCTGGACTTGCAAATCGCACTCTCTTAAGTTGAGGATAAAAATCGTCGTCCGAATCTGACTCTGATTCAAACCTTGTGGTTCACATGCACGTTGCTTCCAGACTGCCTCCATCATCAGCTTTTTCTTCTTCATATACTTTTTAATCCTAATTACAAAAAAAAACAAAGGAATTTTGGAAAGCTGCTCTTAATGTTGATCCCTTGCAAAATATTGATGACCTTCAAATCACAGCAAATCTTCCATTTATTTTCGTAGGCTTTCGGTTCGACACTTGCAATAACACTGCTTGCAAGCTTGAAACAGAATCATCAATAAATAATCTCCGCTCACTAGCGATGTAGTTCATTCCCATTTTTACCATCAAAGCTTTTATATCGTTGCAGTAAGCGAACGAATTTTCATCATATAGAGTGTAGAGGGTCTGAAATACAGCTTGCCTTTTGCGGTACGCGGTAGAATTAACACTGGCACGTGTAAGTTTTCTTTGCCTAAAAAACGCAGTCCAAAATATGGCAAGTCGCTGCGATAGTCTCAATATGGCCGCAATGAAATCTATTTTCATTTGTTGCATTAGTTGTGGTCCATCTCTTCCCTGTTGGGGCTCATAATCGGCATCAAATCGATCTTTATAGGTAACACCACTTGCTGTAGTCATTTCTGTAAATTCTGTCCTAAGATCTGGAGTTGGCGGCCTTGGGAATACAAAATTTTCAGGTGCAAGCACTGGCAGTGTGGCCTTTATAGTTGGTTTATAACTTTTGTTCTTCTAAGCATGTCGATTTATACAAGATGTGTAATTAACGCATGCATAGCAACTGGTTGCATTATGATCACCTACGCGATTGATCTAGTTTACCGCCTTACAGTACTTCATACTACGTTTGCTTTCGCGTCGCTTTTATATTGTGATCTGCGTTCTTTGATGCGTGTTCGGTCGGTGCGTGATCGCGTGAGCTGTTTACTGAAATGTTAGGTAAATTTTTGTAGTTGATTTCTTGATAAGTTTGGGTGCAATAATTTGTTCTTTTTAAATTTATCCAATTGCTATTTTATTTTGGATTGTCCTTTCTTATTACAAAAATAGGTAGTAGGTACATGGGAAATTTATTGGTGGTATAAACAATCATTATTAAAAAGTAATAACAAATCAATAAAAAAAGCATGAACATATTTTAATTAAAGGACGTTAACGATCATTATTGCGATTTATGTATAATGTATTTTGTTGTTTAGGGTTTCCAGAAATTTTAATGTTTGCCTACCTGTTTAGGTTGCAAAACTTTTCGCGGTTATCTCACATGCATATACACATATTTATATGCACTAGAATTCTCTATTACACAAAAGACAGATACAATATATGTAATTAAGGCAATTTGATAAAACGTAAGGAAGAGATAGCTTCATAACTACATGTATGTATGTACATACATTTTGGGGAAATTTTTAACTTTTGCGGCTACCTAAGCGCTACCTAAACGGTGTTAAGGATCATTCCTAGGAAGTTTATATGTTCTAAAAAGTTGTTTATTGGGATATTAGGTAAATTTTTGTAGTTGATTGTTTCCTTGAATTTTGAACGGTTTGCTACCTATGGACATGAACAGGGGAAAAAAGTCAAAAATATTTGAATTTTTTAAAGTTTTTGGCGATTTTGATTTAAAATTATTCTTTTTTTATTTTTTTATGTTCTTAATTTTTGTTCTTTATAAAAAGGGCTACAACTTTGCTTCAAAGAGTAAATAAAAATTCCGAACGGTTTGCAAGATATTAGCCTGAGAAAATTATCACTTTTTGCAAAAATGGCACCAAGGCCCCAAATCTTTGGGGGCCCATAAAAAAAAAGTGCATGACTTTGGGCAAAACTGGGAGACACGTGTCTTTTCTTTTTTGGTCTTCTTTCACGTAGTGATGTCCGTATATGGTTATTTTTCCATGACTTAAAAAATTACACACAGTGTAAGATAACAACACAAAAAAAAAAATAAATAAATTAAAAATAAGAAATGTATCAAAAAGAAAACATTCATTAAAAACGAATTTTTGTACGAAGACACATAAAAATTTTATTTTTATGTAGTTTTGATCATGACGCAATAATTTATTATGTGGTGGAGATTCTACAACAACAAAATTGGGTGGATAAAATTTTCGTTTTTGTTGTAGTTTCGTTGGCTCAGTTGTCAAAAAAAGATATGTAAAAGTAAACAACTTTAACTACTTAGCCTCGATTTATGCATGAAAAATGTAGATCAGCTGTGACTGTAACACCACCTGGTACACATAATTTTACCATAGTTTTAATATTGTTACGGAGATAAATGTTGACTGGGTATGTAAATGTTGACTGGGTATGTAACATGATTGGCGGTTGTTGTCTGTGCTAAGAAGTTATTTAAATGTAACGGCCATTCGCTAGAAAGTTCTAGTGTGTTATCGAATCTTGTGGAACATTACAGCGTATTACCAACCACTATAAATAGCCGAGTAACACGAATGCCGCAAGCAGTTCAAGTTTAACAGTTGAGTTGAATAAGTGAACATTCAAAAGTGCTAAATAATAAAAGTGTATAACTTTAAGTGTTTTAAAGAAGATTGTAAATAAGTATACGATAGTGTGTTTTAAATAAATAAAGTTTTGTACTGTTAAAATAAAATTTCAAGTGTTTATTATTACTTTTGCAATAAAAAGAATCCCGGTTTATTTAAAGGAAATAAACCAACGTTTATAAAAGGTATAAACGTAACAATTGGTGTCAGAAGCGGAATTGCATTTTAATAAACGAGAAATTCGAGGAACTTAAAGTTGAGCAGCTCAAGAGAGAGTTGAGCAAGCTGACATTACCTACAGCAGGTAATAAGGCAGAGTTACAAAAGAGGCTGATTGAGGAATTTAAGCGGCGTAATATCGACATTGATGTTTATGAGTTTGACGAAAAAGAAGAACTGGAGGTTGTTACCTGTGCAACAACAAACAACGTCGATATAGGAACAATGCTTGCTGCTATGATGGAAAAAATAGAAATGAAATTTGTAACGACTCTATTTTATGCCGGGGTATACTCAGCCTTGTCCTGAGTCCGATACAAGAAAACAATTGTTTACACACCAGTTTAATCTTGAAGTATTCTTTATTTCTTTGTGGAAATAGTTCTGAAAATTACAATATATCTTAATGTAAGAGTAATACAGCTGCTTAACGTCTCCTCGGGTGAAACTCCTTCCTCCGTAATCTAAACCGGCTATTTCCGCTGATCGAGTTCCTCTAGGCCCTTCTCCTTTTGGTGGTTGTACACGAGGTAGGGGTTGCCCTTTTCTGGGGTTCGTCTACGGTTGGGAAGATGCTACGGGATGTGGGATTTTCTAGGAGCGTGTTAATGCTGGTTATGGTGTCCTAGAATACTAGGAATAACTAACACAGGATACTCTGTGACATAGGATTACTAAGCAAGGTTTTTAGGCCACGGCCCTACTGTTGACGTCTACTTTGCGATTTGACTTTGAAACTACTGATAAGATCCACTTCGTGTTAGAGAACCACTGGTGGAGTCCTATCCTACGGAACTAATGATAAGGTCCACTTCGTGTTAGAGAACCACTGATGGAGCCTTACTTTGGGTAAAACTACTGATATGATCCACTTCGTGTTAGAGAACCACTGATGGAGTCGTATCCTACGAACTACTACTAAGGTCCACTTCGTGTTAGAGAACCACTGATGGAGCCTTATGGTTAGTAATCTAGTTGTTACTGTCCACTTCGTGGTAGAGAACCACTAATGGATGTTAATATTTGTTACCTGATATTTGCGTTGACCTCTTTGCTCGTTGCCCAGATATCCAAGAATGAATTTATTATGATTAATGCAAGTCTTTTTATACTAAATTTCAACATATGGACATACCAACAACATATCCGCTATGTTTTTCTGTTTAACATGT
The DNA here is from genome assembly GCA_963583895.1 of Melanophora roralis. Taxonomy (NCBI): domain Eukaryota; kingdom Metazoa; phylum Arthropoda; class Insecta; order Diptera; family Rhinophoridae; genus Melanophora; species Melanophora roralis. The sequence goes on along the minus strand of OY757189.1, from coordinate 58,070,698 downwards.
TGCTGGTAGGTTTGTTACTACTTTGTTGTAGTTAGTGTGAAATTCTTTAACTATGCATTGTTGTTATTGTACGAATGTTAATACTGATTGTACCCGTTATGTACAGTGAGTGACATAATTGTTCGCTTACAGTGGGGCAGAAAATAGGTATCCAGTACTTACTTGGCAGGGTGTGATAAAGTTTAACCCTATTTAAACTTGTCGTCACACTTCCCCCTCTCTTCGGAAATGAAACGTCGGCTTATTGCCATTAATATACCAGTTTTTTTTTTTTTTTTTTATTTTAATTATTTATCTATTTTCTTTTCAGCTTTTCTGCTCCCAACGTCGAATACTGGCCTTGCCAAATTTGGAGACCCTTATCCTGTATTTTTTATTTTCAAATTCCTTCAGAAAATTAAGGCGGCCTGTTCGTTCTGGGTCCTGTATCAACGTTGCCACAAACGTCCAAAGTTCGGGGGGTAGGGTGTCTCCGGTGAGATTTTCAATTTGCCCCTCAAAGAGTAGCCCATCCCGCACGTGCCCTATCATCACCTCCGTGACCCTTGGTTGTTCTGCGGGTAACGGCTCCAGGTCGCCAACCTCGTCAAGGGTGGTATCGGTGAGAAGCGACAGGATGTCGTCGTTGTACCACGTTCCCATAGCTTCGTCTAGCTGCTGGGTCAGCTCTTCTGGGGTTAGGGTGGACACCGGTTGTGAGCAGCTTGGCGGGAACAGCTCCTCGTCTTCGCTTTGTTCCGTCAGGTCAATGTGGTACATTACTTCTCTGGGGGTTTCGGGTGACAGGGTCAGCTCGCCTTCTGAGTCGCTGCTGGACAATGCTAGATCCTGCTCCAAGATCTTGGTGTAATCTGGAGTGGGCCTTCCAGCAGCGGTGGCCTTTGGTCTTTGCTTGTTAAGTTTGGGTGACCTCGAACTTGCCCTTCGTTTTCGATCTGGCGTGGAAATGAAGACAGTCTTCTTCCGGCTTCCTTCTATAGCGGCATATCGCGCGCGTAGCTTGCGTCGGCTCTCTTCGAATTTTTCGTCGTAGGTGTTCATGTTTGCTGTAAGCAGATGTTCTAGGTTAGTATGGGGTTTTTTCTCTAAATGAAACGTGACAACACAAAAGTTACTACGGACATCACTCAACATAGAAAGGTTTAAGTTCCCCTAAGTGGGCGGTTCTTTCCTTGTTATGATCGTCGGCAAGCTGTACAATAGCGGCTGAGATAAATTGCTGGAGGACCATTTTCTTATTTGTTCGACTGTAGCGAGATACTCCGTCCGCTCATCTAAGTGTGCCGTGGATACAGTCGTCGGACCCCGCTCCTTACTGTTGCGTTCCGACCTAGGTATACCTGAAATCTCGGCATTTGTTACGTAACTCTGAGATCCTGGAGTGGTTGGTCCGGTCTGGTTGCCTCCTGGGGCCTGTTCCTGTCCTACCGGCGATAAGCCTCTGCCATGTTTTTGTTCTAACATTTCAAGGTGTACCAGTACCTCTTTCTGATGAGCCCCGCTTCTTATAAACTCCACGAGCCGCCTCCGCAAGTCTTCTATGGTGCCGCTTGTCTCCAGCTCAAAATCTTGCATGCAGGATACCAGCTCCTCCTTCCTAAGACCATAAACCCAGTAAATTTTTACCATTCTGGCGACAGTTCTGTCCCTGTCGAGTGTGTTTATATTTTCCTGTTAAAGTCCCTGCTGGGGCGCCACTTGTAACGACTCTATTTTATGCCGGGGTATACTCAGCCTTGTCCTGAGTCCGATACAAGAAAACAATTGTTTACACACCAGTTTAATCTTGAAGTATTCTTTATTTCTTTGTGGAAATAGTTCTGAAAATTACAATATATCTTAATGTAAGAGTAATACAGCTGCTTAACGTCTCCTCGGGTGAAACTCCTTCCTCCGTAATCTAAACCGGCTATTTCCGCTGATCGAGTTCCTCTAGGCCCTTCTCCTTTTGGTGGTTGTACACGAGGTAGGGGTTGCCCTTTTCTGGGGTTCGTCTACGGTTGGGAAGATGCTACGGGATGTGGGATTTTCTAGGAGCGTGTTAATGCTGGTTATGGTGTCCTAGAATACTAGGAATAACTAACACAGGATACTCTGTGACATAGGATTACTAAGCAAGGTTTTTAGGCCACGGCCCTACTGTTGACGTCTACTTTGCGATTTGACTTTGAAACTACTGATAAGATCCACTTCGTGTTAGAGAACCACTGGTGGAGTCCTATCCTACGGAACTAATGATAAGGTCCACTTCGTGTTAGAGAACCACTGATGGAGCCTTACTTTGGGTAAAACTACTGATATGATCCACTTCGTGTTAGAGAACCACTGATGGAGTCGTATCCTACGAACTACTGCTAAGGTCCACTTCGTGTTAGAGAACCACTGATGGAGCCTTACTTCGTGTAAAACTACTGATAAGATCCACTTCGTGCTAGAGAACCACTGATGGAGTCTTATCCTATGGAACTACTGATAAGGTCCACTTCGTGTTAGAGAACCACTGATGGAGCCTTATGGAAACTACTGATAAGATCCACTTCGTGTTAGAGAACCACTGATGGAGTCTTATCCTATGGAACTACTGATAAGGTCCACTTCGTGTTAGAGAACCACTGATGGAGCCTTATGAAACTACTGATAAGATCCACTTCGTGTTAGGGAACCACTGATGGAGTCTTATCCTATGGAACTACTGATAAGGTCCACTTCGTGTTAGAGAACCACTGATGGCGCCTTATGGAAACTACTGATAAGATCCACTTCGTGTTAGAGAACCACTGATGGAATCTTATCCTATGGAACTACTGATAAGGTCCACTTCGTGTTAGAGAACCACTGATGGAGCCTTATGAAACTACTGATAAGATCCACTTCGTGCTAGAGAACCACTGATGGAGTCTTATCCTACCGAACTACTCCTAAGGTCCACTTCGTGTTAGAGAACCACTGATGGAGCCTTATGGTTAGTAATCTAGTTGTTACTGTCCACTTCGTGGTAGAGAACCACTAATGGATGTTAATATTTGTTACCTGATATTTGCGTTGACCTCTTTGCTCGTTGCCCAGATATCCAAGAATGAATTTATTATGATTAATGCAAGTCTTTTTATACTAAATTTCAACATATGGACATACCAACAACATATCCGCTATGTTTTTCTGTTTAACATGTTGCTGGTAGGTTTGTTACTACTTTGTTGTAGTTAGTGTGAAATTCTTTAACTATGCATTGTTGTTATTGTACGAATGTTAATACTGATTGTACCCGTTATGTACAGTGAGTGACATAATTGTTCGCTTACAGTGGGGCAGAAAATAGGTATCCAGTACTTACTTGGCAGGGTGTGATAAAGTTTAACCCTATTTAAACTTGTCGTCACAAATTCCAGGAAGTTCAAGAAACTTCTAAAATGAATTTCCAGGAAGTTCAAGAAACTTCTAAGATGAATTTCCAAGAAGCTCAGGAAACTTCTAGAGTTATTATTGAAAAAATAGAAAGGAAATTCCAAGAAGTTCAGGAAACTTCAAGAGTAAACAATGAAAAAATAGAAAGGAAATTCCAAGAAGCTCAGGAAACTTCTAGAATGAATTTCCAGGGAGTTTAGGAAACTTTTAGAATTAATAATGAGAAAATAGAAATAAAGTTTCGCGAAGTTCAGGAAACTTCTAGAATGAATTTCCAGGAAGTTCAGGAAACGTCTAGAGCTATGGAGTTAAAACTTCAAGAAATTTCTGAAGCTGTGAACAACAGAGTAGAGGGCATAGTAAAGGAAGTTATTAAAATCGATAAAAAATTATCTCACCTTGAAGATGGCATGGTTGCACAAGCAAGCGACTTCAATAGTAAATTGCAACTACAAGTCAAAGATGTTGACGAAAAATTCAAGAATCTGGAAACAAAAATTAATAGTCTTCAATGTCATGAGGTACCAATGCGAGTAATTCCAAAAATATCAAACAGAATTAAGGCCCCTACTTTTGACGGCAGTGCACCATTTAATGTTTTTAAGTTCCAGTTCGAGACAGTTGCCAATAGAAATGCGTGGAACAATGAAGAAAAGGCGTTAGAGTTGATTTTAGCCTTAAAAGGTAACGCAGCGCAAGTTCTAGAAAGCATACCTATTGGCTGCAGAGAAAACTACGAAGAGATAATGGTTGCACTACAACGCAAGTATGGCGGTGAACACAAACGAGATATATACCGAATGGAATTGCGAGGTAGAGTGCAGAAAGCCAACGAATCGCTACAAGACTTTGCAACAGAAATCGAGCGACTGGTGCAGTTGACATATCCAGGCGAGAACCATCCATTTTTGGATCAATTTAAAATAGAAACGTTTGTGAGTGGAATACGCGATCCTGAAATCAAGCACGCGGTGTTTGGCACACAGAAGTCTACTTTTGCTGAAACCGTATCATACGCGCTGACACAGGAGACCGCAAAGTTACTGTCTAAGCCGCAAATACATAAGGTGAGAAATCTCGAAATTACCGCAGAAAAAGACAGAAATATGGTCGATGAGTTAAAAAATGCAGTTATGCAGGCATTGGAAGAAAAGCGAGGCACAGTTCGAGTCAAATGCTATAACTGCGGTAAGAGCGGCCATTTTCAGCGAAATTGTAAAGCATCAAGAAAGCGGGCTAGATCTGTTTCACCACCTAGAAACAGCAAACGCGTAAACACCACAGCAAACGAGTCTCCGTTAAACTAACACGAGCTAGCACTACGGGGCAAGAGCTAGCTCCCATAACCGAGGGCCCCACAATCTCCATATCAGTTATGCAAAAATAGCAACCTAACTGCTTGTGGGTATATCAATGGTCGAAGGCATATTTTTACTATAGACACAGGAGCATCGCAATCCATTATCAGACCTGATATAGTCAAGAAAACAATTGAACCGTTATATGGCGTTAGTCTACGAACAGCAACTGGAGAGCCTGCTACTGTCTATGGTAAAATGAACGTAAAAGTAACTATTGCCAACATAAGTGTGAATCATGTATTCATTGTTGCCGATATTGTGGACGAAGTAATCATGATCAATCATGGAATTAGTCTGCATATGGGGCAACAGACAATGATTTGGCAGAATATTGAGATACCCCTAGATGTTGGTTACGAAGATAAATCGCCTGTAAGGAAGCTGTTTGCTATGGAACAAGAGAAAATACCACCACAGTCAGAAAGTGTAGTATGGGCGCGTATAGAGGGAGATTGTGTCGACAACCGGTTGTGGGTGGTAGAACAAACAGATAGAAAGAGTGACTTAATAACAGCAAAAGCCCTCGTGAGAACCTGTAACAACGGAAGAGTCCCTGTTAGAGTGCTAAACCTTTCCACATGCGAAAAAGTCGTCAGGCCGAATTGTGAAGTGGGCCAGTGTGCTACAGCTGAGGCAATAATAAATTGCGAAATGGAATCGGGTCCTGTCTGTTTGTCAAACAAAGAGCAGGAGATGCTATCGGAATGCATAGAAAAATGGGTTAAAGGGTTATCCTCGTCCGATAAAAATAAAGCAAGAAAACTGCTTAGAAAGCACGCTTCCATCTTCGCCTTGAAAGGACAACAGCAAGGAAGAACATCACTGGTGAAACATCAGATAAATACAGGAGATGCAAGGCCAATAAAACAAGCTCCCAGAAGTATTCCTCTAGCAAAACGCAGTGAAGTAAAAGAACTTGTCAGCGAAATGGAGCGGAGTGGAGTAATAGAACCTTCTTCAAGCCCTTGGAGCTCCCCGGTAGTGTTGGTTAAAAAGAAAGATGGCAGCACCAGATTCTGCGTCGATTATAGGAAACTAAATAACGTTACCAAGAAGGACAGTTACCCGCTACCAAGGATAGATGACACGCTGGATACGCTAGCTGGAACGAAATGGTTCTCCACATTAGACCTGCAAAGTGGTTATTGGCAAGTAGAAACCTCTGACAAGTATAAGGAGAAAACAGCTTTTAGTGCAAGTGATGGGCTGTGGCAGTTTAACGTAATGCCATTTGGGCTATGCAATGCACCAGCCACATTCGAACGGTTAATGGAGCGTGTACTGAGGGGACTACATTGGAAGACATGCCTGGTGTATCTTGATGACATTATTGTCATGGGTAAAAGTTTTGACGATCACCTGAAGAATCTAGAAGAAGTTCTCAAGCGGATATCATTGGCTGGACTTAAATTGAGTGCGAAAAAATGTGCATTGTTCCAAAAAGAGGTTAAATATTTGGGCCATCGTGTCGCAGAAAATGGTATATCAACTGACGAAGATAAAATTATAGCTGTGAAGGACTGGCCTCGCCCAAACAATCTGCATGAGTTACGCAGTTTTCTTGGTCTTTGTACCTACTATAGGAGGTTTGTGCCAAATTTTGCCAGTGTCGCTGCCAGTCTACATGAGCTAACACAGAAGTCACGACCGTTTCTGTGGGCGGACGCACAAGAACAAGCCTTTCAGAAGCTCAAGGAGCTATTATGCGTAGCACCAGTCCTGGCCTATCCAATTGCTGGAGAGAAATTTGTGCTGGATAGTGATGCGAGTGGCTACGGGATAGGTGGTGTTCTTTCACAAGTTGTCAACGGTACAGAAAAAGTTATAGGCTACTACAGTCGAACACTCTCAAAGCCTGAAAGAAATTATTGTGTTACACGGCGAGAGCTTCTGGCAGTGGTAGAGTGTGTAAAACATTACCATAAATACCTGTACGGATAACACTTCGAGATAAGAACCGACCACTCCGCACTCAGGTGGTTGCTACAATTCAAACAACCAGAGGGGCAGCTAGCCCGTTGGATTGAACGTCTCCAGAGCTACGATTTCGGCATCGAGCATCGAAAAGGTATTAAGCATGGAAATGCGGATGCACTCTCCCGAAGACCTTGCAGATCGGAATGCAAGTATTGCCTAAAAGCTGAAGAAAAAGAGGGTGTCGTTGATGTTCGACTTACACGCGTAGAGACAAGTGACGACTGGTCAGCGGCACAAAGGGACGATCCCGTACTGGCGAAAATTTTTCGGCAAAGGAGCAAGACAAAAGGCCAACCCGTAACCAAATATCAGCGGAAAGTCCACTGATGAAATCATATTGGGCGCTGTGGAATAGTCTGCAGCTAATTAACGGATGCCTTTATCGTCAATGGGAAAGTGCTGACGGTAAATCGAAAACGAATTTAATTGTGGTGCCATCCTCTAAAATCGAAGAGGTAGTGAAGGAGTTTCATGATGGTCCTAGCGGTGGTCACCTTGGCGTAACAAAAACCGTAGAGAAGATTAAACGCCGCTTCTATTGGGTTGGATGTCAACAATCGGTTGCTGATTGGATAGCAAACTGTGGACGATGTATCGCAGCTAAAGGCCCAGTAAGAAGAAGTAGGGGACCACTACAGCAGTATAATTCAGGTGCTCCCTTTGAGCGAATAGCGATGGATATAGCAGGACCTTTTCCTATCAGTGAGGCGGGAAACCGTTACGTCTTAGTGGTAATCGACTACTTTAGCAAATGGCCAGAGGTATACGCTATACCAAACCAAGAGGCTAAAACTGTCGTAAACACGTTTGTAAACAACTGGGTGTGCCGCTACGGTGTTCCGCTAGAATTACATTCTGATCAGGGGAGAAATTTCGAATCTTCGATATTCCAGGAAATGTGCGAGCTATACGGTATCCGAAAAACGAGGACTACACCACTTCATCCACAGTCTGACGGCATGGTCGAAAGATTTAACCGCACGTTAGAGGAACACCTGAGAAAAGTGGTCAGCTCACACCAAAGGGACTGGGATGAGCACATGCCTAAATTTCTGTTGGCATACAGGTCAGCCGTTCATGATTCTACCTCAAGAACACCTGCAAAAATTATATTTGGAACTGAGCTAAAGCTGCCAGGTGATTTAGAATTTCGGTATTAAGCCCACAACAATAGATGAACACGAAGACGACTCTTCAGGGGAACAAAAAGATCTTAACCAAGATCATGAATTTGTACGTGGCCGGATAAAAATTACCAGTCACAAAATGAAAGCCAGATACGATCTAGCAGCGAATTCCGAAGGTTTTAATGAGGGTCAGCTAGTTCTACTCTATAACCCACAACGGAAAAAGGGATTGTCTCCTAAATTACAAACCCATTGGGATGGACCGTATAAGGTAATAAAAAGAATAAATGATGTCGTGTATAGAATTCAAAAATACAAAAGCCCAAGATCAAAGATGAAAGTGGTTCATCTCGAGCGCCTCGCCAATTATGGAAGAAGTGAATCTATGCCTGTTCGGGACGAACAGGCTTAAGCGGGCGGTAGTGTTACGGAGATAAATGTTGACTGGGTATGTAACATGATTGGCGGTTGTTGTCTGTGCTAAGAAGTTATTTAAATGTAACGGCCATTCGCTAGAAAGTTCTAGTGTGTTATCGAATCTTGTGGAACATTACAGCGTATTACCAACCACTATAAATAGCCGAGTAACACGAATGCCGCAAGCAGTTCAAGTTTAACAGTTGAGTTGAATAAGTGAACATTCAAAAGTGCTAAATAATAAAAGTGAATAACTTTAAGTGTTTTAAAGAAGATTGTAAATAAGTATACGATAGTGTGTTTTAAATAAATAAAGTTTTGTACTGTTAAAATAAAATTTCAAGTGTTTATTATTACTTTTGCAATAAAAAGAATCCCGGTTTATTTAAAGGAAATAAACCAACGTTTATAAAAGGTATAAACGTAACAATATTATGAAAAATCGAATGCACTGTTCTTTAAGCATCGGAATATCGTTTTTTAAATTTGGTTGAAACAAAGACAGACAGACATCTAGTCTAAGTAAAAACATATAGCACATTTAAACTACCCACTGGTTTTTTATCTCTAGGGATGTAATGTTATAATACACAAGTTCATATTTTTAATTTTGTTCATATTATTTGAAAATTCGTTTCTCTACTTGTGTTTTAGTTCATCACCTGGAATACAGTCTTCTAGTTCAGTATTTAATAAATGTAAAGCTGACAGCCTTGAATTACAGGTCTTAACTTTTAATTTGCTTGCAAATTTATTTTAATTCAGCCCTGACTTAGGAAAAATTCTTTCAGCACATGCGCTGCTGTGGGGTAATGAAAAAATATACGCAACTATTTTATATAAATTTGGTCACAATGGCTTATTTAAATCATATTTTAAACAACACACTGTATGCCAAAAACTTTCAGCATGTTTAATTTTAAAAAAAACTATGGACTGCGATATTTGGGAATAACACAAAAGTCCACATATGCAAGGTATGTGTTTATGTATGCGCATATGCTAGAATTTGTTAAACTTTTGTAACAAAAAAGGGGAAAAAGTTGCAAAAATTTAAAAAAGTGGCAAAATAGTGTCAACATAAAAAAGTCGCACAAAAAGTCGCAGGCCCTTGAAAAGGTTGCAAAATGCAACTTTAGTCGACGAGCGGTCACTCTGGTTGTCTAAGCAGCCTTAAACATAACTATTCTAACGGCCAACAATTTATGAAGAACGAGGGAGTTGATCTCAAGCAATAGGGGCTGGTGTACCTCAAGGAAGTATACTCGGCCTAATTCTGTACTTGATTTTTGCAGCAGATACGCCTTCTACTAACACACGTCGACATTTGCTGATGATACTGCCTTTCTCAGTATTCATAAAGATCCTAAAAAGATCCTATTTTAATACCTCGTCAAAACAAAATACTAAGAATGATAACTGATGCTCTGTGGTATGTTAAAAACAGCAACATTCACACGGTTTTACAAGTTCCACTAGTTAAATGTGAAGTCCTAAACTATGGAGACAGGTATTTTAATAAATCCCAAATCGGATCGCTCGAAACATCTTACAACATGCACGACAAAGTCGTTTGAAGAGAAGGATACTGTCGCACTTAGATAAAACCTTTAAAATTCCTTTATACTTTAATTTGAATACTTAAATTTTAGTCTGACACTGGCTGGATAAATTTTAATTATTTACCTTTAAGATTTGAATACTTATTATTAGTTCGCCTAAGGCAAGGATTAAATAATAAAAATATGGGAAAAAAAAACTTTTTCTGGGGTGACTATGTCCGGTTTATCCTTTTCTCTCAAGAAAATTAGGCAGTTTTTGTCATAGTTTGGGTGGTTTACATTCTCGCAGTTTGAAATTTGACAATTAATACAGCAAGCTGAATATTCACATTTCTCATTGTTGTTGAGATTGGTGTGGGCGGTATTAGAACAATAAGCACAGATTTTTTTGTTTTTACAGATTTTGGCAATGTGCCAATACTGTAAGCAGTTCTTGCATTTCAACGGCAGCGGTACGTAGAGTCGTACCCTGACCTTTTTGTACCCAATTTTTAGATCAATTGGCAAGTTAGTAGTCGCAAAGTATTTAATTGACGCTGACAAAATTTTCTTTTTTTAACTCTGCTGGAATTGCATCCTCATTGGTACCGCGCAGGTCATTTGAATAGATGACTCCTTTTGCGTCGTTAAGACAAGCATGTTCTTTAAGCTGGACTTAAAAATCTGTTGATAAGGATTTTTTTTTTCATATATTTTATTATTGAATCTTCGCTTAAGCGAACTAACAATAAGTATTCAAATCTTAAAACTATGTAATTAATACTAGTCCAGTCAGTACCAGACTAAAATTTAAGTTCTCACAATAAGGATAACTAATTTTAAAAGTTTCATCTAAGAGCAATAGTATCCCTTCTCTTTAGGCGGGTGTGCCCACTATGTTGCAGGATGCTTCGAGCGAGCGGATTTGGATGTGTTGTTGATAAGGATGAAAACTGGATCAGTTTTCGCACTGGAAAACTTCACCTTCAGCAACATTATCTATAACTCTTTGATTAAGAGTGGAGATACCTGAAAAAGAGTGTGTTTACCGTTTACCCTTTCCATTATCAGAAATTTTTTCCCTAACGAGAGAATGTTAATTTTTTAATTGTATCGATGGTTATCATTGTTAAATTCATTATCAGGGTTTAATTAGATTATTATTAATTATAATAATATATGTATTTGTGTTTTAATGAAGAGCACAAATATGAAATTGAATGTGAGCACAATGACAGCGTTAAACTTAGCACGCCAGATCACAAAGAGAGCGGTGTATAGACTGAAAATGTGATCATAATATACATAAATACATATACTTTTTATGCTATTTAGGTCTAAAAAATAAGATCTGTATTTATTTTAGATTAAAAATATTTATATAATAGGGAATTCGTTTTTGAGAAGTTCTTTTTTATGAATTAAAAATTTCCTTCAAATTTTTTTGTTAATTTTTCTTTATTTCTTTGTCCTTCTTTTAGATTTGTTAACACAATAACAATACGATTTGTTAAATATTTAAATAATAAAAAATAATAATGAAATAAAGTTTGTTTAGACTCTGTATAAATAATCAACAGGCTCGAATATTTTTTATTTATAAAAAGATTTTAACAAACATTTGAATATTCGAGTCTTATGTTCCTTTAGAAAACAAAAAATGTAGTGTTTTTTTCTTAACAATATGTTGCAATTAAAACAACTCCTTAAGAGCAATACAATATAACTCACCTTTTGCATTTTACAATATTTATTTTATTTGGGTTATTTGAAATTTTAATTAAGTACTCTTGTTTCCAATCCCATATACATACATTACAATATGTAGTCATATAAAATAAAAATATTTGTTTCGTGTTCTTAAAAACAATTGGAAAATTCAGAAGTTTTTGATATATAAATAAATAAAAGTAAGCAGTGCACCCAATAACAAATACAAATTAAGGTTATCTGTACACAGCTCCCAGTATTGCACGACTGCAAACTAGATAGTTCCTAGTTCTTCGTAGCAGCTAGTTCCGAAGGCGGTCTTAGAACTATTTTCGGTTTCCACACACTCTTAATGCAATGAACCCATCATTGGAAGAAAAGTAATCTTTCGGGTCTTAGTTGTCTTTCAGGTATGCCATAGAAGTTAATTTCGTTGAACCCCTATACACAAAACATTATATCTATTTTGAGATAGCAGTAATATCAACGGGCATTATTTTATTTTTATACTCGAAGTTTAATTCATGTTCAATTTAACGTTCGAACCGAATTTACCGCTTTGGAAACCCTGTATATCAAAAACTGTTAGTTCTGTATAAATTAAGTATAGACAAAAGTTATAATTTTATGTTACCAATTTATCTTGATGCATCTTTAATAAAACAACTACAAGTGAAGTTTCTAACGCTGACGCATTAAAGTCTACTCATCCCAAAGCACGTAAGCCTGCCTAGCAAATGGCACATTAAGAGGTGCCAACAAACCGGTCCAAATATTAGCCGCTTGGAAGCCGTAATTGACAATACGGTTAAGCAATTTACGCAGATCATGACGCAAGTGACTGCCATGATGCAAGAAATTAAAAAAAAATAGTCTGCTCTTCTGCACGCCATGCTTAGAAGTCGATGAACTGCCTTATGGTTTGTTTCTGAAACGCAAACGGTATCCGCCAACACAAAAACGAACTTAAATATTATATATTTAGTCCCAGAGGTCGTATCTTGTATGATTCCGTATCTGAAATGGGTCTTTGTGTTATTTCTACCGGACAACCAACCTATTGGCCAACCGACCACAATAAAATTCCAGACGTAATAGATTTTGGCGTAGCAAAAGGTATATCCCCGGAGCTTTTTGAGGCGCAAGCCTCTCTGGATTTATCTTCTGACCACTCACCCACAATTATCACTATTTGCAGTCCTCACCAAATAGCAACTAGTGATTTTTTCTATCTAAAAGAGTAAATCGGTTGAAATATAAAAAATATATCAGCTCTCACTGCTCGGAACACATATGTACCACTAAAAACCCCTTAAGAAATCGATGATTGCCTGAGTATCCTAAATGAAAACATTAAAGCAGCCGTTGAATATGCTTCTTCAACAAACCGTCAGGTCAAATACAACAAAATTTTTTCTGTCGATGTTGAAGAGCTTTTATCTAAAAAAAAAAAGGTCGCGAAGATAATGGCAACAGCATAGATCGCCCCAACTTAAAACGAAGCTAAAAGAGTGTACAAATCGCTTAAAAAACTTGCTGGAGGTACACAGAATTGCATCAATTAAGAAGTATTTGGAAGGTCTAGACGCGACTCCTCAAACAAGTTATTCTCTATGGTCTTCTCAAAAGACCCGTAATCGCAAAACCACCACTGCGCAATCTAAGAGGATCCTGGGCTAGAAATGATGACGAAAAATGCGATCTGCTCGCAAGCCATTTAAGAAACGTGTCCACTCCTAATACATGCACTAACGTGCGGGAATTACCGCCTGTTGTTTCTAGACGTCCTATAGAAATACGTTTCCGATATTCAGATGTTGTAGAAGCTATTGCTAACCTTAATGATAAAAAAGCTCCTGGCGTTGATAAAATAAGCAACAAAATGCTCATTGAGCTACCTTTTACAGCAAAAAGAATAATTCTTTTTATTTTGAATGCCATAATACGGCTTGAACATTTTTCACCAATATGGAAAGTTGCCTTAGTAAAGATGATTCCTAAGCCTGGTAAAGATCCTTCAAAAGTGGAGTCTTATTGGCCTATAAGTTTGTTACCAACTTTGTCAAAACTGTTTGAAAGGCTGCTTAAAAACAAGCTTACTCCGATTCTGAATGAAAATAAATGCATTCCAAATCACCAATTTGGCTTTAGAAGTCAACATAGCACAATAGAACAAACTCACAGACTAGTGCAGGTTATAAGAAAAACTTTCGAGGAAAAAAAGTACTGCTCCGCGCTTTTTATAGATGTCTCTCAAGCTTTCGATAAAGTATGGCACGAAGGCCTGTTAAACAAACTAAAGCTAAACTTTCCAGATAATATTTTCAACCTACTAGAAAAGTACATAACCGGTCGACAATTTATGATCAAAGAGGGAAACCAAATAAGTTGTTACCAACCAATAAGGGCTGGTGTACCTCAAGGGAGTATACCTGTCCAATTTTGTACTTGCTTTACATGGCAGATATGCCAACAAACAGTTTTACGCACACGTCTACATTTGCTGACGATACCGCTTTTCTCAGTATTCATAAAGACCCTAAAGAGGCTTCGTGCCAATTGCAACAACACGTAACCCAAGTAGAGAAATGGGCAAAATTATGGGGAATAAAAATTATGAGCAAAAATGTACCCACGTAACGTTTACTTTACGCAAAGAAACGTGCTCTCCAATCCTTATTAACAACCATATGGTGCCTCAACGATTTGAGACGAAATACCTTGGCATTCACCTGGACCGTCGCCTTACATGGAAGACGCATATAGATGCGAAGTTGACGCAAATGAAACTTAAAGCTACATAACTTTATTGGCTAACTGGCAGAAACTCTGTGCTTCGTCTTGATTCTAAACTTCTACTCTACAAATTGATTTTGAAACCAATTTGGTGCTACGGTATACAATTATGGGGCACTGCTTTCGCCTCTAACATAGAAAAAATACAACATCGTCAAAACAAAATCCTAAGAATGATAACTAGTGCTCCTTGGTATATTAAAAACAGCAACATCCGTAAGGATCTACAAGTTCCACTAGTTAAATGCGAAATCCTGAACTATGTGGACAAGTATTTAAACAAGCTGGAAACGCATCCAAATCTGCTCGCTCGAAACATCTTGCAACATATTGGACACACTCGTCTGTAAAGAAGGAACACTATTGAACTTAGATGAAACTGTTTAAATAAATTTACTGTGTTATGAGAACTTAAATTTTGGTCTAGTACTGACTGGACTAATATAAATTACTTAGTTTTAAGATTTGAATAGTTATTGTTAGTTTGCATTAGCGAAGTTCAATAATAAAACATGAGAAAAAAACAATTTTATTTTCAAGACTCATATGACATCTAGAAGCACTTTTAAGCTACGATTAAAAGGATCCCAGTAATAGATCATGTGGAGGCACTGCTATACGAATTAAATCAAGAACTAAACACCAATGGTTGGGTGACACAGCAAAATAAACAAAAAGAAAAAAATTGATTATTGTTATACCCTTCAAATAAGTGATGAGTGTGTATACTAGGTGATATATGAAGATATACTTTTTCAATTGCCTTTTTTTGGCAGATCACGTGTCATGCTGTCGTGTTGTTTTTTTTTTTTGCTTAGTATGGTTTGACATTTAAAATGGAAAGACTCACGCCTTTACAACGTTTACAAATCGCTCAACTTTATTACGAAAATTCACGTTCTGTGAGAAATGTGTTTAGTGCACTTCGCTCAACTTATGGTCAAGATAGTCGGCTTACGGAGCGTACTATTCGCAACAGAATTACCCGTTTTAAAGCCCAGCATTCATTATTGGATAATATTCGACCGAATAGACAACGTCCAGCACGCTGTGAAGAAAATATAGCGACCGTAGCTGAGAGTGTACACGAAGACCTTGGGGAGTGGATTCAACGCCGTTCGCAGCGATTCGGACTGACGTATGGAATCACTTGGCGAATTTTACGTCGAGATTTTAAATTGAAAGCGTACAAAATACAGTTTGTGCAACAACGGTTTGTGGACCGGTGGAATCATTGGTCAATATATTTTTTTTTAATGATGTCGATGCGAACGTAACCGTCAATGGCGACCGTTATTGTGCCATGATATCTCACCATTTGATGCCTGAAGTTGAAGCTCGTGATCTCGGCGACATTTGGTTTCAGCAAAACGGCGCCACTTCCCACACATCAATTAATGGATTTATTAATAGAACACTTCGGTGAGCACATAATTTCACGCTTGGGCCGGTCGATTGGCCACCAAGATCGTGTGATATCACACCGTTAGACTTTTTCTTGTAGGTATATGTAAAGTCCAAGTCTATGCGGACAACCCCGCTTCGATTCAGGCCTTGAAGAAAAATATCACGCGTGTCATTCGCCAGTTACCTGTCGAAATGACCGAACGAGTCATTGAAAATTGAACTCAACGGATGAACCATCGGCGACGTAGCAAAGGCCAACATTTGATAGACATAATCGTCAAAAAATGAATTCCAAAGAATGTTCTTTCAAATGATAATAAACATTCCCCTTTTTGAGGCTTATAAAAGCAAACGAAATGACCCGAAATACTTAAGAAAACCAAACACCCTTTTTACCCATTTTTATGCTCTTTACATACATACATACATACATACATAAGTGATAAAAGTATATAAAAGTTCGTCATTCCGTACGCAGTTTTTTTAATAACCATCTGCGGCCCTATAAAGTATTTATATTCTTGTTTCTTATAGATAGGGAAGTCGATTTAGCTGTATCCGTCTGCCTGTTTGTCTGTCTGTTTTTTGGTTTTTGAAGCCCTCCGATGTCGAATAGATCCGAAAGTGCTATCAAACTATCAGAAACGTTTGCGAGAAAAATGCCATCTAAATCCAGCGAAATAGCCCAAAAACTGACCGAGACAGAAGCCAAAATCGAAAACTATACCTCTCTTCATATCTCTAAAATTTGTACATAAAAACCTCTACAACTGCCCCGGAGTTGCCCTACACGGTTGCTATGTAAAGCCGAATCCCATTAATTTTTTCTCACGAAAAATTTTGTAAGATATACACCCTATCTCCACCCCCTAACAAGATTGCCATACAAAGTTTAATTTTTTTTAGTCGCTCCGACAGCTTCCAGGATACTCCTACAAAGGTCAAATGTAGCACCGTAATTTTTCCTCCCAAACGTTTTTATGGAACATACCCCCTAACCTAACCTAACGACCGACCCCAAGTAGTTTCCCCTCCCAAACATTTTCCTAGAACTTACTTACCTCTTTCTCCATCTCCTAAAGGGGCTCTTATACAAAGTTTGGAAAATTGTAATAAATTCCCCCCCCCCCCCTACTGTTTCCAGGGCGCCGGGGGTAGGTCTAATGTAGGACTTATACCTACTCATTTTTTCTTTCAATTATTTGTGTGGAACATACTTACCCCCTATTTCCCGTTCCTAACAGAGTTGCTATACAAAATTATAAAAAAAAAATTGGATAAAAACCCCTACAACTTCTCCGTAGTCGCCCCTATAGGAAAATTGCATTACAGACCCCCATTACTTTTCCATCCCAAATATGTACTGATCTCGTATCTCCATCACCTAAGGTGTTGCCATACAAAATTTACAAAAATTATGTAAAAGCGCTTATAACTTTCCTCTCCCAAACATATTCCCAGAACATACTCTCCCCTACCACCATCTCTACAAAGTTCAAATTTAAGACCGAACCCAGTTAATTTTTCCTCCAAAATATTATTGTGGAACATACTTATCCCCTCCAGCCTCTAGCTGGGTTGCCATACAAAATATAAAAATTTGGTGAAACCCCCTACAACTTTCTCTGAGTTGCCCTCAGGGGAATAAAATGTATCATGGGCCTCCATTAGTTTTTCCTCCCAAACGTGTTCCTTGAACATACTTACCCCCTATCTTAACACCTTAATAGGTTTGCCACACAACATTTGAAAAAAACCTTTACAACTTCCCCGTAGTCACCGACCCCTATTTAAAAATTACAAATATTTTATAAATATAAAAAAATGGATAAAAATAAACAAGTTCGGGGTTCCGAAAGGCCAATATAAATTGTGTATAAGGTTCGGTCTCAACGCTGATTAAAATACGTAATTAATGAAAAATTTTTTGTTAAGCATAATTACAAAACAGATAATAAACAAGCAAAAAACTATTTATAGTCGGTCATGCCAATCATATTATACCCTGCACGGATATTTATTTATGTACATATGTATATAATTTATATTAATTATCAGCATATGTAAAAAACGCATGCAGGCTAAGGCGATTTTCGAGATTGGGACTTCTATAGGAACCAGGATAAATTATGGAGAGATCATTATAATATTCAGAACTTTGATTGGGTAGATTAAGGTATAGTAAATATAAAACAAATTCTTTATAAAGACTAATATTTGTGATAGTTACAACCCAAAATGCAAAAAATCCGTCATCCCAAGAACCCGCTTTGATCGACTCTGTGAATCTTATAACTGAAGGTGGAATTATTTTATTTGAGCGCAACAAACATCTGCAAAAACGCGTAATACTCTTAGCATGTATGTACATATGTAGTTGATGTAGCAATAATAGTGTTACAAAAAAAACAATGTGCGAATACGAGTTTTTAAGTATATTTAGAAAAATATATGCTTATATCCGTGTTTATTTTAATAAAATAAATAAGGACAAAATGCCAGTTACTAAGTTTCTTAGGTAATATGCCCATAATTTAAGTTGATACCCATGTTCAAAAAATTAATTAAAAATTTAGTAAAACTACTTAGGAACTTTTTTAAAACAACAAAGTTAACAAAATACATTGTGCTCAAAAATTTTAGTAAAAATAACCCAATATTTTTAAAATTTTTCTTGATGCATTTTAAATAAAACTGCCATTAAGCAAAACAAACAAACTTATATAAGGATCCAGAATATTTATACTTTGTAGAGCGCAAATGAATATTGTCAAAATTGTAAGTGGAATGACAAACAGATTAATACCCTTATCGCCATGTAAAGGGTATAATAACTCAAACTATGCCATTCGCAATTTCCATGTCATTTCGCATACACAAGTAACGAAACGTACGCATTCAAATTTAAACTACGTACATATATTTGCATACTTATTCTAAAAATATTAACTTAAGTTTGTATTTGCATCATGTGTGGGCCGGCCCTTAATGATCTGCTACTTGAGGTTGAAAATAATAGCAATTATGCACAGTAAGCGAATCGATTAAAAAACAAAACAGGTTTACATTTTTAATTGTTTGAGAGGTACTTGACGTTTTTGCTTATACTTAAAGATTCGCACATTGTTTTTATTGTAACATTATTATTGCTACATCAACTACATACATACATGCTAAAATTCTTACGCGTTTTTGCAGATGTTTGTTGCGCTCAAATATACCGATCGATTAGGATTCACAGAGTCGATTAAAGCATGTTGTTGGGATGACGGATTTTTTGCATTTTGGATTGTAACTATTACAAATATATGTCATTCTAAATAATTTGTTTTAAATTTACTGGACCTTAAGCTACCTACCAATCATAGTTCTGAATTTTATAATGATCTCTCCATAATTTACTCTGGTTCCTATAGAAGTCCCAATTTCGAAAATTGCCTTAACCTGCATACATTTTTTACATATGCTGATAATAAATATAAGTTATATACAAATATGTATATAAATAAATATTCGTGCAGGGTATAATATGATTGACATGACCGACTATAAATAGTTTTTTTGCTTGTTTATCATCTGTTTTGCAATTATGATTAACAAAAAATTTTTCATTAATTACGTACATACACACTTTATATTGGCCTTTCGAAACCCCGAACTTTTTTATTTTTATCCATTCCTTTATATTAATAAAATATTTTTAATTTTTAAATAGGCGTCGGTGACTACGGGGAAGTTGTATAG
Source organism: Melanophora roralis (assembly GCA_963583895.1). NCBI lineage: Eukaryota > Metazoa > Arthropoda > Insecta > Diptera > Rhinophoridae > Melanophora > Melanophora roralis. The sequence goes on along the minus strand of OY757189.1, from coordinate 58,051,213 downwards.
GTTTTTTCAAATGTTCTGTGGCAAGCCTCTTAAGGTGTAAAGATAGGGAGTAAGTACATATGTTCTAGGAACACGCTTGGGAGGAAAAACTAATGGAGGCCTATGATACATTTTATTCCCCTGAAGGCGACTCAGGGAAAGTTGTAGGGGTTTTAACCCTATTTTTTATATTTTGTATGGCAACCCAGTTAGAGGCTGGTGATTGAGGATAAGTATGTTTCTTTGTAAGAGCATACTGGAAGCTTAAGGGGGGATTTACTTCTATTTTTAAAACTTTGTATGGGAGAGTATGTTCTGCGAATATGTTTTGGAGAGGAAACCAATAGGGGTTCTTCGTGCACTTTATTTCTCTAAGGCTGACTCTGCGAAAGTTATGGGCGTTTTTACATCATTTTTGTAAATTTTGTATGGCAACCCTTTAGGTGATGCAGATACGAGATAAATACATGCTTGGGATGGGAAACTAATAGGGCTCTGTGATGCAATTTTTCTCTAGGGGCGACTCCAAAGAAGTTGTAGGGGTTTTTATTCATTTTTTTTTTTTTTAGTTTTGTATGGCAACTCTGTTAGGAACGGGAGATAGGGGGTAAGTATGTTCCACACAAATAATTGAAAGGAGAAATGAGTAGGTATAAGTTCTATATTATACCTACCCACGGCGCCCTGGAAGCTTAAGGGGGGAATTTATAACAATTTTCCAAACTTTGTGTGAGAGCCCCCTTACCCTTAGTAAGTTCTAGGAAAATGTTTGGGAGGGGAAACTAGTTGGGGTCGCACAGTGGCTGAAAATCGTTTTTCATTGGCCAAAATCTGTAACTTTTTAACCGATCAAAGAATTGAAGTATTTTTTGTTTTAATGGATAGATATTTAGTTAAGCTTGACTCAGTTTTATATATGTACGTTAAATTTTAACGTACTTCTTATAGTGCGTTTCCATCTACGTGATTTGCGCCAAATCATTTAATTTGCTCAAATTAAGTAATTTGCTACATGATTTCCCATATGTTTTTCATATGAGCAAATCTTCTCAAATGACTTGATTTGCTCAAGATTATGTCGAATTTTTCTGTGCAACACTGCGCGGAGGGGATATCCATTATTAGTGACTTATAATTTCGAAAAAAAAGACAGTAGGTTGCAAGGCGCATGCATCAGGTGGGAGCAGTTCTACAAAAACAACTAAATTGTTTTAAGAATTACAAGACAGATAACGAAAACTCACAAATTATTTTTTTCTCCTTTTGAGCTTTTCTTCAAATACTACAGTTGTTATTTGTAAAAAAGAATCAAACACATAAACATAAACAACATTTTATATATAAATAACGAAATACCGCTACTCAGCTGACTAACCGAGGCCACCTGATATACGTTTGCCCTGGTAGGTTATTATTGTGTTGATCATAATATAATATAAACTCAATGTTATTTTCCATATTTATATGTTGTTATTTATTTTACTCTTGTAAATTGTTATTGAATAAAATTCCCGTTTGTTTTATGGTAAAAAATATATAAAAAAAGAACAATTGTCAAATTATATCCGAACACAAATCCACTTACAACGTAATGGAAACACTTCGACATGATTTCCTCAAAATTACTTAATTTGCTTTTAATGGAAACGTACTATTAAGGACTTCTAGGTCAAAGTTGAACTTTTGATTACTTTTAACTTTTTGAGTGAAATACGGGTTTATTTTTTTATTTATATATTAAAAAATTTAATATTTGGACCTAATAATAATTATAATGTGATAACGGAATTTTTTTAATGTTACACTCAAAAAATTTTTACACTCAAAAAAAAACGGTAAATTTGACTGGATATTTTGCTGTTACTAAAGAAAAATTTATTATTTTTTGCTGTCAATTTAGATAATATTAAAAAACATTTTAAAAATGAAAACTGCAATAGATTTTAATAGCATTTGCAACAATGGTTCTATTTATTATTATTTTTTACTAATACTAAGTTTTTCGTACTTAAATAACAATGAAAGGCAATTATAATTATTATTCATTTGATACAAATATTGATTGCAAATATTCTATATTTTGCTCTGTACTATTTTTGTTCCCTAATAGTTTTTTGGCTTCTTCATGTAAATCTCGATGTTCCACTTGCCATTGATATTGGAGATAAACGGATCTGACGTTGCCAATAATATATATTTCCAGAAATTTTTCTAGTATTGTGCTCTCTATAAAATTTGTAATCCTTGTTCCTTTTTTCCTGAGCCTCCTCTGATTGATCTCCAAGTGGCACCAAATGATATTCAGTGATATTTTCTCCATGATAAAGGATTTTGTGAACGGTTGCAGACATATTTCTCCATGGGTAGTTGGTTGTATATACTTTTGCAGTTTCCTTAGCATAATCTTCAAATTCTTTAGAGTCAATTTCTTCATTGCACGCAAGTACTTCTAGGATTATTCTAAATCTGAAAATAAGGTTTATGTCCACTCCTGTTATTTCAGATGCTGTTTCTGGATCTGAAAAGAATCTCCGTGCGGTATTGCCATCATTTGTATTGCTTGACCCTTGTTTTGGCTAATCTATAATCAATCTAATTTTGCGATATTCATCTTGAACATGTTTCTTTTTTGAACTTCTTAACTCTTTGTTAGTTTCATTGTTTCTTATGGATCCTGAAGACACGAAATCCAAATCATAACTAATTTGTAGTATATGTTCCATAAGTCGTATTCTTGCATGTAGTGGTGATAATCCAAATTGGTTTAATTGAGTTGATGTTGCTTGGCATATAATGCAGCTGGGTGCAGCCTTCGTGTTAGTCAAAGCCTGACCTACTTTCCCATCTATCATTGCAAGGACTAATTGGTAGTTTACTTCAATTTGCTGCCCATCTAACTGTAATTGTAATGGCTGAAGGGCTGCAATTCGGGCCTTGATGTCACTAATTTCCTTGTTATTGGCATCACGAGTTTCTTTTTTGAATTAAAACTTGATTGGCCTGCAGTATTTCGTAGAAGATGGTGTCTCATTTTTCCAAATATGCATTGTTTTCGTTGTACTAGGCGAAGGTACTGAATTTTCCAATCGCAGCGGTACAAATGATAACATGAACATATCTGAGTCCGAAATATTTTCGCATACAACTTGTTTGTACTATTTTTGTCCCGAAGAACCATCACATCCCCATTTGCAAAAAAAAATTAGCTTTGTGTTTCCATATTTCTTTAACGCATTTCCTGGTATTGATTGTAGCAAGCGTTCGGCTGTGTGATCAAGTAGAGATTGTAGTTGTACCTCTGCCGACATTGATGCGATTGTAATAGTGTCCTTTGATGGCAAACAGTGCATTTTAGCAGCGGGTATGTGATGATATGCTGGGAAGTTATTTGAAACCATTTCAATCGCACGCAATCTGAGCTTAATGTATTGCTGTTTTGTTAATTTAAAATCTAGAAATAAGGCTAATGCCTCCTCATTTTTGTACTGTTTTGCATCGTTCGGTGTTGCTATACTTTTAAGAATTCGTTTTGTTCTCACTGGACTAGCTTTAGTAACTTTTTCAATGATATCCTCTTTTGTTAATTGGTTCTGTAATCGTAATTGATGTAGGAAAGATTCTTTTATATTTATACAAACAATTGCATCGTTAACATCTTTAAGTTTCCGCCTCTTAGATCTATCGCTGCAGTTGTCCAATGATTTGTGTGGTTTTCCAACCTTATCTTGCTTTGCTGTTTCTGCAGCGACAGTAAGTTTGCCTTCTAACCACTTTTCACTTTTTATATAAAACTTTTGTTTACTGTAGCTTACTTCTTTGTAGCGTTGTTTTACTACTTTTACAAAATTGTATGATTGCTTTTGTATTGCGGTGCTACACGAATTTAAGTTTAATATAATTTTTTCGTAACTAAGAACATCTTCCTGGTTTTTATTTCTAAAATACTCTTCGGCCAGTTCTTTATAACTGAAGCTCTTCATAGTTTTCTGACATGAGTAAATTACCGCCTGTTTTTGCTAGATGTACTATGGAAATACGTTTTTAGTTGTCAGATGTCGTACACTCAGAAAAAAGTTTACTAAATTTAAGGAAATTTTACTTAACTTAAAGAAATTCGGTAATGATTGAATGAAACATGAGTAAATTTCTTAATTGGATAAACAGAGATAAGTAGACAGAGCTTTTTTAAATCTTGGATATTGCAAGTGAGCTTAAAAAAATAGGGAATTTTTTCAGTGTAATTTAATTTGAGCAGAAATTAATTTTGTGTATATAATTTTTGTTTATCTTTAAGATTGCAAATATAAGATTTGCCTTAAATTTTTATACGAATAATCTACATCAAAAGTATATGAATTTGAAATTTTGGTAACTTTCGTTGCAAAAAATGTATAACTGCGGCAGCACTTATTCTTTTAATAATATTACGTTTTAAAAAATCTATGTTCAAGTACAAATGTATATATATGTATGTATGTATTCAATTAAAAATATGTGCATACTTATATGTGTATGTATATACATATGTAGATATGTATGTATATATGTATGTATGTAAGTATGCAAAAAAAAACTACAAGTTTCATGGTTTTAAGTAACAAAGGAGCATTTAAAGAAAATTTTTTTAAATTTTGGTAATCTGTTGTACCTCACCGAGGTTTATTAAGTAAATTAAATTCAATATTAAATTTTTCTTTAAAAAAATATTTACTTAATTTAAGTTTGTTTAAGCTAATTGTTTTAAGTTAATCAGACTTCGTATAAATAAGTTCTTTGAACAAAAATTAATGTCATATCTAGCTTTAATATAACACCCTACTACAATATATCTAAGAACCAAATGTTCTAAAATTAAAAAAACATTTCTTTAATTATAATAATCCAGTCATCATGTCAAACTTTTTTTATTTAAGTTAATGGTATGTAAGCACAGTTTATTTTCTTTGGCTTTATTAAAATTTTGCCATAAAAACAATGACTACTAATACTTGTTTTAAGTATATAAAAAATTTTGAACTGTTTTTAAGGAAGGCGTTAATTAAATTTTTTACTTATCATACAAAATGAAAATTACTTATTTCAAGGAAAGAAAATCTTTGTTCTTACGAATTTTTTCATACATGTGTAAAAGTTTTTATTTTTTTTTAAATATTTATGTATGTACTTCATTTAAGTAAGACTAATTAAGTAAAATGTTGTATTATATTTAAGTTAGCAAGCATATTCTCTTTACTTTCAATAAGTAAATTTTTTTTATTTTGAGTTAAAATTATTATTTTTAAGTTAATTTTAACTAAGTTTAAGTAAAGTCCATGAACTAAAATTTAGTTTATATCTAACTTAAATGTAGTCCAAAAAGATCCTTCGAAGGTGGAGTATTACAGGTTTATAAGTCTGTTAGCAACTATGTCCAAATTGTTTGAGAAATTGCTTAAAAACAAGCTGACATCGATCCTGAATGAAAACAAATGCATTCCAGATCACCAATTTGGATTTAGAAATCAACATAGTACCATCGAACAAACCCACAGATTGGTACAGGTTATAAGAAAAGCCTTTGAGGAAAAGAAATACTGCTCCGCGCTCTTTATAGATGTCTCTCAAGCATTCGACAAATTAAGGCATGAAGGCCTGTTAAACAAATTAAAGCTCAGCCTTCAATCTAATATTTTCAAACTTTTAGAAAAATACATAACCGGCCAATAATTTATGATTAAAGAGGGAAACCAAATAAGTTCTTCTCAACCAATAGGGGCTGGTGTACCTCAAGGGAGTATACTAGGTACAATTCTGTACTTGCTTTACACAGCAGATATGCCCACAGACAATCTTACTCATACGTCGATATTTGCTGATAATACCGCCTTTCTCAGAATTCATAAAGACCCTAAAGAGGCCTCAAAACCAGTAGAAAAATGAGCAAAGTTGTGGGGAATAAAAATAAATTAACAAAAATTCACCCACGTTACTTTTACGTTACGCAAGGAAACGTGCCCCCCAATTCTTATTAACAACCATACGGTGCCTCAACGAATTGGTACGAAATATCTTGGCATTCACCTGGATCGCCGCCTCACATGGAAGTCACATATAGATGCGAAGTTGACACAGATGAAACTTAAAACGGCCGAAATCCACTGGCTAATCGGTAGAAACTCTGTGCTACGTCTTGATTGTAAACTTTTACTTTACAACTCAATTTTAAAACCAATTTGGTGCTAGGGAATACAAATTTAGGGCACTGCTTCCGCCTCCAACATTAAAAAATTCAACGCCGTCAAAATAAAATCCTTAGAATGATAACGGCTCGAAACATTTTGCAACGTAGTGGACACACTCGTCTGAAAAGAAGGGATATTATTGCACTTAGATGAAACTACTGAATTAATTAATTTTATTATGAGAACTTGAATTTTAGTCTGGCACTGGCTGGTCTAATAAAAATTAAATAGTTTTAAGATTTAAATACTTATTGTTAGTTCGCCAAAGGCGAAGATTCAATAATAAAAATATGAAAGAAAAAAATGTTTCTGAATATTTTTATTTATGTCTGTTATGTTTTATTACTTGAAAATATACGTCCGTGCACGTAAAGGATTTACTTATTATTGAGTAATCCCTTATCGAATCCGTAGTTTTATATATTTTTAGATGCATGTTATTCACACATTGATCTTCAATTTCATAGCAGGCGGTACTTAAATATAACAAAACTGCACTTGTTATCCAGACCTTAACATCAGGTAAAACTAATTAATATCTCGCCAATATGGGGTTGTTTTTTCTTTTAAGTGATTTAATGTCGTGATTATTATTATAAAATTGTTTATGATCATATAATAACTGTAGAACCTATTGTGATATTTTTAAGACTTATTTTTTTGCTGATCAAAACAAAGTCATAAAACCCTTTCGCAGGTATTATATTAATTTATTTTAGTTTAACGTACACAGAAAGAAAACTCGCTTTCTAAAATTAAAAATTTTATTCTTGAATTTATCCAAAATCTTTTTAAGTACGATCCTTACATTTTCTTAAATCAAGCCTATTCGGATTGCTTCAACAAATCAAGCAGAAAAAGCTTGTTGTTTAAATATATTATTTTACATTTGAAAACAAAGTGTCTCGGTGGCCTAGAGGTAACGCGCTTGTGCTGCAGTGCAGAAACCCCTGGTTCGAATCTCAGCTTTGGTAAGTAAAAAAAAAATGAAGTTTTTAAATTATAAATTTTAAGTATCTATAAAATAAAAATAAAATATAAAATTCTTCTTCTTTAATAAAGCTCCCTAAGTCAAAAAAATTACATTTCATTTTTGAATTAATCCCGTTTACGGATTAAATCAATCTTTTTTTGGCTTACTTGTGGCTAAAAGTAAGAAATTCGTACTTGAAAAATTTTACTTGGAGTAAAAAATTTCGTACTTGATTTAAGAAAAACCGTACTCACCGTGCTTTTGACACCGCTATGGCTTGATTTAAGTAAAGTTTTTTTAGATAATTTTTTGTGTGTAGTCTAAAGAAAAAAAACACAAACCTTTAGGCGAAAAGGTGAAAATTTAACACACCATTGTATACTATACAAAAGAGTCTTACGTCCCTTTTCACAATCTGTAATTATTTTAATTTAACAGGAACATTAACAAACCGCCTATATCGTTAGCCGGAACTATTTAACATACGGTTAGTGTTTTTCGTTTCACCATCTTTCGGTTAGTTAAAACTAACATTATAGAAAAAGTATGGTAATACTGGTTTTTTATTATTTACGAAAAATCGTACAATGAAAAAAAGAATCAAAAAAAGTTATACAAAAATTATTAACATGGTACAATTACCTTGAAAAATAATTGTACCATATTATTAGCAATTTTTTGATGCAAGGAAACATATATTTAAAATAAATTTTTTACTTAACATAGTTTACATACAGTTCCTTGGTAAGTATAAATTGTTAAATGTGCATGCATATACATAAGTGTATTCATTGTAGAAAATAAAAAATCCTTTGTCTAAATTCTTTATCAGCCCCCCCTGTTCTGTAACTGGCGAGAAGTTTTCGCAGCGAGAAAATTTTTTTTATTTTCATAGTCTTCCGATTATTAACAGTGTGACTTAGATAATACATAAACTCTCATTATACGTTACAAGTTAAAATAATTAGGTTTATCGTGTTCATCCTGTCTTTTACAAGGCGACTATAAACTTTTCGATGCGAGAAGTTCTTACTAAAGTTACAGAACACAGGCACAGGTAAAGAAAAATGCTCCCGTCGTGTAAAAACTTTTTTTTGCTTTAAAGCTTGTAATATTGAAAACATTACAAAAATGTAAATGATGATTTCTTCTTTTAATTTTCTTTTTTGTTTTTATTTTAGTAAAATCATTTAACCGGAAGATTTTGTTCAGTTAAATTTAACAGAGACTTTTTGATTAATTTCTGCCGGTTAAATGCTAACCGTACTTTGAGAAATACAATTTTGCCTAACTTACGGTTAAACTTCCTGTTAAATTATAATCGCACTTTGTGAAAAGGGACGTAAGTTGTGAAACTCAGATGATAACTCAGGTAGTGTAAATATAGCTTAAACAAAAGTTTATTTGATATGTTTCTTTGTTTTTTTTTTTATAAAAAACTTTAAATGATTTAATAACAAGTGTAATAGTTTATAAAAAAATCAGATTTATTTGAAGTTTTATGTTGTTTTTAACTTTAGTTTCTGCTTGGTATAATGGAAATCATTGAAAATAAGTTATATATTTTGTTTTTTTTTATTATTTTGTCTTGTTTGCATTTGCATACTAATTTTTACCTTTTTCCTATATTTTTTAAAAGTTTTTTATAAATAAATGACTCAGTTACGTTCGATTATTTCTCACAAAAAAATAAATGTTGATTGAATGTTGCCAGATACATTTCATATGTTTTTCGCACTACGAACACAGTACCTTTCATGCAACATTATTTCACATATATTTCGGATCGACCAGAAGAAAACAAACCCTAGCAACCTTTTTTTTTTTTCTTAGCAACATTTTTTTTTGTGAAAATGTAAACAAATCATGAAAAAAAAATGCGAGTTTTTATATTATTATAAATATTTCAATTTTGATTAAAAATATCAAAAAATAACAAACGATAGCTCGAAGCCTCTAGTATCTAATTTTTCGGTTGTCACTTACGTCATTTTTACCTAATGTAGTGTATGACGAGGTAAATTTGACTGTATAAATTTTCAAGTTTTCCCTTGTAAAAAGTTAACTATTTAGAGTATACTTAATATTTATATACCGATCAACAGAAGAGTTTAATACGAATCTTTTGCAGTATCACGCACTTCCTGACAGACTTAATATCGGGTGTTATAGTGCGAAAAAGTTAGCAAAAGCATACAAAAAAAAGCATTGGTTTAGTTTTTCAATTGTAACTCAAAAACGGTTCAGGGTGCGCATATGGCACCTATATCAGTTGATAGGGGACATTAATATATAGTTATAGACCCAAAAGACTTGCGGTTAAAAGTTATCGATTAGAAAACTTTCACTTTTTCACTTATAGCTCAAAAACGGTTCCGGGTGCGCATATGTCACCTATATCAGTTGATAGGGGGCTTTAGTGCGCATCTTTTGATATATAGCTAAAGGCCCAAGAGACTTTCGATCAAAAGTTATCGATTAGCAAACTTTTGAAAATTGGTAAAAATCGCTTGAAAAAGTTGTTTCACTTTTCCTATTATAACTCAAAAACGGTTCTGGGTGCGCATATGGCACCGACATCAGTTGATAAAGAATTTCAATGCGCATCTTTTGATATATAGTTATAGACCCGAAAGACTTTCGATCAAAAGTTATCGATTAGCGAACTTTTGAAAATTGGTAAAAATCGCTTGAAAAAGTTGTTTCACTTTTTTACTTATAGCTCAAAAACGGTTCCGGGTGCGCATATGTCACCTATATCAATTGATAGGGGACATTAATGCGCATCTTTTGATATATAGTTATAGGCCCAAAAGACTTTCGATCAAAAGTTATCGATTAGCTAACTTTTGAAAATTGGTAAAAATCGCTTGAAAAAGTTGTTTCACTTTTTCACTTATAGCTCAAAAACGGTTCCGGGTGCGCATATGTCACCTATATCAATTGATAGGGGACATTAATGCGCATCTTTTAATATATATTAATAGACCCAAAAGACTTGCGGTTAAAAGTTATCGATTAGCAAACTTTTGAAAATTGGTACAAATCGCTTGAAAAAGTTGTTTCACTTTTGCTATTATAACTCAAAAACGGTTCTGGGTGCGCATATGTCACCTATATCAGTTGATAGGGGACTTTAGTGCGCATCTTTTGATATATAGCTAAAAGCCCAAGAGACTTTCGATCAAAAGTTATCGATTAGCAAACTTTTGAAAATTGGTAAAAATCGCTTGAAAAAGTTGTTTCACTTTTTCACTTATAGCTCAAAAACGGTTCCGGGTGCGCATATACCACCTTTATTAATTGATAGAGAATTTTAGTGCGCATCTTTTGATATATAGTTATAGACCCGAAAGACTTTCGATCAAAAGTTATCGATTAGCAAACTTTTGAAAATTGGTAAAAATCGCTTGAAAAAGTTGTTTCACTTTTTCACTTATAGCTCAAAAACGGTTCCGGGTGCGCATATGTCGCCTATATCAATTGATAGAGAATTTTAGTGCGCATCTTTTGATATATAGCTAAAAGCCCAAGAGACTTGCGGTTAAAAGTTATCGATTAGCAAACTTTTGAAAATTGGTAAAAATCGCTTGAAAAAGTTGTTTCACTTTTCCTATTATAACTCAAAAACGGTTCTGGGTGCGCATATGGCACCTATATCAGTCGATTCTCCAATTTTTGGCCACATGTCTTTGTTTTTACTCAATATGCAGCAAGGTGTATTGAGTGACGTTTCTCATACTTTGTTTTTCGAAAAAGTTGACTGGGAAAAACTGAGTATCAGGAAATGTGGCCAAAACCTTTCTCTACCATGCCCCATTCTCCAATTTTTGGCACATGTCTTTGTTTTTACTCAATATGCAGCAAGGTGTATTGAGTGACGTTTCTCATACTTTGTTTTTCGAAAAAGTTGTTCGAAAAAAAAGTGGACTGGGAAAAACTGAGTATGAGGAAATGTGGCCAATACCTTCCTCTACCATGCCCCATTCTCCAATTTTTGGCACATGTCTTTGTTTTTACTCAATATGCAGCAAGGTGTATTGAGGACTTTTCTAATACTTAGTTTTTTGAAAAAGTTGTTCGAAAAAAAATTGGACTGGGAAAAACTGAGTATGAGGAATGTGGCCAATACCTTCCTCTACCATGCCCCGTTCTCCAATTTTTGGCACATGTCTTTGTTTTTACCCAATATGCAGCAAGGTGTATTGAGCGACTTTTCTCATACTTAGTTTTTCGAAAAAGTTGTTCGAAAAAAAGTGGACTGGGAAAAACTGAGTATCAGGAAATGTGGCCAATACCTTTCTCTACCATGCGCCATTCTCCAATTTTTGCACATGTCTTTGTTTTTACTCAATATGCAGCAAGGTGTATTGAGGACTTTTCTAATACTTAGTTTTTTGAAAAAGTTGTTCGAAAAAAAATTGGACTGGGAAAAATTGAGTATGAGGAAATGTGGCCAATACCTTCCTCTACCATGCCCCGTTCTCCAATTTTTGGCACATGTCTTTGTTTTTACGCAATATGCAGAAAAGTGTATTGAGTGACGTTTCTCATACTTAGTTTTTCGAAAAAGTTGTTCGAAAAAAAAGTGGACTGGGAAAAACTGAGTATGAGGAAATGTGGCCAATACCTTTCTCTACCATGCCCCATTCTCCAGTTTTTGGCACATGTCTTTGTTTTTACGCAATATGCAGAAAAGTGTATTGAGTGACGTTTCTCATACTTTGTTTTTCGAAAAAGTTGTTCGAAAAAAAGTTGACTGGGAAAAACTGAGTATGAGGAAATGTGGCCAATACCTTCCTCTACCATACTCTATTCTCCAGTTTTTAGCACATGTCTTTGTTTGGTCCCAGTAAGTAAAATACTACGTGTGAGTAGTGTGTAATAATAATTTTATATATGTATAAATTGTATGTAAATTTTTTCCAAACTTAGTTTATTCATTATCAAATTCATATTGTCGTTTCATTCAAAATTATTTTTGTCGTTCCTGAAGTAAAATTCAGAAACTTATATAATATCTTTATATGTATCAAAAAGTTTGTTAAAGTTCTAAAAAAGTTTGTTAAAAGCAAAAATCCTCTCCCATGAAGAATTTTGATGCTGCCATATCAAAAATACACATTTTGTGTGGAAAAAGTGTGTCTATAAGCTTGGCAGCACCAATTTAGATATTTAACTCAAATTTTAGCGCCATTTTTTAATTGAGAGAGAATATCTAGTGCGCTCTCTGAAAAATTGAGTGAAACAAAAAGTTTGCCAAAAAAAAGTTTGTTATTTTTACGGAGATTTCTTTGTACCATGACTAATACGCTTCGCAGCCATAGCTGCCAGATTTGACGATTTATCATCATTTTGACGATTTTGGGGCAAAAATAGGTCTTTGACGATTGGACGATTTTTGCCCTGTATTTGACGATTTTTGAAAATTAAAGATTTGCGGTTTTATTAGAAAAAAAAGAGGCAGAAAAAGATTTTATTTTCATTTAAGATATGTATATTAGCCCAGTGATGAAAAATGAGAATTTCATTTGGGTATCAAAAAAATTTTTCGAGAGTACTTTTTTAACGGCAATAGTATCAAAATATTTTTTTTTTGTATGTTTTACTTAAATCCACAAAAAATAATTACAAAAAAGTCATATAGAAATTTTAAGTGCGTTTAGTTTGTTCAACAGTGAATCGAAACTGAACTGAACTAAACTGAATATATTTTTAAAAAAACATGAATTTTGGTGTAAGTCCGCTAATATCATCCAATGCTATTGTAAAAATTTATTTTAAAAATCCTTAAAAAAAAGTTACAAAAGATGACCACGATTACTTCGTTACCTAAGTATAATAAATTTGTGGAAGTAATGGTTAAAACCCATCGAGGAAATTTTCAAAGCTATATTTTCTGTAAACGCCACCTTTTTGCACCTTTTTAACTTAATTTTGTTTTATTTTAAAATAGGTACCAACGTTGGTTTATATACATATTCAAGAAAATACTCTTATTCTTAGTCCCAATTCGCACTATGCAAGTAAATAAGACTGCTTGTTTTCATTTTCTTCTTTGAACTCTCATTGGCGTTCGCACGGTACAAGTCTTATTGCTTAATTTGTTTTGATTTTTTCATGAATCTACACACACACTACCGGGTTTTTTTTATACATTTTCTTTTGTCCATCCATTTAAAGCAAGCTGAATTGCATGTACAAGCAAGTCTGTACCCATTTATTTATTTTACCTCACCCCGTTGTCAACAACCTAATCAACTAAGCTTAAATACTTGCATCGTACGAATAGGGACTTACGGCCCTTTTCACAAAGTGCGATTATAATTTAACAGGAAGTTTAACCGTAAGTTAGGCAAAATTGTATTTCACAAAGTACGGTTAGAATTTAACCGGCAGAAATTATCTAAAAGTCTCTGTTAAATTTAACTGAACAAAATCTCCCGGTTAAATGATTTTACTAAAATAAAAACAAAATAAAATGGAAACATTTACATTTTTGTAATATTTTCAATATTACAAGCTTTAAAACAAAAAAAAAAAGTTTTTACACGACGGGAGCATTTTCTTTACCTGATGAAGAATTTAGGCAAAGGTTTTTTATTTTCTACAATGAATACACTTATATGCATGCATATGTAACAATTTATACATACCAAGGAACTGTATGGTAACTATTTTAAGTAAAAAATTTATTTAAATATATATTTCTCTTGCATCAAAAAATTACTAATAATTTTTTTATAACTTTTTTTGATTCTTTTCTTTCATTGCACGATTTTTCGTAAATAATAAGAACCAGTATTACCATACTATAATGTCAGTGTTAACTAACCGAAAGATGGTGAAACGCAAAACATTAACCATATGTCAAATAGTTCCGGTTAACGATATCGGCGGTTTGTTAATGTTCCTGTTAAATTAAAAATGATCACAGATTGTGAAAAGGGCCGTTAGAGTGATACAAGCTGGTTCAACAACGAAAACCTTAACTGCTCTCATTTGTATATGCTGCCAGGTTATAGTATATTTTTAGCCGCGAAAAAATGTCCAATTTTACAAGATGTTACGTACAATTTTTGCAAGTATGTATTATTATTTAATTTATAAGTAAATGCAAACTTGTTTCAACGAACTTTAACGTTAAATAAAATTACCGTTAACATTGCTTGCTTAAAAATACCAACAATAAAATCATGGTGGAATAAGAAGGTGGGAACGTCCCTAAAACAACAACTTCCTGTAAAATTTCAGCATGTATTTTGTTGTTGCTAATTCCAGCTTGGTTGTCGAAAATGTAGCGAACACACATACCCACAGTATACACAACCATTGTACAACATAAGCAAGTGTCCAAGCTAAGCTAGATAACATATGGCGGAAATAGAAGTCAGCTGATCAGTTGTCCCTACCTTGTTGAATATACCTTGAATAAAATGTTTTCCTTATCTGCATTTAATTAAAAAACTGCGATTATTGGTGCTCACTTAAAACTTTGAAAAAACAAAATCTTAATCTGTGTGTGTTCTTTTAAACAGGCAGCACAGCAAGCTATTTGTTTTTTGGTAATTTGTAAAATTTAAATTGTCTTGATTTTTTTTAACAATCCACAATTATCTTAGTGAATGTCAAATTGTAATTTGGCAAACATAGTTTAAGCATACAACTTCATAATGAGCAGGGTACTGAGCATGATACAAAGAACCAGGTAGTCTCGTCGGCCCAGCTGATTAGTGCCAAAATGTCTAAATTATGTTCTCCCTGTGAAAATAAAACAACAAAAATTATTACTTATCGTTTTTTTTTTCTATGAGCTGTTGTTTGGCACTTGTGTACTAATTTGTAGTTGTTGCAGGGCCAAGATTACCTGACTAGTTGTATCATGGTACTAAGTGTGTCCTGATAATGAGTATGCGAGTCACACTCTGTTTTTGTCGGCTTTTTATTGATGACACTCGGGTGTCACACGTGCTGCGAAAATGAGTAGTATGAGTACCTTAAACTTAAAAGTGGGTGTAAGTAGTGAAGTTTTTTCAATTAATAACAATGCGTATAGATCAACGAAATAATAAATCATGATTTGAGTCTACTTACTTGATGAGTATTCGTTTTGGGTCTCTGATGTGTATATACATGCTTAAATATGTTATATCCCTGAAGCTAAAGTTGAGACTAGTAACGTTTTGGAATAGTTATTTTATTCACCTAATTTTGTTGTTGTAAAATCAACACCACCTGATAAATTATTGCGCCATGGTTATACCATGATATTGCGCATGGTACAATTACCATGACATTGCGCATATTAGTGGTTTATCTAACATAAATTTTTGAATGGTGGTTATCACACAAGACTAATTGTGCTGGCATAAAATCGCAGTTTGTCGGCTTTTTCGGTGAAGAAAGAAACTAACACATGCACACTAATGAACGTGAAATAAGCCTAGAAAATACTAACACACACAAAGCTTTGTATACGTGCACAGTTTTATGCCAGCATAATTAATCTTGTGTGAAAACCAAAGAACAAAATTTGTGCGGATTAAAAATTAGTACTGATGCTGTTGAAACTTTTTTTGTCAAGGTAAGCAGATATTAGTTGCTAAAGGTCGGTGGTTCGGTTCTTTGCGGGAAGTTTATTTTTTAATTTTTTTTTTTCGTTCTACATGGTATGTATTTCTATTGTACATAGGAACTTTAAAATTTGTACTGTTTTTAATATCAACAACTAGGATAGCTATCGGCCTTAAGCCTGGTACAAGGAATTTATATTATAATATTTGCAGTACAAAATAACTCGACTATAAAAGATAGCTGGGTATATTAAAAGACCAATGTGAAGGGTATATAAGATTCGGCACAGCCGAATATAGCGCTCTTACTTGTTTCATTTTCAGTTTGCTTTGCTTTGAATAAAATGTTACCTTTTTTGTTACTACTTTTGACGAAACTATCTGTAAGCACTTTGTTTCCCCAATTTATTTTAATTATTATTGAGTGAAAAAGTAATCAAAAACAAAAATTTTAGTGATGACAATTCTCTGCGATTTCCAAAATTTGTTTTGACGACTTTTTACCATTGATTTGACGATATTGGACCAAAATTATCTGGAAACTTTGTCTACAGGATATCACAAATTTGTAGTATATGTAAACAAATACTGGAAAAAATTATGAAAATGTTAAAGATTAAAAATTGTATTAACATATTAGCTTAAAATGCATATAAAATCTCCATTTGTTATATTATTTAGTGTGGTAAACGCAACGAACGACATAAAAATTTTAAAAAAATATTCGAGCGGCGGCTATTTTTCAGCCGACAAAACGCCGAGAAAAAACCGGCGGCGACGCTTACAAACACTTACCGGCGGGTTCGCTCGACAGGCTTTCAGCCGATCGGCGCAGGTCTCTGGTTTCTTTAGCTGACATTTTTCCTAAATTTGTTGAAATGGTTGCTTCGAGAAGATGTAAAGTTTGTTCAGTGCTTGACCTAGATAATATTCCAATATCTGGAGAATATCTTGGTAAACTCCTACCAGAACTTATCGAAAAAACTTCTGGCATAAAGGTTAGTTAACGTTTGTTAAGCTTATTCAGTTCCAAACAAAATTGTTTTTATGTATGTAGTTGGACCCGCGAAAAACTAATGGCGTTCTCATATGTAAACTATGCGTTGTTCAATTACTTCATGCAGATCTCGTTATTGATAAGCTGAAGAGCTCTTTGCAACGGCTTAAAAAACTTGTAAAGGATACAAAAACTAAAACTCCAATAAGAACTCATTGTAAAAAGACTAGCCATGACGGAATAACTACTGCTGCTGTAGGCAACAACGAAACGGTGGCAGAAAGTTTGCAATTAAACTTAGACGAGTCCGATACTCCAAATCAACCTGTAATGAAGGCGCAAAAAAAAGTAGCAAGACGTAAATCAGTGTTTGTTGATGATGTGAAAACAAATTCCACTACTGTTAATGATGAATTGCAAACAGTTAACATTTTCGAAAAAAGTGAATTTGATTCGCAAACTCAAATCAGATCCAAGTTAAACGTTAGCTCCGACTTACACAAAACAAAAATACAAAATGCAAAGTTTAAAAAAATCTTGGATACCAATATAAAAACACCCCTTAAATTGCCCTCAACGCCTGTGGCAGGAAAACACAAATTGGTGACATCTCTCAGCCAGGCTTCAAATGGAATTGCTAACAACATAAGTCTAAACAATATCGACGATAAGACGGCGACAATTGCGAAACGCAACAAAACAATATCGTTGTCTTTAGGTGAAGACGTTCCAATGGATTTAACTACTGACGAGCAAGAATACAACAATGGGTTAAGCTTGACACAGAGAAAAGTAAAAATTGTTAACTGTATAATTTGTGGAAAAACATTTAATCAAAAAAGTGCTCTGCGTGATCATATTGAGACTAGCCATATGGGTGAACGGCTAAAGGCATGCCCACATTGCTCGTCTGAATTTCGATCACAGCAAAAGTATGATTCACACGTTTTTAGTGAAAAGTGTAAATACTCTATTCATGCTTGTCAGTATCCAAAGTGCGATAAACGTTTTAAAAATGTTCACAAGATGGAAATGCACATGCAGGAAAAACATTTTTCCCAAAACGTATCAGGGGCTGAATAACTAAACATCAACCTTCCTACCTTTAGTTTGTAGGCTTCAGGCTTGTTTTTTTATGTATTTCTAAATACATACATACAAATATGAGAATAAACTTACATATATACATTTTCAAATCGGTTTTTATTAAATCCCTTTGGGAAAAAATTCTTTGTTTTTCTATTAATAAATTAGCCTCCCAGTAAAAAAATAGTAAGGGAAAATTAGTAGAAGAGAAACAAACTAGCTAACTCAAATCTCTTGAAAATTTGGCAACCCAATGTCACTCGAGGTATGCTACTCATTTCGGTCGATTTTTAACCGCATGTAATCAGCATTTCAGATGCTAAAAATTTCAATAATAACCAGGCATCTTCTAAAAATCACTTTGTGAGAGTGATTTGAAATCACAAGAAACACAAAAACCTTTGTTAATTTTTGTGATTTTAAAGCAGTCGGATAAATGCCTGCCGATTAAGAAATGCTTGGTTATGTTTTCAAAAGCCCAATTTTGAGTTTTGCAATAATACAAATTAATATCTTAAAATCAGGATTGTAATTTTAAAATCAAGTGATTTTCAGAACATGCTTGATATTGGTCAAGGTGCCTCCACACAAGGTGGCGTTATTTTGCCAGCAGAATATTGAATACCTAGCTTTGATCCAACAACTGAACGTCAAAAGCTGAATACTTTACGTTAGCTTTTTTTGACGTCTAGGCGTTTGCCCCCGGACTTACAATGTTAAAGTTCAATTTGGTTGTTGGTTTTCTTTTGTAGTGCTAACGCTTCCACCTTGTATAGACACACCTTGAAAGTATTGTCATAATTAGTACCAAAGTGTCTATAGGTCAGTGTTGCCACCAACAAAATGTTAAATTATACATGGATCATGCTAAAATTACACATGATATTACGAATTACACTTCCTTTTTTTTAAAGTAATAAGTTTTTAATACAAATTTTTGATTTTTAGTTTGGCTTTAGTTCATATAATTTCTTTTTATTAGAAGAAATTATTATTTTCCGTTAATGTTGAAAGAAACTTTCAATTTGAAAAAAGCAGATTTTTCTACCGCTACTAGCCGAGTAGAATACATTTTCGAAAGCAGCTACGCAATTTCATCATCAGTATTCTTTGGTCGGTAGTAGTGTATTTGGTTGTAAACATCACCTATTTAACTTACATGTAACAGAGAAAAGTATACGGTATCAGTGTTTTCCTTCTGTTTTTATTTTGTAAGTTAGGACGAAGTTTACTTTTCATATACACTATGCTTTTTTCCATTAAAAGTCTCTTTGGCAACACTTGACTAACGGACAAGCATCAATCCATCTCTCAGATGGAACGAAACGCTTTTTCTTATTGTATATCATACAATATAGGGGTAATCACTTTTTAATTTCTTTTTTTTTGTCAACGACAAATTGACAGAAATTATTAAAGATCATTTTGCACCGTGCCATGTGTGAGTTATA
Organism: Melanophora roralis; assembly: GCA_963583895.1. Lineage (NCBI taxonomy): Eukaryota > Metazoa > Arthropoda > Insecta > Diptera > Rhinophoridae > Melanophora > Melanophora roralis. The sequence continues at coordinate 58,031,933 of OY757189.1, read as the reverse complement.
TGTTAATTTTTATTTATTGTTGAACTAATTGTTTTTAATACAAATTTTTGATTTTTAGTTTGGCTTTAGTTCATATAATTTCTTTTTATTAGAAGAAATAATTATTTTCCGTTAATGTTGAAAGAAACTTTAAATTTTTGAAAAAAAGCAGATTTTTCTACCGCTACTAGCCGAGTAGAATGCATTTTCGAAAGCAGCTACGCAATTTCATCATCAGTACTCTTTGAACGGTAGTAGTGTATTTGGTTGTAAACATCACCTATTTAACTTACATGTAACAGAGAAAAGTATACGGTATCAGTGTTTTCCTTCTGTTTTTATTTTGTAAGTTAGGACGACAAAAAAAAGAAATTAAAAAGTGATTACCCCTATTGTATGATATACAATAAGAAAAAGCGTTTCGTTCCATCTGAGAGATGGATTGATGCTTGTCCGTTAGTCAAGTGTTGCCAAAGAGACTTTTAATGAAAAAAAGCATAGTGTATATGAAAAGTAAACTTCGTCCTAACTTACAAAATAAAAACAGAAGGAAAACACTGATACCGTATACTTTTCTCTGTTACATGTAAGTTAAATAGGTGATGTTTACAACCAAATACACTACTACCGACCAAAGAGTACTGATGATGAAATTGCGTAGCTGCTTTCGAAAATGTATTCTACTCGGCTAGTAGCGGTATAAAAATCTGCTTTTTTCAAATTGAAAGTTTCTTTCAACGGAAAATAATTATTTCTTCTAATAAAAAGATATTATATGAACTAAAGCCAAACTAAAAATCAAAAATTTGTATTAAAAACAATTAGTTCAACAATAAATAAAAATTAACAGTAATAAGTTTTTTTGTTAAAAAAAAGAACGATTTAAATTTTTTTAAATTAACGATTCATCGTTCTTGTATCTCATAAAAATAGCGGTTAAAAACAAAACGTAAACAAAGTAAAATACATCACGTTTATATTGAGATTAAAAAACTAGTGCTCAACGTCAATAGTTTTAAATTATACATGCAGCTAGGTACACATGGGCTACACATGAAACGAATAAATGTACCTGAAATGTGTAATTACACGTAAGGTGGCATCCTGCTATAGGTAGAACAGGCGGCTGCGGAAGTGTTGAAGAAATAGTTGTGCAGCCCACTTGGGTCCGTTTCCTCGGTCTCTTTGTGATGTTTCCTCGGTCAGTGTCAATAGCCGGAAATGGATTTGGACCCCAAAAAAAAAACGATTTTTTGTTATCGGCTCTTCGTTAACGATTTTGTACTGAAATCGATTATTGAGTAAAGAACGAAGCCGACCGGCTAACAGCCGCGGCTAAGCCGCCGCCGGTCTTAGTTTATGTACTGCAGCCGCCGCTGAGTTAAGCCGCTAGATTCGGCTAAAAGCTAAGCCGATTTAATTCTTTTCTGGCGACTAATCACAGTTTACACTTTAAAATTATTTGGCAGCGTTTAGGAAATATAGCATTTTAGCTACGGTTAATTCAAGATTTAAAGGGAAAAGGTAACTCTAAACTTAGTTAGAACAATGTTAACATTAAGCCGTTAAATATACTTGGAAAGTTTAAAAGAGAGATAGTCGCAAAAATATATCAAAACTTATTTTTTAGTGGCACAAATCAAAGTTGTTGTCAGATTCGTCAGATTTATCTGACGATGATGGCATAAATACTCAAGTTCCTCTATTAAAGATATTAAATAATTTGAAGAATTATTTAATAGAAAGGTTTTTTTTTTATTATTGAATCTTCGCCTTTGGCGAACTAACAATAAGTGTTAAAATCTTAAAGCTAAATAATTTAAGTTAATTCAGCCAGTGCCAGACTAAAATTTTCTAATTAAAGTTTTCAAATTAAAGTATAAAACATTTATAAAGGTTTTATCTAAGTACCACCGTATCCCTTCTCTTCAAACGACTGTTTCGTGCATGCTGTAAGATGTTTCGAGCGAGCAGATTTGGGTGTGTTTCCAACTTGTTTAAATACCTGTTCACATAGTTTAGGACTTCACATTTATATAGTTGAACTTGTAAATCCTTGTGGATGTTGCTGTTTTTAACATACCAAGGAGCACCAGTTATCATTCCTAGTATTTTGTTTTGACGGCGTTGAATTTTTTCTATATTGGAGGCGGAAGCAGTGCCCCATAATTGTATCCCGTAGCACCAAATTGGTTTTAAAATCGAGTTGTAGAGTAGAAGTTTACAATCAAGACGTAGCACAGAATTTCTACCAATTAGCCAGTGGATTTGGTTAATAGAAAAGCACAAGTGGTAATCAGCAATGAAGCAGTTTTGGAATGTTGAAAGTATTTTGATGATCTGTACGAAAAGGGCCGTGAATTATGCTAGAAAGCAAAAATATGAGTTTAAAAAGGTTGTTGATGACCAACTACAGTTGGATATCAAAACATATTTTGCCACACAAGTTGCGCACCCAGAAGCCATTGACTGGTGACAAGAAATTAAATAAGTAAATAATAGGATTTGCGGACTTAAAAATTAGCTAAATGAAAAATATTGTGTAGTTTCTTAATGTGATACACAATTGAACCAATAAATTTATTATTGAATATTATTTTATAAATTGAAATTTGTAACAAATTATTAAAACCATGTGTTTTTTTACTTATTTTTTTTTTTGTCTCTATTCTGATTACAAGAATATTTAACGTAGAGAACGGCTGCAGCCGGCTATTAGCCGCCGCCGAGCCATTATGCACTTAGCCAACGCCGACGTTTACCCATCGGCTTCGTTCTCTGTTATTGAGCCAAAACAACGATTTTGCATAAAAAATTTTAAAATGCTAAAGTTTAAGGAATAACTTCTTTAAGACTCTTTTTGTTTTCTGATTAGCTGGTGTGAATGTCTCTGGAGCGCTTAATTCATATTCATGAAGTACCGTTAGAAACACGATTGTAAACAAATGTTGTGCATATACCGAGAGCCTATATTCAAAATGTGCTAACGCAATTTTTGGGCAAAATGACTTCGATGGCAGATGGCTCCTCTGTGGAATACCCATCTGTGGTTAAAATTTCAAAGCCAAAAAAAAGAATTATTCTCGTTTTATAACATTTTTTTTATTATGCTATCTCAAAGTACCTTTTTATGTGAAAATAATACTAACTTCCATTGTAAAATTTCAAAATTTTTGAAAACGTATAATTTCTTATAAATCGACGAATCTGGTAAAAAAAGGTACCGTGAAATAACTCCCAAATGAAATAACTCCCAATGGAAAAAATTAAATAACTCTCAACGGTAAAAATGAAATAACTCCCAATTTTTGGGAGTTATTTCATAAAAGTCACAAAAAAGTGAAATCACTCCCAGCAAAAATGACATAACCCCCTATTTCAAAAAAAATAATTGTTTAATGAAATAAGTCCCAACGGAAATGAAATAACTCCCAGCACTAATGAAATAACTCCCAACAAAAATGAAATAACTCCCAATTATATTATATGTACATATATAGCGCGAAAATCTTTTGTATCCATAAATTAGATGTTACTAACGTAAAATTATTTTCTAAACAAACAAACAAACCAAACGTGGATCGAACCGCCGGCTTCGTTACAGCTTTAGGACAGGCGCGTGGACTTGAAGCACCTTTTTTGTTAAATAATTTTTTAATAAGAAAGAGTTATTTAGATAGCAGGCCTTCGGCCGGGCGCAAGGAAAAAAAACTCCAGTGGATTCGATCCGCCGGCTTCGCAGTAGCCTTCGGCCGGGCAATGGACTTTAAGCTCTACTGCTTTCCATATAAACCTTCGCCAAATAAAATATGAATTTTATAACACTTTAGTTATGAGGCTGCAAATACTTCCAAAGCACTACAGTTTAAAGTATATTCCCCGCCGAAGGCTACTGCGAAGCCGGCGGATCGAATCCACTAGAGTTTTTTTCTTTGCGCACGGCCGAAGGCCGGCTACATACCCTACGGTTTTTAAACCCCAAAATTTTTAAATAAATGTCACCTTTTATACTAGCGTGAGTTTTCTCCCCAAGTTAACAATGCTGTTGCGCATTGCTGTGCACAAGAAAAGTAAATTTTGATCACATCAAATTTTTGAATATTCTTGAATGAGTTTTGCTCTCCAGAGCCCAGCCATAGGGCGGCCATATACGGCACTTTTAAAACAGAATCCAAACTTGCAATGTTTTGTCACCGAACATATACCCACGGCTTTAAAACACCAAAATTTTTAAATAAATGTCACCTTTTATACTAGCGTGAGTTTTCTCCCCAAGTTAACAATGCTGTTGCGCAGTGCTGTGCACAGGAAAAGTATCGTTTGGCTACATCAAATGTTTGAAAATTCTTGAATGAGTTATGCTCTCCAGAGCCCAACCATAGGCCGGCCATATATGTACGGCACTTTTAAAACAGAATCCAAACTTGCAATGTTTTGTCAACGAACACAGTGTATGTGCATATAAACAAAGTGAATTGGAAAAAAGATATTAATAGTAGAGTTGCAAATTTGTGTTAATATATGTATATTTAAATTAAATTTTTTTAAATGCTCTGGTATATACACTTGCTTTTAGTAAAATGAAATAACTCCCAATAAAAATGAAATAGCTCCCAATAAAAAAGAAATAACACCCAATTAAAATGTAATAACTCCCAATGATGGCAAATGAAATAACTCCCAACAAAAATTAAATAACTCCCAACACTTCGAAAAAATGAAATAACTCCTAACAACATTCAATTTCATAATGAAATAACTCCCAATGAAAAATAATGAAATAACTCCCAACGCATTGGGAGTTATTTCATTATCAAATAACTCTCAATTTGTATGGAAAAAAATTGGGAGTTATTTTATTTTTTCATTGGGAGTTATTTCATGGTACCTACACTAATACCTACTAATTGTTAGTCAAGTCAACTAACATAAGTATATATCCAAATTTTTCAGATCATTGTTCGATTGTTGGAAATTTTTTTCTTAAAAGAGTAGTCTTATAGTCTTCTACACGTACATAAATTAAAAATTTAATAAAAAGTGTTACTTTCAATACTGTTTTATAAAACCCAATTTTTAAGCGTTGTTGTGGATACATGATTCACTTTATTTAAAAAAAATAAAAAAAAAATAAGTATAACATTTCAAAATTCATTAAACATTAAAATTTTAATGCCTAAAAATACTATTATATAAATACTAGCTTGTTTTTTTAATTTTATCACAATTTGTCAGACGCTTAGAATCCATGCTAAAAAAAATTACGTTTAAAAAAAAATCAACAAAGATATCAAAAAAATTATGTCAAAATTATCTTAAAACTAATAATTTATTTAAAATAAATAATTCAATTGTAAATAAAATGTAACAATGTAAATAATAATCACATAAAAAAAATTCATTTTCAAAATATTTGCTCAAAACTTTCATCTTCGTCAGATTCATTACAGTTTTCTAAAAACTTTGTAATGAAATCATCACTCAATCCTTTTTTTAAACTCATTTTATTGTCTGTAATAAAACATTAAACAAAATAACAATTTTTAATCCAAAACTAAAATGGGCTTATACAAAAAAGTTATGTTGTTACTAATTGTTAGTCCAATTGACTAACATGACCCTTAGAACTAAAAAATAACAATACCTACTGTTGAAATTAAACTGCTCACATCAAGAGGACACCATCGACTGAAATTTCGACAACAATTAAAGCGATCGGTATGACAACAAAAAAGAAGATTAGTGTTAGTCGAAATGACAAACATTAGTACCCCAGGGTTATAATATTAGTACATAGAGTTTGAAGTAAAAATTGCTAACATATATACCTAAGGGTAACTTTTAAACTATTTATCGGATTGAAACATTATGTATGGGGCGATTATAGGCAATGATATAAGCTTTCAAAATACTCAATTTGAATGGACCTCGTTACAATATAGCGTAAGTTAATGAGTAACAAATTTGAGTGACTCGAGATGAAAAAGACTTTCAGAGCTTTTAATTTTTAAAATATGAAACGATTCCTAATATTTTTTTTAATTTATGCAATTAATATAAAAAGTACTAGTGGCGTTGCACAGGAATAATCTTAAAAGGTAAAGTTTGGAAGCAATTGTTCTACTTGAAAAAATCAAATAAAACTGGGGGAAAATTACGGCATTCGATTCAACTACAAATTTTGATCGTTTTGATGAGCTGTCTATGCTTTTAGTATCTGAATTTTTACACGAAATAATCTTTTGTGTTGTTAGTAAAAATTTCACATAAACATTAAACCCATAAAAAATATTGTGTGAAATTATGCAAACAAAACTTAACAAAATAAACCTAGATTATTAAATTTTAAATTTCTATACAAATATTTATAGCTAATTTTGTAGCTTATTATGAAACAAGTAAGAGTGCTATATTCGGCTGTGCCGAATCTTATATACCCTTCACATTTGCCTTCGAAATCCCAAACTTTTTTTATTTTTATCAATTTTTTTACTCATGAAATATTTTATATTTTTAAATAGGGGTCGGTGTCATTTTTTAACGCTCCACGGATGACAACGGGGAAATGTAGGGGTTTTTATCCTAATTTTTTCAAATTTTGTATGGCAACCCCTTTAGAGGGTGGAGATAGGGGGTAAGTATATTCAAGTAATATGTTTGGGAGGGGAAACTAAAGGGGGGCTGTGATATATTTTATTCCTCTAGGGGCGACTCCGGGGAAGTTGTAGCCTTTTTAACCTTATTTTTTAAAATTTTTTGTGGCAACCATGTAAGGGGCTGGAGATAGAGGGTAAGTATGCTCCACAAAAATGTATGGGTGGATAAACTAATTAGGGTCGGTCGTACGCTTTATTGCTCTTAGGCCGACTCTGAAGAAGTTTTTGGGAATTTGCATATTATTTTTGTAAATTTTGTATGGCAACCCCCTTAGGGCGTGAAGATAGGGGGTGGGTATGCTATAGGTAAATGTTTGGGTGAAGAAACTAATGGGGGTCGGTCGTACACTTTATTGCTCTAAGGCCCACTCTAAAGAAGTTGTGGACATTTTCATATCATTTTTGTAAATTTTGTATGGCAACCCCCTTTGGGCGTGGAGATAGGGAGTAAGTCTGTTTTAGGAATATGTTTGGGAGGGGAAACTAAGGGGGTCTGTCATACACTTTATTTCTCTAAGCCCAATTCTGAAGAAGTTTGGGGCATTTTCATATAATTTTTGTAAATTTTGTATGGCAACCCCGTTAGGGCGCGGAGATAGGGGTAACTATGTTCTAGGAATAACTTTGGGTGAAGAAACTAATGGGGGTCGGTAATACACTTTATTGCTTTAAGGCTAACTCTGAAGAAGTTGTAGGCAATTTCATATCATTTTTATAAATTTTGTATGGCAACCCCCTTTGGGCGTGGAGATAGGAGGTAAGTATGTTCTATGAATATGTTTGGGAGTGCAAACTAATGGGGGGTCGGTCGTACACTTCATTGCTCTAAGGCCAACTCTGAAGAAGTTGTTGGCATTTGCATATCATTTTTGTAAATTTTGTATGGCAACCCACTTTGGGCGTGGAGATAGGGAGTAAGTATGTTCTAGGAACATGTTTGGGAGTGGAAACTAAGGGGGTCTGTCATACACTTTATTTCTCTAAGGCAAACTCTGAAGAAGTTTGGGGGATTTTCATATAATTTTTGGAAGTTTTGTATGGCAATCCCCCGTTAGGGCGTGGGAATAGGGGGTTAGTATGTTCTAGGAATATGTTTAGGAGAAAAAACTAATGGGGGCGGTCGTACACTTTATTGCTCTAAGGCCAACTCTAAAGAAGTTTTGGGCATTTTCATACCATTTTTTTAAATTTTGTATGGCAACCCACTTTGGGCGTGGAGATAGGGAGTAGGTATGCTCTAGGAATATGTTTGAGAGGGGAAACTAATGGGGGCCTGTCATACACTTTATTTGTCTAAGGCCAACTCTGAAGAAGTTTGGGGCATTTTCATATATATTTTGTAAATTTTGTATGGCAACGCCCTTAGGGGTTAGTATGTTTTAGGAATATGTTTGGGAGAAGAAACTAATGGGGGTCGGTAGTACACTTTATTGCTCTAACGCCAACTCTGAAGAAGTTGTGGGCAATTTCATATCATTTTTTTAAATTTTGTATGGCAGCCCCCTCAGAGCGTGGAGATAGGGGGTAAGTTTGTTTTAGGAATATGTTTGGGAGAAGAAATTAATGGGGGTCGGTCGTACACTTTTTTGCTCTAAGGCCAACTCTAGAGAAGTTGTGGGCATTTCATTATCATTTTTGTAAATATGGTATGAAAACCCCCTTAGGGCGTGGAGATAGAAGGTCAGTATATTCTAGGAATATGTTTGGGAGGGAAAACTAATCAGGGTCGGCCGTAAACTTTATTGCTCTAAGGCTAACTCTGAAGGAGTTGTGGGCATTTGCATATCATTTTTGTAAATTTTGTACGGCAACCCCCTTAGGGCGCGGTGATAGGGGGTAAGTATGTTCTAGGAATATGTTGTGGTACACTTTATTCCTCTAAGGCCAACTCTGAAGAAGTTGTGGGCATTTTCATATCATTTTTGTAAATTTTGTATGGCAACCCCCTTAGGGCGTGGTGATAGGGGGTAAGTATATTCTAGGAATACGTATGGGAGGAAAAACTAATGGGGGTCTGTGATACATTTTTTTCCTCTACGAGCGACTCCGGGGAAGTTGTAGCGGTTTTTACCTTATTTTTAAAATTTGTATGGCAGCCATGTCAGGGGCTGGAGATAGAGAGTAAGTAAGTTCCACAAAAATGTTGGGATGGATAAAATAATTCGGCTCGGTCTTACATTTTACCTTTAGGCTTTGTTTGGCAACCCTGTTATATGTATGAACACTAATACTAATAAAATTTTTGTTTTGGGTGTGTTTCAATAATATCAACATGACTGATTCTGTTTTTTCTTTTTTTGTTGTTTTTTTATTATTACATCATTGATGCGCAGCCCATACCACAATTGTGGAAAATAAATACACACGTATTCTAACACACACTAATAGACATGTGCATGGGTGTACGCGCTTTTGCTTTGTTTTTTATTTTTGCATACTGGGCCATATTACTGTAAAAATTTTTTGAATATTATATCTACAATTTTTTAATCAATTTCTCTTTAGCCAAATATTTTATACCATTTAAAAAGTAAACAAATTTGTTTTTATTTATGCCAAAAAATAAAAACTGGTTTTTTGCTGAAAAATTAAAAATTTTTTAAAATATTTAAATAAATTTCTTTCACAACTCTTAGCTAATAGTTTTTTTTACTTATCTCGTTTATCTTTAATATTATAACTCTTTTTTTAACAAAAAATATCATGCCAGTATAAATTTGCAATATTTCTTTTGCCTTTTGATTAAAATTACCTATTGTGCAGTAAATTCAATTTTTCTCACCAATACAAATACATTTTTATTTTTGCGCATCCATGTATTACATGCAAAAGTATGTTCTTTGTTGTTGTTGTAGACTAAAAAAAACGAGGTAGTCTTGGTTTTTTGCTTATATCTCGGGCGGTTTTGCTGAATTTCAATACCGATTTTCTCGCGACTATCTGTGACAGTTTGATACCCTACTCGGGTGTATGCGACATCGGGGGGCTTCAGAAATTTGATTTTAACCATAACATGGACAGACGGACAACGCTTAATCGGCTTCCCTATCTATAAGGATCCAGAATATATATACTTAATGGGGTGCCAAATGGATAATAAAGAAATTACAAACGGAATGACAAACTTATATATACCCTTACCACTTATGTGAAGGGTATAAAAATAACGGGTGGTTAGGTACTTGATAAAACGCTCTTATACACTCTGCTGGGAGTTTTTCCATTTGGTGCAAAAATGTGTAAATTTTATCCACTTAGTACCCTAGAAAAGGCGATATACAACATTCCATGAGAGAAGCACAGGGTTTCCAAGTCCAAACCAGCAACCTGGGATTATTTAATTGTTAAAGCAAAGGATAGTTTATTTGAAAACTGCAAGCGTTAAGAATTGGAAGGCAAACCTTTTGGATTACTTGGTATATGGAGTTTAAAAATATCTTCCCATTAGAATTTCCCAGTTGGTATTGTTGCTCTTATAATATTGCCATACACAGGGTGCCCGCCGGAAAGGTGTAATTTTATAATTTTTGATTAAATGAAAGAAAAATGATATTATTTTGATAAATGTTTTATTTAATGTCGGCAATTATGTATAAAATACAATATCAGATAATTGTCCGCCTCGTTTAGTCTCACAAATGCCTGCCCATTTAGCACATTTGTCATTACATTCTCAAACATTTCACGCGGTATTTCATAAATTTCACGAACATTTTTTTTGAGTTGCTCCAGCGTTTATGGTTTATATGCATAGAGCTTGCTTTTCAGATATCCCCACAAAAAGAAGTCCAAAGGAGTCAAATCAGGCCAACCATCTTCACAATTTCTTGAAATAACTTGTTGTGGAAAGAGGTCTCGCAGTAATTCCATTGTAATCCTGGCTGTATGCGATGTGGCACCGTCTTGTTAACACCACATGTTAACCAAGCCGAACGCATGCAGTGGTGGCATTTACAAATTTTCAAGCATTTCACGATATCGCTCCCCATTTAGTTAACGTAACGCCGTTTTGAGTTTCAAAAAAGTAAGGTCCAACGATTCCTCCTGACCAAATTACACACCAGACTGTCTTTTAATGGATGCATAACAAATTTGCCAATTCTCTACTTCACGATTGTAGAATACGAACTGTTAAGACTAATGTTTACAAAAATGGCGGTAAAACAAATTAGTATACGTTGCCGGCGTACACCTTGCATATATGTATCAATCGTTCTTAATTTTTAGTATACATAATTACATTTAAAATATTTTTTTTTTGCAAATATTTATACCTCACAAAAGTAAAAGTCTGTGACCCACCTCTAATTATACCGATCGTCACAGAATCACTTTCTGAGTCGATAAAAACATGTCAGTCCGTCAGTCCGGCTGGGAGTTAATGTATTCTTGTGAACAAAGTAGAAACAGATAAGTTTTTTGGCATAGGAAAAAATCATGTTATTTGTGGTGATGATCGGTTAATTTTATGACCTAGCTCCCATACAAATTTCCTCCCGGATTAAGCGGTTTGGGATGTAACTGGCTTATATATTGCTCTATCTTCACATAATTTTGCACGTTTGTCCATCGTTATGCAACTTATTATTGTACCGAAAATAAACATTATCGATCAATTTTTGAGCTCCATAAAACCCTCAACAATAGAAGAACCAGTATGAAGACTTAAATTTTTGTGGACGCGGCAACCCCTAGTTTTTGTCCTTTAGAATTTCAGAATTAGAGGCCTTTTATATGTTTGCCAAGATTAAAAAAAAATTGGTGTAATAGAAGTACCAACATAAAAAGTTAAATTTTTATGGGCGTAGCACCGCCCACTTTCTTACCTTGAAAATTTTAACTTTAGAAGCCGTTTATATGCGAGCTAATTTGAAAAAAATTGGTCTGGAATAAGTACCTATAATATGATTTTTGTTTTAGGGGGCGTGGCCCCGCCTCCTTTTTTGCCGAAAAATTTTTTTCCGTTAGAGGCCTTATAAATATGTACAAAATTTTGAAAAAAATCGTTGCAACATATGCATCAGTATTAAAAGTTATATTTTTGCAGTAGAAGTACAGTTAGATTTGAAGTGCTGTGGCGTGGCACCAACCCTTTTTCCAAAACCGTATAGCCTATCACATACTCAAGGCTTTAAAGTATATACATTCTAAATTTCATGAAAATCGGTCCAGACGTTTAGGCGTGTTTGCGTGACAAACAAACTTACACATTTATTTTATAATATAGGTACATTTGTTTTTTTATATGAACAAAAAATCACATGTTGACATGAAATGTCATAAGTCACGAACGCGTTGACCGATTTCGTGCAAACTTTAGATAAACCATCTACCCACTCGGTTAGACCATTCGTGAGTTTTACAGTCACAACGCACTTGCAACAATTTTATATATATACTAGCTGACCCGGTGAACTTCGTACCACCTACCAATTATTGAATATATGGATTTTTTAAAAAAAGTTCAAAGTTTATGTAGTCAAATAGTTCATTGAAATATATTTATAAAGAAAACAAAAATTCAAAAAGATTACAAAAATAAGGCGTTTCAGGTAAAAGCTGTTAAGAAAGCTATGTGTTTTCGTGCATGGGTTATGTTTAGGTTAATTCCCTTCAGTGCAGTACCTTGTGATATAAGAAAATTTTCGTTTTGTTATTAGGCGCAAGTACAAATAAAGCAGATGGTTTGCTCACACGTGAACATGCAACGTATATTTGGCCATGAGAAAAACATGTATTTTCTAAATTAAGACCACAAATACTCAAGGATTGTCCTTGTGATTTGTTAATCGTCATTGCGAATGCAAGACGAATAGGAAATTTAATTCGCTTGAACTCAAAAGGCATATCGGTTGGTATCATCAGAATTATCGGTATGAGAACTTCTTCCCCTTTGAATTTTCCTCTAAGTATAATTGCGTGAATAACATGAAATATAAGTTTTGTTATTACCAAACGCGTTCCATTGCAAAGTTTTGGTTGGTTTAAATTTCAAAGCACGATAACCACCGAGCCAACCTTCAGTTGTAAGTTGTGCGGGGGTAAGCCAGGCACATCCAAGGAGTTAAGAACTTCAGTTGGATAGTTTGTGGCTTCATCTTCGTTTGTTACACAATCAAAAGATTTAAAAGAATGCAGAGTACCAACGATTTGATTCTGAACTATTTACAAAGTTTAAATCATCAACATCTATATTTTTCCCGTTAGCAATTATGTTGGAAAATACTTTCCAACTCTTCTTTTGACGATACAAAATTACAAAAATTTTGAGGAAACGAAATCAATCCGTTTGATTCGTCGACAGGAATACGGCCATTACCGATAGTCAACAATTGGTTGGAGAAATCTTGAGGTGATATATCGTTGAGAAATGTAACTTTCATGTTTTCTGTCATCTGCAGTATCTTTGGAAAACGCCACAGACTTGAGGATTTAGCGCAAGCATTTTTTTGATCAGCCGCCGTCGATCTTGGAATGACTGGCAGACAGTAAAATCATTGCACCTCCAAAACATCTTGGGTCACTGCGCAGATAATGATTTTACACGCTACTAAAACTTTGAACATGACGAAGTTTTTCGCAATGATACATATTGGTTGCTCTATATTTTGAAGGTTTAATGGCAATTCAAGCGCTGAGTGAGTTGTGCGGCATCCTTCTTACAATGTGGCCGCTATTCCAGATGAAGCTTCGGCTGCAGCAATGTTGGATCTCGCACGAACAGTGGCTAAAATCAATGACATGACGAATGTCTTCCCAGTTCCACCGGGGGCATCCAAGAATAGAAAACACCGTTTCCATCATCAATTGCCTTCAATATTATATCATAGACTTCTTTCAAACATTAATTTGAAATAATATGACTAACAAACTGCCGCAAATAAGGTAACACATGTCTTCAATTAAGAGCAAGTCCTGGTTATGCATCTTCGCATTGACTTCAAGATTTGGATTTCTCGAGCAGACACGATATTGATGTAAAATGTCTTTTGACATATTGTCCTTGTATTTGTTCCACAGGTCACTTGGATTTGACGGGAAGCATGTCAAAATTATAATATCAAGTAATGTTCGTATCTGGCTTGGATATGCAGATATAATTGCCTCAGCGCTTATCGTATCCCAATGAGTATCGTTTTCAAACAAATTGAGTTCTTGACACGCAGCACGAAATGTTGGGCAGACTATACCATAAACAGTACGAAATGCTGCAAATGATGTTGGACCACGAACATTCACCAGCAACAACCGCAATAAAAACATTCTTCAGATGAACTGTATAAATGCAACCGAAAGCATCACTTAAACGCACATCCGGATGCCCAGGAACCATATTGCCTTTCTTTTGACGTTAACATTTTTTTGAAGAAGCGTTCCAAGTGTAATACCGTGGCATCTCCGAGTAAAGTTTGTGCAAACGGATCGCTTTGACAAACAGCAAAGAAACTTGTCAATGTTGCCGCTGGAGGTATTTCAGCACGTTGAACAACATTTGTCGCAGTGAAACTTACTCGTTGGCCATTCTCGAGATGCACTGCTAAATGTGCAACAGTGGGATGAATAGGAAATGAGCAATACGCCACGCCGCCTCATTTCAGTTCACATATCGCCCAACTTGATAACTTGTAATTTTGTCGTTGCCATTGGAGGTTTGGATGCTAAAAACAGCCATATCGCTGCTTTTCGTGACATATTTGCAGATGTACTTGATCGACTTCACTGAATTAGAATATTCAACATTTCAATGTGTCTTAAATGATTTGGAAAGAAATGGCGAACATGGCACAGTCCAACTGTTGTCAATCACAAAATCGTTTCCTTTTACTTTCTTTGTAATAGTTTGACCGTTGTCATTGGGCCATCAACGCCGATACAGTGGCTAACCGTCATGGCCAGTGATAGTTTCCGCCGTCAATTTTCGTGGATAATGTTTGGAACACTTGCCGTTGACCATGCACGGAGATTGGGGGTTGATGGTGCCACACGGTCCATGAATAATATTTGTAATTACAACATCATGTAGTTCTAGATCTGTATCGGGATCAGGAATCTCGGCACTTATAATATAATCTATCTGGTCTGGTCGAACTTTTTCGACTAACCAAATAAGAATGTGTGCATGCGGCAAGCCTCGTTTTTGCCATTTTATTGAATACATCCAGCATCGAGTATCTCCGAACACGTATTGCCTAACAATATATATAATTAGCAAACGAATTTTTACCTAAACACACACAATTCACGAAACATTATCCTTAATAGCATGTCAATAACGTTATAAACATGTTTTTTTTGTTTCTTTGATAATTACTGAAAATTACTGATAAATCGTGAATAGAAAAGCTGTAGCCAATCGCATCTTTCATGATGGGAAGCTATTACCAAGAAAAACTTCACAAACAGTTCAGTTTATAATGGCTTCATTATTTTGTAGCCCTTGTAAATATTTTTTTTATTTTTTTAAATGTTTGTTGTGATTACAAAACAATGTATAGAAAAAAATTGCGTTAATGACTTGCTAACTGAAAGACAGATTCATCATTGCATAGCCTAAATGCTTAGGGCAAGACTTGAAATATATATTGGTTGATTTTGTAGCTTCTGAGCTAAAAAAAGAAAGAATTATAATATAATTTACGCTCGACAGGTTTCAAAGTTATGAATGCCTTTTTAGTACTTTTTTTGAAATATAAGACCACCAGAGGCGAGACGGGGTAAAAAACCTTATTCTGAAACTAATTATATCCATTTTGTACCTTCGGAACCGAAAAAGATAAAAAGGGGCTCAAATTATATATTGTTATTGCGTTCGACAGTTCTCGAAAAAATATGTATATAACATTTTGATAATTTTGATCCTAAGGGGTAAAAGGGGAAAAACATTTTATTGGTAATTTTTAAGTTATTTTTGTTACTTTTAAACTAATAATTTAAATTGTGTTCAACTGGTTTAAGAAAAATATGAACACGTTTTTTGAAGTTTTTTTACAGTTATTGGGAGGTGCCATGCCCATTATTCTCTTTTCTCCTAAGTATATTAGCAAACATAAACATCCATAGACAATTTTGAGACTCCAGCTATAAGATTTATTGAAGTACATGTAAAAAAAAAACAATGGTATGGGAGGTGCCACACTAAAAAGTTTGGAGACCTTAGCTGTCACAGTTAATGATATACACATATAAATATTTCCATGCTATTATAGGTTCCACACCCATAGTTCACTTCCTGCCTATACTCATCTTAGTTGTGCAAATTAGCATAATAAATATCCATACTAAATTTGGAGATTTCAGCTGTTACATTTATTGACATATGTATATATGTAAAAGATTTTTTTCTTGTAAAGGAGGTGCCACGGCTATTAATATCTTCACGCCCAAACTCAGCTTAATTGTAAACACTAACATTATAAACACCTACACAAAATTTGGAGACCATTATAAACATCTTTACAAAGTTTTGAGAGTTCAACTGTTACAGTTATTGAGATATATAAAAAAACCTATTTTTGTTGTATGGGAGATGCAACGCCCATTTCTTTTTTCCCGCCCATACAGAGCACAATTATGCATATTAGCTCTATAAACATCCGCACGAAGTTTGGAGACTTCAGCTATTACAGTTGTTGAGATATATTCAAAAAACTATTTTCGTTGTATGGAAAGTGCCACGCCCATTTATTTCTTTTCGCCTATAAAAAGCTCAGTTATGCACATTAGCACTATAAACATCCGTACGAAGTTTGGGGACTTCAGCTATTACAGTTTTTAAGATATATACAAAAAACTATATTTGTTGTATGGGAGTTGCCACGCCCATTTGTTTCTTTCCGCCCATACAAAGCTCAGCTATGCATATTAGCACTATAAACATCCGTACGAAGTTTGGAGATTTCAGCTATTACAGTTGTTGAGATATATACAAAAAACTATTGTTGTTGTATGGGAGGTGCTACGCCCATTTATTTCTTTCCGCCTATACAAAGCTCAATTATGCATATTACCACTGTAAACATCCGTACGAAGTTTAGAGACTTCAGCTATTACTGTTATTGATATATATGCAAAAAACCATTTTCGTTGTATGGGAGGTGCCAAGCCCATTTATTTCTTTCCGCCCATACAAAGCTCAGCTATGCATATTAGCACTATAAACATCCGTACGAAGTTTGGGGACTTCAGCTATTACAGTTGTTGAGATATATACAAAAAACTATTTTCGTTGTATGAAAGGTGCCACGCCCATTTATTTATTCCCGCCTATACAAAGCTCGATTATGCATATTAGCACTATAAACATCCGTAGGAAGTTTGGAGATTTCAGCTATTACAGTTATTGAGATATATACAAAAAACTATTTTCGTTGTATGGGAGGTGCCACGCCCATTTATTTCTTCCCGCCCGTACAAAGCTCAATTATGCATATTAGCACTATAAACATCTGTACGAAGTTTAAAGACTTCAGCTATTACAGTTATTAAGATACTAGCTGACCCGGTGAACTTCGTACCACCTAACAATTATTGAATATATGGATTTTTTTAAAAGCGTATAAAGTTTATTTAGTCAAAAAGTTCATTGGAATATATTCATATAGAAAACAAAAGTTCAAAAAGATAACAAAAATAAGGCGTTTTAGGTAAAAGCTGTTAAGAAAGCTATGTATTTTCGTGCATGGGATATTTTTAGGTTAATTTCCTTCAGTGCAGTACCTTGTGATACACCAAACTTTTGGTTGTGTTATTAGGCGCAAGTACAAATAAAGCAGATGGTTTGCCCACACGTGAAAATGCAACGTATATTTGGCCATGAGAAAAACATGTGTTTTCTAAGATCACAAATACTCAAGGATTGTCCTTGTGATTTGTTAATCGTCATTGCGAATGTAAGACGAATAAGAAATTAAATTTGCTTAAACTCAAAAGGCATATCGGTTGGTATCATCGGAATTATCGGTATGAGAACTTCTTTCCCTTTAAATTTTCCTCTAAGTATAATTGCGTGAATAACATGGCATATAAGTTTTGTTATTACCAAACGCGTTCCATTGCAAAGTTTTGGTTGGTTTGAATTTCGAAGCACGATAACTACGGAGCCAACCTTCAGTTGTAAGTTGTGCGGTGGTAAGCCAGGCACATCCAAGGAGTTTAAAACTTTAGTTGGATAGTTGGTGGCTTCATCTTCATTTGTTACACAATCAATAGATTTAAAAGAATGCAGAGTACCAACGATTTTATTCTGAACTATATAGTTTAAATCATCCATTACCGATAGTCAACAATTGGTTGGAGAAATCTTGAGCTGATAAATCGTTGAGCAATATAACTCTCACGTTTTCTGTCATCTGCAGTATCTTTGGAAAACGCCACAGACTTGAGGATTTAACGCAAACATTTTTTTGATTAGCTGCCGTCGATCTTGGAACGACTGGCAGTGTTTGGCGGAAATCACCAGACAGTAAAATCATTGCACCTCCAAAACATCTTGAGTCACTGCGCAGTGTGTGTTCTTTTAAGAGCTTCTATTGCGAGTTTGTGTGCCATTGTGCATTCGTCCCAGATGATGATTTTACATGCTACTAAAACTTTGGACATAGCGGAGTTTTTCGCAATGTTACATGTCGGTTGCTCCATATTTTCAAGGTTTAATGGCAACTGTAACGCTGAGTGAGCTGTGCATCATTTTTCTTACAATGTGGCCGCTATTCCAGATGAAGCTTCCGCTGCAACAATGTTGGATCTCGCACGAACAGTGGCTAAAATCAATGACATGACGAATGTCTTCCCAGTTCCAACGGGGGCATCCAAAAAAAGAAACATCATTTCCATCATTAATTGCCTTCGAAGTTATATCATGGACTTCCTTCTATTGGAGGTTTAAAATGGAAACATTGGTTTGAACTAATTGGCTCAACTCATGTCGATCGTATTCAAGTTCACGCTTCAATTGTCAATTTAGTAGCTCATTCATTTCATGTTCTGGTGCTAGCAGTCCTAACCTGACTAATAAACTGCCGCAAAAAAGGTAACACATGTCTTCATTGACTTCAAGATTTGGATTTCTCGAGCAGACACGATATTGATGTAAAATGTCTTTTGACATATTGTCCTTGTATTTGTTTCGCAGGTCACTTGGATTTGACGGGAAGCATGTCGAAATGATGAAATCAAATAATGTTCGTATCTGGCTTGGATATGCGGAAATAATTGCCTCAGCGATTGTCGTATCCCAATGAGTATCATTTTCAAACAAATTGAGTTCTTGACATGCATCACAAAATGTTGGGCAGACTATACCATAAACATTACGAAATGCTGCAAATGATGTTGGACCACGAACATTTACCAGCAACAACCGCAAATAAAAACATTCATCATTCTTCGGATGAACTGTATAAATGCAACCAAGAGCATCACTTGAACGCAAATCCGGATGCCCAGGAACCATAGTGCCTTTCTTTTGACGTTAAAATTTTTTGAAGAAGCGTTCCAAGTGTAATACCGTGGCATCTCCGAGTAAAGTAAAGTTCGTACAAACGGATCGCTTTGACAAACAGCAAAGAAACTTCTCAATGTTGTCGCTGGAGGTATTTCAGCACGTTGAACAATATTTGCCGCAGTGAAATATACTCGTTGGCCATTCTCCAGATGCACTGCTAAATGTGCAACAGTGGGATGAATAGGACATGAGAAATACGCCAAACCGTCTCATTGCAATTCACATATCGCCCAACTTGATAACGCGTAATTTCGTCGTTGCAATTGGATGCTAAAAAGAGCCATATCGCTGCCTTTCGTGACATATTTGCAATGTGTCTTAAATGATTTGGAAAGAAGTGGCAGAGCCCAACTGGTGTCAATCACAAAATCGTTTCCTTTTACTTTCTTTGTAATAGTTTTACCGTTGTCATTGGGCCATCAACGCCGATACAGTGGATAACCGTCATTGCCAGTGATATTTTCCGCCGTCAACTTTCGTGGATATTGTTTGGAACACTTGCCGTCGAACATGCACGGAGATGGGGGGTTGATGGGGCCACACGGTCCATGAATCATATATGTAATTACAACATCATGTAGTTCTTGATCTGTTTCGGGATCAGGGATCTCAGCACTTTTAATATCATCTTTCTGGTCTGGTCGAAATTTTTCAACTAACTAAATAAGAATGTGTGCATATATATCCAGCATTGAGTATCTCCGAACACGTATTGCCTAACAATATATATAATCAGCAAACGAATGTTTTGCCTAAACACACACAATTCACAAAGTATTATCCTTAGTAGCGCGTCAATAACGTTATAAACATGTTTTGTTTGCTTCTTTGATAATTACTGAAAATTGCTGATAAAGCGTGAATAGAATAGCTGAGCCTATCGCATCTTTCATGATGGGAAGCTATTACCAAGAAAAACTTCACAAACAGTTCAGTTTATAATGGCTTCATTTTTTTGTGGCCTTATCCGCCACTTGTAAATATTTTTTTTTTATTTTATTAAATGTTTGTTGTGCTTACAAAACAATGTATAGAAAAAAATTGCGTTAATGATTCGCTAACTGACAGACAGATTCATCATTGCATAAACTAAATGCAAAGGGCAGGACTTCAAATATGTATTGGTTAATCTTGTAGCTTCTGAGCTAAAAAAAGATAGAACTGTAATTTTATTTACGCTCGAGAGGTTTCAAAGTTATGAATGCATTTTTCGTACTTTTTTTTGAAATATTTGACCATTAGGGGCAACACAGAGTAAAAACCATATTTAAAAACTGCTTATATCCATTTTGTACCTTCGGAACTGAAAAAGATAAAAAGGGGCTCAAATTATATTTTGATATTGCGTTCGACAGGTCTCGAAAAAATATGATTATAAAATTTTGATAATTTTGATCCTAAGGGGTAAAAAGGAATAAACATTTTATTGGTAATTTTTAAGTTATTTTTGTTACTATTAAACTAATAATTTAAATTGCGTTCAACTGGTTTAAGAAAAATATGAACACGTTTTTTGAAGTTTTTTACAGTTATTGAGACTTATACTACGTTTCCATCTACGTGATTTGCGCCAAATCATTTAATTTGCTCAAATTAAGTAATTTGCTACATGATTTCCCATATATTTTTCATATGAGCAAATCATCTCAAATGACTTGATTTGCTCAAGATTATTTCGAAATTTGTCTATGCAACACTGCGCGGAGGCTATTTTTACAAATGCAACTTTGGGGAATCCATTATTGGTGAGTAGCAAATGCGAAAAAATGACAGCTGATTGCAAGGAGCATGCATCAGGTGGGAGCAGTTCTACAAAAACAACTTAATTTGTCATAAGAATGTCAAGACAGATAACAAAATCTCACAAAATCTTTTTCCTTCTTTTAAGCTTTTTTTTAGAAAACTACAGTTGTTGTTTGTAAAAAAGAATTAAATACATAAACATAAACAAAATTTGATATTTTAATAACCAAACATCGGTTTCAGCTGAAATACCGAGGCCACCTGATATATGTGTCAGATTGAATTCGAACATAAAATTACTTACAACGTAATGGAAACGCTTCGAAATGATTTCCTCAAAATTACTTAATTTGCTTATAATGGAAACGTACTATTATATAAGAAAGTATTTTTGTTGTACGGGAGATGCCATGACCATTATTCCCTTTTCTCTTAAGTATACTCACCACAATTATGTATATTAGCAAACATAAACATCCATAGACAATTTTGAGACTCTAGCTTTAAGAATTATTGAAGAACATGTAAAAAACATCAAATTGTACGGGAGGTGCCACACCAAAAAGTTTGGAGACCTTAGCTGTCACAGTTAATGAGATACACATATAAATATTTCCATGCTATTAGAGGTTCCACACCCATAGTTCACTTACTGCCTATACTAATCTTAGTTATGCATATAGGCATAATAAATACCCATATTAAATTTGGAGATTTCAGCTGTTACATTTATTGACATATATATGTAAGAGATTCTTTCTAGTAAAGGAGGTGGGTGCCACCCCTATTGTTATCTTTACGCCCAAACTCAGCTTAATTGTAAGCATCAACATTGTAAGCAGCTGCACAAAATTTTGAGACTTTAACCTTACAAAGCTGAATTATGCATATTACCATTATAAACATCTTTACAAAGTTTTGAGAGTTCAACTGTTACTGTTGTAGAAATATATACAAAAAACTATTTTCGTTGTATAGGAGGTACCACTCCTATTTATTTTTTCCCGCCCATACAAAGCTCAATTATGCATATTAGCACTATTAACATCCGTACAAAGTTTGAAGACTTAAGCTGTTACAGTTGTTGAAATATATACAAAGAACTATTTTCTCTGTATGGGAGGTGCCACGCCTATTTATTTTTTCCCGCCCATACAAAGCTCAATTATGCATATTAGCACTATTAACATCCGTACAAAGTTTGAAGACTTAAGCTGTTACAGTTGTTGAAATATATACAAAGAACTATTTTCTCTGTATGGGAGGTGCCACGCCTATTTATTTTTTCCCGCCCATAAAAAGCTCAATTATGCATATTAGCGCTATAAACATACGTACGAAGTTCGGAGACTTCAGCTGTTACAGTTGTTGAGATATATACAAAAAACTATTTTCGTTGTGTGGGAGGTGCCACGCCTATTTATTTTTTCCCGCCCATAAAAAGTTCAATTATGCATATTAGCACTAAAAGCATCCGTACGAAGTTTGGAGACTTCAGCTGTTACAGTTGTTGAAATATATACAAAAAACTATTTTCGTTGTATGGGAGGTGCCACGCCTATTTATTTTTTCCCGCCCATAAAAAGCTCCATTATGCATACTACCACTATAAACATACGTACGAAGTTCGGAGATTTTAGCTGTTACAGTTGTTGAGATATATACAAAAAACTATTTCCGTTGTATGGCAGGTGCCACGCCTATTTATTTTTTCCCGCCCATAAAAAACTTAATTATGCATATTAGCACTATTTACATACGTACCAATTTCGGAGACTTCAGCTAGTACAGTTGTTGAAATATATACAAAAAACTATTTTCGTTGTATGGGAGGTGCCACGCCTATTTATTTTTTCCCGCCCATAAAAAACTTGATTATGCATTTTAGCACTATAAACATACGTACGAAGTTCGGAGACTTCAGCTGTTACAGTTGTTGAAATATATACAAAAAACTATTTTCGTTGTATGGGAGGTGCCACGCCTATTTATTTTTTCCCTCCCATTAAAAACTTAATTATGCATATTAGCACAATAAACATACGTACGAAGTTTGAAGACTTAAGCTGTTACAGTTGTTGAAATATATACAAAGAACTATTTTCTCTGTATGGGAGGTGCCACGCCTATTTATTTTTTCCCGCCCATAAAAAGCTCAATTATGCATATTAGCGCTATAAACATACGTACGAAGTTCGGAGACTTCAGCTGTTACAGTTGTTGAGATATATACAAAAAACTATTTTCGTTGTGTGGGAGGTGCCACGCATATTTATTTTTTCCCGCCCATAAAAAGTTCAATTATGCATATTAGCACTAAAAGCATCCGTACGAAGTTTGGAGACTTCAGCTGTTACAGTTGTTGAAATATATACAAAAAACTATTTTCGTTGTATGGGAGGTGCCACGCCTATTTATTTTTTCCCGCCCATAAAAAGCTCCATTATGCATATTACCACTATAAACATACGTACGAAGTTCGGAGATTTTAGCTGTTACAGTTGTTGAGATATATACAAAAAACTATTTTCGTTGTATGGCAGGTGCCACGCCTATTTATTTTTTCCCGCCCATAAAAAACTTAATTATGCATATTAGCACTATTAACATACGTACGAAGTTCGGAGACTTCAGCTGTTACAGTTGTTGAAATATATACAAAAAACTATTTTGGTTGTATGGGAGGTGCCACGCCTATTTGTTTTTTCCCGCCCATAAAAAGCTCAATTATGCATATTAGCACTAAAAGCACCCGTACGAAGTTTGAAGACTTCAGCTGTTACAGTTGCTGAAATATATACAAAAAACTATTTTCGTTGTATGGGAGGTGCCACGCCCATTTATTTGTTTTCGCCCATACACAACTCAATTATGAACATCAATAAATAATTTAGTTGTACCAAATTTGGAGACTTCAGCTATAATAGGTATTGAGATATATGAAAAAAACTGTTCAATTTGTATGGGAGGTGCCACGCCCAGTCCGAATTTCCAAAAACAAATAAGCCTAAAACGCATTCCCAGATATCGGGTATGACCTTTTGTCAAGTTTCATTAAAATCGGTCCAGCCGTTCTTGAGTTATAAGCGGTGTCACTAACAAAAAAAAAATTGTTCTTTTATATATAAGATATACAAAAAACTATTTTCGTTGTATGGGAGGTGCCACGCCTATTTATTTTTTCCCGCCCATACAAAGCTTAATTATGCATGTTAGTACTATAAACATCCGTACGAAGTTTGGAGACTTCAGCTATTACAGTTATTGAGAAATATACAAAAAACTATTTTTGTTTATGGGAGGTGCCACGCCCATTTATTTGTTTCCGCCCATAATCAACTCAATTATGCACATAAGTAAATAACTTCCCTGTACCAAATTTGGAGACTTCAGCTATAATAGGTATTGAGGTATGTGAAAAAAACTGTTCAATTTGTATGGGAGGTGCCACGCCCAGTCGGAATTTCCAAAAAATAATAAGCCTAAAACGCATTCCCAGATATCGGGTATGTCTTTTTTTCAAGTTTCATTTAAATCGGTCCAGCCGTTTTCGAGTTATAAGCGGTGTCACTAACAAAAAAAAAATTGTTCTTTTATATATAAGATTAAGATGTAGATAATACAAAATAACATTAAACTTTTTCAGATCTTTTTATACCCTTCACATAGTGATAGGGTATATATCACTTTGTCATTCCGTTTGTAATTTCTGTATTATTCATTTGCGACCCCATAAAGTATATATATTCTGGATCCTTATAGATAGGGAAGTTGAAATAGCCATGTCCGTCTGTCCGTCTGTCTGTCTGTCTGTCTGTCCGTCTGTCCGTCTGTTGAAATCAAGTTTCCGGAGTCAGATAAAAAGATACAGATCAGTAAATGGTGTCAAACGATTACAAATATCCCGCTAACAATCGCTATTTAAAATCAGCAAAATCGGTTCACTATTGACCGAGATATAAGCGAAAACCCAGAGTAACCCATTTTTTTTAGGACAAAATCCGTGCATATATCCCTATATATCTCAGTAAGTATAATCACTTTTGCCACAAAACTTGGCACGGATACTCCTAAAAAAAGGACCTAAATAATGGAAAAAGTTTTTTCCGATAGGACCAGGGGAAGGGGTATTTTTCCTACAATTGCACAAATTTGGTCAAATATTTTATGCGCTATATCTCGTAAACTATAACAGCTATCGACTTAAAATGTTTTACAAAAATTAATTGTACCCTAAGGGCTACACTTTAAAAAAAAATTTTTTTGAGTGGGGGCAAAAAAAGGGGTAGCTCCCATACAAATTGACAATTATTATAAAATATTCGATACGCTATATCTCGGAAACTATAAAAGATATCGAAATGAAATGTTCTGCAAAAAGTAATTGGGCAATAAGGGCTACGCCTTAAAGAAAAATTTTTTTGAGTGGGGGCAAAAAAAGGGGTAGCTCCCATACAAATTAACGATTTTTATGAAATACCGATACGCTATATCTCGGAAAGTATAAAAGATATCGAAATGAAATGTTCTACAAAAAGTAATTGGGCAGGAATGCCTACGCTCTAGAGAAAAAATTTTTTGAGTGGGGGCAAAAAAAGGGGTAGCTCCCATACAAATTAACGATTTTTATGAAATACCGATACGCTATATCTCGGAAAGTATAAAAGATATCGAAATGAAATGTTCTACAAAAAGGATTTGGGCAGGAATTCCTATACTCTAAAGAAAAAATTTTTTGAGTGGGGGCAAAGAAAGGGGTAGCTCCCATACAAATCGACAATTATTATAAAATATTCGATACGCTATATCTCGAAAACTATAAAAGATATTGAAATGAAATGTTCTACATAAAGTAATTGGGCAGGAATGCCTACGCTCTAAAGAAAAAATTTTTTGAGTGGGGGCAAAAAAAGGGGTAGCTCCCATACAAATTAACAATTTTTATGAAATACCGATACGCTATATCTCGGAAAGTATAAAAGATATCGAAATTAAATGTTCTACAAAAAGTAATTGGGCAGGAATGCCTACGCTCTAAAGAAAAAATTTTTTGAGTGGGGGCAAAAAAAGGGGTAGCTCCTATACAAATTAACAATTTTTATAAAATATTCGATACGCTATATCTCGGAAACTATAAAAGATATCGAAATGAAATGTTTTACAAAAAGTAATTGGGCAATAAGGCCTATGCTTTGAAGAAAAATTTTTTTGAGTGGGGGCAAAAAAAGGGGTAGCTCCCATACAAATCGACAATTATTATAAAATATTCGATACGCTATATCTCGGAAACTATAAAAGATATCGAAATGAAATGTTCTGCAAAAAGTAATTGGGCAATAAGGCCTACGCTTTAAAGAAAAAAATTTTTGAGTGGGGGCAAAAAAAAGGGGTAGCTCCCATACATATTAACAATTTTTGTTAAATTTTCGATATGCTATATCTTGGAAACTATAACAGATATCGAAATCAAATGTTCTACAAAAAGTGATTGGACATCAAGGGCTACGCTCTGAAGAAAAACATTTTCGGATGGGGGGTGAAGAAGGGGTAGCTCCCATACAAATTAATAATTTTTATAAAATTTTCGATACGCTACTTCTGGAAAACTATTACAGCTATCGACTTCGAATATGCTACAAAAAGTAATAATGAAATAATTCATACATTTTGGAGAAGAGCAGGGGGACTAGAACATTTAATAAGCTTTATTAACCTTTAAATATGAATAATGTAGAAAACTTTTAAAACTCTTGACCTCAAACTTTCCTCATCTATTTATATTATTCATACGAACGTTAAAATTTTGTATATTTTTCTATGGACTTTAAAACTTGCACAAGGTTTTTTATTATATTATTTGCAGTACAAAATTACTCGGCTGGGTATATTTAAAGACCAATGTGAAGGGTATATAAGATTCGGCACAGCCGAATATAGCGCTCTTACTTGTTTATTTTTATTTTGCTTTTGGCCATCCATTGGATGACACACTAAATTTATTTAATTTTTTTGTATTTTTCATTTATCATTGTGTTATTCGATTGCTTTCGATAATTTTTCTATTCATAATTTTTACATTGGGCCATGTGTTTGTAATACATTTATGGTTATTTATTTATAGAAAAGTTCAAATAAGTAACTTTTGCTAACACTTCAGAGTGAATGATATTTACTTCTTTTTTTACCTATGGGAGAGGATTTTTAAAGTTAACAATCTACTCAATAGTTAACAAAGTATGTTAGTAATATAAAAATCAATTTTGAATATTGTTGATAAAGAAATATTAACAGAATCTTTATTTTAAAAAGAAATATATACATTCAAAATATTTGATGAAACTATAACATACTAATCATGTTTTAGTGTTTCTTACTTTAGTACTCAACACAGTATCAAAACATAATCATACCACATACTAGAATCTGGTTCAAAATAAGAAAATTCTGACAATTTTTTGAAACTTGCCCGTAATAGCAGGATAGGTGGGCTACATTTGGCGTACACCAAATTATCCGCTATAGTTTTTTGTAAAACAAAGTTGACAAAAAACTGTTTTCAAAAATATTCACTTAAACTATGTCTGAGGCTCTAGCCCGAATTTTGGAAATTCTGACAAACTTTTGAAACTTGCCCGTAATAGCAGGATAGGTGGGCTACATTTTGGCATACACCAAATTATCCGCTATAGTTTTTTGTAAAACAAAGTTGACAAAAAACTGTTTTCAAAATTATTCACTCAAACTATGTCTGACGCTCTAGCCCGAAATTGGGAAATTCTGACAAACTTTTGAAACCTGCCCGTGATAGCAGGCAGAAATTTCTAATTCAATTTCAGAAATTTCTATTTGTATTTCAGAATTTTCTATTTGTATTTCAGAATTTTCTAATTGTATTTCAGAATTTTCCATTTGTATTTCAGAAATTTCTATTTGTATTTTAGAAATTTCAATTTAAAATTCAAATAGAAATTTCTGAAATACAAATGGAAAATTCTGAAATACAATTAGAAAATTCTGAAATACAAATAGAAAATTCTGAAATACAAATAGAAAATTTTGAAATACAAATAGAAATTTCTGAAATCGAATTAGAATTTGCTGAAACAGAAATTTCTGAAATTGAATTAGAAATTTCTGAAACTGAATTAAAAATTTCTGAAATTGAATTAGAAATTTATGAATTAAATTAGAAATTTCTGAAAATGAATTAGAAATTTTTGAAATACAATTAGAAATTTCTGAAATAGAATTAGAATGTTCTGAAATACAATTGGAGATGGTGCAGTAATAATTATCGAAAATTATTTATCATTTTCGGTAAATGAACACACCTAATAATTATCGAAAATTATTGATAATTTTTTTTAAATGAACACACCTTATATAATCACTTTTAGTAGAATACTTGATGTAGATAGCTGTTTTAGTTTCAGAATTATAGTGTTTTAAAAAAACACAATAATTCTGAAATTGAATTAGAAATTTCTGAAATTAAATTAGAAATTTCTGAATTAAATTAGAAACTTCTGAAAATGAATTTTTAAATTTCTGAAATACAATTAGAAATTTCTGAAAAAATATTTTTTTTTTTTTTTTTTTTTCATATTTTTATTATTGGATCTTCGCCTTTGGCGAACTAACAATAAGTATTCAAATCTTAAAACTATTTATTTTTTATTAGACCAGCCAGTGCCAGACTAAAATTTAAGTTCTCATAATAAAATTAATTAATTTAAACAGTTTCATCTTAGTTCAATAGTGTCCCTTCCTTTCAGACGAGTGTGTCTACTATGTTGCAAAATGTTTCGAGCGAGCGGATTTGCTTCCAGCTTGTTTAAATACTTGTTCACATAGTTCAGGATTTCGCATTTAACTAGTGGAACTTGTAGATCTTTGTGGATGTTGCTGTTTTTAACGTACCAAGGAGCACTAGTTATCATTCTTAGGATTTTATTTTGACGGCGTTGAATTTTTTCAATGTTGGAGGCGGAAGCAGTGCCCCATAATTGTATCCCGTAGCACCAAATTGATTTCAAAACTGAATTGTAAAGTAAAAGTTTGCAATCAAGACGTAGCACAGAGTTTCTACCGATTAGCCAGTGGATTTGGGCCGTTTTAAGTTTCATCTGTGTCAACTTTGCATCTATATGTGACTTCCATGTGAGGCGGCGATCCAGGTGAATGCCAAGATATTTTGTCTCGGTTCGTTGAGGCACCATATGGTTGTTAATAGTGATTGGGGAGCACGTTTCTTTGCGTAAAGTAAAAGTTACGCGGGTACATTTTTGTTCATTTATTTTTATTCCCCATAACTTTGCCCATTTTTCAACTTGAGTTACGTGTTGCTGCAGTTGGTTCGAAGCCTCTTTAGGGTCTTTATGAATACTAAGGAAAGCAGTAACATCAGCAAATGTCGACGTGTGTGTAAAACTATTGGTTGGCATATCTGCTGTGTAAAACAAGTACATAATTGGACCTAGTATACTCCCTTGAGGTACACCAGCCCCTATTGGTTGAGAAGAACTTGTTTGGTTTCCCTCTTTAATCATAAATTGTCGGCCGGTTATGTATTTTTCTAATAGGTTAAAAATGTTAGATGGAAGGTTGAGCTTTAATTTGTTTAACAGGCCTTCATGCCATACTTTGTCGAACGCTTGAGAGACATCTATAAATAGCGCGGAGCAGTATTTCTTTTCCTCAAAGGCCATTCTTATAACCTGTACCAATCTGTGGGTTTGTTCGATGGTACTGTGTTGATTTCTAAATCCAAATTGGTGATCTGGAATGCAGTTGTTTTCACTCAGGATCGGAGTCAGTTTGTTTTTAAGCAATTTCTCAAACAATTTGGACATAGTTGGTAAAAGACTTATAGGCCTGTAAGACTCCACCTTCGAAGGATCTTTTCCCGGCTTAGGAATCATCTTTACCAAGGCAAATTTCCATACTGGCGGGAAATGTTCGAGCCGTAATATGGCGTTAAAAATAAAAAGAATTATTCTTTTTGCTGTGCAAGGCAGCTCCAAAAGCATTTTGTTGCTGATTTCATCAAAGCCAGGAGCTTTTTTAGCATTTAAATTATTGATAGCCTCTACGACATCTGACAACTGAAAACGTATTTCCATAGGACATCTAGCAACAACAGGCGGTAATTTACTCATGTCAGTGCATGTATTTGGAGTGAAGACATTTGTTAAATGACTTGCGAGCAGGTCACATTTTTCTTCATCACTTCTTGCCCAGGATCCTCTCAGATTACGTAGTGGTGGTTTCGCAATAACGGGTCTTTTAAGATATTTGGCTGATCGCCATAGTGAATAATTAGTCTGAGGAGTCGAGTCTAGACCTTCGAGGTGTTCCTTAAGAGATGCCAATCGGTGAACTTCTAGCAAATTTTTCAGTTGGTTTGTACATTCCTTCAACTTGGCTTTAAGCTGGGGTGATCTGTGCTTTTGCCATTCTCTTCGGGCTCTTCTTTTTTCAGATAAAAGCTGTTGCACATCGGCTGAAAAAATTTTGTTGTATTTTGTCTGACGATAGTAGGAAGAAGCATGATCAACGGCTTTTTTTATGTTCTCATTAAGGCTGCTCAGACAATCATCGATGTCTTCGGGAGTTTTTAACGGTTGATTTTCCGAGCAGTGGGTGCTGACAAATTTTTTGTATTTTAACCAATTAACTCTTTTAAATGAAAAAATATCACTTGTTGGTAATTGATGAGGACTAAAAATAGTGATTATAGTGGGAGAGTGGTCTGAAGATAAATCCAACGAGGCTTGAGCTTCGGTAAGTTCCGGGGATATACCTTTTGTTACGCCAAAATCAATAACGTCTGGAATTTTATTGGCCAATACGTCGGTTGTCCAGATGAAATAACGTTAAGTCCCATTTCAGATACGGAATCAAACAAAACACGACCCCTGGGACTTATTAGGCGAGAGCCCCAGTACGTATGCTTTGCGTTATAGTCTCCAGCAGCTATGAAGCGGGGACCTAAAGATTTGTAAAAACTGTTGAACTGATCCTTTGTTATGGAGAACCTGGGTGGACAATACACTGACGAAATAACTAAGCCATGGAAAAATTCATCAACGCAAATGTTTGTTGCTTGTATATAACATTCGGAGAGACCACCCATCCATTGATGTTTGATTTTTGATTTTATTATTATAGCCGAGCCACCACATGATCTATCTCTGGGATCCTTTGAATCGTAATAAGAATAGCCTCTAATTTTGAAATTACTTCTAGATGTCATATGCGTCTCAGAAATCAACATGACATCAATTTTTTGGTTTATTAAAAAATATTCGAGTTCATTTTTGTGTTGGCGGATGCCGTTAGCGTTCCAGAAACAAACCCTGAGGCAGTTCATGGTCTTTTAAGCATGGCCTGCAGAAGAGCAGACTGCATTTTTTGCATTTCTTGCATCATGCCAGCCATTTGCGTCATGAACTGCGTAAATTGTTTAACCATATTGTCAATTACAGCTTCGAGGCGGCTAAAACTGGACTCGGTTGGTTCATTTGTTGGCATCTCTTGTTGTGTTGTAGGCTGGGTAGGCTTACGTGTATTGGGCTGGTTAGACTTTAATGCGTTGGCATAGGAAACTTGACTTGTAGTTGGTTGTGCTAATGGAGGCATGTTTGTAGTTGGTATATTTAAAGGCTGGGGAGTTGCAGGAACCACTTTCGGCTTATATAAACGTTTAACTGAATCAAAAACGGGGCAACCTCTATAGTTGGCCGTGTGGTTACCTCCGCAATTGCTGCATTTCTTTACCCGAGGATCATCTTTTGGCTTTTCGCACTTAGTCGTAGCATGCAGGTCACCACACACAACACAAACAGAAGGCAACTTGCAATAAGCCTTGGTGTGACCATATTCCTGGCAGTTTAAGCACTGTACGGGCCCAGATCGCTTATGTGGCGCTTCAACTACAACTCTTCGGTGCAAAATATATTTTAAGTCATAAATAGGGTGAGTCTCATTCTTTTTTAAACTAACATCACCAGGCTCAAGCTCCACTCGAAATATTGGTTGGGGATACCTTTCTCTGTTTCTAATGTTTGATACAAACTTGGCTTTAAAGCCTTTGCTGCACAAACTGGCCTTAATCTCCTCTGGGTCAACATTTGAATCAATACCTTTAATAACAACCTGTAGACCTTTTGCGTTCTTAAGTTGGTAGGTGTAGAAGCTTTTCTTATGTTTTTCAAGTTCGGAAACCGTAGTGCGGTAAGCGTTCTCGTGATTCACTTGAATTTTAGTTTCAAAAATGCTACCACGCTTTATGTTCGAAACATAAAAGTTGTTTTCGCCTATTAACTCAACTAAAAACTTTATGAGATCATTTGAGTTTTTCTCTCTCAAATATATTGGGGGAGGCTTAAATGGCTTTCTTTCGGGTAATGGGGCATCATTTTCCTCCTGCAAAATGGCAAAACGATTTTGCGATGAGGTCGGCTTTTCTTCATCTTTCAATATTTTTGCTGCGTTTGTAACTTCTGCCGATTTGGGGCTTCTTCCCCTCTTAAGAACTGTTATATAACGGTCCAATCCTACCTGGACCTTTGGAACTTGTGAAGAAAGTGGACTGTGACCACCTTTAGCAACTGTAGGTTCAATTTCTAAATTTAATAAGGAAGACCGCAATGAGGATGGTACCTCGGTATTTTTTTTATAATTTTTAAAAAGAGATTGGGCTAAATTTGTCCCTTGTTCAAAACACTTATTTAAATTTGGTGCACTTGCACTTAAATTGTTTGTATTTATTTTTGGTTTCTCACTCAAATAGTTTTTATTGTATTCAGGGTCTCTAATGTTTTCATTGCTCACGCTTGTTGAGCTTAACACAATATAAGCATTTCTGCTATTAGGCCCACTGTCACGACGATTACTGTAACTCATTTACCGTTTGCTTTTTTTATTAAGTTTGTTTTGTTTTTTTTACTTATGTATACAATATGTATGTATATAATAAAAATTGTTTGCCACCTATTACAAATATTCGCTCTTATTAACACTCGCGTAACACGTCCGCACACAACGAGTTTAAGATCACGACAAAATATGACATGTGTTTATTAATTTTTTAATTTGACAAGATTTTTTTAACGTACCTACTAAGATTTGAAAGTTTTTAAATTATTCGATTAACACATTAAAATACGTTGAAGATAAATTTTAGATTAAAAAAATGTAAACGTGTTTAAACTTTTGTTAAAATACAAATTTTTGCTTTTTCTTTTGTTAAAATAAAAAATCAGGGTGTTTTTTTTTTAATCCGTATTTTAATATTTTTATACGGGTCATATTAACTTGCCACACATTAAGTTCTACGTAGTCTTTCATGCATTTATCAACTTAATCGAGCTTGAAACCTATGGTCGTGCAACGGTCCATAACATTGGCAATTTTAACAGTAAAATTATGGCCAACCAATTCACGCAACACAGGAAAGATTTTGTCTTACGAATTAGGAATGCCGAAACAGAGAAAAAATATATATTTTAATGTTAAAAAAGGTGTTCTTAAAATTGAAACTTACTATCCCTTGTGGTGTTTATGTATTTAATTCACGGCAAACACCCAAAAGATTACGGGCTGAAGGGCATATCTTTTTAATTGCGAGCTTCTCTTAGTTCTACGTTAGCTCTTACAACATATTCAGGCAACTTATCGGTTATTGTGGGGTTTATGCGTTTGCACAGATTAATATACCGACGCACTAGGTTCATATCGAGAGCTTTAACTCAAGTGGGTGGTTGTTTGGAATGACTGTGCACATATGTAGGTGTTTTGCTAAACGTAAATCATTTTCACTATCCAGGTTTGTCTTGTATAAGCCACAAAAGATCGAAACGTGACAGTAAAGGTACCTTTACACGGTAATACATATATTACGATATGTCAAAAAATGTTGTGGGATAATACAAAATTTCATCATGTAAAAGCATAATGTATTGGGTAGGAGAGAATACGGATGCAAAATTTGACAAGTGTTCGGTAAATGTTTATTTTCTAAACCATTTTAGAAACTTGTGTATTCTCATCACATCAGAGGTGTGAAAGATTGGCAGCACTTACAGCATCTAATGAAGGTGGCTACACTTAATGAAACAATACACAAACAATCAAAATAAAAGCAGATTTTTTTCATGTTGTTTTTGTTAATATTGTCGAACCTTAACCATATGGCGTTACCCCAAAAGGAAAGTGGCAGGAAACAACCGATTTTGATTTTACCAACCTTATCCGTGTAAACATGAAAAATAGTTAGAACAGATTTTTATTCCCTTTTTTTAAACACGGAGAGAATTTCATAATATTTTGATGCTACAAAATCTAATTACTTTGTATTACCGTGTAAAGGTACCTTAAAGCAGCTGGCAGCTGAAGCACTAAGGTACAAACTAGTAGATTTTGTTCGGTCCTAAGAGATTCGGCCTTATTTTTACCATTATTAATGTGTGCTGCATTCATGGTGGTCAGCAGTTAACAGGTATTAATGCGGGTTGTTCAAAAAACATTTTAGCTTAAAAATAAATTAATTTTTTTTATTTTAATCTTATTATTTAGAAATTCTATTTTTCATCTCCGTGAAGATAACAAAGTAGACCAACAAACTAATTTTTTGTTCACTCAATTCACAGAGAGTAACACAAATTCTCCCTCATACAGACTATTTGCAGGCAAAATAATGAGTATATTTTATTTGCAGAAGTAGTACCAAGTTAAAAAATATTGTGCCCATATAATTTTAAATAACTTTTGCTAACACTTTAGAGTGAATGGTATTTACTTCTTCTTTTTAACCTATGGGAGAGGATTTTAAAAGTTAACAAACTACTCAATAGTTAACAAAGTGTGTTAGTAATATAAAAATCAATTTTGAATATTGTTGATACAGAAACATAACAAAATCTTTATTTTTCTGGAACGCAAACGGCATCCGCCAACACAAAAACGAGCTCGAATATTTTTTAATACACCATAAAATTGACGTCATGTTGATTTCCGAGACTCATATGACATCTAGGAGCACTTTTAAAATTAGTGGATACAATTTTTATGACTCAAAAGATCCCAGGGATAGATCCTGTGGGGGCTCTGCTATATTAATCAAATCAAGAATTAAGCACCAATGGTTGGGTGGCCTATCTGAATGTTATATGCAAGCAACAAACGTCTGCATTAATGAGTTTTTCAATAACTTACTTATTTCATCAGTTTATTGTCCACCGAGATTCTCCATAACGAAGGATCAGTACAACAGTTTTTACAAATCTCTAGGTCCCCGCTTCATAGCTGCTGGAGACTATAACGCCAAGCACACGTACTGGGGCTCCCGACTAATTAGTCCCAGAGGTCGTGTCTTGTATGATGCCGTGTCTGAAATGGGACTTTATGTTATTTCAACTGGACAACCAACCTACTGGCCAACAGACCACAATAAAATTCCAGACGTAATTGATTTTGGCGTAGCAAAAGGTATATCCTCGGAGCTCATTGAGGCTCAAGCCTCCTTGGATTTATCTTCTGACCACTCACCCACAATAATAACTATTTGCAGTCCTCACCAAATGGCAACTAGTGAGTTTTTCTTATCAAAAAGAATAAATTGGTTGAAATATAAAAAATATATTAGTACCCACTGCGCGGAAAACCAACCGCTAAAAACTCCTGGAGACATAGATGATTGTCTGAGCGTCCTAAATGAAAACATCAAAAAAGCCGTTGAACATGCGTCTTCTACCTACCGCCAGGCTAGGTACAACAAAATTTTCTCTGTCGATGTGGAAAAGCTTGTATCTGAAAAAAAAAGAGCCCGCAGGGAATGGCAAAAACATAGATCGCCCCAACTTAAAACTAGGCTGAAAGAATGTACAACCCAACTAAAAAGCTTGTTGGAGGCTCACAGAATGGCATCACTGAAAGAGTACCTGGAAGGTCTAGACGCGACTCCTCAGACAAATTATTCCTTATGGCGATCAGCCAGACGTCTTAAAAGACCTGTTATCGCAAAACCACCACTGCGCAATCTGAGAGGATCCTGGGCTAGAAATGACGAAGAAAAATGCGATCTGTTCGCAAATCACTTCAAAAACGTATTCACTCCCAATACATGCACTGACGTGAGGGAATTACCGCCTGTTGTTGCCAGACGTCCTTTAGAAATACGTTTCCGATTTGCAGATGTTGTAGAGGCTATCGCTAACCTAAATGGTAAAAAAGCTCCTGGCGTAGATAAAATAAGCAACAAAATGCTCATAGAGCTGCCTCTTACTGCTAAAAGAATCATTCTTTTTACTTTTAACGCGATAATTCGGCTTGAACATTTTCCGCCTATATGGAAAGTTGCCTTAGTAAAGATGATTCCTAAGCCTGGCAAAGATCCCTCGAAGGTAGAATCTTATAGGCCCATAAGTTTGTTACCCACAATGTCAAAATTGTTCGAAAAACTGTTAAAAAACAAGCTAAATCCGATCCTGAATGACAACAACTGCATTCCAAATCACCAATTCGGCTTTAGAAGTC
This sequence comes from Melanophora roralis, assembly GCA_963583895.1. NCBI lineage: Eukaryota > Metazoa > Arthropoda > Insecta > Diptera > Rhinophoridae > Melanophora > Melanophora roralis. The sequence goes on along the minus strand of OY757189.1, from coordinate 57,995,516 downwards.
AACATAGTACCATCGAACAAACTCACAGGTTGGTACAGGTTATAAGAAAAGCCTTTGAGGAAAAGAAGTACTGCTCCGGGCTTTTTATCGATGTCTCACAAGCTTTCGACAAAGTATGGCATGAAGGCCTTTTAAACAAACTAAAGCTCAACCTTCCAGATAATATTTTCAACCTTTTAGAAAAATACATAACAGGCCGACAATTTATGATCAAAGAGGGAAACCAAATAAGTTGTTCCCAACCAATAGAGGCTGGTGTCCCTCAAGGAAGTATACTAGGCCCAATTTTGTACTTGCTTTACACGGCAGATATGCCAACAAACAGTTTTACGCACACGTCTACATTTGCTGACGATACCGCTTTTCTCAGTACTCATAAAGACCCTAAAGAGGCTTCAAACCAACTGCAGCAACACGTAACCCAAGTTGAGAAATGGGCAAAGTTATGGGGAATTAAGATAAATGAACAAAAATGCACTCACGTAACTTTTACCTTACGCAAAGAAACGTGCCCTCCAATCACTATCAACAACCATAATGTGCCTCAACGATCTGAGACAAAATATCTTGGTATTCACCTAGATCGCCGCCTTACATGGAAGCCTCATATAGATGCAAAGCTGACTCAAATGAAACTTAAAGCTGCTCAAATCCACTGGCTAATTGGTAGAAACTCTGTGCTACATCTTGATTGTAAGCTTCTACTCTACAACTCGATTTTAAAACCAATTTGGTGCTACGGGATACAACTATGGGGCACTGCTTCCGCCTCCAATATAGAAAAGATTCAACGCCGTCAAAACAAAATTCTAAGAATGATAACTGGTGCTCCTTGGTATATAAAAAACAGCAACATCCACAAGGATCTTGAAGTTCCACTTGTAAAATGCGAAATCCTGAAATATGTGGACAAGTATTTAAATAAGCTGGAATCACATCCAAATCCGCTTGCTCGAAGCATCCTGCAACATAGTGGGCACACCCGCCTAAAAAGAAGGGACACTATTGCTCTTAGATGAATCCTTTGAAATAAGATAATTTTATTGTGAGAACTTAAATTTTAGTCCGGTACTGACTGGACTAGTATTAATTACTTAGTTTTAAGATTTGAATACTTATTGTTAGTTCGCTTAAGCGAAGATTCAATAATAAAATACATGAAAAAAAAAAAAAAAAAAAAAAAAAAAAAAAAAGATATATAGATATTCAAAATATTTGGTAAAATTACAACATATTATTCATGTTATAATGTTTCTCACTTTAGTACTAAAAACAGTATTAAAATGTGATCATACTATATATTAGAATCTGGTTCAATATAAGGAAATTCTGACAATGTTTTGAGACCACCCGGGATAGCAGGATAGGTGGGCTACATTTTGGCACACACCAAATTATCCGCTATAGTTTTTTGTAGAACAAAGTAAAAAAAAACTGTTTTTAAAAATATTCACTCAAACTATGTCTCAGGCTCTAGTCCGAAATTGGGAAATTCTGATAAACTTTTGAAACTTGCCCGTAATAGCAGGATAGGTGGGCTACATTTTGGCATACACCAAATTATCCGCTATAGTTTTTTGTAGAACAAAGTTGACAAAAACTGTTTTCAGAAATATTCACTCAAACTATGTCTGAGGCTCTAGCCCGAAATTGAGAAACTCTGACAAACTTTTGAAACTTGCCCGTAATAGCAGAATAGGTGAACTACATTTTGGCATACACCAAATTATCCGCTATAGTTTTTTGTAGAACAAAGTTGGCAAAAAACTGTTTTCAAAAATATTCACTCAAACTATGTCTGAGGCTCTAGCCCGAAATTGGGGAATTCCGACATAAAGAAATTAATTAATTCAGTAGTTTCATTTTTGAGTGGGGGCAAAAAAAGGGGTAGGGGTAGCCCACCTATCGTGCTATAACGGGCAAGTTTCAAAAGTTTGTCAGAATTTCCCAATTTCGGGCTAGAGCCTCAGACATAGTTTGAGTGAATATTTTTGAAAACAGTTTTTTGTCAACTTTATTCTACAAAAACCTATAGCGGATGATTTGGTATATGCCAAAATGTAGCTTACCTATCCGGCTATCACGGGCAAGTTTTAAAAATTTGTCAGAATTCCCCAATTTCGGGCTAGAGCCTCAGACATAGTTTGAGTGAATATTTTTGAAAACAGTTTTTTGTCAACTTTGTTCTACAAAAAACTATAGCGGATAATTTGGTTTATGCCAAAATTTAGCTCACCTATCCTGCTATCACGGACAAGTTTCAAAAATTTGTCAGAACTTCCCAATTTCGGGCTAGAGCCTTAGACATAGTTTGAGTGAATATTTTTGAAAAGAGTTTTTTGTCAACTTTGTTCTACAAAAAACTATAGCGGATAATTTGGTTTATGCCAAAATTTAGCTCGCCTATTCTGCTATCACGGGCAAGTTTCAAAAGTTTGTCAGAATTTCCCAATTTCGGGCTAGGGCCTCAGACATAGTTTAAGTGAATAATTTTGAAAACAGTTTTTTGTCAACTTTGTTTTACAAAAAACTATAGCGGATAATTTGTTGTACGCCAAAATGTAGCCGACCTACCCTGTTGTCACGGGGCAGTTTCAAAAGTTCGTCAGAATTTCCCAATTTTAGGCAAGAGCCTCATACAAAGTTTGAGTGTGAGTTTCTCAGTGTTTTTTTAACTTTGTTTTACAAAAAACTATATCAGATAATTTGTTGTATGCCAAAACGTAGCCCACCTATCCTGCTATAGCAGACAAGTTTCAAAACTTTGTCAGAATTTCCCAATTTTTAACCAGATTCTGGTATGTGATATGATTAATTATATGTACTGCGTTTGGTACTTAAGTAATAAATTTTTTTGTTTTATATATATTTTAAAAACATTTTGAATGTACATATATATTTTTTTACAAAATTTATGTTTTGTTAATATTTCTTTATCTACAATATTCAAAATAATTTTTATATTACCAACTTACTTTGTTAACTATTGAATAGTTTGTTAACTTTAAAAATCCTCTCCCATAGGTTTAAAAGAAGAAGGAAATATAATTCACTGTAAAGTTTTAGCACATTTACTAAAAGTATATGAGCACAACATATTTGAGCTTGGTACTACTAATGGCGGAATAAGAAGGTGACCTTGTCCTAACAACAAAAATTTCCTTTAAAAATTTAGTATTTATTTTGTTGATGCTTAATTCCGGCTAAGTTGTCAAAAATGTTGCGATTACACATACACAGTGTATACACACAATTATATAACAGGAAAATTTGCCAAGCTAAGCTTGAAAACATATGGCGGAAAAAAAATATTTTTGCTTACAAAGAAATAAGGACACATATATTTTCATCCACACACATAAACATTTTCTATTAGGTGTTAAGGTATATAATTAAACAAATAATGTATATATATATTATTCAGGGAAAATTTTTTAGCGTTTGAACATTTTAAAGATTCATATTTGAGTTTGACATTTTTATTAAATTTTGATGCTAGTACAGCTTAAACTATTTTAGAGATTTCTTTTCCAAGAAATCTGAAAATGTTGTTTTATATATGTTGATTTGGCTAAAGTTGTTAATACATATTTGTTATTTTCATTATTAGTTTATAAAATACTAGAGACAGACATTCGTTCCGAACGAAGCATTATATATTTTTTAATTTTAAACAATATTTTTAAAAATTGAAAAGATTTCAAACTAAAACAATCTACTTAATTTAAAATACGAAACTTGTTTTATTCAAACAAGTTTTCTGGTTTTTTAATTTTTGTGTAACGAACATCTAAGTTTTATTAAATTTTTGTGTAGTAAACTGTGATGTTGTAGATATTAGTTTGAAGAAAAGATGAAAGATGTCAATTTAACATAAACCTAATTTAAAATGAATACAAAATTTAAAAACGCATCAATTGACCAACAGTTCCAGAATGAATTTTTTGAGAATATGCGGTGCCGTATAAAATATGATTTTCAGGTAAAAATATATATACAATATGAAATAAATTACACTTTTATTATATTACACTTAACGAAACACAAAGCTATTTTTACCATTGCTGTAAGATATGTTTAGTTAAAATTAAAAAAATAAGAAGGTTTTTTTGATATATTTCATTTTTAATCTACCTCAATATATATTTCATTAGTTTTTACTATTCAAACCAATCAAATTGGTAGCACTTTTTTTGTAATGTACAAAAACAATTGGTATTACTTTTTATAAGACAAAATTTTAAGTCTGGCAGCATGCTAGAGAGAAAAAATCTGCAAAAAAGTAAATAATTCTCTTTTTTCTGCACAGTGAGTAATTTGCTCTCTCTTGGTTGAGTGAAAAAATTTAGTTTGCCAGCTCTACTTTGTTATTTTTTCACCCGCCTATTTTTCTGTGTTTATTGGCGTCCATATTGATTATCACGAAGCAAAATGTAGGTGCTGCCAAGGCGAATCAATATAAGGTGCACTAAGTCGTACAGCTGATCGCAGTCGGTTGTCAAGTTTGTTTAATATTTGCTTCTATGTATTATTAACCATTGCAACAACTATAATTTCAAATAAACAAAACAGTTATGTAACCCAAATATTTTCAGAAAGGAAATAAAAAGGTTGCTGTTAAAACATCAAGGAGACAAGACAAGATTTTGTTGTCATTGCGGTTGCCTGAAAAAGGCAAATGCTGAAATATGCATTTGTAAAAACTGTGATTACTATATTTGCGCTAATTGCAAAATTTTTAAATAAAATATTTTATCGTTTTAATTTATTTGAACTTTCGTAACAAAAACCAAAAATATTTTATAAAATAACTGTGATATTTTTTTCTATTATAGTTTTAGTACATGGTATGCATTCCTACTGGGGATGCCAGCCATATAAAATAATTGGCAAAGCACAGTGCATAGTACCTCCTGGGTTGTGTGGAAACCTATATAAAACATTATATATGAAATAAATTACAATTTTATTAAGTCATCATTAACAAAACACTAAGTTATTTTTCCTATTGCAGTAAGGTATCCAATATTATTCTACAAGATAATTTTATGTAAAAATTAAAATAAACGTAAAGATATTAAGAGATTTTTGTGAAATAATTAATTTTATTCTGTCTTACTAGGTATTTCTTTGGTTTATACATTAAAATTAATAATAACGGCAACTCTGCCAAAATTAAAAGTTTTTTTTTGAAATAATAAATTTTTATTCTGTCTTACTATCACGGCATTGAGACTATGTTACTTGTAACACGTTACTGGTACATGTTACAAATTTTTGAGGGCGAAGGAAGTAGAGAAGGCAAAGACGTTACAAAAGTAACATGATTTCTGTTTTTCATATTACTTTTTGACGTTTCTCTTTTTTTTCTATGTTTCTTTATTCTCTTTCGTATATGCCATGGTATAATTACCTTTAAGGTAATTGTACAAGTTAACACAAACATACATGCATGAGCCAAATGCATGTGCAATAAATTCTGCTGACGTTGCACACGCGCCGTCTGAGGGAAATTCAACACCGGATCATATTTCGTCTGGATAAGCGCAACGTGGGAATGGAATGTGAATAACTTAGGAATAAAATTAATTATAAAGAATTGTATTTGATATAATTAAGTTAGTCTTATTTGGGTGGCGAGGCGAACTAAACGTTAAATAAAACTTATAAAAAATATTTGTGTGTTTGTTTAATAAAGTGGACAGTGGTAGTCCACTATAAAATAATTTTTTTGGTGAAAAGTAAAAGGAAGAATTTAACTGGCGCCCGAGCAGGGACCGGGCTGTTTAAATAAAAAAAAAAGGAAAGAAAAAAAACCCTTGTGAATTTTGAAACAAAATTTTTAAACAAAAAACAGTGAAATTTTTTTGACAAATTTTCTAAATAAAAAAAAAGGAAAGAAAAAAACCCTTGTGAATTTTGAAACAAAATTTTTAAACAAAAAACAGTGAAATTTTTTTGACAAATTTTCTAAATAAAAAAAGGGAAAAGAAAAAAACCCTTGTGAATTTTGAAACAAAATTTTTAAACAAAAAACAGTGAATTTTTTTGACAAATTTTCTAAATTAAAAAAAAGGGGGAAAGGAAAAAACCCTTGTGAATTTTAAACAAAAAACAGTGAATTTTTTTGACAAATTTTTTAAAAAAGAAAAGGGAAAAACCCCTGTGAATTTTTAGATAAAAAGCTCCTGCCAATTTTTGAATTAAAATACTGTGACAAAATATTCTGTGAGCTATTCCAAAAAAAAGCTAAAGATAAAATAGAAAACAAAATACTGTGAAAAGAATAATAAAATTAAGATCAACCCAAATTCCTAAGGGTATACCAAAAGTGTGACTACATATAAAATTTTTCTTTTTGTTGTTTAACCGCGTTAAACCGGTCGCGCAAAAAAATTAAAGGGAACTTTTATCTGCTCCCCACATAATTAAATCTTCTATGCACCTCTTCAGATCCTCTATAATACCACTGTAAGTATGGAAACCTTGCAAAGTAAAGTAACTGAATTAACAGGCGCTCTAAATGCGGTCCTTACCCAATTAAAGACCCTTGATCAAAGAACCCAAAGATTGGAAAATAGGCCTGAAATTTCTCCAACTGTCAGGGAAGAGGGACCCTCATCTTGTCCCCCTCCACTGCGCGCCCCGGCAACAGAGGCGGAATTGAATGAAATCGGAAAGTTGCCCGACTGTGTAAAAGATCTTCAGCCTTTCGAAGGCGATCCTACGCAATATGTATCCTGGATACATAGCGTAGAAAGTATTCTAAAGGATTACGAAATAGTGCGACATAAGCCTATATATAGAGCCATAATTCAGGCGATACGCCGAAAATGTAGAGGAAGTGCCGACGCAGCTCTTACCTCCTACAACATTTTTGACGACGACTGGTCGCTAATCAAAAATTGCCTCTCTCTGCATTATGCAGACAAGCGCGATGTTCGAACTCTCGAGCATCAACTGACTCAATTGGCCCAAAAATCAATGACTGTAGATGAGTTTTATGCCAAGGTGAACCACCAATTCTCTCTAATTATTAACAAGTTAAAAACGGAAAGCTATTCCGCGGAGACCACTGACGTCCTGATTGAAACATACAGGAATAGGGTCTTAGAGGTTTTCGTTAGGGGACTAAATGGCGAACTTTCGAAAATGATCATGCTCATGAAGCCGAAAACCCTCCCAGAAGCGTATTCGCAATGCATAGAATTAAGAAATACCAACTATAGAAGCCAGGTTAACCTACACCCGACTAATTTTCAAAATAGAATTCAGGTCCCAATTGGTTTTGCTTCCTCTGACCCAAATAAGACTCAACAAAACAAGAATTCTTTCGGAAAATTTGTACAAAGAAACCGCTACCAACCCCACATTAATCCTTTTGTCAATAGACAATATGGTCCACAGCGACCTATACAGCAGTCCGGTCCCGATAAACCAGAACCCATGGACATAGATCGCAGCACACAATTCAGGAGTAAGGCTAACCATGCATGGAATAACAAAAGGCGGGCCTTTTCAGAACAAGTGCGCTCTGGATCAGCCCAACGTCCCATTAAGCAACAGAGGATGTTCCACATAACGCAAGAGCCGGAGGCAGACGATAATAGAAATATTCAAGCAGTCGATGAAGAAGTAAATTTTATGACTCAGGCCTCTCCGGCATACCATACATAAGCTACAAGTTACAGGATGGCTCGACCTTAAAATTTCTCATAGATACCGGGGCCACAAAAAACTTCGTCGAGCCAGCCCTATGCCCCATCTCAACTAAGTTAGAGAAACCATTCTCTGTCCGCACTGCAGCGGGAAGTATACAAATTAATAAAAAAATAAATGGAAAATTTTTTGCACCATTTGGCAATAATACGACAGTTACTTTCTATGTATTACCGGGTTTCACAGCTTTTAACGGTATAATAGGTGATGATACCCTGCGTGAGCTCAAAGCTATAATCGACCACAAAAATAACCTTCTAACAATCAGTCCGGGAATCAGCATTCCCTTCAAAATTCAGGAAGTAAATGGATTGAATAGAGTTTCCTTAGTAAAGAATTCTTTAAATAAACTAATCACCGAATTTAAGCACATATTTGGCCCAATAGACCACGAACAGGCGATAAAGACCTCAATTAGGGCTGAGATTCGGTGCACCACCGACGAGCCGATATACTCAAAACAATATCCTTACCCGGCTTGTATGCGCTTAGAGGTAGATAGGCAGATAGAGGAACTTTTAGAAAATCATATAATCCAACCATCCAGGAGTCCTTACAATTCCCCCATCTGGGTGGTTCCGAAAAAACCAAAACCCAATGGGGAAAAGCAATATAGGATGGTGGTAGACTTCAAGAGACTAAATGCTGTCACCATACCTGATACTTATCCTATCCCCGATATCAACTCAACACTAGCAAGCCTCGGAAAGGCAAAATATTTTACAACCCTCGATCTCACTTCAGGATTTCACCAAATTCCCATGCACCCCAAAGACGTTCCAAAAACAGCTTTCTCGACAATGAACGGCAAGTACGAATTTCTGAGGCTACCATTCGGCCTACGTAATGCACCTGCCATATTTCAGCGAATGGTCGATGACGTTCTGCGTGGCTGTATAGGAAGAATATGCTACGTATACATAGATGACATAATCGTCTATGGAAGCACTCCTGAAGAGCATTTGGATAATCTGAAAAGGGTATTCCAGTGCCTACAAGAATCTCACCTCAGAGTGAATTTGGAAAAAACAGCGTTTATGAGGACCGAAGTCGAATTTCTCGGATATGTAGTGACAGAAAGAGGTATCTTGCCCGATAGAAAAAAGGTAAAAGCAATCCTTGACATTAAACCTCCCACAACTCTGAAGGAGCTTAAAAGTTTCCTCGGGTTAACCTCATATTACAGAAGGTTTATCAGGGATTTTGCGAAAGTAGCCAAACCACTAACCAACCTTACTCGCGGCGAGATGGCACAAGTGAAAGCCAATCAGTCCAAAAAAGTTAAAATTATTCTCGGGGAAGATGAATTACAAGCATTCAGTGACCTTAAGGAATTACTAACATCATCGGAGGTATTAGCTTTTCCAGACTTCGACAGGCCATTTAATTTAACGACAGATGCATCTAACAGTGCACTAGGTGCCGTACTTTCCCAGGGGGAGATGGGAAAAGACAAACCCATAACCTTTATTTCCCGATCCCTCAACAAAACAGAAGAGTCGTATGCCACAAACGAGAAGGAAATGTTGGCGATAGTCTGGGCGCTGGACAACCTACGTTCCTACCTATACGGCGCTAAGAAAATACGCATTTTCACTGATCACCAACCCCTGACCTTCGCCCTTAGTAACAGGAATTATAATGCGAAGCTGAAAAGATGGAAGGCCAGGATAGAGGAATATAACTTTGAACTGGTTTACAAACCTGGAAAATCGAACGTAGTAGCGGACGCCTCATCACGTCTAAAGGTAGACTCAACTGACTCAGTGGAAGCTGAGCAGGGCTCAAGAGCTACATCTATTGATTTTTGTGCCCACATAGCGAATGAATCTTCTACGGACACAGCTAGCGAGGGTAGGATTGAACATGAAGATTCGGATACAATTATAGCTAGTGAAGGTAGAATAGAAACCGGGGACTCAAATACGGTAACGGCTAGCGAAGGCACCGTACACAGTGCCGAACAGGATAGCACAGATTTAATTCCACACGTCGAAGCCCCAATTAATGTTTTTCGCAACCAGATTATAATTCGACCATTTAAATCGGATATGGTGGCACATCTCAATCCCCATGCTGGCTATGAACGTCACGTGGTATCATTGGAAGAGATCAACAAAGAAAATCTCACTCGAGTCCTTAGGGAAAAACTCAGGCCTGATGTCCTCAATGGAATTAAAATCCCTGAAGAATATTTATGGCTACTACAGCAGGTTTATTTAGAACATTTTTCGCGCTATAAGCTACGAGTCACTCAAAGATTCGTGGAAGATGTGACCTGCCCAAATAGAGTATGTTCCTTGATAGAGGAGGAGCATAAAAGGGCACATAGAAATGAAAACGAAAATAAGTTACAACTCTTGGAAAAATACTATTTTCCTAAAATGAATAACCTTGTTAGAAGGTATACGAAAAATTGTGAAATTTGCAAAGCTAACAAGTACGATCGACACCCCCCAGTGCCTAAGCTCCAGGAGACACCGATTCCTTCTTATCCTTGTGAAATATTGCATATGGACATGTTTGTACTCCAAAATGAGTATTTTATAAGCGTTTTAGACAAATTTTCAAAATTCGGGAAACTTTTCCCTCTTAGGAACAGATCAGCCTTGCAAGTAAGGGAAAGAATAGTCGAAGTCCTTAGTTATTTTTCAACACCACGTATTCTTGTAACTGACAATGAACGTGGTTTCATAAGTCCAATCGTGATGAATGTAATTCGGCAATTCGGTGTCAGGGTATATTTAACTCCAGTAGGCCGTAGCGAGGTAAATGGGCAAGTGGAACGATTCCACTCAACCTTGTTAGAAATTTATCGATGTTTAAAGGCTGAATATAAGGACTTGGGAGTTCGGGAATTGATAGTAATTGCGACCGATCGATATAACAATACCGTACACTCAGTCACTAACAGGAAACCGGTTGACATTTTTTTTAACAGGTCCCAGAGAATTAATTACCAAAATGTACAGAATTTTCGTAGGAAGTTAAACAGGGAAGTCAAAAAATCTATAAGGGAAAAACAAAGGGCCACCCTGGAGCGGCACAATACCAGGCGCCGGGTGACACCAAAAGAATATAAGGCGGGCGACATCGTTTATGTTAGGAACAAGCAGATTAAAGCGAAACATCGACCACTTTATAAAAAAGCGGTCGTTAATAAGAACAATCGGGTCACAGTGCAAATGAGCACTGGAAGAAAGATTCACAAGACCCACATTAGAAATTGATAGCTTCCCTAGTGCGATTTCTCTTCTTTGGGACAACGGTCTGTTCCAGTGATGTCCTCACAGTAACGGGTCGTAGTAGATCTTCGTACCATGAGTAGGTTTCTTTCAATTAAACCATCAACGATTGAGACTAAAAGGGATCAATACGAAATCTACAGTCCATACAAAGAATGTAACAAATGGGCCCAGAATTTCAGTGGAAACCGCATATTCGCGGAGGGGTTCAATTCCCCATGGGTACCATGAGAGTAAAGAAATCGTATTGGTGGAAAAGCCTCAAAATATTTGAAAATGAAAAAGGCATAAACGGGAAACTGTTAAATATTAAGTATAAATATGCCTTAGAAAAGAAAATTTATTGCAAAATTTTAAAATGCCAATGGAAAGATAATTTAATGTACGTACGTACTTATAAAAAGGCATTAAATGTTTGAATTGAAAATATTGGAAGTATAGGCGAAAATATGCCTTCAATATTTAAGTAACGGAAGTATAAAATTGGAAAGGAAAAGCTTAAGCATAAATATATGTGTAAAAATAATTGAATTACTCCCAGGAAAAAAGGCATTGTAATGAATCAAATCTATTTCAGAGCAAGGGTGATCCATGCCGGTTGGGAAATGCAAAAGAGGTCCATGGCTTAAGAGACTATCGTTTGTCACTGAACAGATGGCAGACAATCACACCTTACTCAAATGAAATAAAAAAAAATAAATAATTTATAAAATTCCTTTATTTTTTTTAAGAAAAGAAGGAAAAATATGGCCTTCAGCCACAAAATTGCGCAAAAAGAAAAAATTATAAAAAAAAAAAAAAAAAATGAGAAAAATTAGGTACCTAACATAAGAATAATAAAGCATAAAACCTGGCCAGGACTAACTAATAATAAGAAGAAAAATGGTTAAAATAAAAGAGAAATTAAATCCGTAGAAATACAAAGAATCATGTAGAAAAAAACACTAACTTAGAATAAGGAATTTCTGTAACAAAAATTAGCCACACTAACCTACAAAGTAGAAGTAACAATTATTGTAGATTAAGGCATGAACATAACTAACATACTAATAAGCCACTAAAACACTAACGGTAGAATTAGGAAAAACAAAGTTTTATCATTCCAGTCTCACGTGGGTCGCTGTCGTAGCCGGTTTGCGGATATTCGAGTACCACTCCCCTCTGGTTACATTTAAGTATGGCAAAGCTTGGCTAGTGGATGGACACTTCAACCTGGTACACATCATCAACCTACAAGAGTACGAACGCTTGTTGGGCCAAACACTGGAAATGTTGAACAAAACCATTGTCGATGATAAAGAAAGGATGGTAATTGATTTTCACGTTAACACAATTTCATCCCAGCTAGAAATGCTCACGAGTAATCATGGAAAACGTAAACGTTCCATCAACTGGATTGGTTCCGCCTGGAAATGGCTAGCGGGAAGTCCAGATGCGGCTGATTGGGATAAGGTGCTTAAGTCCGAGCAAAGCATTGTCGAAAATAATAACCATCAATTCATGATAAACGAACGGCTATTCAAAACCTCACAAGAAGCAATATCCAAGGTGAATAAAATGTTGGCAGGGTTCTCCAATGAAATTAAGGCAACGAATTCTGAGAAAGTCACAACCCAAATCTTACGTCAGATAACGATTATAAAAGAGGAAGTAAATGAGATCGTAAGGGCGTGCCAAATGGCCAAAGGCGGCTTAGTGAATTCTAATGTGCTCGACAGAGGCGAAATCCATCGTATAGTTGACGAAATCACCACGCTTCCTTATGCCAACGAGTTGGAGGCAGCTGAGTATGCAAAACCTAAGGTTCTCTCAAACGGGACAACACTTCTCTATGTCCTGTCCTTGCCTAAGGTAAGAAAGGTTGAGTACAACTACTTAATCGTCAAGCCAGCAGTACGAAATGGAAAGAAAATCAACTTGCCCTACAACACGCTAATGGTCAACGAGCATGAAACCTTCGGAGTACTTCAGCCATGTCTTCGAATTAACGACAACACAGTATGCGAAGGAAAAAGCCTGAAGAGACTTTCAGAACAAGACTGTGTTCCAACATTGATTAAAGGCGGTGAAGCAACATGCACCTACGAATCCTGCGATGACGAAATCATCGAACTCGTGATGGAAGATACAATCTTCATCTCCAATTTTGAGGGTAATTTATACGGTAATAACTTCACTAAATTGCTTTCAGGAACTTATGTTATACGCCTAAACAACGAAGAGGTACGAATAAAAAACGACACCTACTCCAGTCATAGCGAGACCAAGGTACAGATTTTACCACAGGTAGTAACAACTATTGCCAAGGAAAAACGGCTTTTGGATCTTGGTTACCTACACAACATCAGCTTGCATAATATAGAGAGATTGGAGAATCTGGCCATTGGGCATCGTTTCTCTCTGGCAGCCGATACCACAATTTTTTTTGTATTGTCATTATTAGGGTATATTTGTTGGAAGGCCCTATACTCTAAGCGAACTTTTCCCCCCATTCGAGGTGTCACAAATCCAACCCAAGAAACTGCAATCTGCGGGACGCAGATTTTTGGCGAGGGAGGAGTTAACACAAACATACATGCATGAGCCAAATGCATGTGCAATAAATTCTGCTGACGTTGCACACGCGCCGTCTGAGGGAAATTCAACACCGGATCATATTTCGTCTGGATAAGCGCAACGTGGGAATGGAATGTGAATAACTTAGGAATAAAATTAATTATAAAGAATTGTATTTGATATAATTAAGTTAGTCTTATTTGGGTGGCGAGGCGAACTAAACGTTAAATAAAACTTATAAAAAATATTTGTGTGTTTGTTTAATAAAGTGGACAGTGGTAGTCCACTATAAAATAATTTTTTTGGTGAAAAGTAAAAGGAAGAATTTAACTTACATTATAATTAAGGTACATAGTTGTACCATGGTCAAAACGTTCAAGAAGAAGAATAAACAACGAAACCAAAACAAAAAATAAAAAAGACACAAGTTTGTAGTAAAATAATGCAAATTCTTGAAGTTTTTGAAAGTTATTTTAAAACGAAAGAAGAAAAGAGTCCTGTTACAAGAAACAAAGTCTGAATGCCGTGTATGTATTTCTTTGGTTGATACATTAAAATTAATAAGAATGGCAGCTCTGCCTTTGTAAAATACAAAATGAATTGGTATTACTTTTTTAAAGGCAAAATATTATGTCTGGCAGCATGTTGAAAAAAGAGAAAAAAAATCTGCAATTTTCTCTCTCTCTTGAGTGAGTGAAAAATTTAGTTTGCCAGCTCTACTTTGTTATTTTCTCACGCGCAGTACTTACTGACATAACTGTAAAAAGTGGTACTTTGTTACATTGAAATATAATTGGCGGTAAGATATGTTACACTCTTGCCAGTTATTTGTGCAACATGTTCAGAAAGGAAGACGATAACTGTTTTCACTTTTGCATGTATTTTTAGAATGGAGCATAAACCCGCTCGAATGGTAGCATTAATGTAACATTTTTGCCAGAATGGAAAATTGAAATTGAAAAAAATAAATTTAATTTTTATAGTTATACTATTTAAAAAAAAATTAAATGCACTATTGTTCTTTTCAAATATTGAAATTACGTTTTTAAAATTAGGTTGAAACAAGGACAGACAGACAACTAGTCTAAGTTAAAAGCAAATAGTATATTTTAACTACCCACTGGTTTTTTATCTCTAGGGATGTAATGTAATAATATACAAGTATTATTTTTTTGAAACTTCGTTTCTGTACTTGTTTTAGTTCATCACCTGGAACCCAGTCCTTTAGTTCAATATTCAATAAATTTAAGGCTGACAGCATTGAATTACAGGTCGTAACTTTCAATTTGTTTGCCAATTTTGTTTTCGACAGCCCTGACTTAGAAACAGTTCCTTCAGCACATGCGCTGCTGTGGGGTAATGTAAAAATATACGCAACTAATTTATACAAATTTGGGCACAATGGCTCGTTTAAATCATTTTTTAAACAACCCACTGTATGCCAAAAGCCTTAGGCATTTTAATTTCAAAAAACTATGTCATGCGATGTTTGGGAATAAAACAAATATTCACATATGTATGCGCATATGCAAATAATAGAATTTGTTTAACTTTCGTAGATAAAAAAGGGACAAAAGTGGCAAAAATTTAAAAAAGTGGCAAAATAGTGTCAGAATAAAGAGTTCGCACAAAAAGGCACAGGCCCTTGAAAAGGTTGCAAAATGCAACTTTAGTCGACGAACGGCCACTCTGATGTCGAGCTGTCGCCAGAAACGTCGACCAGGGGCCGTGCCTAGCAATTAGCCATCAGCCGGTCGTGCCTTAGGCGACTTTTTAAAAAAAAACGTGCGCATGTTTCCGTGCAAAACTTAGTCCGAGGACCAGCTGCTGCCTGTCGACCGCCAAACGCATCGCAAACAACATCGGATGACTTTTTTGGCCCACCTTGTATTAATGAGCATAGTAGATGTTATGGTATAAGGTGAAGTTAGTTATGTTATTAAGTATTAACTACGCTATTTAAGGCGCTTTTGATATAAAATGTTAAAGGAGAGATAACGCGTTTCTTTGATGCCTTATGGTGTTTTGCTTTCAGGCAAAAATGTTACATTAATGCTACCATTCGAGCGGGGTTATGTTGCATTCTAAAAATACATGCAAGAGTGAAAACAGTAATCGTGTTCCTAAAATGTTGCAAAAATAACTGGCAAAAGTGTATCAAATCTTACCCCCAATTATATTTCAGTGTAACCAGGTACCATTTTTTTACAGCTGTGTTATGTAAATAAACACTTTTTTATTCAAACGAGTTTTTAACACAGAATGCAGTTTTTATTATTATCAAGAAATTTTTATGTTCCATTGAAACAAAAAAATGGACAATTAGTACTCGTATGTGTGTAAACTGATAAAAATATTACACATACTTATTGCAACATTTTTTTTAGAAAGGAAAATAACATTAAATAGTTTAAATTTTTCCACTTATGTATATGACAACTCCTTTATTATATCGACATAAATAAAAATTTGTTAAATACTTGTTGTTGTATTAATTTGAACAAAGCCAATAGATGACCTAAAAATGTATACCTTAAGTTTACTCTTATTAACCACTGCGACACCATCGGAACCACTTTCTTTACGTAAAGTTACAAAATAGTTCTTTTAAATCAAAAATACAATTTAAATGAGGAGCGCGGCACACTTTCGCAAGAAAAATATTACATTCAGTGGGGAGATTTCACGAAAAAATTGTTGTGTTGGTTAATTACATAAAACTTCTTGTTTAGATTATTATTTGCAGCCAAATTATTACAACGAGTGTGTTTGAAGTTAGCTCCGTTGTTCAACTTTATCTAAGCAAAAAGGTAAACTAACATTAGTCTTACTCATTGTTTGGTAATTAAACAGAGAATAACATTTTTAAGTGCAGTTAACATGTTTTGCTGAAAAATTAAATGTGTAAACTTAACAATTTCGGGAGCATAAATGTAAAATAAAAAATATATAGCAAAAAGTAATTTAATAAAGAAAATATTTTTAGAAATTGTGCTCGAATTACGCCTTTTGGGGCGGAAAGTGAAGGGTTCAGAGATTAATGCACTAAATGCTCCATATTCAGAATATGCACCAGATCTGAGATGAACGATTTTGAAAATTTGTTTTTTTTATGCATATGATGAACATACATAAAAGTTTAAAAAAAACGGCAATTTTTGGAAATTGTGCTCAAATTGCGCCTATTGGGACCAAAGTGATAGGTTCATAGATTTATGCACTTACGGTCCCATATTCAGAACATGTATCAGATCTGAAATCTTTATAAAAAACACTAATTTTTAAAATCGTATATCTCAGATCTGGCAAATATTCTGAATATGAAACATTTAGTGCATAAATATCTGAACCGATCACTTTATTAGTAAATATTTATATTGACATCACTGTTTTGCATTACAATATGATACAACCAGGGTACACGTATATCAGGTAGCCTCAAATAAACAGCTGAGTAACGGTATTTCGTTATATTAATGTCAAATTTTGTTTATGTTTATGTATTTGCTTCCTTTTTTACAACAACTGTAGTATTGTAAGAAAAGCTCAAAAAGAAGAAGAAAGATTTTGTGAGTTTTTGTTATTTGTCTTTGACATTCTTATGACGGTTTTAGTTGTTTTTGTAGAATCGCTCCTACCTGATAAACGTGTACCCTGGATACAACTATAGTTCCAGTAATTACTAGCAACGAGAGAGTAAAAAGAAATATTTTCAAAATTGCTCTCAAAAATATTTAAAATTAAATGATCACTTTTACAGTCAAAACTTGCAAGCAAATGTATTTTGTTATTGTAAACTTATAAAAATTTAAAACTTACATTTTTTTTCAAAGCATAATCACAGAAAGACTGTTTAAATAATTTCCGATAGTAAAATTTTTACTAGTAGAAATTATCAGAAACATTTTTGTTTCTAAACATATTACGCTCTTTTTTGGCTCTCTAGCTGCTAATTTTTTGTGTACGTGAACACTTACTAGTAATAATTATTGAAAATTAGTGATAATTTTCTGTAAATGAACACACCTTTTGTAAATGTAACTAATTTATTGTACGTATTCTGAGTAATAAATAAACTTTCATTACAACAGGTTATGGTCCCAGACACGCATATTTAAACCCGTTTTTTTGTCTCGAAAAATCTAAGTTTAAAAGAATAAAAGTTAATCAAAATGAACACCGCGATTGCACTGTTTCCCAAATTATCAAATAACAACTACCATGTTTGGAAGTTTAATATGGAGTTGCTGCTTTTGGAAAGAAAATTGTGGGACGCTGTGGTAGATGTTCCTCAAGAACGTGATGCAAAATGGTTGGCCCGTGATGGAAAAGCAAGTGCTGTCATTGGCCTAGCTGTGGAAAAGTCGCAGAAGATTTTAATAAAACAGCAAAGGAATTCCGAGATACCTTAAAGAAATATCACGAAAAGGCAAATATGACGAACAAAGTCAGTCTTCTTAGACTTATGTCTTCGAAGAAATTGGTTGGTAGTGAAAGCATGGAGAGTCATATAAATGAATTCTTATCGATCATCGATCGGCTGGACTTAGGTGAAAATCATGAAGAACATAAAACTGTGGCATTTCTGCTAGAAACGCTGCCGGATGACTACAATAATTTGATCTCATCTTTAGAAATGCGTTCGGAAACTGATCTGACAATAGATTTTGTGAAAGAAAAGTTGCTTCATGAGTACAAAAGAAAGTCTGGTTGTGAGCTTGAAAACGAAGCTGCGTTCAAGATAAAAAGTTTGTACCAAAATGTAACTCATGCGGCAAGCCAGGCCATTTAAAAAGAAACTGCACATGCAAAAGAAAAGATGACACCAGCAATCGTGTCAATGTCGTGAAGGATGAAGATGATAATGATGTTTGTTTTGGTGTAATGCAACAAAGATCAATCTCTGATTGGTTTATAGATTCTGCAGCGACAAACCACACGTGTTGTGAAGAGAAATATTTTGACTTTAAACAAGCAAGTGTATAATGTATACATGGCAAATGGTACTAAAGTAAAGGTGTACGGAGTTGGTAACTGCATACTCTATTGTGAGAACCAACAAATTTGTGTTAAAACCGTTTTATACATTCCCGAGTTAGATGGAAATTTGTTATCAGTTCGGCGATTAACTGATATTGGGTTTGAGGTTATGTTTGATTGTAATGCTTGCAAAATTTCTAGAAAAGATAAAATTTATGCCACAGGTTACCTGAAAAATAATTTCTTTGTATTGAAACACTAAAATAAAGCATTTAATGTGTCAGAATGTAAAAAAGACTACATTCATGTTTGGCATTGTAGATTTGGTCACCGAAATATACAAGCCATTAGTGCGTCTGTTTGTAAGGAGTTGGTGCAAGGGATAAAGGTAATAAAATGCAAGTGTTCATCATATTGCGAAATTTTTTTTTAGAGGAAAGTTAGCTCGTAATAAATTTCCAAAAATGTCGAAATCCAAGTCTAAGGATATTTGGGATTTAGTACACTGTGATGTATGTGGCCCGATGCAAACCACAGCACCTGGTGGTAATAGATATTTTTTGACGCTGATTGACGACTATAGTCGATATTGTTCAGTATCCTTTCTTGCTTTAAAGAATATGGCATTTGAGAAGATAAAACAATTTGTTGAACAATGGGAAAACCAATTTGAAAAACGATTGAAAATACTTAGAACCGACCGTGGCGGTGAGTTCGTTAATAAGCACATGTATTATCCACCAGCTCACTGCCCCCTATACTTATACTCCCGAGCAGAATGGAGTCGCAGAGCGGAAAAATAGAAGTTTGATGGAAATGGCTAGAAGCATGTTGTATGAGGCGAATATGAATAATAAATTTTGGGCCGAGGCTGTAAACAGCGCTAACTATATTCAGAATCGTCTTTTATCAGCTACTGTAAATTTAACACCGTTTGAGTTATGGTATGGAAAACGTCCAAAATTGGACCACATTCGTATTTTTAGTACTTTGGCATACGCACAAGCTAACAAACAGAAACGTAAGAAACTAGATGAAGTAGCTGTCAAGTGTAGGTTGGTCGGGTATTGCAGAAGAGTCAAAAGCTTTTCGCTTAGTAAATACTGAAACGAATAAAACCATCATAAACCGTGATGTGAATTTTTGGAATCCGTCAGTGGTGTTAATGAAGGTGGTTCATCTCCCAGCAATGATGCTGATCACATTGATGCAAATCGTACTTTAGTTGTTGGTAGTGCTGGAAATGACAGTGACACTAGCGTAGTTAATGCAGCACCAGTTGAATCGTGTGTTAATGATGGGCTTGAGTTAAATCGCTCTGAACAAATCGAATGTCTTAAAGGTGTTCTGAATGGATCGATAGATGATGGCGGAATCGATCAAATAAGTACAGATGATTTTAATGGATCTAAATCTGTGGAGGAATATCCATCATCGTCTGATTTAGAAGCGTCATCAAATGAGATCGATGTTGCTCCTAGAACGTCTCTTAGAAATAATAAAGGCGTACCTCCCTGAAAACACGAGTACAAAATGTATGAGAAAAACGTTCCAGTAAGTTATGAGGCTGTTCTATCTGCACAGGAAAGCAAATATTGGTTAAAGGCAATGGAAGAGGAAATAGCGGCACTACAAAATAACAATACGTGGAAATTGGTAAGGTTACCAAAAGAAGTCAAAATAACAGGATGCAAATGGGTTTACAAAACTAAAAAATCAGTTGATGGCGAGAAAAAATATAGAGCTAGGTTGGCTACAAAGGGGTTTTCTCAGAAATATCGAGGCAATTACGACGAAGTTTTTGCGACAGTTAAGAAACAAGCTACATTTCGGAGTCTACTGGCGATTGCAAGCTACAAGCAGATGAAAGTACGTCACGTCGACATTAAAACGGCATTCCTCTATGGTGAGCTGGATTCGGAAATATTTATGAAACAACCAGAGGGGAGGGTTACATTACGTTTGGAAAGGAGAATTTCGGTTGTAAATTGAAGCATAGCAATCGGCTCGTTGCTGGAATCTCCGTATCAACAAAGTGTTAATTTATTTGGGATTAAGAAGGGGAAAAACTGAACCCTGCCTGTACGTAAAAGGTGGTGGTAAGTGGATCATTTATGTTCTAATTTATGTTGATGGTGTTGTAGTCGCATCAAAAAATAATGTCGAAATTGATAAATGTTATACGCATTGTAAAAAGCTAATTTGAAATAACCGATTTGGGCGACTTTAAACTTTATTTGGGTGTCGAAGTAATGTTTAAGAATGGATTTTTTTTATCACAAGAAAGATACATCAACAATATTCTAAATAGCTTCAATCTTCAAGATGCGAAGGCATCACCCATACCTATGGATCCTTAATATCTAAAATCAAATTCCGAGAATCTTCTTCAAAACAATAATTTATATCGCAAGGCTATTTCTGTGGCTATATCAATTTTATCCCGGAAAGTAACCAATCCGAATGAAAATGATTGGACTGAATTGAAAGGAGTTATGAAGTACCTTAAGGGAACCAAGGACTTGAAGTTGTGTGTGGGTTCAAAGTCAGATTTAGAATTAAAAGGATTTGCTGATGCTGATTGGGCAGGAGCCCCGAATGGTCGTATGTCTACAAGCGGTTTTATTTTTAAGCTTGGTGATGCTGTTGTCAGTTATGCCAGCCGAAAACAAGTAAATGTTACTTTGTCATCTTCCGAAGCTAAATTTGTTTTACTTGCTGAGGCGTCTCAGGAATTTTAATGGCTTGTCCAGCTTATGAAAGAGTTTGAAATTAATATTATTAATCCGAAAATTTTTGAGGACAACCAAAGCAGCTTGAAAATACTCCAGGATCAAAGAATATCACCTAGAATCAAACACATAGACGTGAAATAATATTTTGTTCGTGACTTGTTAAAATCTGAGAAGGTAAATAACGAGTATTGTCCTACCGATTCCATGGTGGCAGACATTTTAACTAAGCCTTTGCAGAAGATAAGAATATGTAAGATACGAGAGGTGATTGGTTTACTTAAATAATTTTTTTAATGTGTTTTATTAACGACTTTTGAATTTGTATTTATAAACATGTATGCATATCTTAACAATATTTTTAATGAAACTAAGCCTTTGTTTTGCTTCTGTTTCCCGATTCCTCCCAATAAAAACATATATTTTCGGCAACAATAGGCGTGATTCGAGCACAATTTCTTTTTTTTTCTCATATTTTTATTATTGAATCTTCGCTAATGCAAACTAAGAATAAGTATTCAAATCTTAAAACTAAGTAATTTATATTAGTCCAGTCAGTACCAGACAACAATTTAAGTTCTCATAACAAAGTAAATTAATTTAAACAGTTTCATCTAAGTTCAATAGTGTCCCTTCTTTTCCGACAAGTGTGTTCACTATGTTGCAAGATGTTTTGAGCGAGGGGATTTGGATGTGTTACCAGCTTGTTTAAATACTTGTCCACATAGTTTAGGATTTCGCATTTAACTAGTGGAACTTGTAGATCCTTGTGGATGTTGCTGTTTTAATATACCAAGGAGCACCAGTAATCATTCTTAGGATTTTGTTTTGACGACGTTGTATTTTTTCTATGTTAGAGGACAAAGCAGTGCCCCATAATTGTATACCGTAGCACCAAATTGGTTTTAAAATCGATTTGTAGAGTAGAAGTTAACAATTAAGACGAAGCACAGAGTTTCTGCCAATTAGCCAATGAAATTGTGTAGCTTTAAGTTTCATTTGCGTCAACTTCGCATCTATATGCGTCTTTCATGTAAGGCGACGGTCCAGGTGAATGCCAAGGTAATTCGTCTCAAATTGTTGAGGCACCATATGGTTGCTAATAAGGATTGGAGAGCACGTTTCTTTGCGTAAAGTAAAGGTTACGTGGGTACATTTTTGCTGACTAATTTTTATTCCCTATAATTTTGCCCATTTCTCTACTTGGGTAACGTGTTGTAGCAATTGGCACGAAGCCTCTTTAGGGTCTTTATGAATACCGAGAAAAGCGGTATCGTCAGCAAATGGAGACGTGTGTAAAGCAAGTACAAAATTGGACCTAGTATACTCCCTTGAGGTATACCAGCCCCTATTGGTTGGTAACAACTTATTTGGTTTCCCTCTTTGATCATAAATTGTCGACCGGTTATGTACTTTTCTAATAGGTTGAAAATATTAGCTGGAAGGTTTAGCTTTAGTTTGTTTAACAGGCCTTCGTGTCATACTTAATCGAAAGCTTGAGAGACATCTATAAAAAGCGCGGAGCAGTATTTTTTTTCCTCGAAAGTTTTTCCTATAACTTGCACTAGTCTGTGAGTTTGTTCTATTTTGCTATGTTGACTTCTAAAGCCAAATTGGTGATCTAGAATGCAGTTGTTTTCATTCAGGATCGGAGTAAGCTTGTTTTTAAGCAGCTTTGCAAACAGTTTTGACAAAGTTAGTAACAAACTTATAGGCCTATAAGACTCCACCTTCGAAGGATCTTTACCAGGCTTAGGAATCATCTTTACTAAGGCAACTTTCCATATTGGTGGAAAATGTTCAAGCCGTATTATAGAATTAAAATTAAAAAGAATAATTATTTTTGCTGTAAAAGGTGCATGAGCATTTTGTTGCTTATTTTATCAACGCCAGGAGCTTTTGTATCATTAAAGTTAGCAATAGCGTCTACCACATCTCAATATCTGAAACGTATTTCTATAGGACGTCTAGAAACAACAGGCGGTAATTCCCTCACGTCAGTGCATGTATTGGGAGTCAACACGTTTCTTAAATGGCTTGCGAGCAGATCGCATTTTTCTTCATCATTTTTAGCCCAGGATCATCTTAGATTGCGCAGTGGTGGTTTTGCTATTACGGGTCTTTTGAGACGACTGGCTGATCGCCATAGAGAATAATTTGTTTTTAGGAGCCGCGTCTAGACCTTCCAAATAATCCTTAATTGGTGCCATGCATTGTGTTGTATTTGTCTTAACGGTATATTGAAGAAGCATGGTCAACGGCTTCTTTAATGTTTTCATTTAGGATACTCAGGCAATCATCGATTTTTTGGGGAGTTTTTAGTGGTATGTCTTCCGAGCAGTGAGAGCTGATATATTTTTTATATTTTAACCAGTTTACTCTTTTAGATAAGAAAAAATCACTGGTTGCTATTTGGTGAGGACTACAAAAAGTGATTGTTGTGGGTGAGTGGTCAGAAGATAAATCCAAAGAGGCTTGCGCCTTAATAAGCTCCGGGAATATATCTTTTGCTACGCCAAAATCTATTACGTCTGGAATTTTATTGTGGTCGGTTGGCCAAAAGGTTGGTTGTCCAGTGGAAATAACACAAATACCCATTTCAGATACAGAATCATATAAGATACAACCTCTGGGACTAATTAAGTGGGAGCCCCAGTAGGTGTGTTAAGCGTTATAGTCTCCAGCAGCTATGAAGCGGGGACCTAAAGATTTGTAAAAACTGTGTTACTGATCCTTCGTTATGGAAAATCTGGGTGGAGAATAAACCGAAGAAATAACTAGGATAGGGAAAAATTCATCAATGCAGACGTTTGTTGCTTGAATATAGCATTCGGAGATGCCAACTTACCATTGGTGTTTAATTCTTGATTTGATTAGTATAGCCAAACCTCCATATGATCTATCCCTGGGATCCTTTGAATCGTAAAATAAATAGCCACTTATTTTAAAAGCTCTTCTAGATGTCATATGAGTCTCCGACATCAACATTACATCAATGTTTTGGTGTGTTAAAAAAATATAATTGAGTTCGTTTTTGTGTTGGCGGATGCCGTTTGCGTTTTGGAACGCAAACGAGCACAATTTCTAAAAAATATTTTCTTTATTACAATTCTTTTTGCTATATATTTGTTTATGCAGTTGCTCTCTTAATCTCGTAGTGTACGGACGTGTCTACGCGAGTGTATATTTGTAATAGGTGATATTTGTAATAAGTTACAAAAAAAAAAATTGTTAATATACATACCTACAAGACATAAGTGAGAATCGAAAATAAAAATAAACTAAACAAAACAAAAAAACCAAACGGTTAATGAGTAACAGTAATCGTTGTGACAGTGGGCCTAATAGCCGAAATGCTTACATTGTGTTAAGCTCAGCAAGCGTTAGCAATGAAAACATTAGAGACCCTGAATATAATAGAAACTATTTAAGTGCAAAACCGAAAACAAATACAAATAATTTAAGTGCAAGTGTGCCTAATTTGAATAAATGTACTGAACAAGGGACAAATTTAGCCCAATCTCTGTTTAAAAATTATAAAAAAAATACCGAGGTGCCATCTTCATCGCGGTCTTCTTTATCAAGTTCTGGTGTCGCACCAACAGCTGCTAAAGGCGCTACGGGCCCAATTTCTGCGTGTGCTCCTAAGATCCAGGTAGGGATGGACAGGTACGTAACAGTTCTTAAAAGGGGAAGGAGCCCTAAATCGGCAGAAGCATCTCAACCTGCAAAAATTTTAAAAGACGATGAAAGGCCAACCTCATCGCAAAATCGTTTTGCAATTTTGCAAGAGGATAATGAGGCCCCTGTTAGTGAAAAAAAGTCCTTTAAGCCACCTCCCATTTATTTGAGGGAAAAAAACTCAAATGATCTCGTCAAGTTTTTAGTCGGTTTGATTGGGGAAAATAAATTTTATGTTTCAAACGTTAAACGCGGTAACATATTTGAGACAAAAATTCAAGTGAACCATGAAAACGCCTACCGCGCCACGGTTTCGGAGCTCGAAAAACTCAGAAAAAACTTCTATACCTACCAACTCAAGACCGCAAAAGGCCTTCAGGTAGTTATTAAAGGCATTGATTCTAACGTTGACCCAGAAGAGATCAAGACCAGTTTGCTAAACAAAGGGTTCATGGTTAGGACGGTATCGAATATGAGAAATAGGGAAAAACACCCTCAACCATTATTCCGAGTGGAGCTTGAGCCTGGTGATATCAAATTGAAAAAAAGTGAAACTCACCCCATCTACGATTTAAAATATATTATGCACCGACGAGTCACTGTGGAAGTGCCACATAAGCGATCTGGGCCCGTACAGTGCTTAAACTGCCAGGAATATGGCCACACTAAAACTTATTGTAAGTTGCCTACTGTTTGTGTTGTGTGTGGGGATCTGCACGATACGACCAAGTGCGACAAGCCAAAAGATGATCCTAGGATAAAGAAATGCAGCAACTGCGGGGGAAACCACACTGCCAACTATAGAGGTTGTCCTGTTTTTAATTCAGTTAAGCGATCAACTAAGCCGAAAATAGTTCCTGCCCCTCCCCAGCCTTTAAATATACCAACTACAAATATGCCTCCATTGGCACAACCAACTACAAATCAAGTTTCTTACGCCGCCGCATTAAAGTCTAACCAGCCTAATTCACGTAAGTCTACCCAGCCTACAACACAACAAGAAGTGCCAACTAGCGAACCAACCGGGCCTAATTTTAGCCGCCTGGAAGCCGTAATTGACAATATGGTCACACAATTTACGCAGATTATGGCGCAAATGGCCAACATGATGCAAGAAATGCAAAAAATGCAGTCTGCTTTTCTGCAGGCTATGCTTAAAAGACCATGAACTGCCTCAGGGTTTGTTTCTGGAACGCAAACGGCATCCGCCAACACAAAAACGAGCTCGAATATTTCTTGATGAACCAAAAAATCGATGTTATGTGCATTTCTGAGACTCATATGACATCTAGAAGCACTTTTAAAATTAGTGGATATTCTTTTTACGATTCAAAGGATCCTAGGGATAGATCATGTGGTGGCTCGGCTATTCTAATCAAATCAAGAATTAAACACCAATGGTTGGGTGGCCTCTCGGAATGTTATATCCAAGCTACGAACGTCTGCATTGATGAATTTTTCCATAACCTTGTTATTTCATCAGTTTACTGTCCACCCAGATTCTCCATAACGAAGGATCAGTACAACAGTTTCTACAAATCATTAGGTCCCCGCTTCATAGCTGCTGGAGACTATAACGCTAAGCACACATACTGGGGCTCCCGCCTAATTAGTCCCAGAGGTCGTGTCTTGTATGACTCAGTGTCGGAAATAGGACTTTTCGTTATTTCAACTGGACAACCAACCTATTGGCCGACGGACAATAATAAAATTCCAGACGTAATAGATTTTGGCGTGGCAAAAGGTATATCCCCGGACCTTATTGAGGCTGTAGCCTCCTTGGATTTATCTTCTGACCACTCACCCACAATAATTACTATTTGCAGTCCTCACCAAATAGCAACTAGTGATTTTTTCTTATCAAAAAGAGTAAATTGGTTAAAATATAAAAAATATATCAGCTCTCACTGCTCGGAACACATACCACTAAAAACTCCCCAAGAAATCGATGATTGCCTAAATATCCTAAATGAAAACATTAAAGAAGCCGTTGAACATGCTTCTTCAACATACCGTCAGGTCAAATACAACAAAATATTTTCTGTCGATGTTGAGGAGCTTTTATCTTAAAAAAGGAGAGCGCGAAGAGAATGGCAACAGCATAGATCGCCCCAACTTAAAACGAAGCTAAAAGAGTGTACAAATCGCTTAAAAAACTTGCTGGAGGTACACAGAATTGCATCAATTAAGAAGTATTTGGAAGGTCTAGACGCAACCCCTCAAACAAATTATTCTCTATGGCGATCAGCCAGTCGTCTCAAAAGACCCGTAATCGCAAAACCACCACTGCGCAATCTAAGAGGATCCTGGGCTAGAAATGATGAAGAAAAATGCGATCTGCTCGCAAGCCATTTAAGAAACGTGTTCACTCCTAATACATGCACTGACGTGAGGGAATTACCGCCTGTTGTTTCTAGACGTCCTATGGAAATACGTTTCCGATATTCAGATGTGGTAGAAGCTATTTCTAACCTTAATGATAAAAAAGCTCCTGGCGTTGATAAAATAAGCAACAAAATGCTCATTGAGCTACCTTTTACAGCAAAAAGAATAATTCTTTTTATTTTTAATGCCATAATACGGCTTGAACATTTTCCACCAATATGGAAAGTTGCCTTAGTTAAGATCATTCCTAAGCCTGGTAAGGATCCTTCTAAGGTGGAGTCTTATAGGCCTATAAGTTTGTTACCAACTTTGTCAAAACTGTTTGAAAAGCTGCTTAAAAACAAGCTTACTCCGATCCTGAATGAAAACAACTGCATTCCAGATCACCGATTTGGCTTTAGAAGTCAACATAGCACAATAGAACAAACTCACAGACTGGTGCAGGTTATAAGAAAAACTTTCGAGGAAAAAAAGTACTGCTCCGCGCTTTTTATAGATGTCTCTCAAGCTTTCGATAAAGTATGGCACGAAGGCCTGTTAAACAAACTAAAGCTAAACCTTCCAGCTAATATTTTCAACCTACTAGAAAAGTACATAACCGGTCGACAGTTTAAAATCAAAGAGGGAAACCAAATAAGTTCTTCTCAATCAATAGGGGCTGGTGTACCTCAAGGGAGTATACTAGGTCCAGTTCTGTACTTGCTTTACACAGCAGATATGCCAACCAATAGTTTTACACACACGTCGACATTTGCTGATGATACTGCTTTTCTTAGTATTCATAAAGACCCTAAAGAGGCTTCAAACCAATTGCAGCAACACGTAACCCAAGTTGAAAAATAGGCAAAGTTTTGGGGAATAAAAATAAATGAACAAAAATGTACTCACGTAACTTTTACTTTACGCAAAGAAACGTGCTCTCCAATTCTTATTAACAACCATATGGTGCCTCAACGAACCGAGACAAAATATCTTGGTATTCACCTAGACCGCCGCCTCACATGGAAGCCTCATATAGATGCGAAGTTGACGCAAATGAAACTTAAAGCTACACAAATTCATTGGCTAATCGGCAGAAACTCTGTGCTTCGTCTTGATTGTAAACTTCTACTCTACAAATCGATTATGAAACCAATTTGGTGCTACGGTATACAATTATGGGGCACTGCTTCCGCATCCAACATAGAAAAAATTCAACGCAGGCAAAACAAAATCCTAAGAATGATAACTGGTGCTCCTTGGTACGTTAAAAACAGCAACATCCACAAGGATCTACAAGTTCCACTAGTTAAATGCGAAATCCTGAACTATGTGGACAAGTATTTAAATAAGCTGGAAGCTCACCCAAATCCGCTCGGCCGAAACATCCTGCAACATAGTGGGCACACCCGCCTGAAAAGGAGGGATACTATTGCGCTTATATGAAGCTTGATAATTAATATGAGAACTTAAATTTTAGTCTGGCACTGGCTGGACTTATATTAACTACCTAGTTTTAAGATTTGAACACTTATTGTTAGTTCGCCACAGGCGAAGATTCAATAATAAATATATGAAAAAAAAAAAAAAAAAATATATATATATTTGTTTATTATTAACATCTATGCTCCTGAAATTCACTGCTAAGTTTACATACTGAAATTTCAGCAAAACATGTTAATTGCACTAAAAAAATGTTCTTCTCTGTTAAATAACCAAACAATGAGTAAGACTAATGTTAGTTCACACACATTTACAACGATCGTGGCGTATTGACAAAAAACGTTGTTTATGGAAAGGAACGTGTAATTAAAAGACGAATAGAAAAAAATTTAAAATTTTTTCCATATTTATTTTTAGCCTAGTTTTGAACAATTTTCATTTCTAAAATTTCCTTTATAGTTTATCAGGCTAATTGGTTCAAGTTTATTGTGATAAGATTTTCATTGAAGAAATATTTGGAAAAAGTTTAGTTTCCCGACACTAGCCGAGTGGAATGCATTTTCAGAGCCCGCTACAACTCCTTATCAGCACTCTTTGTTCGGTACTGATCATTGGTAGTAAATATCTTCTATTTAACCCAAGTTTTAATTGAAATTTGAATATGAAAATACTATTTGTATTCTACACATACTCTCATCAACAATTGTTAATTCTTGGGTTAGAACGAAATTTACGGCCTGCCATTCATTTTTTCATATCATGGCAACACCTTTTATTTTATATATTTTTTGGTTAATCGTTACTTCTTGGGTGCCCCGGTAGATCAGTGGTAAGTGCACGAGTCTACCAGTCTGGGGGTTGCTTCATTTTTCTGTTCTTTCTTTATTTCTTTCTTATCCTTTTCTAAATTTCTTCTTTCCTTCCATCTCAACCTATTCTATCTGCTTCTCCAGGTAACACAAAGGGACCGAATTAAGCGGACCCAAGTGAGCTGTATCCTTTCCTTCAACGGCTGCCTGCTCTAACCTAACCTACCTACTTTTCAGTAATTTTTATTTAATTATCTTGTTGTTGTTCCATAATATAAAAATAAAGTAAATTTAATCATAATATACTTAAATATTCAATAAACAAATATCTCTTTAGTATTCCATTAAAAGTAACAAACCTATCAAAAATATGTACGCTCAGTTTGCAAGTCATTTTTCTCGTAATAACTTCTGCAATTAGTTTTAAATATCATTTTATCAATCCCTACCAGAACAGTGACGGTCATTTGACCGGTCATATGACCGACACAGATGACCGGTCAATCGGTCATTATTTTCTATCATTTTCTTAAGGGCGATGTGAAAAAAATGACCGAAACTTTGTGTACGTGTGATCTTGCGTCTCCCTCGCACCTTCAGATGTGATAGAAATATTGGTCACAAATGACCGAAAGAAAATGTTTTAGTGTTAGTTTCGGTCACAAATTTCTTGTAGGGATATTAAGAACCTTTTTTATTTTACTGTTAACAAAAAAAAAAACATTTCTTTGTTTACCTTTAAAATTCCGATCTCGGTAGACCTCCCGCCGAAAATGTCCATATATGTATATGTTGGCCCCGATATAGGCCAGACTTCTTTTTTTTTATACAAACAGGATTGCCCAATAAATGAAACACATACAAAATCTTAAAAATTTTATAAAACCAATATAAAGAACCATTTATTTTTAACAAGTATACCCAACAATCTACATACAACCATGTTGTAAAAGAAAAGAAATAAATAATATTGCACTTAATATTAGAAAAAATTTTGTAAGCCTTTGTGTGTAGCAGGGCACACTAAACAAGGTGGTATCAGGGTACACTAATACAGGTATTATCAAGGCGAATTCAAAAAAATTCGCCCTCTACATTTCCTTTTTGTGTTTGAACGGTGGAATGTCAGAAAAATTAAAAAATTTGCTACAAAATTTAATATTTGTAACGTGAAAATATCAAATTTATTTTAATCAGCTGGCCTCTTGATATTATCTGGTTGAGTGTACCCTGGTGTGTAGGAAAAGGCCTTAAAAAGGTGTGTCACACAGTAGTGCTTATTTTAGTCGTCAACAAATTATACTATTATGATTTGCGATTAATCTCTGCTTGAGCACACTTCATCACGTCTAAAGCGCCGTTTTTAATAAGTTCCCTGGCCAACTGCTCTCCCAGCCTATTGCTTTTCACGAAAAAATCACGACGGTGACAAGAGTGCTGATAGATTCCACAAAACAAGCTGTCAGCTTCACCAGTCAAAGCATTTGTAGTATTTTTCGGCTTAGGTTTTTCGTCGTCAGCGTAGTGAAACATTTCAACAGTCTTTTGTAAAAAGGGACACTTTCCATGCACTGCAGATTCACTATCATGAGGTTTTATCGCGAACGCAGGATCGTTAGCATTGTGCATTAAGGCGAAGGGGCATTTCGATGCAGCGGAAACTGAGGGAGCACAGTCAACCTGATCTGGATCTGCAATAGAGTTAACGCTGTTGCTATTTATGTTTGTCATTAAGTTTTTACCAATAGCAGCAAGTGATACTTTTGTGTCGTTTCCTACGAACGGGCATTGACCCATGACGTCCTGACCGACATCAATAGGTAATGGACAAGTTTTAAAAATTAATTTGTCTGCATCTCCGCCACCAGTTTCACCGGTTATATTGTCGTTTGATGTGTCATTTTTAATTTCTGAACTCACAACAGGACATTTTCTAGCTAATTTAATGTGTTTTTCAACTAATTCGTCAATGCTATAAGTTTCGGTTAAAGCTTCGACATCAACATCATCAACTATAATGGGAGGACTGCCTTGGCCCTGCAATGCAGTGTTATTGGAATTGATTTTTTTTGCACGTTTTGCAGGAGGTTCGTCGCAGCAACTGTCTCCACTTTCAACATTACCTGAGTAATTGTTTTTTATTTCAGAACCAAGCGAACAAGACTTTTTATTTCGAATTTCAACGGATCCATCTAGACTCCAGACTGCACCATCTAAATGTAAATTAAAATCCTCTGAAACGTCACCATCTTTCGCGAAATAACTATTAAGTGTGCTGAAAACGGCAACTGGAGCACTGCAACCACCTCCGAGAGTTTTTAAAAAACTTCGCTCAGCTAAAATGCGACATGTGGTAGACAAGCACATTAGACTTTGAAGCATACTTAAAATATCAGTGTCATTTGCTCTACATTCTACCGCTAAGGCACCTTGGCCGACGGCATACAGTAGTTCAGTGGGTTCCAAAACCTGACTTATGCGATCGTGCCAACCCATCCGTAAAAGCCCGGCTTGAGCCAAAATAATACCAGCAAATTTTGAATCAGCTGCGTCCAATTTAGCCAAACGCGTATTAAGATTACCGCGTATATCACAGACGGCCAAATTTGGAAATTGTCTGCGCAATTGAGCGGTCCTTCGCAACGAGGAAGTACCTTAAAAGTCGTGTTTAGCTACAAAATTTTTTTTATCGTTTTTCCTTTTATGTATTCTTACCAATAACACTTCCTTCTGGCAATGTATCGATTGTATGACCCTTATAGTTTGACCTCAGAACAAGAGCATCTCTAGCGTCTTCCCTTTCAAGTACAGCACCAATTGCCATTCCAGTTGGCAGTGCGGTGGGCAAATCTTTGAGAGAGTGTACGACGAAATCAACGCCGCCATTTCGTAACGCGTCTTCAAGATCTCTCGTAAAAAGGCTCTTTTCTCCAATTTTGGGCAGTGAAATATTTAACACTCGATCTCCAATAGTTGTCATTGTGTCTGTAAAAAAAACATAATTTATTAAATTTTAATGCAAAACCATTGTTAACTATTGATTTATTCTATTCCTAAGAACATTTAATGATAAATGAATGAATATTGAATTTTTTTTATCTTCTTTCTGTGGAATAGTTTAGCCACAAATAACTCTTATTTAGCATACATATCTTGGATTTTTTGTATTTTCGTACTAAAATTTTGTACTTCCTTAAACTGGAAAAATACATACATATATTTTTTATCTCTATTTTAATCGTAATCGAAATGCAAGTTAGGGGCGATTATTTAAAAAAAATATTTTTTTTTATACTGTATTTCCGTATCTTCCTTGTTATTATTATTAGGTGCGCTCCAAGTAACTTTGGGCATGTTTGTGCATTTAAGAGTAAAAACAGAATTCACTTTCTTCAACTATCAAATTTACCCAAATCTTCTGGAAAAGAAAAATGTATGTAATATTGGTTTTGGTGTTGCCTTCTTTTTAATTTTTAATTCAATTAGGCGATTTCAGCCGTTAAAAGTCTTAGTTATGAGCATGTGTATCACTGGTAACACACACTTTATTTATTAATCTATTAAAGCAAATACTTTTTATAGGTATTTAATATTATAGAAACACAACACAAATACTTACGTTTTCAAATAATTTGAAAGAGTTTTCCAATATTTCTTTGCTTGAAAAGCAATTTTTATAGCACTTTTTTAAATTTGTCTGAATCAAATTTTTTATACATGTAAATAAAAAAACAGCTGATAATAATTTTAATGCACAAACTTACCCGAAGAAAAAGTTTGTAAGACTTTGTGCATGAAGAGAACTCAAATTACTGTCTCATTGGCGCTCTCTCATGCACAATTTTTGTTATCTGGTAACTTTGGGTAAGTTTGTGTAAGCTTGTGCATCATCTAAAACGCACCTATTATTTATATATTTAAAGAATTGAAAATATTAATTTTTTTTCTTTTTTTGTAGCGTATTTTGAAAAATTTTTATCTTTAAAATTTCCTTATAGCTTGTCAGGCTAATTGGTTCTATTTATTGTGATAAGATTTTTATTGAAGAGTTTTTTTCTGAGCTCGCTACAACTTCTCATCAGCACGTTTTGTTCGGTACTGAGCATTGGTAGTAGATATCTTCTAAGTTTTATTTGAAATTTAAATACAGAAATATTCAGCCTTAAGCATTAAATACATTCCTCGCTACAGGCTACCGAACACAACCAGCCAAAAATAGAATACACGTGTGCTTATGAGAATAATTTTTTAATTGCTACAATGCAACACAACTACGGGTTGCTGTCAATGCTAATTTTGTGGCGTGGTCGAAATTAAACTAATTTCTATTTTTATACGCGACAGATAACAGATTAGTGCTGCCAATACGGTAAGATGCAAAAAATATAGCTTAAACAGTACAAAAAGACTTTAGGTGGCACCACAGAAAGTCATATTGCTTTTATGTTTATTTTGTAGTGGTAGTCTAGTAAATATTTCAGTAGCAGCCAGTCGGACACAAATTTAGCAAGAAACTTTTGTGTTCGTGTGTTCTTGTTGCTTGAATGTGTTTAATGCATTAAGCATTAAATACATTCCTCGCTACAGACTACCGAACACAACCAGCCAAAAATAGAATACACGTGTGCTTATGAGAATAATTTTTTAATTGCTACAATGCAACACAACTACGGGTTGCTGTCAATGCTAATTTTGTGGTGTGGTCGAAATTAAACTAATTTATATTTTTATACGCGACAGATAACAGATTAGTGCTGCCAATACGGTAAGATGCAAAAAATATAGCTTAAACAGTACAAAAATACTTTAGGTGGCACCACTGAAAGTCATATTGCTTATATGTTTATTTTGTAGTGGTAGTCTAGTAAATATTTCAGTAGCAGCCAGTCGGACACAAATTTAGCAAGAAACTTTTGTGTTCGTGTGTTCCTGTGTTCTTGTTGCTTGAATGTGTTTAATGCATTATTGTGTTTGGCGTTGTCGTGTCGAATGAGTGGAGAATCTATTTTTTGAGCGTTTGGGTTTCTCGCTTCTTTTGGGATGTGTGTAAAAGTGAGTTATTTTTGGAAGGGACAATTTTGATGAAAAGTTGTCTAAAGAATAATCTAACTACTGCTTTTCACAGTAATTTGTTATGCTTTCTGAGTCTGTAATGATTTCGCTGCCAGTTTTAATTGATTTTACTGGACTGAATGTATTGTGATTTGATCAAGGTTGGCAACCGAAACGAATAACGGTATCGGTAACGGTATCAAAAAATTTATCATTTCGATATCGGTATTTTGCTAATATCAGTATCGGTATCGGTAACGGTATTAATTCTTTAACTTCGGTATCGGTATTTTGATATATCAGTATCGGTATAGATACTTACTAAATGGTATTTACAAAAAATTAAAAAAAATCTATACTCAATGTAAAAACATAGTGAAGTTTTTATTTATATTATATATATTAGGCTAATAAAAAAATAAATTGC
Organism: Melanophora roralis; assembly: GCA_963583895.1. Classification (NCBI taxonomy): domain Eukaryota; kingdom Metazoa; phylum Arthropoda; class Insecta; order Diptera; family Rhinophoridae; genus Melanophora; species Melanophora roralis. The sequence continues at coordinate 57,960,508 of OY757189.1, read as the reverse complement.
TGACTTGTAGAAGTAGGAACATTGTTTAAAAACATTTTTAAAATCTAGTAGAAACATAAAATAGCATTTCAAACATTTGTATAATTAAAAAATATGTTTAAAATAAATAAAAAATCAGTATTAATAAAAATATGTTAATACCAGGGTACACTTATACAGGTTATATCAAGAGCCTAGGTAACTATAAATATTTAAGAAAGTGAATAACAAATTAATTAATTTCGTATTAAGTTTTTTAACATTTACTTTTTCAAACACAAAAAAAAAAATGCAGAGGGCGAATTTTTGAATTCACCTTGATACTACCTGTACTAGTGTACCCTGGTAAATACCTTGTACTTTTTTTAGGTAAAATGTTTAAAAAATATTATATCAAAAACATTTTTTTCAGCTTCTAAATCAAAGTCAATTTTTTGAAAAAATATATTAATTAAAATTTAATTAATAATTTATAGCATTGAAAAATACATTTAAGTTTACTGTTTGGGATATTTAAAAAGAATTTACTTTTTTAGATGCATATGTAAATAATAAGGAACACAATATGTGGTTGATTAAAACAGCTCCGCGTTGGATCGAATCACAATGACTGAATTTAAACTATCCTCATCTAACCTATTGCGGCTAGGGTTTAATATATATTTTACCGCCGAAAATAATCTTTCTACACTAACTTGTGTACCTGGCACAGCTAACTCAACTTTTGCTATAGCATATAATTCTGGCTTAGTTTTACTTTTTTTCTTTCCACCAATTAAGAACATTTATGTGCCTTTGTACACGTTTTTCATTTCTAAAAGCATTTAGCAACTCACGTAATTTTCCATTGTTTGGAGTTAAAGAGGAATTTTTTCCATACTTTTGAGAACTGCTTCTACACAAACGGATAATGTACTCGAGCTGCAGTTTGCAGAAGCTATGTTAAAGCTTTTAGATATGGTGTTCATTCTGACACTTTTATAATATAATCAATTGCCCGTTCAACTAAGGTACCCTTTAGAACAATGTTCTAACGTGGATCCAAGAACAGCGCATCTAGAAAGGCTTCATCCTCAAAAAGAATTTTCTCCTTCTTTTATATTTCCTCAAGTTAATTGTATGAAAAATTGTTTTCAACTTTATGAAGTTCAATTTTGTATGTAAACCAAGCGTTTTTGGATTTTTATTACCAAAGCATATAATCGTAATACCGGTATCAAAGGAAACGGTATTTTGTCACCGGTATCAAAGAAAACGGTATTTTGATACCGGTATTTTGCTAAACAAATTATTTCGGTATCGGTATCAATACCGGTAACCAAATTTAAACGGTATCGGTTGCAAACCTTGGATTTGATATCATTTTTTCACAATGAAGACAGCGGAGAGTCTCTGCTTATAGTTTTGGTAAAATTTTAAAAGCAAGTTGCTTGAGATTTTTTGGCTTCAAGCCTAAATTTTGAGTTAGCTTTTTTTGTAAAGAATAAGGTTTACCGTTAATGGGTGTTTTTTGAATTCTTTTCATTTTGTCGTTGCAGAGCTGGAATAATGTTGTGTTCCACTAAGGGGCATAACGTTTTTGGTCAGGTTATGTTAGAAGAATAAGAAAATTGGCCGCGGTTCTCACGTAGAATTTTAAGAATTTTTTTATTAATTCTTAGTGGAAGAAAAAAAACTTAAAATAATTGTCCATATTAAATTACACAAAAAAAAATTAAGATTCAAAAGAAAATACAAAATAAGAAACGGTAATTTCGTAGGCTAGCGATATTCGCGGCATTTGGTATAAGAAAAACACGTCTGTATACAACGATAGCTTGGTATAAACTGCCCAAAAATTTCAGTTTTTTAGCTTTTCCGTTCAAATTTATCTGAAAACGTTTACAAATAAAAAAATTATGATTGCATGGCTTATATGTTATTCTATTGTTAGTATATTGGTTGTACTTTTGATAAAACTAAATAACTCCTTTCTTAGTTATGATAGAACAGAGAATCGAAGTTCTACTCCATCGAGTTGTCAATACTTTTAATATAAGAATTCTACAAAGAATTTTTAAATTTCGATTCGAATCGAATGCCGTAATTTGCCCCCAATCTCTTTAAAAATCTAAAATTTTAAAACAAAAAATTAAAAAAAAACTGCAAACCTTCAACACATTAAAAGTAGTCATCAAATATCACGACATAAGTTGAAATTCGTTGTAAGGTATCACTATATGCCCTACAAGACAATAGTTCCGTTTAAACATCCGAAAACAGGTTTTGTGGGTTAAATTGACTTTGGGAATTGTCGACAAATTTTGAATAAATATTTTTATCGTTTCGATATGCACAAGGTATTTTTGGGGGGATAAAGTAATTTAATATTCATAATAATTGTTGATGGTTTATTAAGGACTTATTTGACAAGTTTCTGTTAACTAATTCTTAAATAAAACCATAATAAAACTACAATAATTATAATGAATGTGGGCATTTCAATAATATATAGAAATTAAACTTCACAAAAATCAATAGTAGATTAAAATTTGTAAAGCAATTAAACATATGTGACCTTCTCCGAGAAAAGGGACCTAGTGTGTCAAAAAACGGGGTTGGACTTAAAAGTCGATTCTGGCACCTAAAAAGGTGTAGAGTAAAATTAAATGAGTTAGATTTCTGATAAAAATGTATTTACCCCATAATGGAATCTCCCAACTGAAGGTGTGTTCAGTGATAATGCGTTATGAAACTTTAAATGCGTTTTTCTTAAAACTTCATTTGCACACCACTATGTCCCTTTTCTCGGAGAAGGTCACATATGTGAAAATCTTAACAACCTTTACTTACGTATTTCAAATTTCTTGCTCGGATACAGCTTTTGTAAGCGTGAAATAACATGCTTTGTTTGAATGAGGGCAAGCTGAAAAAGATGATAACAGAAAAATGATTTATTCTGGTGTATTATACATTTAGGAAATTTAAAATTCTCTAATATACATACATACATATGTACTTATTCATATTTTTCTCAATAATGGCTACAAAAAGTTTTAGCATGTAATGTCATGGTCTGGCCGATCATATGACATATTCACCAACTAACTCTGAATAAATGTCAAAACTAAAGTAAATCACCCCTTTTCTGCATTTCGATTCGAATCGAAATTTTCTACGTCGGCCTTTTCCACTGCGGAATAGTTTGGCCATAAATAATATTTTTTAGTATTTTTCGACATTTTATACTAAAATCTTGCGGAAAAATAATTTTTTTATTTTTATATTGATGCATGCGTATTTCCATGCGGAATCGTAATCGAAGTGCAGAATAACCCCCAATGTATTCTAAGCTGACCTTTTGGAGGCAATTAAATAGTGACTGTCAAGTGTTGGTGAAGTTAAGACGTCTGTTGTGCCGGGCAGCCGGCATAGATTATATACATATGTATGCAATTAGTTTTTAATGTCCGCATCGTCTGTGAAAAATAAAATTAATAACAATAATTGTACGTCTTGACGAGACAAATTTATGCCTAGACAAACGCCAAACTCAGTATAAAAATACCGGATTTTTTTTGTATGGATTTTGACATTTGTCTAGGCAGCAATAAAAATAAGCAAAATCAACAAATTTACTAAACAAACTAAAAATAATATAAAAAATCTCATCTGACAAAAAAAAAACATGACAAAAATTCTGTGAAAGAAACTTAACAAACATAACAAAATTTTAAGAAGCAAAAATAAAAATTTAAAAAAAACCAAATGAACGGGACAATCAACAACACGCTCCCAACCAGTGATGAACAAATTTGACGAGTGATGACAACGGGTGGCCTGTTTTTGCTTTGATTTACCAGATCAGGGCCTTTATGGTACCCTGAAAATAGTCATTGTAGAGTGATTTTTTAGTTATTATCTTTTTGGTTTAAACAGCTGACGCACGTTTTGTGTTTTGTTTCACTGTCAAACATCTTCAGTTTGGTCTATAATTTAACCATGAATCGTCTTACAAATGAACAACGCTTGCAAATTATTGAATTTTATTATCAAAATGCGTGCTCTGTTCAGAAAGTTTATCGCGCCCTTCTTCCATTTTATGGTCAGTTTAATCGACCCACTGAAGCGTACGTAAATAAGCAGAATTGTCGATTTTGGAGTGAATATCAGCCAGAAGCATTGCAAGAGCTACCAATGCATCCAGAAAAAGTCAGATTGGTGCGGTTTATGCGCTGGTGGCATCATTGGACAGTACTTCTTCAAAGATGATGCGAATCGTGACGTAACTGTGAATGGTGAGCGCTACCGTGAGATTATACCCAACTATTTTATGCCCAAAATGCAAGAGCTTGACTTGCATGACATGTGGTTTCAACAAGACGGTGCCACATGCCACACAGCACGCGCAACAAGGGACTTATTGAGAGGCGAGTTTGGTGAACATTTTATTTCACGTTCGGGATTAGTTAATCGGCCGCCTAGATCATGCGATTTAACGCCTTTAGACTATTTTTTGTGGGGCTATGTTAAAGCTCATGTCTATGCAGACAAGGCCGCTTCAATTGACGTATTGGAAGACAACATTGAAGCATTTATTCGTGAGATACCGGCTAAAATGTTGGAAAGAGTATGCCAAAATTGGACTAAACGGATGGAACATTTGAGGCGCAGTCAAGGTCAACATTTGCATGAAATAATCTTCAAACATTAAATTATATGGACCGTACTTTCGATTCAAATAAAGATTTCATGAATTTTTCTGAATTTTATGTGTTTTTTTTTTAACTTTCCTATATGTAGCTTTTAAAAAATCACCCTTTATATCCCATGTGGTGTCAAATACTGGTTAACTGCTCAACGGCAAAGGTATAAGACTGGCCGTTGGTGTAGTCAAGTTGGCCGCGATTGATTACACAGGTTTACAAATTCCGGTCAATTTTTGGAGCTGAGCCGATGAGAACAATTATCAACGTTACTTAAGGCGCTGAATTCGAATCCGATTTTTGTTTTTCAAGATTGGTTCTAGTTTTCGGGGTCTTGCATCTTGGCTGCACTGCACTGTAATAACGGCAATCAGCTGTTGGCATCGGTGGAAACGCCAATTCAATTGTAAACTTAAAGTTATTTTTTGTTCCAAAACATGTGAAAATGGAAAGAAAAAAGGGCAAAGTTGATTCTAGGCGTTTTTGTTATGTTTGGGGATGTTATATTATCGGAAAAAGGTGGAAGAAATATACTTATCAAAAGCGCTGACAGATGCATATTCTTATTATTTACTTATCTGTGTGGAAAACACTCACAAGCCGTGAGTACCGAAATTATTTTGTAAAGCGTGTAGCACAAAACTGTACAACTGATCACTTGGTCAAGAAGCATCCTTTTTATTTTTAATGCCAATATTATGGAGACAGCCGAAAAATAATGTAGATGATTGTTATTTTTGCTTGATGAATGTGATCGGTCTTAATGCAAAAAAACTATCAAATTATAAATATGCTAACGTGTCATCAGTGTCCAAGCTAGTTCCCCGTACGAACAATGACCCTTTGCCAATTTGCCAAGGTGTGAGTGCAAATGCTAGGTGAACTTTCAGTTTGTCACCGATCGAAGATTTTAGCATGGAAGAAACACACATAATATCGCAAAGTATGATAAATGACTTGATTCGTTATTTAAATTTATCGAAACAAGAAGCAGAATTGCTCGCATCACGGTTGCAGGAGTGGAACTGTCTTCACACTAAAACAAAAGTCACTGATATATAACCGCCAATCATTTGGAAGCAAAAAGTGGGTTTATTTACCAAATCTTCTGTAGCTTTGTCATTTTTCCACCAATCTGGGTCTTGTTCAGCGCAAAATGTGTGTATTGAAATTAACTAATGTCTTATGTAATAAAAAAGCAACATTTTTAATTGTCTGGTGTAAAAAAAAATTAGTTGAAAAGAGAAAAATTTCAAAATATCACAAAATGTTTCATGAATTTTGAAATTGTGTCTACTGTAACACAATCATTTCTTGACTAATCTTCACATACGACCCATGGTTGTTTTAGCAATTTTATTATCTTTCAATAAAAAATAATAATTGCATAAACCGACGAACATTTTTGAAAATATTTCCATATAAGTAACATCATCTTTTTAAAAAACGCAAATAACGGTAATTATGCAATATCTCGAAAACTAAAACCAATATGGAAAAACGGAACTTGGATTCGAATTCAGCGCTCCAAATAGCTTTAGGAATAACTTGTAGTTGCTCAGCTCCAAAACCGTGTATACTTGTGTTATCGGCATTGTATATTTAGCAAACGAGGGACTTTGATTTCTTTTTCTCTCTATTTAGGATGACAGGACGTTTCAAAATACATTTTTGCAATATTCGTGGGCTGAGAACGAATTTCTTCTCAGTGTATGCTCACGTTAGTCTCTATCGGCCAGATGTTCTGGCACTTTGTGAGACTCAGGTATCTGAAAATGCTGACCTTTTAACGGACGTTGTGTACTAATGTCAGCAACAATTTGACATTTTTGATGCAGAATTAAGCTGTCATTGGGTTAAATTCAAGATCAGGTGGAACACTCCAAACGCTGGAAGGGATATCACTATGGGTGGCTTCGACTCCCTTTTTGACTCCGGGACCAAAATCCTTGGGGATTGTCTGAATAGTGAAATTGTTGTTGCTGGTTATTTTAATGTTCACAATTCTTTTTGGATCCGCCACTCCAGAGGGCCGCTATGTTGAGTTATTCGCCGTGCACAATCACCTTGCGCAACTAGTGAACAAACCAACGCACATTTCGTGTGTTAAAGGGCACCAGAATAACACCCTCGACCTTTTTCGTAAACTCAAACCATTTCCGAAGCGTTCGATTTTTATTTACGAAGAGGCTCGTTGGGCAGAGCTCAACGATTTCTTTCGGCAGGTTAACTGGAAACTATGTTTCTTGGACAATAATGCTAATGCCATGGCGAAAATGGTTGAAAATATTATTTTACTGGGAATGAAATCCTTTATTCCGGTAAAAAATATCTCCAGTAAACCTGGGCAGAAGTCGTGGCTTAACCAAACTTGCAAAGCTGCAGTAAAGTCCAGAGAGGAAGCATTAAGTATGTGGCGTGCTAACTAAAACGCCGATACTGATTCGCTACGCAAACAGGCGAGATCTTCGTGTGCCAAATACTAAGACGCGAAAGGGCTTTGTTCGAACAGCGTCTGCATGCAAGGGTTGTTGATGTCCCCAAAGGTAGCAGGAACTATTGGTCATTTGTTAAGAGAGTAAAGAATAACGCTGGTTCTTCAATCTCTGCTGTGTTAAAAAATGACATATTAGCAAGGTTGGCAACCGTTACCGTTTAAATTTGGTTACCGGTATGAATACCGATACCGAAATAATTTGTTTCGCAAAATACCGGTATCAAAATACAGTTTCCTTTGTTACCGGTAACAAAATACCGTTTCCTTTGATACCGGTATTACGATTATATGCTTTGGTAATAAAAATCCAAAAACGCTTGGTTTACATACAAAATTGAACTTCAGAAAGTTGAAAACAATTTTTCATACAATTTACTTGAGGAAATAAAAAAGAAGGAGAAAATTCTTTTTGAGAATAAAGCCTTTCTAGATGCGCTGTTTTTGGATCCACGTTGGAACATTGTTCTTATGGGTACCTTAGTTGAACGGGCAATAGTAATAGTAAGTGTCAGAATGAACACCATATCTAAAAGCTTTAACATAGCTCCTAGTTGGTGGAAAGAACAAAGTAAAACTAAGCCAGAATTATATTCTATGGCAAAAGTTGAGTTATCTGTACCAGGTACACAAGTTAGTGTAGAAAGATAATTTCCGGAGGTAAAATATATATTAAACCCTAGCCGCAATAGGTTAGATGAGAATAGTTTAAATGCAGTCATTGTGATTCGATCCAACGCGGAGCTGTTTTAATCAACCACATATTGTGTTCCTTATTATTTACATATGCATCTTAAAGAGTAAATGCTTTTTAAATATCCCAAACAAGGCTAAAACTTATTAATTAAATATAAATTTTTTTTCAAAAAATTTACTATGATTTAGAAGCAGAAAAAAATGTTTTGGATATAATATTTTTTAAACATTTTACCTCAAAAAAGTACAAAGTATTTACCAGGGTACTGTAGTACAGGAAGTATCAAGGTGAATTTAAAAATCCGCCCTCTTCATTTCCTTTTTGTGTTTAAAAAAGTATATGTCAAAAAATTTAAACTTTAATACAAAATTAATTAATTTGTTTCTAAAATATTTATAGTTAGCTAGGCTCTTGATATAACCTGCATAAGTGTACCCTGGTAGTTACATATTTTTATGAATACTGATTTTTTATTTATTTTATGAATACTGATTTTTTATTTATTTTAAAAATATTTTTTTATTATACAAATGTTTGATGTTTGAAGTTCTCTTTTATGTTCCTATTAGTTTTTAAAAATGTTTTTAAACAATGTACCTACTTCTACAAGTCAGCAATTTATTTTTTTTATTAGCCTAATAAAAAAAAGAACATATAAATAAAAACTTAACTATGTTTTTAAATTGAATTAAGATTCTTTTTTTATTTTTTGTAAATATCATTAAGTATCTATACCGATACTGATAAAATCTAAATAGCGATACCGGTACCGAAATTAAAGAATTAATACCGTTACCGATATAATCAAAATACCGATACCGAAATGACAAACTTTTTAATACCGTTACCGATACCGTTATTCATTTCGGTTGCCAACCTTGCATATTAGTCACCGATCCGGTTGAAAAAGCTTACATTTGGCTGAAATATTTGCGGCGAATTCATGTTTGCCGGAAAGCAACTAACCACTGCCCGAGCTTGAGAGATTGTCTGGGACTATGCCAGGCATATTCTTTCGAGCTCGTGCAGTTAGAAGGGTTCTTTTGGATCTCAACACTAGTAAGTTTTCTGGGCCGGATAGTGTATCAGCACAGGTTTTAAAAGAATGCTCTTCGACGCTGTCGCGTCCATTAGCTAACCTTTTCAGCCGTATTTATCATGCCTGAGTATTTCCGATGTGCTGGAAAGTAGCTAATGTTACGCCGATCCCCAAAAAGGGAAAGGCTGAAAACCCTGCAAATTACCGACCAATAGCAATTTGTTCAGCGATCTCCAATGTTATAGAGAGTATAGTTAACTACCGCCTAGTTAACTATCTGGAGATAAACGGTTTATTAAGCGACTGCCAATATGGATTTCGTAGAGGACGGTATACGGGGGACATACTGGCCTTTCTGACAGAAAAATGGTGTACCTCAATTCATCATTTTGGCGAAGGTAAAGTGGTGGCTCTGGACATATCTAAGGCGTTTGATAGGGTCTGGCACTGTGCGCTTCTATCTAAACTTTTTGCTTTCGGTGTCGGTGAAAAAATTTCTCGATTTATATCGAATTTTCGCACTATTTGTGTTGTTATAGATGGGATCTCTTCCAACGAGTTCAAAAGCAATTCAGGGGTACCGCAAGGCTCCGTCCTCTATCCTACTTTATTTCTTATCTTTCTGAATGTCCTTCTATGTCAAACTTCGAATCCTATTAATTCCTTTGCAGACAACAGCAGCATATGCCATTCGTACTCGTTTGACCATAGGCCTAGCTCTTTGGAGATTGGAGCTAGGAGACAGAGTATGAATGTTTCGATTAACCGCGATCTGATGGTAATCTCCAATTGGGGCCGTGCGAATAGGGTCGATTTAAATGCCCGTAAAACCCAATGTTGTCTTTTGACACATAAACGCACAATGGACGATGCTGCCTCGTCTGTATTAATGGATGGTATAAGTGTTGAAAAGACAGAGACTCTTGATGTTCTGGGCATAAAAATCCAGTGCGATGTCCGCTAGACGGAACACATTTTTCTTGTGTCAAAGGAAGCATCGAAGTGTCTTGGTTTCCTTAAACGGTGTAGGAATTACTTTACACCATCTAATCTTCTCAATATTTATACCACCTATATCCGACCGAAAATGGAGTACAACTCTCATGTATGGGCTGGTGTAATGATAATAAAACAACTTCTTACGTTAAAGGAATAAAACAACTTGTTCCGTTAAAGGTTATTTATTAATTAATTTCTTCTACTCGTTGTGTCTCACCAACAAGTAGGCAAGACACACACATACACTTACACTAGTTTATAATAAACTTACTGGCTAGCTTATCGTCTACCTTAATTAGCGTGGGAATCTGTCTGCTCAGCATTTTACATGAAACAAGCAGACAGAGCTTATGTGGACATGGCTGCACTAAGCGTGAGCGTTTGGTTACATGCTGAAGGCATGTTAACCACGAATAGTCAAACACACTACATTTCCCTTTTTTACAAAAGGAATAATCAACGGAAGGTTGATTATTCCTTTCAGCATGAAAAAATTTCCTTATTCTAATGCTATATCAAATTAGAAATTTCAGAGCGGGAAAGTTTACTTAGTGCTTGGAAAAACATTACAATTACAATAAAACCAAACACACTACATTTCCCTTTTTAACAAAAGGAATAATCAACGTGAGGTTGGTTATTCCTTTCAGCAAGAAAATACTTTAAAAATTATTTCTTATTTTCCTTTAACAACTATTCATTATTTTCTATAAGAAAATTTTATTCATTATTTTCCTAAAAACTATTCCTTTAAAATTAATTTCTTATTTTCATAAAAAACTATTTCTTTAAAAAACTATTCCTTTAAAAATCTATTCTTATTTTCCTAAAAAACTGTTCTTTTAAAATCTATTCCTTTAAAAAATCTATTTCTTTAAAAAATCTATTCCCTTAAAAAATCTATTCCTTTAAAAAATCTATTTCCTTAAAAAATCTATTCTTATTTTCCTAAAAACTGTTCTTTTTAAAAATCTATTCCTTTAAAAAATCTTTTCTTATTTTCCTAAAAAAACTATTCTTGTTTTCCTAAAAAACTATTCTTATTTTCCTAAAAACTATTCTTATTTTCCTAAAAAACTATTCTTTTAAAAATCTATTCCTTTAAAAAAATCTATTCCTTTAAAAAAAATCTATTCCTTTAAAAAATCTATTTCCTTAAAAAATCTATTCCTTTAAAAAAATCTATTCCCCCCTTTTCCTCAATGTCAACAAAATCCGATAATCTACCCAATTAATCAGTAGTACCTCCGTACAATATTGCCCTGTTCTTATGGACATGGAATGGTTTTCCATTCTCATTTTCCAATTCCAGGTTACCCCTCTGGTCGTAACTCGCGCGGCCGCGGAATTGATTCCCATTAGGTCCGAATGCCAATATGGAGTTAGGTTGACCATAGACTTCCGTGCAACTCTCCACGAACTTCGCTATGGCCCCGTTCAAGTCAGAGAAAGTACCTGACTCCATGATCAATCGGACTCTATCGTTAGAGGCATTCTTCACTATGGCCCTAACGGCCGAACGGGTCGCGTACGTACATGCAATGTCAGTGGGGAGACCATCGCCGATATACGCGGTCTCAAGTTTCCTTGTGAGATCCTCGATCTCCTTCGCGTAATCGTTCGCGCTTTTTCCCTGCTGTCGTATGTTCATTAGCTTGGCCGTAACGACGTCCACTGATTCGCCCCTGATTGAACTCCTCAGCCTCGTTACTATCTGTGCCAAGGTGGTCTCCGTAGAGATGAGATTCCTGGCCGAACCTTTTAGCCTCGTTCTCAAGAGGTTCACGGCCGTTGACTCGTGTGATTCTTTAATAGAATCTACTAGAGTCAGCGAATCGATAAAACTTTGAAGGTTCTGTGGTGAACCGTCGTAATCAGGTATCAGCCTGGAAGCTGTATTTAGGAATTCTACCTCAGTTTGAGGCATGGTTTGTATCCCACTATTCCCTTCAAACTTCAATCTGGGTATTTCCTCGTGTAGGGAGGATGGTATTGTCAACCCTATGCCCTTACGTAGGGTAACTGAGAGAAGTTTCTCTCTTATCTCAGCGAAAAATGCTTCGGCCGCTGTTCTGTGGCCCTTTGTCAACCTGTTATAGTTGACGTTAAGTAATATCCTTATATTCTCTGCCTGTTGCAACAGAATTTCAACGTGTCTGTGCACCGTTTCTTCCCTGGTATCCCGGTCCGTATTCAGACACTTGTAGGATCTCAAAAACCTCTCCCTAAACAATCGTGCCTTATAGGTTATGTCCTCCCATTCCATTCATACACCGTTCCAGAATAGCTATAAAATTAACTGGAGGGACTCGTAAGTATCGCAGTCAATAACTAATTTGTCAATTACTCACGGAATTTCCCTAAACCTTATCTAAGTCAGTCGCCCTGCTGACGTATCTTTTCCGCAATGATCTCTTATGTAATAAGTATATCTTCAGTAATAAATTAACGGCGCTTATAAGGGTCAAGGCTATTAATATGTACCGCAGTGAGTCTAACTGTGTGGTGTGGTCCACTATCTCTACGTTAGTTATTACGTTCGCGTTTGGGTTTTCTAATTTCGAACTCGTCTTACCCATGTTTGCGATTTAAGTTGTAACGGATCAAAATTGCATTTCATTTATTTCATGGTAAGTGAATGTCCTTTCAAATTAAAATAAATTGTCCTATTATATGTATTCAAATTTGGTCGGCTACTGGAGGGACTCGTAAGTTTCGCAGTAGTCTACACAGATTATCAAATAAATTTAATTAAAAAATCTCTATTTTTTATAAAATTAATTATTTCAGTAATTTTAGGTCACTATAAATATCGTAATAATAAAATATTCAAGGTTCCCTGTTTTTCTTCTCTTATATCAATGAATTGTTAAAAACAAGGAAAGGTAATTCAAACATTTCAATATTTATGTAAATACGCAAAGTAGGAAAATGTAAAAATGCTATTACTTATATATTTGATAGGAGTCTTATTTAAAAGTTATTTTTAGGATTCATTGAAGTTTATATATATAAGTAAAAATTAAAATTGAAATTTATAAAACAATTAGTTCAACGAAACTATTAAGCAATTTAAAATCATTTACAAAAAAATATTGATTTAAACATGTTTATTTAAAAATAAATTTGTAAAAATATTAGAATCTAAATACTTAGGCTGATGAGGATTAGTTGGGCTCTAAGGAGTGGATGGATCCTTTTTGGTAGTGGACGTGGTGCATTTGTTGTTGAATGTAATGTAATGAGAATAAAACAAAACTTTGAGGGGTTGATGGCTGTCACAACTTCTTATGGCGAATGGTGTTTTTGCGTATTATAGGTGCATTAATTTTATTGCATGCTTTATTTGACTTTATTTGTTCTCTTTTTTTCTTTTTGGTAAAAATAACCCTTTTAGCTTAAACTTTTAATTTATGTGTTCTGTTTTTGGATTTATTGTAAATTTTTTTTCACTTTTTTTTTCGCTCTTTTGTTCTTTGGTTCCTTTTTTTTTTTTTTTTAACACTTATGTTTGTTAATTGAGTCTTTTTAGTGTTTTTCTAAATGCATGTTTATTTTATATAGTTTATTCAAATACAATTTTGGATTTTCTAAAACATCACATTTGTTCTTTTTATAGTTTTTCCTTCTTGTGTTATCTTTATAAATTTAAGTTTTGTTCACTTTTTATTTATAACTCCCATTATCTTTCTTGACGGCACTTTGCTTTTAATAATTTACATATATTTTAAACAAATTTAATTTCACGTATGTGATTATGTAAAGCAAATTTTTTGGTTTATTCGATAAGTAGTTTTTTCCCACATTACTTTTTTTTTTTTTTTTGTGTAATAGTCTCCTGGCAGGATCGCCATGTAATGATAATAAAACAACTTCTTACGTTAAAGGAATAAAACAACTTGTTCCGTTAAAGGTTATTTATTAATTAATTTCTTCTACTCGTTGTGTCTCACCAACAAGTAGGCAAGACACACACATACACTTACACTAGTTTATAATAAACTTACTGGCTAGCTTATCGTCTACCTTAATTAGCGTGGGAATCTGTCTGCTCAGCATTTTACATGAAACAAGCAGACAGAGCTTATGTGGACATGGCTGCACTAAGCGTGAGCGTTTGGTTACATGCTGAAGGCATGTTAACCACGAATAGTCAAACACACTACACTGGTGCCCCAAAGTCTATTTTGGGGCTACTTGACCGCGTACAGGAACGAGCGAAGATACTAATCGGCGACGTTGTGGTATCTAATCGCCTTGATTCACTCGGACACGGTCGTGATGTGGGGTGTGTTTCGCTGTTCTATCGATACTATAATGGAATATAGTCGACTGGCCAGTGGATCGCACCACTCACTACAGGGAGAATTTCTTCTTCAGTCGCACAGTTCGTATGTGAAATAAAGTTGCTAGGGATGTCTTTCCTGTCACAGTAAATATCGAGAAATTTAAATCAAATGTCTACAAACACTACACCCTTTATCCTCCTTCCCATAACCTATTTTCCTGATACCAACACAATGCAACGCATGTATATATAGGGGCCATCCCCTGAGTGCTGGTTATTTAAAAAAAACTCAGTGCTTAAAAACGACACAGGCGCTAGTTGACAGTTTGCAATAATGGTTTTAAAATTGATTTTAGTTATATTGAAAGTGTCACGCTCTTTTATATTAAACCGTTAAATATTTGCAAAACAAACTAGTTGACGTAAATAAACCTCGTGTAAAGTTTATTATTCATCAAAGGTTTTTCAGAATTTGATCCCAATTTTCTTTGTTTATTTATGGGGTTTGTTGTTGGTTAAGTTTATATATATGCATTTAATTGGTTCTTACACCAAATCATCAGTAGACTTCAACCAAATTCTTAAAAAACCTCATGAATATCTTTTGCCTTTATATAATAACCTCAACAAACTTATTGAGAATTACTATAAACAAGCCAAACGTTTAAGAAATTTTTCAAAAACCCAATAAACCATTTGTCGCTACGAGCTGTTTTGATTTTCTTTTTCCCTTTTACATTTGAATAACCGTTGGTTATTACTAAATGTATTATAAGGGCTACTGAAAAACAAAACATTGTTGTATTACAACAATTTCCAAAGGTCATTCTGGATTTAATCCCAATTTTCTTTGTTTGTTTATAGGGTTTGTTTGTTTATAGTAATTCTCAATAAGTTTGCTGAGGTTTGAGACAGTAAATAGTTATAAGTATTTAGGATTTGATAAAACCTACAATCTATCTTTTAAAACCTATTTAAAAAATAAATTAGCTACATCGAAATTAGCTACCAGTACAACATGGTCAAAATATATAAATAATCCGAATATCTCAAATAAAAACAAACTCAAAAATGGTGTACAGGTCTGGGGTTTTCTAAAATACGATTTCGTTGAAAAATTGTTCAGATTCTTAATTAAAAAAATGTTATACCTCTATCTACAACTTCGAACTATATGCTATATCTTGAAACCCGACTGGATTCACTTTTCTCTACAACATCAAAATTCACCTTTGCTATTTAAACAAAGTTCTCTTCATGAGTTCAAATAGACTACCCGCATCCTTGCTGAAGCTGTTCTATCGCAACGCATTTTCTGGGCAAAAGAATGGTATAAGTTGTGTCAAAATTTGCATCTTACTCTTCCTAACAATAGTCCACTTTGCACACTTTGGAAAATGGTTATACATCTATTAAAAACTAAAGAACGTGATAATAATATTCTGCAAGCTATGAATTCACAGCATCACGATATGTATTCGCAACTTAATTATAATGTCACCCCATTACTAGCTTCCAATCTTTCTTCACGTGTTACATGTTTACTTATAAAGGCAAGAGGGGATTACTGAATCTGAACGGCAGACCATTTAGTAATAACACAACTACATAATGCACAATATGCAACTTGAATCAAATTGAGTACACTTTCCATTTTTCGGGTGTCTGCCCAATTTATAATGATCTAAGAAAAAAATTTTTTAATAAAACAAATCTTTGTATAAATAAAATAATTGATAACCCTAATGGCAATAATTTCTACTCACTTTGCAAATACATTCAATTATCCTTAAAATACCGTAACTTAATTATAAATGAGTATGATGTATAATCCTATATTTATTGAAAACTTCATAATACTGTAATACGCTGTTATATACATATATACATATGTATATGTATTTTGCTATAAGCAAATTAAACAAAATCTTGTTTTTGTCAATCCGGCTCACAACAATTATTTTATGCCATATATAGATTCATCATTTGTAAACATTTAGTATAATTATAAAATAAAATGTTATAAGCATCTATTAATAAATAATAAATAAATAATAATATTCATTAGGTTTTTTAAGAATTTGGTTGAAGTCTACTGATGATTTGGTGTAAGAACCAATGAAATGCATATAGACAAACTTAACCAACAACAAACCCTATAAATATGTTTATAATTCATATTTTACTAACCTACTTCTCTTTTTAATCAAAGTAAAGGCGCTAGTTAACAGTTTGCAATATCTATTTGCTTTTAAACCATAGGCTGTCAAAAATTCATTTTTAGTGCACAATTGTGCTACAAAAACAATAAAAAAAACTTACACCGACGCTTGTTCTCTTTTATTTCAGTTTGATTTCAGTCGTTTATTGAGTGTTAACGAGTGCACATGTGCGGATGCTTACTGCTTTTTTTCAGCTTTCTTGTTTTTTCAGCTTTGATTTAATTTCAAAATAAACCAGCAAACAAAATAGTATAATGGAAGATAAAAATTTTTGTTTTGTCATTAAAAATGCTTTTGGTAACATGCAATGCATTTTATGTTACCAAACATTTAAAACAAAGAAAACAAGAAAAACTTAATTTATAATACCTAAATACACTTAATTTTTTAAGTTTTAACTGTAAATTAAACTCGCCCAATGGAATATGTGTGAAAAAAATTCTGTAATAACTGAGGCATATTTTGTATTTAATTTTAATAACTTTTTTTAAGTTAATTTCCATTTTGCTTTAAAAAGTTAAATTCATCACATTTGCAATGCTTAGTTTTTTGTTTGCTGGGCAATTTTCTCTTAACCAATACAGACGCATTTCATTAAATGAGAGTTTTGACAACCTATGTTTTAAACTGATTTTAGTTTTAAGTGTCACACTCTCTTATATTAGATGTGTTCATTTACAGAAAACTATCAATAATTTTCGTACACAAAAAATTAGCAACTAGAGAGTCAAAAAGGACCGTAACATGTTTAGAAACAAAAACGTTTTTGATAGTTTCTACCAGTAAAAATTGTTCTGTCATTATGCTTTAAAAAAATATTATAAAATAAGTTTACAATAACAATTTACATTTGCTTACAAGTTTTGGCTGTAAAAGTAGGTTTGTTCATCTACAGAAAATTATCACTAGTTTTCGATAATAATTACTAGTAAGTGTTCACTTACACAAAAAATTAGCAGCTGGAGAGCCAAAAAAGAGCGTAATATGTTTAGAAACAAAAATGTTTCTTATAATTTCTACTAGTAAAAATTTTACTATCAGAAACTATTCAAACAGTCTTTCTGTCATTATGCTTTGAAAAAGAATTTAAGTTTTAAATTTTTATAAGTTTACAATAACAAAATACATTTACTTCCAAGTTTTGACTGTAAAAGTGTTCATTTACTTTTAAATATTTTTGAGAGCAATTTTAAAAGTTTAAAAGTTATTGAACACAACTAGTGTTCATTTACTTTTTAAATATTTTTGAGAGCAATTTTTAAATATATATTTCTTTTTATTCTCTTGTTACTAGTATTTACTGGAAAGTTATTGAACATAACTGTTATTATGTGGGTTCATTTACAGAAAATTATTAATAATTTTCGATATTTATTGCTAGTAAGCAGGGTTGTCTTTTTTTCTGGGCCCCATCGCCCAATTTTTTTCAAAAATCGCCAAACTATATATTTTTTGAGTTTTAACAATGAAAAAGCCCCAAAAAACAACGACCAAATACTTTATTAAGTTTTTGACGAACAAAAATTGTAAAGTTAAATAGTTTTTTGGTTAACTTAAAATAAATTTGTTTCTATTTTATTAAATTAATAAAAAGGAGGAACTGTGTATTGAAAGTTCAAAACGATAAAAAGAAGTATGTATGCACTTTCAAATTTTCAGGAATATATTCTAGAGTTCTGTTGAATTCTACTGATGGTTTAAAAATGTTCAAGTTTTATTGTTTATTTTTGTATTTTCGGTAGCCCTTATATGTAAAATTAATGTTAGCCAATGGTTTAACTGTATAAGGATGAAAAATCAAAACAAAAAATTAAAAAAAATGTTTAGATTTTGAAAATACTTTTAAATGTTTTTTGTTAATTTTTAAAAGTCTCACTAAAGCTATATTTACACTACCTGAGTTGTCATCTGAGTTTCACAACTGAGACTTATTTTTATAGTGTAATAACATGTCTATTTTAATTTGTTAATATTTTTGTCTAATCTTAGTTGAAAATAAAACGTTTTCTATTTTCAAATTATTAAAAGTCTGAGTTTTAAATTTGTTTTTAAAAGTTACCGGATTAAATGCTTGTTGTTGTATTGCTACACACTTTGAAATATTTTAATAACTTTTAGAATTAGCGGACTTATTACAATTTCTCAGATGTAATGTAATACAAAAAATTAAAATTTCAAATTGTTTTTTGACACTCATAAAAATTTAAACTTATTTTTTTGACACTCAACTCAGATGAGAACTTAGGTAGTGTAAATATAGCTTAATGTGTGTGTATATACATATGTATATCAGAGTACTGCAGCCGGTGTTTCAAAAACAAGTAAGTCTTATTCAACACACAAAAAAACAAGTAACTTCTACTTCATGTTTTAAATATGACGTATCACTCCTTATATACATATATTCATTTTAAATACATTAGAATAATGATTGTGTGTCATGCACAACATGTAACTAAATCATACCGAGTGTTTACCACATTTTCAACTATGCATGTTCGACACTCGGTTTTAATATGAATGCTTGATTTAATCATTTAGAGTTGATAATGAAATTTTGAACAATGCATGTTTGATACTCGATACGATTGCCATTCGTAATATTTAAAGGGAAAAAGAAAGTCAAAACAGCTTTAAACAAAAAATGGTTTGTCGGGTTTTTTAAAGACTTTTTCATAATTTGTTTGTTAACAATAATTATCAAAAAGTTTATTGAAATTTTTAGTTAGAGACAGATGATATTCCCGAGTTCTCTTCACGAAATTGGTTGGTTTTGTCAAGGCCAATTATATAACATTTCACCTACTGACGGCCGTTAAGTCCCACGTTAACCATGTTAAAAATTTAATTACCTCACTCTTTCTGGATCCAACGCGAATGGGGCTCTCTGCATTAATCATTGCTGCTGCAATTTTAAATAATTTGATTTTCCAGCTAATATATGGAACTGCAATGAACTTTGCTTTTTAGGTTGAATGTCAAGTGCCGTCGTTTTAGCTGCAAACTTTGGAAGTAGTGGTGGTAAAAATCTCTGGCACTGAATAACTTAAGATAACACTTCAAAAGAAAATTTAATAAAATAACAAAATATTTGACATTCAAAAAAAGCGATAGAAATTACTGTTTAAATGAAAGTAATACAAAAATTACAAGCAGTGTGACCAGACTTTCAAGTAAAGTAAAGCTACATCACGTATAAAAACAGCTAAAAAGAGCTAAAAACAAAAACTTAAAGCCAAAAAATAAAGCTAAATTTTTGAATGCGTTTTTAAAAAATTTCGTCGTTATTTAGATATTTTTTATAATATGGACGAAACCTTTGTATGCTGAAAATATTTAAAAAGAAAATTTGTATATAAAATTTTAATTTTATTTTTGAATGGGTCTACCTTAAATAAGAAAAAAAAATAATATGTATTCATATTAATATGCATATACAAGAACTTTTAAAAAATTTTTAGAAGTAGGTGTAAATTTACTGCCTGTTTTGGTAAAAGAAACGAATTTGTAAGATACATATACATATATTAAAAAAAAAACAAAAAAACGAAAATTCGTTTATTTTCATATATATATACTCACTCACAATTCGTTCATTTTTTCACAAAACACGCAAAAATTAAGTCATTTAATTAACAAACTTTTTTCATATATACAAAAACTTGAAAACAACAACAAATCTAAACCATAAGATCACATTTACACGATGCAATTTTTTTAATATTCCTTCAATGAAATTTTTGTTTGTTGACAAAAATAGTATAAAGAGTCTACTTTTTTACACAGTTCGTTTAAAATTAAACATTTTCATTTAAGTTACATACGTATATAATGAAAAATGTCTTCATGTAAATTTTGTTCAAGAAAACGAAAGAAAAAGAGATTAACGTTAATGTAAAAAGTTACATTGTATAATAAGTGTTTAAAACTATTGACTGTAAAAATAAAAATCAAGAAATAAAAAATATTATTATTTTTTTAAACCTATCTATAAAAATAATAATTATCGTTGTTATTAAAATTAAAAAAAAAAACGACCATCCTGCTAAAAAAATAATTTTTACAAGGAACTAGATTTTCAGCAAATATAGTTTCATACTATCAAAATAGTAATCTTTACTTGACCCTACAATGTTTCATTGTGCCTGTTTTTTTCTTAAAAAATTTTACTTTGATTTTTTGACAAAAATACACTTTAAAATTCTTTTAAATAAAAAAATTAATATAGAAATTTGTTTCATTTTTGTAATACCATATCTTCCTTATATTTTTGTTTTATTGCATTTTTGCGCTGATTTGCGTTCTTTAAATGTCGCTAGAAGTAAATTATTAAACAAAAGAATGGTTCGGACACTGTGATGTTGTAAATTCAAAGAAAATTTTGGAGCTTGATACCTTTCAGTAAAATATAGATATATACCTTAAAATAAAATACGACAAATTTTGCTCCTTTTTTCTAGCTCCAAAACTACTAAAAAATCTAAATTCAATTTCGAAAAAAGTTAATATAAGCTTAGAGCTAAATGTCAATGTTTCGGGCTAAATGAAGAAAAATAAAGTTAAATTCAGCTCCAAAAAAGCTAATATGGCCACACTGATTACAAGTGTACTGTTAAGATATGAAAGTAGTAAGTATATGGGTACTTAGTAATCGACACCGACTTTTTTTGCACTACCATTATACAAAGGCGGAATAAGAAGGTGACCTCGCCCTTACAACAACTTCCGGTATTAATATAGCATGTGTTTTGTTGTTGGTAAGTTCCATGGTGAAATAATCGTACCAGGTGGTGTTACAAGCACAGCTGATCTACTTTTTTCATGCATAAATCGAGGCTGGGTAGTAAAGTTGTTTACTTTTACATATCTTTTTTTGACAACAGAGCCAACGAAAACTACAACAAAAACGAAAATTATATACAACAAATTTTGTTGTTGTAGAATCGACACCACCTAATACTCATAATTGCGCCATGGTAAGTTCCAACTTAGTTGTCAAAATAAATGTTGCGATCACACATACACACAAACTGCCTGCAAGAAATTGATGACCGCAACTAACACTTAAACACTTTTCTGTTAACACATTTCAAACAATTTTGGTCATTTGTGACCAATATTTATATTATCGTTGACAAAAATAATCTTATATATAAAAGAACAATTTTTTTTTTGTTAGTGACACCGCTTATAACTCAAGAACGACTGAGCCGATATTAATGAAACTTGAAAAAAAGACATACCCGATATCTGGGAATGTGTTTTAGGCTAATTATTTTTTGGAAATTCCGACTGGGCGTGGCACCTCCCATACAAATTGAACAGTTTTTTTCACATACCTCAATACCTTATACAGCTGAAGTCTCCAAATTTGGTATAGGTAAATTATTTATTGATGTGCATAATTGAGCTTTGTATGGGCGGAAACAAATAAATATATACAAAAATAGTTTTTTGTATATATCTCAATAACTGTAATAGCTTAAGTCTCCAAACTTCGCACGGATGTTTATAGTGCTAATATCCATAATTGAGCTTTATATGGGCGAGAAAAAATAAATAGGCGTGACACCTCCCATACCACGAAAATAGTTTTTTGTATATATCTCAATAACTGTAATAGCTGAAGTCTCCATACTTTGTACAGATGTTTATAGTGCTAATATTTATAATTGAGCTTTGTATGGGCGGGAAGAAATAAATGGGCGTGGCACCTCCCATACAACGAAAATAGTTTTTTGTATATATCTCAGCAACTGTAACGGCTTAAGTCTCTAAACTTCGTACGGATGTTTATAGTGCTAAAATGCGTAATTGAGCTTTGTATGGGCGGGAAAAAATAAATAGGCGTGACACCTCCCATACAACGAAAATAGTTTTTTGTATAAATCTCAATAACTGTAATAGCTGAAGTCTCCAAACTTCGTACGGATGTCTATACTGTTAATACAGTCAAATCCCGATAATTCGTAATCGCAAGGGACCGGCCATTTCTTACGAATTATAGGGGTTTTCGATTTAGCGGGATTTCGATTTAACGGGATTAAAATAAAATAAATACGAATTAACGGGGTTTTTCAATTTATTTAATAAAACGATGAAAAAACATAAAAAACACTGATGTAACAAACCGATCTTAAGAAAATAAACACACACGCAAGCAAAAGTAAAAACCTACGCAAAAAAATAGCGGTAAACAAAAAATCATTCTTTTTATGTTTCTGTTGTTTTTATTACGAATTATAAGTGGTAGTTAGCAAACAATTACGATTTATAAGAGGTAAAGAAGGATTTATTTTCAAAAAAAATTACGAATTAGCGAGGGGACCAAAATGTATGGAAATTTTGCGAATTAACGAGATTTTTTCAAGGGACCGACAGTTTATTACGAATAATCGCGAATTACGATTTATCGGGGTACGAATTAACGGGATTTGACTTTATACAAAATTGAGCTTCGTATGGGCTGGAAGAAATAAATGGGCGTGGCACCTCCCATACAACGACAATAGTTTTTTGTATATATATCAATAACTGTATCAGCTGAATCCTCCAAACTTTGTACGGATGTTTATAGTGCTAATATGCATAACTGAGCTTTGTATGGGTGGGAAAAAGTTAATGGGCGTGGCACCTCCCATACAACGAAAATAGTTTTTTGTACATATCTCAATAACTGTAATAGCTGAAGTCTCCAAACTTCGTACGGATGTCTATACTGTTAATATACAAAATTAAGCTTTGTTTGGGTGAGAAGAAATAAATGGGCGTGGCACTTCCTATACAACGAAAATAGTTTTTTGTATATATATCAATAGCTGTATTAGCTAAAGCCTCCAAACTTTGTACGGAAGTTCATAGAGCTAATATGCATAATTGTGCTCTTTATGGGTGGGAAAAAGGAAATAGGCGTGACATCTCCCATACAATGAAAAAAGTTTTTTGTATATATCTCAATAACTGTAACAGTTGAACTCTCAAAACTTTGTAAAGATGTTTAAAATTGTCTCCAAATTTGTGTAGGTGTTTACAATGTAAATATTTACAATTAAGCTGAGTTTGGGCGTGAAGATAATAATAGCCGTGGCACCTCCTTTACAAGATAAAAATCTTTTACATATATGTCAATAAATGTAAAAGCTGAAATCTCTAAATTTAATATAAGTATTTATTATGCTAATATGCATAACTAAGATGACTATAGGCAGGAAGTGAATTATGGGTGTGGAACCTATAATAGCATGGAAATATTTACATGTGTATCTCATTACCTGTGACAACTAAGGTCTCCAAACTTTTTAGTGTGGCACCTCTCAAACCATTGGATTTTTATTACATGTACATACTTCAATAATTCTTATAGCTAGAGTCTCAAAATTGTCTATGGATGTTTATGTTTGCTAATATACATAATTGAGGTGAGTATACTTAGGAGAAAAGAGAATAATGGGCATGGCACCTCAATAACTGTAAAAAAACTTCAAAAAACGTGTTCATATTTTTCTTTAACCAGTTGAACACAATATAAATTATTAGTTTAAAAGTAACAAAAATAACTTAAAAATTACCAATAAAATGCTTATCCCTTTTTACATCTTAGGATCAAAATTTTATATTCATATTTTTTCGAGACCTGTCGAACGCAGTATCATAATATAATTTGAGCCCCTTTTAATGTTTTTCGCTTCCGAAGGTACAAAATGGATATAAGAGTTTCAAAATATGCTTTTTTACCCTGCCTCACCTCTAATGGTCTAATATTTCAAAAAAAAAAGTACGAAAAATGCATTCATAACTTTGAAACCTGTTTATAACGTTATTGACATGCTATTAGGGATAATATTTTGTGAATTGTGTGTATTTAGGCAAAAATTCATTTGTTGATTATATATATTGTTAGGCAATACGTGTTCGAAGATACTCGATGCTGGATGTATTCAATAAAATGGCAAAAACGAGGCTTGCCGTATGCACACATTCTTATTTGGTTAGTCGAAAAAGTTCGACCAGACCAGATAGATTATATTATAAGTGCAGAGATTCCTGATCCCGAAACAGATCAAGAACTACATGATGTTGTAATTACAAATATTATTCATGGACCGTGTGGCACCATCAACCCCCAATCTCCATGCATGGTCGACGGCAAGTATTCCAAACATTATCCACGAAAATTGACGGCGGAAACTATCACTGGCAATGACGTTTATCCACTGTATAGGCGTTGATGGCCAATGACAACGGTCAAACTCAAGGCGAATTCATGAGAAGGTGGTCTTGACAGATCAGCTGACTATTTTTTGCTCGTGCAATTTTCCTCGTAATGTGTCAAAAGTTTGTATATGTGCTTCTTCTTGATTCCAAAAAAATTACGCGTCGGTTAGATTTTTAAACTAAAAATTAAAAAAAGTGTTTTAATTACCAAATAGTAAAACCAAAAGATGCGTTCTTGTGCTTTGTGCAAAAAAAACACTGTAAAATTAACTTTATTCACGTTTTTCTTCTGCAAATAATTTGTGTTTTTTTTCTAATGATGCCATATACAAATAATTTGTGTTTTTTTTTCAATGATGCCATATTTGTGTTTGACATTTTAGGTACGAATTTTTCGCCTGCGTCCACCTTGTATGAATTCGCCTTGGGTCAAACTATTCAGTGAAGTCGATCAAGTACATCTGCAAACATGTCACTAAATGCAGCGATATGGCTATTTTTAGCATCCACTGGCAACGACGAAATTACGCGTTATCAAGTTGGGCGATATGTGAACTGCAATGTGGCGGTTTGGCGTATTTCTCATTTCATATTCATCCCACTATTGCACATTTAGCAGTGCATCTGGAGAATGGCCAAAGAGTACATTTCACTGCGACAAATATTGTTCAACGTGCTGAAATACCTCCAGCGACAACATTGACAAATTTCTTTGCTGTTTGTCAAAGCGATCTGTTTGCACAAACTTTACTTTACTCAGAGATGCCACGGTATTACACGCTTCTTCAAAAACATTTTAACGTCAAAAGAAAGGCACTATGGGTCCTGGGCATCCGGATTTGCGTTCAAGTGATGCTCTTGGTTGCATTTATACACTTCATCCAAAGAATGATGAATGTTTTTATTTGCGGTTGGTGCTGGTGAATGTTCGTGGTCCAACATCATTTGCAGCATTTCGTTATGTTTATGGTATAGTCTACCCAACATTTCGTGCTGCATGTCAAGAACTCAATTTGTTTGAAAACGATACTCATTGGGATACGACAATCGCTGAGGCAATTATTTCTGCATATCCAAGCCAGATACGAACATTATTTGATATTATCATTCGACATGCTTCCCGTCAAATCCAAGTGACCTGCGGAACAAATACAAGTACAATATATCAAAAGACATTTTACATCAATATCGTGTCTGCTCGAGAAATCCAAATCTTGAAGTCAATGAAGACATGTGTTACCTTATTTGCGGCAGTTTATTAGTCAGGTTAGGACTGCCAGCACCAGAACATGAAATGAATGAGCTACTAAATTGACAATTGAAGCGTGAACGTAAGTACGATCGACATGAGTTGGGCCAATTAGTTCAAACCAATGTTTCCCTCTTAAACCTCCAATAGAAGGAAATCTATGATATAATATTGAAGGCAATTGATGATGAAAATTATGTTTTTTTTTCATGGATGCCCCCGGTGACACTGCGCAGTGACTCAAGATGTTTTGGAGGTGCAATGATTTTACTGTCTGGTGATTTCCGCCAAACACTGCCAGTCATTCCAAGATCGACGGCGGCTGATTAAAAAAAATGCTTGTGTTAAATCCTCAAGTCTGTGGCGTTTTCCAAAGATACTGCAGATGACAGAAAACGTGAGAGTTACATTGCTCAACGATTTCTCAGCTCAAGATTTCTCCAACCAATTGTTGACTATCGGTAATGGCCGTATTCCTGTCGACGAATCAAATGGATTGATTTCGTTTCCTCAAAATTTTTGTAATTTTGTATCGTCAAAAGAAGAGCTCATCCAGAAAGTATTCCCCGATATAATTGCTAAGGGGAAAAATATAGATGTGGATGATTTAAACTATATAGTTCAGAATCAAATCGTTGGTACTCTGCATTTTTTTAAATCTATTGATTGTGTAACAAACGAAGATGAAGCCACCAACTATCCAACTGAAGTTTTAAACTCCTTGGATGTGCCTGGCTTACGTCCGCACAACTTAGAACTGAAGGTTTGCTCGGTAGTTATCGTGCTTCGAAATTTAAACCAACCAAAACTTTGCAATGAAACGCGTTTGGTAGTAACAAAACTGATAGTCCATGTTATTCACGCAAGTATACTTAGAGGAAAATTCAAAAGTGAAGAAGCTCTCATACCGATAATTTCGATGATACCAACCGATATGCCTTTTGAGTTTAAGCGAATTCAATTTCCTATTCGTCTTGCATTCGCAATGACGATTAACAAACCACAAGGACAATCCTTGAGTATTTGTGGTCTTAATTTAGTAAATACATGTTTTTCTCATGGCCAAATATACGTTGCATGTTCACGTGTGGGTAAACCATCTGCTTTATTTGTACTTGCGCCTAATAACAAAACGAAAAGTTTCGTATATCACAAGGTACTGCACTGAAGGGAATTAACCTAAACATAACCCATGCACGAAAATACATAGCTTTCTTAACAGATTTTACCGCAAACGCCTTGTTTTTGTAATCTTTTTGAATTTTGTTTTCTATATAAATATATTCCAATGAACTATTTGACTAAAAAAACTTTGTACTCTTTTTTAAAAATCCATATATTCAATAATTGGTAGGTGATACGAAGTTCACCGGGTCAGCTAGCTTAGAATAGATACAGAAGTTGTGTTCCAGATGCATAACAAAATAGCTCGAACTTACACAAAGTTATCCAAACCTACCCAAAAGCGTTCCAGGTAGCAGTTTTTGTGCAAAAAAAGAAAATATGAGAGTAATTATTTTCCATTTCCTGTACAAACTTGCCCGAACTTTCAGACAAGAACTTTAAAACCATCCGATTTTTATTTACTTTAAAAATTCATGAATTAGTTAGGCATTTTGCAAAAGCAATAACAATTTAATTAATATTTTTCTAAAATATTAATCTTGTAGGTAAAAATGTACATTGAATTATAAATGTTTGTTCCATTCTTTACTAAAAAATATGATTTTGCAGGTTTTTATTCACTATTTTCAGCTATTGCCAGTGATGATAGCTTTGTGTTTGTAAAATGTTATGAGTTTTAGGCGTAAAAAATCACTGAAACAGATGTTAATTTAAAAAAAAAACAGCACTACTGCTTAAACATGTAAAATGATGGTTTTTTGCGTTCCAGGTAGTTTGGGTTACTTTGACAAATCTAGAGAGTAATTTTCTTTGTCCTCTCATTTGACCGAACAAGAACGGAATCTTCTGGAACATACCTAGAGTTGCATTCTTTTAAGTAAAAATATTTAAAATGTTTGATATATGTATATGTAAACTAAAAATGCAATTTAAAATAAATAATATAAATAAATAAATCCAGTTTAATGATGTTTTTATTGAATCAATAATTTTAATCTTGGATTTGCAAAAGTTATTTAACAAAAGGAAATCTTTTTTACCCCAGAAGTAATTGAGAGCACAATAAATATTGGCGCACTTTTCACATAATTATTGCCGCGCAATTGTATTTAAAGTGGTCACACGATTGCTACATCAGAGTTGAATTTGATTGGTTAAAACAAGCACAATATTGTTCGCAATTGCCACATGTACCAAAAAATTGTGCAATCACACGATTTGGCTACAAAAAATGGTGAAAATTGGTGTATTACGGCAATCGTGTGATCTTGGCTTGAGACGAATATTCGTAACGACAAATTCGTCGTTCGTCCCAGCTGTGATTAGAGCACAATATATAATCCTCTATTAGTATTAGAAATACTTTTAAATAAAATTAATTTTTTCATTAAAGTTACAATAGAAAATTACATTTTACAAAATTGATAATATGCTTTTCAAAGAAGTTAAAATTATTTTTAAGTTTTACATATTCCGGTAGGGAGTTATATATTTGATACATTGGACACTCTCTCAATTCTGAAGTGATTGATGCTTCCTAGATGATAGGGTTACACACCTCTCACTTATATTGCCTGTTCTGTTAGGTACTCTGGTGCTTGACCGATTTTCATTTTTTGTATAAATTTAAGAATTCTATCATAAGATTATAAGATGTGTATCTATTGTACTTCAATATAATTCTCATTGTCCTGTTTTGTAACTTTTGCAGACGTTCAATTTGACGAGTTGTGTTTTATGGGAACAATAATTTTGATCTGTATTCGAAATATGATTTAATTATTGTTAGAAAACGGATGGCTCGTGGGTGCAGTCTGGCTCGGAGACCCTTGAATTGTTGTTGAGTACACACTTCCCAGGGTGCAGGGTACCGACTGCAGTGGATCTATCTGGTGGCGTGGGTGGACGTCACGGAGGGATAGCGGATATGACAGGGGTGGCAGAGGACCTTGTGACGCTTGATAGGGTAAAATGGGCGGTTAATACCTTCCAGCCCTATAAGTCACCGGGACTGGACGGTGTCTACCCGTGTATGCTACAGAATCTTTCGACGCAGGGATTGCTACTCCTGACGAGAGTGTTTGCTGCTAGCATCACACTAGGTTACATACCCTTGAGGTGGAGAAAGGTGAGGGTGATTTTCATACCCAAGGCTGAAAAGGCCAGCCAGGGGATTTTATACCGATCAGTCTATCGTCTTTCCTATTGAAGACGCTAGAACAGCTGATCGATCTTCATGTTAGGAACACGATTGATACGAACGTCATTACTAATGCTCAGCATGCTTACCTTAGGGGTAAATCTGTTGAGAGTGCGCTTCATGATGCGGTGGGGTTCATAGAGCGCTGGTTGTACAGGAAGGAGTACACACTGGGCGCGTTTTTGGACATTGAGGGAGCCTTTAACAATGTTTCGATGGAGGCCATTGGGAACACACTTAGGGAAGTAGGAGTTCAGGGCATCCTTATAGAGTGGATCTATTCTGCGCTTGGTAGCAGAATAATCAACTCTGAGTGAGGAAATTAGCGTCTGAAAAAGGGTGCGGTTAGGGGAACGCCATAGGGAGGGGTACTGTCGCCACTGCTGTGGATTCTGGTAGTCAACGGGGTATTAAGACGGCTTGACTCAAAGAGAATCAAAGTAGTGGCTTATGCGGACATCATCGTGGTTTTTGTGACGGGGAAATTTGCGTCCACTACGAGCGAGGTAATGCAGAGTGCATTATCCGACTTGTCTACGTGGGCCAAGGACAAGGAACTGGGTGTAAACCCAGGGAAGAGAGAGCTATTTCTCTTTACTAGGAAGTACAAGGTGGCAGAGTTTGAGCTGCCAGGGCTTGACGGGGTTCAGCTGGAGCTAGCGGATAGGGCCAGGTTTCTGGGAATCGTCCTGGATGGCAAGTTGTCTTGGAGGGCGAACGCAGAGAAAAGGGTAAGAAAGGCTCTCAATGCCTATTATGCCTGTAGGAATGCCATAGGTAGGAACTGGGGGTTACAGCCGGCTATGGTTAATTGGATTTACATATCTGTTGTAAGACCAGTTCTTACGTACGGTTGCCTTGTATGGTGGAGAGCCCTGGAAAGGGGCGACATATGAAAGCTCTTGACTAAGGTCCACAGACGTGCGGTACTGGGCATTACAGGGGCCAGGAAAAGTAAACCAGGCAGCGCTGGATATCATTCTGCAACTTTTTTCCATCGGGGACTTTGTTGCTGGAATGGCGGCCAGGAGCTTGCTTAGACTTTGTGAGTCAGGTATGCGTGGGGTATGTCTGAAGGGACATGCCGGCATTTTGGGAAGGGTCTCGGATGGTCGACTCCTGGGGCAGTCAGGCGTGACGGAATACATGGTAGCGAAACTTGACTTTGGGATCCTGCCCCAAGTAGTGTTTCCGGATAGGGAGGCATGGAGGGGAACAGAGAGGCTGTATGAGGGGCGTGCAGTCTTTACTGACGGGTCGATGATGGAGGTAGGCACCGGGGCTGGTGTATATATAATGGACACTGACGTAACAATCTATGCTGATAGTCAGGGCGCGCTTAAGGCTCTAGAGGGACATTTTATCAGGTCTAGACTCGTGGGCGACCGCAGTCGTGCTCTTAGAGCGATCATGGGTACACGCAGGGTCAGGCTCTGCTGGGTTCCGGGTCATTTTGACATATCCCGGAACGAGATTGCCGACGAATTGGCGAGGAAGGGAACGGCCCGGAATATTGAACTTAGTTGTGAGCCGGTGAGGCCACCACTGAGTTTCTGTTATGGACTGATAGGGACTTGGATAACGGACAGGGTGGGCCAAACCTGGAGTGACAGGGCCAATTGCAGGATCTCAAGTCTTTTATGGCCCAGGCTGGGCAGGGTGGGCAGGGGGTTTCTGAGGCGAATTATTGGGACTCTAACAGGGCACTGCGATGTGAGATACAGGAAGAACAAATGGGACAGGAACTCTCCAGATGTCTGCAGGGTATGCGGGGACGAAGAGGAGATAGAGACGGTGGAACATCATCGCTGCCACTGCCCTGGGCTGCAGATTCGCCGACAGAGGTGGTTTGGAGGACGCTTCTTAGATGGACTTGGTGAGGTCCTGGCAGTGGGCTGGGGAGCATCATAAGCTTCATTAAGGAGGTTGGGTGGCTGGGCAGCTAGGTGATTCAGAGCCTAGGACTACTGACTTTCTTAGACATCTTGCGGACGGTTCTCTTGCTTGTTTATCCATTTTCTTACCTATGAATCGCTTGACTTACTGTTTTTCTTTTCTTCTCGACTCTTCTGAAGGGATTCACAATAGGCCTAAGGGCCTCCGAATGGAGGCGGTGGGCTTTTGGACTCGCCACTACCCTTCGTAACCTAACCTAACCTATTGTTATATATAATAATTGCCGTTAGAACTGATATTTGTTTTGTGATTCTTCTAAAAAAAAACTGAATTTCCTACCGATTTTCTTACAAACACATTCAATGTGGGTTTCAAACCTTTGCTTATAACAAAACCCAAATACGTTGCTTGATTCACCTTTTCTTTAACTTGATCATTTATTTTAAACATTTAATTGCTGTTGATATTTAGTTTCATAATTTTTGTTTTTCTCTCACTTAACTATAGTTTCTTCATGTGCAACCAAACAGTGGCACGTTGTTCATCTTGTGTAGAATTATTATAGCATTCGCTAATCGATTCTTCTTCAGTGAAAATAAGCGTGACTTCGGCATAAAAGACAATTTCACATTTTTTTTAATTGGCCAATTCACAAGTTCTGTCGGGCTGATCGTGTAAAAATATACGATTTTAGTAAATTCACTTGTGAATAGAAAAATTTATTGTATTGATACTTTGTTGTATGTCAAATACAAAATGGAAAACGTCAGTTTAATGTCTTTGTCTATAACAAAACCTAAATACATACGTTATTTGATTCACCTTTTCTATAACTTGATCATTTATTTTAAACATTTTTTTGCTGTTGATATTTAGTTTCATAATTTTTTTTCTCTAACTTAATTATAGTTTCTTCATGTGCACCCAAACAGTGGCACGTTGTTCATCTTGTGTAGAATTATTAAAGCATTCGCTAATCGATTCTCCTTCAGTGAAAATAAGCGTGACGTGGGCATACAATAAAATTTCGCATTTTTTTAAATTGGCCAATTCACAAGTTCTGTCGGCCTTATCGTGTAAAAATATACGATTTTAGTAAATTCACTTGTGAATAGAGATATTTATTGTATTGATACTTTGTTTGTCAAATGCAAAATGGAAAACGTCAGTTTAATGTAGTCAATTCACTCTGAGCAAACTTTTTTGAAACGTAAACGTACATAAATATTTTTCGAGCATAAAAATAAAAAAAACTAATAAATCTTACCACGTTTAAATAATTTGTTTCCATTTGATAATATTTAAAAATATGTATAAATAAACTTTTAAGCTCTTTACTTTCAAATGTTCTTCTTCAACTAAAGTTGGCATGCATGTAATATAATAGCATTATACCAAACCAGGAGTGGATGTTTTAATTACAAGTGAATTGGTTATAAATATTAAATAAAAAGCAATTTTAAAATATATACTAAAAATTTTAATTTGAATATAATTAAAAATATGTAAATTAACAATTTAAAAAGATTTTATAAAAATTATTACACAAGTGAAACATTTCCAGGTCTGAAATAAATTCAACATATGCATGATACAAAGAACCAGGTAGTCTCGTCGGCCCAGCTGATCAGTGCCAAAATGTCAAAATTATGTTCTATCTGTGAAAATAAAACAACAAAAATTATTACTAATCGTTTTTTTTTCTATGAGCTGTTGTTTGACACTTTCGTACTAATTTGTAGTTGTTGCAGGGACGAGATTACCTGATTACTTTTGTATGAAAATTACCAACAACAAATAAACAACATTGTATATTTTTATAATTAGACCACAGTCGGCGATTAAAAGGCTTGTGAATTGGACAAATATATACATACATATAATACAATGTACATATATTTTCATGCAAGAGTTTTAACCGCGATAGTAAGCAATAACTGCCAAACTCCTTTCATAAAAACAGTCTTCACTCTTTTTGCCATGGTACAATTATCGTATCGATTCAACAGCTGAATATTTTTTGCTCGAGTTTTTCCAGTCTCTAAGTCTGTCAAACAGTAAGTTTTTTGACATAAGCGGGGACGCTTTTACAACAACTTCATAAATTTCGTATCAAGTTTGTTGTAGTTGTTGCAGTAGCGATAGAACCTTGTAAGGTAATTGTACCATGCCTTTTGCTTTTAAATTTTTAAACGTATGCCGAGATCAACAACACATGTTCATACATACCCACGTCAAAGCATACATTAGAGACCTGCACCAAGTCCTATTCAAGATAATTCAAGAACCGCATAATTTTCTAATTCTTGTGTTATTGTGTGGTTAAACGGTTTAAGTGCTGAAATGTAGAGTAGCTAAAACAGTTTTTGTGCTGCAGTGTAGAGTAGCTAAGAATAAAGAGTGATGTCGAGACTGTGGTCGATAAAAAAAATTACTGTGCCTATGGTGTGGCAACAACAACAAAGACTTAAGAGTTATGTTGTTGTTATGTTAACAAATAATAATACACACAATGTTGAGTGGGTACATACACAAGCAAACATATACACAAGCAGGCAAATCAATATAAAAATCATGCGTAATTACATTACATTACATACATATGAACATGCAAAATAAACCCCCGTTTTTTATAACTATCACACCAGGAACATCCCGCCAACAGTAAAGTTTCGAGACGAATTGAAATGGAAGTGTGCGATCATGATCACTCGATGTTCCGTGGTTGTTTGCTTAATTGTGCTTAACTGTGAATATATTTTTCATTTAAGTTAAGTTAAGTAAACAAAAGAGATGGCGAACAATACAACGCAGTACTTAATTTTGTGTGTGCACACGTAAGGTATATGAAATGAATTGAAAATTCGAGATGATGCCTTATTTAGTGTCGTCTTGGGCTGGCCTCTAGCATACATACAGAAACTTAAAGTGCTTTCACACGAATGTATTTTACACATGACTTGTCATTTTAGCAATCCACATGTAATTGCATATGTCTGTCAAAATTGTC
This sequence comes from Melanophora roralis, assembly GCA_963583895.1. Lineage (NCBI taxonomy): Eukaryota > Metazoa > Arthropoda > Insecta > Diptera > Rhinophoridae > Melanophora > Melanophora roralis. Next base: position 57,926,411 of record OY757189.1, on the reverse strand, counting down.
ATATTACAAATGGTTTAGAATTTTTGCTTTCACACGTATGTACGTATGTATTTACATCTAACATAACATCCAAATCAAAATAAACAATTTACTTTTCCTTGTTGTTATTCTAAAAACAGCTGATGACACATGCTTTGTCAGATGAAAATAGAACAAGCACTAATGACAAATTTGTCATATGACTTTTCCATATGCATTTCACATATATATAATTGCATATGTCTGTCAAAATTGTCATATTACAAATGGTTTAGAATTTTTGCTTTCACACGTATGTACGTATGTATTTACATCTAACATAACATCCAAACCAAAATAAACAATTTACTTTTCCTTGTTGTTATTCTAAAAACAGCTGATGACACATGCTTTGTCAGATGAAAATAGAACAAGCTCTAATGACAAATTTGTCATATGACTTTTCCATATGCATTTCACACATGCATTGTTTAAACGCGTTCAGACGGCAGATATCAATTTCGCACTGCAAAATTTGACAAGTCATGTGTAAAATACAGTTGCTCTCTTAATCTCGTAGTGTACGGACGTGTCTACGCGAGTGTATATTTGTAATAGGTGATATTTGTAATAAGTTACAAAAAAAAAAATTGTTAATATACATACCTACAAGACATAAGTGAGAATCGAAAATAAAAACAAACTAAACAAAAAAAACCAAACGGTTAATGAGTAACAGTAATCGTCGTGACAGTGGGCCTAATAGCCGAAATGCTTACATTGTATTAAGCTCAGCAAGCGTTAGCAATGAAAACATTAGAGACCCTGAATATAATAGGAACTATTTAAGTGCTAAACCGAAAACAAATACAAATAATTTAAGTACAAGTGTGCCTAACTTGAATAAATGTACTGAACAAGGGACAAATTTAGCCCAATCTCTGTTTAAAAATTATAAGAAAAATACCGAGGTGCCATCTTCCTCGCGGTCTTCTTTATCAAGTTCTGGTGTCGCACCAACAGCTGCTAAAGGTGCTCCAAGCCCAATTTCTGCGTGTGCTCCTAAAATCCAGGTAGGGATGGACAGGTACGTAACAGTTCTTAAAAGGGGGAGAAGTCCGAAGTCGGCAGAAGTAAGTCAACCTGCAAAAATTCTAAAAGACGATGAAAGGCCAACCACATCGCAAAATCGCTTTGCCATTCTGCAAACAGATGATAATGATGGCCCCGTTACGGAAAAAAAGTGCTTTAAGCCACCTCCGATTTATTTCAGGGAAAGGAATTCGAATGATCTTGTAAAGTTTTTAGTAGGTTTGATTGGGGAAAACAACTTTTACGTTACTAGCATTAAACGTGGTAACATATACGAGACAAAAATTCAAGTGAATGACGAAAACGCTTACCGCACCATTATTACGGAGCTTGAAAAACTTAAGAAAAATTTCTATACTTACCAGCTTAAGAACGCTAAGGGCCTCCAGGTAGTTATAAAAGGTATTGACTCTAATGTTGACCCGGAGGAAATTAAAACCAATTTGTGTATAAAGGGCTTTAGAGTCAAATATGTATCAAATATAAGGAACAGGGAAAAACACCCTCAACCATTATTCCGGGTGGAGCTTGAGCCCAGTGACATTAAATTGAAGAAAAATGAAACACATCCTATATATGATCTAAGATATGTTATGCACCGTAGAGTTATAGTAGAGATATTAAATTGAACAAAAATTAAACACATCCTATATATGATTTAAGATATATTATGCACCGTAGAGTTATAGTGGAGGTGCCACACAAGCGATCTGGGCCCGTACAGTGCTTAAACTGCCAGGAATATGGCCATACCAAAGCATATTGTAAATTGCCTTCTGTTTGTGTTGTGTGCGGGGATCTGCACGATACGACCAACTGTGACAAGCCAAAAGAAGATCCTAGGGTGAAGAAATGCAGTAATTGCGGAGGAAACCACACCGCCAACTATAGAGGTTGCCCAGTTTTTGACTTAGTTAAACGCTCATCCAAGCCAAAAGTAGCTCCTGCCCCTCCCCAGCCATTAAATATGCCTACTACAAATATGCCCCCATTAGCACAGACAACTACAAGTGAAGTTTCCTATGCCAACGCATTAAAGTCTAACCAGCCCAAACCACGCAAGCCTGCCCAGCCAACAGCACATCAAGACGTGCCAACAAACGAACCAACTGGTTCAAATTTTAGCCGCCTAGAAGCCGTAATTGACAATATGGCTAAGCAATTTACGCAGTTCATGGCACAAATGGCTGGCATGATGCAAGAAATGCAAAAAATGCAGTCTGCTCTTTTGCAGGCTATGCTTAAAAGGCCATGAACTGCCTGAAGGTTTGTTTCTGGAACGCAAACGGCATCCGCCAACACAAAAACGAACTCGAATATTTTTTAACACACCAAAACATTGATGTAATGTTGATTTCGGAGACTCATATGACATCTAGAAGCGCTTTTAAAATAAGTGGCTATTCATTTTACGATTCAAAGGATCCCAGGGATAAATCATGTGGAGGCTCGGCTATACTAATCAAATCAAGAATTAAACACCAATGGTTAGGTGGCATCTCCGAATGCTATATTCAAGCAACAAACGTCTGCATTGATGAATTTTTCCCTAACTTAGTTATTTCGTCGGTTTATTCTCCACCCAGATTTTCCATAACGAAGGATCAGTACAACAGTTTTTACAAATCTTTAGGTCCCCGATCATAGCTGCTGGAGACTATAACGCTAAACACACCTACTGGGGCTCCCGCTTAATTAGTCCTAGAGGACGTATCTTGTATGATTCCGTATCTGAAATGGGTCTTTGTGTTATTTCTACCGAACAACCAACCTATTGGCCAACCGACCACAATAAAATTCCAGACGTAATAGATTTTGGCGTAGCAAAAGGTATATCCCCGGAGCTCATTGAGGCGCAAGCCTCTCTGGATTTACCTTCTGACCACTCACCCACAATTATCACTATTTGCAGTCCACACCAAATAGCAACTAGTGACTTTTTCTTATCTAAAAGAGTAAATTGGTTGAAATATAAAAAATATATCAGCTCTCACTGCTCGGAACAAATACCACTAAAAACTCCCCAAGAAATCGATGATTGCCTGAGTATCCTAAATGAAAACATTAAAGCAGCCGTTGAACATGCTTCTTCAACAAACCGTCAGGTCAAATACAACAAAATTTTTTCTGTCGATGTTGAAGAGCTTTTATCTGAAAAAAGGAGAGCACGAAGAGAATGGCAACAGCATAGATCGCCCCAACTTAAAACGAAGCTAAAAGAGTGTACAAATCGCTTAAAAAACTTGCTTGAGGTACACAGAATTTCATCAATTAAGAAGTATTTGGAAGGTCTAGACGCGACTCCTCAAACAAATTATTCTTTATGGCGATCAGCCAGTCGTCTCAAAAGGCCCGTAATCGCAAAACCACCACTGCGCAATCTAAGAGGATCCTGGGCTAGAAATGATGAAGAAAAATGCGATCTGCTCGCAAGCCATTTAAGAAACGTGTTCACTCCTAATACATGCACTGACGTGAGGGAATTGCCGCCTGTTGTTTCTAGACGTCCTACAGAAATACGTTTCCGATATTCAGATGTGGTAGAAGCTATTGCTAACCTTAATGATAAAAAAGCTCCTGGCGTTGATAAAATAAGCAACAAAATGCTCATTGAGCTACCTTTTACAGCAAAAAGAATAATTCTTTTTATTTTTAATGCCATAATATGACTTGAACATTTTCCACCAATATGGAAAGTTGCCTTAGTAAAGATGATTCCTAAGCTTTGTAAAGATCCTTCGAAGGTGGAGTCTTATAGGCCTATAAGTTTGTTACCAACTTTGTCAAAACTATTTGAAAAGCTGCTTAAAAACAAGATTACTCCGATCCTGAATGAAAACAACTGCATTCCAGATCACCAATTTGGCTTTAGAAGTCAACATAGCACAATAGAACAAACTCACAGACTGGTGCAGGTTATAAGAAAAACTTTCGAGGAAAAAAAGTATTTCTCCGCGCTTTTGATAGATGTCTCTCAAGCATTCGATAAAGTATGGCACGAAGGACTGTTAAACAAACTAAAGCTAAACCTTCCAGCTAATATTTTCAACCTACTAGAAAAGTACATAACCGGTCGACAATTTAAAATCAAAGAGGGACACCAAATAAGTTGTTACCAACCAATAGGGGCTGGTGTACCTCAAGGGAGTATCCTAGGCCCAATTTTGTACTTGCTTTACACGGCAGATATGCCAACAAACAGTTTTACGCACACGTCTACATTTGCTGACGATACCGCTTTTCTCAGTATTCATAAAGACCCTAAAGAGGCTTCGTGCCAATTGCAACAACACGTAACCCAAGTAGAAAAATGGGCAAAATTATGGGGAATAAAAATTAATGAGCAAAAATGTACCCACGTAACGTTTACTTTACGCAAAGAAACGTGCTCTCCAATCCTTATTAACAACCATATGGTGCCTCAACGATTTGAGGTGAAATACCTTGGCATTCACCTGGACCGTCGCCTTACATGGAAGACGCATATAGATGCGAAGTTGACGCAAATGAAACTTATAGCTACACAACTTCATTGGCTAATTGGCAGAAACTCTGTGCTTCGTCTTGATTGTAAACTTCTACTCTACAAATCGATTTTGAAACCAATTTGGTGCTACGGTATACAATTTGGGGCACTGCTTCCGCCTCTAACATACAAAAAATACAACGTCGTCAAAACAAAATCCTAAGAATGATAACTGGTGCTCCTTGGTACATACAACAGCAACATCCATAAGGATCTACAAGTTCCACTAGTTAAATGCGAAATCCTGAACTATGTGGACAAGTATTTAAACAAGCTGGAAACGCATCCAAATCCGCTCGCTCGAAACATCTTGCAACATAGTGGACACACTCGTCTGAAAAGAAGGGACACTATTGAACTTAGATGAAACTGTTTAAATTAATTTACTTTGTTATGAGAACTTAAATTTTGGTCTGGTACTGACTGGACTAATATAAATTACTTAGTTTTAAGATTTGAATACTTATTGTTAGTTCGCTAAAGCGAAGATTCAATAATAAAAATATGCAAAAAAAAAAAAAAAAAAATGTGTAAAATACATATCGTGCGAAAGCACCTTAAGTGATGCCAATTGGTGAAGCTCTAGCAAATTTTTCAATTGTTTGTACATTCCTTCAACTTGGCTTTAAGTTGGGGTGATCTGTGCTTTTGCCATTCTCTTCGGGCTCTTTTTTCAGATAAAAGCTGTTGCACATCGGCTGAAAAAATTTTGTTGTATTTTGTCTGACGATAGTAAGAAGAAACATGACCAACGGCTTTTTTTATGTTCTCATTAAGGCGGCTCAGACAATCATCGATGTCTGCGGGAGTTTGTAGCGGTTGGTTTTTTGAGCAGTGTGTGCTGACAAATGTTTTGTATTTTAACCAATTTACTCTTTTAAATAAAAAAATATCACTAGTTGAAATTTTTTGAGGACTGCAAACAGTGATTATAGTAGGAGAGTGGTCTGAAGATAAATCCAACGAGGCTTGACTTCGGTAAGTTCCGGGGATATACCTTTTGTTACGCCAAAATCAATAACGTCTGGAATTTTATTGTGATCAGTTGGTCAATATGTCGCACAGTGGGGCCAAATGCAAAAAAAATGGTAATAAATCTGTATCTTCGAAAGTATTGGTCCAATTGTAAAATAATGTATGAAGCAGTCGTAGAGGAGGACCCAAGGTCTTAGAAAATTAAATTTTGGACTACCCTGTGTATACATACGTTGAGCTACAGGGTGCCAAAGTTGACCTCCTCGGGCTTGCAAAACATTTCTATGCTCATAACTTTTGCAAATATCAACCGATTTCAATGATTTTTGGATTTATTTGGTGAAAATTAAAATCTGAAAAGAAAACATGCTCACTCTTTCTTGTTACCTGTTACAGTTTAAAAGATATTTGGGTTTGAAATTTAAAATTGTTGTTTTTGACCTTGACTTTATTTGGTTTTTTGCAAATATCTGCAATTGTAGTTATGCAAAAAATTTTTTAAAAATATTTTCTTATTTTTCAAAAGTTTCTAAAGCCTATACAAAAAAATTCATTTAATTATCTTTATTCGTCTAGCCGTGAAAAATATTCAAAATCAAAATTTGCAAGATGATTCAAAAAATGGCATAATTTTGACAAAAAAATTGAGAACTATTGATTAACTTTTTTTGCAAATATTTGTAAAAATAATTATATCTTTCTTAACGTTTTTGGAAAAAGCAGGCTTCAAAATATATTAGTAGTATATTTTTGAAAAGATTTAGACGTGCACCCTACGCCAGGCATTGGTCGAAAATATGGATTTTTTCAACGAAATTTCAAATTTATTGGCCGAGAAAAAAAAACGCAAGCCAGTTTTTGAAAAATTGGTTCAAAATTAAAATAACTTATCTTTTGAGGTTTCAGTTTTAGTTAAGTTATTCACCGCCCGCTCAAAAAAGGGATCACGAGGGTAAATGTTATTAATATAGGCAAATTTTAAAATGCGTGTTATATAATAGCTCAGAAAATATCTTAAAGTTTACTCAATTCTTTTAGTTTTTTGTTTAAACAATAAATAACATAATATTATTATAAAGTTTTAAAATTCATTACGTTATCTTAAATCTACAACATTTTATAAACTTTCAAATATAAAAAATTTTCACAAAAAAACTGTAAATATAATATTTTGGAATTTTTTTAATCTGACCCCTTATTTTTTTTTCTGTAGGTAAAAAATGTGACATGTATGCGAATCTCTATCTGTTTACCTTTTCAATGATATATAATACTTGTATATTATTAGTTATTTAATACTATATTAACTGCTCTTAAAACCGCTATCTTGCGTCAAATTTGTTGAAAGTTCATTATTTTGTAGGGTGTGTATATACATTAGCATATACATTAGCATAGTGATATATGAAAATTTTTCCAACGAGATTTTGAAGTGCTCCCGGCTTTTATTTTGTTAGACTTGGAAAAAAAATACATATGGCAAAAAATGGGGGATTTTGGTTGTGGGTAAATGGCGCCTCATCGAGGTCAAAGTTTATCGTAAAAGCAAAAAAAATCATAAAATGTCTAATAACTGCCGCGGAGTCGCTCCTAGAGTAGTAGAATGTAAGATTGACCCCCATTAAAATTTCCTCCCCAACATTTTTGTAGAACATACTTACACCCTATCTTCACTCCTAAGGGGGCTTGCCCTACAAAGGGTTAGTTTTTCATAAATTTTACGCCAACCGTCCTAAAAGTTTTGGAGCGCCTCTTGAGGATTCAAACGTACGACAAACCCCCATTGATTTTTCCCCTTCGACATTATTGTATAACATACTAATCTCCTATTTCTGCTCCTTAGGGTACTTCCCCTTCAAAAAAAGATATAGAAATTTGCCTTCTCCTTCTTACTACTTTCAGGGATACTATGGAGGACTCAAATGTATACCCGACCATTGATTTTTCTCACCTGCCAACCCTAAATGCTCCTTTGTTCGTTAGGATACTTCCCTTCAAATAAGTTTTTTTTTTAAATTTGACTTCTTGCCTAACTACTTTTGGAGGAGTCAAAAGTATATACCAAACCTCTTTCTCTGCCCTATAGGTTCCTATACAAACAAAATTTTATATCTTTCATTTTTTATTAAATTTAATTCAGTAACAAGTTTTGAGAGTTTTATATTTATTATTTTAATTGATTAATTTATTTTTGCAACAAAGTGGATACTTTTTTCTATTTTCGGCAACGACTTGCAGTAGAAATATTTGTTCTTCCTCGTTGCGGCACAAAATGTTGTTGTAGTTTTCAATGAGTTTTACACCTCTTTCGGCAGAATCGTTCACAACATGCAATTTTCGCAGTGTTTCTAGTTCACTATCAAGAAAATCTTTTGACAGTCCGAGGAGAGTGAAAATTTTTTCTGTGTCCGGTGTAACATAATGATCCAAACTTTTCTGCAGGAACTCATAGTTTACTTCCTTTGGTGTCAATAAAATTCTTTTAACACTTTCCAAGTCGCAAAAATTTACTGGAGAAACATTCACTCTACCCTCTTCTGCCACGCTATCCTCATCGTAAGATTCCTCCATGCGACTGTCCGGAAGTTCTTCGGCGTATTTCTCTATATCTGTCTCAAATGCATGAATTGAATCCGCCATTTTTCGCTCGGTATCAAAGGGTACATTTTGATCAAATAATGCAAAAGCAACAGCTTCACTACTAAGATACCAGAGATTTCCACAGAATCTCTTCACCAGCTGACGTGAATGTGTCTCATCTATTGAAGCATAATGGATAATCTCTTTTAAAAAGTTGAAGTCATCGCATTCATCGAGCATGACTGGTAGGTCCTGGTTAGCTAAACCTATAGTTGGGAATATTTACACCACTGAACAGCAAAACGATTTTTTAAAAATTTCTTGTAGTCGCCTCTGGGTTGTTGTTCGTTTAATTGAGCCAAACAAAATGATTAGGTATCAATTAGAACTTTTGCTGCAACTTCATCATCTTTTATACCAGGACTATATGTTTTATCTTAAATATTTTCCCACTGATCTTTAAAACGCGAATATATGGGCATCCCAGGTGCAGACATTTTTCCAAATTTGGCTTCATACACTTCCTTCAGTTGCAACTCATAAATGTGATGTCTGCATGGAGGATAGAGCAGACCTCTTTCCAGTAATTGTTCAAGCAATAAAGATGAACCTTGGAATTTGCCAGTGTTCGTTGAAGTGGTGTCGAAGCAAATAGCTTGAATGCGGTGAGCGATTTTCCATTCAAGTAGAAGCCCGTAAATGGCCTCCGAAATACGTTTGCCTTTTCCTTTACCTGACTTTATCTTTTGTACACCCAAGCACTGCTCATTATCATCATGTGTTAGGAAAACTGGAAGTCGTTCAAACTTTTTTCCACCGCCTTGATAGTCTGCCAACATTTTTCCATCCCAATGGACATTCAAACATATTGCCTTAGCCAACTACGAACGTATAAATATTTCTTTCAGCTTACAGTTGCCGAAAATAGAAAAATGTATCCACTTTGTTGCAAAAATAAATTAATCAATTAAAATAATAAATATAAAACTCTCAAAACTTGTTACTGAATTAAATTTAATAAAAAAGGGCAGAGAAAGAGGTTTGGTATATACTTTTGACTCCTCCAAAAGTAGTTAGGCAAGAAGTCAAATTTAAAAAAAAAACTTATTTGAAGGGAAGTATCCTAACGAACAAAGGAGCATTTAGGGTTGGCAGGTGAGAAAAATCAATGGTCGGGTATACATTTGAGTCCTCCATAGTATCCCTGAAAGTAGTAAGAAGGAGAAGGCAAATTTCTATATCTTTTTTTGAAGGGGAAGTACCCTAAGGAGCAGAAATAGGAGATTAGTATGTTATACAATAATGTCGAAGGGGAAAAATCAATGGGGGTTTGTCGTACCTTTGAATCCTCAAGAGGAGCTCCAAAACTTTTTAGGACAGTTGGCGTAAAACTTATGAAAAACTAACCCTTTGTAGGGCAAGCCCCCTTAGGAGTGAAGATAGGGTGTAAGTATGTTTTACAAAAATGTTGGGGAGGAAATTTTAATGGGGGTCAATCTTACATTCTACTACTCTAGGAGCGACTCCGCGGCAGTTATTAGACATTTTATGATTTTTTTTGCTTTTACGATGAACTTTGACCTCGATGAGGCGCCATTTACCCACAACCAAAATCCCCCATTTTTTGCCATATGTATTTTTTTTCCAAGTCCAACAAAAAAAAAGCCGGGAGCACTTCAAAATCTCGTTGCAAAAATTTTCATATATCACTATGCTAATGTATATGCTAATGTATATACACACCCTACAAAATAATGAACTTTCAACAAATTTGACGCAAGATAGCGGTTTTAAGAGCAGTTAATATAGTATTAAATAACTAATAATATACAAGTATTATATATCATTGAAAAGGTAAACAGATAGAGATTTGCATACATGTCACATTTTTTACCTACAGAAAAAAAATAAGGGGTCAGATTAAAAAAATTCCAAAATATTATATTTACAGTTTTTTTGTGAAAATTTTTTATATTTGAAAGTTTATAAAATGTTGTAGATTTAAGATAACGTAATGAATTTTAAAACTTTATAATAATATTATGTTATTTATTGTTTAAACAAAAAACAAAAAGAATTGAGTAAACTTTAAGATATTTTCTGAGCTATTATATAACACGCATTTTAAAATTTGCCTATATTAATAACATTTACCCTCGTGATCCCTTTTTTGAGCGGGCGGTGAATAACTTAACTAAAACTGAAACCTCAAAAGATAAGTTATTTTAGTTTTGAACCAGTTTTTCAAAAACTGGCTTGCGTTTTTTTTTCTCGGCCAATAAATTTGAAATTTCGTTGAAAAAATCCATATTTTCGACCAATGCCTGGCGTAGGGTGCACGTCTAAATCTTTTCAAAAATATACTACTAATATATTTTGAAGCCTGCTTTTTCCAAAAACGTTAAGAAAGATATAATTATTTTTACAAATATTTGCAAAAAAAGTTAATCAATAGTTCTCAATTTTTGTCAAAATTATGCCATTTTTTGAATCATCTTGCAAATTTTGATTTTGAATATTTTTCACGGCTAGACGAATAAAGATAATTAAATGAATTTTTTTGTATAGGCTTAAGAAACTTTTGAAAAATAAGAAAATATTTTTAAAAAATTTTTTGCATAACTACAATTGCAGATATTTGCAAAAAACCAAATAAAGTCAAGGTCAAAAACAACAATTTTAAATTTCAAACCCAAATATCTTTTAAACTGTAACAGGTAACAAGAAAGAGTGAGCATGTTTTCTTTTCAGATTTTAATTTTAACCAAATAAATCCAAAAATCATTGAAATCGGTTGATATTTGCAAAAGTTATGAGCATAGAAATGTTTTGCAAGCCCGAGGAGGTCAACTTTGGCACCCTGTAGCTCAACGTATGTATATACAGGGTAGTCTAAAATTTAATTTTCTAAAACCTTGGGTCCTCCTCTACGACTGCTTCATACATTATTTTACAATTGGACCAATACTTTCGAAGATACAGATTTATTACCATTTTTTTTGCGTTTGGCCCCACTGTGTGTCGGTTGTCCAGATGAAATAACGTTAAGTCCCATTTCAGATACGGAATCATCCAAAACATGACCCCTGGAACTTATTAGGCGAGAGCCCCAGTACGTATGATTAGCGTTATAGTCTCCAGCAGCTATGAAGCGGGGACCTAAAGATTTGTAAAAACTGTTGAACTGATCCTTTGTTATGGAGAACCTGGGTGGACAATACACTGACGAAATAACTAGGCCATGGAAAAATTCATGGTCTTTTAAGCATGGCCTGCAGAAGAGCAGACTGCATTTTTTGCATTTCTTGCATCATGCCAGCCATTAGCGCCATGATCTGCGTAAATTGTTTAACCATATTGTCAATTACGGCTTCGAAGCGGCTAAAACTGGACCCGGTTGGTTCATTTGTTGGCACCTGTTATTGTGTTGTAGGCTGGGTAGGCTTACGTGCATTGGGCTGGTTAGACTTTAATGCGTTGGGGTAGGAAACTTGACTTGTAGTTGGTTGTGCTAATGGAGGCATGTTTGTAGTTGGTATATTTAAAGGCTGGGGAGGGGCAGGAACCACTTTCGGCTTAGATAAGCACTTAATTGAATCAAAAACGGGAAAACCTCTATAGTTGGACGTGTGGTTTCCTCCGCAATTGCTGCATTTATTCACCCGAGGATCATCTTTTGGCTTTTCGCACTTGGTCGTAGCATGCAGGTCACCCGGACAACACAAACAGAAGGCAACTTGCAATAAGCCTTGGTGTGACCATATTCCTGGTAGTTTAAGCACTGTACGGGCCCAGGTCGCTTATGTGGCGCTTCAACTACAACTCTACTGTGCAAAATATATTTTAGGTCATAAATAGGATGAGTCTCATTCTTTTTAAATTTACATCACCAGACTCAAGCTGCACTCGGAATATTGGTTGGGGATACCTTTCTCTGTTTCTAATGTTTGATACAAACTTGGCTTTAAAGCCTTTGCTGCATAAACTGGCCTTAATCTCCTTTGGGTCAACATTTGAATCAATACCTTTGATAACAACCTGGAGACCTTTTGCGTTCTTAAGTTGGTAGGTGTAGAAGCTTTTCTTAGGTTTTTGAAGTTCGGAAACCGTAGTGCGGTAAGCGTTTTCGCGATTCACTTGAATTTTAGTTTCATAAATGCTACCACGCTTTATGTTCAAAAGATAAAAATTGTTTTCGCCTATTAATTCACATAAAAACTTTAAAAGGTCATTTGAGTTTTTCTCTCTCAAATATATTGGGGGAGGCTTAAATGACTTCCTTTCGGGTAATGGGGCATCATTTTCCTCCTGCAAAATGGCGAAACGGTTTTGCGATGAGGTCGGCTTTTCTTCATCTTTCGAAATTTTTGCTGGGTTGGTAACCTCTGCCGATTTGGGGCTTCTTCCCCTCTTAAGAACTGTTATATAACGGTCCATTCCTACCTGGACCTTTGGAGCTTGTGAAGAAGGAAGACCGCGATGAGGATGGTACCTCGGTATTTTTTTTATAATTTTTAAAAAGAGATTGGGCTAAATTTGTCCCTTGTTCAAAACACTTATTTAAATTTGGTGCACTTGTACTTAAATTGTTTGTATTTATTTTTGGTTTCTCACTCAAATAGTTTTTGTTGTATTCAGGGTCTCTAATGATTTCATTGCTCACGCTTGTGGAGCTTAACACGATATAAGCATTTCTGCTATTAGGCCAACTGTCACGACGATTACTGTAGCTCATTTACCGTATAATTTTTAAAATTAAGTTTGTTTTGGTTTTTTTTTCACTTATGTATACAATATGAATGTATATAATAAAAATTGTTTGCCACCTATTACAAATATTCGCTCTTATTAACACTCGCGTAACTTGTCCGCACACAACAAGTTTAGGATCACGAAAGCCATAATAAAAATATGAGAAAAAAAAATATTCCTACAATATTCTAACCCGCTATCTCCACGCCCTAAGGGAGTTGCCATACAAAATTTACAAAAATGAAGAGAAAATGCCTACAACTTCTTCAAGTCTGCCATAGAGCAATAAAGTGTACAAATGACCCCTTATTAATTTACCCTCCCAAACATTTTTCTTGAATATACTTACCCCCTATCTCCACGCCCTAAGGGGGTTGCCATACGAAATTTAAGAAAATGATATGAAAATGCCAACAACTTCTTCAGAGTCGGCCTAAGAGCACAAAAGTAAACGACCGACCCCCATTAGTTTCTTCCTCGAAACATTATCCTAGAACATACTAACCCCCTATCTCCACGCCCTAAGGGGGTTGCCATACAAAGTTAACAAAACTGATGTGCAAATGCCCACAACTTTTTCAGAGCAATAAAGTGTACGACCGACCCCCACTAGTTTTCCTTGGATATACCTTAAAGGGTACGACCGACCCCCATTAGTTTTCCCTCTCAAACAATTTCCTAGAATATACTTACCCCCTATCAACACGCCCTAAGAGGGTTGCCATAAAAAATTTACAAAAATGATATGAAAATGCCCACAACTTCTTCAGAGTTGGCATTAGAGCAATAAATGGTACGACCGACCCCATTAGCTTGCCCTCCCAGACATATTCTTAGAATATACTTACCCTCTATCTCCACGCCCTAAGGGGGTTGCCATACAAAATTTACAAAAATGATATGAAATTGCCCATAACTTCTTCAATATTGGCCTGAGAGCAATAAAGTGTACGACCGACCCCTATAAGTTTCTTCTCCCAAACATATTCCTAGAATGTACATACCCCCTACTTCACGCCCTAAGGGGGTTGCCATACAAAATTTACAAAAAATGATATAGAAATGCCCACAACTTGCTCAGAGTTGGCTTTAGAGCAATAAAGTGTATGACCAACAACTATTAGTTTCTTCTCCTAAACATATTCCTAGAACACACTTACTCCCTAGCTCAACGCTCTAACGGGGTTGCCATACAAAATTTACCAAAATTATGTAAAAATGCCCACAACTTTCTCAGAGTTGGCCTTAGAGCAATAAAGTGTAAGACCGACCCCCATTAGTTTTCCCTCCCAAACATATTACTAGAATATACTTACTTCCTAGCTCAACGCTCTAAGGGGGTTGTAATACAAAATTTACCAAATAATATGAAAATGCCCACATCTTCTTTAGAGTTGGCCTTAGAGCAGTAAAGTGTACGACCGACCCCCACTAGTTTTCCTTGGATATACCTACCCCTTATCTCAACGCCCCAAGGGGATTGCCATACAAAATTTACAAGAACAATATGCAAATGCCCACAAGTTCTTCAGAGTCGGCCTTAGAGCAATAAAGTGTACAACCGACCCCTATAAGTTTCCCCTCCCAACCATTATCCTAGAACATACTAAGCCCCTATCACCACGGCCATACAAAATTTACAAAAATAATATGAAAATGCCTACAACTTCTTCAGAGTTGGCCATAGAGCAATAAAGGGTACGAATGACCCCAATTAGTTTGCCCTCCCAAACATTTTCCTAGAATATACTTACCCCCTATCACCCCGCCATAAGAGGGTTGCCATACAAAATTTACAAAAATGATATGAAAATGCCCACAACTTCTTCAGAGTTGGCCTTAGAGCAATAAAGTGTACGACCGACCCCATTAATTTCTTCTCCCAAACATATTCCTAGAATATACTTACCCCCTATCTCCACGTCCTGAGGGGGTTGCCATACAAAATATACAAAAATCATATGAAAATGCCCACAACTTCTTCAGAGTCGGCCTTAGAGCAATAAAGTGTACAACTGACCCCCGTTAGTTTCTTCTCGCAAAAATATTCTTACAATATACTTACCCCCTATCTCCACGCCCTAATAGGGGTTGCCATACAAAATTTACAAAAATTATATGAAAATGCCTACAACTTCTTTAGAGTGGCCCTTCGAGCAATAAAGTGTACGACCGACCCCCATTAATTTCCCTTAGATATACCTACCCCTTATCTCAACGCCCCAAGGGGATTGCCATACAAAATTTACAAAAACAATATGCAAATGCCCACAACGTCTTCAGAGTCGGCCTTAGAGCAATAAAGTGTACAACCGACCCCTATAAGTTTCCCCTCCCATACATACACCTTCTTCAGAGTGGCCCTTAGAGCAATAAAGTGTACATATTCCTACAATATACTTATCCCCTATCTCCACGCCCTAAAAGGGGTTGCCATACAAAAATGATATGAAAATGCCCACACCTTCTTCAGAGTAGCCCTTAGAGCAATAAAGTGTACAACCGACCCCCATTTGTTTCTTCTCGCAAACATATTCCTACAATATACTTACCCCCTATCTCCACGCCCTAAAAGGGGTTGCCATACAAAAATGATATGAAAATGCCCACAACTTCTTCAGAGTTGACCTTAGAGCAATAAAGGGTACGACCGACCCCCATTAGTTTTCCCTCTCAAACATATTCCTAGAACATACTTACCCCCTATCACCACGCCCTAAGGGGGTTGCCATAACAAATTTACAAAAATGATATGAAAATGCCCACAACTTCTTCAGAGTTGGCCTTAGAGCAATAAATGGTACGACCGACCCCTATTGGTTTCTTCTCCCAAACATATTTCTAGAACATACTTACCCCCTATCTCCACGCCCTAAGGGGGTTGCCATACAAAATTTACAAAAATGATGTAAAAATGCCCACAACTTCTTCAAAGTTGGCCTTAGAGCAGTAAAGTGTACGACCGACCCCCATTAGTTTGCCATCCCAAACATATTCCTAGAATATACTTAACCTCTATCTCCACGCCCTAAGGGGGTTGCCATACAAAATTTACAAAAATGATATGAAAATGCCCATAACTCCTTCAGAGTTGGCCTGAGAGCAATAAAGTGTACAACCGACCCCCATTTGTTTCTTCTCGCAAACATATTCCTACAATATACTTACCCCCTATCTCCACGCCCTAAAAGGGGTTGCCATACAAAAATGATATGAAAATGCCCACAACTTCTTCAGAGTTGACCTTAGAGCAATAAAGGGTACGACCGACCCCCATTAGTTTCCCCTCTCAAACATATTCCTAGAACATACTTACCCCCTATCACCACGCCCTAAGGGGGTTGCCATAAAAAATTTACAAAAATGATATGAAAATGCCCACAACTTCTTCAGAGTTGGCCTTAGAGCAATAAATGGTACGACCGACCCCTATTGGTTTCTTCTCCCAAACATATTTCTAGAACATACTTACCCACTATCTCCACGCCCTAAGGGGGTTGCCATACAAAATTTACAAAAATGATGTAAAAATGCCCACAACTTCTTCAAAGTTGGCCTTAGAGCAATAAAGTGTACGACCGACCCCCATTAGTTTGCCATCCCAAACATATTCCTAGAATATACTTAACCTCTATCTCCACGCCCTAAGGGGGTTGCCATACAAAATTTACAAAAATGATATGAAAATGCCCATAACTTCTTCAGAGTTGGCCTGAGAGCAATAAAGTGTACGACCGACCCCTATAAGTTTCTTCTCCCAAACATATTCCTAGAATGTACTTACCCCATATCTTCACGCCCTAAGGGGGTTGCCACACAAAATTTACAAAAAATGATATGGAAATGCCCACAACTTGCTCAGAGTTGGCCTTAGAGCAATAAAGTGTACGACCGACCCACATTAGTTTGCCTTCCCAATCATATTCCTAGAATATACTTACCCCTATCTCCACGCCCTAAGGAAGTTGCCATACAAAATTTACAAAAATTATGTAAAAATGCCCACAACTTTTTCAGAGTTAGCCTTAGAGCAATAAAGTGTACGACCGATCCCCATTAGTTTGCCCTTCCAAACATATTCCTAGAACATTCTTACCCTCTATCTCCACGCCTTAAGGGGGTTGCCATACAAAATTTACAAAAATGATATGAAAATGCCCACAACTTCTTCAGAATTTGCCTTAGAGCAATAAAGTGTACGACCGACCCCCATTAGTTTTTCCTCCAAAACATATTACTAGGAAATACTTACCCCGTATCTTCACCCTCTAAGTGGGTTGCCATACAAAATTTGTAAAAATTAGGATAAAAACCCCTACAGCTTCCCCGTCACCCGTGGAGCGTTAAAAAATGACACCGACCCCAATTTAAAAATTAGAAATATTTCATAAGTAAAAAAATGGTTACAAAAAAAAAAAGTTTGGGATTGCGAATGGTCAATGTAAAGGGTATATAAGATTCGGCACAGCCGAATATAGCGCTCTCACTTGTTTTTTCAAATATTTTTATTATTGAATCTTCGCTTACGCTGCGGTCACAAGTTCAAATTTTCGCTTTCAAGTTGATCACACATATTGTCAGCGATGCCAACTTAGCTACTTTAGAGCTAAATTTAGCTCTTTTTAATTGCTTCCAACTCGAAAATTTTCCCTTTGGCTCTTTTTTTAAAACACAGCTCTTTTCAATTGTGGAAACGGCACGTTTGGCACTTTTTGCATTTTATAGTAAATTTTTCCGTTTATACCCTATTGTTTGCGTTTTGGCTTTTACATTTTTGGCAACTATGTTTTTTTGCAAATGCAGATACTCTTTTTGCAACCATGTAAGATACATTCGTGATACAAAGAACCAGGTAGTCTCGTCAGCCCAGCTGATTAGTGCCAAAATGTCAAAATTATGCTCTCCCTGTGAAAATAAAACAACAAAAATTATTACTCATTTTTTTTCTATGAGCTTTTGTTTGACACGTTGGTACTAACTTGTAGTCGTTGCAGGGACGAGATTACCTGATTAGTTGCATCATGGATACATTTATGTACTTAGGCAATTTCAAATTGTAAAACCCCCTTTTTATTATTAAGTGTTAGTTTTGGAATAATTAAAAAATTTTTGACAAATTATTAAAATGGATTCTTCCTGCCAAAAATGTAGGAAAGCTTGGGAATCAAATCCCAAGTTTAAAAAATGGATTAAACCAACAAAAGATCCATCTAAAGCTCTGTGCAAATATTGCAATTCAATTATAAAAGCGAAGCATTTTGATTTAGTACGTCATTCGGAGACTCAAAAGCATAAAAAATGTATGGCTCCATTTAACGATATAGTGCTATCCCAACCAGACATATCATTTTCACCAGACGTTCCAACACAAACGCAAATAGCGCACGCAAATCTGGCATTATATGCTGCAGTACATACACCGTTTTTAGCAATGAATCATCTTTCCGAAATTTGTTGCAAAACATTTGCAGATAGCAAGGCTGGCAATGTAACGCTTCATCGTACAAAGTGTGCAAATATTATAAACAATATACTAGCTCCCCACTTTATTGACGATCTGTTAGATGACTTGAGAATGTCATATTTTAGTTTAATATTGGATGAAGGTACTATCAGCAAAACAATATCAATGTAAAAAGTATCAATATATGTTATTCTTTTTAGGCACAGATATATCGGTAGAAAAATTATTGGGTGTTGTTGTGCGTTATTTCAGTCACAAAAGAAATGAATTTGTTAGAACTTTCTTGGGATTGATCGATATAAATGGCGGTAATGCTGACAACTTACTTTTGGGGCTTGAGCTCCTCATAGGCATTTTTAATTTGAACATGCGTAAACTTTTGTCAATTGCAACTGACAATGCTGCAGTTATGACAGGAGTGCATAATGGGTTGTATGCAAAAATTAAGGCAAAATACAATTTAAAACACTTAGTTTTGGTAAGATGCGTGTGTCATTCATTGCAATTAGCTGTTTGCGCCGCAACTGAAAAAAGTTTTCCTCCTAATATAAACTTTTTAGTCAAAGAAACACACAATTGGTTTTCTAATTCATCCATAAGACAGAAAGCGTATGCTAGAGTGTTCAAACTGATAAATAATGACAATGAAAATCCAAAAAAAATTCCCTTAACGGCACCTACAAGATGGCTTTCAATCGAAAAAGCCATAAAAACAATTTTATCAGCGTGGCTTGAGCTCAAAACTCACTTTAATATGGTTAACGATAAATCTTTTGAAACACCTTTATTAAAAGATATGTATAATGACCAGAAAAACTTTATATACATAACATTTTTGGGGTCCGTTCTTGCTGAAGTCCAAAAAGTAAATTTAGCATTTGAAGCTCAGTTTGCGGAACATACAAAACTATTCACTGATTTATTTCATTTATTACAAAGCCTGACAAATAAAATCATTATACCGACAGATGATTTCGATTATATAGCTGGAGAATTTGAATCTTTAATAAATAACAACTGTTATTTAGGATATAACTTTGAGAAAGCATGCGAAGATTCTAATTTAACTGAATCAGGGAAACATAACGTTAAACGTAATTTAATACAGTTCATAAAATCTCTAATTTATGAAATTAGGGCAAAGCTTCCAACAAATTTTAAGATGTTGCAAAAAATTTCGGCACTTAGCGTAAAAAATGTTTTTTTGCAGGATTCAGAAAATACTTTGTGTTATTAAAGAATTTGAAGATGATTTTAAGGAAATTGAAGAGCTGGAAAATTGTTTAAAAAATTTAAAATTGTACCAGTGAAAAAATTTAGATAAAACCGACCAATTTTGGACCGAAGTGCATCAATTTAAAAACTCAATCAATGAAAATCCTTTTCAAAAATTATCATCGTTTGTTTTAAAAATATTATCGTTTCCATACTCTAATGCTGAAGTGGAAAGAGCATTCAGTGCTATGAATTTTTTTAAGAATAAAATAAGAAGCCGCATGTCTTTGAATACGGTTAATAGTTTAATTCATATAAAATATGGTTTACAAAGGCGTAGCACTTGCTGTTCAAACTACGAGTTACCAGCAAGCGTATTAATAAAAATAAATTCAATTGAAACATACAATAAATCAAAATATTATATAAAAACAAATCTATGGCCGGAAGAAGAAAATGATATTTTTTTTGAAAATGATTGTTTTTATTTTTAACTTAACTTTTTTATATGTAAATGTGTATAGTCATATTGTTAATGTTGATAAACCTTTTATTGAAAAATACATATTATTTTTTTCTATTATTTTTATTTTGTAAAAAAACTTGAAGTACAAATTAAATAATTAATACATGTGTAGATTTAAAACGGAAAAATCGTCAATTTTTAATTTAGCTCTTTTCGACTACTCGGTTGGCTCTTTTTGCCTCTGAATTGTTGGCATCCCTGCATATTGTTCGTCAAATTCATTCGAATTAGTGATCGTGACGTAGGCTGCACGCAACTTGATAATCACCTTGATAATCAATTTCATTTCTTAAGATGGCGTCGTGAAGAAATAAATGAAAGGCGAGTTGAAAGGGAGAATTGATCAAGTTGGGTTCAAGTTCGAAAAGTTTGAGTGTCCCAGTAAAAATGATTGAGTGTATTGCAACTTGAAAGGCAAAAATTAAACGTCGGGCCGCTAACTTAAGCGAACTAACAATAAGTATTCAAATCTTAAAACCAAGTTTGTTTTATATTAGTCCAGTCAGTACCGGACTAAAATTTAAGTTCTCACAACAAAAGTAATCAATTAAAAAGGTTGCATCTAAGCGCAGTAGTATCCCTTCTTTTTAGACGGGTGTGCCCACTTTGTTGCTTATTTAAATACTTGTCCACATAGTATAACATTTCGCATTTTACTAGTGGAACTTCTAGATCCCTGTGGATGTTGCTGTTTTTAATATACCAAGAAGCACCATTCTTAAAATTTTTGCATCTTCCTGGAACAAGTGGTAAGTACCCTCAAGTACCTGAAAATGTAAAAATAGTTTCAATTAATAATTTTGTTTCAGATTTACAATTTTGGCCAAGGACACCTTTAGAAACTTGTCCAATTGGATGGAATCTTCCACCAATTAGCAAATATTATATAGTAAGTAATTTGTTTATACATACATTAAAATTAGTCTTATTTTCTGATCTTAAAAACATTGTTGTAATTATTTATCCAAATTTTGCTCAAAACTAAAAAGACCGTATTGAAATAAAACCTACTAAAACGCAAACGGAATTCTCGTGTTTGTAAAGAATTTCATCTGGGAACTGGCTAAAGGAAAAATAAATGTTTATGATGAATTTTGCGCTATGACTGTTTTTGAGTCGGACTTGAGAAATAAAATTATTACGACACATTAGAGTCACTGAACGTACTACTACAACACATAGCACAGCTAACAAACGAGTTCAATTGGATGCACTGTAAAAGTGCAGCACAATTGGAACTACTGCCTTTAAAAATAAGCAAGTAACATTTATAGGGTTTGTTGTTGGTTATGTTTGTCTATATGCATTTCATTGGTTCTTACACCAAATCATCAGCAGACTTCAACCCAAATTCTTAAAAAACTCATGAATATTTTCTGTCTTTATATAATAACCTCAATAAACAAAATGAGAATTACTATAAGCAAACCAAAACGTTCAAGTTTTTTTAAGAATCCAACAAACCAAGATTCGCTATTCGCTGTTTTGATTTTCTTTTTTCCCCTTTACATTTCAATAACCATTGGTTATTACTAAATGTATTTAAGAGCTACCGAAAACAAAACCTTGTTGTTTAACAAATATTGGTTTGTTGGATTCTTAAAAAAACTTGAACGTTTTGGTTTGCTTATAGTAATTCTCATTTTGTTTATTGAGGTTAATTTATAAAGACAGAAAATATTCATGAGTTTTTTAAGAATTTGGGTTGAAGTCTACTGATAATTTGGTATAAGAACCAATGAAATGCATATAGACAAACTTAACCAAAAACAAACCCTACAAATGTACAAGAAAATTGGGATTAAATCCTAAATAATATTTTAAAAGTGTTGATAAGCAAGTTACTATAATTTGAACACTTTCCGTTGTTCAAATCATAAAAACTGCTTACAATTTACTAGTCACTTACACACACACTTACCTATTTGTGTCAGCCGGGAATTTGTGGAGCTCGCTCGTCTTGGGCAACCCATTACGAATTTGCAGCTCCTTAAAACAGTAACACAAAATAATTTAAAACACTTTCTTTTACCGTTCCAAAAAATATTTTTTCTGGCCCTTTTTCCCCTTAATATTAGCTTTTAATACAACAGGAACTTCGCAAAATTGAAGAAATGGAAAAAATTGAATTAAATGAACAAAATTGCGCCAAAATTTATAATAATTTGCGCGCCAAAAGTTTTATACTTTAATTTTTTTTCAAAAATTTTCACCACAACAAAAATGTAAACAAACTGCCCCATAAAATGAAAGCGATAGCAGTCTTTTTTTCAGCTAATATGCTATCGACTTTATATAATCGGGCAGCCTAATGTTTCCAACTGAATTTCGGTGTCCTATCTAGTCAGTTATCTATGTTTTTAAAATATTGTCTATCAAAAAGACGGTAAGTGAAATTTTTCGTATTTATTTTTTGATTTTTATTCGCCAAATATTACCGATATTTAATATTGCATATACATGCTTTGTTATGCAAGATGCCCGCTGAAATATAGCAGATAAAGGTGCTTACAATTTAGTCCTTTATAAAATACAATTGGCACACTACTCATCATAAAAGGCAAAATATTTTAAATGAGACGATACAGAACTTTGTAAAAAGCATGCATTAATTTACAAGTACTCTGGAAAGTTTTAACGACTATTAAAATAGTCGCCTAGTTAATTTATTTGTTAGTTAAACATTTTATTTTATCGTCTAACTGCAAAATTCTCATTTGGAAGGCTACAAAGAAGGAAGATGTACACAAAAAGTAAAACGAAATAAAACCATCTCAGGTATAGTCTCAATACAATTTTTCAAAAACATGTTAAGTTATTTTGTATACTCATAGCACAATTCCATATAAATAATACCAACAAAACAAATAAAAATGAGTTGAACAATAATGCTTTAGATTTAAAAGGGCTATAAATGAATCTTTGTCCTTGAAGCTCATATACTGTCATCGAATTTTTGTATTACATATTTTAATATTATTTTTTAATTTCTTTGACTAACTACCCTTCTAACAATTTCCTTTTTTCGATAGTAGTGTTTAACAAATCACTATTTTTGATCTACTAGTGGATAGTACACAAAAACATATTATATGGGTTTCAATATTTTAACTGTCCTTATTTTAAGTTGTTGAAAAAATAATAAATGGATACAATTTTTTAGCTAGATTAACGATTTTACGTGTTTTATTTAGCAGAGATTGTTCGAGAATGTTATTACAAATAACGTGTGTGAAGGTCAAAAAGAATTTAAATTTCAAACAAAATTAATTAATCTAACAATCACTTTCACAAAATTTCAAGGCGAATTCATAATCAGCTGAGTTCTTAACACTCTGTATTAGTGTATCCTGATTAGTTGAAATTTTTTTTTGTCGTTTGGAATAAAAATTGTGTTATGGATATACACCCACATATGTACATATTTTTTTAAAATAGAGAATTTATGAACTTTATGACTTCTTGTGGTAAGCAGTACTTAGTTCAAGAAGTAAAAAAATTTTTGTATATTTTTGATTCATTGAAAAAAAACTTTTTATTGCAGCATAAACATTAGTACAGATGTATTTTTACAACAATAAAAACAAGTAAGAGCGGTATATTCGGCTGTGACGAATCTTATATACCCTTCACATTGGTGTTTTTGTTTACCCAGTCATTTGATGTAGGCAAGTTGTTTTCGAACCCTATATATTTTAATTATGTAATTGCGGTAGTTATCATTGTTTTCCAAATAGAAAACACATTTGAACAATTGTATTGACTTCACTATCTATAAGGATCCAGAATATTAACACTTAATGGGGTCGCAAATGGCCACTATGTGAAGGGTATACAAAATGGTTTTATAAGCTAAAATATCAACAAATTTTTAAACAATTTACACATACATTTTATGTTAACAATTAACACATACATACAAACGAGCGTAATATAAAATATTTACAAACTATTTAATTAAAACAACTTTAAGAAAATAAACAGTTAATAGTATTTGGGGAAGAATAACTAATATGTGTTACAAATATACTAGTTGTTTTTACCTCAAAGTAGTTGCATATCTGACCTTTTTTTCTATAACATTAACGTCCCTTTTCACAATCTGTGATTATTTTAATTTAACAGGAACATTAACAAACCGCCGATATCGTTAACCGGAACTATTAAACATACGGTTATTGTTTTGCGTTTCACCATCTTTCGGTTAGTAAACACTAACATTATAGAAAAAGTATGGTAATACTGGTTCTTATTATTTACGAAAAATCGTGCAATGAAAGAAAAGAATCAAAAAAAGTTATACAAAAATTATTAGCAATTTTTTGATGCAAGAGAAATATATATATAAAATAAATTTTTTACTTAAAATAGTTCACATACAGTTTCTTGGTAAGTATAAATTGTTAAATGTGCCTGCATAAAAGTGTATTCATTGTAGAAAATAAAAAAACCTTTGTCTAAATTCTTCATCAGGTAAAGAAAGATGCTCCCGTCGTGTAAAAACTTTTTTATTTTGGTTTTAAAGTTTCTAATATTGAAAACATTACAAAAATATAAATGTTGATTTCTTCTTTCCATTTTCTTTTTTATTTTTATTTTAGTAAAAGCATTTAACCGGAAGATTTTGTTCAGTTAAATTTAACAGAGACTTTTTGATTAATTTCTGCCGGATAAATGCTAACCGTGCTTTGCGAAATGCAATTTTGCCTAACTTACGGTTAAACTGCCTGTTAAATTATAATCGCACTTTGTGAAAAGGGACGTAAGTTGTCATATACTAGTTAAAACACTATCTTTTGCATTTTTGGTTTTTTACGCTGCGGCCACAAGTTTAAGTATTTGCCTTCAAGTTGATCACACATATTGTTTGTTTAATTTATTCTAATTGATGGTTGTGACAAAGGCATATCCATACAAGGTGGCCGCAAGAAAAAAATTAAGCGAGTCGTTCTCTTACTCTTTATTTTTTTATATGAAGTTTGACACTAAAATTAAAAAAAATCAAGTTTAGTGTCAAACTCCATATAAACAAAATAAAGAGTAGGATAACGACTCTCTTAATTTATTTCTTGCGGCCACCTTGTATGGATATGCCTTGGTTGTGACGTAGGATGCACGCAACTTGATAATCAACTTCATCACCAATTTAATTTCTTTAGATGTCGTTGTCAAGGAATAAACTTATAATGCTTACTTTGCAGCAGAACATTTATTAAACAAAACAAAAAAATTGTTTTATTAATTTATTTATTACATTTTTTTTCTTTTTACGATTCAAAGGATCGCAGAGATAGATCATGTGGTGGCTCGGCTATAATAATAAAATCGAGAATCAAACATCAATGGATGGGTGGTCTCTCCGAATGTTATATGCAAGCCACAAACATTTGCGTTCATGAATTTTTCCATGGCTTAGTTATTTCGTCAGTGTATTGTCCACCCAGGTTCTCCATAACAAAGGATCAGTTCAACAGTTTTTACAAATCTTTGGGTCCCCGCTTCATAGCTGCTGGAGACTATAACGCTAAGCATACGTACTGGGGCTCTCGCCTAATAAGTCCCAGGGGTCGTGTTTTGTTTGATTCCGTATCTGAAATGGGACTTAACGTTATTTCATCTGGACAACCGACGTATTGGCCAACTGATCACAATAAAATTCCAGACGTTATTGATTTTGGCGTAACAAAAGGTATATCCCCGGAACTTACCGAAGCTCAAGCCTCGTTGGATTTATCTTCAGACCACTCTCCCACTATAATCACTATTTTTAGTCCTCATCAATTACCAACAAGTGATATTTTTTCATTTAAAAGAGTTAGTTGGTTAAAATACAAAAAATTTGTCAGCACCCACTGAAAACCAGCCGCTAAAAACTCCCGAAGACATCGATGATTGTCTGAGCAGCCTTAATGAGAACATAAAAAAAGCCGTTGATCATGCTTCTTCCTACTATCGACAGACAAAATACAACAAAATTTTTTCAGCCGATGTGCAACAGCTTTTATCTGAAAAAAGAAGAGCCCGAAGAGAATGGCAAAAGCACAGATCACCCCAACTTAAAGCCAAGTTGAAGGAATGTACAAACCAACTGAAAAATTTGCTAGAAGTTCACCGATTGGCATCTCTTAAGGAACACCTCGAAGGTCTAGACTCGACTCCTCAGACTAATTATTCACTATGGCGATCAGCTAAATATCTTAAAAGACCCGTTATCGCGAAACCACCACTACGTAATCTGAGAGGATTCTGGGCAAGAAGTGATGAAGAAAAATGTGATCTGCTCGCAAGTCATTTAACAAATGTCTTCACTCCAAATACATGCACTGACATGAGTAAATTACCACCTGTTGTTGCTAGATGTCCTATGGAAATACGTTTTCAGTTGTCAGATGTCGTAGAGGCTATTAATAATTTAAATGCTAAAAAAGCTCCTGGCTTTGATGAAATCAGCAACAAAAAGCTTTTGGAGCTGCCTTGTACAGCAAAAAGAATAATTCTTTTTATTTTTAACGCCATATTACGGCTCGAACATTTCCCGCCAGTATGGAAAGTTGCCTTGGTAGAGATGATTCCTAAGCCGGGAAAAGATCCTTCGAAGGTGGAGTCTTACAGGCCTATAAGTCTGTTACCACCTATGTCCAAATTGTTTGAGAAATTGCTTAAAAACAAGCTGACTCCGATCCTGAGTGAAAACAACTGCATTCCAGATCAGCAATTTGGATTTAGAAATAAACACAGTACCATCGAACAAACCCACAGATTGGTACAGGTTATAAAAAAGGCCTTTGAGGAAAAGAAATACTGCTCTGCGCTTTTTATAGATGTCTCTCAAGCGTTCGACAAAGTATGGCATGAAGGCCTGTTAAACAAATTAAAGCTCAACCTTCCATCTAATATTTTTAACGTATTAGAAAAATACATAACCGGCCGACAATTTATGATTAAAGAGGGAAACCAAATAAGTTCTTCTCAACCAATAGGGGCTGGTGTACCTCAAGGAAGTATACTAGGTCCAATTCTGTACTTGCTTTACACAGCAGATATGCCCACAAACAATCTTACTCATACGTCGACATTTGCTGATGATACCACCTTTCTCAGTATTCATAAAGACCCTAAAGAAGCCTCAAAACAACTTCAACATCACGTAACCCAAGTAGAAAAATGGGCAAAGTTGTGGGGAATAAAAATAAATGAACAAAAATGCACCCACGTTACTTTTACGTTACGCAAGGAAACGTGCCCCCCAATTCTTATTAACAACCATACGGTGCCTCAACGAATTGAGACGAAATATCTTGGCATTCACCTGGGTCGCCGCCTCACATGGAAGTCACATATAGATGCAAAGTTGACACAGATGAAACTTAAAACGGCCCAAATCCACTGGCTAATCGGTAGAAACTCTGTGCTACGCCTTGATTGCAAACTTTTACTATACAACTCAGTTTTGAAACCCATTTGGTGCTACGGGATACAATTATGGGGCATTGCTTCCGCCTCCAACATTGAAAAAATTTAACGCCGTCAAAATAAAATCCTAAGAATGATAACTGGTGCTCCTTGGTACATTAAAAACAGCAACATCCACAAAGATCTACAAGTTCCACTAGTTAAATGCGAAATCCTGAACTATGTGAACAAGTATTTAAACAAGCTGGAAGCAAATCCGCTCGCTCGAAACATTTTGCAACATAGTAGACACACTCGTCTGAAAGGAAGGGATACTATTGCACTTAGATGAAACTACTGAATTAATTAATTTTATTATGAGAACTTAAGTTTTAGTCTGGCACTGGCTGGTCTAATAAAAAATAAATAGTTTTAAGATTTGAATACTTATTGTTAGTTCGCCAAAGGCGAAGATCCAACAATAAAAATATGAAAAAAAAAAAATTTTATTTGCGACTGAATTGTGGTACAACAACACATAAACTATTTACAATAATTTATTTACACATGGATGTTTATATGCGAAAATTTAGTTAAAATTTGTTGCGGTAGAATATTTGTATAAGCAACACGTGAAAAAACGAAAATAACTATAATCAGCTGTTTACTTGTCCATCATGTTGAAAGGCGACTTGAATAGAAAAATTGATCATCAAGTTGCTTTCAAGTTCGAAAAGTTTGAGTGTGTTAGTAAAAATGTTTGAGTGCATTGCAACTTGAAAGGCAAAAATTTAACGTCTGGCTGCAACGTCACATGCATTTTTTATTGCACTTACTTCTTAGCGCAGTCTATGTGTAAAATATATTTTTTAACTTTGCTCTTTTTTGACTGGCACAAACTTATTACATTTATAACATTCCTGGTTGCAACTATTACATAACTATTCCAAAACGTTACTAGTCTCAACTTTAGCTTCAGGGATATAACATACATATTCAAGCATGTATATACACATCAGAGACCCACAACGAATACTCATCACGTAAGTAGACTTAAGGTGCGTTTAGACTGTGCAAATATTTGCACAAAATCATAAAAATTTTGTTTGTCCTAGTGTAAACACTCGAATTTGTTAGCCACCAAATATTTTTCGACTGTTTGTTGGCTAAAAAAATCTTTGTTTGTGAATAAAACTTTGCATAGTGTAAACACTTTGTCAGCACGTCGTTACAAATATTTGCCTCAATATTTTGTTTGTTCTCACAATATTTTTGGCGGAACAAATAGCGACAAATAATTGTAGAAACGTGGGTTGCCAACAGTTATTTTTGACAGTGCTTAACATATGAAAAACGAAATAAATTTAAATGGAAATATTGGTCAATATGTTTGACAGATTGGTAACAGAGAATAGCAAAATCACATTTTCTCTTGATTTAATCTGATGCTAAAATTTTAAGTGATTTGAATGAGTTGAATAAAAATCTGCCTTGAATAAAATCAGCTTCGTTTGGTCAAAGCATGAATTTATTCATTGTGTGAGTTTTACTCACATGATTGAATTTAACAAATAAACGGCTGCTAGTGAATAAATCAGAGTAAACAAAAGTGTGCAAGAAGGAGTTTTAAACGACACATATATATATTAAGTAAATTTTTTAGGACACTTTTTATACAAATAACAGCTAAAATAAGTAATTTAAATTTTTTTTACTAATTTGAATTGAAAACTTTAAGTTCAGAAAGGGGAAATTATAAACTTTTTTTTTAACTATTTCCAGATTTACATAATGAATTTTTTTATTTAATTATTATTAATTCTCTTTTAATGTTTCTACGCATTTGATGATGTTTTTAAATTTTTAAAGTCATCGACGTGAACGCTTTCTGTTTATTTTATAAACAAACCAAATCTATGCATATAAAATAAAAATTAACCTTTTAAAAAGTTTGTTAATACAAGCAGTGACTACTAGATCGATCGAGTAGAATTTCGACTCGAGTTGAATGCCGTAAATTGCCCGCTAGTTGTTTTTTGTACTTTTGTCAGAGCTATATCAGTGTTGCTCTAAGTTGATATTACAAAATTTTTAATTGTTTAAAAACATATTTGGAAAACAATTAAATCACATTACATCAGCTAATTAAAATTTTACACAAAAAAAAATAAGTGTTTTCATATGCATAAACGTTTAAAATAATATTAACTTGACGTTAATTATGCATAATGGTGAATGAATTTAATATTTAAAAAGTATAAACATTTAATTTTTGACAATTTTAACACAATTATTCAATAATTTTAAGCCAAAAGAGAAGTTTTTACTAACACTTAGCACTGTTTTTGAAACCTTTAGTGCCAAACAAGAAATATGACAAGAACTATGGCAAGCCTTCGTTGTACACTACTGGCAATGTTAAAGAGAAACGACTACGTGACCTAACGTTGAACCATGAGCATGGCGCCATCTTTTTGTCTGTTATTCTCATTAAAAGCAACATCCCTTAAATACTTGAATTTTTTGTTTAGTTTCACTCACTGATGCTGATACGATTGAATTTATGTTGATTTTTTTGAACGTTGAATAAAATCAAATCTAAAAACATATTGCCGCGACGAGAAACTTTCGCCAGTGGCCAAGTATCGCAAAGTCCGAGCCAATCTTTCAGGCGCAGATATTGGTTCCCTCAAATGTATGGTTTTCTTTGTTTTAATCGGTGCCACTAGATACAGCTTTATTTGAAAAACATTAACATAAGTATATTTAATGTTAATATGCTGAATATTGTAATTAAGTTACCAAGTAATCGAAGTCATTTGAACCCATGCGCACGAAGTTTTTATGCAGCGAAGGTTCTTCAGAACGTAGTTCCTTCAGAAGTTTTTGGCAACATCCTTCCATTTTACGACGCTGCACCCAAGCTCGAACCCACATTTTTCTAGATCTTCTTTTTTTTCTTTTTACTGGGTTTCTGAAACTACTATAGCTCCAGCAGTTATTAATAATAAATCTTCAATACCACTCTCACTAAACATTTTAACTTTTCACGTTGCTTCACAAACACAATTTGATACTATTTGGCAGATGGATTTCATAAACATAACAACAACATTTTTTGACAGATGTTTGTCATACACACCGGACAAATAAAAATATTTGTGCAGTGTAAAAGGATATACAAATATTTGTACCAAACATGGCTGACACAAAATCTTCTGTTGTTTGTGCAAATAAAATTCAAACAAATATTAGTGCAATCTAAACGCATGCCCAAATATTAGTCACAAACCATACTATTAGCCCAAACCATTATTTGTTGTGTTTGGACAAATATTAGCGTAGTCTAAACGTACCTTTAAATCATGATTTATTATTTCGTTGATCTATACGCATTGTTATTAATTGAAAAAACTTCACTACTTACACCCACTTTTAAGTTTAAGGTACTCATACTACTCATTTTCGCAGCACGTGTGACACCCGAGTGTCATAAATAAAAAGCCGACAAAAACAGAGTGTGACTCGCATACTCATTATCAGGACACACTTAAGCTGGAGGTCCATACCATACGTTATATGCGTGGCTCCGTTCTATGCGTATCATATTTCTGTACGTTTTATACGTTTGTTTTTACCAAGTTACATGCAATAAGTTTTGTGCGAAAAGTTATTTGTTTTGATCAGCTGTTTTGTAAAAAAACTGTGTAAAATAAAAACAAACTAAAGAAAATGAAAAGTGAAATTATGTTTTTTTACCGAACTTATGGAATTTATTGGGTTAATACGTATAATCTTTTGTGTTACAAGGTTTTTGGTCCATCCCTTACATCTAGAGCGGGAAGTCAGTGGTATTTTTGCGGCAACTTTCAAAAAATTAAAAACCCTTAACCAAGAGAAATCAGATTTTCTTCTTAAAAACACAACAGAGATGACACTTAAAATATAAAAGTAGTCGATAAAAACAATATTAACTTTGGCTACAAAATATTTGTGTTAAAAACTTATTTTTAAGGAAATTTATTCTTAAAATTATTTGCAAAATTTATAATAAAAGCATTTTCTTTCATAACATACTGTTTTTAACACAAAATATACCAAAAATATAATCTACCACACACACATGTTTTTTGATAGCATTTAAAATTTGTCATCACTGGATAACAAAACCATCTGTCATTTTCTCATTTCGCATGCGACGTATGAAAAAGTAGAAAGTAAACCTACTTAATACGTTACTTGCGCACATCCGTTCTATGCAATTTGTTATGTTTCTTGCCACATACAAATACACTGGTTCTACTTTTTTGACAGACGGAGAGAACGTACAGCGCATACAACGTATGGTATGGACCTCCAGCTTTAGTACCATGATACAACTAATCAGGTAATCTTGTTCTTGCAACAACTACAAATTAGTACACAAGTGCCAAACAACAGCTAATAGAAAAAAAAAACGATAAGTAATTATATTTGTTGTTTTATTTTCACAGGGGAACATAATTTAGACATTTTGGCACTAATCAGGTGGGCCGACGAGACTACCTGGTTCTTTGTATCATGCTCAGTACCCTGCTCATTATGAAGTTGTATGCTTAAACTATGTTTGCCAGATTACAATTTGACATTCACTAAGATAATTGTGGATTGTTGAAAAAAAATCAAGACAATTTAAATTTTACTAATTACCAAAAAACAAATAGCTTGCTGTGCTGCCTGTTTAAAAGAACACACACAGATTAAGATTTTGTTTTTTCAAAGTTTTAAGTGAGCACCCAAAATCGCAGTTTTTTAATTAAATGCAAACAAGGACAACATTTTATTGTTGGTATTATTAAGCAAGCAATGTTAACGGTAATTTTATTTAACGTTAAAGTTCGTTGAAACAAATTTGCATTTACTTATAAATTAAATAATAGTACATACTTGCAAAAATTGTATGTAACATCTTGTAAAATTAGACATTTTTTCGCGGCTAAAAAATATACTTTAACCTGGCAGCATATACAAATGAGAGCAGTTAAGGTTTTTGTTGTTGAACCAGCTTGTATCACTCTAACGGCCCTTTTCACAATCTGTGATCATTTTTAATTTAACAGGAACATTAACAAACCGCCGATATCGTTAACCGGAACTATTTGACATACGGTTAATGTTTTGCGTTTCACCATCTTTCGGTTAGTTAACACTAAAATTATAGTATGGTAATACTGGTTCTTATTATTTACGAAAAATCGTGCAATGAAAGAAAAGAATCAAAAAAAGTTATACAAAAATTATTAGCAATTTTTTGATGCAAGAGAAATATATATTTAAATAAATTTTTTACTTAAAATAGTTAACATACAGTTCCTTGGTAAGTATAAATTCTTAAATATGCATGCATATAAGTGTATTCATTGTAGAAAATAAAAAACCTTTGCCTAAATTCTTCATCAGGTAAAGAAAAATGCTCCCGTCGTGTAAAAACTTTTTTTTTTTTGCTTTAAAGCTTGTAATATTGAAAACATTACAAAAATGTAAATGTTTCCATTTTCTTTTTTGTTTTTATTTTAGTAAAATCATTTTACCGGGAGATTTTGTTCAGTTAAATTTAACAGAGACTTTTAGATAATTTCTGCCGGTTAAATTCTAACCGTACTTTGTGAAATACAATTTTGCCTAACTTACGGTTAACCTTCCTGTTAAATTATAATCGCACTTTGTGAAAAGGGCCGTAAGTCCCTATTCGTACGATGCAAGTATTTAAGCTTAGTTGATTAGGTTGTTAACAACGGGGTGAGGTAAACTAAAATAAATGGGTACAGACTTGCTTGAACATGCAATTCAGCTTGCTTTAAATGGATGGACAAAAGAAAATTTAAAAAACCACAGTAGTGTGTGTGTAGATTCATGAAAAAATCAAAACAAATTAAGCAATAAGACTTGTACCGTGCGAACGCCAATGAGAGTTCAAAGAAGAAAATGAAAACAAGCAGCCTTATTTACTTGCAAAGTGCGAATTGGGACTAAGAATAAGAGTATTTTCTTGAATATGTATATAAACCAACGTTGGTACTTTTGCAAACCACAAAATATGGGACGGTATAAGTATGGGAGCGACGTAGTACTCATGTTCTTTGGGAGGTGTATTTATAAGCCAACGAGGTCATGGTACTATTACCTTACAAAGTAAACAGCTGACTTTTTTTGGCCGAGCTTGCTCGCGGGTTCAAACTGTCAAAACAGTTGGTGAATTCACAAGGTCTTGTGAAATCATATATTGTAAAATAATAGAACCAAAAAATATGACCGTTGTGAACAACTCTTCGTATATATGTAGGTGTCGTATTTAAAATCTAAATCAGCTGATACGACCAAACGATAAAAAAACAAACACATGTATGTACATAAATCTGGTGCTGCTCTTGGCTTAACTTAATAATTTGTAGAAATTAGACCCATGAAAACACAAAATGGTCTATATCTAACCTAGTTAGAATCTCTAAAATCCATTAAAATAAGCGAAGTTTTAATAAAAAATCACAAGAATTTTGTTATTTTATACGTAAACAAAAAACAGCTGATGTGTCAGAGAGCAGTGCCGGCTATTTTTGCCGGCGGAGGCGGCTTAAGGAATCTTCTTTGGCGGTTTTGCCTAAGTTTTTGGTATAGACATTTTTAACGGATTGGAGTGCTAGCGGCTCTTAAAATTAAATTAAAAAACTCGCCGTTTCGTTTTAGGCGCTTGGCGCATGACTTTGTATATAATACGACATAACAATAAACATATCAAACAAAGTTGTATTGTTTCACAACAAGCTTTGTATGAAAAGCAACAACAAAATTTTTATGCTATTGTGAAATTATATGACAATAATACAATATGCTATTGTATCGTACCTTGTGAATTCGCCAAGTATGTTTTCATTACATTAAGGACGTTGTTTTAACAACATTTTCATAAATTTGGTATCGTGTTTGCTGTACTTAATTGCCGTAGCGACTATACCTTGTAAGGTGTTTGAGAGTATTAATATCAAAAATTTATACGCACTCATACTCTACTTTAATTAAGTATATGTATGTACTATGAATAGCGAAAAGACGACTGAAAATTGATCTCTGATACATATATGTATGTACATATGACAGCGTGTAAGTATAAACCATACGTAGTATGTATGTTTGTATGTATGCAGTAGTTTGCAACTTCAGTTACGTTAGCTTTAAAAAGCAAACTGGTTTTTTAAATTTTTGTTATACTTCTAATAGATTTTTAATTTGTCGCAACATCAAGCTTTGTTGGCATCAACACCCCCAGCAATCTTGGAAACAATATTTTAATTATCTGGTCATTAGTGTTGTTTAAGATTGCTAGTAGTCTTCATCTGGTGGTTCTGTGGCATAGGTTAATTCATTCAGATAAAACCATTTCTGCAAAAATTTAAAAGATATGAAATATGTAAGTATATAAGTAGGCTAAGAAGACGTAGTACATTAAAAAAACATTTGTTTGCTTAACTAACAGGTGATTCTGTGCAGTTAAAATTATAGTCCCAATCGCATATACGATACTCCTGATTAAAGGATGTTTCGTTGGCGCACAAATGTGGTATTCGATTGCCTTCCTCATCACACATATGAAATATCTAAAAAAAACAAAAAAAGGTCATTAATAAATTTACAAATAAGTACATTTGTATGCATGAACGTAGGAGAATTTCGCTCATCCTACGGACAATATGTACAAACATATGGGCATTTCCCGCAAGAGGTCTACTGAGATCGAAAATTTTTTATGTGTACAAAGAAATGTATTTTTCAAACAGTATAATAATAAATAAAATCAGAAATAAAGTTTATTCTACTTATAAAAAAAATTTAGATAAAATAATCGCACTAAACATTTTGTCGCGTGCTCAATTACAAGTAAATTGTCATATTGTCTTAAAGTTTTAATATTTTACAAAGACTTTATCGGCATTATATATTGTCTATATACATACTTTTAATATCTATGAGATTTTGCAAAACTAAGCAGAATGGTAAAACTATTTTGCATTTATGAAAATTTTACTTTAACGTAAGCGGCTTAATTTTTAATATTACATTTCAAAACTTTCGACTATCGTCACCCTAGTGCCAAAAGAGACAAATAATTACGCTTAGAAACAAACAATCAACACAATCAAAACATAAGAGTGTATGCGCGTGCCGATAAGGTGCTTTCGAAAATGCATTCTACTCGGCTAGTATCGGTAGAAAAACCTGCTTTTTCCAAAAAAATTTTCTTTCAACATTAACGGGAAAATATTAATTTCTTTTAATAAAAAGAAATTATTTGACCTTAAGCCAAATTAAAAAGCCAAAATTTGTATTAAAAACAATTAGTTCAACAAAAAATAAAAATAAGCGAAAAAAAAAAATATTTTAAAGTTAAAGAGAATTATCAGTGCTAGTATATACTGTAGCCGAAGTTGGTGTTGGCGTTATGTGTTAATTTACCGGTCAAATAAACCATAGTTTTTGTTAAAACTAAGAAACCTAAAAACTAAACAAACAAAATAATGTTTAGAAAATGTGCACCTGCCTGGTAAATAACTTTATGTTATTAAAAAAACCATAAAATAAGTCTTAATTTCCATTAAAATTGCAATTTCACTTTCTGGTACTGTTGTCGTTGTTTTAGGTGAGTAATTTTTATTTATTCTCAGCATGGTGAAATAATCGTACCAGGTGGTGTTACAAGCACAGCTGATCTACTTTTTTCATGCATAAATCGAGGCTGGGTAGTCAAAGTTGTTTACATTTACATATCTTTTTTTGACAACCGAGCCAACGAAAACTACAACAAAAACGAAAATTTTATTCACCAAATTTTTTTGTTGTAAAATCAACACCACCTGATAAATTATTGCGCCATGTGACTATCGGTATACAATTTATCATATGTATGGATATGTTTTGCAAAAAAATTACTCTAGAAAATTTTACTCAAGCGCTGCGAAAATAAAATAGTTTTAAATACATATGTACAATTGCACACGCATAACACTTTAAAGAGAAATTCACTACTTTATTGACCCTTTTAATAGTAAAAATTAACCCAAATATTATGTTAATCTAGAAATGCCAAGAAAATCTTATTTAACCCTTTCGCTATTTTGTTGCCATATGGCAACATCCACTTTTGTGACCATTATTTTTGTTCTTATTTAATATATCTTAATTTTTTTCCTGATTATCATTTTTTAATATCTTAGGAGGACAAAAATTGTGAAATTTTGAAATTTTAGATAAATTTTTATGAAAATAATCCAAATCAGATTAACCTCATATATACTTGACCATTTTCATAACAAAAATTGATTTTTTATAAAAAATTTTTTAATATTATTATAAATTTATAAAAAGAAAATTTAATAAAAAAACTAAAAAAAACACATTGGTTTATGTGATTTCACAAAAAAGTATGGTTTCAAGCCCGCATAAGTATGTAGTGATTTTTTAAAATCAACCTGTTGCCATATGGCAACAAATTTGTTTTGTGTATATAATTGACCAAGAAACGTTATTTTTTATTTGTACGAGTTTCATTTGTGTTTTGTATGCCATGATGACAAGACGTATAAAAGAGAGTGATATTGAAAAAATCCTGATAAATTTTGAAGACTCAGACTTGTCAGATATTGATGATGATGATTCAGAAGATATAAATGTCTTACAAGATTTAATAGAAACTTTTGACCAAAATGAATCTTTTATAAGGGGGGAGTTAACACGAGAAAATACCTATGAAGTTATTCTTGAAAATACTGAAAACGAAATAGTAGAACCTGTTGAAAATGAAACTTCTAAGTTGGTTGTGAAAAAATTTAATGAACTTTGTTGGAGAAAATGTTCTTGGGCCACTCCAGAAGCACATTTCAGCAGTAAGCATCCTCCCCGTTGCCAAAAAACACTTGTAAAGTATTTTTTGGAGTACTATACGGAAGATTTTATTGAAGAAGTAGTTCTAGCGACGAATCAATCAGTTATGATTAAAAACGGAGCCTCATTCAATTTTTCTCGGGAAGAGTTTCTAAAATTTCTTGCCCTAGAGATAATTACTGGATCAATAGGGTATCCCCGACTAGATATGTACTGGAAGAACCCCACAACTATTCCAGCTTTTACAGAAAATATGACAAGGGGCCGATTTCATTCTATTCGCAATAATATAAAATTTTCTGTGATTGAGATAGCTAATGACAAACTATACAAGGTTCGACCCATAATAAATATGTTTTCAAAAAAGTCTTACACACTACCAAAAGACGAAAATCTTTGCATAGATGAAATGATGATTCCTTTTAAAGGTAAAACAGCGCTTAGGCAATATATGCCCAAAAAGCCAATAAAATGGGGCATAAAGGTTTTCTGTTTGTGTAGTTCATCTGGAATTTCGCACGATTTTGAAATTTACCAGGGCAAAAACACAATTTTATGTGGTACAAAGTTGGGGTTTTGCTCCGATATTGTTATCCATTTAGCAAAGACAATTCCAGAAAACAAAAACTTCAAAATGTTTTTTGATAATTATTTTTCCATGCTAAATTTAATCCTACTTTTGAGAGAAAAAGGGATTTGGTCTAGTGGAACTATAAGAGCCAATAGATAAATAGGGCCCCACTGAAGTCAGAGAAAGATTTAAAAAAAGAAGGAAGAGGCAGTTATGACTTCCGCGTAGAAAGAAAAAATAATTTATTTATTATAAGATGGTTTGATGGAGGCATAGTGCAAGTAGTGTCTTCAATATACGGTGACGAACCATTGAATGAAGTTTCAAGATTCTGCGCTGAAAAGAAGAGAAAAATTGCAATACCTCAGCCACATGTAATTGCAATGTATAATAAAAGTATGGGCGGAGTGGATAAACTAGATTTTTTACTTTCGCTGTATAGGATATCGATAAGATCCAAAAAGTGGACCCTCAAGATATTCGACCATTTCATTGATATGGTTATATGTAACTCCTGGCTTGAGTATCGCAGAGACTACGAATATAATAATGGAAAAAATAAAGATTACATGGATCTCTTGCGTTTTCGAAATGACATTGCCGATGGGCTTTTAGCTCTATCTAACCAAAGTACTTGTTCACGTAAAAGAGGACGGCCGAAAAATTCTACAGAAGGAGGGGACTTGGATAGCCCGTCAACCTCAAAAAAAGCCTATGAAACAAAACCTTCCGCTTCTGTGCGTTTCGACGGAAATCAACATTGGCCAGCTTATATAGAAAATAAAAGCAGATGCAAACATAGCGGCTGTCAAGGATACTCTAGGTACAAGTGTTCAAAATGCAATGTACATTTATGTATACCGAACAAGGATCGAAATTGTTTTTACGATTACCAGATTTATTAGTTCTTTTTATAGAAAACTTTCTCGTATGTAAATTATTTAATTTAAGTTTTATTACATAATTTAACTTTATTTTTTATTAGTTTAAATTTTTTGTTTTAAATGAATTATTAAAAGATTATTTTTTATAAGTTTATTGAAAGTAATACAATAAAACTATTAAAAAAAAACTTTAACTTTCTTAAAACGACACGAAAAGTATACTTTGAGAAAATTTGTTGCCATTTGACAACAGTCTTACTAACCCATTTCAAACTAATTTTTTTTTTAAATTTAATTTTGTTTTATTAAAACTATTATGAAAATAGGAAAATAAAATTTTTATTGTCGTTAAGTAAAAAGATGTAGCGAAAGGGCTAACTACCAAAATGTTTTTTGAACAAAACTTCAAAAAATTTGTTAGCAAACTGATCGTGCAGTAAACCACTTGTTATAATTAGGTAATCGTTTTGCATCTTTTTCTTAGCTTTTGAAAAAGCAGCTAGTTTTGTTCTGACTACCACGAATTTCAAACCGGTCTAAAAAATGTTAAATAAATGATTGTACTAATCAATGCGCTCTCCCAGCAAAAAATAATCGAGATTTTGTAAGCAGTACATACTTTTTCTAGTTGACTAATACGCTTCGCAGCCATAGCTGCCAGATTTGACGATTTATCATCATTTTGACGATTTTAGGGCAAAAATAGGTCTTTGACGATTGGACGATTTTTGCCCTGTATTTGACGATTTTTAAAAATTAAAGATTTGCGGTTTTCTTAGAAAAAAAAGAGGCAGAAAAAGATTTTATTTTCATTTAAGATATGTATATTAGCCACTATTGGTTTATAAAAGGATTTTAGTTAATATATTTTTTATGTAACAATGATTAGAAATTATTTATTTATTTACTAAATGTAAAAAAATTTACAGATAATAATTGAAAAAATTGGAACTGGCTGCAGTGGCCTTCGTCCTAACTTATTTTGGTGTAAAAAAAAAGAATTCTTATCATTACATTGAATTACTAAAGTTATATACATAAACATATACATTGATTAGAAATAGTTTAAAGAGAATCTCTAAAAAATCATATCTGTAAAATACATTATTAAAAAGTGGCGTTCTAAATAAAATTGTTTTAACAGAATAACGCAAAAAAAAAAAAAAATTAAAATATATATACAGATTTTCTATTTTTGTATTTGCAGTTAATTTTGCATAAAATTATAATTTTTGCTTTTAAATTTGTTACTACTTTTAAGGAAACTACTTTTAAGCAGTTTTATCCCGAGCTTTTTTTTATTATTAGGTTAAAAAACTTCCAAAAAAAATACATTTTAGTGTTTACGATTTTTTGACGATTTTAAAAAATTGTTTCGACGATTCTTGTCTTAAAATTTGACGATATTGGACCGAAATAATCTGGCAGCTATGTTGGCAGCATGCACTTATCTAATCCCCTTAATGAGGGTTTTCACACTAGACTAATTTTTAATCCGCACAACTTTTGTTCTTTCGTATTTACACTAGACTAATTATGCTGGCATAAAATTGTGCACGTATACACAGCTTTGTGTGTGTTAGTAAAAAATGCAGACCCTGTGTTTTCATAAGTGTGTATGTGTTAGTTTTGTTCTGCTTGGGCGGGGTTGAAGCTAGAGGTGAGCGATCCCGTGATTTTTAGGGAATATCGTTAATGGTGAATGCGATTTTTAAATCACCGGTTATTTAAACAGTGACAGTGATCACTGTTTGGCATTTTTCACTTCTTGTAAAAGAGTTATTTTAATCTCTGTTAAATTATTATACATAATGTTATTTTAAGCAGTGATTATGCGATTTTAGTTTTTTTTTAACGAACTCCTGAACAACGCATTGGAAAAATAATATAAATAATAAATAAGAATTCAAAATATTTATGAATAAGAAATATAAATTTTCAATAATATCCCATATTTATATTAATATTTTTAGTTTACTTTAAACAAAATTTTGATACAAAATTTAAACTTGTACCTTTTGAGATAAGTTTTTAAGCTCCCTTGGAGCATTAAGGTAAAGCTTTAATTTAGAAAAGCAGCTTACAATTCTTGTTAAATAGATTCCAAACATAAAAACATATAAAAATAGTTGAAATCCATTGTAACAAAAACAATAACCTAAAAAAACAAATAACACAAATTAAGCTGTATTTGTATGTACATAACACAACTAAGTATAATATAACATTTGTGCGTTTTCTCGTTTAAACGCGTTCGTCGGTCATTTAGGACTTGTCCAGCTTTTAAAAATATTCTTTCGCATGGAACTGATGATCCTAATGCACAATAATTTTCTTGAGCTATTTGAGAAAGATTTGGATATTTATATTTATTTGTACTCCACCAATCAAAAATATATTTATTTCTTGATAATTGAAAGTGAAGTTTAAAAAGCCTGATCGTAATAACTAAAATTTCATTTCAGCTATCGATTTATATACATATATCGCTTATTTACTCAAATGTCGTAATTCTAGAAATGCATTTTTGGCGTTAACGATTCAGAATTGTTTGTTATGCTATGCTTTATGTCGTATATAAGGGCTTAATTCCAAAACGCAGTTTGCTTTGCATTACAAATTTTCAACTTCCTCCCTTATACACTCCTTACAATTTTGAAAAAATTTTTTGCTTCCAGGACATTTATATAGCTGTAAACACTCATTTGGAAGTAGAAGATATTATCAAAAACCTCATCTTTGCTTTCAGGAAAAACTTGAAATTTTGTGATGGAAAGCAAACTGCGTTTTGGAATTCTGCTAAGTTTCATATTTAAAATGTTTCTACTTATAACGTGTTAAAAAAAATTTAATAATTCTTTTCTATATAACGCAAGCACTCCAAAAACTTCATACGCATTTTTTTCGAAATATTTTTTTTATTACGGCGTTGTTTGCGCAAATGAGCGAATTTTTTATTGTTGTACCTTACAAAGATTTTCGCTTCTCGTGTAAAGTTATATTTTTGTTAGCTGTGCTTTTTTTTCATTTTAGCTAACGATATGTATTTTAAATAAATGTGTGTATTGTTACGAACTCGCTAGTCGGCCGGAGATTCCTCCACCTCAGCTAACTCACGCGGCTTACTCTCCAGGCGTAGTTCTCAACCCTTACACGACCGAGGTTCGCCACAGACTAATAAAATTTTGGAGGAACAGTACCACAAAAAAACACTAATAAACAACAAACCCGCGGGAACACTCAACATAGGGAGACAGATGTAATTCCCCAATCGCCCTGTAAACCCTGCCTTGGCCGTAATGCATCCACATCCTATACTTACGGACCCCTTATGCCGTCCTTTTCCGCCTCTTCCGATACAACAACCCCTAATAAATCGTCTACTCCAACATTTCGTTTACGTTACAAAACATTATTTTTAAAATTTATTATATTTATAACTAAAGTTAATCATTAGAATTTGTATAAATAAACTACATTTAATTATAAAATTTATACATACATAGATAAAAAAAAACGATATACTTGATAATCAAACAAAAAAAAAAATCTTATCTTTAACAAATATTTAATAAAATAAAAAACAACAATTACCATAAAAATCAAGAATTTACTAGTAGTTATTTTGGGCTTTTCTCACTTTCAAGCCGCTCTTATCCGCTGACTTCTGTTCCCTAAAAGAGCTCTCTGAGGGACCGAAACTCCCACACTATTTTTATATTGGGAATAAAAAAAAAACACGATTTTTGCTCACGACTAGTAAAAACTCTTACAATCGTACAAGAAATTAATGAAACATATAATAAATATAAACTACATAAAACACAGTAAGTATAACACAACACAACACTTATTTAAAACACATATAAATCTAACACACATAAACTTTCGACAATACTTTTCTTAACACTAATACTGGTTTTCTTTTCCAAATTTCCCACTGGGGTTTTATTTTTATATTTGAAAATTAAGCTTCAGACCATCGCGGT
The DNA here is from genome assembly GCA_963583895.1 of Melanophora roralis. Taxonomy (NCBI): domain Eukaryota; kingdom Metazoa; phylum Arthropoda; class Insecta; order Diptera; family Rhinophoridae; genus Melanophora; species Melanophora roralis. The sequence continues at coordinate 57,883,575 of OY757189.1, read as the reverse complement.
TCCCACATTGGATATTGGATACAGCTTTTTCCGACTACCAAAGCCCTTTTTTCATGGAACTGTTACCAGCCTGGATTTTATTCTGCAACTTTTTTCCAAGGCTGGCACCTAATGCCGGAACTGCCAATATAAACAATACAAAAAAATCGTTACCTTGATCTTGTTTCAAAATTTCCTGTTCCTTCCATACCTTTAGTGTACTTCCGGCGGCTTATATTCTGGGTAAATTCCACCATAGGCTTCCGGACTTACGGATTCGTCTACCAAAATCCACTATTTATGGCCTTTATCGTTTTTAAAACACAATTTATTCAATTTCCTACACCGCACAAAATAAAGCAAAATACAACTTTTTTTTTATCACAATAAACACCCCTAACACAAGAAAACTCTAAATATTTTCACACTCACCTTCTTCGAACACTTTCAAACAAAATACAAACTTTTCAACAAAACCTTTTTTTTAAATGAAACTTTGTTTCAAAAAAAACTTTTTATACAACTTTTTATAGAAGAAACTGTACCAAAATAAAACTTTGTTCGCACCAGTTACCAATTTTAATATATTTAAACCGTTTACGATGGCTGACACTTAAATAATATTCTAGAAAAATTCTTTTGCCGTTTTTGAGACTTAACTAAAATCCGCAATTTTAAAACCTACCAACAAAATTCAAACATAAAAACAATGTACCGAAATACCATTGTTCTGTAGCACCGTTTTTTTAAAACCTACCAACAGAAAACACTAAAACTAAGCCCAACATATCTATATAAAAACCTACACAATCATACAGACAAAAACTAAAAATTTCTCTTTACCTGTTTTCCATTACCACTACTTTTACCTATTACCATAACATAGTATTCGTGAATGGCAATACTCCTGTTACACAATTTTTACAACCATTAAACTAAAAGCTTTTTTTCTTTGTTTTCCAGAATGGCCTTCCAATTTGCACATACATTTTAACCACCAAAACCTAACAAACACTCTAGACAAATTACAACGAAATATTAACTAAAACAACATAAAATCAACCAAAAATTTATAATTCCGAGTCCTCATCACTCTAGCAACGAAAACACTTAATTGGAAGCCAAGGATTACTTAAAAATTATTGAAGCAGCAGAAAGTCAATCAAAAAACAAAATATAAAAACTGCATCAACATATTTCTACGTGCTACCCATCAACCATTTTTTTGCAAGACCCCCAAATACGAAATACAGTCAATTTTCAAAATATCACCTTTATTTACATAAACTACACAACCGTATACGATGATGATCAGATTAAAATTCCCTTTATAAAAATTATAAAAAAAATTATAAATACAAAAACAAATCATCGCTGACCACCCCCCGCAACAAAACTCCGATTCCTATCCGACAGGTAGAGGTAGCGGTGTGCGGGTAGAGTTCACTTCAGTTAGCCCAACGTGGGGAACTCCCACACCCTGAGCTATTATAAGCCGGGCACTCTTTACCTCAACTACTCAATGTTGCTATCTTTTTGGACTCTATTTTTCATGGAGACTTGTTACCGACTCATTTCACCTGCATATGTACCTTTATTTGCTGCTCATTCTACGTACATATGTATAAAAAAAAACATTACGTCGCGCTATATACAATAGGTTCTAGTTGAACTCTTTTTCAAAGTACACATAAAAAAAATTATGACTTCAATTTTCGATTTGTGATGTAGTCAAGTCAGTTCTACACATAAATAAAAAAAAAAAACATCAATACGTAAATTACTTTTGTTGTTGCATAAAAAACATGATATTTTTTAAAAAAAATTATATAAATAAATAAATACTAATCTAACCTTATCCTATATCACAGATCGACTCGAAATATTGCACCTTAAAGCTGTATATACGCACCAATATACAAAAATACATATATATGTATATATATATGTATGTAAAAAAAAACTATAAATATATATCGGCATTATTAACACCCTTCCCTATTAACTACTTCACCAGATACACAGACATCTTTCCGAGAAACCAGCCGACTATTGTCATTTACCTCAAGAAAATGCATAGTGGCTCTCCAACATCGCTTACTCTTTCTATTATGTAAAAAAAAATATATTTCTCGTAACTGGTATTTAACCAATTGTAGCACAGTGAGTGCAAAAGTAAAACGAACGCTTCGATATTTGAAGCAACTAAATCATTCTTACATGCTGTAAGTACAGAGTTGTACAAACGATATACCTCACATCAATATTATAACAAAACCGCGACTGTATATGGAAATGCCTCTACCATCCTCTTTACATCTTCTACGTTTCTCTGACCATGCATCATCTCGAACAACCTTTGATACAAAAGATTATTGAAACTACTATGTATGTTTTGTTCTGTCTGTTTTTCTCACGAGTAATTACGGGAAGTATTTTATCAAATATGCAATTTTTATATATGGATTTTACTTTGTTAATACTTTTTTACTACTTTCGTTACAGGATAGATTAACGTCATTACAACAACAAAAAGAACACAACCACATAAACAAACTCATCAAGTGTACATATTGCACCAAACCTATCGTTGTCAAAAAAAACAAACGATACAACAAAACATCACAGAATCGAATCATTTTAATATTTAGGTAAGTTAGGTGTATCTTTTATTCAATATATCACAGTCTATCAAAATCTTATAACCTTATTGTACATCCCCTTTACTTTCTTAATGAACTAGAACAGCAAATAAAATTTCCCTTTTTCTACAATTTGATATCCTTTACATGATATGAACCTAGTGGTTTTCCTTGCAGCGTTTCAAGTTCATACATGTTATTTCCAATTGGTTTAACCACCCTACACTTTAGAAATTTTCTACAGAATTTGGAATTTATATTCTTGCTAAAATTACTTAAAATAGTATTCCTCCGGTATACCTCTTGTCCTGGTTTTAATCTTACTATTCTCGCTCCTCTGTTATATCTTTCGGAGCTCCTTCTGTAGGATTGTTCCATATTTTGTCCTATCATGTCTCGCATTAATTGCATTTTATCATTTCTATTGAGTTGAGTTATTTCGTGGTCCGTTAACGATTGAAGTTTTCTCCCCAACTTGTAGTCTGCGCCGCTGGTATACATGTGATAGCCAAACAGCGCGAAAAATGGTGTAACGCCTGTAGTAGTGTGCACCGATGTTCTTAAGGCACATTCAATCTCGGAGAGATACATGTCCCACTCGCGATGGTCCTTGTTTAAATATGCACGTATCGCCGATAATACAGATTGATTCACTCGCTCACTGGCGTTGCTTTGAGGTGAATATACTGCTGTCTTTAGGTGCTTTATCTTATATAATTCCATTAGACTTTCGAAACTTTTAGATACGAATTGGCTGCCATTATCGCTATGTATCACCTCTGGTACTCCGAATTTATGAAATATTTCTTGAACCAGAAAATTTATTACATTATTGGTAGTGGCTTCTTTCATCGCTTTTAAGAATGTAAACTTGGTGAAGTGATCCACTACAATAAATATATAGCAGTTCCCTTTTTTGGACCGAGGGTATTTCCCCATAAAATCCATGTACAATTTCTGGAATGGCCTTTCTGTCACGACTCTTTCTCCGATTTCCGGTCGCATTTTCGAGTTAGCTGGCTTGGTCTCTTTGCACGTTTGACAGTTAGCTATATAGTTTTTTACCTGTATTGTCATTTTTGGCCAGTAGTACAACCTTTTTATCCTCTCAAGTGTTTTATTTATTCCTCCGTGAGCTGATGTAGGGGTGATATGAGCTTTTTCTATTAGAGCCTGTGTTATTAATGCTGGAATCCATAATTTCCACTGACATTCATCTAATTGGTCACAGGTTGTTTTCTTATAAATAAGTCCATTTTGTACCTTTAAATCTGGTAATATTTCCGCATTCTTTTCAATTTGAGCTACCATCTCCAAATACTCTTGACTTTCAAACTCCGTTGTTTCAAATCCCATCAGATCTGTTAAATTTATTTCTTCAACTTTCTCGCTATTTGGTATTCTTGACAGCATGTCTGCTACAGTATTTTCAGATCCCTTTCTATGCTGTATATCAAAGTCAAAGGCTTGCAGTTGCAATGACCATCTGGCTAATCTCCCGGTAAGATCCTTTAAGGACATTAACCATTTAAGGCTGGCGTGATCCGTCACGATTGTAAATGGCATCATTTCGATATATTGCCTAAATTTTTTTACAGCCATCACTGCCGCCAAGCATTCCTTCTCTGTCACGCTGTACTTTCTTTGTGTGGTGTTCAGTTTTTGCGAATAGAATGCGATAGGATGCTCTTCATCTTCTCCGCTTATCTGATACAGTACGGCTCCAATGCCATAATCACAAGCATCGCATTGTATATAAAATCTTTTGGAGAAATCTGCGTGACGCAGGACGGGTGCTGAGGTTAACGCTTTTTTCAAACCTTCAAATGCCTCGATCGCTTCTGGGGTCATTTTGAACGTCGTTGACTTTTTAAGAGTATCGGTTAATGGAGCGGATATAGCTGAAAAATTCTTTATGAATCGGCGGTACCAGCCAGCCGTGCCTAAAAAGCTGCGTACTTCTCTGACTGATTTAGGTATCTTAATTTCTTTAATCGCCGCTACTTTCTCCGGATCGGTTTTTAACATACCGCCTCCCACAATGAAGCCCAAATACTTAAGTTGTTTAAAACAAAACTGCGACTTTTGTAACCCTATTGTCAGATTTGCCTTTTTCAGGCAATCTGCCACCTCCTCCAATAGATTTAAATGCTTATCAAAATCATTAGAAATAATTAACAAGTCATCCAAGTAGATTAATACGTTGTCCTTTAAACGTTGTGGTACGACCTTATCCATCAATCTACACAAACGCTGAGCCGCGTTGCAAAGGCCAAACGGCATTACTCGGAATTGATACAAAGGTCTACCGGCTACTGTAAACGCTGTGTAAGGCCTACTCTCTTCGTCTAACTCGATCTGCCAGAATGCATACTTTAAATCGACGCTACTAATAAAGTACGTTTCGTCGATACGGCCTAATATCCCATCAATATTCTGTAGCGGATAAGCATCCTTAATAGTCAACTTATTAAGCTTCCTAGCATCCAGACAAAATCTATTTTTCCCAGGCTTTCTAACAACAGTAGTCCGATTGCACCAAGGGCTCTCACTCACTTCAATCACCTTTAATGCTAACATATTGTCGATCTCCTTATACGTTATTTCTTGAATAGCTGGTGAGATTGGATAATACCTATCCTTTACTGGAGTCGCCCCATCAATTAGTTTGATAGTATGTTTCTCTAAATTTGTCTTACCTAGACCTTTCTTCTCAAATGTATCAAATTTGCCTATTATCTCATCCAACCTTTGCTTTTGATCCGAATTCAATTGATGTGGTTCTAATTTATTTTCACTCTTATCGTAAACACATTCTTCCATATTTTTAACCAGTTCACAGTCTTCAACTCTAATACTTTCCGGAACCAAACTAAACTCTCTCCAAAAATCTATACCCAAATATAAAACTTGCTCCAAATCCGGACACAAGTAGAGAAATATTTTGTGCTCCTTATCCTTATACTTTATTAAAGCACTTACTTTCCCTAATATTCTATGGTGAACGCCGCTTGCTGTTTTTACATTAGAGAATATAGGTGTAATTTCCAAATTCAATTCCTCTATTATTTCTCTACACCCTCGACCTAGTAAACTAACCGAAGCTCCACTATCGAGTAAGCCTGACATTATTTTGCCTTCCAAATCTACGTCCAAATAAATTCTATTATCTTTTTCCCCACAACTTATTCTATTCAGCGATTCCACAATATTATTTCTTCTATTGCGTCTCTCCTTAAACAATTTTCTCGCCTTATGTATACGTCCTGACCACGGACTATGATCTTTGTCCCCATCAAATATCTTGGCTCTTATTTGCTTATAAAACTTTTCCCTGACCTCCAGTGGAATATAATGTCTCATTTCTGGTATATAATCTAGTGAACTATAAACTTCCCTTAACAATTTTTCTCTTTCCATTGTGGAGTCTACAAATTCTGATCTCCCACCACGGGGTTTCTGAACGGACGTTGGCCCCCGCTTATTCCCACGTCCCTCTTGCTGTTTCCCTGTCTACAATCCGGACACTTAGGCGCAATTACATTGGGTTTGCCACATTTATAGCAAAATAGTGCCCTTTCGCTTGATTCACAGTCTCGGAATCCATGTCCTGTTGCTTTACAGTTCCAACAGACTAATGGCTGTTTCTGCTGGTCCATTTTTATTGCAGATACTTCCTCATATGGGTCTTCTGTCCCCTCCTGAGTTTCAAAACAGACTTCGTTTACACTCCTTACAGGGCGTTGTGGTAGGATGTTACTGCGAACTTCTCTTCGTGGAAAATTTTTTTCTGCTTCGATACATTCAATTCTCAATTGTTCCACTGACGAAATGGCGATCGGGTAAACTATTCTCGCAACATTTTCTCTGACATTTCTTTTAAGGATTTTAATCATGTCAAATTCAGGGATAGGCTGTACTAACCTGGACCGAAGTTTGTTCATGGCGTAAAAGAAGCTGTCAAGGGACTCATTTGGCTGCTGTTTCCGCTCTACCAAATCTCGCATTATCTCAAAATTAGAAATATTTGTTTTATATTGATTTAAAGGTTCACATCTCAATGTTGGCCATTTCATTACCCCGTGAGTACGAATGAGAAGCCAATACCAATCCTTTGCAGCGCCAGTGACGAGCAAATGAAAATCTCGCAGGATTTCTTCCCAATTAATATCGTAATGGGCTTGCATATGTTCTATTCTGAATATAAAATCCTCGATGCTCATATGTGAATTATTACCCTCAAATACAATAGCCCATTTATCGACCCGTATATTAATTCTATCTCCATTATTTCTAGACATTGAAGGTGCTTCCAAAACATGCTGATTCCCCGTCATCGCTTGAAAGTTTGCGCTATTATCACCATTTGGTAAATTTCTGATCGGACACATTCCCGGATTGCTATCACCATGTTGCTGGACGGACACGCCACCTAAACCTCTTGTAGATGAGTTTTGCAGATGAACCAAGTTATCAACAGGTAAGAAGTTTCCAATATTATTACTTTGGTTATCCGCGAGCGCCTGTGAATTCAATGATTCCTGAGTTCGCGACCTATTCGACATTTCGCTAACAACTTTAGCCAAATCTCCTACTGATTTTCTAATTTCGACCATTTCATCTTGTACCATCTTCTTAATACTTTCCTCTAGACTTCCCTGTACTGCTATTGTTCTATCCACTTCTTGTTCAATGCCCTGAGGATCACTAACTACATTCATTATTACTGCAGATGCCCCCTGTTCACTATCAACTAGGATATTCGATAAATTGGCCGGTTGTGTTGGCCTTGCGTTAATCGTCCCTGACAAATCCTTAAAAGTTCCGTTACCTGAGTCCATTTTTCTGCCCTCCAAGCTATATCTACCTTGCATAGGTTGAACTTTTCTCAAGTTATATAAACTTTTCTGTTGTAAAGGAGTTTTCTTTATTTTGGTTTGAACCCTACTGTCCTTATTCATTACAAACCCTATATCAGTAAAACAAAACTCACGGATTGATAATAAATAAAACGATTATTACTAATTTCACAATTTAAAACAAAAAAAATCAATAGAACAAACAACTAAGCCCCATACAAGACGCAGCGTAAAAAAAAAAAATTTTTATTTAAACAAAAATATTATTTTATAATAGCGATAAAAAAAATAGCTGAAATACGATTCAAATAAGATAACTAATAAAAAAAAACAAATTAAAATATATATAACACTTACTGTAATAATAATAAAAACGATAAAAAAAATTAAAAAAAAATAAAAATGGATATAATTAATTAATAACTACTAAAATACTAAAATATGCATAAATAAACAACACGATAATTATAACTACAAAAAAAAAATATAATATGAGTCTAAAAAAAACAGATAGTTCAAACACTCCCAACAAAACTTAAAACAGTTTACAAAACAACACTTAATAACAAAATCAAGATACATAAATATATATTTAAAGGTATAGTTTAACGCTTTCTAACAACAAAAATAATTTATAACACAATTACACATAACATTTTTAAGGATCGTTGTTCGGCGGCGGTATGACGGATTTTATATAAATACAAATCAATGTATACTGATTCTCTCTTTGAGAGCTATATTGGTTGTCCCGTAAAACATAAGAAAAAAAAAATGGCAAAGAAATACGTAAAAACATTACAAACAACCTTGTTTGTTCTCCGGCGTTACTCTCTATCTAGTAATCAATGGAGGCCAAAACGCAATGATTTATCGATACAACTGACCTCAAGCAATATGCATGAGCGGCTATCGCATGTCATTGGTTTTGCTCGACAAACAAAATCTCAAGCTGAAACTAATTTTAAAACATCAATTTGCGAATTAGGGTGGACATTTAGAACGAACAGATTTCATAAACTAAGGTTACACCCCGACTTCGCCGGTACTAGTCGTATTTTTACTGAGGTGAATTAACAAAAAACAGTGAAAGTTATTCGCACATCTGGCTCTTGATCTCACAGTCAAAACGGATACGACATCGTTTCACCGGTTTACCAAGTCACCTCAATAATTATACGTTAGGCTATTTTAACAAACTATTATTCTATTGCATAGTGCTTTGATGTTACACACTAATAAATTTTCATTTCCTTTCAGTTTGGGCGCCATATTAATACTGTTACGAACTCGCTAGTCGGCCGGAGATTCCTCCACCTCAGCTAACTCACGCGGCTTACTCTCCAGGCGTAGTTCTCAACCCTTACACGACCGAGGTTCGCCACAGACTAATAAAATTTTGGAGGAACAGTACCACAAAAAAACACTAATAAACAACAAACCCGCGGGAACACTCAACATAGGGAGACAGATGTAATTCCCCAATCGCCCTGTAAACCCTGCCTTGGCCGTAATGCATCCACATCCTATACTTACGGACCCCTTATGCCGTCCTTTTCCGCCTCTTCCGATACAACAACCCCTAATAAATCGTCTACTCCAACATTTCGTTTACGTTACAAAACATTATTTTTAAAATTTATTATATTTATAACTAAAGTTAATCATTAGAATTTGTATAAATAAACTACATTTAATTATAAAATTTATACATACATAGATAAAAAAAAACGATATACTTGATAATCAAACAAAAAAAAAAATCTTATCTTTAACAAATATTTAATAAAATAAAAAACAACAATTACCATAAAAATCAAGAATTTACTAGTAGTTATTTTGGGCTTTTCTCACTTTCAAGCCGCTCTTATCCGCTGACTTCTGTTCCCTAAAAGAGCTCTCTGAGGGACCGAAACTCCCACACTATTTTTATATTGGGAATAAAAAAAAAACACGATTTTTGCTCACGACTAGTAAAAACTCTTACAATCGTACAAGAAATTAATGAAACATATAATAAATATAAACTACATAAAACACAGTAAGTATAACACAACACAACACTTATTTAAAACACATATAAATCTAACACACATAAACTTTCGACAATACTTTTCTTAACACTAATACTGGTTTTCTTTTCCAAATTTCCCACTGGGGTTTTATTTTTATATTTGAAAATTAAGCTTCAGACCATCGCGGTTCCCACATTGGATATTGGATACAGCTTTTTCCGACTACCAAAGCCCTTTTTTCATGGAACTGTTACCAGCCTGGATTTTATTCTGCAACTTTTTTCCAAGGCTGGCACCTAATGCCGGAACTGCCAATATAAACAATACAAAAAAATCGTTACCTTGATCTTGTTTCAAAATTTCCTGTTCCTTCCATACCTTTAGTGTACTTCCGGCGGCTTATATTCTGGGTAAATTCCACCATAGGCTTCCGGACTTACGGATTCGTCTACCAAAATCCACTATTTATGGCCTTTATCGTTTTTAAAACACAATTTATTCAATTTCCTACACCGCACAAAATAAAGCAAAATACAACTTTTTTTTTATCACAATAAACACCCCTAACACAAGAAAACTCTAAATATTTTCACACTCACCTTCTTCGAACACTTTCAAACAAAATACAAACTTTTCAACAAAACCTTTTTTTTAAATGAAACTTTGTTTCAAAAAAAACTTTTTATACAACTTTTTATAGAAGAAACTGTACCAAAATAAAACTTTGTTCGCACCAGTTACCAATTTTAATATATTTAAACCGTTTACGATGGCTGACACTTAAATAATATTCTAGAAAAATTCTTTTGCCGTTTTTGAGACTTAACTAAAATCCGCAATTTTAAAACCTACCAACAAAATTCAAACATAAAAACAATGTACCGAAATACCATTGTTCTGTAGCACCGTTTTTTTAAAACCTACCAACAGAAAACACTAAAACTAAGCCCAACATATCTATATAAAAACCTACACAATCATACAGACAAAAACTAAAAATTTCTCTTTACCTGTTTTCCATTACCACTACTTTTACCTATTACCATAACATAGTATTCGTGAATGGCAATACTCCTGTTACACAATTTTTACAACCATTAAACTAAAAGCTTTTTTTCTTTGTTTTCCAGAATGGCCTTCCAATTTGCACATACATTTTAACCACCAAAACCTAACAAACACTCTAGACAAATTACAACGAAATATTAACTAAAACAACATAAAATCAACCAAAAATTTATAATTCCGAGTCCTCATCACTCTAGCAACGAAAACACTTAATTGGAAGCCAAGGATTACTTAAAAATTATTGAAGCAGCAGAAAGTCAATCAAAAAACAAAATATAAAAACTGCATCAACATATTTCTACGTGCTACCCATCAACCATTTTTTTGCAAGACCCCCAAATACGAAATACAGTCAATTTTCAAAATATCACCTTTATTTACATAAACTACACAACCGTATACGATGATGATCAGATTAAAATTCCCTTTATAAAAATTATAAAAAAAATTATAAATACAAAAACAAATCATCGCTGACCACCCCCCGCAACAGTATAAATCTGTTTTTGAGTATTAATGCTTTAGCCGGCTCATAGCCGAATTTAATCCGCCGTCGCGGACAAACAGTGCTCGGCGCAGATCTCTGATGACATCTTTCTGGTAAAGTTTTTAACACAACTTTCACAAACACACATATAAAAACATAAGCGCTTTACTTCTTTTATAGAACAAAATGTAAACATGAAGCACAAAAATGTTACTTTACATTTTGCAAAGTTTAACATAATAAGAGTAACATCGCAGGTAAGAGTTACTGCACAATATTTCAAAATGTTAGTTTGAGTAACATAATAAATTAAAAGTAACACTACAGTAGAAACAGTTTCTTCACGGTTTATGTCACTGTCGTTACATGTCAAAATGTTATTTGAGTAACACATTGAATTAAAAGTAACAGTAGCAGCTACTTCACAGTTTATGCCACTGTCGTTACCAGTGATTTGCAAGTCACAGGTATAAAATCACAGGTACGGAAATATCGCTCATCTCTAGTTGAAGCTGGTTGAAGAATCGTGCCAACCAAAAACTACTCTCTTCACCAAAAAAAGCCAACAAACTGCGATTTTATGCCAGCACAATTAGTCTAGTGTGAAAACCCCCAATAAATGCAATATTGTATGACATAGAGCACAGCAGGCTATCTACGCTTTAAAGAAAAAATTTTTTGGGTGGGGGCAAAAAAAGGGGTAGCTCCCATACAAATCGACAATTATTATCAAATATTCGATTCGCTATATCTCGGAAACTATAACAGATATTGAAATGAAATGTTCTACAAAAAGTAATTGCAAGCCAAGGGCTACGCTCTAAAGAAAAAAATTTTCGAGTGGGGGCAAAAAAAGGGGTAGCTCCCATACAAATCGACAATTATTATCAAATATTCGATACGCTATATCTCGGAAACTATAACAGACATTGAAATGAAATGTTCTACAAAAAGTAATTGCACGCCAAGGGCTACGCTTTAAAGATAAAAATTTTCGAGTGGGGGCAAAAGAAGGGGTAGCTCCCATACAAATCGACAATTATTATCAAATATTCGATACGCTATATCTCGGAAACTTAACAGATATTGAAATGAAATGTTCTACAAAAAGTAATTGCACGCCAAGGGCTACGCTTTAAAGAAAAAAATTTTCGAGTGGGGGCAAAAAAAGGGGTAGCTCCCATACAAATCGACAATTATTATCAAATATTCGATACGCTATATCTCGGAAACTATAACAGATATTGAAATGAAATGTTCTACAAAAAGTAATTGCACGCCAAGGGCTACGCTTTAAAGAAAAAATTTTTTGGGTGGGGGCAAAAAAAGGGGTAGCTCCCATACAAATCGACAATTATTATCAAATATTCGATTCGCTATATCTCGGAAACTATAACAGATATTGAAATGAAATGTTCTACAAAAAGTAATTGCAAGCCAAGGGCTACGCTCTAAAGAAAAAAATTTTCGAGTGGGGGCAAAAAAAGGGGTAGCTCCCATACAAATCGACAATTATTATCAAATATTCGATACGCTATATCTCGGAAACTATAACAGATATTGAAATGAAATGTTCTACAAAAAGTAATTGCACGCCAAGGGCTACGCTTTAAAGAAAAAAATTTTCGAGTGGGGGCAAAAAAAGGGGTAGCTCCCATACAAATCGACAATTATTATCAAATATTCGATACGCTATATCTCGGAAACTATAACAGATATTGAAATGAAATGTTCTACAAAAAGTAATTGCACGCCAAGGGCTACGCTTTAAAGAAAAAAATTTTCGAGTGGGGGCAAAAAAAGGGGTAGCTCCCATACAAATTAACAATTTTTATGAAATATTCGATACGCTATATCTCGGAAACTATAACAGATATCCACATCAAATGTTCTACAAAAATAAATTGGAACACAAGGCCTACGCTTTAAAGAAAAAAAATTTCGGATGGGGGGTGAAGAAGGGTAGCTCCCATACAAATTAACAATTTTTATAAAATTTTTCCATACGCTTCTTCTGGAAAACTATTACAGCTATCGACTTCGAATATTCTACAAAAAGTAATAATCAAATAATTCATACATTTTGGAAAAAAAGTTGGAGAAGAGCAGCGAGACTAGAACATTTAATAAGTTTTATTAACCTTTAAATATGAATAATGTCGAAAACTTTTAAAACTCTCGACCTCAAATCTTCTTCAATTATTTCTATTATTCAAACGAACGTTAAAATTTTGTTATTTTTTCTATGGGCTTTAAAACTCGCACAAGGTTTTTTATTATATTATTTGCAGTACAAAATTACTCGGCTGGGTATATTTAAAGACCAATGTGAAGGGTATATAAGATTCGGCACAGCCGAATATAGCGCTCTTACTTGTTTATAACACGATTAATAAAAAACAAATTAGAAAACATTTTCTCCAAAAGTTAGGAAATTGTCCCACTGTTATGTTTACATAATTTTTAAATGTCAGACTGTTTCATGACGTCATTTGACCACATGCGCAGAAAATGCAAGTTTTCAATTTGGGATGTCGTAACCTTGTTATTTATTAATCTTGCTCAGCCGTAGCGATTTAAATCTTTTTAATGCATTAAACACATTCAAGATACAAGAACACAGGAACACACGAACACAAAAATTGCTTGCTAAATTTGTGTCCGACTACAAAATAAACATATGAGCAATATGACTTTCAGTGGTGCCACCTAAAGTCTTTTTGTATTGTTTAAGCTATATTATTTGCATCTTACCGTATTGGCAGCACTAATCTGTTAACCGTCGCGTATAAAAATAGAAATTAGTTTAATTTCGACCACGCCACAAAATTAGCATTGACAGCAACCCCTAGTCGTGTTGCATTGTAGCCATTAAAAAATTTATTCTCATGAGCACACGTGTATTCTATTTTTGACTGGTTGTGTTCGGTAGTCTGTAGCGAGGAATGTATTTAATGCATTAAACACATTCAAGCTACAAGAACACAGGAACACACGAACACAAAAGTTCCTTGCTAAATTTGTGTCCGACTGGCTGCTACTGAAATATTTACTATACTACCACTACCTAAAGTCTTTTTGTACTGTTTAAGCTATATTTTTTGCATCTTACCGTATTGGCAGCATTAATCTGTTAACTGTCGCGTATAAAAATAGAAATTAGTTTAATTTCGACCACGCCACAAAATTAGCATTGACAGCAACCCGTAGTTGTGTTGCATTGTAGCAATTAAAAATTTATTCTCATAAGCACACGTGTATTCTATTTTTGACTGGTTGTGTTCGGTAGCCTGTAGCGAGGAATGTATTTAATGCTTAATGATTTTGTAACTACAAATTAAACAAAAAAAAGGAAATTTTTATTTAAAACTAGCTGACCCGGTGAACTTCGTACCACCTGACAATTATTGAATATATGGATTTTTCTAAAAGAGTACAAAGTTTATTTAGTCAAAAAGTTCATTGGAATATACATATTTATAAAGAAAACAAAAATTCAAAAAGATTGCAAAAATAAGGCGTTTCAGGTAAAAGCTGTTAAGAAAGCTATGTATTTTTGTGTATGGGCTATGTTTAGGGTAATTTCCTTTAGTGCAGTACCTTGTGATATATGCAATTTTTCGTTTTGTTATCAGGCGCAAGTACAAATAAAGCAGATGGTTTGCCTACACGTGAACATGCAACATATATTTGGCTATGAGCAAAACATGTATTTTCTAAGCTTAGACCACAAATACTCAAGGATTGTCCTTCTGATTTGTTAATCATCATTGCGAATGCAAGACAAATAGGAAATTTAATTCGCTTAAACTCAAAAGGCATATCGGTTGGTATCATCGGAATTCGCGGTATGAGAACTTCTTCACCTTTGAATTTTCCTCTTAGTATAATTGCGTGAATAATATGGACTATCAGTTTTGTTATTATTAAACGCATTCCATTGCAAAGTTTTGGTTGGTTTAAATTTTGAAGCACGATAACTATCGAGCCAACCTTCAGTTGTGAGTTGTTCGGTGGTAAGCCAGTCACATTCAAGGAGTTTAAAACTTCAGTTGGATAGATTTAAAAGAATGCAGAGTTCCAACGATTTGATTCTGAACTATATAGTTTAAATCATCCAGATCTTTATTTTTAGCTGCTAAAATTGCCTGTTGACTCAACCAGTCATAATTTTTCCCGTTAGCAATTATGTTGGGGAATACTTTCTGGTCTTTTTTGATTCGTCGACAGGAATACGGCCATTATCGATAGTCGACAATTGGTTGGAGAAATCTTGAGCTGATAAATCGTTGAGCAATGTAAGTAACTCTAATGTTTTCTGTCAACTGCAGTATCTTTGCACAACGTCACAAACTTTAGCATTAGTTCGATCAGCAGCCGTCGATCTTGAAATGACTGGCAGTGTTTGGTGGAAATCACCAGAAAGTAAAATCATTGCACCTCCAAGCCATCTTAAGTCACTGCGCAGATCTTTTAGTGTTCTTTCAAGAGCTTTTATTGCGCGTTTGTGTGCCATTCTGCATTGATTTTACACGCTACTAAAACTTTGGACATGGCGGAGTTTTTCGCAATGTTACGTGTCGGTTGCTCTATATTTTGAAGTTTAAATGGCAATTTTAACGCTGAGTGAGTGCGGCATCCTTCTAATAATGTGGCCGCTATTCCAGTTGAAGCTACCGCTACAGCAATGTTGGGTCTTGCACGAACATTGGCTAAAATCAATGACATGAGGAATGTCTTCCCAGTTTCACCGGGGGCATCCAAGAGAAAAACCTCCATTTTCATCATCAATTGCCTTCAATATTATATCATAGACTTCCTTCTGTTAGGAGCTTAAGAGGGAAACATTGGTTTGAACTAATTGGTTCAAGTCATGTCGATCGTATTCACGTTCACGCTCCAATTCTCGATTTAGAAGCTCATTCATTTCATGTTCTGGTGCTGGCAGTCCTAACCTGACTAACAAACTGCCGCAAATAAGGTAACACATGTCTTCAATTAAAAGCTAGGCCCGGTTATGCATCTTTTTTTCTCCATGTTATTATTATTGGACCTTCGCTAATGCGAACTAACAATATGTATTCAAATCCTAAAATTATGTAATTGATATTAGTCCAGTCAGTACCAAACCAAAATTGAAGTTCTCATAATAAGGTAAATGAGGTTATGCATTTCCGCATTGACTTCAAGATCTGGATTTCTCGAACTGACACGATATTGATGTAAAATATCTTCTGGCATATTGTCCTTGTATTTGTTACACAGGTCACTTGGATTTGACGGGAAACACGTCGAAATGGTAACAGCAAATAATGTTCGTATCTGGCTTGGATATGCAGAAATAATTGCCTCAGCGATTGTCGTATCCCAATGAGTATCGTTTTCAAGCAAATTGAGTTCTTGACATGCAGCACGAAATGTTGGGCAGACAATACCATTAACAATACGAAATGCTGCAAATGATGTTGGACCACGAACATTTACCAGCAACAACCGCAAATAAAAGCATTCATCACTCTTCGGATGAACTGTATAAATGCGACCAAGAGCATCACTTGAACGCACATCCGGATGCCCAGGAACCATAGTGCCTTTCTTTCAATGTAAAAATTTGTTAGAAGGAACGTTCCAAGTGTAATACCGTGGCATCTCCGAGTAAAGTAAAGTTTGTGCAAACGGATCGCTTTACAAACAGCAAAGAAACTTGTCAATGTTGTCGCTAGAGATATTTCAGCTCGTTGAACAGTATTTGCCGCAGTGAAATATACTCGTTGGCCATTCCACAAATGCACTGCTAAATATGCAACAGTGAGATGACGTTCGTGAATAGGGAATGAGGATATACGCCAAACCGCCTCATTGCAGTTCACATATCGCCCAACTTGATAACGCGTAATTTCATCGTTGCCATTAGAGGTTTGGATGCTAAAAACAGTCATATCGCTGCCTTTCGTGACATATTTGCAGATGTACTTGAACGACTTCACTGAATTAGAATATTCAACATTGCAATCTGTCTTAAATGATTTGGAAAGAAGTGGCGAATATGGCACAGTCCAACTGTTGTCAATCACAAAATCGTTTCCTTTTACTTTCTTTGTAATAGTTTGATCATTGCAATTTGGCGATCAACGTCGATACAGTGGATAACCGTCATTGCCCGTGATAGTTTCCGCCGTCAATTTTTGTGGATAATGTTTGGAACACTTGCCGTTGACAATGCACGGAGATTGGGGGTTGATGGTGCCACACGGTCAATGAAACAAATTTGTAATTACAACATCATATAGTTCTTGATCTATTTCGGGATCAGGGATCTCGGCACTTATAATATCATCTATCTGATCTGGTCGAACTTTTTCGACTAACCAAATTTATTGAATACATTCAGCATCGAGTATCTCCGAACACGTATTGCCTAACAATATATATAATCAACAAACGAATTTTTTGCCTTAACACACACAATTCACAAAATGTCATCCTTAATAGCATGTCAATGACGCTATAAACATGTTTTGTTTGTTTCTTTGATAATTACTGAAAATTGCGAATAGAAAAGCTGTAGCCTATCGCAACTTTTATAATGGGAAGCTATTACCAAGAAAAACTTCACAAATAGTTCAGTTTATAATGGCTTCATTATTTTGTAGCCCTATCCGTCACTTGTAAATATTTTTTTTTTTATTTTTTTAAATGCTTGGTGTGGTTTCAAAACAATGTAGAGAAAAAAATTGCGTTAATTACTCTCTAACTGACAGACAGATTCATCATTGCATAGTCTAAATGCTTAGGGCAAGACTTGAAAAAAGTATTGGTTCATTTTGTAGCTTCTGAACTAAAAAAGAATAGAAATATAATTTAATTTACGCTCGACAGGTTTCAAAGTAATGAATGCATTTTTCGTACTTTTTTTGAAATATTAGAGCATTAGAGGCAAGACAGGAAAAAACAATATTTTGAATCTGCTTATATCCATTTTGTACTTTCGGAACCGAAAAAGATAAAAAAGGGACTCAAACTATATTTTTAAATTGCGTTCGACAGGTCTCGAAAAAATATGAAAATTTTGATAATTTTTATTCTAAGGGGTAAAAAGGGATACACATTTTGTTGGTAATTTTTAGGTTATTTTTGTTTCTTTTAAACTAATAATTTAAATTGCGTTCAACTGGTTTAAGAAAAATATGAACACGTTTTTTGAAATTTTTTTACAGTAAGTGAGACTTATATAAGAAAGTATTTTTGTTGTATGGGAGGTGCCGTACCCATTATTCCCTTTTCTCCTAAGTATACTCACCTCAGTTATGCATGCTAGCAAACATTAACATCCATAGACGATTTTGAGACTCTTGCTGTTAGAATTATTGAAGTACATGTAAAAAAATCCAAATGTATGGGAGGTGCCGCACCAAAAAGTTTGGAGACCGTCACAGTTAATACACATAAAAATATTTCCATGCTATTAGAGGTTCCACACCCATAATTTACTTTCTGCCTATACTAATTTTAGTTATGCATATTAGCATAATAAATACCTACATATATTAAATTTGGAGATTTCAGCTGTTACATTTATTGACATATATATGTAAAAGATTTTTTTCTTGTAAAGGAGGTGCCACGCCTATTATTATCTTCACGCCCAAACTCAACTTAATTGAACTATGCATATTACCATTTTAAAAATCTTTACAAAGTTTTAAGAGTTCAACTGTTACAGTTATTCAGATATATGTATATAAAAAACTATTTATGTTGTATGGGAGGTGCCACGCCCATTTATTTGTTTCCGCCCATACAAAATTCAATCTTGCATGATAGCCCTATACACATCCGTACGAAGTTTGGAGACTTAAGCTATTACAGTTATTGAGATATATACAAAAAACCATTTTCGTTGCATGGGAGGCGCCACGCTAATTTATTTTTTTCCCACCCATACAAAGCTCAGCTATGCATATTAGCACTATAAACATACGTAAGAAGTTTTGAGACTTAAGCTATTAGAGTTATTGGGAAATATACCAAAAAATATTTTTGTTGTATGGGAGGTGCCACGCCCATTTATTTGTTTCCGACCATACAAAGTTCAATCATGCATGATAGCCCTATACACATCCGTACGAAGTTTGGAGACTTAAGCTATTACAGTTATTGGGAAATATACAAAAAACTATTTTTGCTGTATGGGAGGTGCCACGCTCATTTATTTGTTTCCACCCATACAAAGTTCAATCATGCATGTTAGCCCTATAAACATCCATACGAAGTTTGGGGACTTCACCTATTACAGTTATTGAGATACATACAAAAACCATTTTCGTTGCATGAGAGGCGCCACGCCCATTTATTTCTTCCCATACAGAGCTCAGCTATGCATATTAGCACTATAAACATACGTACGAAGTTTGGAGACTTAAGCTTTTACAGTTATTGGGAAATATACAAAAAACTATTCTCGTTGTATGGGATGTGCCACGCCTATTTATTTCTTCCCGCCCATACAAATCTCAAGTATGCATAAAAGCACTATAAACATCCGTACGAAGTTTGGAGACCTCTGCTATTACAGTTATTGAGATATATACAAAAACTATTTTCGTTGTATGGGAGGTTCCACGCCTATTTATTTTTTCCCGCCCATATAAAGATCAAGTATGCATATTAGCACTATAAACATCCGTACGAAGCTTGGAGACTTCTGCTATTACAGTTATTGAGATATATACAAAAAACTATTATCGTTGTATGCGAGGTGACACGCCTATTTATTTCTTCCCGCCCATACAGAGCTTAATTATGCATATTGGCACTATAAACATCCGTACGAAGTTTGGAGACTTCAGCTATTACAGTTATTGAGATATTTGCAAAAAACTATTTTCGTTGTATCGGAGGTGCCACGCCTTTTTATTTTTTCCCGCCCATACAAAGCTCTATTGTGCATATTAGCACTGTTAACCTTTATACGAAGTTTGGAGACTTAAGCTTTTACAGTTATTGAGATATTTACAAAAAACTATTTTCGTTTTATGGGAGGTGCCACGCCCATTTATTTCTTCCTGCCCATTAAGCTCAAGTATGCATATAAGCACTATAAACATTCGTACGAAGTTTGGAGACTTCTGCTGTTACAGTCATTGAGATATATACAAAACACTATTTTCGTTGTATGGGAGGTGCCACGCCCATTTATTTCTTCTCGCCCATACAGAGCTCAATTATGCATATTGGCACTATAAACATCCGTACGAAGCTTGGAGGCTTCAGCTATTACAGTTATTGAGATATTTACAAAAAACTATTTTATTTTTTCCCGTCCATACAAAGCTCAATTATGCATATTAGCACTGTAAACCGTTGTACGAAGTTTGGAGACTTGAGCTTTTACAGTTATTGAGATATTTACAGAAAACTATTTTTGTTGTATGGGAGGTGCCACGCCCATTTATTTGTTTTCGCCCATACACAACTCAATTGTGCACATCAATAAATAATTTACCTATACCAAATTTGGAGACTTCAGCTATAAAAGGTATTGAGGTATGTGAAAAAAACTGTTCAATTTGTATGGGAGGTGCCACGCCCAGTCGGAATTTCCAAAAACAAATAAGCCTAAAACGTATTCCCAGATATCGGGTATGTTTTTTTTTCAAGTTTCAATAAAATCGGTCCAGCCGTTCTTGAGTTATAAACGGTGTCACTAACAAAAAAAAATTGTTCTTTTATATATAAGATAATACACTTACTTGTATTAAAAGTTTTTTTATTTCTCCTTATTGTTTTTGGTTTTAATTTGCTAAATACATATGTTGTTAACCGCACATTCGGCCCTGTATAATATAAATCCTAGTTGGGCATTTTGCTTTGCCGCGCAAATTCCCTCTTTTATCTTAACTACACGTATACAAAGCATTAGAAATTTTTAGTCAGTCTCAGATGAGTTTTCAAACAAAGCAGTCTATTACCGCTTCCCTGCAGAAAACAGGACTAGTCCATACATGCGTGTATGGACTAGTCCATAAAGGAGTAGGATTACTCCAAAACTAACCCAAATGCATGTAAAAAACATGGTCTTTTTAACATTATGATGTCCTAGGGCCGGACCACTTAACCCAGATTTGCATTACGTCGGAGTAGTTTCAAAACTACTCTATCCTACCTACAAACAACTTGAACCACATGGTCCATTTTAGCTGAAATGGACTAGTTACAACATGGTCCTTGTGTAATGCAGTCATGGACCATGTCATTGTCAAACAAGAACTTGTAGTTACTTAAGTGATATGCGTTCGTGTTTTAACGATCGTGTTTTTTGTACGCAATCGTTAAAACACGAACGCATATCACTTAAGTAACTACAAGTTCCTGTTTGACAATGACATGGTCCATGACTGCATTACACAAGGACCATGTTGTAGCTAGTCCATTTCAGCTAAAACGGACCATGTGGTCCAAGATTTTTTGCAGGGTTGTTTGTTCAATTACACTAACAACAATATAGAATTAATATTATCTGAAACTGCACATATACAAGAACAAATGCATTAGTAATAGTGTGCCTATCACTGATTTAAATCCACTTGTTCTTTTACTTTATTTAAATTCTGTCACAATCTTCATTTTATTTTTGTTGCTTAAAATATTAACTGTAATGCGTACGTACATACATATTTACGCTGCACAAAATCGTTTGCTCTTGCTTATGTACTTATTTTCGGGCACATAGTTTTGTACTAGAGATGAGCGATATTTCTGTACCTGTGATTTTATACCTCTGACTTGAAAATCACTGGTAACGACAGTGACATAAACTGGGAAGTAACTGTTACTACTATGTTATGAAAACAAATATTTTTGGGATTTTCTGTGAAGTAACTATTTACTGCGATGTTGTTACCAGGCTTAGTTTTGCCAACAACATCGTTCATTAAAGCTTTAAGCCACATATTCATAAATTACATTGTGGTTCGTGGAAAAAATAAAAAATGTTCCTGCAGTGTTGATGCTTAAAATTTAGTATGTTATTTAAAGTAACATTCGTGGGTCTTCCTGTGAAGTAACTATTAACATATTTGTTTGTGGAAAATAATAAACTGCGATCACCGTCAATGTTTAAAATAACTGTTATTTTAAAATCACGTTCACTGTTTACAGTATTCTTCAAAAGTCACGGGATCGATCATCTCTAGTTTGTACGTATGTTTGCATTAGCATGAATATTATTAACGTAGTTATGCATGTATGTATGTACGTTCATCCAACTCATTTTGTAATAAAAGATACATGTGTACTTAATCTCTTGTGTGTTACTCTTGCATTACTTTCCCGTATTTAAATTTTTAGTCGTCTAAACAGAATAAAATTATTTGTTTATTTTCCTAATTTCGTTTGCCTGCAAAAAAGATTGCAGACTCAAAATATATGTTTTAAATTGCAGAATTACAAAACAACAAAGTACAAATTTATCACAGATTTTAATCTTAGAAACTATTGATTAATAATACTGTCTAAGACAAATAAAGCTTTTTATGTACACACTACAAACGTGCACAAATAGAACAAATAAGTATTGCAAAAACAGATATACCTTGTACATTAGAGTTGTGTCGGTCATTTCAATTGAACGATTCTGTAAAAGGAAAGATGGGAAATAGTTCGTACGCTTTCCTTCAAACCTTTCTTCGTTCATCTTTCACCTTTCATGTTTCACGCAGAATTGCGTCGGTTATGAAAGAACTATTTCAATTGAACGATAGTCTGTCACTGTGGCCGAAAATAAAAACAGTTTTTCATTTGGCACACACAATTGTTATATAGTTATTTTCTTTATTAGATTAATAGTTTTATCAATAATGAAATAACTTTTTTAATTACACACATCTCTTGTATTTCATGCCCCACACATTTATTTTTTTTTATTATTAACATATTTTTTACTTATTTATCACTAAAAAATTTTCTTTTTTTGTTTATCAATTAACACTCAATATTACCATTTTCGTTAAATAAGAAAAAACAGCTGTCAGCATGTCTTGTTTCAGTCGGTCATTCATATTTCCCACAAAACATCTTTCAGAAAAGAAAGATGAACGAAAAGAACGAACTATTTCCTTTAACCTTTCTGACCGATTGTGAACAATTCCCTGAAAAAAAAAGATTATGCCCAACTCTATTGTACATCAATGTACATTAGTGATGCGCAGCCCATACCACAATTGTGGAAAATAAAAATACACGTATTCTTATGATCTTTTATTTTGGCGTCAATGAGAAGACGACTAATAAACATGTGCACGGGTGTACGCGCTTTTTCTTTGTTTTTTATTTTTGCACACTGGCCCATATAACTGTTAAAATTTTATGAATATTAGATTTATAATTTTTTAATAAACTTCTATTTAGCCAAATATTTTATCCAATTCAAAAGTAAGAACATTGCTTTTATTCTTGCCAAAAAAATAAAAATATGTTTTTTTGCTTAAAAAAATTTATAATTTTGCAAAATATTTGAATAGATATCTTTCACATCTCTTAATTAATAATTTTTTTACTTATCTCGTTTTATGTTCAATATTATTACTATTTTTTTTTTAAATAAATATCATGCCGGTATAAATTTGCAATATTCCTTTTGCTTTTTTATTAAAATTACCTATTGTGCAGTTAATTTAATTTTTCTCATCAATACAAATACATTTTTATTTTTGCGCCTCCCTCATGTACATACATACTAGTTGTTTTTGGTATAAGTGTGTCAATAAGGGTAACCATGGTACAATTACCTTACAAGGTAGCCGTAGCGATAATACCTTGGTTTTGCTATTGCGCACTCTTATAAACAAATATTGTTGTTTTGCATTGAGTGCGTAATGTATTTTTTTTTTTTTTTTTTTTGCTGAGTAACAATAGTATCATGCAAGTTTTCTTATAACTGTTGGTACTACAAATAAACAAGATCGTTTATATAAAAGGTTGTGAATTAAACAAAAATTTGATTTTTAAAGTTTATTGTAGCTATAGTGCTTAAAAATGAGTTAAATAAATAAAAAAACTAATGCATGCAAAAGCATGCTGCCTTCATACTCATCTAAATAGAGATGAATAAGGCAAAAATTAAAAAGTGGTGAGATGAAGAATATATAAAAGAAAAGGTGTTGCCATGATATGAAAAAATGAATGGCAGGCCGTAAATTTCGTTCTAACCCAAGAATTAACAATTGTCAATAGGAGTATGTGTAAAATACAAAATAGTATTTCCGTATTCAAATTTCAATTAAAACTTGGGTTAAATAGATGATATTTACTACCAATGCTCAGTACCGAACAAAGAGTGCTGATGAGGAGTTGTAGCGGGCTCTGAAAATGCATTCCACTCGGCTAGTGTCGGGAAACTAAACTTTTCCTGAATATTTCTTCAATGAAAATCTTATCACAATAAATTTGAACTAATTAGCCTGATAAATTATAAAGGAAATTTTAGAAATAAAAATTGTTCAAAAAATACGCTAAAAATAAATATGTATTAAAATAACACTAGGCATGGTGTAAAAATATACGTCCGCAAAGTTAATAAACATGTTCAACAACTCGCTGACGACTGATCGTCAGCAAATTAATGCATTAAACACATTCAAGATACAAGAACACAGGAACACACGAACACAAAAGTTGTTTGTTAAATTTGTGTCCGACTGGCTGCTACTGAAATATTTACTAGACTACCACTACAAAATAAACATATGAGCAATATGACTTTCAGTGGTGCCACCTAAAGTCTTTTTGTATTGTTTAAGCTATATTATTTGCATCTTAGCGTATTGGCAGCACTAATCTGTTAACCGTCGCGTATAAAAATAGAAATTAGTTTAATTTCGACCACGCCACAAAATTAGCATTGACAGCAACCCGTAGTCGTGTTGCATTGTATCCATTAAAAAAATTATTCTCATAAGCACACGTGTATTCTATTTTTGACTGGTTGTGTTCGGTAGTCTGTAGCGAGGAATGTATTTAATGCATAAAATTTGAAAACATAACAAAAGCGAGACAAAACTAATGCATGCAAAAGCATGCTGCCTTCATACTCATTTAAATAGAGATGAATAAGGCAAAAATTAAAAAGTGGTGAGATGAAGAATATATAAAAGAAAAGGTGTTGCCATGATATGAAAAAATGAATGGCAGGCCGTAAATTTCGTTCTAACCCAAGAATTAACAATTGCCAATAGGAGTATGTGTAAAATACAAAATAGTATTTCCGTATTCAAATTTCAATTAAAACTTGGGTTAAATAGATGATATTTACTACCAATGCTCAGTACCGAACAAAGAGTGCTGATGAGGAGTTGTAGCGGGCTCTGAAAATGCATTCCACTCGGCTAGTGTCGGGAAACTAAACTTTTCCTAAATATTTCTTCAATGAAAATCTTATCACAATAAATTTGAACTAATTAGCCTGATAAATTATAAAGGAAATAAAAAAAACATTTTTTTATCTCAAGCTCAAAAATTAAGATAAAATAATATATCTTATAATTATGTATATTTATTCAAATAAATAACCATAAAATGTATAAAATAATATATATTTATTTTGTATTTTTTAATAATTTAAATTTTAATTTTAAATTTGACTTTAATATATATAGTAACAATGCAGTTTTAATTTTTTCAGCTTAATTTGTTTTATTTATTTAAATAAAATTTAAAAAATAGAAAAACTGGCTTATGTAGCCAGAATAAGAAAAATAATGAAAGTACTTATAGTTAACCATCATTATTTGTATGTCTCTGTTTCAACGGAACATAGAAAAACAAATTTGTTACTCTTACTCTCATTTTATCAAACCACACCACATCTAATTAGAGAAAACGCCAATACCAACTTATAACAAAACACGAAGCTACTTATCGATACGCACTAAAAGCTAAAAAAACACACACACTGGTGTAAACAGATATATCTTTGCACGTGTTAAGTACACACTATATTTAAATGTGTTTAAATTATCGGGTAAAAACCTTTAAAGTTAAGATAATTACACGCTTTCTATATGAATTGAATTACATATATTTTCCAATGGTAAAATAGCAAAAATAGCGAATTTAAAATTGTTACATGATGGAAATTAACAGCACTGGTGTATGTATGCAGCCGCCGCCTTCAATATACATAATTAAGTAGCTAACTACACGGCAATTATTGCTGCCAGCTGCATTCGTAGTCGTGTTGCTTGCTGTCGTCTATGTGTTCAAGGCATAAATGTAAAACTTTTACTCTTTTACACACTCGCTTACTAAAGTGCATACTAAAAAGCACTACTGTAAAGCAGTGAGTAAAGAACATTGGTTTTTCGTCAAGTAACGAATATAATAACACCCCAAAACATTTTTTTCGGAGACGCAATAAATTAAAATAACTTAAGAAGCACCAAAGTTACATGAATTAACTGCATATTCATAGCGCTGAAATAAGCACTTTACACGAAATGCAACTAAGTGGACAGATATCATGCCATACGTAAACAGGTTTGTAAGCTTTGCCATCTTGATATTCCCTTACAAACCTACTGGCGGCGAAGCAGCAGTTTTTTCCGGGTTCATAACAGAAAATACTACATTTTATGCTTTATAAATTTTTGATGTTTGTAAAATAAACACATTACTACATGGAAATAATATTACCTGGCAATTGTATTCCATATCAGCGTAGAATCCTACTGGGCGATTCCTGCAGTCGAAGGAAAAAGTTATGTTATCTAAGTTTGTCCATTCCTTTGTTTTGTAATTTTTAAAAACTGGGCTTGCTAGGTCTTGTAGCGATACTACCGCAAACAAAATTGGTCCTAAAAAAATAAAGAATTTACATAATTAGTCGTGGCATTTAAATGCATTCAAGGCAATCAAAAAAATAAGTTTTTGTCAATTACAGATCACCATTTTCCATTCAAAACGTGACATTCATCATTATAAATATTATCAAAAAATTTTAAGATTTGCGAATAAAACCGGCACTTTTTTTGAAAACATTTAAACACTGCATGTAGGTTTCCACTGATATTTGTCATATTCAAAAATATGTTAATTTCCGTTAACTAAGTATTTTAAAGCCAATGGCACACATAAACGAATATTAGCAATCCCATTTTGAGGGGTGCGACCATTTCACTCTCATAAATGAAAAGGGTATACATATATCAGTTTGTCATTCCGTTTGTAATTTCTTACAGTATATATACTTTGGATCCTTATAGATAGGAAAGTCGATTTAGCCATGTCCGTCTATCTGTTTTTCTGACCTATGGTTGATATTAATTTTCTGAAGCCCCCCGATGTCGCATAGACCCGTAAGTAGTATTAAACTTTCAGAAATGTCTGCGAGAAAATCGCTATTGAAATCTACCAAAATCGCCCGATAACTGGTCGAAATATAAGCCAAAAACCAAGACTATCTTTGTTTATTTCTCTAAAATTTGTACATAAAACCCTCTACAACTGCCCCGGAGTTTCCCCGTACCATGTGCAATGTAAGACCGATTCCCAATAATTTTTCTCTACGAACATTTTTTGGAACAATACTTATACCCTACCTCCGCCCCCTAGCAGGGTTTCCATACAAAGTTTAATTTTTTTTAAAAGAAAAATGCAAGACCGACCCCAAATATTTTTGGGAAATATAGCTACCCTCTATCTGCAGCCCCCAAAAAAGGTTGCCATGCTAAATTAAAAAACATTAGAGTAAAAACCCCTTTAATTTCCCCGGTATAGCGCTTAGAGGAATAATATGTATCACAAAGCCCCATTAATTTTCCCTCCCACACATACTCTTAGAACATACTTACCCCCTACCTATATCATCTAAGGGGGTTGTCATACAATATTTACACAAATTATTTTAAAACGTCAATAACTTCCCCAGTGTATGCCTTAGAGGAATAAAATGTACGACCGACTCCAATTAGTTTCCCCTCCCAAACATATTCCGACATCTCCGCACAAAACTAAGGGTACTAAGATATTAAAGGTAATAAAATATTGTCCTGCTATTGTTATATTGTTGTAAATAAAAAAATTTTAAAAATGAGACGATCACTTTCTGAAAAAATTTTTTTAAAATCTTATTCAGGTTTGCTTTAGGAATATATTTGCGAGGAGAAACTAATGAGGGTTGGTCCTACACTTAATTTCTCTAGGGCTGACTCTGGAGCGTTTTTACATCATTTTTGTAAATTTTGTATGGACATCCCCTTAGGTCATAGAGACTGGGGGCAAAAACGTTATATGAATAAGTTTGGGAGGAAAACCTAATGGGGGCTTGCTGTAAATTTTATCCCTCCAGGGGCGACTCTGGGGAAGTTGTAAGGTTTTAACCTTTTTTTAATTTTGTATAGCAACTCCTTTAAGGCTTGGGGATGCGGGGTAAGTATGGGTGAGTTCCAAAACGTCAAAACACATTGCACATTACTTTGTAAAAAAAACTTTGCAAATTTTTTACATTTAAAAACACTTTGCAATCTTCCCTGAAGATATGAAAAATTCTGTTTAAATAATAATTAAATGCTAATTTTCATTTAATATTGAACTAATTGTTTTAATACAAATTGTTGATTTTTAGTTTGGCTTAAGTTCATATAACTTCTTTTTATTAGAAGAAATTATTATTTTCCGTTAATGTTGAAAGCAACTTTAATTTTTGAAAAAAAGCTGATTTTTCTACCGATACTAGCCGAGCAGAATGCATTTTCGAAAGCAGCTACGCAATTTCATCATCAGTACTCTTTGAACGGTAGTAGTGTGTTTAGTTGTAAACATCACCTATTTAACTTACACGTAACAGAGAAAAGAATACGGCATGACTGTTTTCTTCCGTTATTACCTTGTAAGTAAGGACGAAGTTTACTTTTCATATACACTATGCTTTTTTCCATTAAAAGTCTCTTTGGCAACACTTGACTAACGGTCGAGCATCATCCATCTCTCAGAAGAAATTAACGCTTTTTATTCCTGTATATTATATACAAGGGGGGTAAATCATTTTAAATTTCTTGGTTTGTCAACGACAAATGTACAGAAATTATTAAAGATCATTTTGCACCGTGCCATGTGTGAGTTATATGCTAATTTTCATTTATTGTTGAACATTAACGGAAAATATTATATTAATTATTTTTGAACAAAATTGTTCATATATAGAACTTTGTTTTTGTTAATCACTAGAGACCGGAACTTCATGTAACTGCATGTTTGTTGAAGTTGATCTGAGATCAATATAAACTAAATATCTGCCCGAATCAAGAGTTTTTCAATAAAATTGCATCGATTTGTTAGTACATATTTTTACACATTTTGGTATAAATGCATGTTTTTGCATATATTACCCATAATGCATATTTTACTACATATTTGTTTAAAAAAGAATAAATAACCTTTACTTTCTTTTTGTAATTGTTTGCATATTTTTTTAAGCAATGTTTTTTTTTATAAATCAGCCTAAAAATAGGTAACATTTAAAATTCCTTTTACTGTGTTTTCTTGAATGGTTGCGGTAATAGGTACATTTTTTAGAATTTATTAATTTTTTGCACATTTATTGAAACTGTTACCGAAGTAGTTGTTTTACAAACATGCAGAAACTGAAGAAAAAAATGAAAGTGAAGAATGTTTTTTTTTTCGAGTTTTTATAACGGCAAAAGCAAAATAATTAATAGTTTGTGGTTCGCAGAAATAGAAAATAAAGAACTAAATATACAAAATAAATGAATAGTATGCTTAATCTAAATGTTTTTTTGTTTGTGAAAATATTTACATAGTTATTTTTCAGAAAAATGCCAAAATTAAAAACATGCAGTAGCAATAATTTGCATAAATACGTGTCTGAAAACGCAGTTGTATTAAAAACTGATGGAAGAGTTCTTTTTTGTAATGTGTACGAAAAAGCAATAAGTTTTGGTACAAAATTTCAAGTGGATCAGCATTTCAAAGTCAAAGGCACAATTGGAGAGAACTAATGCAAAGGCAAATCAACCACTACTTACAATGCTTGGAGATAAAACAAATGAATTTAATATGGATCTGTGTAATGCATTTGTATCAGTAGATATTCCGCTTTAGAAATTAACTAATATTGAATTAAGAAGTTTCTTAAAAAAGTACACTAAAGAGATAATTCCTGACGAATCCACTCTAAGGAAAACATATATTGAAAAACTATACAGTGCTCAACAAAATCATTTAAAAGCTAAATTAAACTCCAATTTCTTGTGGGTGTCTACTGATGAGACGGCAGATATTGAAAGTCGATATGTGGCCAATGTTGTTGTAGGGACTTTAGATTGTGATGAAGAGAAAATCAAACAAAAGTTTCTTCTTAATACTGTTGTGTTGGAAAAAGCAAACCATGCAACAATTGCTCGTGCATTTAATTACTCTATTGCTCTATTAGGTGAAAATTTCAATAAAAACCAAATACTGCTATATGTGAGTGATGCGGCGCCGTATATGGTAAAGTCTGCAGATATTTTAAAAATATTTTACCCAAAAATGATGCATGCTACATGTTTAGCACACGCGATGCATCGCGTTGCGGAAGACATAAGGGATAAATTTTATGATATTGATTGATTTCTTTAGGGAAAAAAATATTCCGTAAAGCACCTTCTTGTGTTGTATCCTGATTTATGTCTTCCTCCAGAGCCCATAACAACTAGATGGGGAACATGGTTGGCGGCAGTAAAGTACTATGCTGAAAACTTTGAGCAATTTAAAAATATTGTAGAAGGGTTCAACGATAATGATTCGGTTTTAATAAAAAAAATTAAAACAATTTTAAATTCATCAAACATTAAAGTTAACATAGTTCTTGTGTCCTCAAATTATGGCTTTATGGTTGACACTATAAAAACATTGGAGGAATCTAATTCACTGCATGCTCAAATAAATTTAATAGACGTTGCCATAACTAAAATTTATGCTGTAGAAGGTAACATTGCTAAGGAAAATCGAAACAAGTTAGATAAAGTTAAAAAAAATGAAGGATTTAAAACACTTAAACAAATTGCTGGCTTATTTAATTTGAATTCTACAGAAAACAACAATATTGCAAAAAGTAAATACACTTTAAAGGAATTAAAAGTTTTTAAATATGCGCCGATTACTTCTGTCGAAGTTGAACGCTTATTTTCAATGTTTAAAAATTTTTTGAGACCTAACAGACTTAATTTTACATTCGAAAATTTCAAAATATATTTATTCACTTATGTAAACAACACATTTCGTAATACATTTTAACATTTCTTTTAATTGAATTTTTTTTACATAAATACATATGTATATAGACGTTTGACTAAATTAAAGAGATACATATGTACTTATTATTTTTTGTTATACAAATAAAAATACATGTTACTTCCTGTACTGCGTTTATACACTACGATATGATCTCTTTGTTACTTTTATGTTCTATTTTTGTTTTTTTCTTAAATAAATACATGTTTGAAAAACCCAAAATAAATGCATATTTTTTAGTTTTTTGTACATATTTTTTATTTTTTGTGCATTTTTTAAGCGCATAAAACGCAATTATAAATGCATTGAATTCCGGTGTCTACTAATAACTATACAAGACGGTTTTGCGAGCAGACAAAACGGTTCATTTAAAATTATACATTAAATCGACCTCGAACAGTATCGAAGTTTGGTAGATAATTTTAAACAAGCTCTAGGCAATAATCACCCCCTTCGTCCGTTCCTAACTCAACAAGTTCTCGACATAAGGGAGCTACTTACAGGAAAAAGAGATCTATTGATTTTCTGGGTAGTGCATGGAAATGGATTGCCGGAACTCCGGATCGACATGACCTTGAAATTTGAACACAAAGAATGGACAATATTTTGGAAAACAATAACAGACAAATGATTTTAAACGAACTTACTAACGGTAGAGTACAGGAAGTTTCTAACATTACTAACGAAATACTAAAGGTAAAGAAGGAAGATTGAAATGATCAATTTGCAAGTAGATTAGAGCAAAAATTAATTCTATTGGAGAACGATTTAGAGAATATTGAGTTTGCAATACAATGGGCTAAGGTTAATATCGTAAATTCATCTATTTTGTCAAAAACTGAAACTGAAACTATCAATAATATCCTCAAATTGTACAATATATCACTATTCAGTATAGATGATATGCTAACCTTCGGAAATGTAAAAATTGTAACTAACAACAAGGAAATTTTATATATCTTGAGTATACCAATAACGCAAAAAGAAATTTGTACCACATATTTGGGGAAATCAGTGAAGGTTGGTAATATGATTGATAAGATCGAGTTTAAAAGAATTTTAAACTGTAATAATAATTTATTTGCTATGAAAACCAATTGTTACGATCTAACTATATGTAATAATAATGATGTAGTAGAATTGAGAGAAGATTATTGTATAACTAGTTTATTTAAGAACATAGCCGGAAATTACACCCAGATTAACAACGAGAATGTACCTGCCGTTAAGAAAGTTGGAGGCGATATATTGCTACTCAACATATTTAACGCAATAATAATAGCAAACGGCGAAGAGATAATAATTAAACGGGACGTATTTGGTGAAGTATTTCAATGTAACAATATATATAAACGGTCAAGACTACTTCTCAAGGGTAATCAGTGCCAGCAAACCCCTTCCAGCTGCCTTGTAACCGAAAGCAATCGGTGCCAAAACTGAAGAAGTACTGTCCCTAGAGAGACTACGAAAGTTAAATACTGGAAATGTAATGCGATTGAAAATGCTGGAAACAAAAAATAACGTGCTTACGATAACAAGCAGCTGCTCTATAATTTACGCTATTGCACTCCGCACATGGATATTAATTAAGAAAAGATCCAGACATAAGGTTAGTGATGGAAAACAGATGGACGTAAATCCTGCAGAACAAGTGGAACTATCCAAAACAAAATCAACATCAGAAAAAAAGCAGACAAGCATTTACAATTTACATGCGTTTTAAACAATCGGGACGATTGTATTTAAGAAACAAATCAATTTAGTCAAACGTCTATATACATATGTATTTATGTAAAAAAAATTCAATTAAAAGAAATGTTAAAATGTATTCTTTACATAAATGAATAAATATTTTTTTTTTTTATTTTCGAATGTAAAATTAAGTCTGTTAGGTCTCAAAAAATTTTTAAACATTGAAAATAAGCGTTCAACTTCGACAGAAGTAATCGGCGCATATTTAAAAACTTCTAATTCCTTTAAAGTGTATTCACTTTTTGCAATATTGTTGTTTTCTGTAGAATTCAAACTAAATAAGCCAGCAATTTGTTTAAGTGTTTTAAATCCTTCATTTTTTTTTAACTTTATCTAACTTGTTTCGAATTTCCTTAGCAATGTTACCTTCTACAGCATAAATTTTAGTTATGGCAACGTCTATTAAATTTATTTGAGCATGCAGTGAATTAGATTCCTCCAATGTTTTTATAGTGTCAACCATAAAGCCATAATTTGAGGACACAAAAACTATGTTAACTTTAATGTTTGATGAATTTAAAATTGTTTTAATTTTTTTTATTAAAACCGAATCATTATCGTTGAACCCTTCTACAATATTTTTAAATTGCTCAAAGTTTTCAGCATAGTACTTTACTGCCGCCAACCATGTTCCCCATCTAGTTGTTATGGGCTCTGAAGGAAGACATAAATCAGGATACAACACGAGAAGGTGCTTTACGGAATATTTTTTTCCCTAAAGAAATCAATCAATATCATAAAATTTATCCCTTATGTCTTCCGCAACGCGATGCATCGCGTGTGCTAAACATGTAGCATGCAGCATTTTTGGGTAAAATATTTTTAAAATATCTGCAGACTTTACCATATACGGCGCCGCATCACTCACATATAGCAGTATTTGGTTTTTATTGAAATTTTCACCTAATAGAGCAATAGAGTAATTAAATGCACGAGCAATTGTTGCATGGTTTGCTTTTTCCAACACAACAGTATTAAGAAGAAACTTTTGTTTGATTTTCTCTTCATCACAATCTAAAGTCCCTACAATAACATTGGCCACATATCGACTTTCAATATCTGCCGTCTCATCAATAGACACCCACAAGAAATTGGAGTTTAATTTAGCTTTTAAATGATTTTGTTGAGCACTGTATAGTTTTTCAATATATGTTTTCCTTAGAGTGAATTCGTCAGGAATTATCTCTTTAGTGTACTTTTTTAAGAAACTTCTTAATTCAATATTAGTTAATTTCTGAAGCGGAATGTCTACTGATACAAATGCATTACACAGATCCATATTAAATTCATTTGTTTTATCTCCAAGCATTGTAAGTAGTGGTTGATTTGCCTTTGCATTAGTTCTCTCCAATTGTGCCTTTGACTTTGAAATGCTGATCCACTTGAAATTTTGTACCAAAACTTATTGCTTTTTCGTACACATTACAAAAAAGAACTCTTCCATCAGTTTTTAATACACCTGCGTTTTCAGACACGTATTTATGCAAATTATTGCTACTGCATGTTTTTAATTTTGGCATTTTTCTGAAAAATAACTATGTAAATATTTTCACAAACAAAAAAACATTTAGATTAAGCATACTATTCATTTATTTTGTATATTTAGTTCTTTATTTTCTATTTCTGCGAACCACAAACTATTAATTATTTTGCTTTTGCCGTTATAAAAACTCGAAAAAAAAACATTCTTCACTTTCCTTTTTTTCTTTAGTTTCTGCATGTTTGTAAAACAACTACTTCGGTAACAGTTTCAATAAATGTGCAAAAAATTAATAAATTCTAAAAAATGTACCTATTACCGCAACCATTCAAGAAAACACAGTAAAAGGAATTTTAAATGTTACCTATTTTTAGGCTGATTTATAAAAAAAACATTGCTTAAAATAATATGCAAACAATTACAAAAAGAAAGTAAAGGTTATTTATTCTTTTTTAAACAAATATGTAGTAAAATATGCATTATGGGTAATATATGCAAAAACATGCATTTATACCAAAATATGTACTAAAAAACCGATGCCATTTTATTTAAAAACTCTTGATTCGGACAGATATTTAGTTTAAGTTGATCTCAGATCAACGACAACAAACATGCATTTACATGAAGTTCCGGTATCTAGTTATTAGTCTGGCGTTAGAGTAATCTAGAATATTGAAGTCCGCTAATACGGTCCCTAGGAAAAACCTGAAAGAAAAATAAATAAATGCTTAGGACAAGTCTAATTTCTTATGTGGCTTTAATGAATTACACGTACACTCTCAGTCAGTATAGTTGTATTACGGTTTTCCCTAACTATTTCTTCCTTAAACCGTTTGCTTAATTTTGTCCCTCACCTTTTGTTACATTTGACGTAAACCGTTTGCTTAATTTTGTCCCTAACCTTTTGTTACATTTGACGTAAACGAGTTGCCCTGGTAAGTATTCTTTTATAGCTTGTCTATTTTTATTGTGGTACATTAGATCTTTCTCCTGTTTTCGCCTGAGTCTTTCAATGTTGGTTTGCCTAGTTATCTCAGCATCTTGGGGATAAATATCAACTGTTCTTCCAAAATATAAGTCAACGGGTTTTCGGTTGGTTGTTGAGTGAATAGAGTGGTTATACTCGTTAACTGCCCTTTCCAGTAGTTCATCAAAATTCCTAGATAAACCATCGCTTTTAAGGCATCTCATGATTTCAGCCAAGGTAGAGTGGAAACGTTCCACTTGGCCGTTTACCTCACTTCGGTAAGCTGGAGTTTCGCGACATCAATTTTACAATGGTTTTTGGTATACCATATAAAAATACACAGATCTTCCATTCAACATTTTTACTTTTGCATATTTCCAAAACTTATCGATGGAGGTCAGTATGAGCTTACAATCTATTGAGAATATGTCAATAGGTATTGGGGTCGGTTTTAATTCTGGTACATTCGGATGTCTTTCAGATTTGTTTTCCTTAGAAGTTGAGCACAATTTAATAATCGTCTTTATTTTTCCTGACATTCCTGCAAAATAATATGTTTCCATCATTTGTTTTTTGTTCTCCTTTTCATTGCGATGTGCTTCTCGAGAATAATGTTTTCTTGGTCGTTGTCTGATGTTACATCTTGAACAATCAACTGTGTAAATCTACATCTGTAATTGGAAAAATGAGTTGGATACATATATGTATGTTTTGAATTTTTCCCATTATATTCTCAGTTGTTTTTATTCCATTGATTACCGACAGGTTTAGGTACCTTTTTAAAATACTAATAAGTTTTACTTCGTCGTACTCATGCTCGACAATAAGATGACGATGCGTTCCCGGGAATACGATCTTAAACTGGTATGAAGGTGCGTCACCGACATCGATAAATATCTGTTTTTTAAAAACGTTAATTAGAACCTCCACACTAGGCATCAAATTTTCTGGAGAACTGCTGGCACCATGTGTAGTATTGTTAGACGAATCATCTCTGTTATGAAGAATGTTTAGTTCTGGCCAATTTCTAGATAATGCGTCAGCTACAACGTTACTTCGCCCTGGTTTGTATCTTAACTCGTAATTATATTCTTCCAGAATACACTTCCACCTTTTCATTTTAGAGTTATGGTTATGGTTACTGAGAGCATAGGTAAGGGGTGGATGGTCAGTATAAATAACAATTTTTCTTGATCCGTACAGATAATTTCTCAGAGAGGTGATTGCTTAAATTATAGCTAACATTTCCTTTTCATTTGTAGCGTAATTCTCTTCAGTAGCATTTAGTGTTCTGGAAATAATTGTTACCGGTTTATTGTCCTGACTCAGTACAGCTCCCATCGCAAAATTAGAGGCGTCCGTAGTTAAATGGAAGTCCTTCTTAAAGTCAGGGTAAGCTAATATGATCTCTTGTGACACTAATGCATTTTTTAATGACTCAAATGCCCTTTTTGCAGGCTCGTCGAGGCTTATTTTTATATTACTCAATGAAGACCTTGATACTTGTCCGTCCTCTCCTCTTAAAAGCCCGTTAATGGTTTAGCCAAGTCAGCATAGCCCTTTACAAATCTTCTATAATATCCAGATAGCCCAAGGAATGATCGGAGTTCCTTCCAGGTTCTGGGATACTGTAACTTTAAGATAGATTCGTCCTCCTTAGGATTTGTTTTTATACCATCCTTTGACGCGATAAAGCCCAAGAACTCTACTTCGGTTTTAAAAAACTCGCATTTGTCGAGCTGGACTTTTATATTTGCCATTTTAAAAGTTGTTAAGATTTTTTCCAGATTCTCCAGATGCGAATCTTCATCCTTGCTAAAAATAATAATATCATCGACGTTAACGTGGCATATTTTTCCAATGTGGTCCCGCAGTATATCGTCCAAAGCTCTTTGAAATATTTCAGGCGCGTTCTTCAACCCGAAGGGCAACCTGGTGAAGTCATATTTACCATTGTTTACAGAAAAAGCAGTTTTTTTCATATCCTCATCTTTCAATGGAATCTGGTGGAATCTACTCTTCAAGTCCAGCACTGTGAAGTACTGGTTTCCTCCCAGATTAGCCAATACCTCATTTATTTCTGGTATTGGGTATCTATCAGCCATTGTCACTGCATTCAATTTCCTAAAGTCTACGACCAATCTGTGTTTTTGATTTCCTGACTGATCTTGTTTTTTAGGTACTACCCATATAGGGGAGTTATATGGAGATCGTGAAGGCACGCAAGAGGTGACCAATCTCCTCTTCAACTACATCTTTTAATGCCATAGGATAAGGATAACTCTTAGAATAAACTGGATTATCAGTCTCCGTATGAATACTGCCTTTAACCACCGTAGTGTAAGTCAACTTTTCATCAGGATCAGCGAAGAGGCATTCATGTTTTTTACGATTCCACCTACCGAGGTTTTCTGCTTATCAGGCAGGTGTTAAATTCTCGCCTCGAGGTTATTTACATCCTGCGAATTGTATTGCTTAACAAGAATTTTCCTTTTCCTCCTTTTATTGTAAAGTAGTTCGCATTTGTATAGATAACAGCAGAAAGTTCTTTAAGACTGTCATTACCTAGAATTCAGTCGAATCCTTTCAATCCGGGCAATATGAAAAACTTGATTGGAGTTTCTTTTATTCCAAAAAGGTCTATAAATATATGGTGAGTGATTTTGATATTTCCTGCTACCGATTTTGTATAGAAAATGTCTTCGTTTGGTCTGGGGTTTTTTACGAGGTTTTCCTTAATATAATTTTTTGTTACTGCTGGTATCCAAAAGAAATTTAAGTATTTGTCCATTCTTCGCAGTAGCCCGAAAGTATGGCAGCGAAGAACAGTTTAATCTAAAAAATTTACAGCTAATTCAATATCGGTTGGACCCTGATCTCTATTGTCATAATCGTTTTTAATTTTCTCTGAAATTTGTTATTGGTAGTACTCGTCGTACCCGCAAGCACCCATCATTTCATTTTCATCTAAACAGCATTCACTATAAAATTGCTTAGGGATATAATTTTGTTCTAAGGTGCGATACTCTTCAGGGGTTCCCAAATGAAAATTTCTTTGCTGCTTATTCATAGGCGCTTGGACTGAAAATTCAGCTGGCCTTTTAAAAGCCATATTGTGGTTAGGCTTGGTTTGCATTGAGCGATCTACCTCCATTGATTCCTGAACACCTGCTCTTGAATTCTGATTAAACCGCTAAGATTGATTCGGAAATTCCCTGTTCAATCCTACATTAAATTGAGGTCTATGAGATATATTATTTCGGTAATTTTGTTGACGAGTATTAAAGTTGGGATTAAATAAAGGAGTATTTAGTGTAAAGTTCATCCCAGGACTATGCTAGGGCGATAGTGAAGATCTGATAGGAAGTCTACCACCAGTATGGGCAAGCTCTGGATAAAATCTTCAAGTATTAGTAGAACCTGTCATTCCGATTCTGTCCTTTGGAGTGTTTGTCCTGGGGATATGTCCGTGAGCGTAATTCCAACGAAATTTCATATTGTCCAGTTTTAAGCAAATGTGCAATGCCTGCGGAAAAGAAGTCGGTTCCCTTACACTCAATAGTCCAGAAAGATCCCCATTGAGACCCCTTATGAAAGTGTCTAAGGCTTTGTCCCTATAAGTATTGGTCATCGCACACAAGCCGGCCTCATCCAAGTCGAGGCAGGAAACCTTATCCAGTATCAACGAGAGGTGTTGATAAATTGCCTGATAAAATTCCGCAATGGTCTTACTACCCTGACAGAGTACCATCATTTGGTATTCGAGCGTTCCGATATCACGTTTATCGGAGTAGTGCATCATGAAACATTTCTTAATTCAAACCCAATCTAATGGAGTTCTATACGATTCTAATGCGGTATCTGCGTCACCCGTAATTTTAGTGCGTATGATGTGCGGAGAATTCTCTCAGGGATTTAACAACATCCGGAACGTTGTTTAATTCCTCTAAATTTGTAACGGTGCCCACGGGATGGTCTGTTCCCTCTTTTCCTATAAATTCCCTGATCATATTTTGTATCTGAGACTTTTGCACATCATTTAGTCCGTGCAGGACATTAGAGGTTGAAGAATTTTGATTTGACATGTTTTGTGATAGTTTCAATGTCCTGGACATTCTATCAGTTAATTCGTCGATCGTCTCAGGCATGTTCGAGTTAAAACGTAAAGAAAAAGGTTTGGAATAGATTTGTAAATTTTATTCTTAACGCAAGTTTTTCTTTTATTTGGCTACAGTGAGCTAATCTAATATTTCCCCAATATTTTATTTAATACAATAATTAACAAAGATACAATTATAACTATTTTTATATTAAAGCTGCTGTCGTCTGCATTCCTTCTGTTGTTAAGATTATGTTGAATGTTGTTTTACTGCTAATGTACATTAGGTGCATTTTTAATGTTTAGAATTTGCTTCTTCGTCTGTTAGAGTTCACTTTGTTTTCTTCACAAAATTTTTGATACTAAGTTTTTCTTCTAAAGAATTTGTTTTTCAAATAAGACTATTTTTTAAAGCTTTAGGTCTATTTATATGTTTATTTTTTTGCAAAATTTTTTCAATATTTCGCCACTCCGTTGTGTGGCATCATCAGGAGGTTATTTCAGTTAAATATTACATTAATACATATTAAACATACAATGTTAAACTAATTTCTTTAAACATTTTTTAATATATGTATTATTAGTTTTTTTGTATATAACACTTAATGTTATTTTTAGTAACACTAGCATTCTCAACATTACACTTTTATATTATAACAACTTAAATTTATATACACACTAATATTAAAATTTTGTAACTATTGTCCTAACTAGATTCTTCAAAACTCTTTTATGCATGTATTGTGGTTTTTTGTTTATTTTATTATATGTTGTTTCTCTGTATAACACTTAATATTATTACTTTTTAGTAACACTATTATTCTTAATATTATGATTTTTTATATTAGAATAGATTGAACTTGACATTCACACTTATATTGGTATATGGATACATTTTTAAATAGTATAAATTTTGTAATAACACATTTTTTAAATTTTCGAATTTTTTAGTTTTAGTACACTTTTGTAAATTTTCTTTGACAAAATATTTTGAAGTTTATATTAAAAATTTGTTAATATTATAATCGTTATTCGAAAAGCCAAAAGCTAATTTTAAAACCAAAATAACAACTTTAATATTTAACTGAAATAACCTCCTGATGATGCCACACAACGGAGTGGCGAAATATTGAAAAAATTTTGCAAAAAAATAAACATATAAATAGACCTAAAGCTTAAAAAAATAGTCTTATTTATTAACATTAAAAAGGTCAAAAAACTAGAAAAAATGGTGAATTTGTTTTTCTTAAAAATAAATAAAAATTGGTCATAAAATAAAAGGAATTATATACTTGAATTTGTTTTTCTTTAAAAAGAATCTTATTCGGTATTCGCTGTATTTTCTTCACAAAATTATCTTTTTATCGTTTTTCTTATTTTTGTTTCTATTCTGTGAATGTTCTCACAGATTTTGTTTCATTAAATTTTTGTTCAATGTCCACTGTATTCTCCTCTTAAGATTTAAATCCTTTTTGTTCACAAAATTTTTTTGTTTTTCAAACTTGTATGTCCATTTTAATTTAGCTTGGTAAATTCATTAATTGTCACCAAATTCGTTAATTTCATTTGATTTCCTTAATTTTATTCTCACTTTATTCTTTAAATTCGTTCGTTCTTTTGATTTAGCTTGTTAATTTTGCGTTTATGTTATTTGTTTTAAATATTTCTTTTATTTTATTTAGCGAGTTTTTGCACTTATTTTATCTTTAACTAATTTGTTAGGTTTGTCTTCGTATAATCATTTATTTTTAGTAAAATCCTTATAACACTAATTACAATAACTAAAACTTATTGGCATGACGGGCTTTGACCTAACGTTCAAACCCGTTTATCCTTACG
The DNA here is from genome assembly GCA_963583895.1 of Melanophora roralis. NCBI lineage: Eukaryota > Metazoa > Arthropoda > Insecta > Diptera > Rhinophoridae > Melanophora > Melanophora roralis. Next base: position 57,842,099 of record OY757189.1, on the reverse strand, counting down.
GATTACTAAGGGGCCGCGTCAACGCTTGACTTTTTTTCGTTATCACTTTTACCGGAGGACCTTTCAAGGGTCCCTGCTCGGGCGCCAATCAAAACTCTGCGAATTAAATAATATAAAAAAATGAATTTTTAATTATTGGCAGTGAGCCAACAATGTTCTTTATCCAAAGTTAAACGTAAAAAAGCACAAAAATTTTTAATTCGATTGTATTTATTGCTAGCCAGTTGATGACCACTCCATTATGGGAAGCTGCTTTGTTATTGTTTTCACACAGGTTTAAAATTTCGTTGTTTAGCATGTGCAATAATTTAGTTGTAAAATAGAAAGCGTCGTATTACAGCAGACGCGACGTCAGCTTGGGAACATACTTTAGTTGTAAACATGTATTTTTGATTTGTTTTGTGTTAACTTACTTATATACTTATAAACAAAAAAAAAAAAATCAATAGTGAAGAAATAAAGGAGATTTTGTTCCATAGTTTTTATTATTGAATCTTCGCCTTTGGCGAAATAACAATCAGTATTCAAATCTTAAAACTAAGTAGTTATTATTAGTCCAGCCAGTGCCAGACTTAAATTTAAGTTCTCATAATAGAAGTAATAACTTCATATAAGCGCAATAGTATTCCTCCTTTCAGACGGGTGTGTCCACTATGTTGGAAGATGTTTCGAGCGAGCGGATTTGGGTGAGTTTCCAGCTTATTTAAATACTTTTCCACATCGATCAGTATTTCGCATTTAACTAGTGGATCCTTGTAGATGTTGCTGTTTTCAATATACCAAAGATCACCAGTTACCATTCTTAGGATTTGTTTTGATGGCGTTTAATTTTTTCTATGTTGGATGCGGAAGCAGTGACCCATAATTGTATACCGTAGCACTAAATTGGTTTTAAAATCAATTTGTTGAGTGAAAGTTTATAATCAAGACGAAGCACAGAGTTTCTGCCAATTAGACAATGGATTTAAGTTCCATTTGCGTCAAATTTGCCTCTATATGTGTCTCCCATGTAAGGCGACGATCCAGGTGAATGCCTAGATATTTAGTCTCAAGTCGTTAAGGCACTATATGGTTTTAAATACGGATTGGGAAACACGTTTCTTTGTGTAAAGTAAACATTGCGCGAGTACATTTTTGCTCATTAATTTTTATTCCCCATTACTTTGCCCATTTCTCTACTTGGATAACGTGTTGTTGCAATTGGCTCGAAGCCTCTTTAGGGTCTTTATGAATACTGAGAAATGCGGTATCATCGCCAAATGTTGACGTGTGCGTAAAACTGTTGGTTGGCATATCTGCCGTGTAAAGCAAGAACAGAACTGGACCTAGTATACTCCCTTGAGGTTCACCAGCCCCTATTGGTTGGGAATAACTTATGTGGCACCCTTGCTTTGATCATATATTGTCGACCGGTTATGTAATTTTCTAATAGGTTGAATATAATGTCAGGAAGGTTCAGCTTTAGTTTGTTTAACAGGCCCTCGTGCCATACTTTATCGAATATTTGAACATTCAAAAGTGATGAATAATTGAAACCTTGCTTGCTGCCTAAGTGCCGTATAGCATAGTTAACAATCAAACGATGTGAAAAATGTTGGTATAAAGGTGTGAATTTAGTTTTTCAAACTTTATCATGTGCCATTTAAAGAAATTTCAATTGCGATTTTCAAAATGAGCATATTCAGTCCTGAAAAAGATCAGGACAAGAAGGGAGTTCGTTCCTGAGTGGATGGATCATCGCTCAATTGCTCTCTTAATCTCGTAGTGTACGGACGTGTCTACGCGAGTGTATATTTGTAATAGGTGATATTTGTAATAAGTTAAAAAAAAAAAAATGTTAATATACATATGTACCTACAAGACATAAGTGAGAATCGAAAATAAAAACAAACAAAACGAAAAAACCAAACGGTTAATAAGTAACAGTAATCGTAGTGACAGTGGGCCTAATAGCCGAAATGCTTACATTGTGTTAAGCTCAGAAAGCGTTAGCAATGAAAACATAAGAGACCCTGAATATAATAGAAACTATTTAAGTGCAAAACCGAAAACAAACACAAATAATTTAAGTGCAAGTGTGCCTAATTTGAATAAATGTACTGAACAAGGGACAAATTTAGCCCAATCTCTGTTTAAAAATTATAAAAAAAATACCGAGGTGCCATCTTCATCGCGGTCTTCTTTGTCAAGTTCTGGTGTCGCCCCTACAGCTGCTAAAGGCGCTCCAGGCCCAATTTCTGCGTGTACTCCTAAGATCCAGGTAGGGATGGACAGGTACGTAACAGTTCTTAAAAGGGGGAGAAGTCCAAAATCGGCAGAAACATCTCAACCTGCAAAAATGTTGAAAGACGATGCAAGGCCAACCTCATCGCAAAATCGTTTTGCCATTCTGCAAGAAGATAATGATGCCCCCGTTACTGAAAAAGAGCCCTTTAAGCCACCTCCGATTTATTTGAGGGAAAGGAATTCGAATGATCTTGTAAAGTTTTTAGTAGGTTTGATTGGAGAAAACAACTTTTACGTTACTAACATTAAACGAGGTAACATATACGAGACAAAAATTCAGGTGAATGATGAAAACGCTTACCGCACCACTATTTCGGAGCTCGAAAAACTTAAGAAAAATTTCTATACTTACCAGCTTAAGAACGCTAAGGGCCTCCAGGTAGTTATAAAAGGTATTGACTCTAATGTTGACCCGGAGGAAATTAAAACCAATTTGTGCATGAAGGGCTTTAGAGTCAAATATGTATTAAATATAAGGAACAGGGAAAAATATCCTCAACCATTATTCCGGGTGGAGCTTGAGCCCAGTGACATTAAATTGAAAAAAAGTGAAACACATCCGATATATGATCTTAGATATATTATGCACCGTAGAGTTATAGTGGAGGTGCCACATAAGCGATCTGGGCCCGTACAGTGCTTAAACTGCCAGGAATATGGCCACACCAAAGCATATTGTAAATTGCCTTCTGTTTGTGTTGTGTGTGGGGATCTGCACGATACGACCAACTGCGACAAGCCAAAAGAAGATCCTAGGGTGAAGAAATGCAGTAATTGCGGGGGAAACCACACCGCCAACTATAGAGGTTGCCCTGTTTTTGACTTGGTTAAACGCTCATCCAAGCCGAAGGTAGTTCCTGCCCCTCCCCAGCCGTTAAATATACCAACAACAAACATTCCCCAGTTAGCACAGCCAACTACTAGTCAAATTTCTTACGCCAGCGCACTAAAGTCAAACCAGTCCAATGCACAAAGGCCAAACCAACCAACCACACAACAACAAGTGCCAACAAGTGAACCAACTGGTCCCAATTTTAGCCGCCTGGAAGCCGTAATTGACAATATGGTCAAACAATTTACGCATATAATGGCGCAAATGGCTGGCATGATGCAGGAGATGCAGAAAATGCAGTCTGCTCTTCTGCAGGCCATGCTTAAAAGACCATGAACTGCCTCAGGGTTTGTTTCTGGAACGCAAACGGCATCCGCCAACACAAAAACGAGCTCGAATATTTTTTAATACACCATAAAATTGACGTCATGTGTATTTCCGAGACTCATATGACATCTAGGAGCACTTTTAAAATAAGTGGATACAATTTTTATGATTCGAAGGATCCCAGAGATAGATCATGTGGTGGCTCGGCTATACTAATCAAATCAAGAATTAAACACCAATGGTTAGGTGGCATCTCCGAATGCTATATTCAAGCAACAAACGTTTGCATTGATGAATTTTTCGCTAACCTAGTTATTTCGTCAGTGTATTGTCCACCCAGGTTCTCCATAACGAAGGATCAGTACAACAGTTTTTACAAATCTTTAGGTCCCCGCTTCATAGCTGCTGGAGACTATAACGCTAAACGCACCTACTGGGGTTCCCGCTTAATTAGTCCCAGAGGTCGTATCTTGTATGATTCCGTATCTGAAATGGGTCTTTGTGTTGTTTCTACCGGACAACCAACCTATTGGCCAACCGACCACAATAAAATTCCAGACATAATAGATTTTGGTGTAGCAAAAGGTATATCCCCGGAGCTTATTGAGGCGCAAGCCTCTCTGGATTTATCTTCTGACCACTCACCCACAATTATCACTATTTGCATTCCTAACCAAATCGCAACTAGTGATTTTTTCTTATCCAAAAGAGTAAATTGGTTGAAATATAAAAAATATATCAGCTCTCACTGCTCGGAACACATACCACTAAAAACTCCCCAAGAAATAGATGATTGCCTAAATATCCTAAATGAAAACATTAAAGAAGCCGTTGAACATGCTTCTTCAACATACCGTCAGGTCAAATACAACAAAATTTTTTCTGTCGATGTTGAGGAGCCTTTATCTAAAAAGGAGAGCGCGAAGAGAATGGCAACAGCATAGATCGCCCCAACTTAAAACGAAGCTAAAAGAGTGTACAAATCGCTTAAAAAACTTGCTGGAGGTACACAGAATTGCATCAATTAAGAAGTATTTGGAAGGTCTAGACGCGACTCCTCAAACAAATTATTCTCTATGGCGATCAGCCAGTCGTCTCAAAAGACCCGTAGTCGCAAAACCACCACTGCGCAATCTAAGAGGATCCTGGGCTAGAAATGATGAAGAAAAATGCGATCTGCTCGCAAGCCATTTAAGAAACGTGTTCACTCCTAATACATGCACTGACGTGAGGGAATTACCGCCTGTTGTTTCTAGGCGTCCTATAGAAATACGTTTCCGATGTTCAGATGTGGTAGAAGCTATAGCTAACCTTAATGATAAAAAAGCTCCTGGCGTTGATACAATAAGCAACAAAATGCTCATTGAGCTACCTTTTACAGCAAAAAGAATAATTCTTTTTATTTTTAATGCCATAATACGGCTTGAACATTTTCCACCAATATGGAAAGTTGCCTTAGTAAAGATGATTCCTAAGCCTGGTAAAGATCCTTCTAAGGTGGAGTCTTATAGGCCTATAAGTTTGTTACCAACTTTGTCAAAACTGTTTGAAAAGCTGCTTAAAAACAAGCTTACTCCGATCCTGAATGAAAACAACTGCATTCCAGATCACCAATTTGGCTTTAGAAGTCAACATAGCACAATAGAACAAACTCACAGACTGGTGCAGGTTATAAGAAAAACTTTCGAGGAAAAAAAGTACTGCTCCGCCCTTTTTATAGATATCTCTCAAGCTTTCGATAAAGTATGGCACGAAGGCCTGTTAAACAAAGTAAAGCTAAACCTTCCAGCTAATATTTTCAACCTACTAGAAAAGTACATAACCGGTCGACAGTTTAAAATCAAAGAGGGAAACCAAATAAGTTGTTACCAACCAATAGAGGCTGGTGTACCTCAAGGGAGTATCCTAGGTCCAATTTTGTACTTGCTTTACACGGCAGATATGCCAACAAACAGTTTTACGCACACGTCTACATTTGCTGACGATACCGCTTTTCTTAGTATTCACAAAGATCCTAAAGAGGCTTCGAACCAGCTGCAACAACACGTAACCCAAGTTGAAAAATGGGCAAAATTATGGGGAATAAAAATTAATGAGCAAAAATGTACCCATGTTACTTTTACTTTACGCAAAGAAACGTGCTCTCCAATCCTTATTAACAACCACATGGTGCCTCAACGATTTGAGACGAAATACCTTGGCATTCACCTGGACCGTCGCCTTACATGGAAGACGCATATAGATGCGAAGTTGACACAAATGAAACTTAAAGCTACACAACTTCATTGGCTAATTGGCAGAAACTCTGTGCTTCGTCTTGATTGTAAACTTCTACTCTACAAATCGATTTTGAAACCAATTTGGTGCTACGGTATACAATTATGGGGCACTGCTTCCGCCTCTAACATAGAAAAAATTCAACGCCGTCAAAACAAAATCCTAAGAATGATAACTGGTGCTCCTTGGTATTTTAAAAACAGCAACATCCATAAGGATCTACAAGTTCCACTAGTTAAATGCGAAATCCTGAACTATGTGGACAAGTATTTAAACAAGCTGGAAACGCATCCAAATCCGCTCGCTCGAAACATCTTGCAACATAGTGGACACACTCGTCTGAAAAGAAGGGACACTATTGAACTTAGATGAAACTGTTTAAATTAATTTACTTTGTTATGAGAACTTAAATTTTGGTCTGGTACTGACTGGACTAATGTAAATTACTTAGTTTTAAGATTTGAATACTTATTGTTAATTCGCAAAAGCGAAGATTCAATAATAAAAATATGAAAAAAAAAAAAAAATGCTTTATCGAAAGCTTGAGAGACATATTATAAAAGCGCGGAGCAGTACTTTTTTCTCAAAGGTTTTTCTTATATCCTGCACTAGTCTGTGAGTTTGTACGATTGTACTATGTTGACTTTCAAAGCCAAACTGGTGATTTGGAATGCAGTTGCTGTCATTCAGGATCGGAATCAGCTTGTTTTAAGGAGATTTTCGAACAATTTCGACATAGTTGGTATCAAACTTATAGGCCTATAATCATCTTTACTAAGGACACTTTCCATATTGGCGGGAAATATAAAAAAAAAAGAATTATTATTGTAGCTGTAAAAGGTAGCTCTAACAGCATTTTGTCGCTTATTTTATCAACGCCAAGAGTTTTTTTATCATTTAAAATCGGAAACGTACTTCTATAGAACGTCTAGCAACAACAGGCGGTAATTCCCTCACGTCATTGCATGTGCAAGCAGATCGCAATTTTCTTTGTCATTTCTAGCCCAGGATCCTCTCAGATTACGCAGTGCTGGTTTTGCGATAATGGGTCTTTTAAGGCGTCTGACAGATCGCCATAGAGAATAATATGTCTGGGGAGTCGCTTTTAGGCCTTTTAAATATTTATTAATTGATGCCATTTCGTGCACCTCCAGCAAGCGTTTGCTTTCTTTCAGCTTAGTTTTAAGTTGATGCAATCTATGCTTTTGCCATTCTCTTCGGGTTTTTTCTTTTTTCAGGTAAAATCTTTTCCACACCGAGAGAAAAAATTTTGTTGTACTTGGCCTGACAATAAGTAGAAAAAGCATGTTCAACGGCTTTTATAATGTTTTCATTAAGGCTGTTCAGACAATCATCGACGTCTCCGGGTGTTTTTAGCGGTTGGTTTTTCGAGCAGTGCGTGCTGATATATTTTTTATATTTTAACCAATCTACTTTTTTAGTTAAAAAAATTACTAGTTGCTATTGGTGAGGACTGCAAATAGAGATTATTGTGGATGAGTGGTCAGAAGATAAATCCAAGAGGCTTGGGCCTCAATAAGCCCCGGGGATATAACTTTTACTGCGCCAAAATCTTTTGCGTGTGGAATTTTATTATGATCTGTTGGCCAATAGGTTGGTTGTCCAGTTAAAATAACGAAAAGTCCCATTTCAGACACGGAATCACACAAGACACGACCTCTGGGACTAATAAGGCGGAAGCCCCAGTACGCGTGCTTAGCATTATAGTCTCCAGCAGCTATGAAACAGGGCTTAAAGATTTGTAAAAACTGTTGTACTGATCCCTTGCTATAGATAATCTGGGGGGAGAATAAACAAACGAAATAACAAGGTTATGGAAAAATTTATCAATGCACACGTTTGTTGCGTGGATATAGCATTCGGAGAGACCACCCATCTATTGGTGTTTTATTCTTAATTTAATTAATATAGCCGAGCTACCACATGACCTATCTCTGGGATCCTTTGAATCGTAAAAAGAATGGTCTCTAGTTTTGAAAGTGCTTCTGGATGTCATTTGAGTTTTGGAAATCAACATTACATTAATTTTTTGGTGTGTTAAAAAATATTCGAATTCTTTTTTGTGTTTGCGCTCCAGAAAAACAAACCCTGAGGCAGTTATTGGCCTTTTACGCATGGCCTGCAGAAGAGCAGATTACATTTTTTGCATTTCTTGTATCATGATCTGCGTAAATTGTTTAACCATATTGAATATTACGGCTTCCAGGCGGCTAAAATTGGAGCGGTTCATTTTTTGGCACTTCTTGTTGTTTTGTCGGGCTTACTTGCGTTAGGCGGGTTAGGCTTTATTTCGTTGGCATAAGAAACTTGACTCGTTGTTGGCTGTACTAGTGGGGGCATTGTAGTAGTAGCTATATATAACTGCTGGGGAAGAGCAGGAACTACTTTTGGCTTAAATGAGCGCCTAACTAAATCAAAACCAGGGCAGCCTTTATAGTTTGCAGTGTGTTTTTCACCGCAATTGCTGCATTTCTTCACCTTCACACAGGTGCAGGTCTTCACACACCACACTATCAAAAGAAATGCAGTAAGCCTTGGTGTGACCATATTCTTGGCAATTTAAGCACTGTACAGGCCCAAATCGCTTATGTGGCGCTTGAGCTACAACTCTACGATGCAAAATATATTTAAGGTAATAGATAGTGTGAGTTTCATTTTTGTTCAGTTTTACATTACCAGGCTCAAGCTCCACTCGGAGTAATGTTTGGGGATACTTTTCTCTGTTTCTAATGTTTGACACAGATTTGGCTTTGAAGCCTTTGCTGCACAAACTAGCCTTAGTCTCTTCCGGATCCACATTTTAATCAATACCCTTAATAACAACCTGGATGCCTTTTGCGTTCTTTAGTTGGTAGGTGTAAAAGTTTTTCTTTTGTTTTTAAAATTCCGAAACAGTGGTACGGTACGCGTTTTCGTGATGAACTTAAATTTTAGTTTCATATATTACCACGTTGTATGCTCGACACTTGTTGTTTTCATAGATGAATCCAAATTAAAACTTGATAAGATTATTAATGTTTCTCTCTCTCAAATAAATTAGGGGAGGCCTAAAAATCTTTCTCTCAGGTAACGGGTCATCGTTTTCCTCCTGTAGAATGGCAAAAAAAGGAAAAAACTCTGATTTCTTAAACTGTAAACGAAGTAAACAATTTATGTATATTGAAGGGCGAGCTAATATAATTTATTTTTAAAAGCCAGCTGTTTAATTATTCCTCATCGTATCTAATCATAATTTGAGAGCTATTGTGATAAATACATATTGTTGGTTTGTGCACTTTCTAAGCTCATAATAAGCATTGCCATTAATTTCATTTTCTTTAATCAAGAACGAATTTTTTACTACGAATTTCTCACTTTTAGCCACAATTAATCCAAAAAAGGTTTGATTTAAGTTCGGAGCCGTACTTGATGTAAGCCAAACAAAGATTGATTTGAGCCGTAAACGGGATGGATCCGAAAATGAAATCTCATTATTTTGACTTATGGAGCTTTATTAAAGAAGAAGAGTTTTATATTTTATTTTTATATTTTATTTTTATTTTAAAGACACTGAAAATTTACAATTTAAAAATTTTATTTTTTGTACTTACCGAAGCTGAAATCCGAACCGGGGACTTTCTGCACTGCAGCACAAGCGCACTACCTCTAGGCCACCGATACACTTTGTTTTTAAATGTAAAAAATATATTAAAACAACAAGTTTTTTTCTGCTTAATTTGTTGAAGCAGTCCGGTTAGGCTTGTTTTTCAAAAATGTAAGTACGGATCGTACTTAAAAATTTCAAGAACGATTTTGGATTGTTTCAAGAATAAATTCTTGATTTTAGAAAGTGATTTTTCTTTCTGTGCAGTTATTCCCCCCAGGAAAGCGATATATATATCACGATTTGCCAACGAAATTTCGGCAGAATATATCGAATACTATATACAAACCAAGCTTTGATACTGATATACGGCCCACAGATTTAAATATTATCACCCGCGAAGTATTGCCTCATTTAAAATCCTGGTACCTTATAATATATTTGATGGTGTCGTTGATCCTAAATTTTGGCCTGATAATGCATTAATACGAGAGTTTAAAAATAGACCTGGAGTAAGGCCTTCGAACAATGCTGTTTTACCTTCACATACAACATTGCACAGAGATAACTTCACAAATTTTTATTCAAACAAACATTTTTAAAAATTTAAATTTTTAGGCATTATTTTATTAGATTCTAATACAATTAATTGTTTTCTGATTTTTATGTAAAACAAAATAAACGAAAAATTAAAAAATTGTTTTGCTCAATTGCCATAATTTTTTTACTGAAAATAGTAGGAATTTTTGGCAAAATAATTTTTTCAGAAATCTATTAAAATTGTGTGTCTGATTTTAAAATTTTGTAAAATAAGTCAATAATTTTCTTGCCTTAAGTCGGTCGAATTAACAAATAACAGAAAACTAACCCCGCTATAAAATTTTCTTGTATTTATACTGATTCAACCCTACGGGATTGATTTACTTTGTCACAAGTTTTTCTCCGTTAGATCGTAAGCTCTTTCTACCAGCAATACAGTTTTTGCGGATCTCTTTCATTATTTAAATAAAATTGAAAATACAGAATTATTAAACTTTACTTCTTCTACGCCAATTTTAAAAGTTTTAAATCATATTTAAATGACTATCATCGACCATTATCCCATTTCCTCCGTATCCTTAATTTTAAATGCCCCTGGGTCTTTGCAAGTATCAGGCTTTCAGCAGTTTTAGAAATATTCTAATTTCATTCATATCCTGGCTAACTGTTAGATATCAACAATTTTTATTTTACGCACACTGACGTTTTACTACTTTTTTTACAGCGTTGCCAACTATTATTATTATTTTAAGATTGAACATAACCCTACAAACCTATAAAAATGTCATTTTCATTCAATTACAAGACGTCAAAAACAACACAAACAGCACATTGTAAGTATACTTATATTTTTAACAATTTTTATTTTATTTATTATCATGATTTACTTTTATTAAAAGATGTCAAATCTGGGTAATATTAAAGCTGGTGACCGTAAGTATGGTTCCCAATTTTCCTTTTATTGTAAATTATATTTTCTTTCTCTTTTCAGGTCATCTAACTAACACCAAAACTAACCTTAAATTTGTGCCAACAAAAAAACTAACAAACTAACATTTAAAACAATAAAAGCGAGCACAATAAGCACCCTGGACCTGGGACCGGGACATGGGCAGGAACTGGTCATTCCATGACGCAAATTATTCATCAGCCCCTTCCTATACATAATACAACAAAAACAAATACAATCAAAGTGTGCACCGGGACATGAGCCGGAGCTGGTGCCTCCACGTCGCATACGGGCACCTCCCTGTTAAAACAAAATTACAAAATCCTGGATTGGAGGGCATAGGTAGATTTTTCCTCATCCAGAAGTGGTCAGACTAAGACCTGTCCACGCAAAAATTTTTTCTGCGTGCCCCTCACCCCCCGAAAAAAAACTCCGTGGTCGATGACCTCGGCCATAGATAACGGTGTGCGGGTTTTATCAAACAACGTGGGGAACTCCCACGCCCTGATGTCTCAAAACCCAGGCTATTGATCACAGGCAACTAGGTGAGTTACTGAGAACTGAAATAATAAACAAAATGGTTTGTGCGATATTATATTCTCCACCAACTACACACATGTTACGGCATTGTCCTAATGTATTCACGCGTTCGACTATGTACCCTGTAGTGGACCCTAGGGCATACATATTACTATGTACTATAAAAATTCATAATTTTTATCTGGTTTTACACATATGAGTGTAAAAATAGTGCCAATATTAGACGAATACAACAACAACATCAACAAAATCGTCGAAATAAAAAGATTCTTAATATCTAATATTGCACATAATTATATCACAGGCTAATATTTAGGATTTACTACAAAAAAATCAAACAGGTACATTGAAGTGGAATATTTTACGACTACTTTAAAAGTTGTCAACTATTGCCCTTTCCTACGAAAAACGCATCGAGACTCTCCCTATCGTTGTAGATCCCTTAACTTAGTTCATGTAGTTGGTCACTGACCAATTTAAGCACTTTATAGCGCAAAATCGAATGCTTTACTAAAAAGCAAATTACATACGTTGAAAAAAAAATATCATTTGTTATTTTAATTAATTAACATCTTTGTTTTTAAATTTCATTTGCAGGATCTTATATATACATAATGGAAATGCCAATATACCTTCTCCTAGGAATTTACAACTTCAGCCGGTAGTCTTATCTCGAGAAACTTTCATTGAGAAAGATTTCGAAACAAAATATTCTTCTGATCAGTTTTGTACAATTCTACGTGAAGTAACTCTTCATTCTATGACATAATTATTTTACTTTGTTTGTCTGTATTTCTTTCGTTTCTTCCAACTATACGTTTCCACGTTATATGATCTTTCTCCCCACAATATGAACAACAATTCTGAAATTGTATCAAACTAATACACGTAAGAAAAGAAAAAAACTAGATATCACAAACTAAACTTAATATCACAGAATAATTTCAGGTAAAAGTTTTGCACTTAACTACTTTTTATATCACAGGTCATATTCTAATCACAGAATCTATCAGGCGTTTTTATCACACTTTCTTTTCCTATAACTATATTGCCCACTCGAATCAAATTATATTATACTCGTAAATTCTTTGCCTGATACGTCCCCAGTGGTTTACCCTGCATGTTCTCTAATTAATATTAATAACATTTTAAAAAATTTTCTGCAAAATTTGGAATTCACGTGTTTACTAAAATTACTTAGAATTGTATTTCGCCGATACACTTCCTGTCCGGGCAAGGCTTTGGTAACTCCTGCACCTCTATTATACCTTTCAGCACTTCTACTGTAAGCTTTTTGCATGCTCTCTTAAATCTTCCCACGCATGATTGTCAATTTATCGTGCTTATTGAGCTCTTTTATCTCATGGTCTGTGAGAGATAAAAGCTTTTACCTAATTTGTAATCTGCACCATTGGTATACATGTGGTACCCAAAAAGTGCAAAAAATGGGGTTACACCTGTAGCGGCATGAACAGAAGTTCTCAAAGCGCACTCTATTTCTTACAAATACATGTTCCCATCTCTATGATCATTTTTTAAATATGCTCTTATAGCGGATAAAACGGATTGATTGACACGCTCACTAGCATTACTCTGTGGAGAATAAACGGCAGTTTTGATATGCTGTATTTTATACGCTTCAATAAGACTTTGAACATTTTTGGCAATAAACTGGCTACCATTATCGCTATGGATAATTTCTGGTATCCCAAATTTATGAAATATTTCCTGAACTAAAAATTGTATCACATTGTTGGTAGTTGCGTCTTTCGTAGCCTTTAAAAGACAAATTTCATAAAGTGGTCGACTACTATAAATATGTAACTATTTCCTTTCTTAGAGCGTGGGTACTTTTCCATAAAATCAATTTAAAGCTTTTGAAAAGGTCTTTCTGTTATTACCTGTTTTCCTATCTCTGGTCGAAGATTCAAATTACAGGGTTTTGTCTCCTTGCAAATTTGACAAGACGATACATAGTTTTTGACTTATACTGCCATCTTTGGCCAATAAAAATTTCTCTTAAGTCTCTCAAGCGTTTTTGGTATACTACCGTGAGCTGTTGTTGGATTCTTGCGAGCATTTTCTTTTAGGGTTTGTGTTATTGTAGCAGGAATCCATAATTTCCATTGGCTCTCTTCTCCTAAGGGATCAGCACACATCTCGACTTTTAAATCTGGTAGTCTGGAATTATTTTCTTTAATTTGTGAAACCAACTTGAAATATTTTTCGCTTTCGAACTCTGTTGTTTCGAAGCCTATTACTTCGGTAATATCCATTTCATTAAAACACGGCACTCTTGACAACATGTCGGCGACGATATTTTCAGATCCTTTTCGATGTTCTACTTCAAAATCAAAGGCTTGCAACTGAAGGGACCACCTGGCCAATCTGCCTGTTAAATCCTTTTATGACATCAGCCATTTCAGGCTAGCGTGAACCTAAACTTCTTAACAGCCATAACTGCAGCTAGACATTCCTTCTCAGTTACTGTTTAATTTCTTTGACAGGAGTTTAAGTTTTGTGAGAAGAAAGCAATCGGATGTTCCTCATTGTTTTCGTTTACAAAACAGCTCCAATGACATAGTCACATGCATCACATTAAATAAAAAATCGTTTTGTAAAATCAGCATGATGCAAAACTGGTGCTGATGACAAGGCCTTTTTCAAATTTTCAAAAGCAATGATTGCTTCAGGTGACATTTCAAACTTTTTTGATTTTTTTAAGACTTCAGTTGGTGGGGCAGATATAACAGAAAAGTTTTTAATAAACCGACGATACCAGCTGGCGCACATAGGGGTATTTTGCCAATCTAGCCGGACATTAAGAAAAAATGGAAATTTAAGAAATGTAAAAATTTAAGTGCACAGCTCGACAGATAGCAAAACTCTGTATTGGATAGTGAATTTTTAAATATTTTGCTTGCAATTTGTCGTTTTGAGGCACTGTCAAAGTCAGGAAAGTTAAGTAAATTTGCCTGCAATTTATTAACTTTTGGCAATTAATTAACTTTTGATGGTTTTGAAAGGTTAACAATATATTTTTATGTTGCTTAACAAAAAAAGATTTTGCATTGATTTTTTTTCTCTGCGAAAGATTATATAAGCAGCTACTAATTTTATTTTTTTTTATTTTTTATTTTAAGTTTTATTAAAAAAAAAATCCCTAGAAATTAAAAAAGAGGTTTTTTGTTCACTTTTTATTAAAAAAAAATAAAATCAAAAACTTTTTGAAAGTGATGGAAGTCATAATCCTAAAAATCTTTTTCATCACAAAAAAACCTGAAATCTTTACTTTTAGACGAAAAAAGAGAATGTTGCGCGTTTTTGCGCCATTTTTTTTTTTTTTTTTGGCGAATTTTTGAAAATTTTACTTTTTTCTGTTTTTTCTCATCTTGTGTGTTTACATATGAGTAAGAAACTTTTTTGTGGGTCATAAAACGTTTTGATAATTAATTGTTTTTTAATGTTTTTTGTGTAAATTATTACAGTTAAACTGAAATTAATATGAAATTGGGTTTAACACTGACATTGCATGTATAAAAAGGAATGTGCGAGGCAGTAGTTTTTACCCGCCCCTAAACTGGTAATACCTGAGCGAGAACTTTCCTAATAACGCTAATTTATGCAAAAAAATAAATGTAGCTGCCTTCAAAAATTGTTAAAAAAATTATTTTGTAAAGAGAAACAAATCTGTGCTTTTAGTACTCATTTTGTTAGTGTGTATATATTGTGGTTATTGCACGAAATTATTTTCAGGACACTTTTGAAACTACGAGAGTAAAATGGAAAAAGTTTATAAAAGATTAGAGTTTTTACAAATAGTACATGAATGTAAAGATAAATCTGTAAAGGAGAAATTTCGATTTTTCGAAAGAAAATTGTGTGAACTTTAAATTAATTGTTACTTCTGTAAATAAATATAATAAAATATATAAATATATAAATTACTTTTTTTAAGATAAATTTAATACATTAGATTACAAAAAAAGCGACAAACAAGCTTTTTTGTGAAAATTAGCAAAATATATAAAAAAAATTTGTTGTGCAGGGCCGTTCCGGGGGTAGGGGCTTGGGGGCTTTTCTGCCCCTACCCATAAAAGCCTAAAAATTTTACTTTTATAGTATTTGTGCGTAAGTTTTCCATTATTTTTATTTAATACATTATTTTTGCAAATTTTACTTTATGCCGCCGCCCACGAAAGGGGAGAGGACGACACTGTCCAAGTGTTGATTTTTAAGCTTTTTCTTACGTTTAAAGTTGCATTTGCATATCAATAACTGAAACAAATTTTTAATTTTTCAGAGGTAGAATAAGTTTTACTAAGGGGAACTTTTTCCCCATTGGTTCGATTTTTATTATTTTTTAATCTTTAAATGCGTATGACTACAATACATGTTTCTGCCAAGTTCCATCATTCTAAGGGCACT
The DNA here is from genome assembly GCA_963583895.1 of Melanophora roralis. NCBI lineage: Eukaryota > Metazoa > Arthropoda > Insecta > Diptera > Rhinophoridae > Melanophora > Melanophora roralis. The sequence goes on along the minus strand of OY757189.1, from coordinate 57,826,316 downwards.
CAGTAATTTTTAAGAAGCTTTATTGTAAAAAATAAAAAGTAATGTCCGGCTAGAATGGCAAAATACCCCTATGTGCGGCGGTACCTAGAAAACTTTCTACCTCTCGTATAGATTTAAGCAGTGGTATCTCCCGAATCGCTTTGACTTTTTTGGGATCGGTTTTAAGCATTCCTCCCCCGACTATAAAACCAAGATATTTTAAACGTTAAAAAAAATTTTGATTTGGTTAAGCCAATGGTTAAAATTGCGTCTTTCAAACACATCGCTACTTCTTTAAGCAGTTGTATATGTTTATCGAAATCGTTGGAAATAATCAGCAGATCATCCAGGCATATAAAAACATTGTCTTTGAGATTTTGTGGGATGACTTTATCCATTAGGCGGCAGAGGCGCTGGGCTGCTTTCCATAAACCGAATGGCATCATACTAAATTGATACAGTGACTGTGATAGATGTGTAGGGTCTACTCTCTGGGTCCAACTCAATCTGCCAGAAAGCGTGTTTCAAATCGACGCTACTAATATAGTATGTCTCGTCGATGCTACTTAGTATGCCGTCAATGTTTTGCAATGGATAAGCATCCTTTACCGTTAATTTATTCAATTTTCTTGCATCCAGGCAAAATCGGTTTTTCCTGGTTTTCTTATGATAGTTGTTCGGTTGCTCCAGGGACTTTCGCTTGGTTCTATGACTTTCAACTCTAACATTTTATAAATTTCTTTGTATGTGATCTCCTGGACTGCGGGTGAAATAGGATAGTATATATCTTTAATCGGTTCGGCGCCGTCTATTAATTTTATTGTATGTTTTTTGACTGCAGTTTTAACTAATCCGTTAGTTTCAAAAGTATCAAAATTCTCTATGGCTTCTTTAAGTCGTTTTTCTTGCTCTTTTTTTAAATCATTGGGTTCTATTTTGCATTCCTCGTTCTCATCTGTTAAATCGCTAAGAACTTTTTCTAATTCTACCTCCTCTACATTTATAACATCTGGAGCTAATTTAAAAGTGCGCCAAAAATCTATGCCTAAATGTAAAGGCTGTTCCAGATCAGAACATAAATACAATAGAATTTTTTTTTTTTTTTTTTTTCATATATTTTATTATTGAATCTTCGCCTGTGGCGAACTAACAATAAGTGTTCAAATCTTAAAACTAGGTAGTTAATATAAGTCCAGCCAGTGCCAGACTAAAATTTAAGTTCTCATATTAATTATCAAGCTTCATATAAGCGCAATAGTATCCCTCCTTTTCAGGCGGGTGTGCCCACTATGTTGCAGGATGTTTCGGGCGAGCGGATTTGGGTGAGCTTCCAGCTTATTTAAATACTTGTCCACATAGTTCAGGATTTCGCATTTAACTAGTGGAACTTGTAGATCCTTGTGGATGTTGCTGTTTTTAACATACCAAGGAGCACCAGTTATCATTCTTAGGATTTTGTTTTGTCTGCGTTGAATTTTTTCTATGTTGGATGCGGAAGCAGTGCCCCATAATTGTATACCGTAGCACCAAATTGGTTTCAAAATCGATTTGTAGAGTAGAAGTTTACAATCAAGACGAAGCACAGAGTTTCTGCCGATTAGCCAATGAATTTGTGTAGCTTTAAGTTTCATTTGCGTCAACTTCGCATCTATATGAGGCTTCCATGTGAGGCGGCGGTCTAGGTGAATACCAAGATATTTTGTCTCGGTTCGTTGAGGCACCATATGGTTGTTAATGAAAATTGGAGAGCACGTTTCTTTGCGTAAAGTAAAAGTTACGTGGGTACATTTTTGTTCATTTATTTTTAATCCCCATAACTTTGCCCATTTTTCAACTTGGGTTACGTGTTGCTGCAATTGGTTTGAAGCCTCTTTAGGGTCTTTATGAATACTAAGAAAAGCAGTATCATCAGCAAATGTCGACGTGTGTGTAAAACTATTGGTTGGCATATCTGCTGTGTAAAGCAAGTACAGAACTGGACCTAGTATACTCCCTTGAGGTACACCAGCCCCTATTGTTTGAGAAGAACTTATTTGGTTTCCCTCTTTGATTTTAAACTGTCGACCGGTTATGTACTTTTCTAGTAGGTTGAAAATATTAGCTGGAAGGTTTAGCTTTAGTTTGCTTAACAGGCCTTCGTGCCATACTTTATCGAAAGCTTGAGAGACATCTATAAAAAGCGCGGAGCAGTACTTTTTTTCCTCGAAAGTTTTTCTTATAACCTGCACCAGTCTGTGAGTTTGTTCTATTGTGCTATGTTGACTTCTAAAGCCAAATTGGTGATCTGGAATGCAGTTGTTTTCATTCAGGATCGGAGTAAGCTTGTTTTTAAGCAGCTTTTCAAACAGTTTTGACAAAGTTGGTAACAAACTTATAGGCCTATAAGACTCCACCTTAGAAGGATCTTTACCAGGCTTAGGAATCATCTTAACTAAGGCAACTTTCCATATTGGTGGATAATGTTCAAGCCGTATTATGGCATTAAAAATAAAAAGAATTATTCTTTTTGCTGTAAAAGGTAGCTCAATGAGCATTTTGTTGCTTATTTTATCAACGCCAGGAGCTTTTTTATCATTAAGGTTAGAAATAGCTTCTACCACATCTGAATATCGGAAACGTATTTCTATAGGACGCCTAGAAACAACAGGCGGTAATTCCCTGACGTCAGTGCATGTATTAGGAGTGAACACGTTTCTTAAATGGCTTGCGAGCAGATCGCATTTTTCTTCATCATTTCTAGCCCAGGATCCTCTTAGATTGCGCAGTGGTGGTTTTGCGATTACGGGTCTTTTGAGACGACTGGCTGATCGCCATAGAGAATAATTTGTTTGAGGGGTTGCGTCTAGACCTTCCAAATACTTCTTAATTGATGCAATTCTGTGTACCTCCAGCAAGTTTTTTAAGCGATTTGTACACTCTTTTAGCTTCGTTTTAAGTTGGGGCGATCTATGCTGTTGCCATTCTCTTCGCGCTCTCCTTTTTTCAGATAAAAGCTCCTCAACATCCACAGAAAAAATTTTGTTGTATTTGACCTGACGGTATGTTGAAGAAGCATGTTCAACAGCTTCTTTAATGTTTTCATTTAGGATATTTAGGCAATCATCGATTTCTTGGGGAGTTTTTAGTGGTATGTGTTCCGAGCAGTGAGAGCTGATATATTTTTTATATTTTAACCAATTTACTCTTTTTGATAAGAAAAAATCACTAGTGTCTATTTGGTGAGGACTGCAAATAGTGATAATTGTGGGTGAGTGGTCAGAAGATAAATCCAAGGAGGCTACAGCCTCAATAAGGTCCGGGGATATACCTTTTGCCACGCCAAAATCTATTACGTCTGGAATTTTATTATTGTCCGTTGGCCAATAGGTTGGTTGTCCAGGTGAAATAACGAAAAGTCCTATTTCCGACACTGAGTCATACAAGACACGACCTCTGGGACTAATTAGGCGGGAGCCCCAGTATGTGTGCTTAGCGTTATAGTCTCCAGCAGCTATGAAGCGGGGACCTAATGATTTGTAGAAACTGTTGTACTGATCCTTCGTTATGGAGGATCTGGGTGGACAGTAAACTGATGAAATAACAAGGTTATGGAAAATTTCATCAATACAGACGTTCGTAGCTTGGATATAACATTCCGAGAGGCCACCCAACCATTGGTGTTTAATTCTTGATTTGATTAGAATAGCCGAGCCACCACATGATCTATCCCTAGGATCCTTTGAATCGTAAAAAGAATAACCACTAATTTTAAAAGTGCTTCTAGATGTCATGTGAGTCTCAGAAATACACATAACATCGATTTTTTGGTTCATCAAGAAATATTCGAGCTCGTTTTTGTGTTGGCGGATGCCGTTTGCGTTCCAGAAACAAACCCTGAGGCAGTTCATGGTCTTTTAAGCATAGCCTGCAGAAAAGCAGACTGCATTTTTTGCATTTCTTGCATCATGTTGGCCATTTGCGCCATAATCTGCGTAAATTGTGTGACCATATTGTCAATTACGGCTTCCAGGCGGCTAAAATTAGGCCCGGTTGGTTCGCTAGTTGGCACTTCTTGTTGTGTTGTAGGCTGGGTAGACTTACGTGAATTAGGCTGGTTAGACTTTAATGCGGCGGCGTAAGAAACTTGATTTGTAGCTGGTTGTGCCAATGGAGGCATATTTGTAGTTGGTATATTTAAAGGCTGGGGAGGGGCAGGAACTATTTTCGGCTTAGTTGATCGCTTAACTGAATTAAAAACAGGACAACCTCTATAGTTGGCAGTGTGGTTTCCCCCGCAGTTGCTGCACTTCTTTATCCTAGGATCATCTTTTGGCTTGTCGCACTTGGTCGTATCGTGCAGATCCCCACACACAACACAAACAGTAGGCAACTTACAATAAGTTTTAGTGTGGCCATATTCCTGGCAGTTTAAGCACTGTACGGGCCCAGATCGCTTATGTGGCACTTCCACAGTGACTCGTCGGTGCATAATATATTTTAAATCGTAGATGGGGTGAGTTTCACTTTTTTTCAATTTGATATCACCAGGCTCAAGCTCCACTCAGAATAATGGTTGGGGGTGTTTTTCCCTATTTCTCATATTCGATACCGTCCTAACCATAAACCCTTTGTTTAGCAAACTGGTCTTGATCTCTTCTGGGTCAACGTTAGAATCAATGCCTTTAATAACTACCTGAAGGCCTTTTGCGGTCTTGAGTTGGTAGGTATAGAAGTTTTTTCTGAGTTTTTCGAGCTCCGAAACCGTGGCGCGGTAGGCGTTTTCATGGTTCACTTGAATTTTTGTCTCAAATATATTACCGCGTTTAACGTTTGAAACATAAAAGTTATTTTCCCCAATCAAACCGACTAAAAACTTGACGAGATCGTTTGAGTTTTTTTCCCTCAAATAAATGGGAGGTGGCTTAAAGGACTTTTTTTCACTAACAGGGGCCTCATTATCCTCTTGCAAAATTGCAAAACGATTTTGCGATGAGGTTGACCTTTCATCGTCTTTTAAAATTTTTGCAGGTTGAGATGCTTCTGCCGATTTAGGGCTCCTTCCCCTTTTAAGAACTGTAACGTACCTGTCCATCCCTACCTGGATCTTAGGAGCACACGCAGAAATTGGGCCCGTAGCGCCTTTAGCAGATGTTGGTGCGACACCAGAACTTGATAAAGAAGACCGCGATGAAGATGGCACCTCGGTATTTTTTTTATAATTTTTAAACAGAGATTGGGCTAAATTTGTCCCTTGTTCAGTACATTTATTCAAATTAGGCACACTTGCACTTAAATTATTTGTATTTGTTTTCGGTTTTGCACTTAAATAGTTTCTATTATATTCAGGGTCTCTAATGTTTTCATTGCTAACGCTTGCTGAGCTTAACACAATGTAAGCATTTCGGCTATTAGGCCCACTGTCACAACGGTTACTGTTACTCATTAACCGTTTGGTTTTTTTGTTTTGTTTAGTTTGTTTTTATTTTCGATTCTCACTTATGTCTTGTAGGTATGTATATTAACAATTTTTTTTTTGTAACTTATTACAAATATCACCTATTACAAATATACACTCGCGTAGACACGTCCGTACACTACGAGATTAAGAGAGCAACTGAGTATTAACTTTTCAAAATCTTCTATGGTACTGACCAGGATACACTTATCAGGTAGCCTCAGATAAACAGCTGAGTAACGGTATTTCGTTATATTAATGTCAAATTTTGTTTATGTTTATGTATTTTCTTCCTTTTATACAAACAACAACTGTAGTATCGTAAGAAAAGCTCGAAAAGAAAAAGAAAAATTTTATGAGTTTTTGTTATTGGTCTCTGACATTTTTATGACGGTTTTAGTTGTTTTTGTAGAACCGCTCCTACCTGAGAAGTGTACCCTGGTACTGACCACTTGCTGTCTTGACATTTGAGAATAGGGGTATTATTTTCAAGTTTAGCTCTTCAACTACTTCTCTACAACTTTTACCTAAAATGTTGACAGACGCTCTGCTATCAAATAGACCTTTCATGACTTTGCCCTCTAAATATTTATCCGTGTATACTCTATTATCGTTTTGGTTACTAAATTTATAAAGAGATTCAATCATTAATTTTTATTGTCTCGTTTTTTTATATAATTCTCTTATCTTTATAATTCTTTTAGAGCGCGTTTTGGGACTAAGGTTTTCATTAAAAATTTGGGACCGAATATGGTCATAAAAATTTTTTCTTTCTTCCAGTGGCATGTAGTGTCTTATTTGTGCCAAATTGTTTGGTACGTTAACTTGATCTTTTAGCGTGTTTCCATTGTGGGGTTTTTCAATGAACGTAGGTCCCCACTGATTCCTGCATCCCTCATCCGGTTTTCTCGTTGGAAGTCTGGACATTTAGGATCTATATCATTTGGTTTGCCACACCGGTAGCATAACAGATTCCTTTCAGCAGCATTGCAGTCTCGAAAACCATGGCCAAGTACTTTACAATTCCAACACACAAGTTGTTGTTAGTTTTGTTGTTGTAATTTTAATGCGTCTATATCTTCTAAATTATTGTCAATTTCTTTTACAACATCCAGCCCGGTTTCGTTTATACTTCTGGTGGGACGTTGGATCGGCAGACTATTCCGTAAATCTCTCCTGCGAAAATTTCGTTCAGCTTCTATGCACTCTGTTCGCAATTGTTCAACGGATGACACTGAGATTGGATACACAGTTCTAGCTACACTTTCTCTTACGTTTCTCTTAAAAATTTTGATCATGTCGTACTCAGGTCAGTTGCTCTCTTAATCTCGTAGTGTACGGACGTGTCTACGCGAGTGTATATTTGTAATAGGTGATATTTGTAATAAGTTACAAAAAAAAAAATATTTGTTAATATACACACCTACAAGACATAAGTGAGAATCGAAAATAAAAACCAACTAAACAAAACAAAAAAACCAAACGGTTAATGAGTAACAGTAATCGTTGTGACAGTGGGCCTAATAGCCGAAATGCTTACATTATGTTAAGCTCAGCAAGCGTTAGCAATGAAAACATTAGAGACCCTGAATATAATAGAAACTATTTAACCCTAGAGTACGAATGATCGACGATTCGACGAGTACCGCTCACATTTTTCTAACTTACTTTTAAATGAGCATGTGTAACACTCTCAAATTTTGTGTGCTGTTACTAGGTGATATATATTTGCTGTAAGTAGTAATGTTTTTTAATACGCTTTGCTGGAACATTGCTTTTTTTTGTTTTGTACTCGTCGAATCGTCGAAGGTTAGTACTAACGTGTATAACGTGCCAACGTTGATAAGCAAAACAAGAGCACATATTTCAAATATTGTTACTCCATATAATAGCGACAATAATGACCAACTGATTAGAAATGACAAAAAAGAAAACAAACGAAGTATGTGTAGATCATGCCCTTACCAAAAACGCCGGATGACAAAATCAAAGTGTGATAAATGCGAAAAACCAATCTGCGGAGAGCACAAAGTTGAGCTTTGTGACTCTTGCTCAAAGTGATATTTAAAACTTTTTGTTTACTATTTTTTTTAAAGTATAGAATGTGTTTTTTGAGTTTTTACTCTTTTTTTGATTTTTTTAGTTTTGCTTACTATAATTTTTCGTTCCTTTTTTTATGATCTCCAAAATATGTGCAACATACAATGAAGTATAACAAATATTAAATAAATTGTTTTCTTATATGAATTAAACTAAACGAGTTCTTTATATAGACTTATAAGGAGCCAAAATGATTAATTACATTTATTGAGAAAGTGTATTTGGTTTTAAGCCATAGTTATAGGCAGTTAAATAATACATCGTCGAATCGACGATCATTCGTTACAACGTACAAAAAATATGGTTCGTACTCTAGGGTTAAGTGCAAAACCGAAAACAAATACAAATAATTTAAGTGCAAGTGTGCCTAATTTGAATAAATGTACTGAACAAGGGACAAATTTAGCCCAATCTCTGTTTAAAAATTATAAAAAAAATACCGAGGTGCCATCTTCATCGCGGTCTTCTTTATCAAGTTCTGGTGTCGCACCAACAGCTGCTAAAGGCGCTACGGGCCCAATTTCTGCGTGTGCTCCTAAGATCCAGGTAGGGATGGACAGGTACGTAACAGTTCTTAAAAGGGGAAGGAGCCCTAAATCGGCAGAAGTATCTCAACCTGCAAAAATTTTAAAAGACGATGAAAGACCAACCTCATCGCAAAATCGTTTTGCAATTTTGCAAGAGGATAATGAGGCCCATGTTAGTGAAAAAAAGTCCTTTAAGCCACCTCCCATTTATTTGAGGGAAAAAAACTCAAATGATCTCGTCAAGTTTTTAGTCGGTTTGATTGGGGAAAATAACTTTTATGTTTCAAACGTTAAACGCGGTAACATATTTGAGACAAAAATTCAAGTGAACCATGAAAACGCCTACCGCGCCACGGTTTCGGAGCTCGAAAAACTCAGAAAAAACTTCTATACCTACCAACTCAAGACCGCAAAAGGCCTTCAGGTAGTTATTAAAGGCATTGATTCTAACGTTGACCCAGAAGAGATCAAGACCAGTTTGTTAAACAAAGGGTTTATGGTTAGGACGGTATCGAATATGAGAAATAGGGAAAAACACCCCCAACCATTATTCCGAGTGGAGCTTGAGCCTGGTGATATCAAATTGAAAAAAAGTGAAACTCACCCCATCTACGATTTAAAATATATTATGCACCGACGAGTCACTGTGGAAGTGCCACATAAGCGATCTGGGCCCGTACAGTGCTTAAACTGCCAGGAATATGGCCACACTAAAACTTATTGTAAGTTGCCTACTGTTTGTGTTGTGTGTGGGGATCTGCACGATACGACCAAGTGCGACAAGCCAAAAGATGATCCTAGGATAAAGAAATGCAGCAACTGCGGGGGAAACCACACTGCCAACTATAGAGGTTGTCCTGTTTTTAACTTAGTTAAGCGATCAACTAAGCCGAACATAGTTCCTGCCCCTCCCCAGCCTTTAAATATACCAACTACAAATATGCCTCCATTGGCACAACCAGCTACAAATCAAGTTTCTTACGCCGCCGCATTAAAGTCTAACCAGCCTAATTCACGTAAGTCTACCCAGCCTACAACACAACAAGAAGTGCCAACTAGCGAACCAACCGGGCCTAATTTTAGCCGCCTGGAAGCCGTAATTGACAATATGGTCACACAATTTACGCAGATTATGGCGCAAATGGCCAACATGATGCAAGAAATGCAAAAAATGCAGTCTGCTTTTCTGCAGGCTATGCTTAAAAGACCATGAACTGCCTCAGGGTTTGTTTCTGGAACGCAAACGGCATCCGCCAACACAAAAACGAGCTCGAATATTTCTTGATGAACCAAAAAATCGATGTTATGTGTATTTCTGAGACTCATATGACATCTAGAAGCACTTTTAAAATTAGTGGTTATTCTTTTTACGATTCAAAGGATCCTAGGGATAGATCATGTGGTGGCTCGGCTATTCTAATCAAATCAAGAATTAAACACCAATGGTTGGGTGGCCTCTCGGAATGTTATATCCAAGCTACGAACGTCTGCATTGATGAATTTTTCCATAACCTTGTTATTTCATCAGTTTACTGTCCACCCAGATTCTCCATAACGAAGGATCAGTACAACAGTTTCTACAAATCATTAGGTCCCCGCTTCATAGCTGCTGGAGACTATAACGCTAAGCACACATACTGGGGCTCCCGCCTAATTAGTCCCAGAGGTCGTGTCTTGTATGACTCAGTGTCGGAAATAGGACTTTTCGTTATTTCAACTGGACAACCAACCTATTGGCCAACGGACAATAATAAAATTCCAGACGTAATAGATTTTGGCGTGGCAAAAGGTATATCACCGGACCTTATTGAGGCTGAAGCCTCCTTCGATTTATCTTCTGACCACTCACCCACAATTATCACTATTTGCAGTCCTCACCAAATAGCAACTAGTGATTTTTTCTTATCAAAAAGAGTAAATTGGTTAAAATATAAAAAATATATCAGCTCTCACTGCTCGGAACACATACCACTAAAAACTCCCCAAGAAATCGATGATTGCCTAAATATCCTAAATGAAAACATTAAAAAAGCCGTTGAACATGCTTCTTCAACATACCGTCAGGTCAAATACAACAAAATTTTTTCTGTCGATGTTGAGGAGCTTTTATCTGAAAAAAGGAGAGCGCGAAGAGAATGGCAACAGCATAGATCGCCCCAACTTAAAACGAAGCTAAAAGAGTGTACAAATCGCTTAAAAAACTTGCTGGAGGTACACAGAATTGCATCAATTAAGAAGTATTTGGAAGGTCTAGACGCAACCCCTCAAACAAATTATTCTCTATGGCGATCAGCCAGTCGTCTCAAAAGACCCGTAATCGCAAAACCACCACTGCGCAATCTAAGAGGATCCTGGGCTAGAAATGATGAAGAAAAATGCGATCTGCTCGCAAGCCATTTAAGAAACGTGTTCACTCCTAATACATGCACTGACGTGAGGGAATTACCGCCTGTTGTTTCTAGACGTCCTATAGAAATACGTTTCCGATATTCAGATGTGGTAGAAGCTATTTCTAACCTTAATGATAAAAAAGCTCCTGGCGTTGATAAAATAAGCAACAAAATGCTCATTGAGCTACCTTTTACAGCAAAAAGAATAATTCTTTTTATTTTTAATGCCATAATACGGCTTGAACATTTTCCACCAATATGGAAAGTTGCCTTAGTTAAGATGATTCCTAAACCTGGTAAAGATCCTTCTAAGGTGGAGTCTTATAGGCCTATAAGTTTGTTACCAACTTTGTCAAAACTGTTTGAAAAGCTGCTTAAAAACAAGCTTACTCCGATCCTGAATGAAAACAACTGCATTCCAGATCACCAATTTGGCTTTAGAAGTCAACATAGCACAATAGAACAAACTCACAGACTGGTGCAGGTTATAAGAGAAACTTTCGAGGAAAAAAAGTACTGCTCCGCGCTTTTTATAGATGTCTCTCAAGCTTTCGATAAAGTATGGCACGAAGGCCTGTTAAACAAACTAAAGCTAAACCTTCCAGCTAATATTTTCAACCTACTAGAAAAGTACATAACCGGTCGACAGTTTAAAATCAAAGAGGGAAACCAAATAAGTTCTTCTCAAACAATAGGGGCTGGTGTACCTCAAGGGAGTATACTAGGTCCAGTTCTGTACTTGCTTTACACAGCAGATATGCCAACCAATAGTTTTACACACACGTCGACATTTGCTGATGATACTGCTTTTCTTAGTATTCATAAAGACCCTAAAGAGGCTTCAAACCAATTGCAGCAACACGTAACCCAAGTTGAAAAATGGGCAAAGTTATGGGGAATAAAAATAAATGAACAAAAATGTACCCACGTAACTTTTACTTTACGCAAAGAAACGTGCTCTCCAATTCTTATTAACAACCATATGGTGCCTCAACGAACCGAGACAAAATATCTTGGTATTCACCTAGACCGCCGCCTCACATGGAAGCCTCATATAGATGCGAAGTTGACGCAAATGAAACTTAAAGCTACACAAATTCATTGGCTAATCGGCAGAAACTCTGTGCTTCGTCTTGATTGTAAACTTCTACTCTACAAATCGATTTTGAAACCAATTTGGTGCTACGGTATACAATTATGGGGCACTGCTTCCGCATCCAACATAGAAAAAATTCAACGCAGGCAAAACAAAATCCTAAGAATGATAACTGGTGCTCCTTGGTATGTTAAAAACAGCAACATCCACAAGGATCTACTAGTTCCACTAGTTAAATGCGAAATCCTGAACTATGTGGACAAGTATTTAAATAAGCTGGAAGCTCACCCAAATCCGCTCGCCCGAAACATCCTGCAACATAGTGGGCACACCCGCCTGAAAAAGAGGGATACTATTGCGCTTATATGAAGCTTGATAATTAATATGAGAACTTAAATTTTAGTCTGGCACTGGCTGGACTTATATTAACTACCTAGTTTTAAGATTTGAACACTTATTGTTAGTTCGCCACAGGCGAAGATTCAATAATAAATATATGAAACAAAAAAAAAAAAAAAAAAAAATGTCGTACTCAGGTATGGGCTGTACGAGTTTGAAGCGAAGTTTAGACATGGTGTGGAAAAATGCATCTAGGGATTCGTTCGGCTGTTGCTTCCTTTCAACTAAATCTCGCATGATCGCAAAGTTCAACGTGTTGGTGCGGTATTGATTACATAACTCGCATTTCAGCGTGGGTCACTTCATGACTCCATGTGTGCGGATAAGAATCCAATACCAATCTTTAGCTGGGCCTACTACTAAGAGGTGGAAATCTCTCGAAATTTCATCTCAAATTATGCTTGGAGGTGTTCTATTCTAAATATAAAATCTTCGACACTCATGTTAGTACTGTTTCCATTAAATACAATTCCCCATTTGTCTTTTCGAATGTTAATTTTTTCTAAATTTCTGCTAGAATTTTCAGGCGTTGGTGGAACTTGATTATAAAAAGAGAAGCCTATATAACCCCCTGGAACAATATTCGCTGGTAAGTAAACAGTTCCTGGTATATTATTGTTCTGTAAAATGTTGGACGGTTTTTTAAAATTATTTCTGACTACTTAGGAAATATTGGTTGTGTTTCAACAGATTCTTGACCTCTAGAGCCTGCTCGAGAAAGTTATCCCACTACTTTAGTCAATTCTATTAAGGCCCTTTTTATATCACTAGTTTCATCTGAGACTATTTTCTTGACGTGCTGCCCTAACTCGTTTTGAACTATAGTACCATCTACTATTCCTCTGGCCTCGGATTCTAATACTATACTTTGTATACTGACAAACGGAACTTGATCAGGATTCAGGATTTCGGCAACTATTACATTTGGCGTATGAACTGTTTGCATGTTTCTAGTATTTATCGTCTGGGACAAATCTTTAATGTTACTATCATTAGTTGCCATATTTGACCTATTATTACTGCCTTAACTTTAATTCTTTCGTAATTCAACGGACATATTCAGACTTGTTTGTTGGGTTATCGGTTTCCTATTTAATGTTTAAGATCTAGTGTCTCTATTCATTCCTCAGGAAAAATTATTATTATAGATACATATACATATGTACATATAAAGTTAGCTGAAGATGACGCGATTCTATTAACAATTTAAAAAGCCAGGACTGTTACAAAAAAAACGCTAAAAAACACAATCGATGTATAAATTAAACAATTAAAAATATGGAATTTATGAATCAAACAAAAAAAAACATGTTTAAATAAAATAAAAAATATAGTTTAAAAAAATGGTATATAAAAATATTTTTTTTTTTTCGCCTTTGGTGAACTGACAATAAGTTTTCAAATCTTAAAACTATTTAATTTTTATTAGACCAGCCAATGCCAGACTAAAATTCAAGTTCTTATAATAAAATTAATTAATTCAGTAGTTTCATCTAAGTGCAATAGTATCCCTTCTTTTCAGACGAGTGTGTCCACTATGTTTTGCAAAATGTTTCGAGCGAGCGGATTTGGATGTGTTTCCAGCTTGTTTAAATACTTGTCCACGTAATTAAAAATTTCGCGTTTAACTAGTGGAACTTGCAGATCTTTGTGGATGTTGCTGTTTTTAATGTACCAAGGAGCACCAGTAATCATTCTTAGGATTTTATTTTGACGGCGTTGAATTTTTTCAATGTTAGAGGCGGAAACAGTGCCCCATAATTGCACCAAATTGGTTTCAAAATTGAGTTGTAAAGTAAAACATTACAATCAAGACGTTTCTACCGATTAGCCAGTGGATTTGGGCCGTTATAAGTTTCATCTGTGTAAACTTCGCATCTAATGTAACTTCCATGTAAGGCGGCGATCCAGGTGAATGCCAAGATATTTCGTCTCAATTCGTTAAAGCACCGTATGGTTGTTAAGAAGAATTGGGGGGCACGTTTCCTTGCGTAACGGAAAAGTAACGTGGGTGCATTTTTGTTCATTTATTTTAATACCCCATATCTTTGCCAATTTTTCTACTTGGGATACGTGAATTTGAAGTTGTTTTGAGGCCTCTTTAGGGTCTTTATGAATACTGAGATGATACCATCAGCAAATGTCAACGTATGAGTAAGATTGCTTGTGGGCATATCTGCTGTGTAAAGCAAGTACAAAATTGGACCTAGTATACTCCCTTGAGGTACTTCAGCCCCTATTGGTTGAGAAGAACTTATTTGATCTCCATCTTTAATCATCAATTGCTCTCTTAATCTCATAGTGTCTACGCGAGTGTATTATTTGTAATAAGTAACAAAAAAAAATTGTTAATAGACATACATACAAGACATAAGTGAGAATCGAAAAATAAAAACAAACTTAACAAAAAAAACCAAACGGTTAATAAGTAACAGTAATCGTCGTGACAGTGGGCCTAATAGCCGAAATGCTTACATTGTGTTAAGCTCAACAAGCCTTAGCAAAGAAAACATTAGAGACCCTGAGTATATTAGAAACTATTTAAGTGAAAAACCGAAAAAAAACAAATAATTTAAGTGCAAGTGTTCCTAATTTGATTAAATGTACTGAACAAGGGACAAATTTAGCCCAAACTCTATTTAAAAATTATAAAAAAAATACCGAGGTGCCATTCTCATCGCGGTCTTCTTTATCAAGTTCTGGTGTTGCACCTACAGCTGATAAAGGCGCTCCAGGCGCAATTTCTGCGTGTGCTTCTAAGATCCAGGTAGGGATGGACAGGTACGTAACAGTTCTTAAAAGGGGGTCAAGTCCGAAATCGGCAGAAACATCTCAACCTGCAAAAATGTTGAAAGACGATGGAAGGCCAACTTCATCGCAAAATCGTTTTGCCATTCTGCAAGACGATAATGACGCCCCCGTTACTGAAAAAAAGTCCTTTAAGCCACCTCTAATTTATTTGAGGGAAAAGAATTCAAATGATCTTGTAAAGTTTTTAGTCGGTTTGATTGGGGAAAACAACTTTTACGTTACTAACATTAAACGTGGTAACATATACGAGACAGAAATTCAGGTGAATGACCAATTTGTTCATGAAGGGCTTTAGAGTCAAAAATGTATCAAACATAAGGAACAGGGAAAAATACCCTCAACCATTATTCCGAGTGGAGCTTGAGCCTGGTGATATTAAATTGAAAAGAAGCTTAACTCACCCCATATATGATTTAAGATATATTATGCACCGTAGAGTTATAGTGGAGGTGCCACATAATCCGCCTAGAAGCCGTAATCGACAATATGGTTAAGCAATTTACGCAGATCATGGCACAAATGGCTGGCATGATGCAAAAAATGCAGTCTGCTCCTTTGCAGGCCATGCTTAAAAGGCCATGAACTGCCTGAGGGTTTGTTTCTGGAACGCAAACGGCATCCGCCAAAACAAAAACGAACTCGAATATTTTTTAATAAATCAAAAAATTGATGTCATGTTGATTTCTGAGACGCATATGAAATCTAGAAGTAATTTCAAAATTAGAGCCTATTCTTTTTACGATTCAAAGGATTCCAGGGATAGATCATGTGGAGGCTCGGCTATACTAATCAAATCAAGAATTAAACTCCAATGGTTAGGTGGCATCTCCGAATGCTATATCCAAGCAACAAACGTCTGCATTAAAGAATTTTTCCCTAACCTAGTTATTTTGTCGATTTATTTTCCACCCAGATTTTCCATAACGAAGGATCAGTACAACAGTTTTTACAAATCTTTAGGTCCCCGCTTAATTGCTGCTGGAGATTATAATGCTAAGCACACCTATTGGGGCTTCCGCTTAATTAGTCCCAGAGGTCGTATCTTGTTTGATTCCGTATCTGAAATGGGTCTTTGTGTTATTTCTACTGGACAGCCAACCTATTGGCCAACCGACCACAATAAAATTTCAGACGTAATAGATTTTTGCGTAGCAAAAGGTATATCGCCGGAGCTTATTGAGGCGCAAGCCTCTTTGGATTGCAGTCCTCAGTAAATTGTTGAAATATAAAAAATATATCAGCACTCACTGCTCGGAAAACATACCACTAAAAACTCCCCAAGAAATCGATGATTTCCTGAGTATCCTAAATCAAAAAACTTTAAAGAATCCGTTAAATATGCTTCTTCGACATACCGTCAAGTCAAATACAACAAATTTTTTTCTGTCGATGTTGAAGAGCTTTTATCTGAAAAAATTAGAGCGCGAAGAGAACGGCAACAGCATAGATCGCCTCAACTTAAAACTAAGCTAAAATAGTGCACAAATCGATTAAAAACCCTGCTGGAGGTACACAGAATTGCATCAGTTAAGGATTATTTAGAAGGTCTTAACACGGCTCCTCAAACAAATTTTCTATGGCGATCAGCCAGGCGTCTTAATAGACCCGTAATCACAAAACCACCACTGCGTAATCTAAGAGGATCCTGGGCTACAATTGACGAAGAAAAATGAAAGCCATTTAAGAAACGTATTCACTCCCAACACATGCACTGACGTGAGGAATTACTGCTTGTTGTTGCTAGACGTCCTATAAGAAATACGTTAACGATATTTAGATGTGGTAGAAGCTGTCGTTAACCTAAATCAGCTAAAAGAATTATACTTTTTATTTTTAATGTCATAATACGGCTCGAACATTTTCCACCCATATGAAAAGTTTTTTTTTTCTTCTCATATATATATTTATTTTATTATTGAATCTTCGCTTAGGCTAACTAACAACAAGTTATTCAAATCTTAAAACTAAGTAATTAATACTAGTCCAGTCAGTACCAGACTAAAATTTTAAGTTCTCACAATAAGGATAACGAATTTTAAAAGTTTCATCTAATAGCAATAGTATCCCTTCTTTTTAGTCGAGTGTGCCCACTATGTTGCAGGATGCTTCGAGCGAGCGGATTTGGATGTGTTTCCAGCTTGCTTAAATACTTGCCCACATAGTTTAGGATTTCGCTTTTTACAAGTGGAACTTCTAAATCCTTGTGGATGTTGCTGTTTTTAATATACCAAGGAGCGCCAGTTATCATTCTCAGAATTTTGTTTTAACGACGTTGTATTTTTTCTATGTTAGAGGAGGAAGCAGTGCCCCATAATTGTATACCGTAGCACCAAATTAGTTTTAAAATCGAGTTGTTGTAGAGTAGAAGTTTACAATCCAGACGTAGCACAGAGTTTCTTCCCATTAGCCAGTGGATTTGAGCAGCCTTAAGTTTCATTTGACTCAGCTTCGCATCTATATGAGGCTTCCATATAAGGCGGCGATCTAGGTGAATACCAAGATATTTTGTCTCAGATCGTTGAGGCACATTATGGTTGTTGATAGTGATTGGAGGGCACGTTTCTTTGCGTAAAGTAAAAGTTACGTGAGTGCATGTTTGTTCATTTATCTTTATTCCCCATAACTTGACCCATTTCTCAACTTGGGTTACGTGTTGCTGCAGTTGGTTCGAAGCCTCTTTAGGGTCTCTATGAATACTGAGAAAAGCGGTATCGTCAGCAAATGTAGACGTGTGCGTAAAACTGTTTGTTGGCATATCTGCCGTGTAAAGCAAGTACAAAATTGGACCTAGTATACTCCCTTGAGGTACACCAGCCCCTATTGGTTGAGAAGAACTTATTAAGCTTCCCTCTTTTATCATAATTGTCGACCGGTTATGTATTTTGCTAAAAGGTTGAAAATATTAGCTGGAAGGTTGAGCTTTTTTTTGTTTAAAAGGCCTTCATGCCATACTTTGTCGAAAGCTTGTGAGACATCGAAAAAAAGCCCGGAGCAGTACTTCTTTTCCTCAAAGGCTTTTCTTAAAACCTGTACCAACCTGTGAGTTTGTTCGATGGTGCTATGTTGACTTCTAAAGCCGAATTGGTGATTTGGAATGCAGTTGTTGTCATTCAGGATCGGATTTAGCTTATTTTTTAACAGTTTTTCGAACAATTTTGACATTGTGGGTAACAAACTTATGAGCCTATAAGATTCTACCTTCGAGGGATCTTTGCCAGGCTTAAGAATCATCTTTACAAAGGACACTTTCCATATAGGCGGAAAATGTTCAAGCCGAATTATCGCGTTAAAAATAAAAAAAAAATAATTCTTTTAGCAGTAAGAGGCAGCTCTATGAGCATTTTGTTGCTTATTTTATCAACGCCAGTAGCTTTTTTACCATTTAGGTTAGCGATAGCCTCTACAACATCTGCAAATCGGAAACGTATTTCTAAAGGACGTCTAGCAACAACAGGCGGTAATTCCCTCACGTCAGTGCATGTATTAGGAGTGAATACGTTTTTGAAGTGATTTGCAAACAGATCGCATTTTTCTTCGTCATTTCTAGCCCAGGATCCTCTCAGATTGCGCAGTGGTGGTTTTGCGATGACAGGTCTTTTAAGACGTCTGGCTGATCGCCATAAGGAATAATTTGTCTGAGGAGTCGCGTTTAGACCTTCCAGGTACTCTTTCAGTGATGCCATTCTGTGAGCCTCCAACAAGCTTTTTAGTTGGGTTGTACATTCTTTCAGCCTAGTTTTAAGTTTGGGCGATCTATGTTTTTGCCATTCCCTGCGGGCTCTTCTTTTTTCAGATACAAGCTTTTCCACATCGTCAGAGAAAATTTTGTTGTAACTAGCCTGGCGGTAGGTAAAAGACGCATGTTCAACGGCTTTTTTAATGTTTTCATTTAGGACGCTCAGACAATCATCTATGTCTCCGAGAGTTTTCAGCGGTTGGTTCTCCGCGCAGTGGGTACTAATATATTTTTTATATTTCAACCAATTTATTCTTTTAGATAAGAAAAACTCACTAGTTGCTATTTGGTAAGGACTGCAAATAGTAATTATTGTGGGTGAGTGGTCAGAAGATAAATCCAAGGAGGTTTGAGCCTCAATGAGCTCCGAGGATATACCTTTTGCTACGCCAAAATCAATTACGTCTGGAATTTTATTGTGGTCTGCAGTGTGACCAGATTTTCAAGTAAAGTTCAAGCTAAATCACGTTTAAAAAAAAGCTAAAAAGTGCTAAAAACAAAAACTTAAAACCAAAAAATAAAGCTACATTTTTTAAAAAATTTCTTTGTTATTTAGACATTTCTCATAATAGGAACGAAACGTTTTTGTGCTAAAAATATTTAAAAAGAAAATTTGTTTTTAAAATTTTGGTTTTATTTACGAAAATTTGGTAGACCCATACCTTCAGTAAGAAGAAAAATATTATGTGTTCATATACTACTTTTCTACACAGTTCGTTAAAAATCGAAAATTTTCATTCAAGTTACATAAGAACATACATATATATATCATGAAAAATGCCTTTATTCATGTAAATTTTGTTCAAGAAAAGAAAAAAAGATAATCTTTAATGTAAAAAAGTTGCACTGTAAGAAAGCATTTTTAAAAATATTTTTATTTGTACATGTGTGTCTAAATATGTATTTAAAACCAATGACTGTAAAAATGAAAAAAATAAAAAATATTATTATTTTTTTAACCCTATCCATAGAAATAATAATTATCGTTATTAACCGTTTTATTTAAATTAAAAAATGACTGTCCTGCTAAAAAAAACCTAAATTTATAAAGAACATGATTTTCAACAAATATAGTTTTATACCATCAAAATGATGAGCTTTGCTTGACCCTACGATGTTTCATTGTGCCTGCTTTTTTCTTGAAAAATTATTTCGGTCCTGTTTGATTTGAAAAAATAAACTTTAAAATTCTTATTGAATAAAAATATTAATATAAAAATTTGTTTCAACGAAAGACATAAGTGTTTTACATTTTTGAGCAATACATGAAAACATTTTTTAATTTAACCAAAAGACGGAACAAATGTTTGTGTCGCATTTGGATTTTTTCTTTAAAACTGCCGCATTTAAAAGTATTTGTTTTGGAAAACAAATTCTTACGTCTTTTTTTTTTTTGTAATACCATACCTTCCTTATTTCTTTGTTTTATTGAAGTTTTGAGTTGTTTCACGTTTTTTAAATGTCGCTAGAAGTAAATTATTAAACAAAACAATGGTTCAGAAACTGTAATGTTGTAAATTCAAAGAAAATTCGGAGCTTGATACCTTTCAATATAATTGAGATATATACCAAAAAATATAATACGACAAATTTTTAACCTTTTATCTAGCTTCAAAAACTACTAAAAAAGCTGAATCCAATTTCGAAAAAAGCTAAAAAAAAAGCTAAAGGCTAAATGTAAATATTTCAGGCTAAATGAACAAAAATAAAGCTAAATTTAGCTCCAAAAAAGCTAATATGGCCACACTGGTGGTCTGTTGGCCAGTAGGTTGGTTGTCCAGTTGAAATAACATAAAGTTCCATTTTAGACATGGCATCATACAAGACACGACCTCTGGGACTAATTAATCGGGAGCCCCAGTACGTGTGCTTGGCGTTATAGTCTTCAGTAGCTATGAAGCGGGGACCTAAAGATTTGTAAAAACTGTTGTACTGATCCTTCGTTATGGAGAATCTCGGTGGACAATAAACTGACGAAATATGTAGGTTATTGAAAAATTCATCAATGCAGACGTTTGTTGCTTGCATATAACATTCAGATAGACCACCCAACCATTGGTGCTTAGTTCTAGATTTGATTAATATAGCAGAGCCACCACAGGATCTATCCCTGGGATCTTTTGAATCATAAAAATTGTATCCACTAATTCTAAAAGTGCTTTCAGATGTCACATGAGTCTCGGAAATCAACATGATGTCAATTTTATGGTGTAATAAAAAATATTCGAGCTCGTTTTTGTGTTGGCAGATGCCGTTTGCGTTCCAGAAACAAACCCTGAGGCAGTTCTTGGTCTTTTAAGCATTGCCTGCAGACTGCATTTTCTGCATCTCCTGCATCATGTCAGCCATTTTCGCCATTATCTGCGTAAATTGTTTGACCATATTGTCAATTATGGCTTCCAGGCGGCTAAAATTGGGACCAGTTGGTTCACTTGTTGTTGTTTGGTTGGTTGGTTGGGCCTTTGTGCATTGGACTGGTTTGACTTTAGTGCGTTAGCGTAAGAAATTTGACTTGTAGTTGGCTGTGCTAACTGGGGAATGTTTGTTGTTGGTATATTTAATGGCTGGGGAGGGGCAGAAACCACCTTTGGCTTAGATGAGCACCTAACTAAATCAAAGACAGGACAACCTCTGTAGTTGGCAGTGTAGTTTTCACCGCAATTGTTGCAATTTTGCACCCTAGGGTCATCTTTTGGTTTGTCGCACTTGGTTGTAACATGCAGACCCCCAAATACAACACAAACATAAGGCAACTTACAGTAAGTTTTTGTGTGGCCATATTCCTGACAATTTAAGCACTGCACAGGTTCAGATCGCTTGTGCGGAACTTCCACTGTAACTCTACGGTGCATAATATATCTTAAATCATAAATAGGGTGAGTTTCGTTTTTCTTTTATTTGGCATCAGCAGGCTCAAGTTCAACTCGAAACAATGGTTGAGGGTATTTTTCCCTGTTTTTAATATTTGTCACAGTCCTTACCTTAAAACCTTCGCTGCACAAACTAGTCTTTATCTCCTCCGGGTCAACATTTGAGTCAATTCCTTTTATGACTATCTGGAGGCCTTTTGCGTTTTTTAGCTGGTAAGTGTAAAAGTTCTTTTTTAATTTCTCAAATTCCGACACCATGGCGCGGTAAGCTTTGTCGTGATTCACTTGAATTTTGGTCTCATATATGCTACCACGTTTTATGTTGGACACATAAAAGTTCTTTTCGCCTATTAATGCAACTAAAAATTTAATTAGGTCGTTCGAGTTTTTTTCTCTTAAATAAATTGGAGGAGGCTAAAATTTTTTTTCCGTATCGGGGTCATCATTATCATCTGTTTGCATAATGGCAAAGCGATTTTGCGATGTGGTTGGCCTTTCATCGTCTTTAAAAATTTGGGCAAGTTGACTTACTTCTGGCGACTTCAGGCTTCTTCACCTTTTAAGAACTGTAACGTATCGGTCCATTCCTACCTGGATCTTAGAAGCACACGGTGTAATTGGCCTTAATGTCTCTTTAGCAGCTTTTTGTAAAAATCCAGAACTTAGTAAAAGTGAGCGCGATGACAAAGGTCCCTCGGTATTTTTTTATAATTTTCAAAAAGAAGTTGGGCTAAGTTTTTGCCTTGTTCAATACTTTTATTTAGATTGGGTGCACTTGAACTTCAATTTTTTGTAACTATTTTTGGTTTTGCATTTAGATAGTTTTTGTTATACTCAGGGTCTCTAATATTTTCATTGCTCACACTAGTGGAGCTTAACACTATCAGGCCCACTGTCACTACGGTTACTGCTACTCATTTATCGTTCGATTTTTTATTAAGTTTGTTGTTATTTTCTTTTCTCACTATTATGTGTATATATGTATGTATATTAATAAATTTGTTTGCCACTTATTACTAATATAACCTAATACCAATATTACACTCGCGTAGACACGTCCGTACACTACCAGATTAAGAATGCAATGAAACAATTAGTACTTGACAATAAATTAATTAAAGGGATTGTTGAAATCAGCGGCGGCTAGACGGTTTTCTTTGATTCTCTTTCTAAATCAATTTTAAAACAAAGGAAAGCGGTAATGAACGGTTTAGTTTTTGCTCCTTAATTATATACTTCTATAATTCTTGGAGGCCAGATAGTACGGTTTATCGGCACAACGGACCTCAAGCTTTGAGCTTGAGCGGCTGACGAATCACCGCCATCTGCTTCACAAACTTACCTTTAAACTGAAACTACAGAAAAAAACACAATATCGAATAATGGTGAACATTAAGATTAAACTTGGTTCATATACTAAAAATCATCCATTAATTTGTGTGAACTGTTCGTTATATTTTTCCATCATCTAAAGGTAATACAAAAATGTTCGCACTACGGACCGCTCATTGCCAAAAACGGCTTTGACTTATTTTACACTAACTTTGGATTCTTTCAAAGGCTTACGGTGGGCTATTTGCGAAAATAAATCTTCTATTGCCTAGTGTTTAGATGTCCTACACTAAGATCTTTTTAATTTCTGCTTGTGCGCCATTTCTGTTACGTGACCTGTAAGAGGCTCTGCTGGGCACCGACCCGTCTCGCTCCGCGGTTACTTCAATGGGCGTAGTTCTTAACCCTTCAGTAGACCAAGGTACGTCAGCAGATAATTTTCTCACAAAACTATACAACAAACATTTTAATACTCACAACGCCTGGAATACTAATTGATAGGGAGGTAGATGTTGACCTCCAATCGCCCATTCCCAACCATACCTGTAATCACTCCATAAAAATAATTCCCTTACAGGCCCTAAGACCCGTCCTTCCTCACTTTTTCTGTTTAAACAACCCCTTTACAAATAATTTTACTCACACATATCCATTTTATACAATACAAATTTACAAATTTTATTCAAGACATAATTATTTATGTTAACACTAAACGTTTTAAATCTAAAAAAACTTATCTTTTATAATACATAGTTGCAAAACATAAAAAAACACTTAATTTAAAATGCACAAAAAAGTTACTTAATTTGTCTTAACAAAAAAAATCGATGCTAGCTTCTTCTTCTTTTACTAAATTTTTTTTTTTATATTTCACTACAAAAACCTAAACATGTAGAAAACTTATATCTCTTTAGAGCTCAAACTAATTTTTTAGCTTCATTTCAGCTACACACTTTTATTATTTATTTTTTTGCTTACAGACCTAAAGGAGCTCCCTGAGGATGTATCTGGGCTGGTACTATCACCATAACTCAAAATTTACTCCCGCCTAGTTTGTGCTCTATACTTTTTTATTTTTCAAAAACTTATTCTTTTATACCACTAGCATTAAATCTTTACTTTTTTTCAGGACCGAGAAACAACAAAAACTTAAATCTACAATATTGATGCGCAGCCCATACCACAATTGTGGAAAATAAAAATACACGTATTCTTATGATCTTTTAATTTAGTCGTCTATGAGAAGGCGACTAATAAACATGTGAGCGGGTGTACGCGCTGTTTTGTTGTTTTTTATTTTGCACACTGGACCAAAGAATGTTAAAATTTTAGATTAACTATTTTCAATATATTTTTCTTGAGCCAAATATTTTATACCATTAATAAATAAAAACATTTGTTTTTATTTCTGCTAAAAAGGAAAAAATATGTTTTTTTTCTTAAAAAACTGTAAATTTTACAAAATATTTAAATAAATTAATTGTACAACTTTTAATCATTAATTTTTCTACTTAGTTCGTCTTATCTTTAAATTAAAAATATTTTTTTTAACAACAAATATCATGCCATTAAAAATTTACAATATTCCTTTTGCCTTTTCATTAAAATTACCTATTGTGCAGTAAATTCAATTTTTCTCACCAATACAAACACATTTTTATTTTTGCGCATCACTGACAGTGTGGCCATATTAGCTTTTTTCGAGCTAAATTTAGCTTTGTTTTTCTTTATTTAGTCCGAAATATTTACATTTAGCTTTAAGGTTTTTTTTTAGCTTTTTTCGAAATTGAATTTAGCATTTTTCAGTAGTTTTTGGAGCTAGATAGAAGGATACAAATTTTTCCTATTATATTTTTCAGTATATATCTTAATTATACTGAAAGGTTTTAGGTTCTAAATTTTCTTCGAATTTTCAACATCACAGTCTCCGAACCATTGTTTTGTTTAATAATTTATTTCTAGCGACATTTAAAGAACTTAAATCAGCACAAAAATTCAATAAAACAAAGATATAAGGAAGGTATGATTTTACAAAAAAAACGTAAGAATTTGTTTTCCCAAAACAAATGCTTTTAAATGCGGCAATTTAAAAGAAAAAAAATAATTACAAATGCGACACAAATAGTTTTTGCCATTTTTTGGTTAAATTTTAAAATCTTTAATTATATTACAAATTTTTTTTTTTTTTTTTTTTTCTTTAATTATATTTCTTAAAAATGTATAAACACTTATGTCCTATTTTCTATTTCTATATTAATGTTTTTATTAAATAAGAATTTTAAAGTGTATTTTTGTCAAAAAATCAAACCAAACAGGACCGAAATAATTTTCTAAGAAAAAAGCGGCACAATGAAACATCGTAGGCTCAAGTATAGCTCATCATTTTGATGGTATTAAACTATATTTGTTGAAAGTCAAGTCCTTGTAAATTTTGTTTTTTTAGCAGGACGACAATTTTTTTAACCTTAATAAAAACGGTTAATAACGATAATTATTATTTTTATAGATAGGTTAAAAAAATTACAATATTTCTTATAAGTCAAAATACTTTTAAAAATGTTTCTTACAATGTAACTTTTTACATTAAAGATTGTCTTTTTTTTGTTTTCTTGAACAAAATTTACATGAAAACATTTTTCATGATACATATACATATGTATGTCACTTGAGTAAAATTTTTCGATTTTAATCTGTGTAGAAAAGTAGTCTCTTTATACTCTTTTTGTCAACAAAAAAAAATTTTATTGAAGAAATATAAAAAAATTGCATCGTGTAAATGTAATCTTATAGTTTCGAGTTTTTGTTGTTTTTATGTGTTTGTATTTATAAAAAAAGTTGGTTAATTAAATGACTTAATTTTTGCGTGCTTTTGTAAAAAAATTGGGAGTGAGTATTATTTATATATACACAAAAACAAATTTTCGTTTTTTGTTTATTTCATATATATTTCACTTACAAATTCGTCTTTTTTACCAAAACAGGCAGCAAATTAATACCTGCTTCTAAAAACTTTTTTAAAAAGTTCTTGTATATGCATATGTACTTATATTAATACATATTATTTTTCTTCTTACTTAAGGTGTGGGTCTACTAAGTTATTTTAAATAAAATAAAAATTACATTTTTCAAAATATTATTTAGGATTTAATCCCAATTTTCTTGTTTATTTGTAGGGTTTGTTGTTGGTTAAGTTTGTCTATATGCATTTCGTTGTTTCTTACATTAACTCATCAGTAGACTTCAACCCAAATTCTTAAAAAACTCATGAATATTTCGTGTCTTTATATAATAACCTCATTAAACAAAATGAGAATTACTATAAGCAACCAAAACGTTCAAGTTTTTTTAAGAATCCAACAAACCAATATTCGCTATTCGCTTGTTTTGATTTTCTTTTTCCCCTTACATTTGAATAACCATTGGTTATTACTAAATGTATTAAGGGGCTACCGAAAACAAAACCTTGTTGTTAAACAACATTTTTCAAATATTATTTAGGATTTAATCCCAATTTTCTTGTTTATTTGTAGGGTTTGTTGTTGGTTAAGTTTGTCTATATGAATTTCGTTGGTTCTTACATTAACTCATCAGTAGACTTCAACCCAAAAAAAAGATAAAACAAGCGAATAGCGAATATTGGTTTGTTGGATTCTTAAAAAAACTTGAACGTTTTGGTTGCTTATAGTAATTCTCATTTTGTTTAATGAGGTTATTATATAAAGACACAAAATATTCATGAGTTTTTTTAAGAATTTGGGTTGAAGTCTACTGATGAGTTAATGTAAGAACCAACGAAATGCATATAGACAAACTTAACCAACAACAAACCCTACAAAGTGTTGCCAAAGAGACTTTTAATGGAAAAAAGCATAGTGTATATGAAAAATAAACTTCGTCATAACTTACAAAATAAAAACAGAAGGAAAACACTGATACCGTATACTTTTCTCTGTTACATGTAAGTTAAATAGGTGATGTTTACAACCAAATACACTACTACCGTTCAAAGAGTACTGATGATGAAATTGCGTAGCTGCTTTCGAAAATGCATTCTACTCGGCTAGTAGCGGTAGAAAAATCAGCTTTTTTCAAATTGAAAGTTTCTTTCAACATTAACGGAAAATAATAATTTCTTCTAATAAAAAGAAATTATATGAACTAAAGCCAAACTAAAAATCAAAAATTTGTATTAAAACAATTAGTTCAACAATAAATAAAAATTAAAATAAAAATTTTTAAAACAAATAAATTTTCTTTTTAAATATTTTTAGCACACAATCGTTTCTTCAATATTATGAAAAATGTCTAAATAACGAAGAAAGTTTTAAAAACGCATTAAAAACTTTAGCTTTATTTTTTCGCTTTATGTTTTTGTTTTTAGCTCTTTTTAGTTGTTTTTTAAACGTGATTTAGCTTTAACTTTACTTGATAATATGGTCACACTGATCACTGATCTAAACACTCACATATACACACAAATACACACAAATACACTCTCTTAAAGCTATTTTTATACCCTTCACATAGTGATAGGGTATATATCACTTTGTCATTCCGTTTGTAATTTCTTTATTATTCATTTGCGACCCCATAAAGTATATATATTCTGGATCCTTATAGATAGGGAAGTTGAAATAGCCATGTCCGTCTGTCCGTCTGTCTGTCTGTCTGTCCGTCTGTTGAAATCAAGTTTCCGGAGTCAGATAAAAAGATACAGATCAGTAAATGGTGTCAAACGATTGCAAATATCCCGCTAACAATCGCTATTTAAAATCAGCAAAATCGGTTCACTATTGACCGAGATATAAGCGAAAACCCAGAGTAACCCATTTTTTTTAGGACAAAATCCGTGCATATATCCCTATATATCTCAGTAAGTATAATCACTTTTGCCACAAAACTTGGCACGGATACTCCTAAAAAAAGGACCTAAATAATGGAAAAAGTTTTTTCCGATAGGACCAGGGGAAGGGGTATTTTTCCTACAATTGCACAAATTTGGTCAAATATTTTATGCGCAATATCTCGTAAACTATAACAGCTATCGACTTAAAATGTTTTACAAAAATTAATTGTACCCTAAGGGCTACACTTTAAAAAAAAATTTTTTTGAGTGGGGGCAAAAAAAGGGGTAGCTCCCATACAAATTGACAATTATTATAAAATATTCGATACGCTATATCTCGGAAACTATAAAAGATATCGAAATGAAATGTTCTGCAAAAAGTAATTGGGCAATAAGGGCTACGCCTTAAAGAAAAATTTTTTTGAGTGGGGGCAAAAAAAGGGGTAGCTCCCATACAAATTAACGATTTTTATGAAATACCGATACGCTATATCTCGGAAAGTATAAAAGATATCGAAATGAAATGTTCTACAAAAAGTAATTGGGCAGGAATGCCTACGCTCTAGAGAAAAAATTTTTTGAGTGGGGGCAAAAAAAGGGGTAGCTCCCATACAAATTAACGATTTTTATGAAATACCGATACGCTATATCTCGGAAAGTATAAAAGATATCGAAATGAAATGTTCTACAAAAAGGATTTGGACAGGAATGCCTACACTCTAAAGAAAAAATTTTTTGAGTGGGGGCAAAGAAAGGGGTAGCTCCCATACAAATCGACAATTATTATAAAATATTCGATACGCTATATCTCGAAAACTATAAAAGATATTGAAATGAAATGTTCTACATAAAGTAATTGGGCAGGAATGCCTACGCTCTAAAGAAAAAATTTTTTGAGTGGGGGCAAAAAAAGGGGTAGCTCCCATACAAATTAACGATTTTTATGAAATACCGATACGCTATATCTCGGAAAGTATAAAAGATATCGAAATGAAATGTTCTACAAAAAGTAATTGGGCAGGAATGCCTACGCTCTAGAGAAAAAATTTTTTGAGTGGGGGCAAAAAAAGGGGTAGCTCCCATACAAATTAACGATTTTTATGAAATACCGATACGCTATATCTCGGAAAGTATAAAAGATATCGAAATGAAATGTTCTACAAAAAGGATTTGGACAGGAATGCCTACACTCTAAAGAAAAAATTTTTTGAGTGGGGGCAAAGAAAGGGGTAGCTCCCATACAAATCGACAATTATTATAAAATATTCGATACGCTATATCTCGAAAACTATAAAAGATATTGAAATGAAATGTTCTACATAAAGTAATTGGGCAGGAATGCCTACGCTCTAAAGAAAAAATTTTTTGAGTGGGGGCAAAAAAAGGGGTAGCTCCCATACAAATTAACGATTTTTATGAAATACCGATACGCTATATCTCGGAAAGTATAAAAGATATCGAAATTAAATGTTCTACAAAAAGTAATTGGGCAGGAATGCCCACGCTCTAAAGAAAAAATTTTTTGAGTGTATATTTTTCTATGGACTTTAAAACTTGCACAAGGTTTTTTATTATATTATTTGCAGTACAAAATTACTCGGCTGGGTATATTTAAAGACCAATGTGAAGGGTATATAAGATTCGGCACAGCCGAATATAGCGCTCTTACTTGTCTTATTTTGAATTTAACTATACTTTAAAGAAAAATTTACACAAATTTAAATAAAACTTTACTTTTGATTTTAAAATTTCGTTTGCGTTTTTATCTTTATTTAAAATTAACCGACGATTAAAAAGTTTTCTTGACTTAAATTCTTGATTCTATTTTTGATGAACTTCTTTTCTATGTATGTACGTATATTGCCTTTGAACTTTTTTCTTTATCATGGCCTACCTGGTTTTCTAATTTTTACCTGTTTAGGGTTTTTTTCCGGACCACTCTTTCTGCCATCTGTTTCCACATGGGTAGGATTTCCCGCAAAAACTGCTGTTGAGCTGGTACCAGCTATTAATTGTCACCAAAAAATGTAACATTTATTTAGAACAAATCCTACTCTTTTCACCACTAAAGCATCAAACACTTACGTAGGCTTTTTTTTAATTAAAATGATTTAAATTTTTTGTAAAAAAGAAGGGTGTAAAAATTGATTATAATCTCTCTATATACATATATATATGTATATATATATATATAATAAAATCAAGGTATAAGTTTGTTTGTTTGTTGGTTTGTCACGAATCACGCCTAAACGGCCTAACCGATTTTTATGAAATTTAGAACATAAACACTTCTAAGCCTTGAATGGGCGAGGTGCCACGCCCACAACAATTAATGTCTAACAGTACTTCTACTGCAAAAATTAAACTTTAAATACTGGTGCTTTTGCTGCACGGGTTTTTTCCAAGATTTTGTACACTTATATAAGGCATCTAACAGGAACAAATTTAAAGGCAAAAAAGAAGGTGGAGCCATCCTCCTAAAATAAAAAATCCTATTACAGGCACTTCTGCCAGACCATTTTTTCGAAATAAGTTCGCATATCAACGGCATTTAAAGGTAAAAAGTGGGCGGCGCGTGCCATGCTCACAAAAATTAAACTGTTTATACTGGTACTCTTACTGTACCGATTTTTTTTGAAACTTTACGCACATAAAGAAGGTCTCTAATTCTTAATTTCTGAAGGGAAAATATAATATTTATTTTTAAAACAATAATGGATGGCACATACATACATAGATGGACAAACGCTCAACATTATGTAAAAAAAAATATTTGAGCCAGTTATAGCCCAAAAGGCGGACATTTGTATGAGGACTAGGTCAAAAAATTAATCGATTATCTTTTGCCAAATTTAATCGAAATATCTGCAAAAATGCGGCCTTTACTTTTTTTACAAGAATACATTGACGCCTAGCCGGACAGACATGCTTTAATCGACTCAGGAAGTGGACTTTACTTTTGGAAGGTACAAATATTTGCACAAAAGTATAATAAAATGTGGGTAAAACAATATGAGAGAACTTCAAACTCCTTTTGAAAAATATTTAAAATGTAATCTATATATGGGGGATTTTATGTCAAGTGACCCAACTTTTAAAACCGATGTCTTTCGATTGGAAAGAAATTTGGACCAAAGTAAGTTCTTGCAGAGAGTAGTTTAGACACAATTTTTTAACACGATCGGTCAAGAACTCTCTGAGCTAGAGGGGTTCAAAATTTGACGCTTTCGGCAAATAGGTGTTTGTTCTCATACATGTAGTTTATTACCTTTTGCTTTTAACAAAATTTGTCCCAAATACTTTCGATAGGTTTTTTTTCAATCTTCCAGAAAAAAATATTTTTAAAATTAAAAAAAATTTTTTTTTATAAAATAATTAGAAAAAAAATTTTTTTTTCCAAATGTGCCCATTTTTTTTTTTTTTTTTTTGCTCAAAAGAAAGCTTAGATCTTTTCCTTGAAGAACTTGGAGGTCGCTTAGTGGGATGCGAGTGGGATATCTATAAAAAATAATGTTTTGTAACTCAAGGTAGAGGTTTTTCAATTTTCGCGTATATTCTATTTTGATTTTTTTGCTATTTATGCAAAATTTTCTCTTAAGCAAAAAAAAAATTATTTTATGCTAAGAAACAAAATAATTTAACCTTTCCGACGGTATGCATTGAAAATAAAGTCTCATACACACGACACTGCATTACCAACAAAATGGTAGGCCTCTGGAATAAAATAACTTTTATATGGTAATGTCTGAACACATTTTGTAAATATTTTCAATGTATACCGTCGGAAAGGTTAAATTATTTTGTTTCTTAGCATAAAATAATTTTTTTTTGCTTAAGAGATAATTTTACATAAATAGGAAAAAAAATTAAAATAGAATATACGCGAAAATTGGAAAACCTCTACCTTGAGTTACAAAACATTATTTTTTATAGATATCCCACTCGCATCCCACTAAGCGACTTCCAAGCTCTTCAAACAAAAGACCTAAGCTTTCTTTTGAGCAAAAAAAAAAAAAAAAAAAAAATGGGCACATTTGGAAAAAAAATTTTTTTTTCTAATTATTTTATAAAAAAAAAATTAAAAAAAATTTTTTTAATATTAAAAATATTTTTTTCTGGAAGATTGAAAAAAGCTATCAAAAGTATTTGGGACGAATTTTGTTAAAAGCAAAAGGTAATAAACTACATGTATGAGAAAAAACACCAATTTGCCGAAAACGTCAAATTTTGAACCCCTCTAGCTCAGAGAGTTCTTGACCGATCGTGTTAAAAAATTGTGTCTAAACTACTCTCTGCAAGAACTTACTTTGGTCCAAATTTCTTTCCAATCGAAAAAAAAAGTTGGGTCACTTGACATGAAATCCCCCATATATAAAGGAATAACGTTACTGACTGACTGACTGATTCATCATCGCACATCCCAAACGCGCAGAGCTAGAGACCTGAAATTTGGACTGTGGGTACCTTTCCTTATGCTTAGATCCACTAAGACGGGATTTCGCGTAATTCGGACCCGAAGGGGCTTAAAATGGACCAAATATGGAAATATCCGAAAGTTAAAATCTCCTAAACTACAAACGATAGAAACAAAATTTAAAAAGGATCGTATTTTACTCAAAAAATAAGCAGACCCGTGTCTGGCATTTTTTCAAAATATTAGACCCTTAAGGCTAAGAAAGGGTAAAAACTAAATTTTGATAGTGCTTAGGTCCACTTTCTAACTTTTAAATGAGTAAAGGTACATACATACATAGTTCAAAATGCAATCGACAGATACTAAAAAAATATGAATACGTTTTTGCCACTTTTTTGAAATTTTGACGTTGAGGGGTAAAAAAAGGGTTCGAAAATGGGTAAAAACTCTATTTTGGTACTTTTCGTAACTTTTGAACCAATAGAGATAAATACGTAATATAAATTGCGTTCGACAGGTATCGACAAAATAAGAATATGTTTTCGATACTTTTTAAAAATTTTGGACCCTTAGGCACAAAAAAGGGTACATATTACATATTTGTAATTTAAAGGTACTTTTTGTAACTTCTTAACTAATAAAGGTAAAAACATAGTTTAATTTGCGTTCAACAGGTCAGGACAAAATATGAATATATTTTTTAAACTTTTTAAAAAATCTAGACCCTAAGGAGCAGACAAAAGAGTACAAATTTGTAACGTGGTACTTTTTACGTACTTTTTGTAGTATCTGAACCAATTAAGATAGAAACATAATTAAAACTGCGTTCGACAAGTCTTGACAAAATATAAATATTTTTTTATACTTTTTAAAAACTTAAGCCTAGGGGATAGAAGAAAGGGTACAAATTAAATTTTGGTACTTTTTGTAATTTCTTCACCAATAAAGGTAGAAACTTCATTTAAATTGCGTTTTACAGGTCTCAAAAAATTAAAAATATATTTTTGGTATTTTTTTAAAACAATGTTCCTTAAGGGGTAGAAAAAAGAGTACAAAATATATAATGGTACTTTTTGAATATTTTGTGTAACTTCTAAACCAAGAAAGGTAGAAACATAATGTAAATTGCGGTTGACAGGTCTCAAAAAAATATGAATATGTCTTTAGAACATTTTAAAAATTCTGGACCATAAGAGGCATATAAAAGGGTACAAATTATACAGTGGTACTTTTAAGGTACTTTTTGTAGCATCAAACCAATAAAGGTAGAAACATTATGCAAACTGCGTTTGACTTGACACAATATGGATATAGTTTTGGGACTTTTTTAGAAATTTGTTACCTTGAGGGGCAGAAAAAGGGAACAAATTACCAACTGGTACCTTTTAGGTACTTTTTGTCACTTCTACATCAATAAAGATAGAAACATAGTTCAAATTGCGTTTTGGCAACTTTTTGAAATCTATATATATAAAGGACATAAAAGTCAAAAAGCAATATCATTAGAATCTAATAAAACATTTACTGAAGAAAACTATTATTTTAAAAAACTATTTGTTTTAAAAAAATTTCTGGAGTTTTTTCTGTGTACTGCTTATTTGGTAATAGTTTAAGAAGTAAAGGCACAAAACATCACCTTCACTTAATAAATTTCTAAAACTACGCTTACGAAGTAGCGGTTCACGTGCTAGTTATACTATCAATTAAGAACTATTTTTTTTATGTATATGGAAATATTATTGGAGCAGCCATACTAACTGGCAGATTTGGGATAAATACATGCTTTGCTGTATTTGAAATACGAAATACAAAATACTTGTTCTGCTTGTATTTAAAATACAAAATACCAAATACTTTCAAGTCGAGTATTTAAAATACAAAATACAGTATTTTAGTATCTTTTATTTAAAATACAAAATAGAAAATACATTTATAACCATTAATCAATCGGTAAAACATGAGTTTCCTTTCATGAACACTAGATTTTTAAAAGTTTAATCAGATAAGCAGCCGCTTGTTGGAGAATATATAAATCCTGGTAAAGAAAACAATCTTTCTACAGGTCCTGATTAACACAAGCTGGTGTTCTTTGTATGTGAAAAACAATTAAATTAAAAGTAAAATTATATCACGGTTAATTTAAAAATTCGCCCTCTGCATTTCTTTTGTATACCCTTCACATAGTGATAAGGGTATATATCAGTTTGTCATTCCGTTTGTAATTTTTTTATTATCCATTTGCGACCCCATAAAGTATATATATATATTCTGAATCCTTATAGATAGGGAAGTTGATATAGCCATGTCCGCCTGTTGAAATTGAGTTTCCGGAGTCAAATAAAGGGAAACGTACCAGTTATTGGTTTCAAACTATTGGAAATATCCTGGAGGCAATCGCTATTTATACTCAGCAATATCGGTTGACTATTGACCAAGATATAAACGAAATCTCAAAATTACCCATTTTTTAGAACAAAATCCGTGCATATATTCCTATATATTTAAGTAAATATAGTCATTCTTGCCACAAAACTTGGCACGGATACTCTTAAAGTAGGGACCTAAGTAATTGAAGAAATTTTAAGATAGGATCAGGGGAAGTGGTATTTCCCCTACAATTGCACAAATTTTGTGAAATATTTTATGCGCTAAATCTTAGAAACTATAACAGCTATGAAGTTTAAATGTATCACAAAAAGTATTGTACAACAAAACCTACACTTTGGAGAAAAAAGTTTATGGGTAGGGGCAGGAAAAGGGGTAGCCCCCAAACAAATTAACAATTTTTATGAAATTTCAATACGCTATATCTGGGAAACTATAACAGCTATCGACTTCTAGTGTTCTACAAAAAGTAATAAGATGATAAGACCTGCATTTTGGCAAAAAACTTGGGTAGTAGCAGGAGAAGGGGTAGCTCCCGTACAAATTAACAATTTTTATGAAATTTTCGATACGCTATGTCTCGGAAACTGTAACAGCTATCGATTTCGATTGTTCCACAAAATGAAATAATAAAATACTTTACACATTTTGGAAAAAAAGTTGTTTGAGAGAAGCAGGGGGACTAAAATATCCCATAAAAATTAACAACTTTTATAAACCTTTTAATACGAAAGATGTCGAAAACTTATATAACTCTTGGCCTTAAACCTTCTGCATCTATTTCTATTATTTATACGGACGTTAAAGTTTTGTAAAGTTTTCTACACACAAAAAACTACAAAAAAAAATTTTTCAAACAAATTCTTGTTCAAAATAATTTATTTTTTTAGTCAATTTATTTAATAGTCTGTAATAATATTTTTATTTGATTTTTAAATCAAACCAAATTTTCGCCTAGACAATTCAAATATTTAACCAGCTCAGCAAAATTTTTTAACAGAAACTAAAGTTCTTGCAAAATTGTTTGTCTAAATTTACAACTTTCGTTGAAGGTCCTCAGCCAGACAAAATATTTACTGATTCTCGGAAATTTGTTACTGATTCTACAACTCAGTTTTTTCTGTGTATGGATTTAAAAACTGGCACAAGGTATTTTTATTATATACATATATTATTTGCAGTACAAAATAACTCGGCTGGGTATATTAAAAGACCAATGTGAAGGGTATATAAGATTCGGCACAGCCAAATATAGCTATTTTACTTCTTGTGTTTAAAAGTGTGAATGTCAAAAAAAATTTTCATTTTTATAAAAAATTTAATTGTTTCACACACAAAAAACTACAAAAAAAATTTTTCAAACAAATTCTTGTTCAAAATAATTTATTTTTTTAGTCAATTTATTTATTAGTCTCTAATAATATTTGTATTTGATTTTTAAATCAAACATAATTTTCGCCTAGACAAATAAAATATTTAACCAGCTCAGCAAAATTTTTTAACAGAAGCTAAAATTCTTGCAAAATTGTTTGTCTAAATTTACAACTTTCGTTGTAGGTCCTCAGCCAGACAAAATATTTACTGATTCTCTGAAATTTGTTACTGATTCTACAACTCAGTTTTTTCTGTGCACATTTCCCAATATCCGCTGAGCTCCTTGATATTACCTGATTGAGTCAGCCCTGGAAAAGAACGTGCCTTGCTACACACAAAAAACTACAAAAAAAATTTTTCAAACAAATTCTTGTTCAAAATAATTTATTTTTTTAGTCAATTTATTTAATAGTCTCTAATAATATTTTTATTTGATTTTTAAATCAAACAAAATTTTCGCCTAGACAAATAAAATATTTAACCAGCTCAGCAAAATTTTTTAACAGAAACTAAAATTCTTGCAAAATTGTTTGTCTAAATTTACAACTTTCGTTGTAGGTCCTCAGCCAGACAAAATATTTACTGATTCTCTGAAATTTGTTACTGATTCTACAACTCAGTTTTTTCTGTGTAAGGCGAAGACAATAATAAATACGAAGACAAAGTTTCTATTCTGTATTTTTTTTTGAAATTGTAACATTTTTCAATTTTGGTAATGATAACTTTTTGTATAAAACAAAAATGTATTTTGCAAAAATGTATTTTGACATCATAAGTATTTGAAATACAAAATACATTTGAAGGTGGTATTTCAAATACAAATACAAAATACAAAATACGTATTTGTTTATCAAATACAAGTAATGATAAAATACTGCCTTCCCTGCTAACTGGGTAGACCGCAGGGGAAGATATTTTTAAACCCCTTATACCAAGCATTACAAAAGTTTACCTTTTAATTTTTAACGCTTGCAGTTTTCAATTAAACCAGCCTTTGCTTTAACCATTAATTAATTCCAGGGTCAAACTCTCCAAGTTGCTGGTTTGCACTTGGAAACCCCCTGCTTTTCTCATAAACAGTTGTATTTCGCTTGTTTTAGGGCACCAAGTGGATAAAATTTATACATTTTTGCACCAAATAGAAAAACTCTCAACAGAGTGTATAAAAGCGTTTTATAAAGTGGCTAACCCTTTTAAAATTTTTTTAATAAGCTACAATCTTAGCTATTATATTTGTATAGTAATTTAAAATTCAATAACCTAGGTTTATTTTGTTAAGTTTTGTTTGCATATTTTCACACATTATTGCACGTACATATGTATCTGTTTATGGGTTAAGTTTTATTAACAACACTAGAGGGTATTTTGTATAAGATTTCATATATTTCAAAGCATAAAAAGATCATTGAAAAGAGCAAAATTTCGAGTTGAATCGAATGCCACAATTTTCCCCCACTTTTAAATGATTTTTTTAAGTTTGACAATTGTTTCCAAAGTTTACCCTAAAAATATTCCCGTGCAAGGCCGGGTAGGGAAAGATAGTCAATTAATATTTTATTTAATAATATAATAATTATTATACTCTTCACGTAAGTGATATGTTCGTTTTTCCGTTATGGCAGTTAGTTTAATAGAAGGTTTTTTCTGTAAAAACTAGAAAAATAACTAAATATGTATGTATATATGTATGTAGAGAAAAAAAAGAATGTGTTAAATTAAAAACAGTTGTTTATATTTGGTTATATATTTCCTGGCGAATTCAACTTGGTTTTTAACCCTTTTAAAATAGTACGGAATGACAAACTGATATATACCCTTATCACTATGTGAAGGGTATAAAAATATGAAAAAACAAGTAAGAGCGCTATATTCGGCTGTGCCGAGTCTTATATACCCTTCACATTGACCTTTCGCAATCCCAAACTTTTTTTATTTTTAACCATTTTTTTACTTATGAAATATTTCTAATTTTTAAATAGGGGTCGGTGTCATTTTTTTACCGCTCCACGGGTGACGGGGAAGTTGTAGGGGTTTTTATCCTAATTTTTACAAATTTTGTATGGCAACCCACTTAGAGGGTGGATATACGGGGTAAGTATATTCTAGGAATATGTTTTTGAGGGGAAACAAGTGGGGGTCGGTCCTACACTTTATTGCTCTAAGGCCAACTCTGAAGAAGTTGTGGGCATTTTCATATCATTTTTGTAAATTTTGTATGGCAACCCCCTTAGGGCGTGGAGATAGGGGGTAAGTATGTTCTAGGAATATGTTTGGAAGGGCAAACTAATGGAGGTCGGTCGTACACTTTATTGCTCTAAGGCCAACTCTGAAGAAGTTGTGGGCATTTTTACATAATTTTTGTAAATTTTGTATGGCAACCCCCTTAGAGCGTTAAGATAGGGGGTAAGTATATTCTAGGAATATGTTTGGGAGGGCAAAGTAATAGGGATCGGTCGTACACTTTATTGCTCTAAGGCCAACTCTGAGAAAGTTGTGGGCATTTCCATATCATTTTTTGTAAATTTTGCATGTCAACCCCCTTTGGGCGTAGAGATAGGGAGTAAGTATGTTCTAGAAATATGTTTGGAAGGGCAAACTAATGGGGGTCTGTCGTACACTTCATGGCTCTAAGGCTAACTCTGAAGAAGTTGTGGGCATTTTCATATCCTTTTTGTAAATTTTGTATGGTAGCCCCCTTAGGGCGTGGAGATAGGGGGTAAGTATGTTCTAGGAATATGTTTCTGAGAAGAAACTACTAGGGGTCGGTCGTACACTTTATTGCTCTAAGGCCAACTCTAAAGGAGTTGTGGGCATTTTCATATCCTTTTTGTAAATTTTGTATGGCAACCCCCTTAGGGCGTACAGATAGAGGTAAGTATGTTCTAGAAATATGTTTGGAAGGGCAAACTAATGGGGGTCGGTCCTACACTTCATTGCTCTAAGGCCAACTCTGAAGAAGTTGTGGGCATTTTTAAATCATTTTTGTAAATTTTGTATTGCAACCCCATTAGGGCGTGGAGATAGTTGGT
Organism: Melanophora roralis; assembly: GCA_963583895.1. Classification (NCBI taxonomy): domain Eukaryota; kingdom Metazoa; phylum Arthropoda; class Insecta; order Diptera; family Rhinophoridae; genus Melanophora; species Melanophora roralis. Next base: position 57,787,594 of record OY757189.1, on the reverse strand, counting down.
AAGTATGTTCTAGGAATATCTTTGGAAGGGCAAACTAATGGGGGTCAGTCGTACACTTTATTGCTCTAAGGCCAACTCTGAGGAAGTTGTGGGAATTTTTACATAATTTTTGTAAATTTTGTATGGCAACCCCCTTAGGGCGTGGAGATAGGGGATAAGCATGTTCTAGGGATATGTTTGGGAGGGCAAACTAATGGGGGTCGGTCGTACACTTTATTGCTCTAAGGCCAACTCTGAAGAAGTTGTGGGCATTTTTACATAATTTTTGTAAATTTTGTATGGCAACCCCCTTAGGGCGTGGAGATAGGGGGTAAGCATGTTCTAAGGATATGTTTGGGAGGGCAAACTAATGGGGGTCGGTGGTACACTTTATTTCTCTAAGGCCAACTCTGAAGAAGTTGTGGGCATTTTATCATTTTTGTAAATTTTGTATGGCAACCCCCTTAGGGCGTGGAGATAGGTGGAAAGTATGTTCTAGAAATATGTTTGTGAGAAGAAACTAATAAGGGTCGGTGGTACACTTTATTGCTCTAAGGCCAACTCTGAAGAAGTTGTGGGAATTTTTACATCATTTTTGTAAATTTTGTATGGCAACCCTCTTAGGGCGTGGAGATAGAGGGTAAGTATATTCTAGGAATATGTTTGAGAGGGAAAACTAATGGGGGTCGGTCGTACACTTTATTGCTCTAAGAACGACTCTGAAGAAGTTGTGGGCATTTTCATATCATTTTTGTAAATTTTGTATGGCAACCCCCTTATGGCATGGAGATAGAGGGTAAGTTTATTCTAAAAACATGTTTGGGAGGAAAAACTAATGGGGGTCTGTGATACATTTTTTTCCTCTACGGGCGACTCCGGGGAAGTTGTAGCGGTTTTTACCTTATTTTTTAAAATTTTGTATGGCAACCATGTCAGGGGCTGGAGATAGGGAGTAAGTATGTTCCACAAAAATGTTTGGAGGGAAAAAATAATTTGGGTCGGTCTTACATTTTACCTTTGTAGGAGAACCCTGGAAGCCGTAGGAGCGATTTTAAAAATGTTTAAATTAAGCTCTGTATGGCAACGCTGTTATATGTATGAACACTTATACTAATAAAATTTTTGGTTTGGGTGTGTTTCAATAATATCAACATGACTGATTCTGTTTTTTTCTTTTTTTGTTGTTTTTATATTATTACATGTAAAAGTATGTTCTTTGTTGTTGTTGTAGACTCAAAAAACCGAGGTAGTCTTGGTTTTTTGCTTATATCTCGGTCATTTATTGGGCGATATTGCTGAATTTCAATACCGATTTTCTCGCGACTATCTGTGACAGTGTGATACCACATTCGGGTCTATGCGATATCGGAGGGCTTCAGAAAACCATAACAAGGACAGACGGTTGTAGACTGAAAAAAAGGAGGTAGTCTTGATTTTTTTACTATATCTCGGTCATTTATCGGGCGATTTTGCTGAATTTCAATACCGATTTTCTTGCGATCATCTCTGACAGCTTGATACCTCTTACGGGTCTATGCGATATCGGGGGGCTTCAGAAAGTTGATTTCAACCATAACACGGACAGATGGATAGACGGACATCGCTAAATCGGCTTCCCTATCTATAAGGATCCAGAATATATATACTTTATGGGGTCCCAAATGAATAATAAAGGAATTACAAACGGAATGACAAACTTATATATACCCTTATCACTTATGTGAAGGGTATAAAAATGTTGATCTTATTTTCCATTTATTTATTGTAGAGCACTTGATGCCGATAGCTTTAATTGTTTCGGAGATATAGCGTTTCGAAAATTTTATAAAAATTGTAAATTTTTGTGGGAGCTGCCCCTTCTCCTGCCCCTACCCATAAAATTTTACCCCAAAATGTAGGTCTTATTGCCCAATTACTTTTTGTAGAACATTCGAAGTCGATAGCTTTTATAGTTTCTAAGATTTAGCGCATGAAATATTTCCCCATACTCTTTAAGGTTTGTGGCCAAACGGCGCAGTGTTTTGCATTCGGTGCCGGACGACGTGGGAATCAGCGACGGAATTCGCGTTGCGCCAACAGCACAGGCGAATTTTTAGGTAAAAAAATATACACGATTATTTCGCGTTCTAGACATCTGTCTAGTTCACACATGACAAAACAGATTTGGCATTCGCCGTCATTTGCAAAATTTTTCTATTTTAAATAGCGGTTGTCTCAGGGATATTTCTGATTGATTGATATCGAAACGTTTTCGATGCGACCTTAGTTGAGCCCGGAAGCTTAATTTCAACAGACAAACAGATAGACAAGGCTATATCGACTTTCCTATCTACAAGGTTCCAGAATATATATACTTTAGGGGGCCCAAAGTGAGTATTGTAGAAATTACAAAAAGAATGACAAACTGATAGATACCATTATTAATATGTGAAGGGTATAATGACGTAGTTTTTCTGTGTAAAATAAATTGAACATAATTCGTACTGCAAATACTTCTTATTATACCCTTCACATAAGTGATAAGGGTATATATAAGTTTGTCATTCCGTTTGTAATATCCTTACTATCCATTTGGGACCCCATAAAGTCTATATATATTGTGGATCCTTATAGATAGGGAAGCCGATTTAGCGTTGTCCGTCTATCCATCTGTCCGTGTTATGGTTGAAATCAACTTTCTGAAGCCCCCCGATATCGCATAGACCCGTAAGTGGTATCAAGCTGTCAGAGATGATCGCAAGAAAATCGGTATTGAAATTCAGCAAAATCGCCCGATAAATGACCGAGATATAGTAAAAAAATCAAGACTACCTCCTTTTTTCAGTCTACAACAACAAAAAAGAACATACTTATGAATGTGATAATAAAAAAACAACAAAGAAAGAAAAAAACAGAATCAATCATGTTGATATTATTGAAACACACCCAAAATGAAAATTTTATTAGTATAAGTGTTCATACATATAACAGGGTTGTCACACAAAGCTTTATTTTAACATTTTTAAAATCGCTCCTAAGGCTTCCAGGGTTCTCCTACAAAGGTAAAATGTAGGACCGACCCGAATTACTTTATCCATCCAAACATTTTTGTGAAACGTACTTACTCTCTCTCTCCAGCCCCTAACATGGTTGCCATACAAAATATTAAAAAATAAGGTAAAAACCGCTACAACTTCCCCGGAGTAGCCCCTAGAGGAAAAACATGTATCACAGACCCCCATTAGTTTTTCCTCCCAAACGTATTCCAAGAGCATACAAAATTTACAAAAATGATGTAAAAATGCCCACAACTTCTTCAAAGTTGGCCTTAGAGCAATGAAGAGTACGACTGACCCCCATTATTTTTCCCTCCTAAACATATTCCTTAAATATACTTACCCCCTATCACCACGCCCTAAGAGGGTTGCCATACAAAATTAACAAAAATGATATAAAAATGCCTACTTCTTCAGAGTTGGCCTTAGAGCAGTAGAGTGTAGGACCAACCCCCATTAATTTCTTCTCCCAAACATATTCCTAGGACATTCTTACCCCCTATCTCCACGCCCTGAGAGGGTTGCCATACAAAATTTACAAAAATTATATGAAAATGCCCACAACTTCTTCAGAGTTGGCCTTAGAGCAACAAAGTGTACGACCGACCCCCATTAATTTCTTCTCCCAAACATATTCCTAGAACATACTTACAACCTATCTCCGCGCCCTAAGGGGGTTGCCACACAAAATTTACAAAAATGATATGCAAATGCCCACAACTTCTTCAGAGTTTGCCTTAGAGTAATAAAGTGTATAACCGACCCCCATTAGTTTTCCCTCCCAAACATATTCCTAGAATATACTTACCCCCTATCTCCACGCTCTAAGGGGGTTGCCATACAATATTTACAAAAATGATGTAAAAATACCCACAACTTCTTCAGATTTTGCCTTAGAGCAATAAAGTCTACGACCGACCCCCATTAGTTTCCCCTCCCAAACATATTTCTAGAACATACTTACTCCCTATCTCTACGCCCAAAGGGGGTTGACATGCAAAATTTACAAAAAATGATATGGAAATGCCCACAACTTTCTCAGAGTTGGCCTTAGAGCAATAAAGTGTACGACCGATCCCCATTAGTTTCTTCACCCAAACTTATTCCTAGAACATACTTACCCCTATCTCCACGCCCTAACGAGGTTGCCATACAAAATTTACAAAAATTATGTGCAAATGCCCACAACTTCTTCAGAGTTGGCCTTAGAGCAATAAAGTTTACGACCGACCTCCATTAGTTTGCCCTCCCATATATATTGCTAGTATATACTTACCCCCTATCTTAACGCTCTAAGGGGGTTGCCATACAAAATTTACAAAAATGATGTAGAAATGCCCACAACTTCTTCAGAGTTGGCCTTAGAGCAATAAAGTGTAAGACCGACACCCATTAGTTTGCTCTCCCAAACATATTCCTAGAATATACTTACGCCCTATCTCCACGCCCTAAGGGGGTTGCCATACAAAATTTACCAAAATGTTTTAAAAATGCACACAACTTCTTCAAGGTTGGCCTAAGAGCAATAAAGTGTATGACCGACCCCCATTAGTTTCTTCTCCCAAACATATTCCTAGAACATACTAACCCTCTATCTCCACGCCCTAAGGGGGTTGCCATACAATATTTACAAAAATGATGTAAAAGTGTCCACAACTTCTTCAGAGTTCGCCTTAGATCAATAAAGTGTACGACCGACCCCCATTAGTTTCTTCTCCCAAACATATTCCTAGAGCATACTAACCCCCTATCTCCATACAAAATTTATAAAAATGATATGAAAATGCCCACAACTTCTTCAGAGTTGGCCTTAGAGCAATATTGTGTACGACCGACCCCCATTAGTTTCTTCACCCAAACTTATTCCTAGAACATACTTACCCCTATCTCCACGCCCTAACGAGGTTGCCATACAAAATTTACAAAAATTATGTGCAAATGCCCACAACTTCTTCAGAGTTGGCCTTAGAGCAATAAAGTTTACGACCGACCTCCATTAGTTTGCCCTCCCATATATATTGCTAGAATATACTTACCTCTTATCTCCACGCCCAAAGTGGCTTGCCATACAAAATTTACAAAAATGATATGAAAGTGCCCACAACTTCTTCAGAGTTGGCCTTAGAGTAATAAAGTTTACGACCGACCCCCGTGAGTTTGCCCTCCCAAACATATCCCTAGAACATGCTTACCCCCTATCTCCACGCCCTAAGGGGGTTGCCATACAAAATTTACAAAAATGCTATGAAAATGCCCACAACCTCTTTCAGAGTGGGCCATAGAGCAATAAAGTGTACGACCGACCCCCATTAGTTTCTTCACCCAAACATTTACCTAGAGCAATAAAGTGTACAACCGACGCCCATTAGTTTCTTCTCCCAAACATATTCCTAGAACATACTAACCCCTATCTCCACGCCCTAACGAGGTTGCCATACAAAATTTACAAAAATTATATAAAAATGCCCACAACTTCTTCAGAGTTGGTCTTAGAACAATAAAGTTTACGACCTACCCCCATTAGTTGTCCCTCCCAAACATATTCCTAGAATATACTTACCCCCTATCTCCACGCCCAAAGGGGGTTGCCATACAAAATTTACAAAAATGATATGAAAATGCCCGCAACCTCTTTCAGAGTGGGCCTTAGAGCAATAAAGTGTAGGACTGACCCCCATTAGTTTCTTCACCCAAACATTTACCTAGAGCATACCAACTCCCTATCTTCACGCCCTAGGAGGTTGCCATACAAAATTTACAAAAATGATATGCAAATTCCCATTAACTTCTTTAAGGTCGGTCTAAGAGCAATAAAGTGTACGACCGAACCCAATTAGTTTATCCACCCAAACATTTTTGTGGAGCATACTTACCCTCTATCGCCAGCCCCTAACATGGTAGCCACACAAAATTTAAAAAAAAAGGGTAAGAAAGGCTACAACTTCCATGAATACGCCCCTAGAGGAATATAATATATCACTGACCCCCATTAGTTTCCCCTCCCACACATATTACTAGAATAAACTTACCCCCTATCACCACCCTCTAAAGGGGTTGCCATACAAAATTTTAAAAATTAGATAAAAACCCCTACAACTTCCTCGTTGTCATCCGTGGAGCGTTAAAAAATGACACCGACCCCTATTTCAAAATATGAAATATTTCATGAGTAAAAAAATTAATAAAAATAAAACAAGTTTGGGATTTCGAAGACCAATGTGAAGGGTATATAAGATTCGGCACAGCCGAATATAGCACTCTTACTTGTTTTTAAATAGGGGCCGGTGGCATATTTAAGCCCTCTTAGGGTGACTACGGGGAAGTTGCAGGGGTTTTTATCTTGATTTTTTAAAATTTCAAGGGGAAACCCCCTAAGGGGGACACTTTATGTCTCTTGGGCCGACTCTGGGAAAGTTACTTCAAACCCCTTAGGTGGGGAAGATAGGGGGAAAGTATGTTGAAGGAATATGTTTAGGGGGGGGGGAGTAACAAATAGGGGTCGGTCGTACACTTTATTTCTCCTAAACTCACTTTAAGGAAGCTATGGGCGTTCTTACATCATTTTTGTAAATTTTGTATGGCAACCCCCTTAGGTGATGGAGATAGATGGTAAGTATGTTCAAGGAATATGTTTGGGAGGCGAAACTAATGGGGATTGAGAGTAAACTTTATTTCTCTTAAGCCGACTTTGGGAAATTATGGGTGTTTTTAAATAACTTTTCTAAATTTTCTATGGCAGCCCCCTTAGGGTGCGAAAATAGGTGGTATGTTCTAGGAATATGTTTGGGAGGGAAAAATAACGGGTGTATGTGATACATTTTTTTCCTCTAACGGCGATTCCAGGGAAGTTGTAAGGGTTTTTACTCAATTTATTTATTTTTTATGGCAGCCTTCTTTGGCGGTGGTGGAAAGGGGTAGGTTTCACAAAAATATTTGGGAGGAAAAACTAATTGAGGTCGTTCTTACATTTGACCTTTGCGGGATCCTCCTGGAAGTTGTGGGAGCACCCGTGTTCGGCGAAATCTATGGCAGTTGTAGATTTTTTTATGTTTAAATTTTAGAGAAATAAACAGAGGTAGTCGTGGTTGCTGATTTTCATGTATGGTCAGTTATCGGGCAATTTTTCTGGATTTCAATAGCGTACTGCTCGCAGATATTTCTAATAGTTTGAATCCACTTACGGGTCAATGCAATATCTGGGGGATTCAAAAAGTTAATTTCAACCATATCGCGGGCAGACGGACATCGCTAAGTCGACTTCACTATTTATAAGAACGAAGCAAATATGTACCATGTGGGGAATAACAAACTTATTTATACCCTTATCACTTATGTGAAGGGTATAAATAAGACTGCCCTATACCATGTTCAAACATACATTACAAATTGAGACAATTTAAAGTAAATTAAGCATTTAAGTTTTCTGTTCACACATACTCAATTAGGCTTACTCAATTAGCATATGACAGCTAAAATATACTATTTTCATTTTTAAGGTACATTGAAGAAATTAGGATCAACTGATCAGCTGACTTTTATTTACATCACATGTTTTCTAGCTTAGATTGGCAAAATTGTTATATTTTTTGCTATTATGGTTTTGTATACCGTATGTGTGATAGCAACATTTTTGTCAACCTATCCTGAATTTAGGTACAACACAATATAGGATAAATTTTTACAGGAGTTTTTGTTGTAGAGACGAGGCCACCTTAATATTCCACTATGGCATACATATTTAAATCTTTCAAGCTTTTATACTAACTGAATACAATTAATTCTTATTAAATCAGCAGGGTAAAGCTAAGATCACACGATTGCAATATTGCACCAAACTGGCCCAATTTTTATTGTGCTAATATTGTACACAAAAATAAATTTTGTTTCAATCAAAATATCTGCAGTCATATGATTGCCTCATTTAATAAACCTTTTTTTGGTACAAGTTGGTGAAAAATAATTCTGTGGCAGCAAATGCTGCCGGTCGTTCATACGATTGCATGGTACGATTGCTTAAATCAGTGTTGCCACCTTAGGTGTAATTACACATTTCATGTGTAATTTTTCGTTTCATATGTAGCCCATGTGTAATTGGCTTACGACTTACCTATTTTTAAGAATCCAAAATATTTTTACTTAATGGGGTGTAAAATAAATATTGTAAAAATTAAAAATGGAATGACAATTTCATATACACCCTTATTACTATATGAAGGGTATAAAATTTAAAAACATGTAAAACATCACAGAAAAAGATTTTTAATGCAATAATGAATAACTGGGGGACAGAAAAAGATAATTATAATGCCAATAAAGTAATAGCTTATTTAAGTCCCTCTTTGTAATCGAGGACGGTAAGTACTTCTTTAACTCCCTCTTTGTAAGCGAGCATGATAAGTACTTGCCTCCAATGTCATCGCCATGTTAAAATAATGTGTTAAAATGCTAATGAGTAAGAGTTTTTGGGATTTTAACTAATTTTAGAGTTTTTGCTGGGTTATTAATTTTAGGACAAAAAAGGCCTTTTTTTAAAAAAAAGCATGTGTAATTCGTAATTTCTTGTGTAATTTTGGGTTGATCCATGTGTAATTTAGCATTTTGTTGGTGGCAACACTGGTTTAAATATGCGGCAGCTTTGAAGTTTCCTTTATACATAAATGTGTATGTATGTATGTACATATACATATGTATATAAAGGCGAATTAATGTAAGGTGCACTCAATTTTACAGCTGATCGCAAATGAATGTGTGTATTTATAACCATGATAACAGCAAAATTTTCAAATCAACAAAAAAGCAAACATTTTTAAATTTTTGTTAGTTTTTGAGTAAAATATTAAAAAACTACATATAAAACAAATGTTAAATATGTAAATGTAAAAATTTTTAATATTGTTAACAATGTTAATATTGTTATGATTTAAAGGAAAACGTTTTCCCCCCAGAAGTAATTTAGGGCACCCAAATTGTGAAAATTGGTACATTACGGCAATCGAATTTCATTCAATTTGTGAAGCAATTTACTACTAATTACTCAGTTTGTTAATTAAAATCGTGTATGGTAAATTGAGCTAATTACGCAATTAAGGTATATGTCTGAACATAGGAATAAATTAATGAATTGATAAAAATTAATACAGAATAATTTAAGTGTTTATATATTATGTTTTTTATCACTTAAATGTAATCTAAAAAGGTGGTATAAAAAAGGAGTACCTAGAAAGGAGAGGACCTAAGCAACCACTGTTCTAAGGCTACTATAACTCTTTAATTATCTCTCATCCATACGCCCGCTTTATTAGTATCCTTTAATTTTTTACAAATTAATTTGCTTTTTAAAAGTTAATCACTATAATCTGCCTTAATTTATATTGCGCAAACACGTCCACACATCATGAGATTAAGAAAAGGTTATGATTTTATTAATATGCTCGAAAAATTTTGAGTAAGTCCAGTATCAGGGTTGAATTGCACGAAAAACAATTCAAAAGCTCAAAGAAATTTGACAATAACATTCTTGGATGACGTGCATTTTTTTTTAGCTAAATTTGTTTTATTTATTTAAATAAAATTTAAAAAATAGAAAAACTGGCTCATGTAGCCAGAATAAGAAAAACATCGAAAGTACTTATAGCTAATGCATTAAACACATTTAAGCTACAAGAACACAGGAACACACGAACACAAAAGTTGCTTGCTAAATTTTTGTCCGACTGGCTGCTACTGAAATATTTACTAGACTACCACTACAAAATAAGCATATGAGCATGGTACATGCATTTGAGCAATATGACTTTTAGTGGTGCCACCTAGTCTTTTTGTATTGTTTGAGCTATATTATTTGCATCTTACCGTATTAGCAGCACTAATCTGTTAACTGTCGCGTATAAAAACAGAAATTAGTTTAATTTCGACCACGCCACAATATTAGCATTGACAACAACCCGTAGTCGTGTTGCATTGTAGCTATTAAAAAAATTATTCTCATAAGCACACGTGTATTCTATTTTTGACTGGTTGTGTTCGGTAGCCTATAGCGAGGAATGTATTTAATGCTTAAACATCATTATTTGTATGTATCTGTTTCAACGAAACATAGAAAAACAAATTTGTTACTCTTGCTCTCATTTTACCAAACCACACCATATTTAATTAGAGAACACACCAATATCAATTTATAACAAAAACACGAAGCTATTTATCAGTACGCACTAAAAGCTAAAAAAACACACAAAGTGGTGTTAAAAGATATATCTTTGCAAGTGTTTAATAGGTATGTATGTGCATTAAACAAAAATCATAACATATTTTTCACTTGTTTAGTTTTCTTTCTGAATAATAAATAAATAGAACTCGCATTGAACATTTGTTTACATTTCTAGATTTGTGTGTTTTAATGTCTGTATAAAATTTTTTTTAAACTAACATTATGCTTACCAAGTAAAACGCCAAAAACCCAAATTAGTCCAAACCTGTTATCCATTTTAGTCCATAGATATTCTGCTTGTAAAAATTTCTGTTTACGTTCTTTGATCGGTTGTCAGTCGTCGCTTGCTCTTACTTCTGTATTATTCACGGTCAAATTTTTTTAAGCCATTTGTTTTAAACGTCGTAAACTTTAATTTTATAATTAACCGTTATCTTAGAACTATAAATTAAAGATCGTCATTTTGCTCGTATATCTAAAAAAAATGAAAAGCAAATAAAAACATCATAATAAATATACATACATATGTACCTAGAAAATAATAAAAATAATTTTTAAGAAATTAAAGATTTTATAAATTTTCATTAATACACAAGTACCTAAAATGGTATAAAATTTATTTTATTGGTATCTGAAATAATCTGGAAATTGATTTTCAAATAAGAAACAACAAGTGTAGGCTTTGAAACTATTTTGTATTCGCTTTTACGAAAGCCAAAATTAAAAAAAAAAACAAAATTAAATTTAAAGTATTATGGCAATTTTTACTTTTTTTTATTAGTATGTTACTTAAGCCCTGATGACACTTGCTTTTTTCTTGATTGATTGCCTTTGGATTGAAAGAAAGAAATAGCAAATGTTAGATAGAACAAAATATATATGTATTATGATAAAAAGTAAACAAACGAAACAATGTTGCACACTTGATATTTTGTTGCAGAGCGGAAAATCTGAAATAAAATTTAATAAACGCGCGAAAAATCGCTTTTTTAACTATAAACTGATCAAATTGACAACATGTTTAGAGTTTTAATCTTAAAACGTCAAGTTTAAGTTAAAAATTTTTACATTTTTTTTGACAGATTCTGCTTATTTATCAATTGCATTTGGGGAGCTTTTGACGTTTTGGTATTTTTCTTTATATAGCTTAACTCTTCACACCTAGTGTAATTTTCCTATATTATAAGTAGGTACTGTTCTTCAAAGTTTATAAAATGCAAAAAAAAGCAAGTGTCATAAGGGCTTTATGCTACGTACAAACTTTGCAGCATGTTTATAAAACCAGGCATATTTCATTATTGGTTGCATAGTTTGTAGTTACGTTTATAGTTTCATTCGAGGTTTCAAAAATATCAAAATTTTTTGGATATTTTTTGGTTACATTGATGTTGGTTGCATAGTGTAAATCGTTGTTTATGGTTGGCATGAAACATTAATGATCAACGTAATGCATAAATACGTTGCAAATTTTATAACAATTTTAACTCAAAAAATAGAACAACCATTTAAAATCATTAATCAAAATTGCTCTTGCTTTTGAAAGATTTGTGTAGAGAATAAAAAATATTTAAGCAAACTAAAAAACATTAGTTATCTTATCAAATTTAAATAGGACATTTTTTATAAGATAGTATGAAGCTTACTCCAAATACAATTCTACAATTTCCTTACAAGGTACAGTTACTACTAGGGACTAGTAAGTCGACTTCGATTAGAGTCGAAAACGATTTTGTAATCGGCTTCACAAAATCTGCCAAAATTTTTAAAAGATGAAGAAAAGCTTATCTCATCGCAAGATTGTTTTGCCTTGCTAGAAGAGTAGAACGATACCCCTGTCACCGAGAAAGATACTTTTAAGCCTCCTCCAATTTTTTTGAGAGCAAGAAACTCGAACGACCTTATAAGGTTTTTAGGTGGGTTAATCCGTTAAAATAGGTAAAAGGTATTGACTCTAATGTCGACCCGGAAGAGAAAAAGATGAGTTTGTGCAACAAATGCTTTTAAGATAAAACTGTATCACACATTAGAAATAGAGAAAGGTGTCCCCAACCTTAATCCCGGGTGGAGATTTAGCCTATTTATGAATTAAAATATATTTTGCATCGTAGAGTTGTTGAAGTTGCACATAAGCGATCTGGGCCAGTACAGTGCTTGTACTGCCATACCAAAGCTTATTGTAAGTTGCCTTTTGTTTGGGTAATGTGTGGGGACCTGCATGCCACAACCAAGTGCAATAAACTGAAAGATGACCCCAAGGTGAAGAAATGCATAAATTGCGGTGGAAACCACATTGCTAACTATAGAGGTTGCCCTGCTTTTTGGTTTAGTAAGACTAAAATAGTTTCTGACCCTTCACAGCAGGAACTACTACTATGCCTCCATTAACACATCTAACAAGTCAAGTTTCTTATGCTAACGCAACTAAGTCTAACCAGCCGAACATAAGAAATCCTAACCAGCCAACAACACTACAACAGGCGCCAACAAATGAACCAACTGGTCCCAATTTTAGCCGCCTGGCAGCCGTCATTGACAATCTGGTTAAACCATTTACGCAGATCATGCGCAAATGGCTGGCATGATGCAAGAAATGCCCCCTGCTTTTCTGTAGGCCAGACTCAGGGTTTGTTTTTGAAACGCAAACGGCATCCGCCAACACAAAAACGAAGTCGAATATTTTTTAACACACCAAAAAATTGATGTCATGTTGATTTCGGAAACTCATATGGCATCTAGAAGCACTTTTAAATTAAGTGGCTGTACTTTTTACGAATCCAAAGGACTCAAAGATAGGTCATGTGTTGACTCAGGGTGGTCGCTCCGAAAGTTATATACAAGCAACAAACGTCTGCATTGATAAATTTTACTATAATCTCGTTATTTCGTCAGTTAATTGTCCAGTAAAATTCTCCATAACGAAGGATCAGTACAACAGTTTTTACAAATCTTTAGGTCCCCGCTTCATAGCTGATGGAGATTATAGCGCTAAGCACACGTACTGGGGCTCCCACCTAATTAGTCCCAGAGGCCGCGTCTTATATGAATCTCTGTCTGAAATGGGACTTTGCGTTATTTCAACTGAAAAACCAACCCATTGGCCAACTGACCACAATAAAATTCCAGACGTAATAACTTTTGGCGTAGCAAAAAGTATATCCCCGGAGCTTATTAAAGCCCAAGCCTAATTGGATTTATCTTCTGATCTTTTAACCACAATAATCACTTTTTGCAGTCCTCACCATTAGTAATTTTTTTCTTAACTAGAAGAGTAAATTGGTTGAAACATAAAAAATATATCAGCACCCACTGCTAGGAAAACCAACTGCTGAAAACACCCGGAGACATCGATGATTGACACAACAGCTTTAATGAAAACATTATAAAAGCCGTTTACCATGCTTCTTCTACTTACCGTCAGGCCAAGTTCGACAAAATTTTTTCTGCAGAAGTAGAAAAGCTTTTATCTGAAAAAAGGAAAACCTGAAGAGAAAGGCAAAAGCATAGATTGCCGCAACTTAAAACTAAGCTAAAAGAGTACAAAAACCATTAAAAAAAAATTGCTGGAGGTGCACAGAATGTCATCACTGAATATATATTTAGAAGGCCTAGACGCGACTCCCCACACAAATTAATCTATATGGCGATCTGCCAGACGTCTTAAAAGACCTGTTATCGCAAAACCACTACTGCGTTATCTGAGAGAATCCTGGTGTAGAAATGACAAAGAAAAATGCGATCTGTTTGCAAGTCATTTAAGTAGCGTGTTCGCTCCCAGCAAATGCACTGACGTGAGGAAATTGCCGCCTGTTGGTGGTATAGGTGAAGGTGTATTCTTATAGGCCTTTGAGTTTTTTACCAACTTTTTCGAAATTGTTCGAAAAGCTGTTTAAAACAAGCTGACTCCGATCCTGAATGACAACAACTGTATTCCAAATCACCAATTTGGCTTTAGAAGTCAACATAGTACCATCGAACAAACTCACAGACTGGCGCAGGTTATAAGAAAAACCTTTGAGGAAAAGAAGTACTGGTGCGCGCTTTTTATAGATGTCTCTCAAGCTTTCGATAAAGTATGGCACGAGGGCCTGTTAAACAAACTTAAGCTGTACCTTCCAGACATAATTTTCAACCTATTAGAAAATTACATAGCCGGTCGACAATATATGATCAAAACAAGGAGGCCACATAAGTTGTTCCACACCAATAGGGGCTGTACTTGCTTTACACGGCAGATATGCCAACACACAGTTTTACGCATACATCTACATTTGCTGATTTTACCGATTTTCTCAGTATTCATAAAGACCCTAAAGAGGCTGCAACAACACGTAACCCAAGTAGAGAAATAGGCAAAGTTATGGGAAATAAAAATCAATGAGCAAAAATATATTCACGTAACTTTTACTTTACGCAAAGAAACATGGTCCCCAATCCGTATTTATAACCATATAGTGCCCCAACGATTTGAGACTAAATATCCATGTCCAATTCTGTACTTGATTTACCCAGCAGATATGTCGAGCAACAAAGCACCTATGTTAATTTTACTTGACGCAAGAACACGTGCCGTCGCCCCCCCACCCCTCCTCAATTTTTTTAACAACCATACGATACCTTAACGTAATACCTTGGCATTCACCTGAATCGCTGCCTTACATGGAAGTCACACATAGATGCAAATTGGACACAATTGAAACTTAAAACGGCCAAAATTCACTGGCTAATTGGCAGAAACTCTGTGCTACGTCTTGATTACAAACTTCTGCTCTACAACTTAAGTTTGATACCTATTTGGTGCTGCGGGACGGTGATGAAAAATAAGAATTTCATTTGGGTATCAAAAAATGTTTCGAGGGTACTTTTTTAACGGCAATAGTATCAAAATATTTTTTTTTCTATTATACTTCTATTTTTTCTAGTTTTTTGACTTTTTTAATATTAATAAATAAGTCAATTTTTTTAAGCTTTAGGTCTATTTTTATATTTATTTTTTTGTAAAATTTTTTCAATATATGTAGACTTTTCCCTTTTAACGTTTTTTAGAAATTGTTTATTTTCATTCAAAAAGACAAAACAGGAAAAGCAAATAAGTTTGTTTTAAATATTATTTGAATTAAAATACACAAAGTAGAAAAAGTAGAAAAGTTTGTTTTATTTCGTCTTCACTTGTTCGCGGCTGCACTTGTAGCCGCTCAACTTGCATCGTTTTTGTTCTTGCTCAATTCTCTCATCCTACATTCGGCCATTCTGCGTAGAATTCGCCTCGAATTCGTCTTCATCAAGACTAGAACACCACGGCTTAATATACTCAGCACAAGTAGTTGTGTTCATAGGGCCCTCTGATAGACCAACCTTACGCACATTGTAGGTGTCATTTGTCTTTGCAGCGACAACCTCGTATGGACCCAAATATTTTGCCTTCAATTTTAATCCTGGTCCAAACTGGGTACGTTTTATGGCGATCAGATCTCCCTTTGCATACTTCTTTGGACTCTTGCGTCGCAGATTATAGGTGTTACGGTTTTCGTCTTGTACTTTTGCTATCTGTTGTTTCGCTTCTTGTCGCAGTTGGTTACGTTCATCATTGAATGTAGAAACGAATTCTTCTTTAATGAGCTCTGCAATTTCCAGCTGCTGCTTAGTACGCATCTTGACGCCAATCAATAGCTCAAACGGAGTCGTATTTGTACTTCGGGTATATGTTGAATTTATGACTTGTTGTACTTCGTTGACGTATTTATACCACTTTGATGGGTCGTCGGCCGACAATTTGGACAAAACGGATACAATAGTTGCATTTAGCCGCTCTACTTGACCATTTGCCCTTGGCAAGCCGGTTGTAATTAACGAATGTCTGATGCCCTCATCCTCACAGTATTTCTTAAAGTCCTCGGAGGTAAAAGCTGAACCTCTATCAGAAATAATTTGGACTGGGTTTCCGAACAATACACTCTGATTTCTTAGACGTAATGTGACCTCAATCGCTGACGTTGTACGTGTCGGATAAAGCCAACAAAATTTCGTAAAAGCGTCTATAACTGCAAAAATATACTTATATTTTTTACTTGTTGACTGCAATGGCCCAAGATGATCGACGTGATAGGTATGAAGTGGTTCGTTGTTTTTCGGAATGGGATGCAACTCGCCTTCTTGTTTTCCCTGCTTTCGGTTACTGACAATGCACTTCACACAATTTGCTATATGGAAATTTATTTTATCATCAAGCTTTGGTATAAAATAATCTCGTCTGATAAGTTCTTTAACTTTCCTGAGAGCAAAGTGACCTTTTTCGTGCGCACACCTAATTATTTCGCGTTGCATACCTTTAGGCACTACCACCACCTCGTAGCCATCAACTAGCTTATACAGCAAATCACCTTTCAAAAAGTAGTTATCATGGGAGTCCTTTTCCTTTAGGATATTCATAATCGTCATCAACTCGTCATCACTTCTTTGAGCCTTTTTAATTCTTATCAGGGTGTTGTCTTCGCTTATTGTCATAATTGGGTATCGGCTTAGGGAGTCGACATGCTGCATTCTGGTCCCAGCACGGTGCTCTACTTCATAATCAAATTCTTGTAAAAGTAAGACCCAGCGAGCAACTCTAGTGCATAAGTCTTTTTTGTCCATTGTTTTAGTGAATGCATTACAATCGGATACAATCCTAAAATGGAGACCAAGTAGGTATACGCGAAACTTTTTCAAAGCTTCAACCACAGCGAGTATTTCGAGTTCATAACTTGAGTACTTCTTCTCGGCGTCTGTAGTCTTTTTACTCATGTAGTAGACCGGATGAAATTTATCGTCGTCAGGTGATTTTTGTAGCAAAATGGCTCCATAGCCATCCGCAGACGCGTCAGTATGTAGCTCCGTCTCGTATCGCTGATTGAAGATATTTAGCACTGGACCCTTACTTAAAATTTTCTTCAAGTTATTGAAAGATGTTATTTGCTGTTCGTTCATAACAAACTTCACATTAGATTTCGTCAAATCACTTAGCGGCTTGGCAATTGTTGCAAATTGTGGAATAAACTTCCGGATATAGCCTGCAAGCCCCAAAAAACTTTGCAGCTGTTTTAAATTACACGGTATGGGAAACTTCATTACGGCATCTACTTTTGATGCAGAAGGAAACATTTTTTCATTTTCAATTATGTGACCAAGAAACTCTACACTTTTCTTCAGAAATGCGCATTTTTTCATGTTCAGTTCGAGGCCATAATCTTTACAAATGTTTATTACCTCCACCAGGTTTTTGACAGCTTCATCCTCATTTTTGCCAGGTATAATGACATCATCTACATACGGTAGTGCAATACCTCTTCTAGTCAAGTCACGAAAGATAGTATTTATGTACCTTTGGAAAACGGCAGGTGAGTTAGACAGCCCAAACGGTACTTTACAAAACTGATATTGACCATTATGCGTCACGAACGACGTGTATTTTCGACTTTGTGCTGCTACGTCAACGTGAAAAAACCCATTTTTTAAGTCAATAGTGCTAAACACTTTGGCACCTTGTAGTCGGTCCAGTTGATCCTCGATTAAGGGTAGTGGATATCGATCCTTCACTATGACTTTGTTTATTCTTCGATAATCGACGCACAGCCTTAACGACCCATCTCGTTTTTTAACCATAACCACTGGGCTACTGAACTCGGACTCTGAATGCTCGATAATTCCGTCATTCAGCCATTTATCTATTTGTTCATCCACTACATAACGTTCGGCAATGGGTAATCGACGTGGTCTCGAAAATATGGGATTATCGTCCTTTAAAACTATGTTCATCTCCACATTTGTCGATTTACACTTTTCCGGTATGTAGTTTTCTAGAAGACTTACAATTTTTTGTTTTGCGTCACGAGTTACGGCTTCGCCGATATTAATTAAATCAGAAGTAACTTGGTCGACATCAATCATCATCACATTTCGTACATCATCGTCTTCATCTTTTTTGATCTTACTAAATTTTACGCTATCTGGTGTGATTGTTACACATGCATATTCGCAGAATTCCCTACCAAGAATAACGTCTACGTCAATTGAGGTATATGGCACAACATGAAAATTAAGATCGTATTTCTCGTCTTCTATTTCGACTTCGTGAAAGAAATTACCGAGAGGTTTAATTCTGTTTTTACTCGTATTACCGCCGAACCCAATTAGGTAAAAGTTTGATTCTTCAAGTCTGGGTTTGTGTAATGAATTATAAACTTGTTCACTTACCACATTATACTTGCTACCTGAGTCAAATAGAGCCATCCAAGCTTGTTTAGAGAATTTAATTGTTTTCTTCATTATGTCTTCGACTACTAGTCGGCGCGTATTCGCTTTTTCTTGTTTAAGAGGACACTGTCTCGAAAGATGGCCAAAATTGTTACAATTAAAGCACTTTGCACCTCTATCTTTACTGCTACAATTTTTCGAGGTGTGGCCTTTTTCTCCGCAATTAAAGCATAAATCTCTTTTATCTTTTTGCCCTTGAGTCTTCGCTGGTTTTGTCTTGAAATCATTCATAGCCTTACGTTTTTCCTGCATTATTTCGTAGCACTTTAGTTTATCTTTAAATTCTCTTAAAGTGCCTGCGCCGTATAAAATAGATTTATCAATCGTAAGATCACGTACGCCATCTATGACATACTGGATTAAGGCGTCGTCTTCAATACAACCACTCGAGGATAATTCTTTCATCTTTAAAAAATATTCCTGATAAGTTTCATCTTTATGCATTTTTCTTTCTGCCAACATCTTATGCAACTGTGCGCTGTTTGTCGATGACTTAAATTCATCAATTAAAGCTGCTTTTAATTTGGACCACGTAGTGATGCCTCGTTCACCAGCTATGAACAATTTCGCAAGCCCCTTCAATGATCTTTTAGCAAAAATATATTTCTGAAAATCATCCCAGTTCATAATGGATGCTGTCTCTTCAAACTCTTCAATCCAAATGTGGACTGGAAGATTTCCATTACCACTGAAAGTTCTAACCGATTCCTCAATATCACGGAAATTTAAAGAAAACTTGGGCGCTTGGTTATTAAATTGCTGCATTTGATGCGAAAAATTTCGTTCTCTGCTATTATCACCATTGTTGTCTCTAATAAAATTTCTATTGTCTTGCGCGTTATTACCCAGTATTACATTTTGAACTGCATTAGATGTAGCACTTCCAAAACTTATTTCACTGCTTACCCGTGCCATTTCATGTTCACTGCGTCGGTCGTCATCATTTTCAGCCTCACATTCATCAAGTGCTTCGTTTTCATCGTCTGCATTTTCTATATTTTCCAACATAGTGCCTTTTTTCAGGTTTTTGAAAATATGAAAAAATAAATCGTTTACGTCATATTTTATGCCCAATAAGTTACAAATGGAAACTAAGTCAGCTGAACTTAAATTCTCCTTAACGTACGCAGCTTTTGCTTCAAATAAAATATTTGTCTCGTCGTATTCGAAACCATCAAACGCACGTAAACGTTTTCTATTATTACGATCCCCTTCACGTTCGTAAATCAATTTATGCGTGGCAACCACAACATTTTTCTTAACAGTCTTCAGGCTGTTGCTTACTGATATAAAATCTCCTAATGCTGACATTTTCGTTCAATCCTGTTTTCGATCAACAGAATACTTCAAATTATTATGTCCACACACACGTCGTTATTGGCAGTTATCAAGTACCAAAAAAAATGTAAATGTTGTTGCTGTTTCAGTACCAACGTCGTCAAAATTTACATGAACACAGCACTCAGACACTCGCAAAATCGTCGTCACCAAATTTATTATGGCCTCTTCTTTTCTGTTCCGCCCACAAACACGTCTCTATTGTAAGTATGACCGAACAGACAAAATCTTGGTTGAGCCCCCAAAATGTAGACTTTTCCCTTTTAACGTTTTTTAGAAATTGTTTATTTTCATTCAAAAAGACAAAACAGGAAAAGCAAATAAGTTTGTTTTAAATATTATTTGAATTAAAATACACAAAGTAGAAAAAGTAGAAAAGTTTGTTTTATTTCGTCTTCACTTGTTCGCGGCTGCACTTGTAGCCGCTCAACTTGCATCGTTTTTGTTCTTGCTCAATTCTCTCATCCTACATATATGTAATGATAATAAGCTGGAAACACATCCAAACCCGCTCGCTCGAAGTATCTTGCAACATAGTAGACACTCCCGTCTGAAAAGGAGGGATACTATTGCGCTTAGATGAAGAAAACTATTTTATTATGAGAACTTACGTTTTAGTCTAGCTATGGCTGGACTAATATTTATTACTTAGGCTTAAGATTTGAATACTTATTGTTAGTTCGCATAAGCGAAGATTCAATAATAAAATATATGAAAAAAAAAACAAAAAATTTTTTCAATGGCTCGTGTGAATAAAAAAATAGCTAATGTTAATACTTTAATTTTTTAAGTTTAAACTAGCTTAAAGGCGAATAACAATTTAAGTTAAAGCTAGTACCTTTTAGTGACTATTAGAAACTTGTGTTTCCAGCTTTGACTCAAAAAAAGTGTGAATAAAAACTAGTGAATGCTTAAAAATATTAGTTTGTGCTTCAGTTTTTGTAAGCAAATGATCAAAGTGCTTGAGTTGGTCAAAGGAAAGAATACCGCATAAGGACAAACTCTCATCCAGTCAATTACTTTAATTTATATAGATTTTGGAAAGAAAACGTAAAATGGTTAGCGGAACATTTTTAGGAGAAAAGTAATGAAAACAGGGGAGAACCGCTGTCGCAATTTTAAAGTATGGAAATTTTTTTCCGCTTTCTTTGCGAAGACATAAGTTTTTAATGATTTACCATTGCAATAAATTTTTGTCATTTGCTATACATTTTTGTGATTTGTTGTCAATAATAATAAATGGAGACTATTTTCCCATATACTATGTAGTACAAAAATTGTTGGGCCACAAAACATTTAACATTTTTACATTTTTAAATTAATATTTCTTTTGTTTCGTATATTTATTTAAAAAAATTGTAAATGTGTTGACATGAAAAACATTTATTTCACATAAATCCTAAGAATTATATTTTATTCTGAAAAATATTGTAAGATTTCCACACCTAGAATTTTGGCAAAAGTCAATACCGTTTTTAAAACCAAAAAGTGGTAGCTTCAGGCAGAATTTTTTCCAGCTTTAGCTACCACAATTTAGCACTAGCAAAGGGTTATTCACACTTTTTATAGTTTAAGCTTTTCAACATAGCTAGTACTGAAAAGTTTGCGCTAGTGCCAGTACTTAGCACTATGTAGAATAAACTACATCTTTATTCACTCGACCCAATATTTCGCCACTCCGGTGTGTGGCATCTTCAGGAGGTTATTTCAGTTAATTGTTATATTTGTTAAATTGGTTTTAAAATTAGCTTTTGGCTTTTTTATTTAACGATTATAATATTAACAAGTTTTTTATATAAACTTCAAAATATTTTGTTAAAGAAAATTTTACTAAAACTAAAATATTTGAAAATTTAAAAAATATTACAAAACTTTATATTTTAAAAAAATGTATCCATATGCCAATATAAGTGTGTATTTCAATTTCAATATATTCTAATAAAAAAAATCCTAATATTAAGAATAATAGTGTTACTAAAAAGTAATAATGCTAAGTGTTATACATATAAACAACATATAAATATAAACAAAAAACCACAATACATGCATAACAAGTTTTGAAGAGATTGTTAGCACAATAGTTACAAAATTTTATAAAGTGTGTATATTAAATTAAGCTGTTCCAATATAAAAGTGTAATGTTAAGAATGCTAGTGTTACTTAAAATAACATTAAGTGTTATATACAAAAAACAAACATATAAATCTTATATATAAAAGAACAATTTTTTTTTTGTTAGTGACACCGCTTATAACTCGAGAACGGCTGGACCGATTTTAATGAAACTTGAAAAAAAGACATACCCGATATCTGGGAATGCGTTTTAGGCTAATTTGTTTTTGGAAATTCCGACTGGGCCTGGCACCTCCCATACAAATTGAGCAGTTTTTTTCACATTCCTCAATACCTATTATAGTTGAAGTCTCCAAATTTGGTGCAACTAAATTATTTATTGATGTGCATAATAGGGCTTTGTATGGGCGGGAAGAAAAAAAATAGGCGTGGCACCTCCCATACAACGAAAATAGTTTTTTGTATATATTTCAACAACTGTAACAGCTGAAATCTCCAAACTTCGTGCGAATGTTTATAGTGCTAATATGCATAATTAAGCTTTTCATGGGCGGGAAAAAATAAATAGGCGTGGCACCTCCCATACAACGAAAATAGTTTTTTGTATATATTTCAACAACTGTAATAGCTGAAGTCTCCAAACTTCGTACGAATGTTTATAGTGCAAATATGCATAATTAAGCTTTGTATGGGCGGGAAAAAATAAATAGGCGTGGCACCTCCCATACAACGAAAATAGTTTTTTGTATATATCTCAACAACTGTAATAGCTGAAGTCTCAAAACTTTATACTGATGTTTATAGTGCTAATATGCATAGTTGAGATTTGTAAGGGCGGGAAAAATTAAATAGGCGTGGCACTTCTAATACTACGAAAATAGTTTTTTGTATATATTTCAACAACTGTAACAGCTGAAATCTCCAAACTTCGTGCGAATGTTTATAGTGCTAATATGCATAATTAAGCTTTTCATGGGCGGGAAAAAATAAATAGGCGTGGCACCTCCCATACAACGAAAATAGTTTTTTGTATATATTTCAACAACTGTAATAGCTGAAGTCTCCAAACTTCGTACGAATGTTTATAGTGCAAATATGCATAATTAAGCTTTGTATGGGCGGGAAGAAATAAATAGGCGTGGCACCTCCCATACAACGAAAATAGTTTTTTTATATATTTCAACAACTGTAATAGCTGAAGTATCCAAACTTCGTACGAATGTTTATAGTGCTAATGTGCATAATTGGGCTTTTTATGGGCGTGAAAAAATAAATAGGCGTGGCACTTCCATACAATGAAAATAGTTTTTTGTATATATTTCAACAACTGTAACAGCTGAAATCTCCAAACTTCGTGCGAATGTTTATAGTGCTAATATGCATAATTAAGCTTTTCATGGGCGGGAAAAAATAAATAGGCGTGGCACCTCCCATACAACGAAAATAGTTTTTTGTATATATTTCAACAACTGTAATAGCTGAAGTCTCCAAACTTCGTACGAATGTTTATAGTGCAAATATGCATAATTAAGCTTTGTATGGGCGGAAAGAAATAAATAGGCGTGGCACATCCCATACAACGAAAATAGTTTTTTTATATATTTCAACAACTGTAATAGCTGAAGTATCCAAACTTCGTACGAATGTTTATAGTGCTAATATGCATAATTGGCTTTTTATGGGCGTGAAAAAATAAATAGGCGTGGCACCTCCCATACAACGAAAATAGTTTTTTGTATATATCTCAACAACTGTAATAGCTGAAGTCTCAAAACTTTATACTGATGTTTATAGTGCTAATATGCATAGTTGAGATTTGTAAGGGCGGGAAAAATTAAATAGGCGTGGCACTTCTAATACTACGAAAATAGTTTTTTGTATATATTTCAACAACTGTAATAGCTGAAATCTCCAAACTTCGAACGGATGTTAATAATGCTAATTTGAGCTTTGTATGGGCGGGAAGAAATAAATGGGCGTAGCACTTCCCAAACAACGAAAATATTTTTTTGTATACATCTCAATAACTGTAATAGGTAAAGTCTCCACACTTTGTTAGGATGTTTATAATGCTAATATGCTAATTTTGCGCTGTATGGGCGGAAAAAAAAGAAATGGGCTCGCATCTCCCATACAAGTATATTTCACTGCGACAAATATTGTTCAACGTTTCTTTGCTGTTTGTCAAAGCGATCCGTTTGCACAAACTTTACTTTACTCGGAGATGCCATGGTATTACGCTTGGAACGCTTTTTTAAAAAATGTGAAAGTTGAAAGAAAGGCACTATGGCTCCTGGGCATCCGAAAGTGCGTTCAAGTGATGCTCTTGGTCGAATTTGTATAGTTCATCCGAAGAATAATGAATGCTTTTGTTTGCGGTTGTTGTTGGTAAATATTCGTGGTCCAACATCGTTTGCAGCATTTCGTACTGTTCATGGTATACTCTGGCCAACATTTTGTGGTGCATGTCAAGAACTAAATTTGCTTGAAAACGATACTCATTGGGATACAACAATCGCCGAGGCAATTATTTCTGCATATCCAAGCCAGATACGAACATTATTTGCTATTATCATTTCGACATGCTTCCCGTCAAATCCAAGTGACCTGTGGAATAAATACAAGGACAATATGTCGGAAGACATTTTACATCAATATCGTGTCAGCTCGATAAATCCAAATCTTGAAGTCAATGCGGAGATGCATAACCGGGCTCTTAATTGAAGACATATATTACCTTATTTGCGGCAGTTCGTTAGTCAAGTTAGAACTGCCAGTACCAGAACATGAAATGAATGAGCTACTAAATCGACGATTGAAGCGTGAACGTGAATACGATCGACATGAGTTGAACCAATAAGTTTAAACCAATGTTTCCTTCTTAAAACCTCTAACAGAAGGAAGTCTATGATATAATATTGAAGGCAATTGATGCCCCCGGTGGAACTGGAAAGGCATTCGTCATGTCATTGACTTTGACCACTGTTTGTGCGAGATTCAACATTGCTGTAGCGGTAGCTTCACTGGAATAGCGGCCACATTGTAAGAAGGATGCCGCACAGCTCACTCAGCGTTAAAATTGCCATTAAACCTTCAAAATATAGAGCAACCGACAAGTAATATTGCGAAAAAATCCGCCATGTCCAAAGTTTTAGTAGCGTGTTATATCATTATTTGGGATGAATGCACAATGGCACACAAACGCGCAATAGAAGCTCTTAAAACAACACTAAGAGATCTGCGCAGTGACTCAAGATATTTTAGAGGTGCAACGATTATACTGCCTGGTGATTTCCGCCAAACACTGCCAGTCATTCCAAGATCGACGGCTGCTGATCAAATAAGTGCTTGCGTTAAATCCTCCATTCTGTGGCGTTTTGCAAGGATACTGCAGTTGACAGAAAACATGAGAGTTGTATTGCTTAACGATTTATCAGCTCAAGATTTCTCCAACCAATGTTGATTATCGGTAATGGCCGTATTCCTGTCGACGAATCAAACGAATTGATTTCGTTTCCTCAAAATTTTTGTAATTTTGTATCATCAAAAGAACAGCTCATCGAGAAGGTATTCCCCAACATAATTGCTAAAGGGGAAAATTATGACTGGTTGAGTGAACGGGCAATTTACTGAAGTCTCAAAACTTTATACTGATGTTTATAGTGCTAATATGCATAGTTGAGATTTGTAAGGGCGGGAAAAATTAAATAGGCGTGGCACTTCTAATACTACGAAAATAGTTTTTTGTATATATTTCAACAACTGTAACAGCTGAAATCTCCAAACTTCGTGCGAATGTTTATAGTGCTAATATGCATAATTAAGCTTTTCATGGGCGGGAAAAAATAAATAGGCGTGGCACCTCCCATACAACGAAAATAGTTTTTTGTATATATTTCAACAACTGTAATAGCTGAAGTCTCCAAACTTCGTACGAATGTTTATAGTGCAAATATGCATAATTAAGCTTTGTATGGGCGGGAAGAAATAAATAGGCGTGGCACCTCCCATACAACGAAAATAGTTTTTTTATATATTTCAACAACTGTAATAGCTGAAGTATCCAAACTTCGTACGAATGTTTATAGTGCTAATGTGCATAATTGGGCTTTTTATGGGCGTGAAAAAATAAATAGGCGTGGCACTTCCATACAATGAAAATAGTTTTTTGTATATATTTCAACAACTGTAACAGCTGAAATCTCCAAACTTCGTGCGAATGTTTATAGTGCTAATATGCATAATTAAGCTTTTCATGGGCGGGAAAAAATAAATAGGCGTGGCACCTCCCATACAACGAAAATAGTTTTTTGTATATATTTCAACAACTGTAATAGCTGAAGTCTCCAAACTTCGTACGAATGTTTATAGTGCAAATATGCATAATTAAGCTTTGTATGGGCGGGAAGAAATAAATAGGCGTGGCACATCCCATACAACGAAAATAGTTTTTTTATATATTTCAACAACTGTAATAGCTGAAGTATCCAAACTTCGTACGAATGTTTATAGTGCTAATATGCATAATTGGCTTTTTATGGGCGTGAAAAAATAAATAGGCGTGGCACCTCCCATACAACGAAAATAGTTTTTTGTATATATCTCAACAACTGTAATAGCTGAAGTCTCAAAACTTTATACTGATGTTTATAGTGCTAATATGCATAGTTGAGATTTGTAAGGGCGGGAAAAATTAAATAGGCGTGGCACTTCTAATACTACGAAAATAGTTTTTTGTATATATTTCAACAACTGTAATAGCTGAAGTCTCCAAACTTCGAACGGATGTTAATAATGCTAATTTGAGCTTTGTATGGGCGGGAAGAAATAAATGGGCGTAGCACTTCCCAAACAACGAAAATATTTTTTTGTATACATCTCAATAACTGTAATAGGTAAAGTCTCCACACTTTGTTAGGATGTTTATAATGCTAATATGCTAATTTTGCGCTGTATGGGCGGAAAAAAAAGAAATGGGCTCGCATCTCCCATACAAGTATATTTCACTGCGACAAATATTGTTCAACGTTTCTTTGCTGTTTGTCAAAGCGATCCGTTTGCACAAACTTTACTTTACTCGGAGATGCCATGGTATTACGCTTGGAACGCTTTTTTAAAAAATGTGAAAGTTGAAAGAAAGGCACTATGGCTCCTGGGCATCCGAAAGTGCGTTCAAGTGATGCTCTTGGTCGAATTTGTATAGTTCATCCGAAGAATAATGAATGCTTTTGTTTGCGGTTGTTGTTGGTAAATATTCGTGGTCCAACATCGTTTGCAGCATTTCGTACTGTTCATGGTATACTCTGGCCAACATTTTGTGGTGCATGTCAAGAACTAAATTTGCTTGAAAACGATACTCATTGGGATACAACAATCGCCGAGGCAATTATTTCTGCATATCCAAGCCAGATACGAACATTATTTGCTATTATCATTTCGACATGCTTCCCGTCAAATCCAAGTGACCTGTGGAATAAATACAAGGACAATATGTCGGAAGACATTTTACATCAATATCGTGTCAGCTCGATAAATCCAAATCTTGAAGTCAATGCGGAGATGCATAACCGGGCTCTTAATTGAAGACATATATTACCTTATTTGCGGCAGTTCGTTAGTCAAGTTAGAACTGCCAGTACCAGAACATGAAATGAATGAGCTACTAAATCGACGATTGAAGCGTGAACGTGAATACGATCGACATGAGTTGAACCAATAAGTTTAAACCAATGTTTCCTTCTTAAAACCTCTAACAGAAGGAAGTCTATGATATAATATTGAAGGCAATTGATGCCCCCGGTGGAACTGGAAAGGCATTCGTCATGTCATTGACTTTGACCACTGTTTGTGCGAGATTCAACATTGCTGTAGCGGTAGCTTCACTGGAATAGCGGCCACATTGTAAGAAGGATGCCGCACAGCTCACTCAGCGTTAAAATTGCCATTAAACCTTCAAAATATAGAGCAACCGACAAGTAATATTGCGAAAAAATCCGCCATGTCCAAAGTTTTAGTAGCGTGTTATATCATTATTTGGGATGAATGCACAATGGCACACAAACGCGCAATAGAAGCTCTTAAAACAACACTAAGAGATCTGCGCAGTGACTCAAGATATTTTAGAGGTGCAACGATTATACTGCCTGGTGATTTCCGCCAAACACTGCCAGTCATTCCAAGATCGACGGCTGCTGATCAAATAAGTGCTTGCGTTAAATCCTCCATTCTGTGGCGTTTTGCAAGGATACTGCAGTTGACAGAAAACATGAGAGTTGTATTGCTTAACGATTTATCAGCTCAAGATTTCTCCAACCAATGTTGATTATCGGTAATGGCCGTATTCCTGTCGACGAATCAAACGAATTGATTTCGTTTCCTCAAAATTTTTGTAATTTTGTATCATCAAAAGAACAGCTCATCGAGAAGGTATTCCCCAACATAATTGCTAAAGGGGAAAATTATGACTGGTTGAGTGAACGGGCAATTTAAGCAGCTTAAAACATAGATGTTGATGATTTAAACTATGTATATAGTTTAGAATGAAATCGTTGGTATTTTGCATTCTTTTAAATCAATTAATTGTGTAATAAACGAAGATGTAGCCACCAACTATCCAACTGAAGTTTTAAACTCTTTGGATGTGCCTGGCTTACCACCGCACAACTTATAACTGAAGCTTGGCTCAGTAGCTATCATGCTTCGAAATTTAAACCAACCAAAACTTTGCAATGGAACGCGCTTAGTAATAGCAAAACTGATAGTCCATGTTATTTACGCAATTATACTTAGAGGAAAATTCAAAGATTAAGAAGTTGTCATACCGAGAATTCCGATGATACCAACCGATATGCCTTTTGAGTTTATGCTAATTCAATTTCCTATTCGTCTTGCATTCGCAATGACGATTAACAAATCACGAGGACAATTCCTGAGTATTTGTTGTTTTAATTTAGAAAATACATGTTTTTCTCATGGCCATATATACGTTGCATATTCACGTGTGTGCAAACCATCTGCTTTATTTGTACTTGCGCCTGATAACAAAACGAAAAATGTCGTATAATACAAGGTACTGCACTGAAGGGAATTAACCTAAACATAACCCATGCACGAAAATACATAGCTTCCTTAACAGCTTTTGCCTGAAACGCCTTATTTTTGTAATCTCTTTCAATTTTTGTTTTCTTTATAAATATATTCCAATGAACTATTTGACCAAATAAGCTTTGCGCTCTTGTTAAAAAATCCATATATTCAATAATTGTTAGGTGGTACGAAGTTCACCGGGTCAGCTAGTATAAACTAAAAAACAATAATACAAATCTTTAAAGAAATTAGTTTAACATTGTATGTTTAATATGTATTGATGTAGTTACCAAAGATAAGTATCAGAAGTTCATGTAAAACAGTGTGCATTAACACAAAAAACAATTATTTAAAAAATTAACTCATGAAAAACATATATGTATGTGTATGCCTAAAAACCATTTTAGTCAAAATTATCCTATCTCTGCTATTTGTCTGTAATTCTGGGCAATATTGTCTGTGTCTGCTTTAAAATTAATTCTATATGTTTTTGGAACGTTAATAATATTTAACATTTCTAACATATATTTACGTTTATAATTTTGAACAGTGTTTTCTGTGAACTAGTGTCCCTATGTCTCTGGTCAGATTTATGTCCAGCAGTTCTTGTCTTAAGTTTATTTTTCGTAGTTCCTACATACACTTTCCTACATTTCTTCCTATCGTTTCCCTTGCAAGGTATCTTATAAACTAGATTCGCCTTTTCCAACTTTTGTATTCTATCTTTTGTTTTACCAAATAATTTACCTAAAGTATTGTAAGTTTTAAAGACAATGCCATATTTCTCACAGTCAAAAACTTTTGATCTTTTAACCCTTTCTGTCACTCCTGGTACATAAGTAAATGATTTATAAATCTTCAGTCCCCTTTAATTATTCCGAATATCTGCATTTTTGTCTGTAAATTGATTAAATAATTTAAAAATAAGTTCCTGGGGAAACTGTTATCCCTAAAAATATTCCAAATAATCCTCTTATTTTTCCTATGAAATTCTTTGTCACTTGTTGTAAGTACCCTTCTCACCAAATTCCTTGCCGTATTTGTGATATCTTGTTTGCTTTGTTTAGAATAATAATTAATTATCCTTTCAAAAGCCGTTGGTTTTTGATACCAATCTACTTTTAAGCTGTTACCTTTTCTTATAATAAACGTACCTAATAAGAAAGTCTCGAATTGTCTGCTTTTTCCATTGTAAACTTAATACTGGGATGAAAACTATTCAAAGTGTCTAACATATACTCACTAGAGGAATCAGAAACAATACAAAATAAATCATCTACATACTTAGTCATAATTCCCGGTTCTATTGTCATTTTCGCAATACAAGTATCCAATAATTCTTCCATAACTATATTTGCCACTATTGGAGAAGCAAGAGAGCCCATAGGAAGTCCCTTATCCTATCCATTATTTTGAAAATGCCTGTTGTCCTCAATGCAAAATTTTAACATCTTTAAAAATAGGCTCTTGCCAATATTTGTATATTCCTTAACTGTGTTCCATTTTTCCTTTATGATATCTATAGCTACATTCACTGGAATACTCGGAAAAAGAGAAACTACATCAAATGAAACCAACCTTTAACTGTCCTGTATTTGTTTGTCTTTTATCCTATTCCTAAATTGTAAAGAGTCCTTGACATTATACCGAGACTGATCAGTAATTTTTCTAAATATGTCTGCTATATACCTACATATACCATAACACGGAAAATTAACATACGAGCAAATTGGCCTCAAAGGAAAATTTTCCTTATGAATCTTCGGAAGTCCATATAATCTGGGCGCTGTAGCTACATTAGTTTTTAATATGTGTCTTTTCCTAACTGTAAAAATGTCCTTCTTAAAAAGTAATTTAACTAAATCATTGTTTGTCCTCTGCAATCTACTTGTCGGATCTTTATTTACTAACCTGTATTGTGTCGTATCTCCTACAATATTGTCCATTCTCAAATTATAGTCCTCTTTTTTAATAGAAACAGTACTGTTTCCCTTATCTGCTTTTAAAATAAGTAAATTTTTATTTTTCTTTAAAAACCTACCTGTTTCATGTACCTTATTTAAAATAAATTTATCCCTGTTCGTTAGTTTAACCTTATTCATATGACTATATAAAATTGTCGTAAACTTAGTCCTTGCTATTTCCTGATCTTCCTTTTCCTGTATGGTCTGTATTATATCTTCTCCCTCAGTCATTAACCTCATAGTCGGCAATTTTTCCTTCCTAACCGGCAAAGCGTGCTTATGCCCTAATGACAGAGTCCATTGTACATCAATAGGAATATCCGTATTTGTTTTATTATCAAACCAATTTTTATTTAATCTAATTCTTTCTTTTGTATCTTCTAGAAATCATAACACTTACTCCTATGAGTGGCCTTAACCCTCTTTCTATACGAATAAGATATTATTTCCTCATACGTTAAAAATCCATCTAATTCGTCCGTCGTTAAAAATCTTCTCAAACTTCTCCGTCGTTAAAAATCTTCTCTTGTTGAATTCACTATAAATTTTGGGATGATTCCGGCATTTCTGCATCTTATAGGGATTTTATAGCTGATTTCGTCTTTATTATTTTGTCCCTTTTAGTCTTGAACCGTATTATATCCTTCTTAAATTTATTGTAACCCATTCTCGATTATCTATTGTTGTTGCGTGCTCACTTTTTGTTTAATTATCTATTACAATACTTTAGGTAAATTATTTAGTAAAACAAAAGATAAAATACAAAAGTTGGATATGGCGAATCTAGTTTATAATATACCTTGCAAGGGAAACGATAGGGAGGAATGTAGGAAAATGTATGTAGAAACTACGAAAAATAAATTTAAGACAGGAATGGCTGGACATAAATCTGACCAGAGATATAGGGACACTAGTTCACAGAAAACAGCATTATCTTCTCACTGTTCGGAATTGGATCACTACCCACACTCTGAGAGTGTTTCAATATTAGATAAAGAAAATAATTATAAACGTAGATACATGTTAGAAATGTTAAATATTATTAACGTTCCAAAAACATATAGAATTAATTTTAAAGCAGACACAGACAATATTGCCCAGAATTACAGACATCTAATATGTAAAAAAAAACAGAGATAGGATTTATATAAGCACATACATAATTTTTACTAATATGGTTTTTAGGCATACACATACATATGTATATGTTTTTCATGAGTTAATTTTTTAAATAATTGTTTTTTTGTGTTAATGCACACTGTTTTACATGAACTTCTGATACTTATCTTTTGTAACTACATCAATACATATTAAACATACGATGTTAAACTAATTTCTTTAAAGATTTGTTAATAAATGAATTATTGTTTTTATACCCTTCACATAAGTGATAAGGGTATATATAAGTTTGTCATTCCGTTTGTAATTTCTTTATTATCAATTTGGGACCCCATAAAGTATATATATTCTGGATCCTTATAGATAGGGAAGCCGATTAAGCGTATTATGGTTGAAATCAACTTTCTGAAGCCCCGCGATATCGCATAGACCCGAATGTGGTATCAAACTGTCAGAGATAGTCGCGAGAAAATCGGTAACAACAACAAAGAACATACTTATGAAGTAATAAAAAAAAAACAACAAAAAAAGAAAAAATAGAATCAGTCATGTTGATATTATTTAACCACACCCAAAACGAAAATTTTATTAGTATTCGTATTCATACATATAACAGGGTTGCCAAACAGCTTAATTTAAACATTTTTAAAATCGCTTCTACGCCTTCCAGGTTTCTCCTACAAAGGTAAAATGTAACACCGACCCAAATTATTTAATCCATCCAAAAATTTTTGTGGAACATACTTACTCTCTATCTCCAGCCCCTGACATGGTTGCCATACAAAACTTAAAAAAATAAGGTAAAACCGCTACAACTTCCCCGGAGTCGCCCGTAGAGGAAAAAAATGTACCACAGACCCCCATTAGTTTTTCCTCCCAAACGTCTTGCTAGAGCATACTTACCTCCTATCTCCACGCCCTAAGGGGGTTGCCATACAAAATTTACAAAAATGATGTAAAAATACCCACGACTTCTTTAAAGTTGGCCTTAGAACAATAAAGTGTAAGACCGACTCCTATTAGTTTCTTCTCCCAAACATATTCCCAGAACATACTTACCCTCTATCTCCACGCCCTAAGGGGGTTGCCATACAAAATTTACTAAAAATGATATGAAAATGCCCACAACTTCTTCAGAGTTGACCTTAGAGCAATAAAGTGTACGACCGACCCCAATTAATTTCTTCTCCCAAACATATTCCCAGAACATACTTACCTTCTACCTCCACGCCTTAAGGGCGCTGCCATACAAAATTTACAAAAATGATATGAAAATGCCCACAACTTCTTCAGAGTTGGTCTTAGAGAAAATAAGTGTACGACTGACCCCCATTAGTTTCTTATCCCAAACATGTTTCTAAAACATACTAACCCCCTATCTCCACGTAATAAGGGGGTTGCCATACAAAAACGATATGAAAATGCCCCAAACTTCTTCAGAGTTGGCCTTAGAGAAATAAAGTGCAACAGACCCCCATTAGTTTCTCCTCCCAAACATATTCCTAGAACATACATACTCCCTATCTCTACACCCAAAGGGGGTTGCTATACAAAATTTACAAAAATGATATGAAAATGCCCACAACTTGTTTAGAGTTGGCCTTAGAGCAATGAAGTGTACGACCGACCCCCATTACTTTCTTCTTTCAAACATATTACTAGAATATACTAACCCCCTTTCTCCACGCCCTAACGGGGTTGCCATACAAAATTTTAAAAAATTAGGATAAAGACCCCTACAACTTCCCCATTGTCATCCGTGGAGCGTTAAAAAATGACACCGACCCCTTTTTAAAAATATGAAATATTTCATGAGTAAAAAAAATGGATAAAAATAAAAAAAGTTTGGGATTTCGGAGGCCAATGTGAAGGGTATATAAGATTCGGCACAGCCAAATATAGCACTCTTACTTGTGTTTAGTTTATATTTATAGGTTTGTTTTTTGTATATAACACTTAGTGTTATTTTTAGTAATACAAGCATTCCTAACATTACACTTTTACATTAGAATAGGTTAAATTAATATACAAATTAAAATTCGTTGTAATTTTTGTTTTAAAAAAATTATTTTTTTATTACTATTAATCCGGTGGATTGATAGTAATATGTTTCTTTATTTAATTATTAAAACTGACTGCCAAGACTTTACAAGTTTTTTTTTTAAATGAAACCTAATTTTCTAAAATAATCTGCTGATCCCGCATTTTCCTATCAATGCATTCGCCTGTGGTTGCAAGTGTAACTTAGTTGTATTTTCCCACCAAACAGACAATGAACGTTACGGCTGGTGTGGACTTAAGTTACCTTGTGTGAATTTGCTAGTTTTGCTGTTGGCATGTTTTGTTGTTGACTTGGTACGGTATTAACTCCTCCCCCTTTAAGCTCATACATCCTCGTATGATTTATTAAAAAAAGCGGAAGGTTATGAATTCTTTGGTTTTGCCCTATGTTTGAAGATGATGGAAGCTTCCGGATTTTCGCATAAATTAGCCTCCTTTACTCCTTTCATCCGGGGATTGGTTGACTTTTTGAAATGGTTTATTCTCTGTCTCAGTAGCTACCTTTTTGTTTCTTTTCATTATGCAGACCATGGTGATCAGTAATGATATGGCTATTATTAATCCAAAATTAGTGAATAAGTTGATTTTATTCTCGACTTGTAATTTTTCGATTAAGTGAGAATTGTTGACATTTACAGCCTCCATCCTTTCCAGTGTTATTAATTGTTCCTGAAAACTCATGTTGCCTGGTTGTAGCAATGCAGGTAACGGCTTTGTTAACCTAGCTTGTGTTGTTAAATAAGTTTTGTTTCCAATCCGTACCGTAGAATTTAGGTGATGAATTATAAAAGTGCCGATTAAGTTTATTGTTGAATTATCTATTTCGACTTGTCCTTTGAATTCGTTAAGCAGTACCATGCTTTTATCTATTTTCTCTACTTTTGCCACATGCTCGTTGTTTGTTGTCGTGCAGCGAAATGGTTTACTCCTTAGAAGGTTTGGGATGCAATCTGTTTTACTTACGTCTTTAATATTATCTGTTTCACAAATACTTAGTTTATTATAGTCTTTGCAGTCATTCTTTATACCAAATATTTTATCATGACATTTCAAAATAGATTTAAAATTTATCTTAATTACTAAATTGTTTCTTTTCACAGGTCTAATGGAAAAATTATTACAATTTTCACTACTAGTTGTCGGAATATTTACTATGTAGACAATTTGTTTATCATTTGATGCAATTTTAATCTTAGAAAAATTAAGCAAATCATCCACATTTCCAAATTGAATATTATCGTTGTAAAAAATGTCTCTCAAAATCCCAATTTCGGTATTAGAAAAGATAAAAGAATTTACAATATTTGCTTTAGCCAAATGTATAGCATATTTGATATTAGACAACTCGACTTTAACAATTTCCAATTTATACTTAAAGTCTAACAAATTTTTCTCATTAAACTTATTCTCTACCAATTTAGAAATATTGTTGGTTACATTTGACAGTGTGTTAATTTTCTCTATTGTTAACTGATTAATTACGATTTGATTATTGGTATGTTTTAAGACATTATTCATTTTATTCTCTATTGTTTCAAAATCTTGGTGGTCCGAACTACCGGCCAACCAATTTCAAGCGCTGCCAATAAAGTACAGCGATCTTTTCGTTTTTGTCTTGGATTTTAATCTTGATAGACAGGAATTCATTTGGGATATGGAATAGGATAGGTAGGGTAATAGTTGACTGTCAGTATTCTTATTGAAGTCGATGCCGCTTTCCAAATCCTTTATAAGGTCTTCGTATTTCCCCAAGTCAATTGTGTGAATAAGTTTGAATACTCCGGTTTGAATTTTTGCTGATCCTGTATTAATTACAACTAGTCTGAAATTTGTGTACTCCATTATCTGGAACTCACCCACGGAAAATGTGAACATCCAAGTAAACCTGTAACAAGGTGTTTTCATATTTAGTTTCTTATGTGTTTTTTGTGTACTACTCTCCCGCTTTCTGTAACTAATGTTGTGTGTCTATTTTCTTTTACAAGTTCCCGTTTAAATCTTTCAGTCAATTTAGTACCAAGTCTTTTGTTTACCCTTACGAAAATTTCCTGTCCTGGTATGTATTTTTTTATTTCTTTTTTGTTCTTGTTATGATATTCTAAGTCCTTTTCCTGTTTCTTTTCTAGTTTTGTCATGTTGTCCTCCCTTGTTCTTTCGTAACTACCAGGTGAAAAGTCTACAGTTCTTCCAAAAAATATATCGACGGGACGTCTTCCTATTGTCGTGTGAATGGAATGATTATATTCGTTAACTGATCGTTCGAGAAGCTCTTCAAAGTCTCTACAAACCCCCTCGTCCTTCAGACATCTCATGATCTCGGCTAGGGTTGAATGGAATCTTTCGATTTGTCCGTTGGCCTAGGAGCGAGGGTGGCGTGGTATATACTTCTATTCCTAGTTCATCTTTCATCATAAAGAGTATTGAAGCTGAAGTTAAGGACTTCTCATTATCTATGACAACGGTTTTGGGGATTCCGTTAGAGAAAAGAATATCCCTTAACGGTCTTCTAACATCTTCTATCGATTTTCCCTGTAAAATTTTAGTCTGCACATACTTTGAAAATTTATCGAGTGCCGTTAAAACTATCTTCTTATCAGTTTTAAAAATGTCAATGTGAATGACTTGACCAGGATAGCTTGGTATCGGTGTAGCGTTTAATTTTGGTTGGTTGGGATGCCTCTCGTACTTATTTTTCTTACATATTGAGCAAAGTTTCAATATTCTTTTTATTTTGGAGAACATACTAGGAAAATAGGCTTTTTCTAATATCTGGGATCCGTTTTCTACGGCGTTCCAATGTGCGCGGTTATGAGTTTCTATAATTAATGTTTCCTGATCGGATTCAGACGTAATATCTTCGACAAAATTTTGTGGGAAACGTACTTTATAAGAACTAAAATGATTAGGATAAATTTCCTGAATCCTCCCCATTATGAATTCTGGTGCTTTTATACAGTTTACAACGGAAGGATTTAAATTTTCCTTAAGGATTGATATCAGTTTCTTAAATGAATCTATTGCGTTCTTAGCCTCGGCATCCATATTAATTTTTCTACGGTTCGACTCAGACTTGGAAATAATTCCACCATCTCCTCGTAGTAGCCTAGTTAAAAGTTTGGCTAAATCAGCATAACCCTTTATAAACCTCCTATAATATCCCGAAAGACCGAGAAAGGAACGAAGTTCCTTCAATGTAGTGGGGTACGGAAAATTTATGATGGATTCAACTTTTTTCGGATTAGCCTTGACTCCGTCACTTGAGACTATAAACCCTAAGAATTCTACCTCTTTCCTAAAGAATTCACACTTGTCCAACTGTACCTTCATACTGGCGGCATTAAGTGTTCCAAAAACCTTTTCCAAGTGCTCAAGATGGGATTTTTCATTCTTGCTAAAAATGATTATATCGTCTATATAGACGTAACAAATCTTGCCAATAGATATCATCTAATGCCCTCTGAAATATTGCAGGAGCATTTTTTAGGCCAAATGGGAGTCGTGTAAACTCATATTTACCGTTAGTAACGGAAAAAGCAGTTTTCTCTATGTCGTCCTCCTTAAGTGGTATCTGATGGAATCTATCACCGTAAAATATTGGTTGCCTCCAAGTTGAGACAATACTTCGTTTATTTCGGGAATGGAGTATCTGTCAGGCACTGTTATTGAATTCAATTTCCTAAACTCTATGACCAATCGATATTTTTGTGTTCCAGAAGCATCTTGCTTCTTTGGAACAATCCAAATAGGTGAATTATAAGGAGAACGTGATGGTCTTTTAATCCCATCCGCCAATAATTTATTAATCTCATCCGCGACAACTCCCTTCATAGCCATTGGATAAGGATAATTCCTCGTGCACATTGGTACATCAGTTGATGTACGGATGTCTCATTTTAGGATTATTTGCTAGAAACTTCCAATATTTTTTTTTTATTAAAATAAAATGGTTTGTAAGATTTATAAATTTTATTTTATTGAAATTTTAAAAATTAATCTTTTATTTTATTAAGGATGGTTAAGTTTCTTAAAAATACTTAAAGTTATTTCTTACATAAATATCTTTGCAGCTGTTGACATCTTTTATTGTTGGATATGTTGATCGTTGAAGTATCGTTGAAGTTCCTTTTTTTCTCTTTTATTTTTCAGTTTTTTTAAGATGGAACAATAATTTCCTTTAATTGATTTTAATAATTGTTCACTTTCTAAATTTATTAGTTCGGATTTTCTTTTCACGTTGTATTTGATAAAAAAAATTTTCGTTTGAATTTTTTCAACTGTTCACTTATTGGTTTTAATTAGAACCATCATGCAAATTGTAAAAGAAATTTCATGTTCATTTCATTTATTACCACTTCCTTCATTTATTAATATTCTTCACTGTTCTCTTAATTATTTTTGTTACCCAAAAATTTTATTCGAGTTAATTTATTTACTTTAAAAACTTTTGTTCAGTTTTTAATGATTTTACACAGTTCACTTCTTTTAAAATTTTTTGTTTATTAGCTTTTTACTTTGTTCAATGTTCACCAATTTCTAATTGTTCCTTTCTTTTTTATATTTTTAACCTTTTCTATTTTTAAATTTTCTTAAAATTTTTATATTTATTAAATTCTTTATACCTTCAAATTTCCTTATGTCTTAACTTTTATATTTTTAAAGTTTTTATTTTTTAATTTTTATCTGTTTTAATTTTTGAAGATTTTTATTTGTTTAATTTTATATTTTTTTATATCGCGGCCGCTGATCCTTAAGAGGACCTCCCTTTTGTCTTTTAGGAAAGACTACTAGGGCGCACTATTTCCACGATCTATTACACTTTCTTTACGACAAAGGACCCATTTTTCCGAGGGTCCCTGCTCGGGCGCCAATTAAAATTCGATGTAATTTTTGTTTTAAAAAAAAAATATTTTTTTATTACTATTAATCCGGTGGATTGATAGTAATATGTTTCTTTATTTAGTTATAAAAACTGACTGCCAAGACGTTACAAATTTTATTTGAAATGAAACCTAATTTTCTAAAACAATCTGCTGATCCCGCATTTTCCCATCAATGCATTCGCCTGTGGTTGCAAGTGTAACTTAGTTGCTGAATTTGTATTTTCCCACCAAACAGACAATGAACGTTACGGCTGGTGTGGACTCAAGTTACCTTGTGTGAATTTGCTAGTGCTGCAGTTTTGCTGTTGGTATGTTTTGTTGTTGACTTGGTACGGTATTAACTTACACACTAATAAAAAATTTTGTAACTATTGTCCTAAGTAATCTCTTTAAAACTTGTTTATGCATGTATTGTGGTTTTTTGTTTATATTTATATGTTGTTTCTATGTATAACACTTAACATTATTTTTTTTAGTAACACTATTATTCTTAATATTAGGATTTTTTATATAAGAATAGATTGAAATTGACATACACACTTATATTGGTATATGGATACATATTTTAAAAATAGTATGTATAAAGTTTTGAAATAACTTATAATTATGTCTATTTATTCGGCTTAAGTTCATTATTAAAAATGTGATAGCTAAGAATGGAAAATTTATTTAAAATTAAGTAATTCCGAGTGTAATGCATTTTCGAAATCAGCTAAGGTTTCTCGTCAGAACTCTTTCTATTCGGTACTACTGTAAGTTGAATGTTAATTTGTTCTATTTAAACAAACTTTAATTATAATTTGAATACTGGTTATATATTTAGATTCCTTATTGTTTAGATCGAACTAAATCCACATACAACCCTATGTTCTCTTATTCTCATTCTATTTGCATTTATCACTAGTTACTTCTTTTATTTATTTTTATTTTTGCTTTTGGCAGGGCCGGCGGTTTCATATGCAGAGTGCACAGTAAAACCGGGCGCCGAAATTATAGGGCGGCAAATTAATTTTTGGTGATCTTTATAAATTTAAATTTTCAATGTTAACAATAAAACCAAATAACAAAAACACAAAATACACACAACCCCACATACGTCGTACAAGTACCAATAAACAGTGATTTTTTTATGTTCTATGACCTTATAATAAAAAAAAACATTATACACACACACCACATATATTTCATACTATCCTCTCATTTCATATGCACACTATATTTTTCAGCGATGCCAACTTAGCTACTTTAGAGCTAGATTTGGCTCTTTTTAACTGCTTCTAACTCGAAAATTTTCCCTTTGGCTCTTTTCTAAAAAAAGGAGCTAACACAGCTCTTTTCAACTGTGTAAACGGCACGTTTGGCACTTTTTGCATTCTATAGTAAACTAGCACGTAACCCGCTACTTCTTAAGCGCAGTTTTAGAAATTTATTAAGTGAAGGTGATGTTTTGTGCCTTTATTTCCTAAACTATTACCAAATAAGCAGTACACAGAAAAAACTCCAGAAATTTTTTTAAAACAAATAGTTTTTTTTAAATAATAGTTTTCTTCAGTAAATATTTTATTAGATTCTAATGATATTGCTATTTGATTTTTGTGTCAAACAAAATAAACACAAAACCATTATATATTTTGTACTCTTTTTTTTACCCCTTAAGGAACAATATTTTAAAAAAGTACCAAAAATATATTTTTAATTTTTTGAGACCTGCAAACCGCAATTTAAGTGAAGTTTCTACCTTTATTGATTAAGAAATTATAAAAAGTACCTAAAAAGTACCAAAATGTAATTTTTACCCTTTCTACTATTCCCTAGGGTCTTAAGTTTTTAAAAAGTATAAAAAAATATTCATATTTTGTCAAGACTTGTCGAACGCAGTTTGAATTATGTTTCTATCTTTATTGGTTCAGATGCTACAAAAAGTACGTAAAAAGTACCACTTTACAAATTTGTGCTCTTTTGTCTGCCTCTTAGGGTCTAGGTTTTTAAAAAAGTTTAAAAAATATATTGATATTTTGTCCTGACCTGTCGAACGCAAATTAAACTATGTTTTTACCTTTATTAGTTAAGAAGTTACAAAAAGTACCTAAAAATTACAAATATGTAGTTTGTACCCTTTTTTGTGCCTAAGGGTCCAAAATTTTTGAAAAGTATCGAAAACATATTCTAATTTTGTCGATACCTGTCGAACGCAATTTATATTACGTATTTATCTCTATTGGTTCAAAAGTTACAAAATGTACCAATATAGAATTTTTACCCATTTTTGAACCCTTTTTTTACCCCTCAACGTTCAAATTTCAAAAAAGTGGCAAAAATTTTTTCATATTTTTTTAGTATCTGTCGATTGCATTTTGAACTATGTCTGTACCTTTACTCGTTTAAAAGTTACAAAGTGGACCTAGGCACTATCAAAATTTAGTTTTTACCCTTTTTTAGCCTAAAGGGTCTAATATTTTGAAAAAATGGTAGACACGGGTCTGCTTATTTTTTGAGTAAAATACGATCCTTTTTAAATTTTGTTTCTATCGTTTGTAGTTTAGGAGATATTAACTTTCAGATATTTACATATTTGGTCCATTTTAAGCACCTTCGGGTCCGAATTTCCCGAAATCCTGTCTTAGTGGATCTAAACATAAGGAAAGGTACCCACAGTCCAAATTTCAGATCTCTAGCTCTGCGCGTTTGGGCTGTGCGATGATGAATCAGTCAGTCAGTCAGTAAC
This sequence comes from Melanophora roralis, assembly GCA_963583895.1. Lineage (NCBI taxonomy): Eukaryota > Metazoa > Arthropoda > Insecta > Diptera > Rhinophoridae > Melanophora > Melanophora roralis. The sequence goes on along the minus strand of OY757189.1, from coordinate 57,745,838 downwards.
GTTATTCCTTTATATACATATATGGGGGATTTCATGTCAAGTGACCCAACTTTTAAAACCGATGTCTTTCGATTGGAAAGAAATTTGGACCAAAGTAAGTTCTTGCAGAGAGTAGTTTAGACACAATTTTTTAACACGATCGGTCAAGAACTCTCTGAGCTAGAGGGGTTCAAAATTTGACGTTTTCGGAAAATAGGTGTTTTTTCTCATACATGTAGTTTATTACCTTTTGCTTTTAACAAAATTCGTCCCAAATACTTTCGATAGCTTTTTTTTTCAATCTTCCAGTAAAAAATATTTTTAAAATTAAAAAAATTTTTTTTTTATTTTTTTTTTATAAAATAATTAGAAAAAAATTTTTTTTTTCCAAATGTGCCCATTTTTTTTTTTTTTTTTTTTTGCTCAAAAGAAAGCTTAGGTCTTTTGTTTGAAGAGCTTGGAAGTCGCTTAGTAGGATGCGAGTGGGATATCTATAAAAAATAATGTTTTGTAACTCAAGGTAGAGGTTTTCCAATTTTCGCGTATATTCTATTTTAATTTTTTTTCCTATTTATGTAAAATTTTCTCTTAAGCAAAAAAAAAAATATTTTATGCTAAGAAACAAAATAATTTAACCTTGCCGACGGTATGCATTGAAAATAAAGTCTCATACACTCGACACTGCATTACCAACAAAATGGTAGGCCTCTGGAATAAAATAACTTTTATATGGTAATGTCTGAACACATTTTGTTAATATTTTCAATGTATACCGTCGGAAAGGTTAAATTATTTTGTTTCTTAGCATAAAATAATTTTTTTTTTGCTTAAGAGATAATTTTACATAAATAGGAAAAAAAATTAAAATAGAATATACGCGAAAATTGGAAAACCTCTACCTTGAGTTACAAAACATTATTTTTATAGATATCCCACTCGCATCCCACTAAGCGACTTCCAAGCTCTTCAAACAAAAGACCTAAGCTTTCTTTTGAGCAAAAAAAAAAAAAAAAAAAAATGGGCACATTTGGAAAAAAAAATTTTTTTCTAATTATTTTATAAAAAAAAATAAAAAAAAAATTTTTTTAATTTTAAAAATATTTTTTTCTGGAAGATTGAAAAAAAGCTATCGAAAGTATTTGGGACGAATTTTGTTAAAAGCAAAAGGTAATAAACTACATGTATGAGAAAAAACACCTATTTGCCGAAAACGTCAAATTTTGAACCCCTCTAGCTCAGAGAGTTCTTAACCGATCGTGTTAAAAAATTGTGTCTAAACTACTCTCTGCAAGAACTTACTTTGGTCCAAATTTCTTTCCAATCGAAAAAAAAAAGTTGGGTCACTTGACATGAAATCCCCCATATAGATTTTTCCGTTTTTACTCTATTGTTTTGTCTTTGTGGCATTTACGGAACATACAAAACTTTTCACTTATTTATTTCATTTAATAAAAAGCCTGACAAAAAAAATCATTATACCGAATTAGCTGAAGAATTTTAATCTTTAATAAATAGCAACTATTATCTAGGATATAACTTTAAGAAACCATGCGAAGATTCTAATATAACTAAATCAGATAAACATATCGTTAAATGTAATATAATACAGTTCATAAAAACTCTAATTTATGAAATTAGGGCAAAGCTTCCAACAAATTGTAAGATTCTGGAATAAATTTCGGCATTTAGCGTAAAAAATGTTTTTTTTCAGGGTTCAGAAAATACTTTATGTGTCATAAAAGAATTTGAAGATGATTTTAACAAAATTTAAGAGCTGTAAAATTGCTTAAAAAATTTAAAATTGTACCAGTGGAAAAACTTAGATAGAACCGACCAATTTTGAATCAAAGTGCATCATTATTTGTTTTGAAAATATTATAGTATCTATACTCTAAAGCTAAAGTGGAAAAAATATTTTGTGCTATAAATTTTTTTAAGAATAAACTAAGAAACAGCATGGCTTTGAATACGGTTAAAAGTTTAATTCATATAATATATGGTGTACAAAGGTTTACACTGTTTAAACTACGAGTTACCAGCAAGCGTATTTGTAAAAATAAATTCAACTGAAACATACATATTAATAAATCAAAATATTATATAAAAACAAATCTATGGCCGGAAGAAGAAAATTTTACTCTTTTTTTAATATAATTGTTTTTTTTTAACTTATTTATATGTAAATGTGTATGGTCATATTGTTAATGTTGATAAACATTTGTATCAATTGCTGCTGTAAAATAATTTTATTTAATATTTTTAATTTTCCTATTTTTTTCTATTATTTTTATTTTGAAAAAAAATCTTGAAGTACAAATTAAATAAAAAATACATTCATAGATTTAAAGCGGAAAAATCTTCAATTGGGCATTCTTGCCCAATTACTTTTTGTAGAACATTTTATTTCGATATCTTTTATAGTTTCCGAGATATAGCGTATCGAATATTTTATAATAATTGTCGATTTGTATGGGAGCTACCCCTTTTTTTGCCCCCACTCAAAAAAATTTTTCTTTAAAGCGTAGGCATTCTTCCCCAATTACTTTTGGTAGAATATTTTATTTCGATATCTTTTATAGTTTCCGAGATATAGCGTATCGAATATTTAATAATAATTGTCGATTTGTATGGGAGCTACCCCTTTTTTTGCCCCCACTCAAAAAATTTTTTATTGAAAGCGTAGGCATTCTTGCCCAATTACTTTTTGTAGAACATTTTATTTCGATATCTTTTATAGTTTCCGAGATATAGCGTATCGAATATTTCATAAAAATTGTTAACTTGTATGGGAGCTACCCCTTTTTTTGCCCCCACTCAAAAAATTTTTTCTCTAAAGCGTAGGCCTTCTTGCCCAATTACTTTTTGTAAAACATTTCATTTCGATATCTGTTATAGTTTCCGAGATATAGCTTATCGAATATTTTATAATAATTGTCGATTTGTAAGGGAGCTACCCCTTTTTTTGCCCCCACTCAAAAAAATTTTTCTTCAAAGCGTAGGCATTCTTGCCCAATTACTTTTTGTAGAACATTTCATTTCGATATCTTTTATAGTTTCCGAGATATAGCGTATCGAATATTTTATAATAATTGTCGATTTGTATGGGAGCTACCCCTTTTTTTGCCCCACTCAAAAAATGTTTTCTTTAAAGCGTAGGCATTCTTGCCCAATTACTTTTTGTAGAACATTTTATTTCGATATCTTTTATAGTTTCCGAGATATAGCGTATCGAATATTTTATAATAATTGTCGATTTGTATGGGAGCTACCCCAAAAATTTTTCTTTAAAGCGTAGGCATTCTTCCACAATAACTTTTGGTAGAATATTTTATTTCGATATCTTTTATAGTTTCCGAGATATAGCGTATAAAATATTTTATAATAATTGTCGATTTGTATGGGAGCTACCCCTTTTTTTGCCCCCACTCAAAAAATTTTTTATTGAAAGCGTAGGCATTCTTGCCCAATTACTTTTTGTAGAACATTTTATTTCGATATCTTTTATAGTTTCCGAGATATAGCGTATCAAATATTTAATAATAATTGTTGATTTGTATGGGAGCTACCCCTTTTTTTGCCCCCACTCAAAAAATTTTTTCTTCAAAGCGTAGGCATTCTTGCCCAATTACTTTTTGTTGAACATTTCATTTCGATATCTTTTATAGTTTCCGAGATATAGCGTATCGAATATTTAATAATGATTGCCGATTTGTATGGGAGCTACCCCTTTTTTTGCTCCCACTCAAAAAATTTTTTCTTTAAAGCGTAGGCATTCTTGCCCAATTACTTTTTGTAGAACATTTCATTTCGATATCTTTTATAGTTTCCGAGATATAGCGTATCGAATATTTTATAATAATTGTCGATTTGTATGGGAGCTACCCCTTTTTTTGCCCCACTCAAAAAATGTTTTCTTTAAAGCGTAGGCATTCTTGCCCAATTACTTTTTGTAGAACATTTTATTTCGATATCTTTTATAGTTTCCGAGATATAGCGTATCGAATATTTTATAATAATTGTCGATTTGTATGGGAGCTACCCCAAAAATTTTTCTTTAAAGCGTAGGCATTCTTCCACAATAACTTTTGGTAGAATATTTTATTTCGATATCTTTTATAGTTTCCGAGATATAGCGTATAAAATATTTTATAATAATTGTCGATTTGTATGGGAGCTACCCCTTTTTTTGCCCCCACTCAAAAAATTTTTTATTGAAAGCGTAGGCATTCTTGCCCAATTACTTTTTGTAGAACATTTTATTTCGATATCTTTTATAGTTTCCGAGATATAGCGTATCAAATATTTAATAATAATTGTTGATTTGTATGGGAGCTACCCCTTTTTTTGCCCCCACTCAAAAAATTTTTTCTTCAAAGCGTAGGCATTCTTGCCCAATTACTTTTTGTTGAACATTTCATTTCGATATCTTTTATAGTTTCCGAGATATAGCGTATCGAATATTTAATAATGATTGCCGATTTGTATGGGAGCTACCCCTTTTTTTGCTCCCACTCAAAAAATTTTTTCTTTAAAGCGTAGGCATTCTTGCCCAATTACTTTTTGTAGAACATTTCATTTCGATATCTTTTATAGTTTCCGAGATATAGCGTATCGAATATTTTATAATAATTGTCGATTTGTATGGGAGCTACCCCTTTTTTTGCCCCCACTCAAAAAATTTTTTATTGACAGTGTAGGTCTTTGCGTACAATTATTTTTTGTAGAACATTTTAAGTCGATAGCTGTTAAAGTTTACGAGATATAGCGCATAATATATTTCACCAAATTTGGGCAATTGTAGGAAAAATACCCCTTCCCCTGGTCCAATCTGAAAAAACTTTTTATGTTATTTAGGTCCCTTCTTTAGGAGTATCCGTGCCAAGTAAAAATTATAAAAAAAATACCGAGGTGCCATCTTCATCGCGGTCTTCTTTATCAAGTTCTGGTGTCGAACCTACAGCTGCTAAAGGCGCTCCAGGCTCAATTTCTGCGTGTGCTCCTGAGATCCAGGTAGGGATGGACAAGTACGTAACAGTTCTTAAAAGGGGGAGAACTCCAAAATCGGCAGAAACATCTCAACCTGCAAAAATGTTGAAAGGCGATGATAATGATGCCCCCGTTACTGAAAAAAAGTCCTTTAAGCCACCTCCGATTTGTTTGAGGGAAAGGAATTCGAATGATCTTGTAAATTTTTACAACTTTTACGTTACTAACATTAAACGTGGTAACATATACGAGAAAAAAATTCAGGTGAATGACAAAAACGCTTACCGCACCACTATTTCGGAGCTCGAAAAACTTAAGAAAAATTTCTATACTTACCAACCTAAGCACGCTAAGGGTCTCCAGGTAGTAATAAAAGGTATTGACTCTAATGTTGACCCGGAGGAAATTAAAACCAATTTGTGCATGAAGGGCTTTAGAGTCAAATATGTATCAAATATAAGGAACAGGTAAAAATACCCTCAACCATTATTCCGGGTGGAGCTTGAGCCTAGTGATATTAAATTGGAAAATAATTAAACACATCCTATATATGATCTAAGATATGTTATGCACCGTAGAGTTATAGTGGAGATATTAAATTGAAAAAAAATTAAACACATCCTATATATGATTTAAGATATATTATGCACCGTAGAGTTATAGTGGAGGTGCCACATAAGCGATCTGGGCCCGTACAGTGCTTGAACTGCCAGGAATATGGTCACACCAAAGCATATTGTAAATTGCCTTCTGCTTGTGTTGTGTGTGGGGATCTGCACGATACGACCAAGTGCGACAAGCCAAAAGAAGATCCTAGGGTGAAGAAATGCAGTAATTGCGGTGGAAACTACACCGCCAACTATAGAGGTTGACCTGTTTTTGACTTAGTTAAATGCTCATCCAAGCGAAAAGTAGCTCCTACCCCTCCCCAGCCATTAAATATATCTACTACAAATATTCCACCATAAGCACAGACAACTACAGGTGAAGTTTCTTACGCTAACGTATTAAAGTTTAACCAGCCCAAAGCACGTAAGCCTGCCCCACCAACAACAAATCAAGAGGTGCCAACAAACGAACCAACTGGTTCAAATTTGAGCCGCCTGGAGGCCGTAGTTGACAATATGGTGAAGCATTTTAAGCAGATCATGGCACAAATGGCTGGCATGATGCAAGAAATGCAAAAAATGCAGTCTGCTCTTTTGCAGGCCGTGCTTAAAAGGGCATGAACTGCCTGAGGGTTTGTTTCTGGAACGCAAACGGCATCCGCCAACACAAAAACGAACTCGAATATTTTTTAACACGCCAAAATATTGATGTAATGTTGATTTCGGAGACTCATATGACATCTAGAAGCGCTTTTAAAATAAGTGGCTATTCATTTTACGATTCAAAGGATCCAAGGGATAGATCATGTGGAGGCTCGGCTATACTAATCAAATCAAGAATTAAACGCCAATGGTTAGGTGGCATCTCCGAATGCTATATTCAAGCAACAAACGTCTGCATTGATGAATTTTTCCCTAACCAGTTATTTCGTCGGTTTATTCTCCACCCAGATTTTCCATAACGAAGGATCAGATCAGTACAACAGTTTTTCAAAATCTTTAGGTCCCCGCTTCATAGCTGCTGGAGACTATAACGCTAAACACACCTACTGGGGCTCCCGCCTAATTAGTCCCAGCGTTCGTATCTTGTATGATTCCGTATCTGAAATGGGTCTTTGTGTTATTTCTACTGGACAACCAACCTATTGGCCAACCGACCAAATTGAAATTCCAGACGTAATAGATTTTGGCGTAGCAAAAGGTATATCCCCAGAGCTTATTGAGGCGCAAGCCTCTTTGGATTTCTCTTCTGACCATTCACCCACAACAGTCACTATTTGCAGGCCTCACCAAATAGCAGCTAGTGATTTTTTCTTATCTAAAACAGTAAATTGGTTGAAATATAAAAAATTTATCTACTCTCACTGCTCGGAACACATATCACTAAAAACTCCCCAAGAAATCGATGATTGCCTGAGTATCCTAAATGAAAACATTAAAGAAGCCGTTGAACATGCTTCTTCAACACACCGTCAGGTCAAATACAACAACTTTTTTCTGTCGATGTTGAAGAGCTTTTATCTGAAAAAAGGAGAGCGCGAAGAGAATGGCAACAGCATAGATAACCCCAACTTAAAACGAAGCTAAAAGAGTGTACAAATCGTTTAAAAAATTTGCTGGAGGTACACAGAATTGCATCAATTAAAAATTATTTGGAAGGTCTAGACGCGGCTCCTCAAACAAATTATTCTATATGGCGATCAGCCAGTCGTCTCAAAAGACCCGTAGTCGCAAAACCACCACTGCGCAATATAAGAGGATCCTGGGCTAGAAATTATGAAGAAAAATGTGATCTGCTCGCAAGCCATTTAAGAAACGTGATCACTCCCAATACATGCACTGACGTGAGGGAATTACCGCCTGTTGTTTCTAGACGACCTATAGAAATACGTTTCCGATATTCAGATGTGGTAGAAGCTATTGCTAACCTTAATGATAAAAAAAGCTCCTGGCGTTGATAAAATAAGCAACAAAATGCTCATAGAGCTACCTTTTACAGCAAAAAGAATAATACTTTTTATTTTTAATGCCATAATACGGCTTGAACATTTTCCACCAATATGAAAAGTTTCCTTAGTACAGATGATTCCTAAGCCTTTTAAAGATCCTTCGAAGGTGGAGTCTTATAGGCCTATAAGTTTGTTACCAACTTTGTCAAAACTGTTTGAAAAGCTGCTTAAAAACAAGCTTACTCCGATCCTGAATGAAAACAACTGCATTCCAGATCACCAATTTGGCTTTAGAAGTCAACATAGCACAATAAAGTTTCTTTCCACATTAACTGAAAATATTTATTTCTTTAAAAAAAAAAAATAATGAACTTAAGCCAAAATAAAAAAAGCAAAAGATTGTCTTACACCAATGACTTGGTGCAAAATTATTTTTAATTTCAGTTCATTTGTCGGCGGCAAAATTAAAAAATGACGAAAGAAATAAAAAGATTTCCCCCCTTGTTGTATAATATACAATAACAAAACAAGTTAGAGCACTATATTCGAAAATTTCATAAAAATTGTTAATTTTATGGGAGCTACCCCTTCTTCACCCCCTACCCAAAAATTTTTTTCTTCAAACCGTAGGTTTTGTTGTCCAATTACTTTTTGTGGAACATTTGATGTCGATAGCTGTTATAGTTTCCGAGACATAGCGTATCGAAAATTTCATAAAAATTGTTAATTTGTATGGGAGCTACCCCTTCTTCACCCCCTACCCAAAAATTTTTTTCTTCAAAGCGTAGGTTTTGTTGTCCAATTACTTTTTGTGGAACATTTGATGTCGATAGCTGTTATAGTTTCCGAGATATAGCGTATCGAAAACTTCATAAAAATTGTTAATTTGTATGGGAGCTACCCCTTCTTCACCCCCCCCCCCCCCCCCAAAAAAAATTTTTTCTTTAAACTGTAGGTTTTGTGTTCCAATAGCTGCTATAGTTTTCGAGATATAGCATATCGAAAATTTCATAAAAATTGTTAATTTGTATGGGAGCTACCCCTTCTTCTGCCCCCACCCTTTAAATTTTTTCCTTATAGTGTAGGTCTTATTGTGCATTAAATATTTCAAAAATTTGTGCAATTGTAGGAAAAATGCCAATTCCCCCGATCTTATCTGAAAACAATTGTTCTATTACTTAGATCCCTACTTTAAAGGTATCCGTATCAAGTTTTGTGGCGAGAATGACTATACTTACTAAAATATATAGGGATAAATGCACGGATTTTGTCCTAAAAAAATGGGTTACTCTGGGTTTTCGCTTATATCTCGGTCAATAGTGAACCGATTTTGCTGATTTTAAATAGCGATTGTCTGCAGGATATTTCTAATAGTTTGACACCATTACCTGGTCTGGTTCTTTTTATTTGACTCCGGAAACTTGATTTCAACAGACGGACAGACGGACATCGCTAAATCGGCTTCCCTATCTATAAGGATCCAGAATATATATACTTTATGGGGTCGCAAATGAATAATAAAGAAATTACAAACGGAATGACAAAGTGATATATACCCTATCACTATGTGAAGGGTATAATAAGGAGAGTCGTTCTCTTACTACTTATTTTTTTATATGGAGAAAAATACAAAATCTGCACACACACGCACGCACATTTTTCATGACAACTTCCAACTCCATATTAACAGAATATTTTTACAGGCCTTTACAAAAGAACTTACTAGATAGTGATACATGTTTAATAATGGCATATGAATGGCATTTATTTTTTGCAAAATAGAAATAAATGATTTTGCAAAAATAAAAGCGCGAAGAATTAAATTTTAATTTTATAACGAAATAAATGTTTAATATTTTTATTATTATTTTTTTTAATTTTGAAATATGTATAAATATGAAGTTATATGGATTAAAAACATTTTTGTCACAAATTTTTGCTTTTTATTTTTTCTTAAGTTTATATAATTTCTTTTTATTAGAAGAAATATAGAATGCGTTTTCAAAAGCAGCTAAGTAATTTCATCATCAGTACTCTTTGAACGATAGTAGTGTCTTATGACTGTACACATCACCTATTTAACTTACATGTAACATGTAAATGACTTAAAAACAATTAGTTTAACACTATAGAACAATATGCATATCAACATTTTTATCTTCTTTTGTGTTGTAGAGGATTACACCTCCGTAGGAAACCTCTTAAAAAAATGCATCGAAAGTTCTACCTCTTGGGTGATGTAGGAACGGGCGACCTTTTCAAAAAGCGCACCAGGTGACAAAAATTATATCGCTGGCGCTGGCTTTTGGCCATCCATTGGATGACACTAAATTTATTTAATTTTTCATATATTTTATTTTTCATTCATCCAATGGATGGCCAAAAGCAAAAATGAAAATAAATAATAGAAGTAACTAGTGATAAATGCAAATATAATGAGAATAAGAGAACACAGGGTTGTATGTGGATTTAGTTCGGTCTAAACAATAAGGAATATGAAAAGAATTCCAGTATTCAAATTCTAATTAAAGTTTGTTCAAGTAGGACAAATCAACATTCAACTTACAGTAGTACCGAATAGAAAGAGTGTTGACGAGAAATAGTAGCTGATTTCGAAAATGCATTGCACTCGGCTTGTATCGGAATTACTTAATTTTTAATAAAATTTCCATTCTTAGCTATCACATTTTTTATAATAAACTTAAGCCGAATTAATAGACATAATAATAAGTTATATAGAAGAAGTGCCCCGGTAGATCAGTGGTAAGTGCACGAGTCTACCAGTCTGGGGGTTGTGGGTTCGAATCCCACCAGACCCTGGTAAGTTTGCTTCATTTTTTTGTTCTTTCTTTATTTCTTTCTAATCCTTCTCTAAATTTCTTCTTTCCTTCCATCTCAACCTATTCTATCTGCTTCTCCAGGTAGCACAAAGGGACCGAATTAAGCGGACCCAAGTGAGCTGTATCCTTTCCTTCAACGGCTGCCTGTTCTAACTTACCTAACCTAAGATCAGAGTTGGGCAAAATACATGCTTTGCTGTATTTGAAATACAAAATACTTCTTCCGCATGTATTTCAAATACAAAATACCAAATACTTTCAAGTCGAGTATTTCAAATACAAAATACAAAATACAGTATTTTAGTATCTTTTATTTGAAATACAAAATACATTTATAACCATTAATCATGAATAAAAGATTTTTAGAAGTTTATTCAGATAAGCAGCCTCTTGTTGAAGAATATATGAATCCTGCTAAAAAAACAATCTTTCTACAGGTCCTAATTAAAACAGACAGGTGTTAAATTTTATGAAAACAGTTCTCTGCAAGGCACATTCAACAAGGTAAACCCAAGGCGAATTCAAAAGATTCGCCCTCTGCATTTCCTTTTTGTATTTGGACGGTAGAATGTCAGAAAAATTAATAATTTCATATAAAATTAAATTTTTATAACATGAAAATGTCTAATTGATATTAATCAGCTGGGCCCTTAATATTACCTGCACACAAAAAATTCTATAGGTTATATTTCCTAAAAACTTGGTATAAATTCAACTTAAAAAAAGGGTAGAATGGCAGTAACTATGTTCCTAAGGTAATATGCCTTAAATTTTAGTTAGTTCCTATGTTCGAAAAATCAACAAAAAAATTAGTCAAAGTTACTTACAAACTTTATTAAACTGACAACGATAGCAAAGTAAATTACTCTTAAAACTTTAGCAAAATCTACCCTTTTTTAAATTAGCTAATCTCCAAACCAAATAAAAAATTTTTTATTTTGATTCACAATATTTTATTGAAAAATTCAAGAAAAATATGAACTTACGCATATTATACATTTACTTTTATTTTATGCAGGTATATTCAAGAGGTTAACTTGTTTCGAAACGCAAAAAAGACTTTAAAACTTAAAAAAAACTTCCATGGTTAAATGCCAATTTTTTTCTTTAACTTTTTTTGTACCGTCGAAACAAAATTAACCTCTATAACATACCTGAGAGCAATGCTATGAGCGGACTCCAAAGGAAATTTCTAATTCCCTATTTGCGGCAGCAGAGAAACAAGGTATGAATTTTGAGGAGCTAAACTTGCCCAAAGAATATGAATGCTTCTTGAACTGGCTACAGGAAAGAGTTCTGTTGAGAAGAAAATTATTTATTTAAAAACCTTACTTAAATTACTTACTTGTTAAATCATCTCTATTAATAGCTTCTGAATGTCCTACCTCGGTTTTTTGAGTCTACAACAACAACAAAGAACATACTTTTACATGTAATAATAAAAAAACAACAAAAAATGAAAAAAACAGAATCAGTCATGTCTATATTATTGAAACACACCCAAAACAAAAATTTTATTAGTATTAGTGTTCATACATATAACAGCGTTGCCATACCAAGCTTAATTTATACATTTTTAAAATCGCTCCTACGGCTTCCAGGGTTCTCCTACAAAGGTAAAATGTAAGACTGACCCGAATTATTTTTTTCATCCAAACATTTTTGTGGAACATACTTACATTCTATCTCTAGCCCCTGACATGGTTGCCATACAAAATTTTAAAAAATAAGGTAAAAACCGCTACAACTGCCCCGGACTCGCCCGTAAAGGAAAAAAATGAATCACAGACCCCCATTAATTTCTACTCCCAAACATATTCCTAGAATGTACTTACCCCCTAGCTCCACGCCCTGAGGGGGTTGCCATACAAAATTTACAAAAATGATATGAAAATGCCATCAACTTCTTCAGAGTTGGCCTTAGAGCAATAAAGTGTACGACCGACCCCTATTAGTTTCTTCTCCCAAACATATTCCTAGAACATACTTACCCCCTATCTCGACGCCCTAATGGGGTTGCCATACAAAATTTACAAAAATGATAAAATGCCCAAAACTTCTTCAGAGTTGGCCTTAGAGCAATAAAGTGTACGAACGGCCCCTATTTGTTTGCCCCCGCAAACATATTCCTAGAACATACTTACCCCCTATCTTCACGCCCTAATGGGGTTGCTATACAAAATTTACAAAAATGATAAAATGCCCACAACTTCTTCAGAGTTGGCCTTAGAGCAATAAAGTGTACAACTGACCCCTATTAATTTCTTCGCCCAAACATATTCCTAGAACATACTTACCCCCTATCTCCACGCCCTAATGGGGTTGCCATACAAAATTTACAAAAATTATAAAATGCCCACAACTTCTTCAGAGTTGGCCTTAGAGCAATAAAGTGTACGACCGACCCCCATTAGTTTGCCCTCCCAAACATATTCCTAGAACATACTTACCCCCTATCTCCACGCCCTAAGGGGGTTGCCAAAAAAATTTACAAAAATTATGTAACAATGCCAACAACTTCTTTAGAGTTGGCCTTAGAGCAATAAAGTGTCAAACCGACCCCTATTAGTTTCTTCGCCCAAACATATTCCTAGAATATACTTACCCTCTACCTCCACGCCCTAAGGGGGATGCCATACAAAATTTACAAAAATGATGTAAAAATGCCCACAACTTTTTCAGAGTTGGCCTTAGAGCAATAAAGTGAACGACTGACCAGTATTAGTTTCTTTTCCAAAACATATTCCTAGAACATACTTACCCCCTATCTCCACGCCCTAATGGGGTTGCCATACAAAATTTACAAAAATGATAAAATGCCCACAGCTTCTTCAGAGTTGGCCTTAGAGCAATAAAGTGTACGACCGACCCCCATTAGTTTGCCCTCCCAAAGATATTCCCAGAACATACTTACTATCTCCACGCCCTAAGGGGGTTGCTATACAAAATTTACCAAAATTGTGAAAAAATGCCCACAACTTCTTTAGAGTTGGCCTTAGAGCAATAAAGTGTACGACCGACCCCCATTAGTTTGCCCTCCCAAAGATATTCCTAGAACATACTTACTATATCCACGCCCTAAGGGGGTTGCCATACAAAATTTACAAAAATTGTGTAAAAATGCCCACAACTTCTTTAGAGTTGGCCTTAGAGCAATAAAGTGTACGACCGACCCCCATTAGTTTGCCCTCCCAAACATATTCCTAGAATATGCTTACCCTCTATCGCCACGCCCTAAGGGGGTTGCGACACAAAAATGATATAAAAATGCCCACAACTTCTTTAGAGTTGGCCTTAGAGCCTATTTAAAAATTAGAAATATTTCATAAGTAAAAAAATGGTTAAAAATAAAAAAGTTTGGGATTGCGAAAGATCAATGTGAAGGGTATATAAGATTCGGCACAGCCGAATATAGCGCTCTTACTTGTTTATTATATTATTTTATATAAATTCTGAAACATTTTTTACATTGACAACCAAATAAATATAAACAGTAAAAAATAATTTCGAAGACGATACCTAATTCGCTTAGTAACGCTAGCTTGGATTTTTTGTGAAATGGGATTTTAAATCATCTATTTGATTAAGTTAGTAAAACTTAGTTTTTTCTGTTCATACAAAAAGAAATTAACTAACGAAGCTTAGTCAATTTAGCCTCTATTATTTTTTTGTGTGTGGTTGAATGTGCCTTGGTTCTTTTTATGTGCTGATTAAAATCAATTTGACATTTTCATGTTATAAAAATTTAATTTTATATGAAATTATTAATTTTTCTGACATTTTACCGTTCAAATACAAAAAGGTTATGCCAAGGGCAAATCTTTTTAATTCGCCTTGAGTTTACCTTGTTGAATGTGCCTTGGTATGTGCCTTGTATGTGAAAAACAAATTAAATTAAAAGTAAAGTAATATCAAGGCAAATTCAAAAATTCGCCCTCTGCATTTCTTTTGTATACCCTTCCAATAGTGACAAGGGTATATATCAGTTTGTCATTCCGTTTAAAATTTCTTTATTTTCCATTTGCGAGCCCATAAAGTATTAATATTCTGTATCCTTATAGATAGGGAAGTTGACATAGCCATGCCCATGTGTCAGTCTGTTGAAATCAAGTGTACGGAGTCAAATGTCAAATACGTCAGTGATACGGACCAGTTATTGGTGTCAAACTTTTGGACTTATCTTCTGACCACTCACCCACAATAATTACTATTTGCAGTCCTCACCAAATAGCAACTAGTGGTTTTTTCTTATCTAAAATAATAAATTGGTTAAAATATAAAAAATATATTAGTGCCCACTGCTCGGAAAACCAACCGCTAAAAACTCCCGGAGACATACATACATACATAATAGTCTGAGCGCCCTAAATGAAAACATTTAAAGAGCCGTTGAACATGCGTCTTCTACCTATCGTCAAGCCAGGTACAGCAAAATTGTTTCTGACGATGTGGGAAAACTTTTATCTGAAAAAAGGAGAGTCCGAAGAGAATGGCAAAAGCATAGATCGCCCCAACTTAAAACTAAGCTGAAAGAATGTACTAACCAATTAAAAAGCTTGCTGGAGGTTCACAGAATGGCTTCATTTAAAGAGTACCTCGAAGGTTTAGACGCGACACCTCAGACAAATTATTCCCTATGGCGATCAGCCAGACGTCCTAAAAGACCCGTTATCGCAAAACCACCACTACGTAATCTGAGAGGATCCTGGGCTAGAAATGACGAAGAAAAATGTGATCTGTTGCAAATCATTTCAAAAACGTCTTCACTCCTAATACTTGCACAGACGTGAGGGAATTACCGCGAGTTGTTGATAGACGTCCTTAAGAAATACGTTTCCGATTTACAGATGTTGTAGAGACTGTTGCTAACCTAAATGGTAAAAAAGCTCCTGGCGTTGATAAAATAAGCAACAAAATGCTCACAGAGCTACCTTTTACGGCAAAAAAAATAATTCTTTTTATTTTTAACGCAATAATTCGGCTTGAGCATTTCCCGCCAATATGGAAAGTTGCCTTAGTTAAGATGATTCCTAAGCCTGTTAAGGATCCTTCGAAGGTGGAGTCGTATAGGCCTATAAGTTTGCTACCAACCTTGTCAAAATTGTTCGAAAAATTGCTTAAAAACAAGCTGACCCCGATCCTGAATGAAAACAACTGCATTCCAGATCACCAATTTGGCCTTAGAAGGCAACAAAGCACAATCGGACAAACTCACAGACTGGTGAAGGTTATAAGAAAAACCTTTGAGGAAAAGAAGTACTGCTGCGCGCTTTTCATTGATGTCTCTCAAGCTTTCGATAAAGTATGGCACGAAAGCATGTTAAACAAACTAAAGCTAAACTTCCAGCTAATATTTTCAACCTTTTAGAAAAGTACATAACCGGTCGACAATTTATGATCAAGGAGGGAAACCAAATAAGTTCTTCTCAACCAATAGGGGCTGGTGTAACTCAAGGGAGTATACTAGGTCCAGTTCTGTACTTGCTTTACACAGCAGATATGCCAACCAATAGTTTTACACACACGTCGACATTTTCTGATGATACTGCTTTCCTTAGTATTCATAAAGACCCTAAAGAGGCTTCGAACCAACTGCAGCAACACGTAACCCAAGTTACTTTTTCTTTACGCAAAGAAACGTGCTCTCCAATCACTATTAACAACCATATGGTGCCTCAACGAACCGAGAAAAAATATCTTGGTATTCACCTAGATCGCCGCCTCACATGGAAGCCTCATATAGATGCGAAGCTGAATCAAATGAAACTTAAAGCTGCTCAAATCCACGGGCTAATTGGTAAAAACTCTGTGCTACGTCTGGATTGTAAACTTCAACTTTACAGCTCGATTTTAAAACCAATTTGGTGCTACGGTATACAATTATGGGGCACTGCTTCCTCCTCTAACATAGAAAAAATACAACGTCGTCAAAACAAAATTCTGAGAATGATAACTGGTGTTCCTTGGTATATTAAAAACAGCAACATCCACAAGGATCTAGAAATTCCACTAGTAAAATGCGAAATCCTAAACTATGTGGACAAGTATTTAAATAAGCTGGAAACACATCCAAACCCACTCGCTCGAAGCATCCTGCAACATAGTGGGCACACCCGTCTAAAAAGAAGGGATACTATTGCTCTTAGATGAAACTTTTGAAATTAGTTATCTTTATTGTGAGAACTTAAAATTTTGGTCCGGTACTAACTGGACTAGAATTAATTACTTAGTTTTAAGGTTTGAATACTTATTGATAGTTCGCTTAAGCGAAGATTCAATAAAAAAATATATGAAAAAAAAACTTGTCAATATCCTGGAGACAATCGCTATTTAAAATTGGCAAAATCGGTTGACTATTGACCGAGATATAAACTAAAAATCAAAATAACCCATCTTAGAAATTAAAACAGCTATTGACCTGCACTTTGGAGAAAAAAATTTTTGAGTGGGGGCAGGAGAAAGTGTAGCTCCCATACAAATTAACAACTTTTATGAAATTTTCGATACGCTATATCTCGAAAACTATAACAGCTATCGACTTCTAGTGTTCTACAAAAAGTAATTCGATGATAAGACCTAAATTTTGAAAAAAAAGATTTAAGAGGAGCAGGGGGACTAGAAGATCCCATAAAAATTAACAACTTTTATTAACCTTTTAATACAAATAATATCGAAAACTTTTATAACTCTTAACCTCAAATCTTCTTCATCTATTTCTATTATCCATACGAACGTTAAAATTTTGTAAAGTTTTCTATGGACTTTAGAACTGGCACAAAGTATTTTTATTATATTATTTGCAGTACAAAATAAGGGTATATAAGATTTGGCAGAGGCAAATATAGCGATCTTACTTGATGTGTTTAAAAGTGTGAATGTCAAAAAATTTTAATTTTTATACAAAATTTAATTTTTTTGACATTCACATTTCCAAATATCCGCTTAGTTCTTGATATTACCTGAATGAGTGAGACTTGTAAAAAATAGTGCCTTGCTAAGGCGAAGACGTGAATGAATACGATGACAAAGTTTCCATTCTTCCTTTTTTTTAATTGTAATATTTTTCAATTTTTGTAATGACAACTTTTTGTATAACAAAAAATGTATTTTGCTATCATAAGTATTTGAAATACAAAATACAAAATACTTCAGTGTTGGGTATTTCAAATACAAAATACATTAGAAGGTGGTATTTCAAATACAAAGGCAAAATACGTATTTGTATTTCAAATACGTATTTCAAATACAAGTATTTGAAATACTGCCCAACCCTGCCTAAGATATATAGAAAAGTTAAAATAAATAAAAAACATTTATGGTTTTGTAATAACACATTTTTTAAATTTTTAAATAATTTAGTACATTTTTGTAAAATTTTCTTTAATAAAATATTTTGAAATTTATATTAAAAATTTTGTTAATATTATAATAATAATATTATATAAAAATGCCAAAAGCTAATTTTAAAGCCAATATAACAAATATAACAATTAACAGAAATAACCTCCTGATGATGCCACACAGCGGAGTGGCCAAATATTGAAAAAATTGTAAAAAAAAATAAATATAAAAATAGACCTAAAGCTTAAAAAAAAGACTTATTTATTTTTTTCTTCGTTGGCTTGCCGAATTTATCTAATCGTATCTCTATGAAATATGCATTTTCCCCGCCTTAAGTTACCAAGCATCAAGTTAAAAAGTTTATTTACAACTTTTTTTATACGCTATTCCAAAGAAACGTATACATATATTATAAATATTGAACAAGGCAACTACTTATAGGTTAAAGGTTCAATTATATGTGACTTACCATAGCGCCATAACCATAACCATTGCCTTAACAACCAAAACTCAATTGGTTTCTATGGTTATGATTATGGCGTAATGGTAAGTCACATACATGTTGCCCATAAGTTTGGTTCGAACAGCTGCTTACTGTGGTATGGTTAAGTCACGTATAAATGAATCTTAATATTTTATGCTTT
Source organism: Melanophora roralis (assembly GCA_963583895.1). Lineage (NCBI taxonomy): Eukaryota > Metazoa > Arthropoda > Insecta > Diptera > Rhinophoridae > Melanophora > Melanophora roralis. The sequence goes on along the minus strand of OY757189.1, from coordinate 57,727,491 downwards.
AAAAAAATATTACAAGTGACGACCTTGATTACTTTGTTAACTAAATATGAAATATTTGTCAAAATATTGTTTAAAACCCCATTGATTAATGTTAAAACAAACATCTTTTGCCATGGAGGAAATTCTCAAAGCTATATTTTCTGTATACGTCATCTTTTTTCACTTTTTTAATTTATTATATTAAAATAGATTTTTTAAACGAAATTTTTATATAAAATCAGTACTTCAAATTTATTTAAAGTTTAAAAATTGTTGATGAATAATACCTCTTAACCTTTTGCATGGTTATTAATATTGTACGTAATTTACCATTAATGGGTTTTAAAACAATTTTTGGTCCTTCTAATTTAAAAAAAAAAAAAAAATTAAATGATCCATAATGGTAGATGGGTGTTCTGATTGCACTTCTATCTTAACTATATTTACAATTTTAAATAAATTTAAAAAAAAAACTGTTTTTTAAAGTAAATCTAAAAGTCATGCATTTTAAACCTGTTTGTCAAATAATATTGCAAGAAATATTATTTACAGCCTCTCGTAAAAAAGAGAATATTGTCGTACTCAAGTATTAAAGAAGAGGTCATTAAAAGAAAAACATATTTGGCAAGAGGCAAAACTAAACTATTAAAAACAGCGTTGCCATTTTGGTGCTTTTCGGGTATTTTAGGTGCTTTTTTCCTTATGCAATGCCCGAAGTTTTGTTAAATACCCGTTTTCGAAAAGCGGGTATTTATAGTGCTTTTAACAATTTCTTGCGGTATTTTTAAGTGCCTTTTCATTAAATGTTTTCTAGACTTTTTATATTTTTATTTGGGCAAAAACTAATTTGTTTACTCTTTTTGGAAATAACAAATTTATAAATAGAAACTCCTTCAAGAAATGAGAAAATATTTATTAAATAGCGTCCTAGAACCAATATTGCTGAATATGGTTTGGCTCTATAATCAATCTGAATCAGCTGTTCAACCAAAACTGATGACACTAATTTTTGAGGGGTCCAATGATTTTCCGAAACATTTAAAGCCCACAAAAATAAAATGGTTACAAATCTTGCCGAACTGAGTATAGTTTTATTAAAATTTGATAGCAAAATGGAACCTATTCTAATCATTCAATAAATTTTTTGCTTGGCATGCAGTTAAGTATATCCTAGCTGAAAAGGGCCTTTTCCTAGGACTTCATGGACTGTTGAACAAAAACTGATGGCACCGGTTGGCGAAATTTTAAAGCACATAAAAAGGAAACGGTAGCAAATCTCGCCAAACTGAGTTTGGGTTCAACTACCCTTTGTTAGTGAAATCGTACCTATACTATGTCGTCTGTGTATTTGTTTAAGTGTTGAATATTATGTTTATTTTATTAGGATCAATCAATCTTTATATAAAAATCAATCATTTGTTACGGTTTGGTTATATAACATCCATACTAAAGAAAATTTATGTTGGTGCTTTTTTACCCGCTTTTTTTTTATTTTTACCCTTTTTAATCCAAAAAATTTTTTGGAGCTAATTTGGAACCAAAAAAGTGCTAACATAAAAAAGTTCTTAAAGTTTAAATGTCTCAATTTTAAGCAACTATTGTCTTTGGGAGTTCATAGTTTTATCATTTATGCTTATGTTACCTTACAAATATTTATTTCCATTAAATAAAACTAAATTTCCTAAAACAATTAAACAAAAAAGTTTTCAAAAGACAAAAAATAATAATAGTTTAGTCTTATATTAAATATCACATACACATACATACGCGAATCGAAATTCTACTTGATCGATCGAATTGTCAATGCTTCTATTACAGGAATTCTATTGAGAATTTTTAAATTTTGTTTCGAATCGAATGCCGTAATTTCCTCCCAGGTATCCGCAGTTGGATTTGAATTTACAAATTTACTGAATTCTGGGGCAAATTACGTCATTTGATTACAATCGAAATTCGACTCGATCGATCGAGTTGTGAATGCTTTTGATATAAGAATTCTAACAAGAATTTTTAAATTTCGATTCGAATCGAATGCCGTAATTTGCCCCCTAACTGACTTTACTGATTTGCGGATTTGTATTTAGTAAATGACAAACGTGCACTCATGGATGTATGTTTGCGTACCAAACTTAAATTGTAACATAAAATAACTATGTTGCCAGATTTACGTTGCCGTTGCTGCAATTGTTACACGCGAAAAGTAGTATTTTACTAAGAATGATAACTGGTGCTCCTTGGTATATTAAAAGCGTCAACATCCACAAAGATCTCTAAATTCCACAAGTCAAATGCATAGTCCTAAACTATATATACAAGTATTTAAATAAACTGGAAACACATCCTAATCCGCTCGCTTGAAACATTTGCAACAAAGTGGACACACCCTTCTAAAAAGGAGGGATACTATTGCACTTAGATGGAGTTAATTAATTCTATTATGAGAATTTTTTTTTAGTCTGGCGCTGGCTGGGCTAATATTTATTATGTGCTTCCAGGTAAAGGAATTATTTTTCATTTCCTGTACAAATATACCCGAGCTTTTTTTGGGTAAGTTCGCGCAAGAACTTTAAAATCAGCTGATTTTTGTTTACTTTTAAAACTCAAGAACTAGTTGGATATTTTTCCACAGAAATAAAGATAATATTTTTTGAAACAATTTAATTTGTACGTAAAAATGTACAATATTTAATAGATATTTGTTTCTTTCTTTATTATAAAAATATGCTTTAACAGATTTGTATTTAATTTTTTCAGCTATTGCCAATTATGTTAGTGTCGCGTTTGTAAAATGTTATGCGTTTTAAGGGTCTAAAATCACAAAAATAGGTTTTTATTTTAAAAGAAAGCAGCATTAATGCTTCAAAATGTACAAAATTTGGTTTTTGTGTTCCAGGTAGTTTGGTAACTTTGGCAAATTAAGAGAGCAATTTTCTGTTTATTCTCATTTGTCCGAACAAGAACAAAATCTTTTGAAACCCACTTATACCTTACTTAATGTATCTTGGACAGCGATGCCTTTAGCACTATTTTTTTGTGGTTTTTAATGACTCAAAACGCCGAATTTTCAGTCATAGTGCCAAACTGAGAAAAAGCACTAAGCTGGTGCTTTCTTACCTTTTTTGTAGTGACTTTAGTGCTTTTTTAAAGTTTTAATTTTTAAAATCTATTAGCTATTATTGTACGCAGTGGCTATTTTTGCATGTCTCAGAAATGGGTTTTTTCGCCTAAAAACTCTTAATTTATCTCACAGCATACTAGTTTTTTTTATTTCAAAAGTGTATTTACCGCTTGACTAAACCAAAAACTTTTCAAGTTCACATATGTTTTATATAAGTTCGTATTGTTTTACAAAAACTGAAAATTTTTTGTTTCTTACACTAAACCATCAGTTCACTTTAACCAAATTCTTACAAAACTGCATCAATATTTTCTGCCTTTATATAATAACTTCAATAAACTTATTGAGAACTATTATAAACAAACCCAAACATTCAAGAGTTCTTTTAAAAATTCATCAAACTAATTTTCGTTATTCAACTGTTTTAATTTTTCCCCTTATACAACCATTGGTTACCACTAAATGAATTACAAAGGCTTCTGAAAACAAAACCTTTTCGTATTGCAACGATTTCTAAATATTGGGAAAATTGAGTTTAAATACTGAATAATATTTAGAAGTTGTTGTAAAACTGACATTTTTAGTTATCGCTTAAAAAAGAACTTTTGTGCCTTTGTACGCTTTTCTGAATGAAAATTACGCTTTTCGGTGTCTTTTTTTGTGTATGATGTGCTTTTGCTCCCAAAAATTTGGGATCACTGAAACATTACAACCACAAGAAACAAATACATGAGCCAGTGTCGCAAGAGTTGATACGATCGTACTCTTTTTGATACTATTGGATGGTGGCGAATACCGTGTTACTCCTCAGGCTTATTTGATACCCTCTTTTGCTTTTTCTAACTATTATTATAAATGGTTTAGTTTTGCCTCTCGCCAACTATCTTTTTCTTTCCGAATAGTAAATGATAAATAGATTCAAAAGCTTTACTTTTAGATTAACTTTAAAAAAACAAAGCTTTTTTTAAATATTTTTTAAAAATTGTAAATACAGTTTACATAGAAGTGAAATCAGAATACCCATATATCAGTATTCACAAGATATCTTGCCATTTTCTTACAAATTCGAAAAAAAAGATTGGGTCATTGAATTTTTGTTAAAAAATAAGAAAGACCCATTATTGTTTTAAAAAGTCTTTAATGGTAAATTACGTACAATATTGTTAACCATGCATAAGGTTAAGGGGTATATTCATCAACAATTTTTTAATTAAAAAAAGATTTGAAATACTGACTTTATATTAAAAAAGTACACTAGCAGAAAGTTGACTTTTTAATTATTTAATCATTTTGTCTTTAAGTTTCAAGTGCTTGAAGATTTACAGGAAAAATAAAATATAATACAATCCAAATTTAAGTATTTAGGTTGATATTTACTATAAATTATTGTACATTTTTGGTGACCCCGACGTTATATTCTGAGATGGAGAAACCAAATCAACTCCTAGATTTGCTGCTGAATACAGGTGAAGCCATTCAGGCGATCATTCGTAACTTCAAAAAGGATTCAGCCATTCGAAAAACAACAGCAATTTACTTCGACGAACTTGCCCGACGCCTCACTGAACTTTGGAATCAGTTCGAGGATCAAGGTACTAGGCTATGATCGCTGGATGTTGCCTCATACTTGGCCACAAGTCACGCGTACTTCAAAAACTAGTGAGCTAAATAAATCATACTTAAAAACATTTGAAAATGAAGCTAGGCGTCTTAAGCCACCAGGTGAAGATGAACAAAAAACGCTAAGTACGAATCATGACGTTTTTATGCAGAAGCATGGAAATGTGACTCATGGAGTTACTAGCCTAATTCGTACCAATCATCAAGGGCTCATCCGCAGGGCAGCCTTAAGAAGAATGGTAAGTGGCTCCACGAACAACGATGATAGCTATCCCCGTGCATATTATAGCGTAAAGCTAGACACTATCAATAAGCTCTGGAACCAAATCCGAAAATTATTTGATGAGATTCTTGAAAACATTGAAGATCCATCTGCCTTTGGTTTTAATAGGGAAGACTTCTACATCCTTAACGATTTGGTTTGGGAAACGATAACCAAATTGTCCATTATGGCTAATTAGATCCACGACGTTGATGCAGCACAAGCAACTGTCGATATCCTATGTGCATCAACCCGAAGCTCATTACAGCTGCCAAAGATCACTATACCGTAGTTCGATGGAGACTATCTAAAATGGCGGCTGTTTTATGAGTTGTTTTCTGAAATAGTAGATAAACAACCGATACCTGCAGTCCAAAAAATGTGATACCTGAAGAGCAATGTATCTGGAGAAGCAGCGCACCTAATAAGCCATTTTTCCCTATTAGACGCTAACTCCGTCACTGCGTGGAAAACACTACAATATCGGTACAACAACAAATGAATTCTGGTAGCAAACTTGGTTGATAAAATAATAAATCAAGCAGCAGGTACATCAAATATAACGGCCATTAAGGGTCTTCATGACACTACCAAGAAATGCTGGTTAGCACTAAACAACTTTGGAATTGAGACAATATCATGGAATGCAATATTACTACAGATTAAAACAAAAAAGCTGGATAAAACCACAAACATCAGGTTCGTTCAATCACTGAAGGAACCCAAAGAAGTACCTATAATCGTCGGCTTGCTAACATTTTTGGAAATCGAGTTCCAGTCAATAGAAGCTATCGGTCAAAAGGAGAAGACCACAACCAAGGCTACTTCATTGATCGCATAATCAAGGACAACAAACATTTCCTGCAACTTTTGCCACAATGGAGTCCACAATATCTATAAGTGCAACCAATTTTTGCACCAGCCAGCATCAAGCCGACTACAATGGGTTCAGAAACAACGACTCTGTGTAAACTGCTTTAAAACAGGTCATACATCAAAAACTTGCAGTTCAAGCAGCTGCAAGAAGTGTATGAAAAATCACAACACTTTGCTGCATTTGCAACAAATACCTCAACAATCCTCCAACCCAAATTCAGCCTCAAAAACCACATCCCCTGAATCAGGTGCTCAACCAATCATGTCATCAGACAACATTGTCATAATAATATCAGCAGCTACAAATGCTGTAGGGAGGTGCCAAGGTTATATTTTATTAGCAACAGCAAAGGTGATTATCTCTGCTTCTAACGGTATTTAAAACAAGTTAGGGCAGTACTTGATTCTGGATCACAAGTGAATCTTGTATAAAAGCGTGTAACACAAAAATTGTTTATGCCTCCAACGGAGACTTCGCACGGAGTTATCGTCAAAAAATTCTCAATTCGCATTTATTTGTGCGTTTTTTGATACCCCCACATCGTTAGAAAAAACCATAGAACAGCTCTGGAAATTAGACGAGCTTAAAACCCTCGAAAAACCACTCTCAGCCTCCGACAAGTTATGTGAGATGGACTTTAATCAGCATGTGCATACTAACCATAAAGGTCGGTTTATAGTCAGACTTCCCTTTTGAGAAAACCCAGAGGCCTTGGGAGAATCGCATGCCATGGCGTTTAACAGGTTCACGAGCTTAGAGTGCAAACTCTTGAAAGATGAACACACAATATGTAGAATTCATGAGACAGTTTAAACAATTAGGTCACATTCAAAGAGTCGATATCGATACCTTGTGTGGTCCGAAATACTTTTTTCCTCACCACAGCGTACTGAAACCAGATAGCTCCACGACAAAAACTTCGAGGAGTCTTTAGGCTATTTATTGAATAATTTAATGTACACTGGTCCTACTGTACAAAGTGAGTTATTCTCAATTCTCCTCCGATTTCGATTGCCAAAATTCGTATTTACAACGGATATCGAAAAGATGTATCGACAAATTCTACTTGATCCAAGCAATCATCAATTCCAAGTAATTATTTGGAGAGAGCATCCAAATGCACCCATTATTTATAGCAAATTAACCACAGTTACGTATGGAGCACGTGCGGGCCTTACCTGGCTAGGAGGTGTTTACAAAAGTTAGCTGATGAAAACTCTGTAAATTTCCCATACGGCTCTCAGATGATAAAGGAAAACGTTTATGTGGACGATGGTCTTGGAGGCGACAGCCTCAATGTAGCAATCGAAATGCAACGAGAACTCATCACCATTTTAAAAGAGCATGGCTTCAGTTTAAAAAAATGGTACGCAAACCATTTACAATTACTAGAAAAAATCCCTTCTGGTGACCAAGAAGTTAATCTGGATTTCAATGGCAGCCTTACAAACACTATCAAAACTCTTGGACTATTTTGGTTGCCCAAAGCCGATCAATTCTGCGTCAAGGTGAAACTCAATCAACTTCAAGTAGTTTGGAAGCGTACCGCGACTTTTTATAAAGCAAAATTATTTGATCCTCTTGGGCTTCTCTCTCCTGTGGTGGTTAAAGCAAGAATTTTTATTCAACAATTGTGGCAACAAAGCCTAGGTTGGGATGAACTTTTACCTGATAATCTTTGCACTACTTGGAAGGCGCTTCGAAATAGTTTAAGTAGCTTAAACGGCTTTAAGATATCACGTCATCTATTAAATGGAAAAAATCCAGTAAAATTGTAGTTACATGTGTTTGCAGACCCATCTGAGTTGGCATTTGGTGCAGTTTCATATGTTGGAGTAATTTTCAAGAATGGACGCGTGATAGTACGACTGCTGTACGCAAAATCAGGAGTGGCTCCGTTTAAACAGCAAACACTACCTAGTTTAGAACTATGTGCAGCAGTCTTAGCGGCCCAACTTGCAGATAGAATAAAAGGCGACCTCAAGTTAAAGAATACACCAATACATCTACAGACTGACTAGAGATTGTGTTGTGTTGTTGTGCACAACCCACCTCTTTTAACACCATTTTGGCCAATGGGATATCAGCAATTGAGTCATTGGCGCTACCTGATCAATGGCGACATGTCAGATCAAAGGATAACCCCACTGATGTATTGTCTAGAGGAATTCAAGCAGCGGAATTGCCAACATTCAATTTATGGCTTTACGGACCTCTTACCTTTCACGGAAGGGACAAGCCATGGCCATCAAAATTTTTGCCATGGCATGTGGCAACCCATAATCACAATGAAAGAAAGAAGGTGACTTGGTCGCAAAAATTGAGGTATGATTTTATAACGACCTGGTATACAGAATCAATCACAAGAATTCCTTTAAGACGCTGCAGAGGATTCTAGCATATGTTATGCGATTTATAAGCAATTCAAAAACATCCAAGATGCTTTGTTCAAAAGATTTATTCTTGACTTCAAAAGAATCAGAAAACTCACTCTTCTTGTTTATCCACAAAATTCAAATTGCTGAGTTCGCACAAGAAAATTAGTTGTCTGTCTACATTTATCGATGACAGAGAGATACTAAGAGTAGGGGGCCGATTTGAGGTATCACCCATATCATACGATGCGAAGCATCAAATGCTGATTCCTTACAATGATCCCCTCGTTAAACTTCTGTTCACAATGGTACACGAATAAAACAAACATTGCGGACCACAAGCACTATTATATATTATAAGACAACAATTTTGGCCAATAAAGGGCAAAATAATGGCTCGATCAACATAAATGCGTTAAATGTACCAGGGCGCGGCCACAACTTATCCATCAATTCATGGGAAATTTACCTCAACATCGTGTCACTCCTTATTGTCCCTTTATTAATGACTGTTTTAGACCATTTTGGATTCATCGCAAGACCAGAGGTAAAAAGCCAGCCAAGGCATATTAAGCTGTGTTTTGTTGTTCTGCAACCAAGGCCACACATCTTGAGTTGGTAACCTATCTTTCAACTGAAGCATTCATTGGTGCATTGAAACGTTTTTTCAGCCGTCGAGGTCGTTGTCAGAACATATATTCTGATAACTTTACGAATTTCATTATTGCTAAAAATCGACCATCAGAATTGGCCGAAAGCATCTATTCCGACAAGGGACAAGAAGCAATCGCTTCTACTTCCAATTCAAAAGGTACTAAATTTCATTTTATTCCACCGTGAGCACCACACTTCGGCGGGTTATGGGAAGCTGCAGTTAAGTAAGCGAAGCATCTTCTATTACGCAGTGTTTCATCAGAATCTCTTACACAGGAAGAACTGAAAACAATAATAGTAGAAATTGAGGCAATTCTTAACTTCCGCCCATTAACGCCAAATAATCTTAAGGCACTAACTCCTGGTCACTTTCTTATTGGTGAGGCGCTCACATCGCAAACAGACATCAGTGTAGCTCTAATAAGGGTATCAGGCTTGTCCCATTGAAAACTTGTCTCTCATCTCACGCAAGAATTTTGGCAACGATAGTCTACTGAGTCCAGTTATAAGTAGACTAACATCAAGATTGGAGACATGGTAGTAGTCAAGAAAAACAACCTACTAGTTATGAGATGGATCTTCGCGAGAATTATACAAACTCACCCTGGTGATGATGGTGTCGTTAGAGTCGTAGAAATAAAAACTACTAATGGAATTTTCAAATGACCAATACACAGACTTGCCTTCTTACTCATTGATCAAGATTACAAGACAGCTGTTGATGGTGCAAATGATAACGATCAAACTGTCGATGACCTCTCCTCTGACTGCAATAAAGAACCCAAGGCCAAAAGAAAGAGAACATGCAAAAATCCTATCAATGTAACATTACTCATAGTAATGCCTCTACTACCATTGGTACTTGGAAACCCAGTCGAGAATAGGAAATTTGGATCAAAGTTGGGAATCCACTTTTAGCAAATCGGTACAACCGACTACCGAATGAAATATATTTGTTTGCTATGATTTAACCACCTACTGGTCGGAAAAATCTATTTTGAACAATGGTTCAAAATCGTTACAGGAACTTTGTAAACTGATAAGGCAAAGCGAATCATGTCTGAACATAATTGATCACTTCAAGCATCTAGAAGATGAATAACAGCAAGAGAATCGACTGTTACGAAGCAAAAGAGACGCCCTGAATGTAGTTGGAAATGTTGCTTACTCGTTGTTTGGAATATTGGACCCAGACTATGCTGACCAAATATCTGATACAATTCGACAAGTAAAGGAAAATGAGTAATTTTTACTAAAATTGCTAAAAAAATCAAACAACAATTGTCGACTCGACACTGAATATTATGCGACAGAATCAAATGGCAGCTAAGGCAAAATTTGAGCAATTGGAACGGAAATTTAAAACCATTTCGGAAACTTTGGAAAACATCGGTAATTGGCTAGTTAAAGAATAACCTACACAACTATTTAATTCTGGAGTTCTAGAATTAACTTGGCTGCAAACAATGTAAAGGAAATACAGTCGTCAATTCTCAACATTATTACAAACTCCAGACCAGTTACAAAGGGAAGTCAATGAAATGAAACTACAAGCACCAACGTCAACCCATCTTCCCGTTACAGATAAGGATGTATTCCTAGAACTATTTCACTAATCAACGTGTAGTGTTCAAGGTAAGGAGCTTATGGTATTATATTTGACTCCTGTATCCAACACAATAAACAACAACATAATGGCCATCAAGTCATATACTACCTTTCTGGGTATAAAGCCATCCTGTAAACCACATATACTTCTTACAAGGTTAGAGCTAAACTCCTGCAACATTATAACGCAAGACGTCTTCCTATGTTCTAACGCTCATATCCGATACAGCAGTGGTTCAGAGACGTGTGAATGTGAAATAAATCTGTATAATAACAAAACTACACCTACTTGCTAAATAGAAAAATCTAACTCCATATGGAACCCAATTAACAAGAAAAATCAATGGATATAAGCCACCTCATCGCCATTACGTGCAACGGCTGTTTGTAACAAAGATATTATTAACCTTTCGTTCAAAAGATCCGGCTTATTTGCGCTTCATCTAAAATGTGTTCTTGAAAATTAGTATGTTGCCATAAATGGACAAAAAATTATATCGACTATAATAAGATCATCATACACAAGCCTTGGCAAGATTTCCTACTTGTCGATAGAAGATTATGATACCCAACCCGTGAATCAATCAATCTATATATGCCTGGATAACGCGGATGGCAAAAATATTATTACAATATAGCAAGATGACACCGATACAAATGCCCCGCCAGCAAGTTAATAGATTTATTCTGGGTGTCTAGTTCAACCATATCTCCCAGATAAAGTAGCTGCTGTTGTCAATTTTGTTAAACATCCGTTTAACGGGGCGAGGATGTTTAAACTCATAATTTTACACATAGTGAATACCCCTATGAGAGTAAACTCATAATTTTGCTCATAGCGAATACCCCTAATTTTAAGTATATCAAATTTCATTTAATTGTAATTGGTCAACTTCAAGTTATTTTTGGTTTGTTTTCTTCAATTAAAATTGGTTAATATTAAGTTTATTTTTGGTCAATTTACATTTTTGTTATATTGTCAGCATAATGTGTATTTAAATTTAGTATAAATAATTCAATAAACATTAAAAGTTTGTTAGTAACTAGCAGAAAGTAGGCTTTTTAATTATTTAGTCTTCAAGTTTCAAATGCTTGAAGATTTACAGGAAGAATTAAATAAAGTACAATCCAATTTCAAATGTTTGGGTTGACATTTACTATAAATAGTTGTTATTAACCACAATCACTTTTTCAAATATTTGTGCTTTATTTACTACTGGCTCAGCCCAGCTTTTCGGCTGAACCGGGCCATTTTTCCGGCCCGGAAAAAAATTTATCCATTTAGTTAAAACTATATTTTACATAAATTTGTATTTCCAATAATAACTACATTATCTTGTTTTAGGTCTAAAAACTGTTAGTTATAGTTTTTAAATTATGCAGCATTTTTTCTTAATTAGTTTAATATTTTTGTGCTTGATTTCTGCTTTTTTGTCTTACATTTAGGTGTTTTTTTTGATACAGACGCAAAGGCTAATGATACACAGAAAGAAAATTTGCTTTCTAAAATCAAGAATTTTATTCTTGAATTTATCCAAAATCTTTTTAAGTCCGACCCTCACTTACATTTTCTTAAATCAAGCCTATTCGGATTGCTTCAAAAAATCAAGCAGAAAAAAGCTTGTTGTTTTAATATATTATTTTACATTTGAAAACAAAGTGTCTCGGTGGCCTAGAGATAATGCGCTCGTACTGCAGTGCAGAAATCCCTGGTTCGAATCTCAGCTTCGGTAAGTACAAAAATGAAATTTTTAAATTATAAGTTAATTATAAAATATAAAATTCTTCTTCTTTAATAAAGCTCCATAAGTCAAAAAAATGACATTCCACTTTCGAATTAATCCAGTTTACGGCTTAAATCAATCTTTTTCACGCTTACATCAAGTACGGTTCCGAACTTAAATCAATCCTTTTTTGGCTTAATTGTGGCTAAAAGTAAGAAATTCGTACTTGAAAAATTTTACTTGTAGTAAGAAATTTCGTACTTGATTTAAGAAAAACCGTACTCACCGTACTTTTGACACCGCTATGGCTTGATTTAAGTAAAGTTTTCTTAGATATTTTTTTGTGTGTACGTTATTTTGTTGCAAAAATTTTAGATAAGCACATAGGATAAAGGGTTCTTTATAAACATTTTTTTTTGACAAAATATATTTCTGGCATCTGCTTCAGGTTTAAAAATATTGAAACATAGTTTTAATTTTATTTCATCTTTTACTTCTCCTTAAGGCGTATAAAAACTGAAAATAAAAACATTTTGTTTTAAATATGGATTCTTTGAATAAGGCCAAACTTTTGTTGGCCGTGCCATCGAGCCACTAAACCTTAAATTTTTTCCAACAGTGCTCTATAGATATTTTTTTAAGGAATCTAGCGTAAATATTTGCCGAAAAATTTTACCAAACTTTTCCTTTAACTTTTCTTGAAAACAATATGTTGCACTGTGCGACAAAGAAGTAATCACCTGGCAATATTTATGTTTGTATGGCCATATAGACCTGCATGTAGCAAAAATTTCAATACTTCTCAATGCTTTTTCATAATTTTATAATATAGTTTTCTTTGATTTTAATGTTTATCCTTATTGTGGTTGAAGTTCCCGTTAACAAACTTGTTTTTATTTTTTTTGGTAACGTCTGGAAAATACGTCAATTTGAAATTAATAGCATTTTTGTCGTTTTTGTTTTGAATTCGACAGCATTTGACACGACCACGCCAAATACAGAAAGGCTAAATATCGTTCATATACCTATAAATTTTTTATTGTAATATTTTTAACTATGTATGATAAATTGTTTAATTAAAATGAAACCATTTTAATAAATAGCTTTAAATAAAAAAAAACTAAATTGTCATCCTACATTGCACACGTGTCTATACATTGACAAAGATACAAACAAAAAAAAGATGCTCATAAAATACAATTTTAATTTGTCTAGTCGATGCTAATGCTGCAAAAGATCAGCAAAAATCTAAAATACGTTAGTAACACTAACCTGCAACGTAAGAAAAATATTTATGAAAATAACAAACAAGACCGACCGAAAAAGACTTGTTTTATTATTTTATTTTATATTTATGATTTTTCTTAGTATTAGTCCAGTACATACATACAAAGATTGTATATAAAAATATAAAACTATATCTAAATACATATGTATGTGCATATAAACCCTGTACATAACCGTACCACTGTTGATAGCCTTAATGCTTAATACTAAATGGCAAATGAGTAACAACAAATTAATTTTGGCTTAGACCAAAAGCGCGACGGTCAAAAAAATGTTTGTAACAGAAATAGCAACTGAAAATACGAAAATTTAAAAATTTTGCAATTATAATATAATGGTTAGCCACAAGTTGTGGCCCACAACACCGACAAACACGATTCATAGTAAGCAAACAAACATAAGCAGTAATCAATAAAACTATATTATTTGTAGAAATATTTTAGATATAACGATAATCAGTTTGACACATACATACATATGTACATTAATTAAAATAAACTAAAAAAGAAAATATTTTATAAGTGAATAAATGAACTTATAAAAATTACAAGTACGTACTTAAAAAATCTTATTAACATATTTACTTTAAAATTGTTTATTCACCTAATGAAAATATGTTTTTTAAATTACGAGTAACAAAATTAAAAAGCAATCACTTAAACAACCGATCGACCGCAGTGTTAGCGGCTTAAACACAAACTAAATCGTTAAATCGACCTGTTCGATGCAAAGTGGAAGGAAAACAAAAAAAAAAATATATTATATGTAAAAGTCATAATAAAAATTTAAATTTTGAAAAAAAAAATAAGAAAAAGTATACACAATAATAGTAGTTTATGCATGCATACATGCATACGTAAGTGTACATATATGTATGTATATACATTTGTAAATATGTTTTTAAACATGTATACTTGCAAGTGTGTATCTATTTACTTGTAGCAGATCGATTAATATTAAAATAATTTTAAATGTATTTAGGGGATTCACAAGGTGTTCTATTATGTCCTATTGTCATATTGTCATAAAATTTCACAATCGTTTTTTGTCTTTTATACAAAAATAGTTCTTTAAAAGTACTACGTCGTTTAATATACTTATTAAATTGTCACAACAACTCCACTTACACCTGCGCCGAGTGTCCAATAGTTGGTAAAGGCTGTTTAACCATTGTCAAAATTTTATGACAATAGGACAAATAGAACACCTTGTGAATTCTCTAATTATAAATTTTTGGTTGCTTGAGCTTAATACTGGCGGTGATGGTCGTTGATACGTGTCGTTAGTACATACATATGTACATGTTTGAAAAACATTTTAAATAAGACTTGAGTGCCGTTTGAATGCTTGTCGTCGATTTGGCTAGCGTTTAAGACGGTTTGCAAAATACCTTTTATTTATATGCCTGGGCTTAAATGTTAACCAGGTTTAATTTTTTCAAAGTCCTTTACTTGCTTGTTTAAGCGTTATACGTGGTAACCGTTTTCCATCAGGAGTGCAACTGGTTCAAACCCAGCACAACAATTTAACATTATATTTTTAGGAGTTTAACTTTTTTGACAAACAAGTTGCAGAAACAAATGGAATTGAGTTGTTAGGAACAGTTGCCGGCGGTTGTAAAGCTGCAGAGATGCAGTTTATCTAATGAGCACTTATGTTGTGGTAGGTCCAAGAGAAGTTAACAACAGGTGTCTCATGTAGAGTTTCCAATATCTAAGCAATAACGTTACTGCCAGGGTACACTAATACTGGTAATATTAGAGCCCAGCTGACTATGAATCAGGGTACCCTTATACAGGTATAGTAAAATGTGGTTTTATACGAGACGTAAAAGTGATTGTCAGATCTCTTAATTTCGTAGTGTACGGACGTGTCTACGCGAGTGTATATTTGTAATACATATGTGATATTTGTAATAGGTTACAAAAAAAATTGTTACTATATGTATGTACATACCTACAAGACATAAGTGAGAACCGAAAATAAAAACAACCTAAACAAAACAAAAAAACCAAACGGTTAATGAGTAACAGTAATCGTCGTGACAGTGCGCCTAATAGCCGAAATGCTTACATTTTGTTAAGCTCAACAAGTCTTAGCAATGAAAACATTAGATACCCTGAATATAATAGAAACTATTTAAGTGCGAAACCGAAAAAAAACAAATAATTTAAGTGCAAGTGTTCCTAATTTGAATAAAAGTACTGAACAAGGGACAAATTTAGCCCAAACTCTATTTAAAAATTATAAAAAAAATACCGAGGTGCCATCTTCATCGCGGTCTTCTTTATCAAGTTCTGGTGTCGAACCTACAGCTGCTAAAGGCGCTCCAGGCTCAATTTCTGCGTGTGCTCCTGAGATCCAGGTAGGGATGGACAAGTACGTAACAGTTCTTAAAAGGGGGAGAACTCCAAAATCGGCAGAAACATCTCAACCTGCAAAAATGTTGAAAGGCGATGATAATGATGCCCCCGTTACTGAAAAAAAGTCCTTTAAGCCACCTCCGATTTGTTTGAGGGAAAGGAATTCGAATGATCTTGTAAATTTTTACAACTTTTACGTTACTAACATTAAACGTGGTAACATATACGAGAAAAAAATTCAGGTGAATGACAAAAACGCTTACCGCACCACTATTTCGGAGCTCGAAAAACTTAAGAAAAATTTCTATACTTACCAACCTAAGCACGCTAAGGGTCTCCAGGTAGTAATAAAAGGTATTGACTCTAATGTTGACCCGGAGGAAATTAAAACCAATTTGTGCATGAAGGGCTTTAGAGTCAAATATGTATCAAATATAAGGAACAGGTAAAAATACCCTCAACCATTATTCCGGGTGGAGCTTGAGCCTAGTGATATTAAATTGGAAAATAATTAAACACATCCTATATATGATCTAAGATATGTTATGCACCGTAGAGTTATAGTGGAGATATTAAATTGAAAAAAAATTAAACACATCCTATATATGATTTAAGATATATTATGCACCGTAGAGTTATAGTGGAGGTGCCACATAAGCGATCTGGGCCCGTACAGTGCTTGAACTGCCAGGAATATGGTCACACCAAAGCATATTGTAAATTGCCTTCTGCTTGTGTTGTGTGTGGGGATCTGCACGATACGACCAAGTGCGACAAGCCAAAAGAAGATCCTAGGGTGAAGAAATGCAGTAATTGCGGTGGAAACTACACCGCCAACTATAGAGGTTGACCTGTTTTTGACTTAGTTAAATGCTCATCCAAGCGAAAAGTAGCTCCTACCCCTCCCCAGCCATTAAATATATCTACTACAAATATTCCACCATAAGCACAGACAACTACAGGTGAAGTTTCTTACGCTAACGTATTAAAGTTTAACCAGCCCAAAGCACGTAAGCCTGCCCCACCAACAACAAATCAAGAGGTGCCAACAAACGAACCAACTGGTTCAAATTTGAGCCGCCTGGAGGCCGTAGTTGACAATATGGTGAAGCATTTTAAGCAGATCATGGCACAAATGGCTGGCATGATGCAAGAAATGCAAAAAATGCAGTCTGCTCTTTTGCAGGCCGTGCTTAAAAGGGCATGAACTGCCTGAGGGTTTGTTTCTGGAACGCAAACGGCATCCGCCAACACAAAAACGAACTCGAATATTTTTTAACACGCCAAAATATTGATGTAATGTTGATTTCGGAGACTCATATGACATCTAGAAGCGCTTTTAAAATAAGTGGCTATTCATTTTACGATTCAAAGGATCCAAGGGATAGATCATGTGGAGGCTCGGCTATACTAATCAAATCAAGAATTAAACGCCAATGGTTAGGTGGCATCTCCGAATGCTATATTCAAGCAACAAACGTCTGCATTGATGAATTTTTCCCTAACCAGTTATTTCGTCGGTTTATTCTCCACCCAGATTTTCCATAACGAAGGATCAGATCAGTACAACAGTTTTTCAAAATCTTTAGGTCCCCGCTTCATAGCTGCTGGAGACTATAACGCTAAACACACCTACTGGGGCTCCCGCCTAATTAGTCCCAGCGTTCGTATCTTGTATGATTCCGTATCTGAAATGGGTCTTTGTGTTATTTCTACTGGACAACCAACCTATTGGCCAACCGACCAAATTGAAATTCCAGACGTAATAGATTTTGGCGTAGCAAAAGGTATATCCCCAGAGCTTATTGAGGCGCAAGCCTCTTTGGATTTCTCTTCTGACCATTCACCCACAACAGTCACTATTTGCAGGCCTCACCAAATAGCAGCTAGTGATTTTTTCTTATCTAAAACAGTAAATTGGTTGAAATATAAAAAATTTATCTACTCTCACTGCTCGGAACACATATCACTAAAAACTCCCCAAGAAATCGATGATTGCCTGAGTATCCTAAATGAAAACATTAAAGAAGCCGTTGAACATGCTTCTTCAACACACCGTCAGGTCAAATACAACAACTTTTTTCTGTCGATGTTGAAGAGCTTTTATCTGAAAAAAGGAGAGCGCGAAGAGAATGGCAACAGCATAGATAACCCCAACTTAAAACGAAGCTAAAAGAGTGTACAAATCGTTTAAAAAATTTGCTGGAGGTACACAGAATTGCATCAATTAAAAATTATTTGGAAGGTCTAGACGCGGCTCCTCAAACAAATTATTCTATATGGCGATCAGCCAGTCGTCTCAAAAGACCCGTAGTCGCAAAACCACCACTGCGCAATATAAGAGGATCCTGGGCTAGAAATTATGAAGAAAAATGTGATCTGCTCGCAAGCCATTTAAGAAACGTGATCACTCCCAATACATGCACTGACGTGAGGGAATTACCGCCTGTTGTTTCTAGACGACCTATAGAAATACGTTTCCGATATTCAGATGTGGTAGAAGCTATTGCTAACCTTAATGATAAAAAAAGCTCCTGGCGTTGATAAAATAAGCAACAAAATGCTCATAGAGCTACCTTTTACAGCAAAAAGAATAATACTTTTTATTTTTAATGCCATAATACGGCTTGAACATTTTCCACCAATATGAAAAGTTTCCTTAGTACAGATGATTCCTAAGCCTTTTAAAGATCCTTCGAAGGTGGAGTCTTATAGGCCTATAAGTTTGTTACCAACTTTGTCAAAACTGTTTGAAAAGCTGCTTAAAAACAAGCTTACTCCGATCCTGAATGAAAACAACTGCATTCCAGATCACCAATTTGGCTTTAGAAGTCAACATAGCACAATAAAGTTTCTTTCCACATTAACTGAAAATATTTATTTCTTTAAAAAAAAAAAATAATGAACTTAAGCCAAAATAAAAAAAGCAAAAGATTGTCTTACACCAATGACTTGGTGCAAAATTATTTTTAATTTCAGTTCATTTGTCGGCGGCAAAATTAAAAAATGACGAAAGAAATAAAAAGATTTCCCCCCTTGTTGTATAATATACAATAACAAAACAAGTTAGAGCACTATATTCGAAAATTTCATAAAAATTGTTAATTTTATGGGAGCTACCCCTTCTTCACCCCCTACCCAAAAATTTTTTTCTTCAAACCGTAGGTTTTGTTGTCCAATTACTTTTTGTGGAACATTTGATGTCGATAGCTGTTATAGTTTCCGAGACATAGCGTATCGAAAATTTCATAAAAATTGTTAATTTGTATGGGAGCTACCCCTTCTTCACCCCCTACCCAAAAATTTTTTTCTTCAAAGCGTAGGTTTTGTTGTCCAATTACTTTTTGTGGAACATTTGATGTCGATAGCTGTTATAGTTTCCGAGATATAGCGTATCGAAAACTTCATAAAAATTGTTAATTTGTATGGGAGCTACCCCTTCTTCACCCCCCCCCCCCCCCCCAAAAAAAATTTTTTCTTTAAACTGTAGGTTTTGTGTTCCAATAGCTGCTATAGTTTTCGAGATATAGCATATCGAAAATTTCATAAAAATTGTTAATTTGTATGGGAGCTACCCCTTCTTCTGCCCCCACCCTTTAAATTTTTTCCTTATAGTGTAGGTCTTATTGTGCATTAAATATTTCAAAAATTTGTGCAATTGTAGGAAAAATGCCAATTCCCCCGATCTTATCTGAAAACAATTGTTCTATTACTTAGATCCCTACTTTAAAGGTATCCGTATCAAGTTTTGTGGCGAGAATGACTATACTTACTAAAATATATAGGGATATATGCACGGATTTTGTCCTAAAAAAATGGGTTATTTTGGGTTTTCGCTTATATATCGGTCAATAGTGAACCGATTTTGCTGATTTTAAATAACGATTGCCTGCGGGATATTTCTAAAAGTTTGACACCAATAACTGGTCTGTATTGTTTTATTTGACTCCGGAAACTTGATTTCAACAGACGGACAGACGGACATCGCTAAATCGGCTTCCCTATCTATAAGGATCCAGAATATATATACTTTATGGGGTCGCAAATGAATAATAAAGAAATTACAAACGGAATGACAAAGTGATATATACCCTATCACTATGTGAAGGGTATAATAAGGAGAGTCGTTCTCTTACTACTTATTTTTTTATATGGAGAAAAATACAAAATCTGCACACACACGCACGCACATTTTTCATGACAACTTCCAACTCCATATTAACAGAATATTTTTACAGGCCTTTACAAAAGAACTTACTAGATAGTGATACATGTTTAATAATGGCATATGAATGGCATTTATTTTTTGCAAAATAGAAATAAATGATTTTGCAAAAATAAAAGCGCGAAGAATTAAATTTTAATTTTATAACGAAATAAATGTTTAATATTTTTATTATTATTTTTTTTAATTTTGAAATATGTATAAATATGAAGTTATATGGATTAAAAACATTTTTGTCACAAATTTTTGCTTTTTATTTTTTCTTAAGTTTATATAATTTCTTTTTATTAGAAGAAATATAGAATGCGTTTTCAAAAGCAGATAAGTAATTTCATCATCAGTACTCTTTGAACGATAGTAGTGTCTTATGACTGTACACATCACCTATTTAACTTACATGTAACATGTAAATGACTTAAAAACAATTAGTTTAACACTATAGAACAATATGCATATCAACATTTTTTTCTTCTTTTGTGTTGTAGAGGATTACACCTCCGTAGGAAACCTCTTAAAAAAATGCATCGAAAGTTCTACCTCTTGGGTGATGTAGGAACGGGCGACCTTTTCAAAAAGCGCACCAGGTGACAAAAATTATATCGCTGGCGCTGGCTTTTGGCCATCCATTGGATGACACTAAATTTATTTAATTTTTCATATATTTTATTTTTCATTCATCCAATGGATGGCCAAAAGCAAAAATGAAAATAAATAATAGAAGTAACTAGTGATAAATGCAAATATAATGAGAATAAGAGAACACAGGGTTGTATGTGGATTTAGTTCGGTCTAAACAATAAGGAATATGAAAAGAATTCCAGTATTCAAATTCTAATTAAAGTTTGTTCAAGTAGGACAAATCAACATTCAACTTACAGTAGTACCGAATAGAAAGAGTGTTGACGAGAAATAGTAGCTGATTTCGAAAATGCATTGCACTCGGCTTGTATCGGAATTACTTAATTTTTAATAAAATTTCCATTCTTAGCTATCACATTTTTTATAATTAACTTAAGCCGAATTAATAGACATAATTATAAGATATATAGAAGAAGTGCCCCGGTAGATCAGTGGTAAGTGCACGAGTCTACCAGTCTGGGGGTTGTGGGTTCGATTCCCACCAGACCCTGGTAAGTTTGCTTCATTTTTTTGTTCTTTCTTTATTTCTTTCTAATCCTTCTCTAAATTTCTTCTTTCCTTCCATCTCAACCTATTCTATCTGCTTCTCCAGGTAGCACAAAGGGACCGAATTAAGCGGACCCAAGTGAGCTGTATCCTTTCCTTCAACGGCTGCCTGTTCTAACTTACCTAACCTAAGATCAGAGTTGGGCAAAATACATGCTTTGCTGTATTTGAAATACAAAATACTTCTTCCGCTTGTATTTCAAATACAAAATACCAAATACTTTCAAGTCGAGTATTTCAAATACAAAATACAAAATACAGTATTTTAGTATCTTTTATTTGAAATACAAAATACATTTATAACCATTAATCATGAATAAAAGATTTTTAGAAGTTTATTCAGATAAGCAGCCTCTTGTTGAAGAATATATGAATCCTGCTAAAAAAACAATCTTTCTACAGGTCCTGATTAAAACAGACAGGTGTTAAATTTTATGAAAACAGTTCTCTGCAAGGCACATTCAACAAGGTAAACCCAAGGCGAATTCAAAAGATTCGCCCTCTGCATTTCCTTTTTGTATTTGGACGGTAGAATGTCAGAAAAATTAATAATTTCATATAAAATTAAATTTTTATAACATGAAAATGTCTAATTGATATTAATCAGCTGGGCCCTTAATATTACCTGCACACAAAAAATTCTATAGGTTATATTTCCTAAAAACTTGGTATAAATTCAACTTAAAAAAAGGGTAGAATGGCAGTAACTATGTTCCTAAGGTAATATGCCTTAAATTTTAGTTAGTTCCTATGTTCGAAAAATCAACAAAAAAATTAGTCAAAGTTACTTACAAACTTTATTAAACTGACAACGATAGCAAAGTAAATTACTCTTAAAACTTTAGCAAAATCTACCCTTTTTTAAATTAGCTAATCTCCAAACCAAATAAAAAATTTTTTATTTTGATTCACAATATTTTATTGAAAAATTCAAGAAAAATATGAACTTACGCAAATTATACATTTACTTTTATTTTATGCAGGTATATTCAAGAGGTTAACTTGTTTCGAAACGCAAAAAAGACTTTAAAACTTAAAAAAAACTTCCATGGTTAAATGCCAATTTTTTTCTTTAACTTTTTTGGTACCGTCGAAACAAAATTAACCTCTATAACATACCTGAGAGCAATGCTATGAGCGGACTCCAAAGGAAATTTCTAATTCCCTATTTGCGGCAGCAGAGAAACAAGGTTTAAATTTTGAGGAGCAAAACTTGCCCAAAGAATATGAATGCTTCTTGAACTGGCTACAGGAAAGAGTTCTGTTGAGAAGAAAATTATTTATTTAAAAACCTTACTTAAATTACTTACTTGTTAAATCATCTCTATTAATAGCTTCTGAATGTCCTAAAAAATCCAATTTCACATTTTTTATACCCTTCACATAAGTGATAAGGGTATATATAAGTTTGTCATTCCGTTTGTAAATCCTTTATTATCCATTTGGGACCCCATAAAGTATATATATTCTGGATCCTTATAGATAGGGAAACCGATTTAGCGATGTCCGTCTGACCGTCTGTCCGTGTTATGGTTGAAATCAACTTTCTGAAGCCCCCCGATATCGCATAGACCCGACAGTGGTATCAAACTGTCACAGATAGTCGCGAGAAAATCGGTATTGAAATTCAGCAAAATCGCCCGATAAATAACCGAGATATAAGCAAAAAACCACGACTACCTCGGTTTTTTGAGTCTACAACAACAACAAAGAACATACTTTTACATGTAATAATAAAAAAACAACAAAAAATGAAAAAAACAGAATCAGTCATGTCTATATTATTGAAACACACCCAAAACAAAAATTTTATTAGTATTAGTGTTCATACATATAACAGCGTTGCCATACCAAGCTTAATTTATACATTTTTAAAATCGCTCCTACGGCTTCCAGGGTTCTCCTACAAAGGTAAAATGTAAGACTGACCCGAATTATTTTTTTCATCCAAACATTTTTGTGGAACATACTTACATTCTATCTCTAGCCCCTGACATGGTTGCCATACAAAATTTTAAAAAATAAGGTAAAAACCGCTATAACTGCCCCGGACTCGCCCGTAAAGGAAAAACCAAACCAAATATAAACAACTGTTTTTAATTTAATACATTCTTTTTTTTCTCTACATATATATTTAGTTATTTTTCTAGTTTTTACAGAAAAAACCTTCTATTAAACTAACTGCCATCACGGAAAAACGAACATATCACTTACGTGAAGAGTATAATAATTATTATATTATTAAATAAAATATTAATTGACTAGCTTCCCCTACCAGGCCTTGCACGGGAATATTTTTAGGGTAAACTTTGGAAGCAATTGTCAAACTTAAAAAAATCATTTAAAAGTGGGGGAAAATTGTGGCATTCGATTCAACTCGAAATTTTGCTCTTTTCAATGATCTTTTTATGCTTTGAAATATATGAAATCTTATACAAAATACCCTCTAGTGTTGTTAATAAAACTTAACCCATAAACGGATACATATGTACGTGCAATAATGTGTGAAAATATGCAAACAAAACTTAACAAAATAAACCTAGGTTATTGAATTTTAAATTACTATACAAATATAATAGCTAAGATTGTAGCTTATTAAAAAAATTTTAAAAGGGTTAGCCACTTTATAAAACGCTTTTATACACTCTGTTGAGAGTTTTTCTATTTGGTGCAAAAATGTATAAATTTTATCCACTTGGTGCCCTAAAACAAGCGAAATACAACTGTTTATGAGAAAAGCAGGGGGTTTCCAAGTGCAAACCAGCAACTTGGAGAGTTTGACCCTGGAATTAATTAATGGTTAAAGCAAAGGCTGGTTTAATTGAAAACTGCAAGCGTTAAAAATTAAAAGGTAAACTTTTGTAATGCTTGGTATAAGGGGTTTAAAAATATCTTCCCCTGCGGTCTACCCAGTTAGCAGGGAAGGCAGTATTTCATCATTACTTGTATTTGATAAACAAATACGTATTTTGTATTTGTATTTGAAATACCACCTTCAAATATATTTTGTATTTCAAATACTTATGATGTCAAAATACATTTTTGCAAAATACATTTTTTTTATACAAAAAGTTATCATTACCAAAATTGAAAAATGTTACAATTTCAAAAAAAAATACAGAATAGAAACTTTGTCTTCGTATTTATTATTGTCTTCGCCTTAGCAAGGCACGTTCTTTTCCAGGGCTGACTCAATCAGGTAATATCAAGGAGCTCAGCGGATATTGGGAAATGTGAAACAATTAAATTTTTTATAAAAATGAAAATTTTTTTTGACATTCACACTTTTAAACACAAGAAGTAAAATAGCTATATTTGGCTGTGCCGAATCTTATATACCCTTCACATTGGTCTTTTAATATACCCAGCCGAGTTATTTTGTACTGCAAATAATATATGTACATAATAAAAATACCTTGTGCCAGTTTTTAAATCCATACACAGAAAAAACTGAGTTGTAGAATCAGTAACAAATTTCCGAGAATCAGTAAATATTTTGTCTGGCTGAAGACCTTCAACGAAAGTTGTAAATTTAGACAAACAATTTTGCAAGAACTTTAGTTTCTGTTAAAAAGTTTTGCTGAGCTGGTTAAATATTTGAATTGTCTAGGAGAAAATTTTGTTTGATTTAAAAATCAAATAAAAATATTATTACAGACTATTAAATAAATTGACTAAAAAAATAAATTATTTTGAACAAGAATTTGTTTGAAAAAATTTTTTTTGTAGTTTTTTGTGTTCAGAAAACTTTACAAAACTTTAACGTCCGTATAAATAATAGAAATAGATGCAGAAGGTTTAAGGCCAAGAGTTATATAAGTTTTCGACATTTTTCGTATTAAAAGGTTTATAAAAGTTGTTAATTTTTATGGGATATTTTAGTCCCCTGCTTCTCTCTAACAACTTTTTTTCCAAAATGTGTAAAGTATTTTATTATTTCATTTTGTGGAACAATCGAAATCGATAGCTGTTACAGTTTCCGAGACATAGGGTATCGAAAATTTCATAAAAATTGTTAATTTGTACGGGAGCTACCCCTTCTCCTGCTACTACCCAAGTTTTTTGCCAAAATGCAGGTCTTATCATCTTATTACTTTTTGTAGAACACTAGAAGTCGATAGCTGTTATAGTTTCCGAGATATAGCGTATTGAAATTTCATAAAAATTTGGTAATTTGTTTGGGGGCTACCCCTTTTCCTGCCCCTACCCAAAAACTTTTTTCTCCAAAGTGTAGGTTTTGTTGTACAATACTTTTTGTGATACATTTAAACTTCATAGCTGTTATAGTTTCTAAGATTTAGCGCATAAAATATTTCACAAAATTTGTGCAATTGTAGGGGAAATACCACTTCCCCTGATCCTATCTTAAAAATTCTTCAAATACTTAGGTCCCTACTTTAAGAGCATCCGTGCCAAGTTTTGTGGCAAGAATGACTATATTTACTTAAATATATAGGAATATATGCACGGATTTTGTTCTAAAAAATTTGTAATTTTGAGATTTCGTTTATATCTTGGTCAATAGTCAACCGATATTGCTGAGTATAAATAGCGATTGCCTCCAGGATATTTCCAATAGTTTGAAACCAATAACTGGTACGTTTCCCTTTATTTGACTCCGGAAACTCAATTTCAACAGGCGGACATGGCTATATCAACTTCCCTTATTTATAAGGATCCAGAATATATATACTTTATGGGGTCGCAAATGGATAATAAAGAAATTACAAACGGAATGGCAAACTCATATATACCCTTATCACTATGTGAAGGGTATAATTATTATTATTATTAAGTGTTCACTTTCACAAAAAATTAGCAACTAGAGAGCCAAAAAAGAGCGTAGTATGTTTCAGTGATGAAAAATAAGAATATCATTTGGGTATCAAAAAAATGTTTCGAGGGTATTTTTTTAAAGGCAATAGTATCAAAATATTTTTTTCTGTTTTACTTTAATCCACAAAAAATAAATACAAAAAGTGCTATAGACATTTTAGGTGTTTTAAGTTTGTTCAACAGCGAATTGAAACTGAACTGTATATATTTTTTGAAAAATTTTAATTTTGGTTTAAGTCCGTTAATATCATACAATGCTATTGTAAAAGTTAATTTAAAAAATCTGACCTTGAATATGGAAAAATTGACGTTAGCCGCTTGAAAAAATTGAATTTAATTTTTTTCTTTATTGATTTGCGCAATTTATCTTATCGCATCTCTATGATATATGGTTTTTGCCCGCCTTTAGTTCCAAACCATAAGTTAGAAAGTTTATTTACAACTTTTTTTATACGCTATGCCAAAGAAACCTGTATATTTAAAACATTTATGAATTTGCTTTAAAAAATATGTTACAGATGATGGTCACTGATTACTTTGTTATCTAAGTATGAAATATTTTTGGATGTAATGGTTAAACTCCCACTAATTTGCATTTTGTTAAATTCAATTCCATTAGGTTTACCGTACACCAACTAAAGAAATTTTTTAAATCAGTTTGGAGATGAATCTGTCATCATCGTTTGTTATCCACGAATAAAGTTTTATATCGTCAGCAAACATGAAAATATTGCAGAATTGAATAGCCTTTGGAAGATCATTTATAAACAGTAAAACTAGGATGGGGCCGAGACCCCTGTGGAACTCCAGAGGTGACATCAGTGTATTTTGTTAAACAGTCATTATAAGACGCACATTGTCTGCGATCCTTTAAATAACCACTAATCCATTTTAAAAGTTAACCGGAAATCCTAATGTACCGAGTTTTACTAACAACAATTCGTAGTTAAAATTACCGAAAGCTTTACTAAAGTCGGTTTGGTGGCCATTACAAAATCCTGACGTCAGTTCCATCAGATTCGTGGATGTAGATCTGGGAGAATTGTTGATATTTGGTTTATTAGGGTAACCGTTATTATTTTCTCAAACAATTTAGAAATGGAGCTGAGTTTAGCTATTGCTCTGTAATCAGTGACATCACTACGGCTACCAGACTTATGAAACGGGATGATAAACGAATCTTTCCAGCAGCTAGGAAATATACCAAAATTTAGAGAACTATTAAATAGATGAGTGAAAGGATAAACCAACACATCAGCACAATTTTTTAATACGCAGCTAGGAATGCCATCAGGTCCAGGACTGTTAGTACTTTTTAAACTTTTCAAGCTTTTTAAGACAGTTTTGATATCTAAGGGTAATATAATAACTGATGTAGTAATATCGTAAGGATATATTGTATTGTTGTACGTTTTTGTAGAAAAAGTAGTGGCAAAGAAGTCAGCAAATGAATTGGCAATATCCATATTATTGAAATAAACAACATTATTCATTTTCATAGTAGTTGGATACGTTGAAACTTTACGTTTGAATTGACAAAATTAAAAAACCCTTTTGTATTCAGCTTAAAATTTAGTTTCATCTTGTTAATAAACGATGCATAGCATTTTTTGTTTTCGAAGATGTAACGAGTTTGAGCTATTACATAATGGCTTCGATCCATAGGGTTTTTGCTCTTCATAAATTTTTTATAACAACGGTTTTTTCAATTTTTTTAAGATGGTTAATGTACGGGAATACCATGCAGGGCGATTATATGTAATCTTCTTTAGTATTAGAGTGCTTGCTAATAAACAACTGAAGATAATTGAGTAAAATTTCTGAAAAATTTGATCAAAATTACTCCCGTTATTTGAAAAGACAAGAATTTTACACCAATTAATTTCATTTTGCAGATTATTTAATAGTTTGAAATTTGTGCGTTTAAAACAAGGGAACTCGGATACGGGGAAAAAAGTTTCTTTCTGTGGCAATGGTGTAAAAATTAACAATGTTGGATGATGACGGTCTTCAGGAATGAACAAAGGGTTAGTCCAAGATACATCGAATCGTGAGGGATTATTTACAAATACAAGATCCAATAAACGGTTATTGCTATTAAAAATGTTGTTTTTTTGAAATACACTTAAATCAGTCAAACTATTAAAAAAATCCTGAGTCCAATCATTTGACGTAAGCGGTATAATGAAATCTGTGTCACCTGATGTAATCCAGGACGCAGTCAAAAAATCTGCTGTTTAAGTTTATCTGCAACGGATTTTATTGTCAGAACATGTTTCTCATAAATTTGTTGATCAGAGTTGGGAGGAATATACGAGCAAGTAATATAGAGTGATATATTTTAAATTTGTGTGTTGGTTTCGAAAAGTTTTTGGGGGAATAGTGCGTGAGGAAGTGGAGTGTTATTTGAAATTAAAAACTCAATAAAATTAACTAAAACTGTTCGTAAAGGCAAATTCACAAAGCCTAAAACGCAAAAATAAATTTTGAAAAGAAAATACTGTGCATAGTTTTAAATTTAAAAAAAACTAGTGAATTGTGAAGAAACTTAAACTGAAGAGAAAGCGGTAGTTGATGTAAAAAATATTTTACTGTAGAAGTATATGTACATACTATACAAAAAAGTCTAGAAATATATAGAAAAGATAATTTGTAAAAATAAAGCTGTAGACTTTTAACAAGTCAAATAAACTTAAATTAAAGAAGAATAAACATAATAATAAATAAGAAACTGGACGCACCAGTAAACTTTGAACAAAAATTGCCTAACAAATACACTAAAATTATATACAACAAAAGAAAGCATAAAAATATATATATATTTTTTTTCTCATACATATTTTTATTATTGAATCTTCGCTAATGCGAACTAACAATAAGTATTCAAATCTTAAAACTAAGTTAGTCCAGTCAGTACCAGGCCAAAATTTAAGTTCTCATAACAAAGTAAATTAATTTTAACAGTTTCATCTAAGTTCAATAGTGTCCCTTCTTTTCAGACGAGTGTGCCCACTATGTTGCAAGATGTTTCGAGCGAGCGGATTTGGATGCGTTTCCAGCTTGTTTAAATACTTGTCCACATAGTTCAGGATTTCGCATTTAACTAGTGGAACTTGTAGATCCTTATGGATGTTGCGGTTTTTAATATACCAAGGAGCACCAGTTATCATTCTCAGAATTTTGTTTTGACGACGTTGTATTTTTTTTTCTGTTAGAGGCGGAAGCAGTGCCCCATAATTGTATACCGTAGCACCAAATTGGTTTCAAAATTGATTTGTAAAGTAGAAGTTTACAATCAATTGTAAGCTTCTAAAAATATATATTGATGATGAAATATTTGTCCTGAGGGAAGAAATGGAGGTCAGCCAAGTTTTCATCCTGCCAGAGACGGAAATAGCCAGTGGGAAAGTAAAGAAGATATCAGCCGCGGAGAAAAACCTATAGAGAAGAAAAAGATAAGAAATCATATTTTGTATTTTTTAAACAATTTATTTATTAATTTATAATATATATACACATATTTAGAAAATAAGTTTATATTTCGCAAATTATTAATTTTAAATTTTTAAAGTAGAAAGTGATAGTGTGAAAGGAATGTGTGATTTTGTGAGTGTAGTGTAGATTTTTTTGTGTGTGTATAGTTCAGTTAAGAAAGTAAGTTACAATCGGTACAAAAAGTCGGAAAAAAGTAAAATATAACTATTAGGGGCTCAATTTGAGTACTGCGATTGTTTCGTTTTTGTTGAGAACTTTTTTGTTTGTTGTATTTCCGGTCATTTAGGTTTTTGTTGAGTGTATATCCGGTGAGCAAAGAAACATGAGCTCTTAATTATATATGAAAAAGAAGAGAATAGAGAAAATGGCTGATATATTTGTAACGTGATCTTAAACTCGTTGTGTGCGGACGTGTTACGCGAGTGTTAATAAGAGCGAATATTTGTAATAGGTGTCAAACAATTTTTATTATATACATACATACATATTGTATACATAAGTGAAAAAAAAAACAAAACAAACTTAATAAAAAAAAAGCAAACGGTAAATGAGTTACAGTAATCGTCGTGACAGTGGGCCTAATAGCAGAAATGCTTATATTGTGTTAAGCTCAACAAGCGTGAGCAATGAAAACATTAGAGACGCTGAATACAATAAAAACTATTTGAGTGAGAAACCAAAAATAAATACAAGCAATTTAAGTGCAAGTGCACCAAACTTAAATAAGTGTTTTGAACAAGGGGCAAATTTAGCCCAATCTCTTTTTAAAAATTATAAAAAAAATACCGAGGTACCATCCTCATCGCGGTCTTCCTTATTGAATATAGAAATTGAACCTACAGTTGCTAAAGACGGTCACAGTCCATTTTTTTCACAAGCTCCAAAGGTCCAGGTAGGAATAGCCCGTATATAACAGTTCTTAAGAGGGGAAGAAGTCCCAAATTGGCAGAGGTTACCAACTCAGCAAAAATTTTGAAAGATGAGGAAAAGCCGACCTCATCCAAAACCGTTTTGACATTTTGCAGGAGGAAAATGATGCCCCATTACCCGAAAGGAAGTCATTTAAGCCTCCCCCAATATATTTGAGAGAGGAAAACTTAAATGACCTCATAAAGTTTTTAGTTGAATTAATAGGCGAAAACAACTTTTATGTTTCGAACATAAAGCGTGGTAGCATTTATGAAACTAAAATTCAAGTGAATCACGAAAACGCTTACCGCACTACGGTTTCCGAACTTGAAAAACATAAGAAAAGCTTCGACACCTACCATCTTTAGAACGCAAAAGGTCTCCAGGTTGTTATCAAAGGCATTGATTCAAATGTTGACCCAGAGGAGCTTAATTCCAGTTTGTGCAGCAAAGAAACAGAGAAAGGTATCCCCAACCAATATTCCGAGTGGAGCTTGAGCCTGGTGATGTAAAACTAAAAAAAGAATGAGACTCACCCCATTTATGACCTAAAATATATTTTGCACCGTAGAGTTGTAGTTGAAGCGTCACATAAGCGATTTGGGCCCGTACAGGGCTTAAACTTTTAGGAATATGGTCACACCAAGGCTTATTACAATTTGCCTTCTGTTTGTGTTGTGTGTGGTGACCTGCATGCTACGACCAAGTGCGAAAAGCCAGAACATGATCCTCGGGTAAAGTAATGCAGCAATTGCGGAGGAAACCACACGGCCAACTATAGAGGTTGTCCCGTTTTTGATTCAGTTAAACGCTTATATAAGCCGAAAGTGGTTCCTGCCCCTCCCCAGCCTTTAAATATGCCAACTACAAACATGCCTCCATTAGCACAACCAACTACAAGTCAAGTTTCCTATGCCAACGCATTAAAGTCTAACCAGCCCAATACACGTAAGCCTACCCAGCCTACAACACAACAAGAGATGCCAACAAATGAACCAACCGAGTCCAGTTTTAGCCGCCTCGAAGCTGTAATTGACAATATGGTTAAACAATTTACGCAGTTCATGGCGCAAATGGCTGGCATGATGCAAGAGATGCAAAAAATGCAGTCTGCTCTTCTGCAGGCCATGCTTAAAAGACCATGCACGGCCTCAGGGTTTGTTTCTGGAACGCTAACGGCATCCGCCAACACAAAAACGAACTCGAATATTTTTTAATAAACAAAAAATTGATGTCATGTTTATTTCTGAGACGCATATGACTTCTAGAAGTAATTTCAAAATTAGAGGCTATTCTTTTTACGATTCAAAGGATCCCAGAGATAGATCATGTGGTGGCTCGGCTATAATAATAAAATCGAGAATCAAACATCAATGGCTGGGTGGTCTCTCTGAATGTTAAATACAAGCAACAAACATTTGCGTTGAAGAATTTTTCCATGGCTTAGTTATTTCATCAGTGTATTGTCCACCCAGGTTCTCCATAACAAAGGATCAGTTCAACAGTTTTTACAAATCTTTAGGTCCCCGCTTCATAGCTGCTGGAGACTATAACGCTAAGCATACGTACTGGGACTCTCGCCTAATAAGTCCCAGGGGTTGTGTTTTGTTTGATTCCGTATCTGAAATGGGACTTAACGTTATTTCATCTGGACAATCGACGTATTGGCAAACTGATCTTAATAAAATTCCAGACGTTATTGATTTTGGCGTAACAAAAGGTATATCCCCGGAACTTACCGAAGCTCAAGCCTCGTTGGATTTATCTACAGACCACTCTTCCACTATAATCACTATTTTTAGTCCTCATTAATTACCAACAAGTGATATTTTTTTATTTAAAAGAGTTAATTGGTTAAAATATAAAAAATTTGTCAGCACCCACTGCTCGGAAAACCAACCGCTAAAAACTCCCGAAGACATCGAGGATTGTCTGAGCAGCCTTAATGAGAACATAAAAAAAGCCGTTGATCATGCTTCTTTCTACTATCGTCAGACAAAATACAACAACATTTTTTCAGCCGATGTGCAACAGCTTTTATCTGAAAAAAGAAGAGCCCGAAGAGAATGGCAAAAGCACAGATCACCCCAGCTTAAAGCCAAGTTGAAGGAATGCACAAACCAACTGAAAAATTTGCTAGATGTTCACCGATTGGCATCTCTTAAGAAACACCTCGAAGGTCTAGACCCGACTCCCCAG
The DNA here is from genome assembly GCA_963583895.1 of Melanophora roralis. Taxonomy (NCBI): domain Eukaryota; kingdom Metazoa; phylum Arthropoda; class Insecta; order Diptera; family Rhinophoridae; genus Melanophora; species Melanophora roralis. The sequence goes on along the minus strand of OY757189.1, from coordinate 57,694,775 downwards.
ACTAATTATTCACTATGGCGATCAGCCAAATATCTTAAAAGACCCGTTATCGCGAAACCACCACTACGTAATCTGAGAGGATCCTGGGCAAGAAGTAATGAAGAAAAATGTGATCTGCTCGCAAGTCATTTAACAAATTTCTTCACTCCAAATACATGCACCGACATAAGTAAATTACCGCCTGTTGTTGCTAGATGTCCTATGGAAATACGTTTTCAGTTGTCAGATGTCGTAGAGGCTATTAATAATTTAAATGCTAAAAAAGCTCCTGGATTTGATGAAATCAGCAACAAAATGCTTTTGGAGCTGCCTTGCACAGCAAAAAGAAAAATTCTTTTTATTTTTAACGCCATATTACGGGTCGAACATTTCCCGCCAGTATGTAAAGTTGCCTTGGTAAAGATGATTCCTAAGCCGGGAAAAGATCCTTCGAAGGTGGAGTCTTACAGGCCTATAAGTCTGTTACCAACTATGTCCAAATTGTTTGAGAAATTGCTTAAAAACAAGCTGACTCCGATCCTGAGTGAAAACAACTGCATTCCAGATCACTAATTTGGATTTAGAAATCAACACAGTACCATCGAACAAACCCACAGATTGGTACAGGTTATAAGAAAGGCCTTTGAGGAAAAGAAATACTGCTCCGCGCTATTTATAGATGTCTCTCAAGCGTTCGACAAAGTATGGCATGAAGGCCTGTTAAACAAATTAAAGCTCAACCTTCCATCTAATATTTTTAACCTATTAGAAAAATACATAACCGGCCGACAATTTATGATTAAAGAGGGAAACCAAACAAGTTCTTCCCAACCAATAGGGGCTGGTGTACCTCAAGGAAGTATACTAGGTCCAATTCTGTACTTGCTTTACGCAGCAGATATGCCCACAAACAATCTTACTCATACGTCGACATTTGCTGATGATACCACCTTTCTCAGTATTCATAAAGACCCTGAAGAAGCCTTAAAACAGCTTCAACATCACGTAACCCAAGTAGAAAAATGGGCAAAGTTGTGGGGAATAAAAATAAATGAACAAAAATGCACCCACGTTACTTTTACGTTACGCAAGGAAACGTGCCCCCCAATTCTTATTAACAACCATACGGTGCCTCAACGAATTGAGACGAAATATCTTGGCATTCACCTGGATCGCCGCCTCACATGGAAGTCACATATAGATGCAAAGTTGACACAGATGAAACTTAAAACGGCCCATATCCACTAGCTAATCGGTAGAAACTCAGTGCTACGTCTTGATTGCAAACTTTTACTTTACAACTCAGTTTTGAAACCAATTTGGTGCTACGGGATACAATTATGGGGCACTGCTTTCGCCTCCAACATTGAAAAAATTCAACGCCGTCAAAATAAAATCCTAAGAATGATAACTAGTGCTCCTTGGTACGTTAAAAACAGCAACATCCAAAAAGATCTACAAGTTCCACTAGTTAAATGCGAAATCCTGAACTATGTGGACAAGTATTTAAATAAGCTGGAAGCACATCCAAATCCGCTTGCTCGAAACATTTTGCAACATATTGAACACACTCGCCTGAAAAGAAGGGATACTATTGCACTTAGATGAAACTACTGAATTAATTAATTTTATTATGAGAACTTAAATTTTAGTCTGGCACTGGCTGGTCTAATAAAAAATAAATAGTTTTAAGATTTGAATACGTATTGTAAGTTCGCCAAAGGCGAAGATCCAATAATAAAAATATGAAATAATAAAAATATAAAAAAAAAAATATTTGTAACGAAATAAGAGTAAATTTGTTTTTTTTGTATTATTAAGGAAAAAAATTGTAAAATAATAAACTCTTGTGTGTGTTTAGTTTTAAGAGAAATTTTTAATAAAATTGTAATGTTTATTTGAAAATTTTAAAGAGAAAAATGATGGCTTAAGTTTTTAATATATGGCAATGAGCGATAGGTAAGTGACCAGGAAGTGTTGAGCGGTATAGGGTTGTAGAAAATTGTGCTAAGGAACATAAACTACAACAAGGCAGGAAGGGCGAGTTAAGGAGACGAACACTCATTTCCCTATTCATGTGTTTAGTGTCATGTAAGTCGTTTTGCACAGTCGTATTATTTCGTAAGAAGTTACTTAAATTTTTTCTTAATGTTCTGCCGCCTGACACAGGTTTGAGAACCACCCCGAGATAGCTCTCCGAGTCGGCTGGTGGCAACGTCAGGCATAGGGTACGTAACAATAAGAAATGGCCAAGAATAATGTAGTAACTTCTAACAATATAACACGACTGTACAAAATGACTTACACGACACTAAAAACATGAATAGGGAGATGGATGTCTGTCTCCTTAATTCGCCCTCCTTGCCTTGCTGTAGTTTATGTTCCTTAACACAATTTTCTACAACCCTATACCGCTCAACACTTCCTTTTCACTTACCTATCCGTCATTGCCATATCTTAAAAACTTAAGCCATCCTTTTTCTCTTTAAATTTTTAACTTAACATTATAATTTTATTAATACTTTTTCTTTTTTCTGTTCAGCAGGATACAAACAACAACTAAAACGCCACCACCACGTTTACCAATTCTATCACATTTAAAAACTTGATATTTACTGCAAAGAATTTCGGAATTATTGGTGTTATTAGTTAGCCAAGTTTCTGTAAATGCAGCAATATGAAAATCGCAGTCAAAGCTGTTAAGGAGCATATCAGTAAGCTTAGTGTTCATTCCATTAGCATTCTGGTATACAATGTTAAGGGTGGAATTTGGAATTAGTGTTTTGGAATTTAATTGGATGTTGGAATACGAGCTAAGTTTTCTCACGATAAATAAATTCACGTCCAAGAGGGTGTTTAGGCCTGAAGTAAACGTTTACGTTTACAAAAGCTGTTAAGGAGCATATCAGTAAGCTTAGTGTTCATTCCACTAGCATTCTGGTATACAATGTTAAGGGTGGATTTGGAATTAGTTTTTTGGAATTTAATTGGATGTTGGAATACGAGCTAAGTTTTCTTCACGATAAATAAATTCACGTCCAAGAGTGTGTTTAGGCCTGAAGTAAACGTTTACAAATTGATCAAAATATTTAAGTGGAACTATTATTTTAAGCGAGGCTCTATTTCTTGAATTAATTTTAAAAATATTTATATTATTAGGTAGATTGTTATTAAATTTAGATAACAAATGGCTTTTAACATCGTTAACAGTTGTATCAAGATGAAACCGAGCAGCAAATACATATTGTTTTTCTTGGCGGAATAGTACGGAGTTCTTTGGCGGTTTGAGTTAGTGCCATATTATAAGAAGTTAGAGATGCTGCTGATGAAAATGAAGGAGTAGATAAATTATTATTTATTTCAGGGCATAATGTATTTAACGGAGAAGTAACTTCGGATGAAATTAAATTATATTGGTCCAAGTAAGGTAAAGGAGATGTATCATCATTTTTAACCGGATTGAGAGAAGTCGTTTTGGATATTTCTATTGAAGGAATTATAGTCTTTGTAGATTTTTTTTCTTTAGTGAAGTATGAGATTGAGCATTGGTAAATTTATCTAAATTCGGAAAATTTGTAAAAAGTTCACCGAATTTTGATAGCTTAGATTGAAGGGATGAGAAATCATTATAAACTTGAACGAACTGCTCATTATAGCTTTTAAAAAATTTATAAAGTTCAACATTAACATTATTGCACCGAGAACAATTCCATTGGAGGATCAGCCAGTGCATCTACATCCCGTGCTTTAAGTCCACTACATTTTAAATGATAGGATCCAAGGCACAACCAACAGGATATCATACGATCATTGCCGGAAACGTTACAATTTATATTCAGGCAATCCATAGTTTAAGGATGAGATGGAAATAGCAAAAATATTTTCCTGATAAAGTTATAAGGTTTGGTTAGCTGGGTAGTAAAAATCTGTTACCACTCCGCAGATGGCGCCACTTCCTTGTTATTAAGTTCAACAACCAGAAAAGTTGTAATAAAGTGTACTTCTTGCAGATATTCTGATAGTTGTATTATTTCTTACTCAATTAGGGGATTCACAAGGTGTCATATTATGTCCTATTGTAATATTGTTATAAAATTTCACAATGGTTGTGTTGTCTTTTATACAAAAATAGTTCTTAAAAAATACTACGTCGCCCAATATGCTTATTAAATTGCCACAACATCTCTAAATACACCTGCGCCGAGTGTCTAATAGTTGGTAAAGGTTTTTCAACCATTGTGAACATTTTATGACAATAGGACAAATTGAACACCTTGTGAATCCCCTTAATATTCTTTTATTAGTTATTTGTTATTGCTAGTGTTAATAAACAATATTAACAAAATATGTAAAAGGTGATAAACTTTACCACACAATTTATTAGTACCAGCTTTTAAAAACAGTTCCGCAAAAATTGATGGATAATTTAAGGGGGTTACACAAACTATGCCCGGGTAAATACACAAAAAAATAGAATTTTTTAATGGAGCAGCAAATAAAACACGTCCAAACTGTACGGTTAAAAAATATTTTTCAAAGTTGTTTATGCATATACCCCTTAACCTTTTGCATAGTTAATAATATTGTACGTTATTAACCATTAAAGACTCTTCTATGTTAACTGTATTTACAATTTTTAAAAAATGTTTGAAAAAAAACATTTCTTTTTTTAAATCTGCTTAGCATTTACTATTCAAAACCTTTGATTGTAAAATAATATTGCAAAAAATATTATTTACAGCCTATCGCCTTAGGTGTAAAAGAAAAGCACATGGAAAAAAGATAGTTGGTAAGAGGCAAAACTAAACCATTTACAATAATAATTAGAAAAAGCAAAAAAAAAATCAAATAAGCCAGAGGAGTAAGACGGTATTTTCCACCATCCAATAATATCAAAAAAAAATACGATCGTATCAACATTTGCAACACTGATATGTTTAGAAACAAAAAAGTTTATTCTAGTAAAAATTTTACTATCACGAATTATTCAAACAGTCTTTCTGTCATTATGCTTCCAAAAAAATAAAAAAAAAGTTTACAACAAATAAGAGCGCTATATTCGGCTGTGCTGAATATTATATACCATTCACATTGGCCTTTCGAAATCCCAAATTTTTTTTTATTTTTATCCATTTTTTACTTATGAACTATTTTTTATTTTTAAATAGGGGTCGGTGTCATTTTCTAACGCTCTACGGGTGACTACGGGGAAATTGTACAGGTTTTTATCCTAATTTTTTAAAATTTTGTATGGCAACACCCTTAGGACGCGGAAATAAGGGGCAAGTATGTTCTAGGAATATGTTTGGGAGCAGAAACTAATGGGGGTCGGTCGTGCACTTTATACGAATCTGAAGAAGGTGTGGGCATTTTCATATTATTTTTGTAAATTTTGTATGGCAACCCACTTTGGGCGTGGAGATAGGGAGTAAGTATGTTCTAGGAATAAGTTTGGGAGGGGAAACTAATGGGGTCTGTCGTACACTTTATTGCTCTAAGGCCGACTCTGAAGAAGTTTTGGGCATTTGCATATCATTTTTTTAAATTTTGTATGGTAACCCCCTTTGGGCGTGGAAATAGGGGGTGAGTATGTTCTAGGAATACGTTTGGGAGATGAAACTAATGTTGGTCAGTCGTACATTTTATTGCACTAAGGCCGACTCTAAAAAAAGTTGTGGGCATTTTTATATCATTTTTGTAAATTTTCTATGGCAACCCCCTTAGGATGTGGGGATAGGGGGTAAGTATAATCTAGGCATATGTTTGGGAGGGCAAACTAATGGGGGTCGGTCGTAAACTTTATTGATCTTAGGCCGACTCTGAAGAAGTTGTGGGCATTTGCATATCATTTTTGTAAATTTTGTATGGCAACCCCCTTAGGGCGCGGTGATAGGGGGTAAGTATGTTCTAGGAATATGTTTGGGAGAAGAAATTAATGGGGGTCGGTCGCACACTTTATTGCTCTAAGGCCAACTCTGAAGAAGTTGTGGGCATTTTCATATCATTTTTGTAAATTTTTTATGGCAACCCCCTTAGGGCGTGAAGATAGGGGGTATGTATATTCCAGGAATATGTTTTGGAGGGCAAACTAATTGGGATCGTTCATACACTTTATTGCTCTAAGGCCGACTCTGAAAAAGTTGTGGGCATTTTTACATAATTTTTGTAAATGTTGTATTGCAACCCCCTTAGGGCGTGGAGAAAGGGGATAAGTACGTTCTAGGAATATGTTTGGGAGAAGTAACTAATGGGGGTCGGTCGTACACTCTATTGCTCTAAGGCCGACTCTGAAGAAGTTGTGGGCATTTTCAAATAATTTTTGTAAATTTTGTATGGCAACCCCCTTAGGGCGTGGAGATAGGAGGTAAGTATACTCTAGGAATACGTTTGACAGGAAAAACTAACGGGGGTCTGTAATACATTTTTTTCCTCTAGAGGCGACTCCGGGGAAGTTGTAGCGGTCTTTACCTTATTTTTTAAAATTTTGTAGGGCAACCATGTTAAGGGCTAGGGATAGAGGGTAAGTATGTTCCACAAAAATGTTTGGACGGATAAAATAATTCGGGTCGGTCTCAGATTTACCATTGTAGGGGAACCCTGGAAGCCGTAGGAGCAATTTTAAAAATGTTTAAAATAAGCTTTGTATGGCAACCCTGTTATATGTATGAATACTAAAACGAATCAAATTTTCGTTTTAGGTGTGGTTCAATAATATCAACATGACTGATTCTGTTTTTTTTTTTGTTGTTTTTTGTGGCTTTTTATTATTGCATACATAAGTATGCCCTTTGTTGTTGTTGTAGACTACGAAAAAGGAGGTAGTCTTGGTTTTTTGCGTATATCTCGGTCATTTATCGGGCGATTTTGCTAATTTTCAATACCGATTTTCTCGCGACTATCTCTGACAGTTTAATACCACTTACGGCTCTATGCGACATCGGGGAGGTTCAGAAAGTTGATTTCAACCATAGCACGGACAGACGGTCAGACAGACGGAAATCGCTAAATCAGCTTCCCTATCTAAAAGGATCTAGAATATATATACTTTATGGGCTCCCAAATAGATAATAAAGAAATTACAAACGGAATGACAAACTTATACATAAATATATATACATATACCCTTATCACTTATGAGAAGGGTATAAAAATGAGAATCCAAAAAAAATATTTGTATAGTTTATAAAAATAAATATTATCGTTATTAAAAAATTTTAAATTTTTCGTTTTTAAAAAAATTATAAAAATTATTGTTCTTAAAAAAAGCAATAATCTATGTATCTAATTATCAGCTCTGTTAAAAAAAAAAAACAAAATCTACAAAGAACTTGATTATTAACAAATACTACCAAATTGTTAAGCTTTACTTGACCCTACGATGTTTGCGTGTGCCTGCTTTTTTCTTAAAAAATTAAGAGATAAAAAAAACGGCAAAAACTTTTTCTGCCGCAGGGGCATTCCACCGTCACGTGTTGGACAAATTCAACTATTTTTTAGCACTTATTTTACATACACTTCTAATTGGTAATTCAGAATTCAATTTTTTTTCTTTTATTAATTAAACTGCGTGGTAGTCTTCAATCTTACATCGAACTTGTTTTTAATAATTCAGAAAATATTAAAGAAAAAATTAAACACACTTCGTCACGTGTGGGACAGCCTGAGTCAACCAACATTTAAAATTGTAGTGTTTAAATCCAAATTTCAGCGAATCAGTTGCACATAGAGAAAAGATGTCTAAGAAAGAAATTACAACTAACAACCACGCTTTCTTATGATGGTAATAAATTTTTAATAAAAAAAATATTTATAGGTAAAAATTAACTTTTTTATTTCGTCACGTAAGGGACAAATGGCGTCACGTAAGGGACACAGTTGAAATTATTTTTATAAAATACACAAAAATCAAAAGTTAATTGCAGTTTTGTCTACAGATAAGCTATAACTTTGCAGTCCACAATATTTTGATTGGCCTTGATGAAATAAAAGTTTGAAATTCCTCTAATGGCGTGGTGATTCAGATTAAATTTTTTCTCAGATTTTTGAGGATAGCACATAAATTACCTGGGTTTTTGAAACTAATTAAGAAGCCAAATAAGCAAAAAATTTAGCTGACTAAATGACAAAATGTTTGCTTTGGCTTATCATTCTCTCTCATACCAATCTCCTTATATTTTCGCCGATTCCATCTATTATACCCTTTCCATTAGTTGTAGCAAAATATTTGCAAAAAATGGCTTTGCGTACTTTGCGCTCAGCATTGATATTAATTTTACCATATAGCGGTTTTTCAATTCTGATTTCGAGCCATTGCTCCAAACTATTTCCACTAAAGGTAAAACTTCATTTTTTGTATTTACTAAATCGAAAAGCTTATTTAAAAAATAAAAAAATTCGTTTTTAATATTAAACGACCTTTTGTTTGGGATGATTTTCCAGCTTATTAAAGTACTTGTCCACATAGTTAAGGATTTCGCATTTTACTTGTGGAACTTCTAGTTCCTTGGATGTTGCTGCTCTTAACATGCCAAGGAGCACCAGTTATTATTCTTAGAATTTTGTTTTGACGGCGTTGAATCTTTTCTATGTTAAAGGCGGAAGCAGTGCCCCATACTTGTATCCCGTAGCACCAAATTGGTTTAACAATTGAGTTGCAGAGCAGAAGTTTACAATCAGGACGTAACACAGAGTTTCTACCAATTAGCCAATGGATTTGGGCTGTTTTAAGTTTTAATTGTGACAACTTTTCATCTATGTGGAGCTTCCATGTGAGGCGGCGATCTAAGTGAATGCCAAGATATTTTGTTTCAATACGTTGATGCACCGTATGGTTGTTAATAAAAATTGGGGGACACGTTTCCTTGCGTAACGTAAATGTAACGTGGGTGCATTTTTGTTCGTTTATTTTAATACCCCATAATTTTGCCCATTTTTCTACTTGGGATACGTGATGCTGCAGTTGTTTCGAGGCCTCTTTAGGGTCTTTATGAATACTGAGAAAGGCGGTATCATCAGCAAAAGTCGATATATGAGTAAAATCGTCACGAAATTAAAAGTGTGGCAATCTAAAAAACATATAGGTATACCACATTACCCGCAATTACTCTATGCTTGAAAATTTACTTCGTAAAAAGTTGCAGCTTAAACAACAGGACACTCGTTCGCGACCATAGTGCGCTTTGAACTTCATTCTGGTATTCACAAGCGAAAGGCATTGCAAAATCAATTTGAAGGATACGTACACCTTCATTAAGTTTTTTTTTTTTAATTTCATCGCCTTGGATTTTTTTTAAATTAACATGTTTCATCACAATATGAACTGAATTCAGTTTGTCTTTCAGTTCAACTTAACTTGTTTAATGGGTTGTCAAACGTAATTTATTATCTGAATTTTTCCCCTTCTTTCCATATGCAGACTTATGCTTAAGTCTATGGACAGTAATAGTTTTTTATTATCTGAAAAAAGTCACATTAATTTTTCCAGCACTTAAAATCTAAATAAAGATCACATAAATTTTTCAGCAACCAGTCGTTACAGTAGTTTTGTTTGTCTTCATGTGTTATAAATTTGCACTGATCTGAAGGAGTGTTTTTTATGGGAAGCACATCTTAAGGTCTAAGACTACAAAGTTTTTAAAATGTTATTTCTATATTAGGATTAAATTCCGTAAAAATGCAGAAAGCTTCCCGTAGATACATAGTTAAATAATTCTTCCAACGCCTTTCTTTAATTCCACTTCCCCAAACCTATTCAATTTAGGCGCTTATTTGGTTGTTATCGCTCTTTTTTTGCTTGGCAATTGAGGAAGGGCTTTTAAAGCCTTTTAAATAGCTTTCGATAAAGTTTGTTTGGACTTTTAAGAAGGTTTTGGTACTAACAGAAGGTCTGTCAATATTTTGACATCGATTTCTTTATTAGGCCCTTTGCAGGCTTTTTTTACATTTTTCCTTAACTTGCAAAGTTTTTAAATCGATTTCTGAAATACTTTCTCTTTTTCGCTTATAAAGCTCACGTATTCTTCTCTATCAGCTAGGGCTAAAGGTTGGATCATCTTTCTTACGCTTTCCGCGAAGTTTCCGGATATGTTCAGTAGTGGTGGAAGGTTGTATTTTAGTCATATTTGGATAAACCACAAATGTAGTGCAGTAAATTACAAATATAGTTTGTAGATGGCAGAAAGATTAAAAGATTTCAGATATGTTAATTCTTGGCGTCACGTGTGGGACACTTTTTATCACGAAAGAAAAACTATTTGCTAAGTGTTTAAGTGCAAATTTTTTTGTCAGCTTTTAGACCACCAAAAGTTAGCTGTAAACAACAAAAATCAATTTGTTTAGTTGACTTGCCTTACAGTTATTAATAAAAAAAGGAAAATGGCGTCACGTGTGGGACATAGAAATTTACCTTTGCATTGTAATTATTTTCTCGGGAACAAAGCACTTTACAACAATTAATATTATACAGTTTAATACTGCTCACCACTCCCTTTAACACAGAAAAGAATATTAGTTCTAATGTGAAAAAAAGTATTAGAAGCGACCTCTTAAAAAATGGTGTAAAATGAAAAAGAATAGCTAGATTCTTTATACTCTCAAACAAATAACGGTATTTATGAAAATAGTGATCTACTCGTCACGATGAATGTCAATTTTTTGAGATTAGAACTTAATCCCTCTATGTAGATGCAAAAATATAAAAAAAGTCAATGTTTGTAATATTGTTCAGATTTCCGTTTTTTCATGGAATGCTCCCGCATATGATTTTTTTTCTTTTAAAATTGCCTCATTTGAAAGTATTTGTTTCGAGAAAACAAATTTTTAGGTTTTTTTTGTAAAACCATACCTTCAATACAATTGAGATATATACCCAAAAATAGAATACGACAAATTTTTATATTTTTATATAGCTCCAAATATAATTTATTGAAACTAAATGAAACTACTAAAAAAGCTAAATTCAATTTCAAAAAAAGCTAAAAAAGCTTAAAGCTAAATGTAAATATTTCCGGCTAAATAAAGAAAAATAAAGCAAAATTTAGCTCGAAAAAAGATAGTATGGTCACACTATAATGTGCTTTGAGGCGGTGGCACATACATAGAATCCGTCGTACTTCATGCGTTGCTTTTTTTAACTGACATTAACGTAACAACGCAAGAGGTTATCACAAGGAATCCTTTATAAACGGAGATTAAATCAGTTGATTTTTTATATGACTGCGTGCAAAAACAACTAATACAAATTAGTTAAATTTAAAAGTTGCCCAACTTTAGTACATTGCGTTGAAGGAAACGTACCGAATGTGACATTGTTCATAATAAAACATGTTTTTCAACTTAGCTGTCAGTTAAAAAAGGCGAAGTATGACGTACGACGGATTCTATGTGCCACCGCCTTTAGCTTACTTAAGCAAAAGTGCGAATACACATGTTTAAATGTGTATAACTATAATGTTCTTAAAGCTACCTTCACACTATTCCATAAGTGTTTAGATATTCATTGGATTTTGAGAGAGCCAAATAAAATGATTTTTGGTTTGACTGTCAAAAAATCAAATAAGAAATAATGCGCATTACATTTTGTCTTTACACTATCACATTTGAAATAAAATAAAATCTGTGTAGTACTTAAACATCTTTTTTTGAGTTAAAAAAAAAACTTTTAAAGCACGTTAATTTTTATTTGAATTAAACAAAAAGGTGAAAAAAATAAATAAAAAGCGACAAAAAAACTTGTGGAAGTGATAACGGATGTAGCTATTTTAAAAAAATGTAGTAGGGACATAAATGTCGTCAGTTCCCACCCCATTTTTCTTGGATTCTGAAATTTTGAGCAATTTACTTCCATATTGAGACCTCAGATAGTTCAATTTAGTCTGCAAATAAAAAAGTTTTAGTTTTTAAGCTGGAGGTCCATACCATACGTTATATGCGTGGCTCCGTTCTATGCGTATCATATTTCTGTACGTTTTATACGTTTGTTTTTGCCAAGTTACATGCAATACGTTTTGTGCGAAAAGTTATTTGTTTTGATCAGCTGTTTTGTAAAAAAACTGTGTAAACTAAAGCAAAATGAAAAGTGAAATTATGTTTTTTTACCGAACTTATGGAATTTATTGGGTTAATACGTATGTATAATCTTTGGTGTTACAAGGTTTTTGGTCCATCTCTTACATCTAGAGCGGGAAGTCAGTGGTATTTTTGCGGCAACTTTCAAAAAATTAAAAACCCTTAACCAAGAGAAATCAGATTTTCTTCATTACACTTACGTAAATAAAAACACAACGGAGATGACACTTAAAATATAAAAGTAGTCGATAAAAACAATATTAACTTTGGCTACAAAATATTTGTGTTGACAACTTATTTTTAAGAAAATTTATTCTTAAAATTATTTCCAAAATTTATAATAAAAGCATTTTCTTTCATAACATACTGTTTTTAACACAAAATATACCAAAAATATAATCTACCACACACACAAATGTTTTTTGATAGCATTTAAAATTTGTCATCACTGGATAACAAAACCATCTGTCATTTTCTCATTTCGCATGCGACGTATGAAAAAGTAGAAAGTAAACCTACTTTATACGTTACTTGCGCAGATCCGTTCTATGCAATTTGTTATGTTTCTTGCCACATACAAATACACTGGTTCTACTTTTTTGACAGACGGAAAGAACGTACAGCGCATAGAACGTATGGTATGGACCTCCAGCTTTATTTACGTCCTTTATTTAACAACAACTTACCCTTATATTCCCTGCTGTAACATTTAGCGCAATGTCACACATTTTTATTGGCAGGTTCTTTAGGGCCTCTCCTCGAGCATGTTTGTTATGGTAAAGCGGATGCTTTGTATTGTAAAGGCATTCTTCATTTTTGAAATGTCCTATTAACGTTAGAACGGTTTGAAAGCTCCAGTCAAGCTAAAATGTTTAATACAGCCTTGGATATTTTAACATCGCTAGAAGTTTTTTCATGCACTTACCTTTACGTTCAGACTTGCAGTTAGTCCATCAGACATGTTTTTTTATTTAATTTCTGCGATAAATTTTAATTTTTACTTTTAATATTTACTTTTTGTAAAAATTTTTGCTGGCGCTAAATCACTAAACAGCTGTTCATCAGGGATGGAACTTTAAGTAATATTTTAAACTTTTGCATAATCTTCGGGTCATTATTGATTTGCCGCATAAACATAGAAAAATGCATTGGATGGGTAGCAAACCAATAATTCTTCGACGTTTTGTATTTTTTTTGTATGTGTTCTTACAGTTTATAATTTATTTAAAATAAGAGGGTTAAACCTTAGGCCCGTAATAATTATAAATTTTCATATGTTAAAAAGTTTTCGAGCGTAGTTTTTATTCAAAATCTGTTTTAAAACTTATTTTATATATAGGAACGGTTTATTTATTTGTACATATGTATGTATATGCCTTTAAGGTATTTTAATTGATTAAAAGTTGTGTTTCAGATGCATAACGAAATAGTCCAAACTTACAAAAATTAATCCAAATCTACCCAAAAGCATTCCAGGTAACAAATTTTGCTCAGCAAAGAGAGCGTTTGAAATATGTTTCCTTTCCTGTACAAGGGTGACAAGGGCTTCACCAATATTTTTGTTGAAGGTAAATTTTTTTTAGTTACATTTTATATATGATAAAACATAGCATATATGTTTTAAAAACCCTATGGGGTGTAATCGTCTAAATAAAATTTTACGGCTGTATTCATAAAAAAATCTAAATTTAAGTTTTAAATACATTTTAGCTAAAAAAAACATTTTAAGCCTAAAAATGCTTTGTTTTAATTTTGTATTCATAAACTGCATTTTAAATAAAACAATTTTAAGGATTTTTTAAGGCTTATGTTAGCAACGCTATTAATTTTATTTGTCACTTGATTCATGGTGATGTAAAACAATGGTTATAAGCTCATACATTAATCGCATATATGCACATTATTTTTAGTCGAATTTGAGAAAAATATTGTTTTTATAAAAGGTGTGTTCATTTACAGAAAATTATCACTTATTTTCGATAATTATTACTAGTAAGTGTTCACGTACACAAAAAATTAGCAGCTAGAGAGCCAAAAAAGAGCGTAATATGTTTATAAACATAAATGTTTCTGATAATTTCTGCTAGTAAAAATTTTGCTATCAGAAATTATTCAAACAGTCTTTCTGTCATTATGCTTTGAAAAAAAATTTAAGTTTTAAATTTTTATAAGTTTACAATAACAAAATACATTTGCTTGCAAGTTTTGACTGTGAAAGTGTTTATTAAGTTCATTCGTTTACTTTCCCAGTAAAGTCCAGTAACTTAGCAAATACTGAGTAATTTTACCAAATTTCTCTCACTTAAAATTATTTAAGTAAAAAGTACGCGAACGGAAAATTTTACAAAAAGTTTACCTACTTAAAACAGCTGATAGATTAAAATATATTGCAATAACTTGATTACTCGAAAAATGCATTAAATTTTTTTTAAGCAAAAACAAACTGACTTTTGAGAGTGGGGTTAACTTGGTTTTGGGGTTAAAATCTATTACGATCACCACCACAAACAATGAGCTTGCTCCCTATGGCAAATTTTTTTTTTTCAGAAATGCTACCTTTACTTTGAGCACACGAATATATGGACACCCAGCCAGACAGATATGCTTAAATTGGCTAAGGAAGTGATTCTGAGTCTGTCGGTATAATTTAAGTTGAGTCTCAGACTATTCTTTTGTACGTTACCTGGAGCAATACATACTGCTAGGGAAAGACTTAGCGTTAGTAAAAAAACATGAATATTTAATTTTGGGTAATAAGTGACTGCACCGAGTACCCAAGTAAAAAGTAAATATTAAGAAGAAAAAGCCGCAACAAAATTGATTTGGATATTCTAAAATGTGTTCGAAACTAATCATCCGTATAGGTCGGGACCGTGTCATGGAAGTAGCTTTTAACAGAATTGCGTAATACTCTTTCCTTTCTCAAACACAAGTTAGGGTGAAGAAATCCTGGCTTTTTTAACATTTAAAACAAACTTATGTCTTCTTCATCTTCGCTTTCATATGACGATTCTATTAGATACAATACTGCATTTTGCAAAACATAGCCATGTCTGGTTACATTTACTCTTTCCCCTAAACTTAAAGTACTAGCTATATTTCTTAGCTGTTCCATTGTTTCGCCTGTGAACATTAAATTACTTTTTATACCATTTTAATTTTTCTCGTTATTACATTTGTTGGCTGTTTGTTATTTCATTTTTTTGTTTACATCAGAAAACATATGTTTTATTTTACTAGTAATTTTTACTAGTAAAATTTTGTCCAGTAAAAATTTTTAAATACTCAGTAAGACAACTGTCACTTTGCGCTCTCAATTTGTGTTCTCATTTACTGGATTTTGTGTAAACGAACGCAATCCAGTAAAAATATTCAAAAATTTTTAAAAACTTTGAGTAAACGAATGAACTTATTTACTTTTAAATATTTTTGAGAGCAATTTTGAAAATATTTCTTCTTACTCTCTCGTTGCTGGTAATTACTGGAAAGTTAATGAACACAACTAAAATAAAAAGTTTATGACAACATGTTTATATAATAAAAAAGAGAACTGTAAAAACAAAATGTTAGGTAAGAGTACAATTTAAAAGTTTTTTTTATTGAAGGTAAAATAGTATTTGAATAATAAGTTTTTTTATTTGCTTTGATTTTTTATACATCACTAAAAATAAAAATAATAACATTACTGAAAAAAATAAAATTGAATTTTGAAAAATGGTAAATATGAATGAAAAATAAGTACAAGGATTAATATTTATTTATAAAACATCCATGTTCTCTCCATATAATGCAAATGTTTTGTTTCCCACAGTTGCAAGTTCAAACAAAGGGCCGTAAGGCCAATAGTTTGTAATAGTTGTCAAAATAAAAATTAAAACATAACAAAAAAAGGTTAGGAAACTTGCTTGAAATGGGTTTGAAATTGTGTAAAACGCAATAAAAATACCAAAATAATGGTTTGGAAATTTGCTTAAAATGGGTTTAAAATAAGGTCGAACCAATTTTAAAATTTGTGTATTTACACAAGGTTTAAAATAAGTTTTTTAGGCTAAAATTCGTTTGTGAATACAATTTTTTTGAAATTTGCTTAATAAAGGTTTAAAATTTTTATAAATACAGCCGTTACTTTTTACCTAAGCAGCAAGTAAGCATTTAAAAATTTTTAATTATAGTTTTTTGCGTTCCAGCTATTTTGAGCAACTTTAGTAAGCTTGGAGAGTAATTTTTTTTATTCTCATTTGTCGGAACAAAGTCGAGATCTTTTGAAGCACCCCTAATATTTGTTAAGACTTTATAACAGATTAAAACAAATAAACAATGTTTTAAAATTTTTTTTATTTGCTTTTAGGGTCTTACTATTTATTGTATACAATAAATTTAATCAAACAAATTTGGTTTTTTAAAACAAAGTGAGTTTATTTTGCTAAAAGACTCCATTTTTTGACACCTACTGATTTTTTAAAAAACATATACAAATACATATTAAAATAAAAATTTTACAACACTTTAAATGAAAAAAAAACTACTTTAACAACTTTTTAATTTAATTTCAAATAAAAATATTTTATTTCCTTATAAATTTCATAAAAATATTTAAAATTATTTCACAATACCACACTTTATATAAACTTTCCATGCCTGGGTTTCTGTATGGCTGCTGTAAATATGCAACTCTGATACATGAAAAATCTAATGGTTTAGAAAAATTTCTAAAAATGAAGAGAGCCATACTACTGTCAAATTTCTTTATATTTATTATATTTTCTCATTTTATTTGAGTTTTTTGACAAGTGTTTTTACCCAGTATTATAGTCTGAAGGCACCTTAAGTAACTTTTCGTTTAGTTTAGTCAAGACACATTTGATTAAGCAAATCGCGAACCTGCCCCCCTGTTCTGTAACTTGGGAGAAGCTTTCGCAGCGAGAAAATTTTTTTTATTGTCATAGTCTTCCGATTATTAACAGTGTGATTTAGATAATACATAAACTCTCATTATACAACGTTAAAAGTTAAAATAATTAGGTTTATCGTGTTCATCCTGTCTTTTACAAGGCGACTATAAACTTTTCGATGCGAGAAGTTCTCACTAAAGTTACAGAACACAGGCACTGGTCGTACTTTGTAGAGTTGTGCTTAATAGTTCAATTGAATGACCGGTCTTTTTGTTTCAATTTAGTTTAGTGAACTAGGTCGATCTTTTAGTTCAATAGCTCTTTCAGGTTAGTCGGTCCTTTTTTTAATTAGTCTTTTATTTTAACCGGTATCTTTTTTGTTGAACCTAAGGTTTTTTTGTAAATATTGATTACTATTTTACGAAATGAAAAATTTAAACATAAACATTCCTTCTTTTAGGTGTTTTTAGTAAAAAAAAATATTTTGATTGCCGTTCGTTCAATTTTGCAAAAATTATACATAAGGAAAAAAATCGTATTAACAAGAAAATAGTTCATAAAATTTGCACATTTTTTAAAATAATCTTAGGAACCTATTTGTTATATATATACATATCGTTACAGGAAATGCAAAACGCCCTATCTAACAAACAATTTAAAATTGGCTTTTTGTAAAGTATAGCCTTCAAATATGTACGTCATCTCACAAAAACTCTTTTTTTTCAGCAGAAATAAATTTGTTGATCCTTTTTAACTAACATATATGGCAAAAATTTGTGTTAATTGTAAATATATTTTTTATTTACACAAAAATGCTTGCTCCTTCTAAAAAATTTTTAAATGTTAGATAGGGCGTTTTGCATTTTCTGTGACGATATATCACACTCGCTCAGTGGAAAGAATCGTTCAATTGAACTAGTTCGTTCATGACCGACACAACTCTAGTACTTTGATTAATGTATCAGCTGTGTATACTTGAGTTGCGCGCACTGTTGCACTTTTAAGTACATTTTTATTTATGTGAAAATTTTTTGTATATACATTAACTTTTATAATATAATTTTATTAATTATTTGCTAATGGTTTAACAAATTAAAATTTTAGATGTTAGTTCACGAAAAAAAATTCATATATTTGGAATATAAAAGTAAAATAGTTTTTGCAAAAGCACATACATATATTTTCAACTAAGTTCTGTAAGTATTTTAGTTCAAAAAGTACAATATAGCTACTGGGGGTTTTCACACAAGACTAATTGTGCTGGCATAAAATCGCAGTTTGTTGGCTTTTTCGGTGAAGATAGTGGTTTTTGGTTGGCACAATTTTTTCAACCAGCTTCAACCCCGCACAAGCAGAACAAAACTAAACATACATACGTGGCAAACGTGAAATAAACGAAGAAATTACTAACAGACACAAAGCTGTGTATACGTGCACAATGTTATGCCAGCATAATTAGTCTTGTGTGAAAGCCAAAGAACGAAAGTTGTGCGGATTAAAAATAAGTCTTGTGTGAAAACCCCCACTCAAAAGCCTTCAATAAGTTGCTTAAGCATTTGACAGGCTTTTCGTTGATATTTGACATAAGCTTAAGTTTGTTTAAGCATAATATAGTTAGGCCTTAAAGCGGTAACTATAATGTGCTTAAACTAACTGAGGCAAAAGTGCGATTACACATATTCAAATGTGTATAAATATAATGTTCTTAAGCAACTTTTCGTCAAGTTTAGTCAAGTTACATTTGATTAAGAAAATAGCGAACCTGATCGTTCTTTGATTAAGGGATCAGCTGTGTATGCTTGAGTTGCGAGCACTGTGGCACTTTCAAGTACACTTTTATTTATGCGAAAATGTTTTGTATATATTTTTTTTATAATATAATTTTATTATTTATTTGCTGATGGTTAAATATTTATAAATTGTAGATGTTAGTTAAATACCATTGTGCAAAAAAAAATCCATTTATTTAGAATATAAAAATAAAACAGTTTTTGCAACTGAGTTCTGTAAGTATTTAATTTTACAAAGTAAAATATAGCCACTCAAAAGTCTTTCATAAGTTGCTAAAGCATTTGACTGGCTTTTCGCTGATATTTGACATTAGCTTAAGTTTGCTTAAGCACAATACAGTTAGCCCTTAAGAGAAAATATTTAAGATTGTAAAACAGTGCCGCCAATCGAGTTTCTATTTCACTCAGCCGTAGCGATTTAAATCTTGTTAATGACTTTATAACTACAAATTAAACAAAAAAAAAAAGAGGAAATTTTTATTTAACTTGTATTTAAAGCTTTTTTCTGATTTTTTTAGTTTCAATTTGCTAAATATTTTTTAATTTGCAGAATTACAAAATAACAAAATACAAATTTATCACAGATTTTTATCTTAGAAACTATTAACTAATAATACTGTCTAAAACAAAATAAGCTTTTTAGGTCTACACTATATATAAATGTATAAATTAGTGGTTATAAATCTTTAAAGTCAAGATAATTACACGCTTTCCAAATAAGTGGAATTACACATATTTTTCAATATTATCGTAGCAAAAAACACCAAATATTTTACCGTCTAAAAATTAAACGAGTTTTAAATTGTACCATGATGGAAATTTACAACACTGGTATATGTATGCAGCGGCCGCCTTCAATAGAATTAAGAAGCTAACTGCATGACAATGATTAAGCAATCTGCAATTGTAGTCTTGTAGCTGTGTTGCTTGCTGTCGTCTATGTGTTTAAGATTACCGAGATGCAACGTATCAGAAATTTCATAAAAATTGTTAATTTGTACGAGAGCTGCCCCTTCCCCTGCTTGTATTAAAAAAATTGTTTCCCAAAATGTAGGCCTTATTGTCCAATTACTTCTTGTAAAACATTTAATGTCGGCAATTATTATAGTTTCCGAGATGCAGCATATCGGAAAATTCATAAAAGTTGTTAAGTTATATGGAAGCTGCGCCTTCCCCTTCTCCTTTCCACAATTTTTTTTCTTCTCAAAATGTAGGTCTTATTGTCCAATTTCTTCTTATAGAACATTAGAACTTTGTAGCTATTAAAGTTTCCAAAATATAGCGTATTGAAAATTTCATCAAAATTGTTAATTTGTATGGGGGCTACCCTTCCTCTGCTTCTAACCAAAGTTTTGTTTTCCAAGTAAGGTCTTATTTTCCATTTACTTCTTGTAGAACATTTGAACTCTATAGCTATTAAAGTTTCAGAAATATAGCGTATCGAAAATTTAATAAAAATTGTTAATTTGTATGGGAGCTGCGCCTTCCCCTGCTCCCTTTCACAAGTTTTTTTCCCAAAATCTAGGTTTTATTGCCCAATTACTTCTTGTAGAGCATTTGAACTCTATAGCTATAAAAGTTTCCAAGGTTTTTTTTTTCCAAAATGTGGGTCTTATTTGCCAATTTCTTCTTGTAGAACATTTGAACTCTATAGCTATTAAAGTTTCCGAAATATAGCGTATCAAAAATTTTAAAAAAATTGTTAATTTATATGGGGGCTACCCCTTTTCCTGCTCTTATCTAAAACTTTTTTTTTCCAAAATGTAGGTCTTTTTGCCCAATTACTTTTGGTAGAACATTTAAAGTCGATAGCTGTTATAGTTTTCGAGATATAGCGTATCATCTGAAAAAACTTTTATTTAGGTCCCTATCTTCAGAGTATCCGTACCAAGTTTTGTGGCAATAGTGACTATATTTACTGTGATATATAGAGATTAGAGGTGAGCGATCCCGTGATTTTTAGGGAATATCGTTAATAGTGAATGCGATTTAGAAATCACCGGTTATTTAAACAGTGACAGTGATCACTGTTTAGCATTTTTCCCTTCTTGTAAAAGAGTTATTATAATCTCTGTTAAATTAATATACATAAAGTTATTTTAAGTAGTGATTATGCGATTTTAGTTCTTTTTAACGAAATCCTGAACAACGCATTGGAAAAATAATTTAAATGAAAAATAAGAATTCAAAATATTTATTAATAAGAAATATCAATTTTCAATAGGTACACACAAAAAAATAATAGAGGTTATATTGACTAAGCTTCGTTAGTTAATTTCTTTTTGTATTAACACAAAAAACTTAGTTTTACTAAGTCAAATAGATGATTTCAAATTGCATATTACAAAAATTCCAAGCTAGTGTTACTAAGTGAATTAGGTATCGTCTTCGAAATAATTTTTTACTGTTTGTTTTTGTACTTAGTTGTCAATGGTAAAAAATGTTTTAGAAAATAAAGGTACGTAAAATAGTTTATATAAAATAAAATAAAAAAATTTAGAATTTAAATTTTTTTAGGAAATGCAGAAGCAATCCATAAAGAGGATTTAAAAAGTAAGTAATCTAACACATTTGTTGCACCTCAAGGTTTTTAACAAACAATTTTCTTATCAACAGAACTGTTCCCGGCAGCCAGTTCAAGAATCAATGCATTAATGTACTAAGGGCAAGTTTGGCTCTTGAAAAATTCAGACCTTGTTCCTCTGCTTCCGAAAAAATAAAACTCAAGATTTCCTTTGGAACCCGGTAATCGTTTTCCTTTATATTTTTTTATTAAATCACTGTTAAGAAATATATAAAAAATTGTTGACGTGTTTCCTGTGTTACCTAACCTCTTTTAGGCTATGTCTGAATATAAAATTTTTGTGCACAACTCCAGTTACTGGAACACAGACAAAGCCTAGTAGAGGCTAGATTCATACCAAGAATTCTTATTTATTATGCAAAAACATTTGTATTTAAATACATTTTTTTCTACTAATTTAAATTTTCATTCCTTTCACTTTAACAATACAATCATAAGTACATACATATGTACATATATGTCTACTGAAATTTTATGTTTCGCACTACTATTTTTTGCACTTAGTCTAGATTAGGGATAAGCGATGCTGTGAATTATGGAGAATATTGTAAACAGTGAACATGATTGTTAAATTACTGTTATTTTAAACAATGACGGTGATCGCTGTTTATTATTTTTTACAAACAAAAATGTTACTTTAAATAACATATCAACAACATTACAGTTATTAGTTTACTTTAGCGTGTACTTTAGCTTAGTCTAACTCTAATTATAGTAAACAACAAAGTTACCTTTAAAATTGTTGGTTATTTCAAACTTCCCTTTATAAGTTAAAGCGCAATTTGGTTAAAATTACGGCAATATCAGTGCAGTGGCAACGACTTTCTTTCATTTGTCTGCTTACACTAACAACCATGGCGCAATAATTTATCAGGTGGTGTTGATTTTACAACAACAAAATTTGGTGAATATAATTTTCGTTTTTGTTGTAGTTTTCGTTGGCTCAGTTGTCAAAAAAAGATATGTAAATGTAAACAACTTTGACTACCCAGCCTCGATTTATGCATGAAAAAAGTAGATCAGCTGTGCTCGTAACACCACCTGGTACACATAATTTCACCATGCTAACAACAAACAAATAAACAATGAATACGACAACTTTAAATAAATAAACCTTACGTTAAATTTTAAAGGTAAGATGAGTTTCCCTTTAGCTTATGGGGCACTTTAGCTTAAATACTACTTGTAGTAACCAAAAGGTATTTATATGTATGTGCAATGGTACCCTGCAAAAAATCTTGGACCACATGGTCCGTTTTAGCTGAAATGGACTAGTTACAACATGGTCCTTGTGTAATGCAGTCATGGACCATGTCATTGTCAAACAAGAACTTGTAGTTACTTAAGTGATATGCGTTCGTGTTTTAACGGTTGCGTACAAAAAACACGATCGTTAAAACACGAACGCATATCACTTAAGTAACTACAAGTTCTTGTTTGACAATGACATGGTCCATGACTGCATTACACAAGGACCATGTTGTAACTAGTCCATTTCAGCTAAAACGGACCATGTGGTCCAAGTTGTTTGTAGGTAGGATAGAGTAGTTTTGAAACTACTCCGACGTAATGCAAATCTGGGTTAAGTGGTCCGGCCCTAGGACATCAAAATGTTAAAAAGACCATGTTTTTTACATGCATTTGGGTTAGTTTTGGAGTAATCCTACTCCCTTATGGACTAGTCCATACACGCATGTATGAACTAGTCCTGTTTTCTGCAGGGTAGTGCAAACATGCACATGTATGTACATATATAAATATACAACACAGGTACAGAAATATCACTCATCTCGGACAATTTAAAAGCGAGCCACACTAAAGTCAAGAGGTCAAATTCGTCAGTTTTTCACATAAAATATTTAATAAAACGATTTTTACATCAAATAAACATTTATTCTTAATTATGTGTTCTGTTCTTAAAAAAAAGGTCAGACTGAAAAAAAACGAAAATAAATTCTTTTCTAAATATGTCACCAAAAATAGTGGTACAAATTAAACATGTTTTATAATATTTCATATTAAAAGATGAGATAGATAGTGTACAATTGTGTTGCTTTATTTATTCATACAATTAAGAAATTTATTTTGTATACGAAATGTTTGTTTCTTTAATAAAAAAATTAACATTTTTTTAAGTTGTTAAAATGAAAGTTTAAGAATTCGTCATAGGAGATGTTTTAGAATCACCATCGTCTGATTAAAACGCAAATTTTTGTTAAATTTGTGTTCTATATAAAAAGAATAAAATTTAAAATCTTAAGGGTTGCAACCATATTTTAAAATATTTTGTATTTCCTTAAATTCTTAATATTACCTGGTTGAATGTGCCTTGACCATGTTCTAAAAATCAGGAAAGACGACAATCTTGAAAAACAAAAATATTTGTTAAGCCTTTGATTAAGGATACAGCATAATCAACTTCAGAGCAGAAAGCTTAGATTGATTAGTAAAACACGGCACTTATGTGGAGTATGTGGGCAGTAATGGAATTGCATATACTTACCTCAATGTACAGCTAAACAAATAGATGCAATGGAAGAATATACAGTTCTTGTAGTAGACGCCCCGAAATACATCCCGACTCGATTGGTTAAGGGCCCCCAGCGATTGACGGTGGGGGAATATCGCAGAAGACAACAGCAGCAACTTGAAAAGAAGCTGACTAAGAAACCAAAAAAGACCGCCTGAAGTACAAGAGATTAGGGAAAAGTGTGCAGCTAAGGAGGAAACTAGCTAGCCTAAAGAATATAGTCAAGGCCGACCCACCACTATACTGGCAAACTGCGTCAGAAATCTGGCTACAGATACAAACAGTGTAAGAAGACCTAGAGCAAATCTATAAGAAAAACCATAAGAAGAAGTAATAAAATTAAGTTACAATCAAAATAAATATTTATACAAATGGTAGGTCCCATTTGGGGCAATAAGATAGACAATAAAATGGATAAAACACAAAGTAGAGTCGAAGTAGGAAAATATAATAAATAAGAGAAATGTGAAAAACAAAACACAAACAATACAATGAATTACCATTAATTTTATTAGCATTAGTATTATATATATATATAAGATTAATAAATACTTTAAAGATTATGTATTGAAATACAGAAAAAGGAATAATACAATAACAGATATATGAAAGAAAAAAAATTTCATTTTGTTATTTCATTTATTCTGATGGAAGAGAATATCTCAAACTTAAGAGATTTATTGAAAAATCTTAAGAAAAGTTTAGGAAGGACGTATACAGAAAAAAACATTCAAAATAAATTAGAGGCTATAGAAAGTATAAGAAAAGATTTTGAAAATAACGGGCTTGAAGAAGAAGACACAGAAAATATAGCAGCTTTGAGAATAGAATTTAATACTATATGTACAAAAATAATGGAATATTTGATAGAAAGCCCTAAAGAATTAGAAAAGAAGTTTATCACAATGACACTTTTCAGTCTAGAAACAACATCAAAGGCACTCCCACTATTTAATGGTAATTATGTAGAGTTAGAAAGCTTCTCAATAACAGCAGAATTAATAAACAAGACGCTATCAAACGAAGAAAAGTTGAATTTTATCCAACATGTTTACTATGCTAACCTGACTTCCAACGTCAGAACAGCGTTAGGGACAAACGTTAAAAACTTTATTACAGAATAGATATAGATGTAGAGAAACAATTACTGAATTGCAGAATAGACTCCATAAATTATCCTAAGGGAAAATGTCGATAAATTCATCCACAGAAAAGTGCATAAAATAGATTCTTTAAATCAGCTAGGAATTAAAGAGTTAGGAAATGAAGCCTCAGAACCAGAGAAAAATGGTAAAGTTAGATTAAACAATAAATTAGCATAATACACATTTAAGATAGGCTTAAACTAATACTTTCAATCAACAATGTATGCTGCTAGACCAACCTTCCAGCTAATATTTTCAACCTATTAGAAAAATTCATAACCGGTCGACAATTTATGATCAAAGAGGGAAACCAAATAAGTTCTTCCCAACCAATAGGGGCTGGTGTACCTCAAGGCAGTATACTAGGTCCAATTTTGTACTTGCTTTACACGGCAGATATGCCAACCAACAGTTTCATATATACGTCGACATTTGCTGACGACACTGTTTTTCTTGGTATTCACAAAGACCCTAAAGAGGCTTCGAACCAGCTGCAACAACACGTAACCAAGTTGAAAAATGGGCAAAATTATGGGGAATAAAGATAAATGAACAAAAATGTACTCACGTAACTTTTACTTTACGCAAAGAACCGTGCCCTCCAATCACTATCAACAACCATATGGTGCCTCAACGATCTGAGACAAAATATCTTGGTATTCACCTAGATCGCCGCCTTACATGGAAGCCTCATATAGATGCGAAGCTGACGCAAATGAAACTTAAAGCTGCTCAAATCCACTGGCTAATTGGTAGAAACTCTGTGCTACGTCTTGATTGTAAGCTTCTACTCTACAACTCAATTTTAAAACCAATTTGGTGCTACGGGATACAATTATGGGGCACTGCTTCCGCCTCTAACATCGAAAAAATCCAAAGCCGTCAAAACAAAATTCTAAGAATGATAACTGGTGCTCCTTGGTATATTAAAAACAGCAACATACTTGTAAAATGCGAAATCCTAAACTATGTGGACAAGTATTTAAATAAGCTGGAAACACATCCGAACCCACTCGCTCGAAGCATCCTGCAACATAGTGGGCACACCCGCCTAAAAAGAAGGGATACTATTGCTCTTAGATGAAACTTTTGAAATTAGTTATCTTTATTGTGAGAACTTAAATTTTAGTCTGGTACTGACTGGACTAGTATTAATTACTTAGTTTTAAGATTTGAATACTTATTGTTAGTTCGCCTAAGCGAAGATTCAATAATAAAATATATGAGAAAAAAAAGAAGCAAGTGAACTCTCATTGGTATGGGAAAATGAGCAAAGAGTAGGACTCAATTCAATTTAGCACGTTGGAGCTGAAAAACATGGGAGTGATGCAATAATGCAACAACAGAAGTCCAAGAAATGTGGTGGAAAACATGGAAATAGATGTCCAGCTTTTGGCGTGAAGTGTCACGACTGTGGAAATTTAAACATTTTTCGAAATAGTGTCTTCCAAAAATATCCAGCAACAGTAATATAAATAATATCAACCCAAAACCCAATAACAATAGAAACTACACCATTAATGAAATAGAAGATCAGGGAAACTCCCGGAGACAACACAATTGGTATCTCCAATGGAAATAAATTAAAAAAAAACACTATATATTGTATAACGCCCACTGATTACATTGTTCACACATAAAAATCCAAGTTCTAAACTGGCCAGAGTTCGTTTGGTGATAACCAAGGCATGAAGAAAAAAGTGATACAGAGTTAAGAGAATAGAAACAAATATGAGAAAGAGGAAAAAAAATTGATACACGAATTAAACATGGTAATACAAGTCCTAGTGAGCCTGATCAACCCAAATATGGGAGTGTACATCCATAGAGCACGCATTAAAACAAAAGTTTATATTAAGTGAGTCGACTAAGACAATAAAAATTAAAAAAAGATTCAGATCTAAATGAAATGCGCATCAGATGTATCGATAATCCCGATTATGTAGATAATATGTTGGAGAAACTACTTTCTGTTCTTCTGTTTTGCAATACAAAGAAGTGACAAAATATTTAAAAAGGTAAGTATAGAAGATTTTAAAGAAAAAATAAACTCGTGTAAAGAGAACTACGTTATAATTATGCTATATAGTTATCCTCGAAAACAAACAAATAAAAATAGGAAAAAAGAAATAATTAAATTGTGTCACAGTACACCATGAGGAGGACATTTCGGAAGATTCTGATAAAATTGAAACAGAAATAAGTATGAAAAAATATGAATAAAATTGTGAAAAGTATGTTTTGGAGTGTTATCTATGCCAGAAAAACAAACAAGTACGACACACCAGAGAACGATTAGTTATGACAGACACTCCAAGAGACAGTTTTTCAACTGTAGTCATCGATACAATTGGGCCTTTGCGACCATCCGGAAGTTATCGCCATATGCTAACAGTGTAATTTGAGTAACCTAAATTATAGGTAATTGTAGCAACTCCAATAGAAACAAAAGAAGCCAAATCAAAAGCTAAATGTTTAAAAGAAAATTTAATACTAAAATATGGAATATTCAAAATTTTTAAATTAGAAAAGAGGAAGGAAAATGAATCACTATATCACGGTTATTACAAAGTAATAAATATAGGCAATGTAAATGTAGAAAAAAAATTTTAAAGTTAAAAATAAGATAGTACATACATATAGATTTATTAAAGAAATATAAAGGATAATAAAATAATAAATAAACGATAAATATTACACTTTACTATACTATTAAGATTAAAATACATATTTGATTTGTAAAAAGCAACATTATCTTTATACATACATACAAGTAATAAAAAAAAAACACTTGTACCACTCAAGCCTTGCAGTACATATGTATACTAAATGCAACTTATGAAAACTTATGCAAATTATAAAAGGGTGTTGTAGTGTAATTGCAAAGAATAAATGATATACATATATGCAAACAAAAGTTTAACACTATGATTGCGATAGGTCAGTCCTATTTAGTTCAATTAACCAACGATTCAGTTTTTTAATGAAACTGAAAATATTTTGAGTAATCTGACACTTCTCATGAAGACGACAAACACTGTGTTTGATTGTTTCACGTTTTGGCAATTAAATGAACTTTGTACAAACCAATTAAGTTTTGACAACGGTTATGGTTATGGCGTTATGGTAAGTCACGTATAACTGAACCTTTAGGTATTATATCTGCCTTAAAAATCCTTTTGGCCAGTGGCGTTTTTAAGCGCCGGCTACCAATGTTAGGCAGGAAAGTTCGTACATTACATGGCGGTCCTGCCAATGTTAGAACATTACAATACGAGCGAAAATATTTTTAAATGTAATTACTAGGGCAATCAAAAATATGCAAAACCATATTTTTTCTTCAGCCCTGTTTCCACGCGCTAAGGGGGTTGCCATACAAAATTTAAAAATAAGGTAAAAAGTATAGCAGACCCCCATTATTTTTCTCTCCCAAACATATTCCAAATATATTCGTAAAACACAGACCTCCATTAATTTTCCCTATGACCGCTACCTAATGGGGTTGCCATACACAAATTATGTAAAATTGCCTACAACTTCCTTAGAGTCGACATTAAAGACATAAAGTGTACGACCGACCCCCATTAGTTTCCCATTGCAAACATATTCCTAGAACATACTTACTCCCTATCACCATGCTTTAAGGGGATTGCCATACAAAATTAAAAAAAAAAATTTTTTTCAACTACCCCGGAGCCACCCCTAGAGCAATCATATTTATTACAGACGCGCATTTTTTTCGGCTGTACCGAATCTTATATACCCTTCACATTGATCTTTAAAGTACCCAGCCATATAATCTAGCCGAATGATTTCGTGTTTCAAATATTATAATAAAGCTGCTTTGTGCATATCTACTTTATATTTTTCCTTCCGCATCTTGAAGTGATCTTGCAAGCAAATTGAATTTCTGTAATTTTTTATTTATTTGTATATGGGGGATTTCATGTCAAGTGACCCAACTTTTAAAACCGATGTCTTTCGATTGGAAAGAAATTTGGACCAAAGTCAGTTCTTGCAGAGAGTAGTTTAGACACAATTTTTTAACACGATCGGTCAAGAACTCTATGAGCTAGAGGGGTTCAAAATTTGACGTTTTCGGCAAATAGGTGTTTTTTCTCATACATGTAGTTTATTACCTTTTGCTTTTAACAAAATTTGTCCCAAATACTTTCGATAGCTTTTTTTTCAATCTTCCAGAAAAAAATATTTTTAAAATTAAAAAAAATTTTTTTTTATTTTTTTTTTATAAAATAATTAGAAAAAATTTTTTTTTTTCCAAAGTGCCCATTTTTTTTTTTTTTTTGTGCTCAAAAGAAAGCTTAGATCTTTTCCTTGAAGAACTTGGAGGTCGCTTAGTGGGATGCGAGTGGGATATCTATAAAAAATAATGTTTTGTAACTCAAGGTAGAGGTTTTCCAATTTTCGCGTATATTCTATTTTGATTTTTTTGCTATTTATGTAAAATTTTCTCTTAAGCAAAAAAAAAAATATTTTATGCTAAGAAACAAAATAATTTAACCTTTCCGACCTATACGTTTAAAATGTGACTACATTTTTCGTCATTTATTATCATTTTCCGCTCACCTAGAAGATTGAAAAATGCTTAATCAAAAACAGATCATGCAGGTGCTTAAGAAGTGATTAAAATTATGTATTTTATGATCATATTTTGCGCAGATAGATGATTGAACACTGCTTGTTAAGTAAATGTCAAACACTTAAATTTTTGTTCATATAAAAAGTAACATCGTGGTATAAAAGTCGTTTTGCTGTGAAAGTGAAATTAAAGGATTATTAATAAAAACGTGTAATTAAATTAAGCAATTATACAAAAATCTTTAAGGTAAGATATTTTAATCAAACAGTGAAATGCAAAGCAAGAAAGGGGAAAAACGTTGCAGCTCAAATTTGCAGAAGACAGGTAGAAAACTTGGAAGATGAAGAAGAACTTAAGCAGCCATATGGGGCAAAACAAGAACACGGAACAATGTTAATTACCTTCTTTTTTTGTTTTTTTATAGTATATACATATGTATTTTGAAAATGACAATAATAGTAAATAATAAAATAGAAATATGTGTGATAAATGACAATAAAGGGACTTACAAAAGACTCGAAAGCGACTATAATTATGACTGAAAGATCACTCGAAAGAGAGTCACAAACGAACTAAAATTTAAGGCAACCTCACTGTTTTGCCTATATTTCGGCGATTTTCTCCAGGACATTTCTAATATTTTGACACCAATAACTGGTCCGTAATACTTTATTTGGCTCCGAAAACGTGATTTTAACAGACGGACATGGCTATATCGACTTCCCTATCTAATAGGATCACGCGCAGATCCAGGGGAGGAAAGCAGATCGGAAGGTTTTTTTGTTCACTTCTGCGATTTCGTATAGATGTCGGAGATAAAATTTAAGGTCCCTGTTTCCTAGTTTTCTCTTTAGATGATTCATATATATCGAAAACAATTCAAACTGAATTAAATTAAAGTTTCTATAATCTTATTTTAGAAATTATACTAAAAAATTTTTATGACGCTAAATACTATTCGATTATTTTTGATGAAACCACTGATTTATCAGGTAAAATCCAAACTGCTTTAGCTTGAAGGTAATTTAACGTAAACGAAAAGTTTGCAAAAGAAGAATTCGTCGGCTTTATCAAAGCATTTGAAGAGGCTTTAAATGATATTGGCGATGACGTCAAAGTATCAATTAATGCGAACACACTATTATCAGTAGTTTTAACAGATTTGAAAAACGTTGGTCTTGATTTTAAAAATTTTGAAGGGATTGGAACTAACGGATGTCGTTTGATGTTGGCAGAAAATGAAGCAGTGAAAAAAGTACAAGAAACCGCAAAATAAACGCTTTGTTTTTTCCATAGACTTAATTAACCACTCAATATAGAAAGGCAACAAGATACCAATAATACAAAAAGTTCTATTGTTTCTTAAAGAAACCAGCAAATTTTTGTTTTTAAAAATATTATGCTAAGCTCAATGAAGTTTTTATAAAATATCTAGGTACAAAGCTGTCTCCATTATGCGAAACACGATGGGTAGATCGATTCAGTTCTACAATTAGCGAGGTACCACTAATACAAAAAAAATTATAAAATGTTTTTTAAAGAAACCAGAAAATTTTTTCAAAAACATCATTCTAAGCTTAATGCAGTTTTTCTGAAATATCCAGGTACAAAGTTGTATCCATTATGCAAAACAAAATGGGTGGATCTTCATGATTCAGTTTTACAACTTACAGTAAGAATAAAGCGCATAATAGAGGCATTGGAATAGATACCCGAGTGGAAAGATAAGGATACGTTTTCAAATGCCTTATTATTAAAAACTTTCCAATTTATTTGCGGATTACATATTCTAAATGATATACTTACTGTCACATAGCCGTTTAATGTAATTCTACAAAAGCAGAATATATGTATGTAGATTTACAAAAAGGATCATCTCTTAAAAAAACCTGATGATGTGCCTTGAGACTTAAAGGAATAAAGCTCAAACAGAATTTAAAAATATTTTTAAAGAGGCAAAAAATATTTGCATGTTATGGGAGTTTTAGTTAAAAAGCCTAGATTTGAAAAAAAAATCATTTTAAGCATGCCAAAATATACTACCACATCGAGAACTACATACTCTTAATTGAAACTGTCCTTTATTTATTTAACATCCCTCAACTTTTACTGATTTAGAAATTTAAATTTCATATCTTGCAGATTTCATAAAATTTGGATAATTCGATAAAAACAGCTTTTATCGAAATTAAAGGCTAAAGTTTTGCATTTGAGACAAAAATCGAAAATTTATAAAGACCGCCCAAAAAATATAATAGCTGTTTTAACAAGATGTGGCCGAAATATAAACCGAAATTTGCGATAAATATTTATAAGTTTTGTTTTAATTCCGGTCAGTGATGCTGCGGCTGAAATGCCATTTTCCACCCTTTGCCGTATTAAAGCATGGCTGAAATCAACCATGACATAGGACATGCTTAACGGCTTAGCAATGTTGCATAGACATAATAAAATTTAAATTGACGCAAATGTCGTGCTTAACAAATTTGCTTCAATAGGAAACCATAAACTATTAATTTAATAAATGTTTTTTAGCCTTTTATGGAGTTATAACTATTTTAAATTAATTAAACTTTTTTGTTGAGTTTTTGTTTTAAAAAACCGCTAAAAGCTACTTTTTTATTTGTGTGCTTCATTAAGGATTTTCCACCCGAAAAAGCTTGAGCTGGATCCGTGCCTGATCCAGACAAGAATTAAAAAAGTAGAAATCGGATTCTTATTGATTCTGAGGTATAGCATCGAAATGCACATCCACAATTTATCTGACTAAAATTACCAATTTTATAAACGAAAAATAAACGGCCCTACCTACAAACGCAAAAAGACTTATGGACTAAATTGTAAGTTGACAAAAAATTTATGAATTTGACCGTTGAACAGTTTATTTATTGTAGAGAAATAAATTTGTAAGAGCTTAATACATAAAACCAGTGAGAGCGCTCTATACGGCTGTGTCGAATCTTATATACCCTCCACATTGATCGTTAAAGTACCCAGCCATATGATCTATCTGAATGATTTCGTACTTTAAATATTATATTAAAACTGCTTTGTGCAAATCTACTCTCTATTTCTCCTTCCGCATCATGAAGTGATCTTGCAAACATATTACATACGTTTTTGTATGACAACCCCCACTTATATATTCATATTCATTGGTATAATACTAATAACAAATAAAAGAAATCATAATAACCCTGCAGAAAACAGGACTAGTCCATACATGCGTGTATGGACTAGTCCATAAAGGAGTAGGATTACTCCAAAACTAACCCAAATGCATGTAAAAAACATGGTCTTTTTAACATTATGATGTCCTAGGGCCGGACCACTTAACCCAGATTTGCATTACGTCGGAGTAGTTTCAAAGCTACTCTATCCTACCTACAAACAACTTGGAAATGAACTAGTTACAACAT
This sequence comes from Melanophora roralis, assembly GCA_963583895.1. Classification (NCBI taxonomy): domain Eukaryota; kingdom Metazoa; phylum Arthropoda; class Insecta; order Diptera; family Rhinophoridae; genus Melanophora; species Melanophora roralis. The sequence goes on along the minus strand of OY757189.1, from coordinate 57,661,770 downwards.
GGTCCTTGTGTAATGCAGTCATGGACCATGTCATTGTCAAACAAGAACTTGTAGTTACTTAAGTGATATGCGTTCGTGTTTTAAAGATCGTGTTTTTTGTACGCAACCGTTAAAACACGAACGCATATCACTTAAGTAACTACAAGTTCTTGTTTGACAATGACATGGTCCATGACTGCATTACACAAGGACCATGTTGTAACTAGTCCATTTCAGCTAAAACGGACCATGTGGTCCAAGATTTTTTGCAGGGAAGTACATGCATACATATGTACAAATATGTATGTACATTTCAACATATAAACATACATACATGTGTACATACATACATACATACCCAATAAGCATTTTGGCTGAAATTCAAGTGGAATTACATTTGAAATCAAGTCACAATTTCCAGTGTTGAATTACAGTTGAAACACAGTTGAATTCAATAGCGAATCCAGCAAAATTAACCATTGAATTACAGTCGAACAAAACAGTACCTTTACAGTGTAATTCCAGCCTTGAATAACGGTGTGATTCAAGTTGAACCGAACTTGAATCTGAAAATTTAATTATAAAATCATCATCTTCACCGCCGCCAATGATTTTCCATCAACTCTGTGCCATAAATAACGTATGCTTCAAACAAATTTGTTGTTGTTTTTTAACAAACTTCAAACAGACTGGAAAGAGGATGGATTTTAAATGTAATTCAAGCTTGGATTCACACCGGAATTCCAACATTGGAATTCACAAAAAATTTGTGCTTATTGGGTACATACATTCTTCATACATACATCCCAGATAGCATTTGGAAGATTGTTGTTTGAAAAATCACCTTGCTGAGTCTTTTAAGAGTAGTTTTGGTGATCAAAAACCGATTAATCACTTACACGATCAAAAAAGGGCTAGAAAATGATTCGCGCTACTGAGTGAAATGAGTTTGATTTTAAATACAATAACAAATTGTATAGCAATCGCAAATTAATCATCCAGACGTTTAAAATGTGACTACATTTTTCGTCATTTATTATCATTTTCCGCTCACCTAGAAGATTGAAAAATGCTTAATCAAAAACAGATCATGCAGGTGCTTAAGAAGTGATTAAAATTATGTATTTTATGATCATATTTTGCGCAGATAGATGATTGAATACTGCTTGTTAGGTAAATGTCAAACATTTAAATTTTTGTTCATATAAAAAGTAACATCGTGGTATAAAAGTCGTTTTGCTGTGAAAGTGAAATTTAAGAAACAATAAAAAACGTGTAATTGAATTTAGCAATTATCCAAAAATCCTTTAAGTAGGATATTGTAATCAACAAGTGAAATGCAAAGTAAGAAAGGGGAAAAACGTTGCAGCTCAAATTTGCAAAAGAAAGGTAGAAAACTTGGAAGAGGAAGCCATATGTGGGAAAACAAGAACACGGAACAATTTTAATTACCTTCTTTTTTGCTTTTTTTGTAGTATATGCATATGTATTTTGAAAATGACAATAATAATAAACAATAAAATAAATAATAAAACTTCCTAATAAATAGATATATGTGTGTTAAATGACAATAAAGGGACTTACAAAAGACTCGAAAGCGACTATAATTATGACTAAAAGACGAATCGAAAGAGAGTCACAAACGAACTTAAATTATACTTATATATGATAAGAAAACACTTCAAATACTACTCAAAAAGGAGTCGATAATGACTTGTAACTAATATAAAAAAAGACTCATAAAAGACTTATCAAGAAGAGTCGCGGAAAGTTACGTTTTTCTCCCGAAAAAAGAGTCATTTATGCTCAGAAAATGCGCGCATATTTTGCCTTTTTAATCGCGCAGTGGAGTCGAAAAAGACCCAAATTTGATTAAAAAATGGGATATGACAAAACATGCGTACGTCCAAGCACACTAGAAAGTTTTTTCGTATTTGGTAGTGCCAATTAGAGATGAGCGATATTTCCGTACTTGTGATTTTATACCTGTGACTTGCAAATCACTGGTAACGACAGTGACATAAACTGTGAAGTAACTGCTACTGTTACTTTAAATTTATTGTGTTACTCAAATAACATTTTGACATGTAACGACAGTGACACAAACCGTGAAGTAACTGTTTCTACTAACGTGTTACTTTTAATATATTCTGTTACTCAAAGTAACATTTTCAAACATTGTGCAGTTACTCTTACCTGCGATGTTACTCTAATTATGTTAAACTTTGCAAAATGTAAAGTAAAGGGCTAACTATAATGTGCTTTTGCTTACTTAAGCAAAAATGCGAATACACATGTTTAAATGTGTATAACTATAATGTTCTTAAGCAACTTTTCGTTAAGTTTCGTCAAGTTACATTTGTTTAAGCAAATAGCGAACCTGATCGTACTTTGCTTAATGTATCAGCTGTGTATACTTGAGTTGCGCGCACTGTTGCACTTTTAAGTACATTTTTATTTATGTGAAAATTTTTTGTATTTATTAACTTTTATAATATAATTTTATTATTTATTTGCTAATGGTATAATATTTTTTAATTTTAGATGTTAGTTAAATAACATTTTGCGAAAAAAAAATTCATATAGTTGGAATATGAAAGTAAAACAGTTTTTGAAAAAGTACAAATATTTGCAACTGAGTTCTGTAAGTATTTAAGATCAAAAAGTACAATATAGGTACTGAAAAGTCTTCAATAAATTGATTAAGCATTTGACAGGCTTTTCGTTGATATTTGACATTAGCTTTAGTTTGTGTAAGCACTATATACATAGTTAGGCCTTAACATTTTTGTGCTTCATGTTTACATTTCGCTCTATAAAAAAAAGTAAAGCGCTTATGTTTTTATATGTGTGTTTGTGAAAGTGGTGTTAAAAACTTTACCAGAAAGGTGTCGTCAGAAACTTGCGCCGAGCACTGTTTGTCCGCGATGGCGGATAAAATTCGGCTATGAGCCGGCTAAAGCATTAATACTCAAAAACAGATTTATACACATATTTTTTTTAAATACATATCGTTAGCTAAAATGAAAAAAAGCACAACTAACAAAAATATAACTTTACGCGAGAAGCGAAAATCTTTGTAAGGGCACAACAATAAACAACTTGCTTATTTGCGCAAACAACGCCGTAATAAAAAAAAAATATTTCGAAAAAAATGCGAATGAAGTTTTTATTTGCTTTCGTTATATAGAAAATAATAATTAAATTTTTTTAACACGTTATAAATAGAAACTTATATACGAAATAAAGCATAGCACAACAAACAATTCTGAATCGTTAACGCCAAAAATGCATTTATAGAATTACGACATTTGAGTAAATAAGCGATATATGTATGTATATAAATCGTTAGCTGAAATGAAATTTTAGTTATTACGATCAGGCTTTTTGAACTTCACTTTCAATTATTAAGAAATAAAAATATTTTTGATTGGTGGAGTACAAATAAATATAAATAGCCAAATCTTTCTTAAAAAGCTCAAGAAAATTATTGTGCATTAGGATCATCAGTTCCATTCGAAAGAATATTTTAAAAAGCTGGACAAGTCCTAAATGACCGACGAACGAAGTGAAAATAAAATTTAAAAAATCTTCCAAATTTTAGGAAAGCTATAAAAAGTAAGCAAACATGCCAGGAGTTTAATAACAGCTGTTATGGAGGCAAATGCTGGCCAACACAATGTTGAAAAATTGCGTTGATTGTCTTTGAGAGATGCTTCGGATACCGTATCATACCCAGACACAGTGTGAGTTATTGTTCTTGTATACACACATACATACATACATACATATGTATGTAGTAGTTTGAAAAACTTTATTACACAGTTAATTTTTGTTTTAGTTTTATAAGCTAATCATATTAAATTCCTTTTTTTAATGTACATAGTATTATAGCAAAAGATGTTGATATCAGCTTAGGTAGGAGTACTGTATCAACATTGATGTGAAGAGTTTTGCATGCAGCAGAAAACAAAATCTGCCCACAGTTTATAAAACTTGAAATGACAGAAAATAAAAGCGAGATTTAAAAGCTTATTTTTTTAAAAATGTCAGATTTCAGGCATTATTGGGTGCATTGATTGCACACATGTCAAACTTAGTAAGCCATCTGAGGATGAATCCCTTTTTTTTAATAAAAAAGGAACATTTCCACTCAATGCTATGATTGTAAGATTTATACATACATATGTACATATTAACATAAATGTCTCTAAAAAAATTTCTAACTTAGATTTGTGACTATAACATGAAAGTTATTGCTGTGGATGCTTGCAGGCCTGGGTCTTCTCATGACCTATTTGTATGGAGCATGAGCATTGCGAGAAACCATTATTTCAATGCATATACTAATGGAGACCACAATTCTTGGTTGCTTGGTGATTCAGGCTATTGACTGGAGCCATTTTTACTTACCCCCTATAAATATGTTGCCGCTGGAACAATGCAGCATAAATTTAATAAAAAACACGCAACAGGTCGCAACATTGTAGAACGTACAATTGGGATTTCAAAAAGCAGATTTCGCTGTTTGCTAGGTACTTTAGTGTGCACCCCCAAAAAAGTTATCACGATTATAAATGTTTGCATTGCACTTCACAATATATGTAGAGAACATAACATAGACTGGGAGGGGGAACCAATGTCAGATGATTTTGATGATATGTATACAGACGATGAAGAAGAGTTTTCCCAAAGAGACATGTAAATGTTGCCAAACGGTTAAGATAAAGTATTGCTTCGGAATTAAATTAACGGCCATTTTCACAATCTGTGAATTACATGGTACAATTACTTTAAGATAATTGTACCATGGTTATACAAAAATTATTAGCAATTATATTATGCACGAGAAATGTATATTCTACTTAAAATAGTTTATATACAGTTCCTTGGTAAGTATAAATTGTTAAATGTGCATGCATATAAATGTATTCGTTGTGGAAAATAAAAAAAACATTTTATACATGTAAAGAGAAATACTCCCGTCGTGTAAAAACTTTTTTCTTTTTGGCTTTCAAGCTTGAAAAATATTCCAAGCTTGAAACATTACAAAAATTTAAATGATCATTTCTTTTTTCCATTTTCATTCTTATTTTTGTTTTAGTAAAACATTTAACCGGAAGATTTTGTTCAGTTAAATTTAACAGGGACTTTTTGGTTAATTTCTGCCTGTTAAATGCTAACCGTACTTTGTGAAATGCAATTTTGCCTAACTTACGGTTAAACTTCCTGTTAAATTATAATCGGACTTTGTGAAAAGCAGCGTAAAGGAAATTTTAAACGTGTATGTAACTTAAAATTCAGTTTTTAATAAATAATAAATAAATACATTAAATGTTGTAAAGGCACTTGTTTTTTTTTTTTTTTTTGAGATCGTAATTGATCACATTTATATACATATTAAAATACCAAAATAGTTTGTACTTTGAGAAAAGTTGGTTTACAACTCCTTGTGTTACTTAAGCTACCTTCACACTATTCTACAAGTGTTTAGATTTTCATTGGATTTTGAGAGAGCCAAATAAAATGATTTTTGGTTTGAGTGCCAAAAAACCAAATAGGAAATATTGCGCATTACATTTTGTATCTACACTATCACATTTTAAATAAAATCCAAATCTGTATAATTCATAAACAGCTGTTAATCTTATTGTCATCATCAGGAATGGTAAGTGTGGTATATCTAATAATTTTTATACTGATACATTCTATGCAGAGTGACCATTTATTTCTAGTTTGTTTTTTAATTCGTTGTCAAAAAGAAGTGTTTTAAAATTGGTTCAATATTAGTGGATTTAAGGCTAATTTTTTAAATTTTACAAGTGTACTGTGTAAAACTAACTTTTTTAGGGGCAGATAGTTAAATGTTCAACAATATATATGTAATTGGAACGCATTCTTTTTTACTTTTTTTTTCCAAATAATTTAAGCAATGAATTTTCCCAAAGTTTAAAATGTGTTTGCCTTTTAATTGTTTAATGTATAAAATTAAATAAGTACTAAATACATTTGATCATATAAAACGTCAAATGCTGTACTAATAATAAACTATTTAGCTCCGCTAAAACTTTACAGTTTATTTAAAAAATCACAAAAATCGTTCACATTACCTGATTGTTTTTAAAATTATTTTTACTATTATTATTTCGTAAAGTTAAAAATCTATAAAATTTTAATTATTTTTTAAGATTATTTTAATTTTTATGCCTGTTAAAGGTATTGTCCGGCATTACCTTTTAACAAAATCATTTTCATTCATTGCTTGAAAAACTAAACATGGCGTAGAAGATAAGTGTTTTCGTCACTGTTACTTTCATATGTATATGAAGTTTAACACAATCACGTTTCAAATGTTTTCTTTTATGATCAGGACAGAGGCAAACTACATATATAAAAAAGTAAAAATAAGGCGAAAATTCTCTTTGAATTGCTATCACCTGATAAATTATTTACCAAAAATTTACCAAAAATGCACGTTTGTCAAATATATTCTTTGAAAAGATACAATATTGTCCCTTTACAGGTAAACCGCAAAATTACAAATTAAGTTCTGCATACTTGTGACTATAAAGTAAAGAATATTGTAATTTTTGTTTGTCTATAAGATGTTTCTCGCAAATTCTCTAATAAAAAAATGTTTAAAAAATTGGTTAAAATGTCTGTAAATGAAAAAAAATATATTAGAATCGTTCACAAAAGCGTAATAAAATATTTCTCAATATTGTGACGTTTAAATTTAAATACTCAAAAATAGTTTGACAAGTTTTAAATTAATCATTAGGTTGATAACCTAGATTAGGTTAGGTTACGAAGGGTAGTGGCGAGTCCAAAAGCCCGCCACCTCCACTTGGAGGCAGAAGAGTCGAGAAGAAAAGAAAAACAGTAAGTCAAGCAATTCATAGGTAAGAAAAAAAAGGATAAAGAAGAAAGAGTACCGTCCGCAAGATGTCTAAGAAAGTCAGTATTCCTAGGCTCTGAATCACCTAGCTGCCCAGCAACCCAACCTCCTTAATGAAGCCTATGATGCTGCCCAGCCCACTGCCAGGGACCTCACCAAGTCCATCTAAGAAGCGTCCTCCAAACCACCTCTGTCGGCGAATCTGCAGCCCAGGGCAGTGGCAGAGAAGATGTTCCACCGTCTCTACCTCATCCTCGCCCCCGCATACTCTGCAGAAATCTGGAGAGTTCCTGTTCCATTTGTTCGTCCTGTATCTCACATCGCAGTGCCCTGTGAGAGTCCCAATAATGCGCCTCAGAAACCCCCTGCTCTCCTTGAGCAGCAGGTCAGTGCCCATCCTGTCCAGCCTGGGCCATTAAAGCCTGGAGATCCTGCAATCGGCCCTGTCCCTCCAGGTTTTTCCCACCCTGTCCGTTATTCAAGTCCCTATCAGTCCATAACAGAAACTCAGTGGTGGCCTCACCGACTCACAGCTAAGTTCAATATTCCGGGCCGATCCCTTTTTCGCCAATTCATCGGCAATCTCGTTCCCGGAAATGTAAAAATGACCCGGAACCCAGCAGAGCCTGACTCTGCGTGTACCCATGATCGCTCTAAGAGCACGTCTGCAGTCGCCCACGAGTCTAGACCTGACAAAATGTCCCTCTAGAGCCTTAAGCGCGCCCTGACTATCAACGTATATTGTTACGTCACCTCTCCCACTCGCGTCCTCCCCTATTAATTCCGCGGCCTTCATCACCACCAGAATTTCAGCCTGGAAGATGTTGCACTCTTCCGGAAGTCTATAAGACCTTCCTTTTCCAGTGTCCATTACATAGACACCAGCCCCGGTGCCTACCTCCATCTTAGACCCGTCAGTAAAGGCTGCACTGCCCTCATACAGCCTCTCTTTTCCCTTCCATGCCTCCTTATCCGGAAACACTACTTGGGGCAGGATCTCAAAGTCAAGTTCCGCTACCATGTAGTCCGTCACACCTGACTTCCCCAGGAGTTGACCATCCGCGACCCTTCCCAAAAAGCCGGCATGTCCCTCCAGACATACCCCACGCATACCTAACTCACTAAGTCTAAGCAAGATCCTCGCCGCCATTCCAGCAACAAAGTCGCCGATGGGAAGAAGATGCAGAATGATATCCAGCGCTGCCTGTGGTGTACTTTTCCTGGCCCCTGTAATGCCCAGTACCGCACATCTCTGGACCTTAGTCAAGAGATTTCTTATGTCGCCCCTTTCCAGGGCTCTCCACCATACAAGGCAACCGTACGTAAGAACTGGTCTTACAACGGATGTGTAAATCCAATTTACCATAGCCGACTGTAACCCCCAGTTCCTACCTATGGCGTTCCTACAGGCATAATAGGCATTGAGAGCCTTCCTTACCCTTTCCTCTGCGTTCGCCCTCCAAGACAACTTGCCATCCAGGACGATACCCAGAAACCTGGCCCTATCTGCTAGCTCCAGCTGAACCCCGTCAAGCCCTGGCAGCTCAAACTCTGCCACCTTGTACTTCCTGGTAAAGAGAACTAGCTCTGTCTTTCCTGGGTTTACACCCAGTCCCTTGTCCCTGGCGCACGTAGACAAGTCGGATAGTGCACTCTGCATTACCTCGCTCGTAGTGGACAGGAATTTATCCGTCACCAAAACCACGATGTCGTCCGCATAAGCCACTACTTTGATTCCCTTCGAGTCAAGCCGTCTCAATACCCCGTTGACTACCAGAATCCACAGCAGTGGCGACAGTACCCCTCCCTGTGGCATTCCCCTAACCGCATCCCTTTTCAGCCACTCATTTCCCCACTCAGAGTTGATTATTCTGCTACCAAGCGCAGAATAGATCCACTCAATAAGGATGCCCTGAACTCCTACTTCCCTGAGTGCGTTCCCAATGGCCTCCATCGAAACATTGTTAAAGGCTCCCTCAATGTCCAAAAACGCGCCCAGCGTGTACTCCTTCCTGTACAACCAGCGCTCTATGAACCCCACCACATCATGAAGCGCACTCTCAACAGATTTACCCCTAAGGTAAGCATGCTGAGCATTAGTAATGACGTGCGTATCAATCGTGTTCCTAAGATAAAGATCGATCAGCCGTTCTAGCGTCTTCAATAGGAAAGACGATAGACTGATCGGTCTAAAATCCCCTGGCTTCGAGTGGCTGGCCTTTCCAGCTTTGGCTAAGAAAATAACCCTCACCTTTCTCCACCTCAAGGGTGTGTAACCTAGTGTGATGCTAGCAGCAAACACCCTCGTCAGGAGTAGCAATCCCTGCGTCTGTAGCGTACACGGGTAGACACCGTCCAGTCCCGGGGCTGGAAGGTATCAACCGCCCATTTTACCCTATCAAGCGTCACAAGGTCCTCTGCCATCCCTGTCATATCCGCTATCCCTCCGTGACGTGCACCCACGCCACCAGATAGCTCCACTGCAGTCGGTACCCTGCACCCTGGGAAGTGTGTACCCATCAAGGGTCTCCGAGCCAGACTCCGTCCACGATCCGTCCGTTTTCTGAATGTACCCAAGTCCGCTAGGACCCTTGGATAGTATTCTCCTGAGTCTTGACATCTCGTTCACGGAGTCGATAGACTCACAGTACATCGCCCATGAATCCTTTTTCGCCCTCCTGAGATCACTCTTGTACTTATTGAAGGATACCCTTCACCTTTCCCAGTCCGTATCGTCCCTCGTGAGCTTTGCTCTATTGAACAGTCTTCTTACCGTGGTCCGTTGCTCCCTGGCCCACCAGCCTGGCTGTTCCCTCCTGCCCGGAAAAATCTCCGGGCATGCCTGTTCAAAGCTCTCCCTGATCGAAACAGTGAACAAGTTCACCACTCTCTCTAACTCCCTGTGCGAAACCTCACAAAGTCCATTGTCACCCATCTTCAACGAAAAGCACTCCCTGAAGATCTCCCAGTCGGTCCTTTTTTGATTCCTATAGATGACCTTCCTGGGGCCCTCGAAATTCAAAGTTTTGATAACCTAAAAATCATGTTAATCTCATTCTTTTTTTTATGGATTCGGACACATTAAAAATTTAATTTGCCATATTTTAAGTTTAGCACACCCTTATACAGTGTTAGCTCGCTAATCCGAATTAATGATTGCAGACCCTGATTCAGATTAACAAGATATTCGGATTACTGAATGTGTTGTTATTATGTATTATAATTCACTATATTTGAAAATAAAACACAAGCCAGGATTTCAAAACAATATTATTTTATTTTTGTTAATCAAGAATGAAAAATTAAAGTTTTTTTTAAATAAAAAATAATTTTTTTAAATTTGAATGTACAGTAATTTTTGCAGAATACCTTTTTAACGCAGGTTTTTTACCTTTTAATGTTTTCAGCATTTTTTTATGCCACAAATTGTTGAAGCTCCTACACCAAATTTCTTTGCTAAAATTTTTCTTGATTGTCCGCGATTTACTTCTTCTATTATTTTAAGCTTATCAGCTAATGATAGCGTTTTATGTGCACGTTTTTTTGCCATATTACAAATTTAAATTAATGGTTTCGCGACTAATACCATTTAGCAACTAAACTATTTCTTACAAGACATAAAACAAATACATATAATTATTTACGTTCATATACATATGTATGTATGTACAATGTCAATCATAGAAGGCTCTGCATCTCAATGATGTCTTGTTAGTTTTCAAATTCCACACATGGTTTTGTAAAAAAAACTGACACAATAATAAAAAAAGCAGAAAAATAAAAATTCGGTTTAGCGAGCTTGCAATCAATGCGAACTATAGAGTATGTAATACGTCATAAATTCAATTCGGATTACTGGATAATTCGGATTACACTCCTTCCGATTAGCGAGCTAGCACTGTATATTGTTTTTACCACAATAGTAGCAATTTTAAATGAAAAAAACTAAACAAATTAATTTTAAACAATTACTAAGGGCAAATATTGCAGTAATAAAAAAACACAAAAAACGGTTTTAAAACTGCGTAATATATTTCATGTTAGTCCTATCTTAGGCTTACAAAATGTGTCAGTAAAATAAACACTTTTAGCAAAATATTTTATTAAAGACATTTGTAAATCACAATTTTTGTGTTTTATTTATTTGAGAATCTTAACACAAAATAAAATTTTTAGTTTTCCATACCTGATTTTGCTTATGTGCTGCTGTATGTATGTATGCGTGCAACTTAAATAAAATGCGAAGTATGATGGTTTAGAAAAATTTCTAAAAATGAAGAGAGCCATTCTACTGCCAAATTTCTTTACGTATTTTTCGACATTTCATAACATTTTGCCTTCACACTATTATACTTTCTCATGTTATTACTCAGTATTATAGTCGGAAGGTACCTTTAGTAACAATTTGCTTTTTCTTTTTCTATTCAAAGCTTTAAAGTTTCGATTTCAATTAACTTCAATTTGAGCAACTTGCAACTTTTTTTGAACTTCAATATCATTAAGATGCCGACCTTTAAGATGTTTTTCTAAACATGTTCAACAGCATTGCCAGTTTTCATTTGTTACTTATTTTGTATGGAGTTTGGGTGGTTGCTCAAAAAAAACTGAGGCAATCGCAGTATTTTGCCTATATCCTAGATCCGTGGTGAACCGATCTTTGTCATTTTTAATAGCGATCATCTCAGGAATATTTCTGATAGTTTGACACCAATACCTGGTTCGTAGTGCTTACATTGACTCCGGAAACTTGATTTCAACAGACGTACAGAGTGACAGACGGACCTGGCTATATCGACTTCTCTATTTAAATGGATCCAGAATATATGTACTTTATGGCGTCGCAAATGGATAATATAGAAATTACAAACGGAATGACAAACTGATATACATATACCCTTATCACTTATGTAAAGTGTATCAAAATACAGTTATGTAATCTACTTTGTATTAGCGTGTAGATAGGGCCTTTGCACAGTGGGAGAAATGGCCAATCTAGTGGCGCTTTAAGGAAATTTAAAATTTTAGAATTCTGCAATTTTTTTTATTTTTTTGGTAACTAAGAAACCAACGGATTTTTGTTTTGTTTTACTCTCGATAGTCGTGCACCTGTGATCTTTTAAACATGACATATGTTTTAGCAAGTGCATTAATACTTTTCGCGCTTTTTTAAAGTTTAAAGTTTGTTTACACAACAAAACCATTACTTTATATATTTTTTTGAATTAGTGCTTAAATTAAAATTATTAGGTATGTGTTAAATAAAAAAATATGTTTGTGAATTGTGCTTATATGTTTTTGTTCTTAAATGTGGTAAACAAGTGACCTGTGTAAAATAGTGTTTTATTATATGTAACTTGAACTTCTGTGGACTAAAAGTTGGGAGAATTCGACGAATTCCGCTCCAATGTTTGGTTTATTTGTTTCTATGTTCTGTTTTCTATGTCCATTTGAAAAATCAGCTGCAGCTTTTTGCAACTTTGTGATTTTTTACGTTTTTTAGATGCAATGTCAGAGTCTAAACGCACTCTTTTTTTAATTTGGCACTCTGAACCAGTACTTGCAAAAAAGTTTTTGGCGGTGGAAAATCATGTTTTTTCTAATGTTATTGATTCATCTAAATATAACGAAGAGCAATGTTAACAAATTTGTCAACAATTAAGAAATTTCGTTAATAAACTTCGGTACAAGTGGACAAGTAGTCACAGAATCATGACACATTCGCAAATCGAAAAAAAGAATGGTTAGAACGAGATCTTATTTTTCCAGAACCAGCTATTGGTCGTCGTAAACATTTTTCAGAGTGCTCAACTAAAACTCAAATAAAAGGGGTTTCTTCTATTGTTGATAAGACGCCAACAGAAGAGTTAATGTTAGCAACGCGAATTAGTCTTTTCAAATCTGGAAAAAGGAATGCATCACAAGTTGTTTCGAAATTGAGCTCAGAACCGATAATAGCTTCAAAAATGCTTAAAATTGTAAATGCTGAGCCAAAAGAACCTATTCCATATACGCCTGAGGAAGCTTTGGCTCTATATATAGATGGAGTTTCTTAAAAAAATGCATATGTATAAGTTAATGCAATCTGGTGCCAAAGAGCGAAATTTTATCATTTATCCAAGCTACGATGTTTAAGCTAAAACTAAAAAAGAGTGCTACTCCAATGACATACGCGTAACTGAACGTTCAGCAGAAGTAAATTTACAGTCTCTTATTAACCATACTGTTGGACGTATATTACAGGGTTTTCCAGAAGCATTTGAGGACCTCGAAATCGAATGCAAAAAAAACAACGATTGCATAAAAGCCGTTTATAAATAGGGTTGTGATGGAAGCAGTGGTCACTCTACTTACAGGCAATGATTTAATATTCCCGAAACTGGAACTATTGATCAGCATTTATTTGCTGTATGTATTGTACCGTTGCTAATAAAAAATGAATCTTCAATACTATGGGAAAATAATCGACCTTTTTCAACTAGGTTCTGCAGACCTATTTAACTAATTTTTGAAAAAGAGTCAGCAGACTTGGTTCGAGATGAGGTTGATAATGTTAAAAGGCAAATTTCTCAAATTTTATCTACAGCATCAAATCATTTAAAAATACAACATGAATTCCATTTGACAATGATTGACGGAAAAATGTTCAACACCATAGCGGAGTCATCACCACAGGCTTGCGGAATTTGTGGGGCAGCTCCAAAATTGTTTAACAATCTGAATATGATTCAGTTAAAACAACCACAAAATTTATTAAAAGAAGAAGCTTTTCGCATATATGCTAGAGAAACTGCAAATATATTTGTAAGTGAATACCCCTGGTTCTACATGCCTGCATCCGTCCATGAAATTTTATTGCATGGTGCGGATATCATAAAAAATGTTTCCTTACCAATAGGTATTATGTCAGAAGAGGCACTTGAGGCAAGAAATAAAGATTTCCGTAGCTATAGGCTTAACCACACACGAAAAACCTCAAGACTACACACTATGGAGGACCTAATACATGCATTGGTGGTTTCTTCAGACCCTTTCATTACATCTAAATCTCAAAAAAACATATTGAAATAGATGATGAGGTCAAGCAACTTCTTTTAAATGAGTATGAGTTACCAGTAACCCACATTTCGGAAAGCTCTGACTCAGAATAATTTTTCAAATAGTTTCTTTTAGACATGAGCTAATATAAAGTAGGATCTTGTTATTTAAAAATATTTCATAATTTACATCAAGAGTTTGTTACTTTATTTTTTTTATTATAAAAATAGTAAGATTACAAAAATAAAATACAACTGATTTATTTAAAAAAAATACCAAACTTAAAATTCGTTTTTTTTAAGTTATTAAAAAAGCAACGCGAAATTAGCAAATTCTTGCATAGACCACAATAAATCAATAAAAAAAATTAAAAAATATACACATCTTAAATTAAGAAAGAAAAAAATTATAATTACAGAAAAAATCATTATAGTAGAATTCAGCACTGTCACATTATTCCTATTTTACTTCTTATAAATTTGCATTAATTTCTGGTTTTAAGTACTATTATTGGTGCATGCCGAGTGTAGGGTAAAATTCAAAAATATAAATAAATATAATATACAATGCCAAAAATACAATTTTGCTTAAAAAAAGTTTTAAATTCGAATGTAATACAAATTTATAAACATACATACTACTATTAATATATTAATTGTCGATGATGAATGATACAGCATTAATGGCGCACACTGTACTGAAGCGGCATGTCCCAAAAAAATTTTTTTTGAAAGAGCATGTCCTTGGCTATAACTTCACTGAACATTTCTAATAGATCAGATCAGTAATTAAAAAGATATAATTAAAGCGCCACTAGATTGGCCATTTCTCCCACTGTGCTTTGGTTTCATAAAATTTGAGTACCAAAGGGCCTAAATAATATGGCTTTTTAAATATGTTAAAATTTTATTTTATCTTGCAAGAACTCAATTTCTCACACCTTTTTTATAATACTGGTGCAAAATCATACTGATCGAAACTATACCATTAGTTTAAAACCCTTTTTTGCTTCTCCTGCCAAATTTTCAAAATGTAAGATAAATAGATGTTTGCGTTTTAGCTAACGATATATACTTTATGGGGTCGCAAATGGAAAATGCCTTGAACACATAGACAAATGCAGCTGGCAGCAATCATTGCCATGTAGTTAGCTACTTTATTATATTGAAGGCGCCGGCTGCATACATACACCAGTGCTGTTAATAGTTGTGTTCAATAACTTTCCAGTAGTTACTAGCAACGAGAGAGTAAGAAGAAATATTTTCAAAATTGCTCTCAAAAATATTTAAAAGTAAAGAACACTTTTACAGTCAAAACTTGCAAGCAAATGTATTTTGTTATTGTAAACCAGCGTTGCCAGCTGGTTACATTTGTTACATTTTATGTAACTTTTTGACCTTCGAACATGTAAAATTTGAACGTATTAGGCCTTATTTTCGTAACTTTTTGTTCTAGTCACAGAACAACGCAAAATACTTAGGAAAGGAGATCCCTTGAACTACTCAAAATGCACTTATATTATTGAATACCTCTAAATTGAAGGTTATTACACATCAAATACAACCTTTCTAAGTCAAGTAGGCAGCTAGTGCTCACTTACTCATATAATCTTAGAAGATTCATTCATAAGATTAAAACTAATTAAATAAATAAATAAAATAAAGTATAACTAATTTGTGTCATAACGCTCCATTGTAACGGAAATGACCATTTTAATATCGTTTTAAAGGCAATTTTTCATAGGGATTGTAGAACTTTAAAACTTCAAAAATAATCTTTAAACGACTGGTACGGGTATTATTTTTAAACTTGAAATTTAAATTAATTTATAAAAGCTAAAAAATAATTTTTCCCGTTTTAAGCTGCTCTACGTGGAATTGGTCAAAGAGGTACGATTGAATCAATGCGTTTTTCTGCGAAATAAGGCCCTTATAATTTTTATGTATATTTTAAAAACACTTTACAACTTAATGCCGACTTACAATTTCTTTTTTTTCTGTAAATGTAACTTAAAAAAACTTCTTTTCGTAAATGTAACTTTTTAAGAAAACACGTAACTTCTAGGGTAAAAAAATTTAACTTTTCGTAGCTTCCCCTGGCAACGCTGTTGTAAACTTATAAAAATTTAAAACTTAAATTTTTTTTCAAAGCATAATGACAGAGAGACTGTTTGAATAATTTCTAATAGTAAAATTTGAACTTGTAGAAATTATAAGAAACATTTGTGTTTCTAAGCATATTACGCTGTTTTTTTTTTGCTCTCTGGCTGCTAATTTTTTGTGTACGTGAACACTTACTAGCAATAACTATCGAAAATTATTAATAGTCTGTAAATGAACACACCTAATTTTTCATCATGGTACACTTTTAAATTCGTTTCATTTTTAGACAGTAAAATATTTGGTGTTTTTTTGCTATTTTATTCTTGAAAAATATATCGAGAGCCTATGTTCAAAATATGCTAACTCAATTTTTGGGCAAAATGACTTTTCGATGGCAGATGGCTCCTCTGTGGAATACCCATCTGTGGCAAAAAAATTATTCTCGTTTTATAACATTTTTTTTATTATGCTATTTTAAAGTACATTTTTTTTGGCGAAAATAAATGCTAGCTTCCATTGTAAATTTTAAAAATTTTTAAAAACGTATAATTTTTTATAAATCGGCATCATATCATTTTGCATTTGGCGTGCTGAACATGAATCTAGTAAAAAATTTTATATCCAATGGCTACTTTTTGAGACATGGTCACTTTGAAAATATTAGTACATAGAGTTTGAAGAAAAAATGCCTAACATATGTATATGTAACTTTTAAAATACTCAATTTGAATGGACCTCGTTAAAATATAGCGTAAGTTAGAGAGTGAAAAATTTGGGCAACTGGAGATGGATAAGGCTTTCAGAGCTTTAAATTTTAAAAATATGAAACAATTCCTAATTTTTTTTTTTAATTTATGCAATTAATAAAAAAAGTATAATAATAAAATATTAAACCTTTTCATATCTTCTTTATCTTATGTCCTCAAATATTTTGCTTGGTCAATTTTACACTTTCAAATTTTTTTATATATATACATATATGTATGTTTCAAAAATATGCACAACAGAGCAATTAATGTCAGATGAAAAATATACTGAAAGTCATTATTAAGCTATCAATACTAAAATTTATGTTGAAGACTTGTGAATAAAAATTCATTGTTACAATCAACTTAGTTGTACTTTATAAAAACACTACCCTATTGTTACACATAAAAAAAAAAATCTCAATATGTTTCAGTATTATGGATGATTATATTTGTAACTGCAATGGTCTACAACTAATTGCTGTGGAATATGAGTCCTTATCGGAAATATTGTACGAGTTGTAGCAACTATTTCTATACAAAACACCAAAAATATTTTTACGACTCCGACGACATACAACAAGCACAATAGATTGTGAATTGAGCAAATGTCAGTTTATATTATATTTAATTCTATTTTGTTATGTTTGCTTTTTTAGATTTTCAATTTTCGGTATCTAATATGAAAAAGAGCTAAATCTAGCTCCAAAATAGCTAAGTTGGCATCGCTGTATTTACAATTGGGCATTCTGTAACGACGCGCAAATTCCATCTTTTATCTTAACTACACGTATACAAAGCATAAAAAATTTATAATCAGCCTCAAATGAGTTTTCAAACAAGGCGGATGATTAGCGCTTGTTCAAGGTGTATCTATAGAAGGTGGGAGCGGTTCTGCAAAAACAACAAAATTACAGTTACACAACGAGTTTTGTTGGTAGAAAATCGTCTTACTAATGTCAAAATAGATACTTTATGTTTACGAAAGTAGTAGGAAGCAGAATCAGTTGCGATTAAAATTTCTTGAAGGTTAAGTTACAGGAAAATTGTATATTATTGTTTAAAATAAAAAAATGAACAATATTAATATTAATAACATTATTAATATTAAATAATATTGTTAAAAATTGGTGTAAAAGTATTGTTTATTAAGAATGGCAGTGGAAAAAAACACGAGGAAACCTGTAAAGTATGTCCCTGTCTTGTAATAAACTCTTTACAAGCATTTGCAATATGCACCGGCACATGTGTGAGGTCCACGATAATCCAAAAGTGTATAAATGCTTATTTTGTGAGGAGAAATTTACACAAAAACTAAAAATGCGATATTAGTGTACGCTGACATTACACTTTTACCGTATTTAAAACCAAAAAATAAAAAGTAGGAACAATTCGCGCAACAATCAAAGGCAAGACAGAGAACAATGTGTGGACAGTTATGATAAGTATTAAATCCCCAGGTCAACTTATTTTATTACAAGATGTCACGTAATGTTTTACAAAGCAGTCTGCTAAATGCAAAAAATCGAGCAGCTCTCAGTGCCACATCCCAGCAACAACAAAAATGCTCAACCAACAGTGGCTCACGTAAGTACATGTAAAGTACAGCAAGCCTCTCAAGTTCTTAGTCATCTATTTTTAGTTGTATCATCAATAGGACTACTTGCTTTGGTTTTTGGTGATAGTTATTCACACATCGTACTGCTGTTGTATGGTGGTGCTGATTTTATTGCAGATGGCTTGCCGATAACGCTCCTGAAGTGTAACTGTTTGGCTATTTATTTTTTAGCAGTTAATGACATAACTGAGGGCTACATGTTTGCCATCTAATGGCTATATATTCCACGCTGGAGCGTCTTTCGCTGAGCATAACAAGCGTTATAATTGTTATAACCGTGTGGTCGTATGAAAATAAGGATCTTTTAAAACTGGGGTGGTCGTATAAAAGAAAATTAAAACAACAATAAAAGTTATCAATAAATTATTTATTGTATTTTAAACCAATAAAACATTTATTATTAAAAATTTATTAAAAATGTTTTTAAAATAACTGTTCAGAACTTTTAGTACTTCCATATTCACACGATCATAAATAAAAACATTATTTTGCAATTTAAAAACTAACAATTTAAAAAATAATATTAAGTACTTCATAGCATTTTTATTTATTTGCATTTCAAATACATTTATAAAACAAAAACATTATTAAGATTTAAAAATACAATTGGAAAAAAAAATATTTATAACAACTTTACCCACTTGATAACCTATCTCTAATCTTATATTAAAATTAGGAATATAATTCTTTAACGACACCTACGGTTATAGTATTACTGAGGCTGGACTCAAAACATAGCCTAAAAATGTTATCAATTGATATTTTTCTTTTTCAACTTGCACTTCAAAGGCTACTGAAATCAATTTCATGCCAACTATCATTTGTGGTCCTCTTATAGCTTCATATTGTTCAGTTAATGAGTTAATAACTTTGCATTTACGCATTTGCTCAAACAATTTTTCAATTTGTTCGGAAGGTGCTTCAGGCCCAGGAGAATAGTAAACTTTTGGTTGTATACCTTCTTCTAGGCGCACAAAGTAATGACAATGTTTATATTCCACGACACCTATACGACCACGTTCATCTTTTGGAATAAAAAAGAAGCTTCCACTACCACTGTTTTCTTTTTTGTTGCAAACACAGCACTTCCGCATGTTTGCTTTTATGAAAACTTAAAACAACTTTTTAAACTATACGGTTTATAAATATAAAAATTGTTTGTAGTTTGTTTTAGCACTATGTTTTACCGTTTTTAACTTTGAAAATAGAAAAAATTTTAAGAATTGTTCAAACACGTTGTTAGCTTTTCTTAAAATAGTAAAATTGTTCAAAATTGTAAAACTGTTAGAAATATCCTGGAGACAATCGTTATTTAAAATCAGCAAAATCGGTTTACTATTGACTGATATATAAGCGAATAAAAAGTAACCCATTTTTTTAGGACAAAATCCCTATATTTTTAGTAAATATCGTCACTCTTGCCACAAAACTTGGCACAGATACTCTTAAAGCAGGGACCTAAATAATCGAAAAGTTTTTTCAGATATGATCAGGGAAAGTGGTATATTTCCTACAGTTGCACAAATTTGGTAAAATATTTTATGCGCTATATCTCGGAAACTTAACAGCTATCGACTTCAAATGTTCTTAAAAAAGTAATTGGAAAATAAGACCTACATTTTGGAAAAAAACTTTGGTTAGAAGCAGAGGAAGGGGTAGCCCTCATACAAATTCACAATTTTGATCAAATTTTCGATATGCTATATTTCGGAAACTTTAATAGCTTTAGAGTTCAACTGTTCTACAAGAAGAAATTGGACAATAAGAAATGAGAAAAAAAAATTGTGGGAAGTAGCAGGGGAAAGCGGAGCTTCCATACAAATTTACAATTTTTATAAAATTTTTAAAACGTTGGATATCGGAAACTATAACACTTCAAATGATCTACAGGAAAGACCTACAATTTTTTTTATGAGAACTTAAATTTTGGTCTGGTACTGACTGGACTAATATAAATTACTTAGTTTTAAGATTTGAATACTTATTGTTAGTTCGCATTAGGGAAGATTCAATAATAAAAATATGAGAAAAAAAAAATTTTGGAAAAAAAAATTTTTAGGAAGGGGCAGCTCCCATATTACTTAACAATTTTTATGAAATTTTCGATACGCTATATTTCGGAAACTATAACAGCTATAGAGTTCAAATGTTCTACAAAACGTAATTGGACATCAAGATTTACGCTTTAAAAAAATGTTTTTGGGTGGGGGCAGAAAAAGGGGCAGCTCCCATACAAACTATTTTTTATAAAATTTTCAATACGCTTTATCTCGGAAACTATAGCAGCTATCGAGGTTAAATGTTCTGCAAAAAGTTATTGGACAACAAAACCTACGCTTTGAAGTAAAAAATGTTTGATGGGGGGTGAAGAAGGGGTAGCTCCCATACAAATTAACAATTTTTATGAAATTTTGATACGCTATATCTCGGAAAATATAACAGCTATCGACATATAATGTTTTACAAAAAGTAATTGGACAACAATATCCACGCTTTAAATAAAAATTTTGTGGATAGGGCAGGGGAAGGGGTAGCTCCCATACAAATTGACGATTTTTATTAAATTTTCGATACGCTAAATCTCGGAAACAATAACAGAAATTTACTTCAAATTTTCTGCAAAAAGTAACAGGATAATAAGACCTACAGTCGAAAAAAAGTTTTTTTGGCAGAGGCAGGGCAAGCTCTCATACAAACTAACAATTTTTATGAAATTTTTGATACGCTACATCTGGAAAACTATAACAGATATCGACTTCGAATATTCTACAAAAAGTAATAATCAAACAATTCATTCATTTTGGAAAAAAAGTTGGAAAGTAGCAGGGGGACTAAAACATCCAATAAAAATTAACAACTTTTTTCAACCTTTAAATATGAATAATGTCAAAAACTTTTTTAACTGTCGACCTCAAACGTTCTTTGTCTAGTTTATAGATAACAACATTAACATTTTGTAAAGTTTTCTATGGACTTTAAAACTCTGTGGTTATATTTAAAGACCAATGTGAAGGATATATAAGATTCGGCACAGCCGAATATAGCGCTCTTACTTGTTTTTTGTTACATTCTTCAGGCGTTTAGTCGTACTTTTCACCAAATTTTCCTTAAATTCAGTTGGAATATTTACCCATTCTGTCTTTTGGCAGCTCCAAAATTCCTCTATGTTAGTCGGAGCTCGATTGTGTTATCCTAGTCTCCTCTTTGATATAGACCACAAATTTTCGATTGGGTTTAGGTCTGGACTTTGAGCTGACCATTTCATCAATTCAAATTTTTGCTCAAACAACCAATTTTGAAAAATTTTTGCTGTGTGCTTAGGGTCTCCGTCCTGTTGAAAAATAATTTTATCCTCGGGATAAGCGCTGTGGTCCACAAAATCAGGTAAATGTGTTTGTAGAATTTGAAGGTAGTCCTAAATGCCACCAGGTGAAGCAGCCCCAAATCATCAAACTCCCTCCGCCATGCTTAACCGTCTGTTTTACGTGATTTTTTTGAATAGCTTCAGTAGGTCTGGTCCAGAAGTATTCCTTATCATCAAATTGAAAGCGATTAATTTTTGTTTCATTGAAACATATAACCCGTTTCCAATCCTCAATGGTCAAATACTCATCATTTTTTTCCAAACTTCAAGGCGTGCTTTTACATTCTTATCGGATAGAGCTGGCTTCTTCTCTTTAACTGCTGCCAATAAAGCGATTCAGTGAAGCGCTCTCCGAGCAGTCCATTCACTCACGTGGTTATTTAAAATATGTACTTGCAGCTTAATAGGGTGTTTTCAAAGCGTTGTTTTTCATCTCTCGCACCATTAATCGGGCGTTTAAATCTGTGACAACCTCGGGCGACCTCCACTATTCGGCATCGAAGGTACATTTCTACGTTTTCTGACTGCAATAACTGTGCGTTGACTCACTTTTAATTTATCACGAATAACTCGCGATGAATGTCCACTTACAGTCAAAGCTACTATACTATTTTCGATCAGTTTTATTGCATAAAAAGGGGGGAAAATATAGTCCAATAGTACGAATTTTCCAGTATTACGAAAGGGCCTGACTTTATATAATTCTTGTTATCACTTATTAAAACACAATAAATGCATGTTTAAACATTCGTTAAAACGTAATATAGTTTTTCTTTCGTTATACAGGGCTAGTAAAAAAATTCGTTTTTTTGTCACATCGGATTTTTGTTAAAGTAAGTATTTGTTACAACGGGCTTCCACTGTACTTTTGAAATTTATTCAAGATTTAATAATTTAAAATTTTTTACATAAGGATATACATATATATATATATATATTTTCAAATCTTGAATAGACTTCATAATTTTTTGTTTGAGTTATGACATTGTTTGCGCAACTAAGCGAAATGTTTATAAACAAATTTACGAGATTCTTGTTCCTTTATATAAAAGAAAAAAAAAAACAAATTAATAATCATTAGGTTTAATCCGATACGTTTAAGTTGACTTGGAAACGATAGTTAATTATTTAGTATATGTGGGTTAGGCAAACCATCTAGTTTCCTACATGTCTGGCTTTAAATTTCGAAATACTTAGAGAAAAGATTTTTAATATTAAAATTATTCAACTACTTTTACCCGGCCTGCTCTGCTGGACCTAGCCCTAATATTTATAAAACTAAAGTTATATATTAAGATGGTTAATCCACTTTCAAACCATTTATTTATTGTTCAATAAATCTTACGACTTTGGTATTATTAAATATTTTCAGAAAAGGAGTATAATGCTTTCAGATATTGTTCAATTTGGTTTTCTCCTTAGTAGGTCAATTATTACTTAACGCCCCGACCAGATACGCAATCGGATATGTCTTAACCCATTTTTCGCCGCACCAAGTTTTCGTGGACCGATTTGCACAAAATTTTATTTTTAACTTAGTTTTATGCTAATTAAGAAAATTCCCAACTTTTGACTGAGGGGCTTTTCCAGTTTCCTAGAAAATGTGTGGTAATTATAATCTCCACTGGCGAAATATGTATACACGTAAAAAATTTTCAAAAGTAACTAAAAATCATTTTATTCATTACATTTAATTTTAAGGGTAACAAAAAGGTATTGTATTACGATTTATTTCAAGGTACAGAGAAAATTGCTTTGTTTATTGGCGAAATTATTTATTATGGTAAATTTCAAAACATTTGGTGTGAAAGTGCACCTCGCACTTTTTACACATAAATGGAGTGTGGCTGTGGCATTGTATACACCGACGTTTTTTTCCTTCTTCCTGCCTTACAATAACATGTTGTGCCACCTTGGTGAGTTTTGAGCTTAACTTCTCCGCTTCCATTTGCTGTCCTTCTGTATCCTCGCAAGCAAGAAGAGCTCTAGCAATTTCAGACCGGAATTCTAGCTGTGTTTTTCCTCGAAATTTTCCAATTTTGCACAAAAAAAATGTGCAATTTCCACGAATTTACTACAGCTGAGTCCACAGCATTCGAAAATAGCGGCCACCACCACTTTTTGCCTCTAACATTTATACGGTAATTCGATATAGCATTATCTGCCATATCAACACCTCCCATATACAAGTTATAGTTTTTTATCATATTAGGCTCTTCAACATTTACATACTTACGACATTTTCGGTTATAACGTCGAGCGGTTGTAAGGGGATCGATGCTATCGAAATTAGTCGCTAGGGTAACAATCGCATTATCATGCCAAGTAACAATATATATCTCATTTGCGCGATCAAACATAAAGTCATATTCTCCTTTTTTCAAACTCTTATCATTTTTAATTTCTACATTACCTGGCAATCTGTTTTTGCGTACTGTGCCGGTTGCGTTAAACTTTTTTTCAGATAGGAGGCACATTAGGTAGAAGGAGGTGAAGAAATTGTCAAAATATATAAAATGCCGTTCTGGGTGCTTAACATTTTCTAGTAAAGTTAAGACCACATGAGCTCCAAGGCCAATTTTTTTACTATACGGTTTATCAGAACCAGCGTATGGCATACAGGAATACATATATCCACTAGATGATGCCAACACCCACAATTTGAAGCCAAAACGAATGGGCTTATTTCTAATATACATCTTGCTCGAATGCCTCCCAAAGTACGGTACCATTTGCTCGTCAATTGACAAATGTTCACTGAAAATTCCAAATTGCATAAAATTTTTATTTAATCCGTCAAGTAAAGGTCATATTTTGGCAAATCGGTCATTTGCATCCAACTCGTTATTATTACTGACGTGCAGAAATTTTTTCATCCACCGAAATTCAAAACGTGTCATCGCTTGTTTTACAATTGGAATACCAAAATCTGGCTGCTGGCTCCAATAATTTTCATATTGCGGAACAGTGTGATATCCAGTAAATATCAAAAAACCGATAAAGCGCTTTAATAGCTGTACTGTGCATATAGTTTCCAAAACATTATTTTGCTTCGCATACTCATTGGTGTTAATCACTATCAGTTTCATAATTTCTTTATCGAAAAATATTTTTATAAAAAAGGTATCTCAGACTAATAAAAAAATAAATAAATATATAACATACTTAATAATTGATATAAGTCCTCTTGTTCTTTAATCAATTCTGTAGAATCGTTCACATGATTGGAGTAATGTGGTCGTTTTGTGTGAACCCATTTCGGTGAAGGAAATGAAGATTTGGATCTATAATATGATTGGCTCGCCTTTGGTATTGCTGCCGAACTCTTTGTTTCACTTGGCCCACCAATATCTTTATTTCCTCCTTCATACTCTAGCTCCAGTTCACCAGCTACTTCACCCATTGCATTATTTTCTTCACCAGCGATGATTGTGTCATCAATATCTTCTTCATCGCTGACAACGTCAACTCTCGGCGGAATATACACAACATTACGGGCATTTTCCCGAATTATTGTGTTCTCTGATTCATCATCAGAATCTTCCAACACATCTAAAATTTCCCTCATAGATAAGGCACGCTTGACTCCAAAACCAAAGCTAAAAAATATTTTTTTTTTAACTGATTAAATATGTTCCTCTTTTAAACTTACATTCCGGACATTTTTGCATATACTTTGATCACTTTTAGCAAAAAACTAATACTTTTGTATATTATCCAACTGCTTTTAAGCACATTCAACAATTAACTGATGTAAAAACATTGATAAATATCTTGCAAGCTCTCATAAACCGTTGTTATAGCAATAACATACTCAGCTTCTGTTTTTGATGGCAAATCATAATTGTACATGCATGTGCAAAAACCGCGAAACTGTACATACGTTTTTCGCCAATGGTAATTATAATTACCACTAAGTTTAACTTTATATATTATATATTAGTTGTTTATTATTTGGAGTAAATAGGACTTTAATGAAAAAAAGAAACATTTACTTTAATAAATATAGGCTTTTTTGTTAAATATTATATGAAATTGGTGTTTTATCTTCATGTATTTTAATGTCATTTATTTACTTATTTCTAAAAGCTCCAAAATAATAAAATTATTAGGTGAAATGAATCAAAAAAAAGAGCTTATAAAAGAAATTGGTTCCCAAACAATTGATCTAAATGAGTATTTCATATAAAAAATATTTTATTTTTCAGTTATGAATATTAATAGTGGTGGTAATTAAAATCACCGGTCGGCGAAAAATGGGTTAATACAAGCAATAACGCTAGCAGAATTGTTGCGTCAAATTGCTAATTTTTAAGAGGATGGGAAAACGTAAATGTCGTTAAGCATAAAATTAATAAAATTGCGGACAAATGTTGCACTTATATTTTCATTTTAATAAACGAATTTCACATGAAAATGTAAATAAATATCACCAAAACCACTAATATTATTTGTATTTTATTTATTTTTATTAATTTTTGCCTCTTTTACTTTTTTTTGTGTTGTGTCTATTTGTTTTCTTTTTGTACAAACACATGTGTGAATTTGACAGCTTGTGTTAAAAGAGTGTTGCTCAGCAATGTATTATAATAGCTGTGTTCAATAACTTTCCAGTAATTACTAGCAACGAGAGAGTAAAAAGAAATATTTTCAAAATTGCTCTCAAAAATATTAAAAAGTAAATGAACACTTTTACAGTCAAAACTTGCAAGCAAATGTATTTTGTTATTGTAAACTTAAAAAAATTTAAAACTTAAATTTTTTTTCAAAGCATAATGACAGAAAGACTGTTTGAATAATTTCTGATAGTAAAATTTTTACTAGCAGAAATTATCAGAAACATTTTTGTTTCTAAACATATTACGCTCTTTTGTGGCTCTCTAGCTGCTAATTTTTTGTGTACGTGAACACTTACTAGTAATAATTATCGAAAATAAGTGATAATTTTCTGTAAATGAACACACCTAATATTTATTGCTAAATTGTATTTTAATACATATTTATACGGTACACACGTTAATATCTGGTGTTGGCAATAGAATTTGAGTTGCCACGACAATAATTGCCATGCTCATTGCTCGTGTAGTCGGGCAGTAATTATCTTCATTCAATTCTTACAACGCTTCACAACCTACATAGCTATAAAGTGAGTGTTATTCAAAAGTAAATTTAGGTAAAGTTAAGAATGAAGTGACCTTTAACATTTTTCGTTATCTTAATGGGTAGTTTACAAAAGATACTGGGTTTTTGTTCAGACTATTTGGCGCCTTTGTATATTATTTAAAGGTAAATTTACAGTTTAAATCTTAACATATTTTCTCTTTTTTTAAGTATAAAACTGTATTTTTTCAAACCCATATTTATTTAAACCTAAAGTCCTTTACGCGAAAATTATAAGGTCGAATAATCATAACATTTGCGTTAAAGCCACCTTTACCATAAATAATACTTATGAATGCTTGCTTTTGTTAAGATATAAAATTTGTCAATTGGAGACTAAATTCTTCTTTAATATTTTTGTTCGAAATAAGACAGGTAATAGAAAGGTCATTATTTTAATTTCTAAATATCTTTTCTGTAATAGAGGCGTCATGCTTCCTTCTCCCTGCCTCTTAATATTAAAAAAAAAACTTACATATGTATGTACATAAAATTGCACTTAACTCTTTATCTGGACATGTAACAGAAATGTCACATACCCTAAAATTGACTGTCTCTTACTGTGTAAAACGAATATTAGTCCTTAAGACATTGTAACATAACTAATACAAAACGTTCACAACATTAAAGCATTAAAATGTAACGGGATAATTTTATTATCACATTTTAAACCGTGCCAAAAGTTTATTGTTGTAAAAATCTCCAACGCGTAACAAGTGCCTAAGTTTTTAGTGTTAAAACCAGATTTGTGTTATAAATCGTATTATCTTGAGTAATAATAAGTGCGTAAGTATGTTTTTAGAATTATTTTTATAAAAAAAGTGAAAACAAAGAATAGTCTAGTTTTATATGGGTATTTTCTCTATGTTACATATATGTCACATTGCCCAATAACGTGTTCTTTTTTCATAGCCTCTCAGTTAATATGTCGTTGACGAATGCTAAAATTTTAGAAATTTTTGAGGAAAGTGAGGATGGACTTGACTTTGACATTGATAGTGTAGCTGATCCAGAACATTCCGTAGATTTAGAAGAACCCATTTCCGAAGATAGTGTTCCAGATATTGAGGAAATAATAAAATATATTGAAAATGATACTATACCTATAGAATCTTTAACTTTAGTCGCTCTACTAAAGCAAGCAGAAAACAGGCAATGCCAAAGGAAGCGGTATGAACACATTACTTGGAAGAAGAAAAACCTTGTTTTTAATGAGCAACAGCTACTTTTTAAAGGAGCTACAACATTGCCCGAAGAGATAAGAAACCTGAGCACTCCAATACAATATATCTTTTACTTTCTTTCGAAAGAAATGTTGCAACACATTGCTGATGAAAAAAAATCATCATCTGTATATCATACAGAAGGACATATGTGATTCATTTCGTGTAACGCAGTTGGATATACAACAATTTATTGGTGTTGTGTACATGATGTCGTTGGTACAGCTTCCTAATGCAGCTAGTCACTGGAGCAACAACATTAGGACCCCATAAATGGGGTTATAAAATATTTGTGTTGTGTGGTTCCTCAGGGTTTGCGTACAAAATTGAGCCAGCGACCAGGAAAGAGAATGTCGCTGAGAGCAACGAATCTGACTTAGGGGCACCTTCAAATGTAGAAATGAGGCTAGCGAGAATCATTCCAAGAAACCAAAACCTTCAACTTTATTTCGACAACTAGTTTAGCTCTTTGCCTTTTCTCGCCTATTTAGCTAAAGAAGGTATTTTCAGCATTGGTACGATAAGAAGAAACAAGATCCAAAACTGCAAACTTCCTACTGAAAAAGAAATGGCAAAAGCCAATAGGGGCTCTTCTGTTGAATTTGATTGTAGCGTCGAGGGAATTGAAGTTGCGACAGTCTCATGGAAAGACAATAAAATCGAAAACCTGGCTTTTACTTTTATTGGTGATCTTCCAAAACGCCCTGTAAACAGGTACAACAAATGCCAAAAAAAAAGTATGTTGAAATAGAACGTCCAGCAATTGTAGGCCAATATAATGCACTCATGGGAGGTGTAGATCTAATTAACGCAATTATGGGGAGATATAAAATAAAACTTCGTAGCAAAAGATGGCAAGTCCGATTTCTTTTACCATTTTTTGGATCTAATAATAGCAAACTCATGGCTATTGTATAAAAAAAACTGCGCAGGCAATTCATCGGACAAGGTGCTAGCGTCTGCAGAATTTCGTCTACAAATTGCAGAAACGCTATTAAAAATGGATACAATTCAAACGTGAAAAGAACGCGAGCCAAAAAAATCAAAAGGGCCCGCTCAACACGCTCCACTACAAGCTGTATGTCAAGACGAGGCTGGTCATTGGCCGGTGAGGGCCGAAAAAAAAATTCGCTGCAAAATGCCAAATTGCCAAGGCGTGTCGCAAACTTTATGCGAAAAATGTGGTGTTGCGTTGTGCTACAACGAAACCAATAACTGCTTCCATGCATTTCATTTGTCGTAAAAGTTTGCAGACTTTCAGGCATTGTAACATTTCTGTTACATACCAGTTTTTTTTAAGTTAACAAATAAAAAAATGTTGCCCGATAAACAACTCGATTTTGTGTCTAAGTTAAGGTTATGATGGCCGATATGCTTAAGTAAATATGTTACAGTGCAGATAAATACATTTTCGTTATTAAAAGTACGCTTAAAGCTAAAGTGTCCGATAAGATAAAGGTTCATTTATACGTGAATTAACCAAAGCCACAGAAAACAGCTGTTCGAACCAAAGTTATGGTCAACACTGTATTTGATTAAAGGTGACTTACCATTACTCAATAACCATAGAAACCAATTAAGTTTTGGTTTTTATGTCAACGGTTATGGCTATGGCGTTATGATCACACATAAGTGAACCTTAAGGGAAGTTCATCTTACATTTAAAATTTTACGTTAAGTGAAATTTTTTAAAGTTGCCGTAATTATTTTTTGTTCGTTGTTGATGTAAGCAGACAAATCAAGGCGAATTCATAGAAGGTGGTCTCGACAAATCAGCTGACTATTTTTTGCTCGTGCAATTTTCCTCGCAATGTGTCAAAAGTTTGTGTATGTGCTTCTTCTTGATTTAAAAGAAATTACCCGTCGGTCAGATTATTAAACTAAAAATTTAAAAAAGTGTTCTTAATTAACAAATAGTAAAACCAAATGATGCGTTCTTGTGCTTTGTGAAAAAAAAAACACTGTAAAATTAATTTTATTCACGTTTTTCTTCTGCAAATAATTTGTGATTTTTTTTTTAGTGATGCCATATACAAATAATTTGTGTTTTTTTTTCAATGATGCCATATTTGTGTTTGACATTTTAGATACGACTTTTTCGCCTGCGTCCACCTTGTGTGAATTCGCCTTGCAGACAAATAAAAGCAAGTCGTTGCCACTGCGTACCTAATTCTACGTCTTGACGAGCCAAAATTTGTTTAGACAAGAAAAGGCATGACTTCGGCAAAATAAATGTAAAGTATTTGTTCTTCTTTTTTGGAGTGGAGAGAACGTTCTCATGTTTTTGTTATTTCCATTTATGCTTTATTTTTATAATAGTGTCAAGTAATATTCTTTTCATGGCTTAAATTTCACTCGATGGTGTGAAATGTCAAATTTCATATGTTAAAAACTTAAATCAGTAAGCCACCTTTGAACCATTATCATCTTTAGAATCAATTTTGTTTTTGACGTGCAAAATTGCGTTTGATGGCAGACATGGCTGAGCAAACATTTTCTTTAACAACGATGACTGAACAAGAACAAAACATAAACATAAACATAAACATAAATGGCAGAACAAAGTTATGACCATAATTGCCAGATAACTTTGGTCCAATATCGTCAAATTATTGGTAAAAAATCGCCAAAATCATCAAAAAGAAATTTTGGACATCGTCAGAGAATCGTTATCACTAAAATTAAGGTTCTTGATTACTTTTTTACTTAATAATAATAAAAATAACGGGGAAACAAAGTGCTTACAGATAGTTTTGTCAAAAGTAGTAACAAAAAAGGTAAAATTTTATTCAAAGCAAACTGAAAATGAAAAAACGCAAACATATTGAAGAAATTAATTTACAGGTTTCCAAGTTTAGTCCTAAAAAAATTTTATTTTAAAAACAATTTTATTTGAAACACATAAAATACATGCAATGGTTAATATGAAAAGGCTAAAAATGGTTTTTCAAAGCGGAAAATCCTAATTTTTGTTTTTTTTTTCCTTCTCAGCCGATCACATCAGATATATGTACATACATATGCGTATAGTGCACGTATATACAAATAGTATATTTTAGATGTCTTGTGCCGTAGAGTACTAAAGTTGAAGGGCCTTTAAAAACATTACATTTTATACCAATGTTTCGAGATTAAAATTTTTTTTTTGCATTTTCACAAACATTTTCTCTGGAAACACTTGTTCATTATATTATACGAAACCTAAGTCATACTTATGTACATATAATAAAATTTTAATGTTCTAGCTAAAGTCGAAAACTTTTATAAAAATTGTCAAATTTAGAGCAAAAATCGTCCAATCGTCAAAATCAATTTTTTGTGACCAAAAATCCTCAAATTAACGATAAATCGTCAAATCTGGCATCTATAGTTATGACTCGTCAAGACGCTAAATAAATATCAAGGCGAATTCATACAAGGTGAACGCAAGGCGAAAAATTCGTACAGATAATGTCAAACACAAACTTTTTGCAGAAGAAAAACGTGAATAAAACTAATTTTACCGTTTTTTTTTTGCACAAAACACTTTTTTAAATTTTTAGTTTAAAAATCTAACCGACGCGTATTTTTTTTAAGTCCTTAAGAACCACATAGACACACTTTTGACATATTGTGAGGAAAATTGCACGAGCAAAAAATAGTAAGCTGATCTGTCGAAACCACCTTCTCTATGAATTCGCCTTAAATAAATATTTAAAAAGGAGTCGGTTTTTGCACCCATACTTATTGCCATCATTTTAACGAATTTTCAGTTTATCTTAAGAGGAGGTTGTAATAACTAGAAGTTTTAGGGGTCACTTTATTGTTTTCTTTAATAAGAGTTAACCTTAGCTAAAGCACACTTTTTAAACAACACATAATAATTTCCCTTAATTAAAGAAAAATTTTAGTTTATAACTGTTGGAAATATATGATATAAAACTTGTTTAAATCTAATGCCCCAACTGTAACCGTTCGAAAAATAATAAAATGCATTTCAGTTGTATTGAAAGTAACACGCGTCTATGTATGTATATTCCAGATTACTGACTTTTACTTAATTAACCAAATTAATATTTAACTTGCTTATGCCAAAAAAAAAATTTAACAATCATAGCCAGAGTTATTCCTCATTTGAATATTTTAGTTTGTTTTGGGGGTTCTACATCCCAAACTCCCACTCTTCCCAGCCAACATAAACACATTAATATTAGACTAAATCTAATATATGTCATAAACAGTAATTGACTGTTTCTTTAAAGGGCATTCTAAGCCTAGCAATTTAAATTTAAATCTCATAAAAATCGATTTAAAATAAATACAAAATAATGTATTAAGCCTGCATTTAATTCTGAACTTAGTTTAATTTTTATGGACATCACACCATCCACTTTTCTGCTTCCAAAATTTTGATACAAGAAGACAGCAACATGCGTACAAAGCTTGGTAATAATCGGTGAGGTTTACGTACCTGTATTAAGAATCTAATTTCTGTGGGCATGGTACCGCCTACTTAAATGCCCTTAAAATGTTATGTTAGAGGCCTTTTATATGCGTAGAAAAATTAATAAAAATCTATGCAGTAAAAAAAAAGCTGTATTGAAATTGAGATTTTTGCGG
This sequence comes from Melanophora roralis, assembly GCA_963583895.1. Classification (NCBI taxonomy): domain Eukaryota; kingdom Metazoa; phylum Arthropoda; class Insecta; order Diptera; family Rhinophoridae; genus Melanophora; species Melanophora roralis. Next base: position 57,629,046 of record OY757189.1, on the reverse strand, counting down.
ACGTGCCCCACCCACCCTTCTGCCTTGAGAATTTCGATGCTAGACGCCTTGTATATTCGTAATATTAATAAAAAAAAACGATGAATTACAGTATAGAGTTGGAATTTTGAGAGCTTGACACCGTCCTTTATTTTCTTGGAAATGTTTACTCTAAAGCGGTTATTATGCAAACAAAGTTTAATAAAATAGGCCAGGTAGAGATATACATACCTGTATTGAGATTTTAGTTTTCTTAAATGTGACTCTACCCACTTTGTTGCCTTGAGAGTTTGGACGTTGAAGCCCTTTTTTAAAAAGATTGGTGCAGTAGAAATACCAGTTTTATGATTGGAACTTTTGTAGGCGTGGCACCACCCACTTTTTTGATTTGAAAGTTTTGACTTTGAAAACAATTAAAATGCGAACAAATTTTCATAAAAATCGGAAATTGCCTGTATTAAGATTTAAGTTTTTTTGGCGTTCCCCGCCAACTTTGTAGCTTTAAAAATTTCGCCGTACGAGACCTTATATATGCGTATAAAATCTCCAAAAGTCGGTGCAATAAAAGTTTTAGATTTAGGAACTCCTTTTTTTGTAAAAGAAGTTCATTTATATACATACATTTAAAGTGTTGTGGGCGTGGCATCGCCCCTCTTTCTTTAAAGGTATAGTCTCCATGCTTAGGGGTAGGTAAAACAGGCAGCCGTTTAAAAGAAGAATGCAGCTCAAGAAGTCCGCTTAATTCGGTCCCTTTGTGTTACTGAGGGTATTTATATTCCAAATTCGGGAAAATCGGGTCAACGGTTAAGGCAAAATTGCGTGAAAACAAAAAACTTACACCTTATTTTTAAAATATACAATTAAAAAAATTATTTATGTAAAATAAACTGAAAATCTATTTAAAATAACTGCATATTCACTTAAAAACCCCCAACAAGATATTCATTAAAATTAACAAAATATTTCATTCGAATTCAGGCATCAAAAAATTTAGTTACATATTCATCTAAAATTAACTAGATTTTCTGTCATTTACAGCAAAACAAAAAGTATCAGACAAAAATTAACAAAATTATTTATTACTAAAACAAAAGCTGAAAAAATTAACAAATATTATATTAAAATAGGTATAATTGTTTTTTCATATAAAAATAACTTAACGAAATAGGTATTTCCTAAATAACTTACAGCCCGCTACTGTAATAATTTTTTAGGTGTCGATTTGTACATATGTATACCTATATGTATAGGGACATAGGCATTTAGTTTAACAACAACAATTTCAACAATTTTGCTAAGAGTTCAATTTTACGAAAAAAGTTAAGAAATATTTGTTGTTTCGTGCGAAAAATTAACAAGCACCATTTTTATATTGCACCCTAATATATGCAACATCTTTTGATTGATAAACAAAATCCATTTCGTTTTACACTGAATCTATTTTTTTGCCTGTTAACTAATGTTTTTTGGGCCGATTTCCTACTTCTCTGTATAAAAACGGTCTCCATTAGACATAAAATCACTAACATTACACAATAACATCATGTTTCTGTGAAATGTAGACCGCTAATGTTAAAACAACGATGTGATAACATCATGTTTTAACTATGATTCATGACTAATGGAGACTAGGCGTAAGCAACATTATTTCATAAATATTTTGTACGAGAGTTTGACGATATTTCGTAGGAAATGAATGTCCATTTTTACTTAGTATTTTCACATGATAAAAAGAAAAATAATTAATGCTTTAGTTTGCTAAGAAATTTCCCTTATACAAAAAATCGGATTGGATCCACCCACAAACTTAGAAAACAAATTTCTGAATACGAAATTTTTTTTATTCGTATAAGGGTATACTGAATCGGATTCACCCCTAATTTATTTATTAAATTTTTTGTTATAAAGAAACGAAAATCTTGTCCATGAACCGAAATCAAAGCACTAAAATGTTGCCATAGAATTTGAAACACCTCTAATGTACAAACATATATGTACGTATGTATGTGCATATACACATTAGAACAATTAAAAAGACGTTGCAAACTGCAGAAATCTATATGAGCAGTGTGACCAGATTTTCAAGTAAAGTTAAAGCTAAGTCACGTTTAAAAAACAGCTAAAAAGAGCTAAAAACAAAAACTTAAAGCCAAAAAATAAAGCTAAATATTTTAATTCATTTTAAAAAAATTTCTTCGTTATTTAGTTATTTCTCATAATATAAACGAAACGTTTGTGTGCTAAAAATATTTAAAAAGAAAATATGTTTGAAAAATTTTGATTATATTTAAAAAACTTGGTAGACCCATACCTTCAGTAAGAAGATAAATAATATGTGTTCATATATGTACATATGTGCATATACAAGAGCTTTTTAAAAAAGTTTTTAGAAGCAGGTGTTAATTTGCTGCCTGTTTTGGTTAAAAAAATAATTTGTAAGATATATTTAAAAAAAAAACAAATAACGAAAATTTGTTTTTTTTTTTAAATATAAATACTCAACCACAATTCGTTAATTTTTTTACAAAAACACGTAAAATTTAGTAATTTACTTACAAACTTTTTTTATAAATACAAACACATTAAAACAATAAAAATTCGAAACTATAAGATTACATTTACACGATGCAATTTTTTTAATATTCCTTCAATGAAATTTTTGTTTGTTGACAAAACGAGTATAAAGAGGCTACTTTTCTACACAGTTCGTTAAAAATCTAAAATTTTCATTCAAGTTTTTCATTCAAATTTTTCATTCAAGTACATATGTACATATATCATGAAAAATGCCTTCATGTAAATTTTGTTCAAGAAAAGAAAAAAGATAATCTTTAATGTAAAAAGTTACATTGTAAGAAAGTATTTTTAGAAGTACATGTGTGCCTCAATAAGTATTTAAAACCAATGACTATAAAAATTAAAAAATGAAAATCAAAAAATAAAAAATATTATTATTTTTTTAATCCTATCTATTAAAATAATAATTATTGTTATTAACCGTCTTTTATTTATATTAAAAATATGACCGTCCTGCTAAAAAAAAAAACAAAATTTACAATGAACATGATTTTCAACAAATATTTTTCAATACTATTAGGTAGTATTAAAAGATTTTATAATTTAACAAAAAAAACGGAAAAAATGTATGTGACGCATTTGGATTTTTTTCTTTCAAATTGCCGCATTTAAAAGTATTTGTTTTGGGAAAACAAATTCTTACGTTTTTTTTTGTAATACCATACCTTCCTTATATCTTTGTTTTATTGAATTTTTGTTCTGTTTCACGTTTTTGAAATGTGCCTAGAAGTAAATTATTAAACAAAACAATGGTTCGGAAACTGTAATGTTGTAAAATCGAAGAAAATTTGGAGCTTGATACCTTTCAGTATAGTTAACCTTTTATCTAGCTCCAAAAACTACTAAAAAAGCTAAATTCAATTTCGAAAAAAGCTAAAGGCTAAATGTAAATATTTCGGACTATATGAAGAAAAATAAAGCTAAATTTAGCTCCAAAAAAGCTAACATGGCCACACTGTATATAAGTAAGTGTTGAGTAAATAATGTATATAGGTCTCTCGCGACTACAACTTCGGGTTTGTCTAGTTTCTCTATTTTCTGTTTTTGTCTAGCGTTGTAGCTCGTCAGCATTGTTTGTTTTCCCCACTTATGGATAGTGGGTGTGAGAAGTTTGGTTGTGAATTTACGAACACTTCATTAGAGTGATCGTGAATGTTTATTAAAGTTTATTATTGTTGCCAAGGCCATATTTTCGTTAGTGTTTTATACAGCGTCGGTAAAAGTAATCCGTGTCAGTAGAACACTAGATTTTTATGCTTTGTTTGCTTTCCTATTTACTTCGTGTTGTATTTTTTCCTATATATAGTTTGTTGTTGACAGTTTTATTATTACAAATTTATTTTGTTTATCGTTCGCAATTGTTGATTGTAAGTTAAGGCTGAAATGTGTTAGTTTAATTTTTTTTAACTTTTATATTAACCTGTAAGAAAGTAGCTCATTTAAAACAATATTAAGCGAATCTAATATTAAAAAACTGATGTGAAGAACTTTGAAGATATATTTGTAGATATAATTTTTTATATGTATAGGTTTTATTTGCTAAAAAAAAAATTTATTAGCCCGTAATTAACCAGTCTTTTCACTCAGGAAACTTGCTTATTTCATTCCCTTTTAAAATATTTATGTATATAAGTACGTATAAGCAATAAATAAATGGCAAAATAAACAGGGCGTTGCCTTCTTCTTTGAAAATAATTTCACTCTTGATGCGGACCATAAAGAAATATTTTTGTATATGATTATGTAAATTAATAAATGTACATACATATGTACATTTGTATTTACTTAGTGTGAATTTTTTAATAACAATATGTCTTATCATTACGATTTCTTAAGTATGTAGTTGGAACCTTTTTGCACGTTATTATCGACCGATTGATCTTGACACTAGCACAGCACTCGTTTTAATAAACTCGAGTTTAAAAAGATGTTTAGCTTTTATAGTCTACACTGCAAAATTCTGGCAATTTTATGTCTGTATGTGTGTTACTTTTGTTATTCGTCCGAATTTGTTTTTTTTTTCTTTACTTTTTACTTAATTTTTTCGTTTAATTTCTTTTTTATAATTTTTTTAGTCGTCGGCGTCGACTTTGCATTTGCAGTATTAGTCTTTCTTAAGAGTTCTCCTAGTTGATCGCGTTTTATTGTAGCCTTGATTGTCGTTTATCGTTGTCTTCTTTTTTTTTATTGGTTTTTTAAATTAATTATTCTTTGCAGATGTGGTGCAACGACACACATAGCACCAAACTCAGACATTAATCCAAAGTATACAGATTAAGAAAAATAGTTCACCTAAAAAGTTTGAACACTCTACTTCAAGAGGAACATACGTACTGATATTATGACATTGATATAGACCAACGAACATAAATATGTGTACGTATGTATATTATATATACATATGTATATGTATGTGTACATTCGCTGCACATACACACACATTACACTTTAAGTAAGTAAAAAATACCGTCTATAAGGCAATTGTTTAACAAAGTATCCCGAATTATCGTGTAGAAAATAATAAAATTCTTGTATTAATTTTCTTTCTTTTGAAATAAATACACAAAAATAAAATAAATAGTAAACACTAATGAAAGTACTTAAATTAACCTGCTTTCGTCTAGTTTATTACGTGTTTATCTTTTTAGTATTTAAATGATTTTAGTTGTAGGTAACGATCTTTTGACCCTTCATTAAAATTCGCTGCTGGGTTAAGGATATCGCGAAAAAAGCAATTCTAAGCGAAATCACTAGCCAAAACCAAAAACGAGGACATTAAAATTTGTATGATAAACTGAGTTATAACCCTGGCATGGCGCAATTATGAGTATCAGGTGGTGTCGATTCTACAAAAACACAATTTGGTGAATATAAATTCCGTTTTTGTTGTAGTTTTCGTTGGCTCTGTTGTCAATAAAAAGATATGTAAAAGTAAACAACTTTGACTACCCAGCCTCGATTTATGCATGAAAAAAGTAGATCAGCTGTGCTTGTAACACCACCTGGTACACATTATTTCACCATGAACCATGGCTTTTCTAAACGACGATTTTTCCTAGTAATCGTTAAATGTTCACCTATTTAAATTAGGCGCAGTTACACTTGAATTGTGTTTATATAAGTTTTGCACTCAAATAGATTATATTTATTCAGGGTCCCTAGCTTAACACAATGTAGACATTTGGGCTATTAGGCTCCCTATCACGACGATTACTGTTACCCATTAACCGTTCGCTTTTTTATGCCACTTATTACAAATACTTTCGTTTTGATTATTACTCGCGTAGACACGTCCGTACACTACGAGATGAAGAACACGCGCTTTTCATCGATGTCTTTCAAGCCTTTGGTAGAGTATGGCATGTAGGCCTGTTGAACAAACGAAAGATTAACCTTCAAGCCAATATTTTTTACCTATTAGAAAAGTACATAACCGTTTGACAATTTGTGATTAAAGAGGGAAACCCCTAAAGTTTCTCTCAACCTATAGGGACTGGTGTACCTCAAGGGAGTATATAAGGCCCAATTCTGTACTTGCTTTATACATCAGATATGCCAACCAACTTTACTCAGTATTAATAAAGACTCTAAATAGGCTTCGAACCAACTGCAACAACACATAACCCAAGTAGAGAAATGGGCTAAGCTATGGGGAATAAAAATAAATGAACAAAAATGTACCCACGTAACTTTTACTTTACGCAAAGAAACTTGCTTACCAATGTTTATTAACAACCATATAGTGGGTAAATGATTAGAGACGAAATACCTTGGCATTCAACTGGATCGTCACATGGAAGCCACATATATGTACATATATGCAAATGAAGCTTAAAGCTACACAAATTCATTTGCTAATTGTGCTTCGTCTTGATTGTAAACTTCTTCAATACAAATCGATTTTGAAATCAATTTGGTGCTACGGTATATAATTATGGGGCACTGCTTCCACCTCCAACATAGAAAAAAATTCAACGCCGTCAAGCTGGAAACACATCTAATTCCAATCGCTCGAAACATCTTGCAACATAGTGGATACACCCATCTAAAAAAGACGGATACTATTGCGCTTATATGAAACCATTGAAATTAATTAATTTAATTATGAGAACTTAAATTTTAGTCTGGCACTGGCTGGACTAATATTAAACACACATTCAGTTTTAAGATTTGAATAATTTTGTTAGTTCGCATAAGCGAAGATTCAGTAATAAAAATATGAAAATAAAAATAAAATATTGTTCACTTAGTCATAAAGCTATACAAGCTCTAGAATACTAACGATTTTTCTTTTATAGGTATGTATGTAATACTAACGCCACATAAATTTTTAGTACATATTTATTGTTTAATAAAATTCAATAAATGAAAAATCTGCAGTACCTATACCTTTTTATAATGTATTTTAACCTTTTGTAACAAAAAAATAATAATTTTCAAATAATTTAAATTAAAAAAGTGAAATAAAAATGGCAAACAAAGATTTACTCCTGTCTTGTATAACACTGTGTGTAATTTTTTAAGTCATGGAAAAATAACCATATACGGACACCACTACGTGATAAAAGACTAAAAAAGAAAAGACCCGTGTCTCCCAGTTTTGTCCAAAGTCATGCACTTTTTTTATGGGCCCCCAAAGATTTGGGGCCTTGGTGCCATTTTTGCAAAAAGTGATCATTTTCTCAGGCTCATATCTTGCAAACCGTTTGGAATTTTAATTTATTCTTTGAGGCAAAGTTGTAGTAAAGAACAAAAATTGTGAACAAAAAAAGTTAAAAAAAGAATAATTTTAAATCAAAATCGCAAAAAACTTTAAAAAATTCAAATTTTTTTTACCTTTTTTTCCCTGTTCAGGTCCATAGGTAGCAAACCGTTCAAAATTCAAGGAAACAGTCAACTACAAACATTTACCTAACATCCCAATAAACAACTTTTTAGAACATATAAACTTCCTAGGAATGATTTTTAACACCGTTTAGGTAGCGCTTAGGTAGCCGCAAAAGTTAAAAATTTCCCCAAAATGTGTGTATGTACATACATGTAGTTATGAAGTTATCTCTTCCTTACGTTTAATCAAATTGCCTTAATTACATATATTGTATCTGTCTTTTGTGTAATAGAGAACTCTAGTGCATATAAATATGTGTATATGCATGTGAGATAACCGCGAAAAGTCTTGCAACCTAAACAGGTAGGCAAACATTAAAATTTCTGGAAACCCTAAACAACAAAATACATCATACACAAATCGCAATAATGATCGTTAACGGCCTTTAATTAAATTATGTACATACTTTTTTTATTGATTTGTTATTACTTTTTAATAATGATTGTTTATACCACCAATAAATTACCCATGTACCTACTACCTGTTATTGTAATAAGTGAGGACAATCCAAAATAAAATAGCAATTGGATAAATTTAAAAAGAAGAATTTATTGCACCCAAACTTATCAAGAAATCAACTACGAAAATTTACCTAAGATCTCAGTAAACAGCTCACGCGATCACGCACCGACCGCACACGCATCAAGGAATGCAGATCACAATATAAAAGCGACGGGACACTCACATCGAGGCATTACACAGCGCGACGTCAACGAGATCTCAGCGGTGAAAGTTATAGAGAAAGTTCTTCAGCATAATTCGCACACAACATTGGCAACTGACAATTTCAATATGCAGTGTAAAAAAATTTATTTATTTTGCTACGTTTGCGGTCATCAAACCAGAAAAAATAATTCTAGAAGATTTCAATAGGAAAAGAATCTTTTAACTAGTGAATTTAAAAGAGCATATAAGTTGTTTTTTGACGAAATAGATTTGACCGGTGAAAATAACACACCTAACGCAGTGTGTCGCCAATGTTATAATAATCTCATAGCATGGTTGAATGGAGGCAAACGTAGTATGAAATATTGTAAGCCGGTAAACTGGATTAATCGCCCAGGTGATCAAGATGCAACCAGTTGCTATGCATGCGTTAATTACACACCTTGGCTAAATCGACATGCTAAGAAGAACAAAATTTATAAAGCAACTGTAACAGCCACCCTACCAGTGCTTGCACCTGAAAATTTTGTATTCTAACGGCCGCCAATTCCAGATCGTAGGACAGAATTTACAGAAATGACTACAGCAAGTGGTGTTACTAATCAAGATCAATTTGATACCGATTATGAGCCCCAACAGGGAAGATGTGGATCAAAACTAATAACTAATAAAAAATCAAATGCTACGAAAATAAATGAAAGATTTGCTGTGACTTGAAGGTCATCAATTTTTTGCAAGGGATTATCGATAAGGGCGGCTTTCCAAAATTCTTTTGTTTTCTTTGTAATTGGGATTTGCGCTCACCTGTAAATCAGTTCCAATGTAATTCATGGAGCCCAAGAGGAAGTGTGCAAGAACAAGTGAAACAACATAGACTAAAGAATGCACCTCTAATTGACAATACTCAAGACATCTTGCTGCCACCGCTCCACATAAAACTATAAATTGTTAAAAAATTCATGCCGTTGTAAATTGTTCAAGTGCATTTGAAAAACGTTTTCCCAAAGCGTAGCGATGACAAAATTAAAAAAGGTATTGCAGTAAACTTAGAACGAGTTTTTGTTCACCTCGTTGTACTATAGCTATTTACACTATGTTAATGTTTTCTTTTCTGCCTTTATATTTGTCTTCATTTAATATGCGTACTAAATGGCCCTGACATTAGAAAGCTTTTTAAGAGCAAATTTGATTCATCGCTTGATGAAAATCATTCAATGGCATGGATTAACCTTCAGAGTCTTGGGAGGGGATCGAGACGCGGGACCGCAAGCAAGAGAATGGGTGAAAGAACTGCTGTATTATTTTGAAAAAATCGGCATATCGATGACATTTAAACTCCCTACCGAATCCGATGAGCAAGGAGAACGGTTTCACCAAACCCAATGCCCATAGAAAAACAGTACGAAAGCAAAAAACTTCACGCATTGCTTGCAGAGGTAATATCAATTTTATTGTTGCATGGTTTTGCACTATTTTTGATTACTTTTCTTATTCATTTCAGGTATGTTGGTGGAGTCACAAGTTAACCCTTTATGATGTTAATAAGGTATGTGAAGAAGAAAAAGCTAATGATGGAAGGCAGTCTGAAAGCAACGTGCCTGTGGACACCATAAGTTCTAAATCAGAGTCAGATTCGGACGACGATTTGGATCCTCAACTTAAGAGAGCGGGATTTGCAAGTCCAGTATCATAAATTTTATAAAGTTGTTTATTGAGATATTAGGTAAATTTTCCTAGATGATTGTTTCTTTGAATTTTGAACGGTTTGCTACCTATGGATCTGAACAGGGGGAAAAAGGTCAAAAAAATTTTAATTTTTTAAAGTTTTTTGCGATTTTGATTTAAAATTATTCTTTTTTTAATTTTTTTTGTTCACAATTTTTGTTCTTTATAAAAAGGGCTACAACTTTGCCTCAAAAAGAAAATTCAAATTCCGAACGGTTTGCAAGATATGAGCCTGAGAAAATTATCACTTGTTGCAAAAATGACACCAAGGCTCCAAATCTTTGGGGGCCCATAAAAAAAAGTGCATGACTTTGGGCAAAACTGGGGGACACGGGTTTTTTTTTTGTCTTCTTTCACGTAGTGATGTCCGTATATGGTTATTTTTTTTCGTGTTGAACTGTGTAATATACAAATAATAAAACGGTGTTTTATTCCATTTAATAGATGGCGCAATAATGTTTTAGATGGTGGTGATTCTACAACAACAAAATTTGGTGAATAAAATGTTCGTTTTTGTTGTAGTTTTCGTTTTTGAAAAATGATATGTAAAAGTAAACAACTTTGACTACCCAGCCTCGATTTATGCATGAAAAAAGTAGATCAGCTGCTCGTAACACCACCTGGTCAACATAACTTCACCATGGATGATGCTTAACCGTTAGTCAAGTGTTGCCAAAGAAATTTACTTCAGAAAGTAAAGTGTATGTATTTGGAAATTTTAAGTCAGTCCTAACTTACAAAATTTAAATATTTCCATTAACCCTTCTGGATAACATGTAAGTTGCATGGGAAATGTTTACAACCAAATAACTAACAACCGATTAAAGATAGATACTTATGCTCAAGTTCATTACTTACTAGTTCTCATTTTTTGCAAGTGAAGAAATTAATATTTTCAGTTTTTACTACATATATTAGCTTTAGTGAAGAAAGGAAAATTTTTATTGAAAAAACAAGTTTTTACCGATACTAGCCGAGTAGAATGCATTTTCGAAAAACAGCTACAAATTTCATCATCAGTACTCTTTGTTCGGCTGTTAGTTATTATTTCTCGTTGTAAATATTGACCAATCACAAAAAAAAAATCAGAAGTCTGCTTAAGTTTCAAACACCAGATATAAGTTCGCAACATTTTAAGTATCTATAATATAAAATCTCCAAAAAAAAACATTAAGCTTTTATTAAGAAAGTGCATATTTTAACGACACGATCTTGAAAAACGATACGTTTTTGTGTCAAAAGTCGTTAATTGTTGATTTTTAATCTCCTTACAACAGAAGTTTACGCTATCAGGGTTTATACTCGAATGTACCGTCTAAGCAGTGATGCCAACTCTCAAAAGCACTGTAAGCACATACAAATAGGGTAAAAATTAAAAAAATGGCGGGAAAAACAGCACCAACCTAAATATTCCTTCCCTGCAAAAAATATTGTTACATCAAGGTCCTATATAATGCTGTCATTGTGAAAAAAGATCTTGTAGTTACACAAAAGGTGTTTGATTTTTAATGATTTCATATTGTATTGTGTTATTTGTAAGACTAATTCTTTATGGTGTACCATAAAATAGTTATCAAACTAATCCGATGTAATACAAAAATGGGCCAGACCATTAACGTCCGTGGACATCATAATGTTGAATGGATCATGGTTTTCACATACTGTTGGGTTACTTTTGAAGAAGTCTTACTACTTTACGCACTGGTCAATACACGCTCGTATGGACTAGTCCTGTTATCTGCAGGGTTATTATTGATCGACGTAAAAATAATAAATAAGGAATACTTGATTTTTTTATTGAGACCGGCTAATTTTTTGTTTAAATAAAATAAACAGAAGAATAATATAACACTGTGCAGCAGTAAAAAAATTGAACAGAAGAAAATTTAAAAATTTTATTTTACTAACAAAGGTTAGCAAAACCCTTAACTAATATTGGCAAGATTGGTGACCATTTTCTTTTTATCGGTGTTAAAAGTTATGAAAATTCAGTGGACCGCTCAAAAGATGGTGCGATCGGTTTTTGTTCAAAAGATGATTTAGATTTGGTTAAAACATCCGACTTTATCTAGCAATATTGTATCTAACTGTATTCCAAGTAAAGACTTTTGTAAAATTTATTGAATAAAAAGTAAAGGTTCGATTTTTCTATCAAATTGTAATAAAACCCTATACTCAGTTTGGCGAGATTTGTGGGCATTTTCTTTTTATTGATATTTAAAGTTTCTGAAAAATTAATGGGCAAATAAAAAAAATCTGTGTCATCAAATTTTGCTCAACATCTGATTCAAATTTGGTTATAACGCCAAAATATATTTAGCAATATTGTTCTTAAGATTCCATTTATGTTTATTTTCACATTTTTGAACTTTTTTTTATATTAGCTTGTTATTCCCAATAGAAGTATAAAAAATATAATTTTTGCCCATATATAACAATAAAAACGTTCAGGAAAAAAAATCATTACTGAAAAGGCACCTAAAAGTACGGGGGGAAATCGCTTTTAACGATTTAAAAAACGGGTGAATAACAAAATTTTAAGAAAAAAGCACCAAAACGTAGCCGAAAGGCATCAAAATGGCAACACTGCGTCTAAGTAATATATTAGAGTTGGGTCAATCGGTTACTTTAGTTCGTTTTTGCCAACAACCTCTTTTGTTTTTGCCACGAACCACAATGTAATTTAAATAGGGTTTGGAGATTAAATGAACTAGGTTGTTGGCAAAAACGAACTAAAGTAACGAGTCGGGCACAACTCTATAATATATGTATATACATATGTGTCTATGTAAGCACCCGATGGCGAATGCCATAATATTTTATCATGACGAACGCTGACAAATTTAAGCCGACGAAGAAATATGCAGCCTTTTCTCGGTTCAATGCCCGTCTGTCAGGCGTCTTAGTCTTAGTAGATATTAGCTTCCAAAATCACTAAGATATAAAAAGACATGCAGCAAAAAAAAAAGAGATTATATTATCGATTGATAAAAGACAATACTCTTTCTTTCGTCGATTTTAAAAATGATGACACAAAAATTGTATTGTTCCATTATTCATTCCATGACGATTGCTAGTTGATTTACATAAATATAATAATCTCTTTGTTTTAAACTCAGCAATCTCTATTTGAGGTTGCCTGAAAGGACTTCATAGACCAAGATTTAAAAAAACATTAGGAGATACCAAAAGAGTAACGGGTACACTCACGTTGGTCCTGAGAATTGGTAACTGGATGCCTGGGTATTTAGGCTATAATAAGACGGGAACAGAAGGGAGCCCTGTATCACATACATAAATCAAAATCTGATATTTCCAATCACCACTACTTTCATTAATGATATTTATTTGAAAAATTCATAGGTTGATCTAGATGGACGTAGGGGTTTTTGCTAACGAGGGTTCCTTGAGCACAGCGGGCCAGAGGTGGTCGATAGACTTTCTAGGATGAAGGTTCGTTAAACACTAAAAAAACTACTAAAACCGACCGCACTAAAACCTTTTTTTTTCTTGGCGCTTTTCATCCGTCCCAAAAACTCATTGAAGCAAAAACCTTAAATAAGCAATTCACAATAATTCAGATATGGGAGTTCTCGTAATAGTAACCACAACTTTTGTAAACAAATAACATAAATTTAATTCAATTAAAATAGAACTTTAAATACTTAGCTTAAAGTGCTTTAGACACTCTTAATATTTCCCAAATACCCGTCCGGTCAAAATTGAAAGCTAATAACATAAAATGGTTAAAATGCAATTTTTTGATTTTTATTTTAAATTACTTGGATGCTTACAGTGTTGGAGAATATATGCTTATAAGCATGTTAGAACAGATTTATTAAAACTTTTAATAAACATTTTTATTATTTGCATACTTTTGCACAAAAAATTGCAGTTTTCCCAACAATGGTTTCTATGCACTTTTCCTGTAGACGAGACGACTTATGGCCAAAGCTGCCAGATAAGTTTGGTTTAATATCGTCCAATTTTAGGAAAAAAATCGTTAAAACAACCTTTTAAAATCGTCAAAGAATCGACAATCCTAAAATTTATGTTTTTTATAACTTTAGCCTATTACATAATAAAACAACTCGAGTTTCTTTAAAAATAGTAACAACTTTAAAAGCAAAATCTATAATTTAAAGCAAAATAAACTGCAAATACAAATAATAATTTTTATGTCCAATCCACTTTTGAATAATATTTTAGAGATATAATAATTTAGGGCTCTCAACTATTTCCAGTCCTTTTTATCTATATAAAAAATATTTGAACTTAAATCTTTTTTAATAGTTTTATATGAACCAACAATGGCTAATATACCTAAAAATATGTATTTTCTTCTAAATGAAAAAATAAAATATCTATTTCTGTCTCGGGTTTTCTTTAAAAAAAAGCCGCAAATCTTTAATTTTCAAAAATTGTCATATTGCTTAAGGTACCTTTACACGGTAATACAAAGTAATTAGATTTTGTAGAATCAAAATATTATGAAATTCTCTCCGTGTTTAAAAAAAGAGAATAAAAATCTGTTCTAACTATTTTTCATGTTTACACAGATGAGGTTGGTAAAATCAAAATCGGTTGTTTCTTGCCACTTTCATTTTGGGGTAACGCCATATGGTTAAGGTTCAACAATATTAACAAAAACAACATGAAAAAAATCTGCTTTTATTTTGATTGTTTGTGTATTGTTTCATTAAGTGTAGCCACCTTCATTAGATGTTGTAAGTGCTGCCAATCTTTCACACCTCTGATGTGATGAGAATACACAAGTTTCTAAAATGGTTTAGAAAATAAACATTTACCGAACACTTGTCAAATTTTGCATCCGTATTCTCTCCTACCCAATACATTATGCTTTTACATGATGAGATTTTGTATTATCCCACAACATTTTTTGACATATCATAATATATGTATTACCGTGTAAAGGTACCTTTAAGCCTATTTTTGCTACCAACAAACATCAGCATTACCATAAATCGTCGAATTTTGCATAGGTTTAAAGAGTTTTGCAATAGTTTTCAAAACAAATTAATAAGCATAAGGCTTATGAGTATAAGCTTGTTATGAGATTTTTTTATACACTAGAAAATTCTTACTGACTTTAAGTTATTTAAGAAGTACTCCGTAAAGTTATTTTTGAATATAGAAGCAGTTAAATTGTAGTACAATTAATTTTTTAGCTGGTTGGACAGTTGTTTATAAAAACGACTATATATACACAAGTAAGAGCGCTATATTCGGCTGTGCCTACATACATACATATGTACATACATACATACATACATACATACATGCATACATACATACATACATACATACATACATACATACATACATACATACATACATACATACATATGACAACACATAACTACATACATACGTCCAAGCATACAAGAAACTTTTTTCGTATTTATGTATGTTTAACAGCGTTGCCAGTTTTCATTTGATATACATATATTTTGTATGGAGTTCTTGTGTATGTTCAAAAAACAACTGACGCAATCCCAGTATTTTCCGCACATCTAGGTCCGTGATGAAGCGATCTTGGTCACTTGAAATAGCGATCATCTCAGGAATATTTTTGATAGTTTGACACCAATACCTAGTCCGTAGTGGTTAAATTGACTCCGTATTTATTTCAACAGACGTGCAGACAGAGTGATAGACGGATAGATGAACATTGCTATATCGACTTCCATATCAATAAGGATCCAGAATATATGCACTTTATGGGGTCGCAAATGAATAACAAAGAAATTGCAAACGGAATGGCAAATTAATTTTAGTTGTAGTTGTTTGTTTTTTTTTAGTTAATTAACCTAAAGTCAAACGACTATAATGGGTAGATTACATACAACTTTTGCTTAACAGTAAAGTTGTAAAAAAAACAAAATTTGTTATACATATGCTTTTTTCCGTAGTTTTGTTTTAAAACATTAATAACAATAAGCTTCGTTTTAGCTTACAAAAAATAAATTTCGTTTGCATTTTTGGATAACATGTATGTATATAAGACTTATATTATAAGTTAAATTAGTAATGCTTTCAGGCAAAATCATTACTTTCTACCGTTTAAAGAGTCCTGATGATGTCTGGTGCCAAAATAACATTGTACTTGGCTGGTGTTGGCAAGAAAAATTAGAAAAACTATTCTTAGCAAAAACAAATAAAATTAAAAATGAACAAAGCCGAAATAATTAAAACCAAAATAAAAACATCAGGGTACACGTATATCAGGTAGCCTCAGATAAACATCTTAGTAACGGTATTTCGTTATATTAGTGTCAAATTTTGTTTATGTTTATGTTTTTTCTTCCCCGCTATGAAGCGGGGACCTAATGATTTGTAGAAACTGTTGTACTGATCCTTCGTTATGGAGAATCTGGGTGGACAGTAAACTGATGAAATAACAAGGTTATGGAAAAATTCATCAATGCAGACGTTCGTAGCTTGGGTATAACATTCCGAGAGGTCACCCAACCATTAGTGTTTAATTCTTGATTTGATTAGAATAGCCGAGCCACCACATGATCTATCCCTAGGATCCTTTGAATCGTAAAAAGAATAGCTTCTAATTTTAAAAAGTGCTTCTAGATGTCATATGAGTCTCAGAAATCAACATAACATCGATTTTTTGGTTCACCAAGAAATACTCGAGCTCGTTTTTATGTTGGCGGATGCCGTTTGCGTTCCAGAAACAAACCCTGAGGCAGTTCATGGCCTGCAGAAGAGCAGACTGCATTTCTTGCATCATTCCAGCCATTTGCGCCATAATCTGCGTAGATTGTTTGACCATATTGTCAATTACGGCTTCCAGGCGGCTTAAATTGTGCCCGGTTGGTTCTTCTTGTTGTGTTGTAGGCTGGGTAGACTTACGTGAACTAGGCTGGTTAGACTTTAATGCGGCGGAGTAAGAAACTTGATTTGTAGTTGATTGCGCCAATAGAGCCATATTTGTAGTTGGTATATTTAAAGGCCGGGGAGGGGCAGGAACTATTTTCGGCTTAGTTGAGCGCTTAACTGAATCAAAAACAGGACAACTTCTATAGTTGGCAGTGTGGTTTCCCCCGCAGTTGCTGCATTTCTTCATCCTGGGATCATCTTTTGGCTTGCCGCACTTGGTCGTATCGTGCAGATCCCCACACACAACACAAACAGAAGGCAACTTACAATAAGCTTTAGTGTGGCCATATTCCTGGCAGTTCAAGCACTGTACGGGCCCAGATCTCTTATGTGGCACTTCCACAGGAACTCGTCGGTGCATAATATATTTGAAATCATATATGGGGTGAGTTTCACTTTTTTTCAATTTGATATCACCAGGCTCAAGCTCCACTCGGAATAGTGGTTAGGGGTGTTTTTCCCTGTTTCTCATATTGGAAACCGTCCTAACCATAAACCCTTTGCTTAACAAACTGGTCTTGATCTCTTCTACATGAAGGCCTTTTGCGGTCTTGAGTTGGTAGGTATAGAAGTTTTTGCTGAGTTTTTCGAGCTCCGAAACCGTAGCGCGGTAGGCGTTTTCATGGTTCACTTGAATTTTTGTCTCAAATATGTTACCGCGTTTAACGTTTAAAACATAAAAGTTATTTTCCCCAATCAAACCGACTAAAAACTTGACGAGATCATTTGAGTTTTTTTCCCTCAAATAAATGGGAGGTGGCTTAAAGGACTTTCTTTCACTAACGGGAACCTCATTATCCTCTTGCAAAATTGCAAAACGATTTTGCGATGAGGTTGGCCTTTCATTGTCTTTTAAAATTGCATTTAAAAAAGAAACATTCTTCGTAGGTAAGCAATATTTTTTTTGATGCTGATGATGTAAGTTTTATAATTTTTAATTGCTATTCTAAAATAAAGATATTATTAAATATATTTAATTTAAATTCTTAGCAACCAAGCAAGAAACAGAAACTTCATCAGTTGCTTCAGACACAGCATCAATGAATATAGACTACGATCCAATAGGAAGATGTAGAAAACGTGGTAGACCGATGAAAGATTTTGGTAGCACTACGCACAAACCTAGACACCGAAGAGTGGCAGAGTTATTATTAAAATGTTCTCTTAAGGAACTAGAATTTGCAGTGGAAAATTTAAAACGGAAATCTCATTCTGTTTTGCAAAGCCCAATGTCGAATTCAAAATGCTTACCAGTAACAAAAGCTTTGGCGCTATATATGAATGTAGATTTGACCGAAAGAAAATATAGTGTGCTACCTAACACAATAAATGAAATACACCTAAATTGTTTTCCGTCTCTGTATGCGTTACAAACTGAGAAAAAAATTTATTCCGTCTATTGTGGTATCTGAAAATAAATTTCAGGGTGCTTGTCTGCGGGAGCATTGGAAACCAACCACAAAATCGTGAGAAAAGCAAGACTGTCCCATACGAGGAAAACGTCATGAAAATACACTCATAAAGATTTAATGACTTATTTAATACTATCTTCAGATCCGTTTTTGACTTCAAAAAGGAATCCAAAGACCAAACAAAATTTATTATTTGCAGAAATTTAATAAATATATACTTAGAGAAAATGCTAATGAGCCAGTTGAAGACGACGAGACAAATGTTTCATTGAACGGCAATATTTTTTGGGAAGAGTCCAATACTGAAGATGATTTATTGTAAATTAAAATATATATAAATTATTAAAAAAAATTAAATTTATTATTAAAAAACGTACTTATACATGTTTTAAATTTAATTTTGATTTAGAAAGATTGTAATTTTTTACTTTCACGTTGTCGTCAAAATCATAATGTAGAAAATTTTTAGCCAATTTGTTTTTTATCTTCTATTTTTATAAATAAATTTTAATGTAATTTGGCACTAACATTTGTTTAACACATAATAATAAACATACCACCCAATTTAATGAGAATCGGATAACTTTTGTAACAGTCTTGGCATTTTTGCGAAAAAGGATATATGACAGGACCTAGAGTCCTTGCGCCAATCCCAATAAAAACTATCCCACAAGTAACTAGCACGGGATGTAAATGATCTACGGACTATTGTAACTTTCTGTGCAGTAATGTAGTCAAAATTGAAAATTTCGTCCTTTCTATATATGGGCAGTACGCGTGTTCTCTGCCCGATTTTTTCAAAAAATTGAATTTTTCCTAATTTAAGTATTTTATACTAGTGTACCAAATTTCAAAACTTTGGGACCACTACTTCTATTTTTGTCCCATCCCTATATGAGATCAAAGCACTGTGCGACGTGACTACCTGGTTCTTTGTATCATGAAATTGCTGTTATTTTGCATTGACTTACTGTCAGATGAACAATTTGTTAATATTATGATTTTCTGCAAGTTAATTTTTTAGTGTTTGAATTTAAATAATCTTTTTTGTTGTTTTAATTAATATCTTGTTGGAGGGTTTGTAAATGAATATCCGGTTGTTTAAGGTTACGTTTCCAGTTCATACATACATTTATATATTTTAAGTGTAGTTTTGGTTTGTTGGGTTGAGCCTTGTATATAGTCCTATGCGTGTATGTATGAACTTGTATGTGTAACATAAGGATCCAGCATTGATTTTGAACTTTTGTGAACTTGATTCATTTTATTTTTGTGTTTTGTTGTCTCAAATTTTAAATATAAAGAAGTGCAAAATAAACTGCGCATAAAGTTTAATCACACTGACTGGTTCTGCAATCAGGGTAACCGCTGAGAATTTTAAAAAAGTGGCACAAAAAGTCGCATAAATAAATACGTTTTAAAAAATCAAGTCATATACATTTCTAAAGCTTTAATTTTATGTTTCCTGTCAATAATTTGACTAAACAGAAAATTACGTTGTGTTCTCATACTTAACATTCAGGAACTTATGAGAAACATTTTTTATCTTTCAGCATAAAGCAGCCCGTACTTTTATTCTGTTCGTTAGGAAGATTTTTAACAATCAGCTGTTTAAAAAAAAATAAAAAGTTATAGCTTGCAGGAAAACATATGCCACATAATTAATAAAAAGAACATGCAAAAACTAGAAGACTTATTTCCAAACAACTTTTTTTAAATCAATATAAAAAAATTTCTTTCTTAGTTCTTCTATTTTGGTGTGTTCTTGTTGTTTTGAGAAATCAATTTTCGGTTATTCATTTACCGAACGTTATCCAATAATGAGAAAGCAGGGGCCAAATTACGGCACTCGTGAACGAGTAGACTTTCGTATCGAATGAATGGATTACCGCATTCGATAGCTCACGTATCGAAATTAAAATAGAATATAATAGATTTTTTTTTGCATTGTAATTGAATGAAAACATGTTTTAGTAAAAAATTACAACTTTGTTAAAAAAGGAAACACAAAATTTTGCTGTTATATTGTTTTTAAGTTATTATTAAAAAAAAAGCAAAATAAAAATGACTACATTAGTTTTGTTGTGTTTATCTTCTGACTCAGAGGATGAATCTAATACTATGCGTATAAGAACACAAATACGGGTTAAAAGTGATCCACTGTCATTGTCAGCTACTGAATTTCGTTTAAAACTTTATCATTTAAGGTTTTTTAAGCGTTTTAGAGCTTCAAAAGAGGCATTTCATTTTATTCTTTGTGAGCTAAATTTTGAAAGACATATGTATGTCTACTGCCTTACCACCAAAGCTGCAGCTGGCCCTAACATTATCACTTTTAGCCAGTGGATCTTTTCAACATACCACTGGAAATGACTATTTAATTGGAATAAGTCAGAGTGGAGTTTGCAAAACGGTTAACAAAATGTAAAAGAAATAGATAATGAGCTGTGTAAAAAATTTATTAAATTTTTACCAGAACAGTTTGTTTTATGCTCGGAAGCGTTCATGCAGAAATTTCTTTTTCTTTATTTCTTAGTGATTGGTTGTATAGACGGCACTCATTTTGGGTTGCAAAAACCATCTCAAAATTAACATATGTTTGGTAATTTATTTTTGGCCAAGTTAGGATGATCAACCATAAATTGCGCCATTATATCCTTTTGCTTTCCATTTATTTTGATAATATTGGTCCTAAAATGTTTATTTTATTTATTTATTTATAGCTTCAACTAAAATTTGTATAAAAACTTACATTTTGTCTACCTTCACTGCCTATTGTTGCACATAAAATAAATTTCGAATGCTGTTTACCTCACGAACAACTTTTCGTTAGCCAGCACTCGATAGCGTACTCGTTAACGAATGCTATCATCAGAAATTACGATAGCTCTTACTCGATAACGAATGCGGCAATCTCAAAAGCAAATATTACGAACAATTTTACTCGATCACGGATGCCGTAATTTGGCCCCAGCACTTTTATTTATAAATTGAAGCATAAAATCTACATTCTTGGGTTTAAATTAAGGTCAACTACTGACAGGTTTATAGCTAAATTCTTTAACTTTTAACGCGATAGAGATATTAATTTTTTTTTTTTGCTAGAGAGATTTTTTGAACTCTTTTTAGCAATTACTTTTATTACAGTCGGCTTAGAAGCTTTTAAGACATTGAAGGTCAAAGTTGAACTTTTGCTTTTTTTGATCATTAGAAATGAAAGTTCTATTGATTGGGGGTTTTCACACAAGACTAATTGTGCTGGCATAAAATCGCAGCTTGTAGGCTTTTTCGGTGAAGAGAGTGGTTTTCGGTTGGCACAATTTTTCAACCAGCTTCAATCCCGCACAAGCAGCACAAAACTAACACATACATAAACAAAGAAAATACTAACACACACAAAGCTGTGTATACGTGCACAATTTTATGCCAGCATAATTAGTCTAGTGTAAATACGAAAGAACCAAAGTTGTGCGAATTAAAACTTAGTCTAGTCTGAAAACCCCCATTGACATTAAGAATTATGGTTTTTTTTATTCAAAAACTCGCAGGCGAACGACGAACGGTCACGCTGTCTGCAATAACGGACATATAGAACATACATACTTACACATATACACATTGTGTGTTCATAAATATGTATGCATGTATATAAACTCAAACAGGGTAATTCAAGAGAGAAAACCAAAAGTAACACGAATACACAACAAGAATGTTTCTTATGTATTTTTAAATGAAAAACAAATTTAAAAATAAATACATACAATAAAAATTTTAAATAAAAAAACAATCTCCCATTAAACAATATTCTGATTATACAAGGAAAACATAAAGTGTACAACACACAATATGGATAGATGGAGCTGTTCGTCGACAAACAAGCGCACAGTGCTTTGTTGAAGCAAAACAGAGAAAAAATATGTTTTTGAATTGCAACGGATTTTGCCTATGCAAAAATAACTTTAAGTCTTCATTAGCAATAAATATGTTAACATACATATGTATATTGCAGCAAATGTCAAAATTATGTTATCTCTTTATTGCCAACATTTTATTGAGCAATAATTGTCAACCATTTTTCGAAAGCAATTATTGCGGGCATAAAATGTCAAACTCAATTGCCATTTTTAAGTGACATTAAAAAAGGATGCCAAGTAACACAAAGCGATAAAAAATTAATTTCCAGCAATTTTCCCTAAAAATAACCATTATTTTTTGATTTGTTTTGTTTTTTTTTATAATGAATTTAGATAAATACCTGTTCCCATACCCTTAACATAGGCGAGGCAATAATTTTCCGTTATTCTGCCAAAGTTATTGCCTTATTGCTAAGATATTTATTGCTAATTTAGATGGGGCGTAAAGCGTGGACAAAATTTTTAGAACCAGCGTTGTCAAACTAAAGACAGAACCATAATGTGCATAAGATGGCTCAAAATAATGTCAAAAAATAACGAAAAGCCTTTCAAATGCATAAGAAAAATTAATTAAGCATTTTAGGTGCCCATAATGTGCTTAAATGAGTACAGAAACTAATCACCCGGAGTTGATCATCTACGTAATATATAAACTTTTGCATCAATATTATTTTCGTTTAATTTTCTAAAAAAGCACATACATACATATAAACATATTTGGCGAATTCACAAGGTCTTGTGAAATCATATGTTGTGAAATAATAGAACCAAAAAATATGACTATTGTGAACAATCTCTCATATATAAGTGTGGTATTTAAAATCTAAATCAGCTGATACGACTAAACGAAAGCAATTGTTTTGCCTAAGATTCTAGCATTATACATTTTTACGGGTGGCGAGTGCTAGCGGCTTCCAAAAATTCATTTAAAATTGTACCTTCTGAGTGGACTACCTTAAACGCATCGCGCCAACATTTGTTTAAGTAAAACAAAAAAAAAGTTTCAGACTTCTGTATTTTCCTTAAAAAATATTCAGCTTTGAGTGTCGTTTTCAGTACCATGTGAAATTAACAACGACATTTTTGCAATAGATCAAAAAACACAGATTGTTTCAAAATTGTAACAATTTAAGTAAATTAAAAGTAAAAACGTTTGCCTTTCAAGTTGCAATAAACTCACCAATTTTTACTAACACACTCAAACTTTTCGAACTTGAAACCAACTTGATGATCAATTTTCCCATTCAACTCGCCTTTCAACTTGACGGGCAAGTTAACAGGTAATTATTCCATTTTTTCATAAATTTTTGTTTTTTCACATGTTTGCTTACACAAATATTCTATTGCAAATAATTTTAACTCAATTTTCGTGTATGTTTCGTATATTAATATTAATAAATAAATTAATGCAAATAGTTTGTTTGTCGTTGTACCAAAATTCAGTCGCAAAAAAATAAAAAATGTAATAATATAACAAATGTAATATATAAATCATTTTTTGTGTTTCCTTTTACATATATTCTGCCGCAAAGTGAGCATTTTTTATATATTTCTTGACGACGCCATCTTAAGAAATGAAATTGATGAACAAGTTGCGAGCAGCCTACGTCACGATCATCAATTGGAATGAATTTGACAAGCAACCCTACAAGAAATTTGTGACCGAAACTAGCACTGAAACATTTTTTTTGGTCATTTGTGACCAATATTTCTATCACATCTGAAGGTGCGAGAGAGATGCAAGATCACACGTACATACACAAAGTTTCGGTCATTTTTTTCACATCGCCCTTGAGAAAATGATAGAAAATAATGACCGAATGACCGGTCATCTGTGTCGGTCATATGACCGGTCAAATGACTGTCACTGTTCTGGTAGGGAATATGTGTGATCAACTTGAAACCGAAATCTTGAACTTGTGGCCGCAGCGTTAATGAAAATAACAATACAAATATAAACAAGAGCGCTATATTCGGCTGTGCCGAATCTTATAAAGCCTTTTTATATACCCAGCTATCTAATCTAGCCGCAAATACTAGATACTGAAACAAAAAAAATATTTTATCTGCTGTTTGAGGCCGATAGCTCTCCTAGTTTTTAAAAACTTTACAAAATTTTAGCGTTTTTATGTATAAAAGAAATACCATGTAGTTTGGCGGGTGTTCTACACCTGCTCCTATTAAACTAAACTTTTCAAAATGTAGGCAATTGTTGAACAATCACTTCTTAAATGACATGTGAAGTTGATAGCTGTCATAGTGTTCGAGATATAGCGTATCGAATGTATGAAGGGTGCCCCAAATTCTATTCCTATCCATCAAATTTTTTTCCAGAATGTAGGCATTACTGTGTCATAACTTTTTTAAGTTTATTTAAAGTCGATAGCTGTTATAGATTCCCAGATATAGCGTATCAAAAATTTTATAAAAATTGTTAATTTTTATGGATGATGCCTCTTTTTTTGCTCCCAACGATTTTTTTTCCAACATGTAGACAATACTGTACGGCTACTTCTTGTAGAACATGATACAAAGAATAAGGTAATCTCGTCGGCCCAGCTGATTAGGGCCTAAATGTCAAAATTACGCTCTTCCTGTGAAAATAAAACAACAAAAATTATTACTCACCGTTTTTTTTCTATGAGCTTTTGTTTGACACTTGTGTACTAATTTGTAGTTGTTGCAGGGACGAGATTACCTGATAAGTTGTATCATGTTGTAGAAAATTAAAAGTCCATAGCTGTTATACATAGTTTCCCAGCACATGAAATACTCCTTAAAATTTGTAAAATTGAATTAAAATTCCCTTAACTTTATCCTCAGAATATAAATACATTTACAGATTTTAAAATTTTAATTCCACAACTTGCAGATAATTTATTAAAATTTTAAAAACGTGATACAAAAACTTTTTATACAAATATATGTAAATATATAGAAACTAAAGGCAGAAATTTTGCATTGGAAACAAAAAAGAAAATATAAAAGATGTTTAATCAAGATGTGACCCATATATTTTTGTTTTAATGCCGGTCAGTAATGCTACGGCAGAAGGATAATTTTCCACACTTCGCCGTATTGAAACATGGCTTAGATTAACCATGACAGAGGACAGGCTTAACGGCTTAGAAATGTTGCATAGATACAATAGATACAATAAAATTGAAATTGACGCAAGTCAACAGGAAACCATAAACTATTAATTTAGCAAATATGATTTACTGTGATATAGAGGAATTAATCGCACAACAGCGCAAGAATTAGAAAATCATCCGGGTCTAAAATTGGCTTGAAATAGGATTTGATGCAGGCCTCTACTACAAATGTTATGTTTATCAAAAGGTTATAACGACCTCATTTCCTATCATACAAGTTCAAAGAAATTTACTGGGGTTGTGTTTTCTGCTGAGTTTAGTGTTTATGCATGGTAAAGTATATTTTTATTTTGTGTAGTGGGTTGATGGACCACGGGGCTTCCTACTACTCTATGATCTCCTCATCCATTATAATTTGTGCTATCATCTTATTTTTTTCTGTGTTAATGCGCCGAACACCGATTAAAGGACCAGATCGGTAAGCAGTGGGATTTGATTGCAACAAATCGGCGGAAGCTTTTTTTATAGGTGATAATATAAACTGTTTATATGGACCACCTCCGGTGGTATGGCATTCGGATTTGATTATTCATTTTCTTACTTCAGTCTTCGCTTGTACGAGTTGATCGTTCTTAAACATTGAGTTAAGCTGCAATTTTGCTCCATTCATCTTTTACGTTCGCTTTATTATCTCCACTTGTACATCCTTTGGCCAAAATTTGGATTTTGTTCCATTTTTTAATAATTTTTTTAATTGTCGATAGTTGAAGCCTTAACGACGATTTTGAAATGTTTCACATTTATTATTGAACATTTTGATGAGACCAATTCATGCCTAGACAAACGTCAAACTCAGTTAAAAGGTCCGGATTTTTTTATTTGGATTTTGGCATTTGTTTAGGAATGGATTTGTCTCGTCAATATGTAAGCATGAGTTTGACTTTGAAAATGTTGAAATTTTAAAAACTGAGCAAAATAAATTTAAACTCCAAGTGCATGAAGTCAATCAAATTGTTAAACATGAGCAATTAGCATGTAATGATAAGGCTGATAAAAAAGATTATATTAACACATACTGTAGTATCGAAACTTGTTGTGAAACAATACAACTTTGTTTGATATGTTTATTGTGATGTCATATTATATACAAAGTCATGTGCCAAGCGCCTAAAACAAAACGGCGAGTTTTCTATTAAATTTTTGGAAGCCGCTAGCACTCGCCACCCGTAAAAATGTATAAACTAGAATCTTAGGCAAAACAATTGTGTTTTCGTTTAGTCGTATCCGCTGATTTAGATTTTAAATACCACACTTATATATGAGAGGTTGTTCACAACAGTCATATTTTTTGGTTCTATTATTTCACAACATATGATTTCACAAGACCTTGTGAGTTCGCCAATTATGTAAAATTAACTTATTGTCTACACGAGACAGAAGTTTGAAAATTTTTGTGTTCGCAATTGTCAAAATCTGTTACTAACACAAAAAATGACTATGTGCACCGCAAATTTTAGTGTTTGTACATAAGTTTAGAAATAAGTTTTACAACTCAAGGCTGAGCAATTATGTTAGGACACAAGCTATCAAATTAGTTGTTGTTGTTTTTTTAAAAAAGTGGGGGATATAAAAAAAATAATAAGAAAAATATGAAAAATGTGAACAAAAATGATGACAAACAAAATAAATATACATGTTATATTAAATCATAAGTAAGAGTTAAACAAAAAAAAGGTTAGTTACAATAAATATCGTCCATTTTTTATAGATGTTTGTAATAGCCTCTCTCAACACACATTTTTATTTTGTGTCCATGCTCATTTACGTTTACCCCACTCTGAACACAAACATTATTTGTTACGTCATTCTGCCGACGTTATTGCTTATGTTCAGAAATATAAAATGCACTTCTAGCCCCAGCGTAACTAATTAACTACATTTGTGGCACCGAAAATCGTAAAAATTGTTTTTTTGTCGAATTTCGACGAATATGGTACAATTCACTAAAACGACTGATTTTTGACACACAAACGATTTGAGTGCGACACTAATATGTAAGAAACCGTTAAAACCAAAAAGTGTACGAAATAAAGTAGTGATTGTTTGTTACAATTTATCTATTTAATAAATGGCTTAATAATAAGTTTTTTGCGTTATCCAAATTAATATTGACACACTGTGCGATTACACGAATCATAAAAACACGACAATAACATCAACAATAATCGTCAACAAGCACCAACACCGCCAACATCATCAACACAACGATATTTGAGTTATTCAATACATGAATGGAAAAAGAGTCAACAACCTAGAGTGCATTACTCATTTTCAAGACAGTGTGTGTCCTTCAAAAAAGTTATCTTTTATAATTAAACAACTCGCTTGTTGCTGTTGCGTCTTATTCTGCTGCCAATTTTGAAGCTTTTACGGCGGGTGATTTTGTTTTTGTGGTTATTTTGAGTGCAAACAGATATTCTTGCTAATCTTATAAATATGAAAGAACAATTTTTTTTTGTTAGTGACACCGCTTA
The DNA here is from genome assembly GCA_963583895.1 of Melanophora roralis. Taxonomy (NCBI): domain Eukaryota; kingdom Metazoa; phylum Arthropoda; class Insecta; order Diptera; family Rhinophoridae; genus Melanophora; species Melanophora roralis. The sequence goes on along the minus strand of OY757189.1, from coordinate 57,601,341 downwards.
TAACTCGAGAACGGCTGGACCGATTTTAATGAAACTTGAAAAAAAGACATACCCGATATATGGGAATGCGTTTTAGGCTAATTTGTTTTTGGAAATTCCGACTGGGCGTGGCACCTCCCATACAAATTGAACAGTTTTTTTCACATTCCTCAATACCTAATATAGCTGAAGTCTCCAAATTTGGTGCAACTAAATTATTTATTGATGTGCATAATTGGGCTTTGTATGGGCGGGAAGAAAAAAAATAGGCGTGGCACCTCCCATACAACGAAAATAGTTTTTTGTATATATTTCAACAACTGTAATAGCTGAAGTCTCCAAACTTCGTACGAATGTTTATAGTGCAAATATGCATAATTAAGCTTTGTATGGGCGGGAAGAAATAAATGGGCGTGGCACCTCCCATACAACGAAAATAGTTTTTTTTTATATATTTCAACAACTGTAATAGCTGAAGTATCCAAACTTCGTACAAATGTTTATAGTGCTAATATGCATAATTAAGCTTTTCATGGGCGGGAAAAAATAAATAGGCGTGGCACCTCCCATACAACGAAAATAGTTTTTTTTTATATATTTCAACAACTGTAATAGCTGAAGTCTCCAAACTTCGTACGAATGTTTATAGTGCAAATATGCATAATTAAGCTTTGTATGGGCGGGAAGAAATAAATGTGCGTGGCACCTCCCATACAACGAAAATAGTTTTTTTTTATATATTTCAACAACTGTAATAGCTGAAGTATCCAAACTTCGTACAAATGTTTATAGTGCTAATATGCATAATTGGGCTTTTTATGGGCGTGAAAAAATAAATAGGCGTGGCACCTCCCATACAATTAAAATAGTTTTTTGTATATATTTCAACAACTGTAACAGCTGAAATCTCCAAACTTCGTGCGAATGTTTATAGTGCTAATATGCATAATTAAGCTTTTCATGGGCGGGAAAAAATAAATAGGCGTGGCACCTCCCATACAACGAAAATAGTTTTTTTTTATATATTTCAACAACTGTAATAGCTGAAGTCTCCAAACTTCGTACGAATGTTTATAGTGCAAATATGCATAATTAAGCTTTGTATGGGCGGGAAGAAATAAATGGGCGTGGCACCTCCCATACAACGAAAATAGTTTTTTTTTATATATTTCAACAACTGTAATAGCTGAAGTATCCAAACTTCGTACAAATGTTTATAGTGCTAATATGCATAATTGGGCTTTTTATGGGCGTGAAAAAATAAATAGGCGTGGCACCTCCCATACAATTAAAATAGTTTTTTGTATATATTTCAACAACTGTAACAGCTGAAATCTCCAAACTTCGTGCGAATGTTTATAGTGCTAATATGCATAATTAAGCTTTTCATGGGCGGGAAAAAATAAATAGGCGTGGCACCTCCCATACAACGAAAATAGTTTTTTGTATATATTTCAACAACTGTAACAGCTGAAATCTCCAAACTTCGTGCGAATGTTTATAGTGCTAATATGCATAATTAAGCTTTGTATGGGCGGGAAGAAATAAATAGGCGTGGCACCTCCCATACAACAAAAATAGTTTTTTGTATATATTTCAACAACTGTAATAGCTGAAGTCTCCAAACTTCGTACGAATGTTTATAGTGCTAATATTCATAATTAAGCTTTGTATGGGCGGGAAGAAATAAATAGGCGTGGCACCTCCCATACAATGAAAATAGTTTTTTGTATATATTTCAACAACTGTAACAGCTGAAATCTCCAAACTTCGTGCGAATGTTTATAGTGCTAATATGCATAATTAAGCTTTTCATGGGCGGGAAAAAATAAATAGGCGTGGCACCTCCCATACAACAAAAATAGTTTTTTGTATATATTTCAACAACTGTAATAGCTGAAGTCTCCAAACTTCGTACGAATGTTTATAGTGCTAATATTCATAATTAAGCTTTGTATGGGCGGGAAGAAATAAATAGGCGTGGCACCTCCCATACAATGAAAATAGTTTTTTGTATATATTTCAACAACTGTAACAGCTGAAATCTCCAAACTTCGTGCGAATGTTTATAGTGCTAATATGCATAATTAAGCTTTGTATGGGCGGGAAGAAATAAATAGGCGTGGCACCTCCCATACAACGAAAATAGTTTTTTTTATATATTTCAACAACTGTAATAGCTGAAGTATCCAAACTTCGTACGAATGTTTATAGTGCTAATATTCATAATTGGGCTTTTTATGGGCGTGAAAAAATAAATAGGCGTGGCACCTCCCATACAACGAAAATAGTTTTTTGTATATATCTCAACACCTGTAATAGCTGAAGTCTCAAAACTTTGTACGGATGTTTATAGTGCTAATATGCATAGTTGAGCTTTGTAAGGGCGGGAAAAATTAAATAGGCGTGGCACTTCTAATACTACGAAAATAGTTTTTTGTATATATTTCAACAACTGTTATAGCTGAAGTCTCCAAACTTCGAACGGATGTTAATAATGCTAATTTGAGCTTTGTATGGGCGGGAAGAAATAAATGGGCGTAGCACTTCCCAAACAACGAAAATATTTTTTTGTATATATCTCAATAACTGTAATAGGTAAAGTCTCCACACTTTGTTAGGATGTTTATAGTGCTAATATGCTAATTTTGCGCTGTATGGGCGGAAAAAAAAAAAAAAGGGGCTCGCATCTCCCATACAAGTATATTTCACTGCGACAAATATTGTTCAACGTTTCTTTGCTGTTTGTCAAAGCGATCCGTTTGCACAAACTTTACTTTACTCGGAGATGCCATGGTATTACGCTTGGAACGCTTTTTTAAAAAAATGTGAAAGTTGAAAGAAAGGCACTATGGCTCCTGGGCATCCGAAAGTGCGTTCAAGTGATGCTCTTGGTCGAATTTGTATAGTTCATCCGAAGAATAATGAATGCTTTTGTTTGCGGTTGTTGTTGGTAAATATTCGTGGTCCAACATCGTTTGCAGCATTTCGTACTGTTCATGGTATAGTCTGGCCAACATTTTGTGCTGCATGTCAAGAACTCAATTTGCTTGAAAACGATACTCATTGGGATACGACAATCGCCGAGGCAATTATTTCTGCATATCCAAGCCAGATACGAACATTATTTGCTATTATCATTTCGACATGCTTCCCGTCAAATCAAAGTGACCTGTGGAATAAATACAAGGACAGTATGTCGGAAGACATTTTACATAAATATCGTGTCAGCTCGATAAATCCAAATCTTGAAGTCAATGCGGAGATGCATAACCGGGCTCTTAATTGAAGACATATGTTACCTTATTTGCGGCAGTTCGTTAGTCAAGTTAGGACTGCCAGTACCAGAACATGAAATGAATGAGCTACTAAATCGACGATTGAAGCGTGAACGTGAATACGATCGACATGAGTTGAACCAATAAGTTTAAACCAATGTTTACTTCTTAAAACCTCTAATAGAAGGAAGTCTGTGATATAATATTGAAGGCAATTGATGCCCCCGGTGGAACTGGAAAGGCATTCGTCATGTCATTGACTTTGACCACTGTTTGTGCGAGATTCAACATTGCTGTAGCGGTAGCTTCACCTGGAATAGCGGCCACATTGTAAGAAGGATGCCGCACAGCTCACTCAGCGTTAAAATTGCCATTAAACCTTCAAAATATAGAGCAACCGACAAGTAATATTGCGAAAAAATCCGCCATGTCCAAAGTTTTAGTAGCGTGTTATATCATTATTTGGGATGAATGCACAATGGCACACAAACGCGCAATAGAAGCTCTTAAAAGAACACTAAGAGATCTGCGCAGTGACTCAAGATATTTTAGAGGTGCAACGATTATACTGCCCGGTGATTTCCGCCAAACACTGCCAGTCATTCCAAGATCGACGGCTGCTGATCAAATAAGTGCTTGCGTTAAATCCTCCATTCTGTGGCGTTTTGAAAGGATACTGCAGTTGACAGAAAACATGAGAGTTGTATTGCTTAACGATTTATCAGCTCAAGATTTCTCCAACCAATGTTGATTATCGGTAATGGCCGTATTCCTGTCGACGAATCAAACGGATTGATTTCGTTTCCTCAAAATTTTTGTAATTTTGTATCATCAAAAGAACAGCTCATCGAGAAGGTATTCCCCAACATAATTGCTAAAGGGGAAAATTATGACTGGTTGAGTGAACGGGCAATTTAAGCAGCTTAAAATATAGATGTTGATGATTTAAACTATGTATATAGTTTAGAATGAAATCGTTGGTACTCTGCATTCTTTTAAATCAATTGATTGTGTAATAAACGAAGATGTAGCCACCAACTATCCAACTGAAGTTTTAAACTCTTTGGATGTGCCTGGCTTACCACCGCACAACTTATAACTGAAGCTTGGCTCAGTAGCTATCATACTTCGAAATTCAAACCAACCAAAACTTTGCAATGGAACGCGCTTAGTAATAACAAAACTGATAGTCCATGTTATTTACGCAATTATACTTAGAGGAAAATTCAAAGATTAAGAAGTTGTCATACCGAGAATTCCGATGATACCAACCGATATGCCTTTTGAGTTTATGCTAATTCAATTTCCTATTCGTCTTGCATTCGCAATGACGATTAACAAATCACGAGGACAATTCCTGAGTATTTGTTGTTTTAATTTAGAAAATACATGTTTTTCTCATGGCCAAATATACGTTGCATATTCACGTGTGTGCAAACCATCTGCTTTATTTGTACTTGCGCCTGATAACAAAACGAAAAATGTCGTATAATACAAGGTACTGCACTGAAGGGAATTAACCTAAACACAACCCATGCACGAAAATACATAGCTTCCTTAACAGCTTTTGCCTGAAACGCCTTATTTTTGTAATCTTTTTCAATTTTTGTTTTCTTTATAAATATATTCCAATGCACTATTTGACCAAATAAGCTTTGTACTCTTTTTAAAAAATCCATATATTCAATAATTGTTAGGTGGTACGAAGTTCACCGGGTCAGCTAGTATGTATATAAATCTGGTGCTGATCTTGGCTTAACTTAATAATTTTTAGAAATTAGAGCCATGTAGACACAAAATGGTCTATATATAACCTGGTTAGAATCTCTAAAATCCATTAAAATAAGCAACTATTTTTGGCACAAACTTTTAATTAAAAAATCACAAGAATTTTGTTATTTCTTACTTAAACAAAAAACTGCTGATGTGTCAGAAAGCAGTGCCGGCTATTTTTGCCGGCAGAGGCGGCTTTAGGAATCTTCTTTGGCGATTTCGCCAAAGTTTTTAGTATAGACATTTTCAACGGATGCGAGTGCTAGCAGCTCTTAAAATTAAATAACTCGCCGTTTTATTTAAAGCCCTTAGCGCAGGACTTTTTATATAATATAACATCACAATAAACATAGCACATAAAGTTATACCATTTCACAATAAGTTTTGTATGAAAGGCAACAACAAAATTTGTATGCCATTGTGAAATTCAAAGCCAATAACAGCGTCCCAGCGAAAACACTAGGATTACATAATTGATAAATCGATGCACACAAGTAAGTTAGTAACACACACGATCTAATATACAAACTTTTATTTTTTAATTTTGTTATACAAGCTTCAAAGGAATATCTAAACATGTTGCATTCCTAAAGTGAATAAGTAAGAGGGCTATATTCGGCTGTGTCGAATCTAATATACCCTTTACATTGGCCTTTTAAACCCTTGAACTTTGTTTTTTTATACCCTTCACATAGTGATAGGGTATATATCACTTTGTCATTCCGTTTGTAATTTCTTTATTATTCATTTGCGACCCCATAAAGTATATATATTCTGGATCCTTATAGATAGGGAAGTTGAAATAGCCATGTCCGTCTGTCCGTCTGTCCGTCTGTCCGTCTGTCTGTCTGTCTGTCTGTCTGTCTGTCTGTCTGTCCGTCTGTCCGTCTGTTGAAATCAAGTTTCCGGAGTCAGATAAAAAGATACAGATCAGTAAATGGTGTCAAACGATTGCAAATATCCCGCTAACAATCGCTATTTAAAATCAGCAAAATCGGTTCACTATTTACCGAGATCTAAGCGAAAACCCAGAGTAACCCATTTTTTTTAGGACAAAATCCGTGCATATATCCCTATATATCTCAGTAAGTATAATCACTCTTGCCACAAAACTTGGCACGGATACTCCTAAAGAAGGGACGTAAATAATGGGAAAAGTTTTTTTAGATAGGACCAGGGCAAGGGGTATTTTTCCTACAATTGCACAAATTTGGTGAAATATTTTATGCGCTATATCTCGGAAACTATAACAGCTATCGACATAAAATATTTTACAAAAAATGATTGTACGCAAAGATCTACACTTTAAAGAAAAAATTTTTTGAGTTGGGGCAAAAAATGGGGTAGCTCCCATACAAATCGACAATTGTTATAAAATATTCGATACGCTATATCTCGGAAACTATAACAGCTATCGACATAAAATGTTCTACAAAAAGTGATTGCACGCAAAGATCTACACTTTAAAGAAAAAATTTTTTGAGTGGGGGCAAAAAAAGGGGTAGCTCCCATACAAATCGACAATTATTATAAAATATTCGATACGCTATATCTCGGAAACTATAACAGCTATCGACATAAAATGTTCTACAAAAAGTAATTTTACGCAAAGATCCACACTTTAAAGAAAAAATTTTTTGAGTGGGGGCAAAAAAAGGGGTAGCTCCTATACAAATCGACAATTGTTATAAAATATTCGATACGCTATATCTCGTAAACTATAACAGCTATCGACATAAAATGTTCTACAAAAAGTAATTGTACGCAAAGATCTACACTTTAAAGAAAAATTTTTTTGAGTGGGGGCAAGAAAAGTAGTAGCTCCCATACAAATCGACAATTGTTATAAAATATTCGATACGCTATATCTCGTAAACTATAACAGCTATCGACATAAAATGTTCTACAAAAAGTATTTTTACGCAAAGATCCACACTTTAAAGAAAAAATTTTTTGAGTGGGGGCAAAAAAAGGGGTAGCTCCTATACAAATCGACAATTGTTATAAAATATTCGATACGCTATATCTCGTAAACTATAACAGCTATCGACATAAAATGTTCTACAAAAAGTAATTGTACTTAAAGATCCACACTTTAAAGAAAAAATTTTTTGAGTGGGGGCTAAAAAAGGGGTAGCTCCCATACAAATCGACAATTGTTATAAAATATTCGATACGCTATATCTCGTAAACTATAACAGCTATCGACATAAAATGTTCTACAAAAAGTAATTTTACGCAAAGATCCACACTTTAAAGGAAAAATTTTTTGAGTGGGGGCAAAAAAAGGGGTAGCTCCCATACAAATCGACAATTGTTATAAAATATTCGATACCCTATATCTCGGAAACTATAACAGATATCGAAATCAAATGTTCTACAAAAAGTGATTGGACATCAAGGGCTACGCTCTGAAGAAAAAAATTTTCGGAGGGGGGGTGAAGAAGGGGTAGCTCCAATAATTAACAATTTTTATAAAATTTTCGATACGCTACTTCTGGAAAACTATTACAGCTATCGACTTCGAATATTCTACAAAAAGTAATAATCAAATAATTCATACATTTTGGAGAAAAAGTTGGAGAAGAGCAGGGGGACTAGAACATTTAACAAGTTTTATTAACCTTTAAATATGAATAATGTCGAAAACTTTAAAAACTCTCGACCTCAAATCTTCTTCATCTATTTCTATTATTTATACGAACGTTAAAATTTTGTTATTTTTTCTATGGGCTTTAAAACTCGCACAAGGTTTTTTATTATATTATTTGCAGTACAAAATTACTCGGCTGGGTATATTTAAAGACCAATGTGAAGGGTATATAAGATTCGGCACAGCCGAATATAGCGCTTTTACTTGTTTTGTATTCATTTCTTTTTTATGTAAAAACTATTTATTATTTTTACATAAGGGTCGTTGCCATATTTAATCGTCTAAGGGTGACTACGGGGGAGTCGTAGAGGTTTGTACCCTAATTTTTTTTAAATTTATGTGAAAACCCCCTTTAGGGGGTGGATATAGGGGGTAAGTATGTTATAAGAAAAGATTTGAGAGGAGGAACTAATGTGGTTCAGTTTTACACTTTATATTTCTAAGGCCGACTCTGGAGAATTTATGGGTGCTTTTACCAAATTTTTGTAAATATTGTATGACACAATTTGTCACTTTTTCAAATGCTTGGATACTATTGTGCAACTTTTACAAAATGCCCCAAATGTGATGTTTTCCAATTTTTTTAAGCCCCTAATCTTAATATACATATGTATGTACATTACATTTTTTTAATATAAATACGTATGTATCAGAGTTATTGAATAAAAGCAATGCAATAGCAATGAATATTTGAATAGGCAATAAAAATGAAATCATTCATTCCGTTCTCTAATATGTACATATGTATATGTAAGCAGTTTTTTATGGAATCTTTTGCTTCTCATGCGTGTTTAGCATATGTGTATGTTTGTTGTGATCAGCGTTGTCGTTTTGGTTACTTTTGAACAAAATTACTTTTTAAATGTGTACTTGTGTACTTTTTTCATATTTGTTTACTTGTTTCAACCAAAAATTTAGAAATACATATATATTTTTTATTATTAAATTAAATTGTCTAATCATACTTTCAACCATGATGTAGGTATTCAAGGTGGAAGCAGGAGGAAGAGACTTGTTTTGTTTTGACAGCATGAACGCACGCATTGCAGTTATATTTTATATCAATATACTTAGGCTTAAATGGTGTAAAAGCTTGTAAATTAGGAGAATTAATGAGCGAGCCTAGCTGTAAGATATATTTTTTGTTCCTTTCATGTATTCTTAACATAAACAAGTAAGAGCGCTATATTCGGCTGGGCCGAATCTTATATACCCTTCACATTGGTCTTTAAATATACCCTGCCGAGTAATTTTGTACTGCAAATAACATAATATAAAACCTTGTGCGAGTTTTAAAGTCCATAGAAAAATATACAAAATTTTAACGTTCGTATAAATAATAGAAATAGATGAAGAAGGTTTGAGGTCGAGAGTTTTAAAAGTTTTCGACATTATTCATATTTAAAGGTTAATAAAACTTGTTAAATAATATGGGATATTCTAGTCCCCCTGCTCTTCTCCAACTTTTTCTCCAAAATGTATGAATTATTTGATTATTACTTTTTGTAGAATATTCGAAGTCGATAGCTGTAATAGTTTCCAAGATATAGCGTATCGAAAATTTCATAAAAATTGTTGATTTGTATGGGAGCTACCTCTTCTTCACCCCCCATCCAAAAATTGTTTTCTTCAGACCGTAGCCCTTGATGTCCAATTACTTTTTTTAAAACATTTGATTTCGATATCTGTTATAGTTTCCGAGATATAGCATATCGAAAATTTCATACAAATTATAATTTGTATGGGAGCTACCCCTTTTTTTGCCCCTACTCAAAAAATTTATTGTTTAAAGCGTAGGCCTTGTTGTCCAATTACTTTTTGATATAGCGTTTCGAAATATTCATAAAAATCATTGATTTGTATGGGAGCTACCTTTTTTTCGCCCCCATCAAAAATTTTTTTTGTTTAAAGCGTAGGCCTTGTTGTTCACTTGCTTCTTGTGGAACATTTGACTTCGATACCTGTTATAGTTTCCGAGATATAGCGTATAGAATCTTTCATAAAAATCGTTAATTTGTATAGGAACTACCCCTTTTTTTGCCCCTACTCAAAAAATTTTTTCTTTAGAACGTAGGCCTTGTTGTCCAATTACTTTTTGTAGAACATTTGATTTCGATATCTGTTATAGTTTCCGAGATATAGCGTATAGAATCTTTCATAAAAATCGTTAATTTGTATGGGAGCTACCCCGTTTTTTGCCCCTACTCAAAAAATTTTTTCTTTAAAGCGTAGGCCTGACTGCCCAATTATTTTCTGTAGAACATTTTATTTCGATATCTGTTACAGTTTCCCAGATATAGCGCATCGAAAATTTCATACAAATCATTAATTTGTATGGGAGCTACCCCTTCTTTTGCCCCCACCCTTAAAATTTTTTCTTTATAGTGTAGGTCTTATTGTACAATAACTTTTTGTAGAACATTTGAAGTCGATAGCTGTTATAGTTTCTACGCTTAAGTGCATTAAATATTTCACCAAATTTGTGCAATTGTACGAAAAATACCAGTTCCCCCGATCTTATCTGAAAAAAATGTTTCCATTATTTAGCTCCCTACTTCAAAGGTATCCGTGTTAAGTTTTGTGGCAAGAATGACTAACTTACTAAAATATATAGGGATATATGCACGGATTTTGTCCTAAAAAAATGGGTTAATTTGGGTTTTCGCTTATATATCGGTCAATAGTGAACCGATTTTGCTGATTTTAAATAACGATTGCCTGCGGGATATTTCTAACAGTTTGACACCAATAACTGGTCTGTATCGTTTTATTTGACTTCGGAAACTTGATTTCAACAGACGGACATGGCTATATCAACTTCCCTATTTATAAGCATCTAGAATATATATACTTTATGGGGTCACAAATGGATAATAAAGAAATTACAAATGGAATGACAAACTGATATATACCCTTATCACTATGTGAAGGGTATAATTATTGCTAGTAAGTATTCACGTACACAAAAAATTAGCCAAAAAAGAGCGTAGTATGTTTCAGTGATGAAAAATAAGAATATCATTAGGGTATCAAAAAAAAAGTTCGAGGGTACTTTTTTAAAGGCAATAGTATCAAAATATTTTTTTCTGTTTTACTTTAATCCACAAAAACTAAATACAAAAAAGTTCTATAGACATTTTAGGTGTTTAAAGTTTGTTCAACAGCGAATTGAAACTGAACTGTATATATTTTTTGAAAAATTTGAATTTTGGTTTAAGTCCGTTAATACCTATCATACAATGCTATTGTAAAAGTTAATATAAAAAATCTGACCTTTAATATGGAAAAATTGACGTTAGCCGCTTGAAAAAAATTAATTTAATTTTTTTCTTTATTGATTTGCCGAATTTATCTTACCGCATCTCTATGATATATGGTTTTTGCCCTCCTTTAGTTCCAAACCATAAGTTAAAAAAAAGTTTATTTCCAACAATAATCCAACAAACCAATATTCGCTATTCGCTGTTTTGATTTCCTTTTTCGCCTTTACATTTGAATAACCATGGGTTATTACTAAATGTATTATAAGGGCTACCGAAAACAAAACCTTATTGTTTAACAACACTTTTAAAATATTATTAAGGATTTAATCCCAATTTTCTTGTATATTTATAGGGTTTGTTGTTGGTTAAGTTTGTCTAAGTATATGCATTTCATTGGCTCTTACACCAAATCATCAGTAGACTTCAACCCAAATTCTTAAAAAACTCATGAATATTTTTTTTCTTTATATAATAACCTCATTAAACAAAATGAGAATTACTATAAGCAAACCAAAAAGAAAATCAAAACAGCGAATAGCGAATATTGGTTTGTTGGATTCCTAAAAAAACTTGAACGTTTTGGTTTGCTTATAGTAATTCTCATTTTGTTTAATGAGGTTATTATATAAAGACAGAAAATATTCATGAGTTTTTTAAGAATTTGGGTTGAAGTCTACTGATGATTTGGTGTAAGAACCAATGAAATGCATATACTTAGACAAACTTAACAAACAACAAACCCTATAAATAAATTGTTTTTATTTTAAAGTAAGTTTTTTAAACGAAATTTACATACAAAATAAGTTTTTCAAATCTTTTTCAAGTTTTTATTTATTTATTTAATTAACATAACTAAATTTACAGTTGAGCATTAAATTTCAAGAGGTAAATGGAGATAATAATTATATAAAAAATATAAAAACAGCATTGAACGTAAGCATTAGAGTTGAGGAACTTTATCAGATTTCTTCTAGTTACAGCAACATTCTCCGAGAAGTCAATGTGCACATAGAACTTATTTACTCCAGCAAAAATTCTCCTAAATGGATCAAAGTTAATTTAATTGGATCTATAAAATTTCATATATAACGGTTCTTAATATCTAAGCTGCCAGTTGGAAACCTTGATGCATATTTTACTCTGAAGATATGTTGAGTCTATTTGACCTTGAATTAAATTAAGGGCAAATGCAATATTGGCAACAATTCTTCGGCTTTTTAACGTTGGGAGATTAATGAGTGCTAATCGACTCCGATATGATGGTAGGTTAAAATCAGGATTCCAGCGTAGATTACGGAGGCAGAACAGCAAAAATTGTTTTTGAACAGATTCAAGTTTTGAATATACACATCATATTGGGGGTCCCAAATTACTGATCCATATTCGAGTAAAGTTCTTACCAAGGACGTGAATAGATTCTTTGTAACATAAGGATCATCAAATTCCTTAGCACAACGCTTCAAGAAACTTAATACCCCGTAAGCTTTATTAACAGCCCCATTCTCCAATTTTTGGCACATGTCTTTGTTTTTACCCAATATGCAGCAAGGTGTATTGAGCGACTTTTCTCATACTTAGTTTTTCGAAAAAGTTGTTCGAAAAAAAAGTGGACTGGGAAAAACTGAGTATGAGGAAATGTGGCCAATACCATCCTCTACCATGCCCCATTCTCCAATTTTTGGCACATGTCTTTGTTTTTACCCAATATGCAGCAAGGTGTATTGAGCGACTTTTCTCATACTTAGTTTTTCGAAAAAGTTGTTCGAAAAAAAAAGTGGACTGGGAAAAACTGAGTAAGAGGAAATGTGGCCAATACCTTTCTCTACCATGCCCCATTCTCCAATTTTTGGCACATGTCTTTGTTTTTACCCAATATGCAGCAAGGTGTATTGAGCGACTTTTCTCATACTTAGTTTTTCGAAAAAGTTGTTCGAAAAAAAAGTGGACTGGGAAAAACTGAGTATGGGGAAATGTGACCAATATCTTCTTCTACCATGCCCCATTCTCCAATTTTTGCCACATGTCTTTGTTTTTACCCAATATGCAGCAAGGTGTATTGAGCGACTTTTCTCATACTTAGTTTTTCGAAAAAGTTTTTCGAAAACAAAGTGGACTGGTAAAAACTGAGTATGAGGAAATGTAGCCAATATCTTCCTCTACCATGCCCTATTCTCCAATTTTTGGCACATGTCTTTGTTTTTACCCAATATGCAGGAAGGTGTATTGAGTGGCTTTTCTCATACTTAGTTTTTCGAAAAAGTTGTTCGAAAAAAAAGTGGACTGGGAAAAACTGAGTATGAGGAAATGTGGCCAATACCTTCCTCTACCATGCCCCATTCTCCAATTTTTGGCACATGTCTTTGTTTTTACCCAGTATGCATCAAGGTGTATTGAGTGACTTTTCTCATACTTAGTTTTTCGAAAAAGTTGTTCGAAAAAAAAGTGGACTGGGAAAAACTGAGTACGAGGAAATGTGGCCAATACCTTCCTCTACCATGCCCCATTCTCCAATTTTTGGCACATGTCTTTGTTTTTACCCAATATGCAGCAAGGTGTATTGAGCGACTTTTCTCATACTTAGTTTTTCGAAAAAAAAGTGGACTGGGAAAAACTGAGTATGAGGAAATGTGGCCAATACCTTCCTCTACCATGCCATATTCTCCAATTTTCGGCACATGTCTTTGTTTTTACCCAATATGCAGCAAGGTGTATTGAGCGACTTTTCTCATACTTAGTTTTTCGAAAAAGTTGTTCGAAAAAAAAGTGGACTGGGAAAAACTGAGTATGAGGAAATGTGGCCAATACCTTCCTCTACCATGCCCCATTCTCCAATTTTTGGCACATGTCTTTGTTTTTACCCAATATGCAGCAAGGTGTATTGAGTGACTTTTCTCATACTTAGTTTTTCGAAAAAAAAGTGGACTGGGAAAACTGAGTATGAGGAAATGTGGCCAATACCTTCTTCTACCATGCCCTATTCTCCAATTTTTGCCACATGTCTTTGTTTTTACCCAATATGCATCAAGGTGTATTGAGTGACTTTTTTCATACTTAGTTTTTCGAAAAAGTTGTTCGAAAAAAAGTGGACTGGGAAAAACTGAGTACGAGGAAATGTGGCCAATACCTTTCTCTACCATGCCCCATTTTCCAATTTTTGTCACATGTCTTTGTTTTTACCCAATATGCAGCAAGGTGTATTGAACGACTTTTCTCATACTTAGTTTTTCGAAAAAAAAGTGGACTGGGAAAAACTGAGTATGAGGAAATGTGGCCAATACCTTCCTCTATCCTGCCATATTCTCCAATTTTTGGCACATGTCTTTGTTTTTACCCAATATGCAGCAAGGTGTATTGAGCGACTTTTCTCATACTTAGTTTTTCGAAAAAAAAGTGGACTGGGAAAAACTGAGTATGAGGAAATGTGGCCAATACCTTCCTCTACCATGCCATATTCTCCAATTTTTGGCACATGTCTTTGTTTTTGCCCAATATGCAGCAAGGTGTATTGAGCGACTTTTCTCAGACTTAGTTTTTCAAAAAAGTTGTTCGAAAAAAAAGTGGACTGGGAAAAACTGAGTATGAGGAAATGTGGCCAATACCTTCCTCTACCATGCCCCATTCTCCAATTTTTGGCACATGTCTTTATTTTTACCCAGTAAGTAAAGTAATACGTGTGAGTAGTGTGTAATAATAATGTTATATATGTATAAATTGTATGTAATTTTTTCCAAACTTGTATAAGGCCTAACTATATTGTGCTTAAACAAACTTATGCTAATGTCAAATATCAACGAAAAGCCTGTCAAATGCTTAAGCAATTTATTAGAGACTTTTGAGTGCCTATATTGTACTTTTTGAACTTAAATACTTACAGAACTCAGTTGCAAATATTTGTACTTTTGCAAAAACAGTTTTACTTTTATATTCCAAATATATTGATTTTTTTTCGCAAAATGTTATTTAAGTTACATCTACAATTTAAAAATATTAAACCATTAGCAAATAAATAATAAAACTTAATAAAAAAAATTTTTTTCATAAATAAAAGTGTACTTAAAAGTGCAACTGTGCGCCTAACTCATGTATACACAGCTGATTCATTAATCAAAGTACGACCAGTGCCTGTGTTCTGTAACTTTAGTGAGAACTTCTCGAGAAATTAGGTCTGTCTGCGTACTTTTCCAGTAGCAAATACTCAGTAAATTTTTTTGGGAGAGTAAGACCAATTTTACTCTGTCGGCTAAAAATATATCAAAAAGTACGCAGACAGTATCCAGTAAAATCTTGCAAGAAAACAGCTGAACGTTGTGTAAACAATTCAAATAACAAAGCAAACGAATTTTAGCATATGTGTACGCGGTAAATTATTTGTATATAGCATCAAGTAAAATGTTATGTTTATTAAAATTTTTTTAAAACGTTAAAAATCAACACAATTCTAACTATTGTTAAATTTCAATTTTTATTTTCGTTTCACAAAAATTGTTTCATTCAATTAGTAAATAAAAACAGCTGTTCAAACTAGTTGCAAAATCTTGCAAGAAGAAATTTCCCCAGTAACATTTTGCAAGTTCTCTTACCTCCAACTGTCAAAAAATTTTCTTTTTGGCTCTCTCGCTGCAAGAGATTTGGAGTATGCAGACAACATTTTGCAAGATTTTGTAACATTTTGCACAAAATGATGCAAAATATGTGTATGCAGACAGACCTATTTATAGTCGCCTTGTAAAAGACAGGATGAACACGATAAACCTAATTATTTTAACTTTTAACGTTGTATAATGAAGGTTTATGCATTATCTAAGTCACACTGTTAATAATCGGAAGACTATGACAATAAAAAAAATTTTCTCGCAGCGAAAACTTCTCGCAAGTTACAGAACAGGGGGGCAGGTTCGCTTTTTGCTTAATCAAATGCGTCTTGAATAAACTTAACGAAAAGTTGCTTAAGAACATTATAGTTATACACATTTAAACATGTGTATTCGCATTTTTGCTTAAGTAAGCAAAACCACATTATAGTTAGCCCTATAGTTAGCCCTTAAAGCGCACCGTATCACATAGATAACAACCAGCGATGCCAGAACTTGGCTTAAGTTCTGGGAAAAAATTGTAAACTCGTTCTAACAGAAAATCTTTAAAATTTAGAAAAAACTTTTTATTTTTGGAATAGAAAAGCAATCATTGCATTATATTTGATATATAATGTTGAAATACAATTTTTGATGTTCACTTGCTTGTAAACAGTTCGTTAAATATTCCCTCCTTTTTGATTTGTAGTGTAATTTGTTATATATTTCTTTTAAAGGGTGATGGGTGATATTAGAAATACTGTTGGAATATGGCAATTCAACGTCGTGGCTATGAGGCTATGATGAGTGCCAATTGTGTGTAAGAATTCATTTCGAAAATTTTAATTTGGTGGAGGTTTCAACGGGCTTTCCACCAGCAGACGAAGGTGCCTTATGTTAACACAATTTTATTTGAAATAATAATAAAAACGACTACTTTCGAACAATTTATTTAAGAGATATCATTTTTAGGGACTTTAAAGTATTTCTTTTTATTATATAAAAAATAATCCAATTCAAATATATTTTTAACCGTTTTATAAAAAATTTTTATATAGTTCTTAAATAAAAAATTAAATTTCTTTTTTGGCTTTGATTTTCTATTAAAAAGTCCGCAAATCTTTAATTTTTAAAAATCGTAAAATTCAGGGGTCTAATCGTCGCTGTCGTGATCGAACAAGTAAACGTATCGAGTAAAATTACGATACCTTTCAAATAGCCTAATTGCGGCATTCGAACGCTATCGAAACGTAAATTTTAAAAAAATGTAAAATATGATTATAGTTTTGTAATAGAATCAGAGAAAAAGTAAAAAGAGTAAACAAAAGATAAATAAAATTCATGCTATGCAAGTGTTTAATATCTTTAATATATTTATATTAAATATGATTAAAAAATATTTATTTTTTAGAAAATGGCTGAAGAGTTATTATTTCTTTTACATATGTCCTCATCATCAGACTCTGAAGATGAGAAAGACGTGATACGTTTAAGAAGACAACTTCGTGATAAAAGTAACCCTCTATCCTTGCCAGCTAAAGCGTATGTTTAATGTTTATAAATTAATACAAAGATTTAAATTTTTGCATGAATTTGCAGGTTTAAACAACGTTTTAGGTTATCCAAAGAAGCATTCAGTTACGTTCTTAGCCTGTTAAAATTTAATGGGCACATGTCAACAGCAATTTCGCCACAGCTGCAGCTTGCAGCAACACTCTCGCTTTTGACTAATGGAAGTTTTCAGTATGTTGTTGGCAATGACTACTTGCTTGGAATGTGCCAAAGTACTGTTAACAAATGTATTGCAAACGTAGCAAAAGAAATTGAAGAAAAGCTGTGTCCTAAACTTATCACATTTAAGCCCGAACAATCAACTAAATGTATGGAAAGTTTCATGAGAAAGTTTAAAATTTCTGGAGGTTTGTTGTTTTACTTATCAAATATATAGTGTGTTTATTATTTTATTTTTTTAGTAATGGGATGTGTGGACGGTACTCATATTGGTTTGGTTGCTTTTCCTTGAGCGCAATTTGACATTCGATTTTTGGCCAAATCGGGATGTTCACCATGAAGTCCGCCAAAATTTGCTTTTGCACATTATTAATACTTTTGACACTTGTCCTATAAAACCAATGTTACAAATATTAAAATTTTTACTAAAAAAACAATTTATAAAGTTCATTCGTTTACTCAAAGTTTTTAAAAATTTTTGAATAATTTTACTGGATTGCGTTCGTTTACACAAAATCCAGTAAATGAGAACACAAATTGAGAGCGCAAAGTGACAGTTGTCTTACTGAGTATTTAAAAATTTTTACTAGACAAAATTTGAAAGCGAAGATGAAGAAGATATAAGTTTGTTTTAAATGTTAAAAAAAGCCAGGATTTTTTCACCCTAACTTGTGTTTGAGAAAGGAAAGAGTATTACGCAATTCTGTTAAAAGCTTCTTCCATGACACGGTCCCGACCTATACGGATGTATAGTTTCGAACACATTTTAGAATATCCAAATCAATTCTTAATATTTACTTTTTTTAAGTTGAAAAAGTGCTGAATACTTGGGTACTCGGTGCAGTCACTTATTACCCAAAATTAAACATTCGTGTTTTTTTTACTAACGCTAAGTCTTTCCCTAGCAGGATGTGAGTCTGAGACTCAACTTAAATTATACCGACAGACTCAGAATCACTTTCTTAGCCAATTTAAGCATATCTGTCTGGCTGGGTGTCCATATATTCGTGTGCTCCAAGTAAAGGTAGCATATCTGAAAAAAAAAATTTGCCATAGGGAGCAAGCCCATTGTTTGTGGTGGTGATCGTAGTACACTTTAACCCCAAAACCAAGTTAACCCCACTCACAAAAGTCAGCTTGTTTGTGCTTAAAAAAATTTAATGCATTTTTCGTGTAATCAAGTAATTGCATTATATTTTAATCTATCAGCTGTTTTGAGTAGGTAAACTTTTTGTTAAAATTTTCCGTTCGCGTACTTTTAACTTAAAAAATTGTAAGTGAGAGAAATTTGGTAAAATTACTCAGTATTTGCTAAGTTACTGGACTTTACTGGGAAAGTAAACGAATGAACTTATAATTACATTTTTTGTAAAAGTCTGTAAAAATTTAACTTTTTAAACTTAAAAACAAAAATTTAAAAGGTGTTGTCATGATATGAAAAAATGGCAGGCCGTAAATTTCGTTCTAAACCAAGAATTAACAATTGCTAATGAGAGTATGTGTAAAATACAAATTAGTATTTCCGTATTCAAATTTCAATTAACACTTGGGTTAAATAGAAGATATTTACTACCAATGCTCAGTACCGAACAAAGAGTGCTGATGAGGAGTTGTAGCGGGCTCTGAAAATGCATTCCACTCGGCTAGTGTCGGGAAACTAAACTTTTTCAAAATATTTGTTCAACAAAAATCTTATCACAATAAAACTTGAACCAATTAGCCTGATAAAATATAAAAGGAAATTTTAGAAATAAAAATTGTTCAAAATACGCTAAAAAATAAATATTAAAATTTATTTTTGTTTACAAAAGCACCATGTGTGTCGAATAACAATTCTAATGATTACACTCGATCGACTGTTCGTTGCCGTATGCTATCATCTCGATTTTTTCGTGTGCATTGTTCGATAACGGATGCCATAATCCTAAAAGAAACAAATTCGATAAATTTTACTCGATATCGAAAGCGACGATTGACAGACCACAGGGCAAAAGTCGTCCAATCGTCCTAAGCCTATTATTGCCACAAAAAAACGTCAAAACGATGATAATTCGTCAAATAGTTAATTATTTATTAAAAAAATACAGTGAACTTGCGGAAACGTGAATATCCGGAATCGTGAACATCCAGAAACGTGAACACTTTTTATTTAACATTAACTACTCTAAAACGTGAATAAACATTGATAGTTTTAAAACGTGAACAATTTGTTTCTGAGATTTTTTTTGTTTACATTAATTTTATTAGTTTTGGGAGTCCCCGAATCATGCAATAAAAGGATCTATAAGCGATATACATAGTTTTATTTGCAAAAGGTTGATTTTTCTGGTCAGATTAATAAGACAATTATGTATTACCCAAAAAACTTTGGTTTTAAAATTTTTAAATTTGACATTTCGGGTTACAGCGTTGTTAAGTTTTGACTAGATTTGGATGTTTTTGAACTAATAACAATAAATTGATAAAAAAAATTTAATTCGTTAGAAAATAATTAAAACATATTTAATCGGAAACGTAAACAAAATCGAAAACATGAACACCCTTGGTAAAAAATTAGTTCACGTTTCCGCGAGTTCACTGTATACCAATTATAAGTATATACCCTGATTCTATGTTAAAGGATGTACACGTGCAAGCATGGTGAAATTATGTGTACCAGGTGGTGTTACGAGCAAAGCTGATCTACTTTTTTCATGCATAAATCGAGGCTGGGTAGTCAAAGTTGTTTACTTTAACATATCTTTTTTTTTTTGTTGTTGTAGAATCACCACCACCTGATACATTATTGCGCCATTCGTGCAAGTTGGTGCTAGTTTTTCTATAGTTAAACGTCCATAAAATAAATTGACAAATTATTTTCTATTACTTATTCGTTTAAGATGATACATTTTTATACCCTTCACATAAGTGATAAGGGTATATATAAGTTTGTCATTCCGTTTGTAATTCCTTTATTATCCATTTGGGACCCCATAAAGTATACATATTCTGGATCCTTATAGATAGGGAAGCCGATTTAGCGATGTCCGTCTGACCGTCTGTCCGTGTTATGGTTGAAATCAACTTTCTGAAGCCCCCCGATATGGCATAGACCCGAATGTGGTATCAAACTGTCACAGATAGTCGCGAGAAAATCGGTATTGAAATTCAGCAAAATCGCCCGATAAATGACCGAGATACTTTTACATGTAATAATAAAACAAGTAAGAGCGCTATATTCGGCTGTGCCGAATCTTATATACCCTTCACATTGACCTTTCGCAATCCCAAACTTTTTTTATTTTTAACCATTTTTTTACTTATGAAATATTTCTAATTTTTAAATAGGCTCTAAGGCTAACTCTAAAGAAGTTGTGGGCATTTTCATATCATTTTTGTAAATTTTGTATGGCAACCCCCTCAGGGCGTGGAGATAAGGGGTAAGTATATTTTAGGAATATGTTTGGGAGTAGAAATTAATGGGGGTCTGTGATACATTTTTTTCCTGAGGTGGTTGCCATAAAAAATTACAAAAATGATATGAAAATGCCCACAACTTCTTTAGAGTTGGCCTTAGAGCAATAAAGTGTAGGACCGACCCCCATTAATTTCTTCTCCCAAACATATTCCTAGAATATACTTACCCCCTATCTCCACGCTCTAAGGGGGCTGCCATACAAAATTTACAAAAATGATATGAAAATGCCCACAACTTCTTCAGAGTTGGCCTTAGAGCAATAAAGTGTACGACCGACCCCCATTAATTTCTTCTCCCAAACATACTCCTAGAATATACTTACCCCCTATCTCCACGCCCTGAGGGGGTTGCCATACAAAATTTACAAAAATGATATGAAAATTCCCACAACTTCTTTAGAGTTGGCCTTAGAGCAATAAAATGTACGACCGGCCCCCATTAATTTCTTCTCCCAAACATATTCCTTGAACATACTTATCCCCTATCCCCGCGCCCTAAGGGGGTTGCCATACAAAATTTACAAAAATGATATGAAAATGCCCACAACTTCTTCAGAGTTGGCCTTAGAGCAATAAAGTGCACGACCGACCCCTATTAATTTCTTCTCCCAAATATATTCCTAGAATATACTTACCCCCTATCTCCACGCCCTGAGGGGGTTGCCATACAAAATTTACAAAAATGATATGAAAATGCCCACAACTTCTTCAGAGTTGGCCTTAGAGCAATAAAGTGTACGACCGACCCCCATTAATTTCTTCTCCCAAATATATTTCTAGCATATACTTACCCCCATCTCCACGCCCTGAGGGGGGTGCCATACAAAATTTACAAAAATGATATGAAAATGACCACAACTTCTTCAGAGTTGGCCTTAGAGCAATGAAGTATGCGACCGACCCCTATTAGTTTCTTCTCCCAAACATTCCTAGAATATACTTACCCCCTATCTCCACGCCCTGAGGGGGGGGGGGGGGGGGGGGGGGGGGCCATACAAAATTTACAAAAATGATATGAAAATGCCCACAACTTCTTCAGAGTTGGCCTTAGAGCAATAAAGTGTACGACTGACCCCCATTAATTTCTTCTCCCAAATATATTCCTAGAATATACTTACCCCCATCTCCACGCCCTGAGGGGGGTGCCATACAAAATTTACAAAAATGATATAAAAATGACCACAACTTCTTCAGAGTTGGCCTTAGAGCAATAAAGTGTACGACCGACCCCCATTAATTTCTTCTCCCAAACATACTGCTAGAATATACTTACCCCCTATCTCCACGCCCTGAGGGGGTTGCCATACAAAATTTACAAAAATGATATGAAAATGCCCACAACTTCTTTAGAGTTGGCATTAGAGCAATAAAATGTACGACCGACCCCCATTAATTTCTTCTCCCAAACATATTCCTTGAACATACTTATCCCCTATCCCCGCGCCCTAAGGGGGTTGCCATACAAAATTTACAAAAATGATATGAAAATGCCCACAACTTCTTCAGAGTTGGCCTTAGAGCAATAAAGTGCACGACCGACCCCTATTAATTTCTTCTCCCAAACATATTCCTAGAATATACTTACCCCCTATCTCCACGCCCTGAGGGGGTTGCCATACAAAATTTACAAAAATGATATGAAAAGGCCCACAACTTCTTCAGAGTTGGCCTTAGAGCAATAAAGTGTACGACCGACCCCCATTAATTTCTTCTCCCAAATATATTCCTAGAATATACTTACCCCCTATCACCACGCCCTGAGGGGGGTGCCATACAAAATTTACAAAAATGATATGAAAATGACCACAACTTCTTCAGAGTTGGCCTTAGAGCAATGAAGTATGCGACCGACCCCTCTTAGTTTCTTCTCCCAAACATATTCCTAGAATATACTTACCCCCTATCTCCACGCCCTGAGGGGGTTGCCATACAAAATTACAAAAATTATATGAAAATGCCCACAACTTCTTTAGAGTTGGCCTTAGAGCAATAAAGTGTACGACCGACCCCCATTAATTTCTTCTCCCAAATATATTCCTAGAATATACTTACCCCCTATCTCCACGCCCTGAGGAGGGGGCCATACAAAATTTACAAAAATAATATGAAAATGCCCACAACTTCTTCAGAATTTGCCTTAGAGCAATAATGTGTACGACCGACCCCCATTAGTTTCTTCTCCCAAACATATTCCTAGAACATACTTACCACCTATCTCCACGCCCTAATGGGGTGGCCATACAAAAGTTACAAAAATGTGTTTGTTTTATTTTAAAACTCCATCGTCAAAAAAAAAATTAGTCGGAGAGGAAACAAAAGATTTTTTTTAGTTCCTGAGTAAATTCAAAAAGTTTATTAAAAGTAAAATTATTAGATGAAGTGATTTTTGTTTTAAATTGTTTGAATATATATATATAAAAAAAGAAAAGATTTTTAAAGCAAAAAACAGAAGGAAATTATAAAATTTAAGAACATTTTTAAATAATTATAATACAGTTTTTTTTATTATAAGTAATACTTTTTAAAATGCAAATTTAATTTTTTTTATAAATCATATATAATTATTATAATATATTTAATAGTAGTTATGTTTTTGGTGTTTTTATATTGTAAGAATTATGTGAGTGTGTAGATGTGTGTGTGTTTTTTAGTTATTTTAAGTACATCCGTCCCTCGATAGGCGCGTAAAAGTATGAAAAGAAAAAGTAAAAAAAAAATATAATAAATTAAAATTTAAGTGATTAAGTAAAATAAATAAAAATTGTGAACTTACCTGGGGCGCAAATTAAACCGCGGATAGAAAAGTGCCGGGAAAAATTGTTTGTGTGAATTGTGACGTCTCAGGGAGCTCCCTTAGGCGCGAAGAGAATTAGCCGTTTGATGTGAATTTCGTTGAGTTTGTAAAGTATATGTTAATTTGAGCTCGAGGGTAGTAAAAGTCCTAAATACCTATGTAAATATTTTAAAGAAAGAAAGAGAGGGTATGGAAAAAAAATTAAATATAAATTATTGAGTGAAGAAAATTTTTGGTATAAATTTAAGTTTTTATTGAAAATTTTATTTAATATGTTTCTTTAGTGTATGTATGATTGTAGTATGGTAGTTGTATTGTTAAGAATATTTAATTTTAAAGATTTATTCAAATAAATTTATTATATTGTTAATGTTTTGAACATGGAGAGATTTGAGTAAATTTATTCAAGGGGATTGTTGAAGAAGTGGTGAGGTGACGTTCGACGGGTTTAAGGGGTCCGCAAACTATTGAAACGGATGTTTTGTGGCCATGGAAGGGATATGGGCGGCTGAAGTTAAACACCGAACTTCCTATTCGTCCAGATGGTTCCAGCGTGTGTTGTCGTTTTGTAGTTCGTATTTGTGTTTTTTTTGGTGAGTACTTTTGAAGTTTTTTTATTTTTGTTCGAGCAGGGTCTACACCAGGGTTGAGAACACCCCCCAGAGAGTAAGCCGCAGAAGCTAGTTGGGGATTCGACCGGCCCGCATCGCGCTCGTAACACATTTGGCCTTAGAGCAATAAAGTGTACGACCGAGCCCATTAGTTTGCCCTCCCAAACATATTCCTAGAACATACTTACCCCCTATCTCCATGCCCTAAGGGGGTTGCCATACAAAATTTACAAAAATTATGTAAAAATGCCCACAACTTCTTTAGAGTTGGCCTTAGAGCAATAAAGTGTACGACCGACCCCTATTAGTTTCTTCCCCCAAACATATTCCTAGAACATACTTACCACCTATCTCCACGCTCTAAGGTGGTTGCCATACAAAATTTACAAAAATGATGTAAAAATGCCCACAACTTCTTCAGAGTTGGCCTTAGAGCAATAAAGTGTACGATCGACCCCTATTAGTTTTTTCTCCCAAACATATTCCTAAAATATACTTACCCCCTATCTCCACACCCTGAGGGGGTTGCCATACAAAATTTACAAAAATGATATGAAAATTCCCACAACTTCTTTAGAGTTGGCCTTAGAGCAATAAAATGTACGACCGGCCCCCATTAATTTCTTCTCCCAAACATATTCCTTGAACATACTTATCCCCTATCCCCGCGCCCTAAGGGGGTTGCCATACAAAATTTACAAAAATGATATGAAAATGCCCACAACTTCTTCAGAGTTAGCCTTAGAGCAATAAAGTGCACGACCGACCCCTATTAATTTCTTCTCCCAAATATATTCCTAGAATATACTTACCCCCTATCTCCACGCCCTGAGGGGGTTGCCATACAAAATTTACAAAAATGATATGAAAATGCCCACAACTTCTTCAGAGTTGGCCTTAGAGCAATAAAGTGTACGACCGACCCCCATTAATTTCTTCTCCCAAATATATTCCTAGCATATACTTACCCCCATCTCCACGCCCTGAGGGGGGTGCCATACAAAATTTACAAAAATGATATGAAAATGACCACAACTTCTTCAGAGTTGGCCTTAGAGCAATGAAGTATGCGACCGACCCCTATTAGTTTCTTCTCCCAAACATTCCTAGAATATACTTACCCCCTATCTCCACGCCCTGAGGGGGGGGGGGGGGGGGGGGGCCATACAAAATTTACAAAAATGATATGAAAATGCCCACAACTTCTTCAGAGTTGGCCTTAGAGCAATAAAGTGTACGACTGACCCCCATTAATTTCTTCTCCCAAATATATTCCTAGAATATACTTACCCCCATCTCCACGCCCTGAGGGGGGTGCCATACAAAATTTACAAAAATGATATAAAAATGACCACAACTTCTTCAGAGTTGGCCTTAGAGCAATAAAGTGTACGACCGACCCCCATTAATTTCTTCTCCCAAACATACTGCTAGAATATACTTACCCCCTATCTCCACGCCCTGAGGGGGTTGCCATACAAAATTTACAAAAATGATATGAAAATGCCCACAACTTCTTTAGAGTTGGCCTTAGAGCAATAAAATGTACGACCGACCCCCATTAATTTCTTCTCCCAAACATATTCCTTGAACATACTTATCCCCTATCCCCGCGCCCTAAGGGGGTTGCCATACAAAATTTACAAAAATGATATGAAAATGCCCACAACTTCTTCAGAGTTGGCCTTAGAGCAATAAAGTGCACGACCGACCCCTATTAATTTCTTCTCCCAAACATATTCCTAGAATATACTTACCCCCTATCTCCACGCCCTGAGGGGGTTGCCATACAAAATTTACAAAAATGATATGAAAAGGCCCACAACTTCTTCAGAGTTGGCCTTAGAGCAATAAAGTGTACGACCGACCCCCATTAATTTCTTCTCCCAAATATATTCCTAGAATATACTTACCCCCTATCTCCACGCCCTGAGGGGGGTGCCATACAAAATTTACAAAAATGATATGAAAATGACCACAACTTCTTCAGAGTTGGCCTTAGAGCAATGAAGTATGCGACCGACCCCTCTTAGTTTCTTCTCCCAAACATATTCCTAGAATATACTTACCCCCTATCTCCACGCCCTGAGGGGGTTGCCATACAAAATTACAAAAATTATATGAAAATGCCCACAACTTCTTTAGAGTTGGCCTTAGAGCAATAAAGTGTACGACCGACCCCCATTAATTTCTTCTCCCAAATATATTCCTAGAATATACTTACCCCCTATCTCCACGCCCTGAGGAGGGGGCCATACAAAATTTACAAAAATAATATGAAAATGCCCACAACTTCTTCAGAATTTGCCTTAGAGCAATAAAGTGTACGACCGACCCCCATTAGTTTCTTCTCCCAAACATATTCCTAGAACATACTTACCACCTATCTCCACGCCCTAATGGGGTGGCCATACAAAAGTTACAAAAATGTGTTTGTTTTATTTTAAAACTCCATCGTCAAAAAAAAAAATTAGTCGGAGAGGAAACAAAAGATTTTTTTTAGTTCCTGAGTAAATTCAAAAAGTTTATTAAAAGTAAAATTATTAGATGAAGTGATTTTTGTTTTAAATTGTTTGAATATATATATATATAAAAAGAAAAGATTTTTAAAGCAAAAAACAGAAGGAAATTATAAAATTTAAGAACATTTTTAAATAATTATAATACAGTTTTTTTTATTATAAGTAATACTTTTTAAAATGCAAATTTAATTTTTTTTTATAAATCATATATAATTATTATAATATATTTAATAGTAGTTATGTTTTTGGTGTTTTTATATTGTAAGAATTATGTGAGTGTGTAGATGTGTGTGTGTTTCTTTTAGTTATTTTAAGTACATCCGTCCCTCGATAGGCGCGTAAAAGTATGAAAAGAAAAAGTAAAAAAAAAATATAATAAATTAAAATTTAAGTGATTAAGTAAAATAAATAAAAATTGTGAACTTACCTGGGGCGCAAATTAAACCGCGGATAGAAAAGTGCCGGGAAAAATTGTTTGTGTGAATTGTGACGTCTCAGGGAGCTCCCTTAGGCGCGAAGAGAATTAGCCGTTTGATGTGAATTTCGTTGAGTTTGTAAAGTATATGTTAATTTGAGCTCGAGGGTAGTAAAAGTCCTAAATACCTATGTAAATATTTTAAAGAAAGAAAGAGAGGGTATGGAAAAAAAATTAAATATAAATTATTGAGTGAAGAAAATTTTTGGTATAAATTTAAGTTTTTATTGAAAATTTTATTTAATATGTTTCTTTAGTGTATGTATGATTGTAGTATGGTAGTTGTATTGTTAAGAATATTTAATTTTAAAGATTTATTCAAATAAATTTATTATATTGTTAATGTTTTGAACATGGAGAGATTTGAGTAAATTTATTCAAGGGGATTGTTGAAGAAGTGGTGAGGTGACGTTCGACGGGTTTAAGGGGTCCGCAAACTATTGAAACGGATGTTTTGTGGCCATGGAAGGGATATGGGCGGCTGAAGTTAAACACCGAACTTCCTATTCGTCCAGATGGTTCCAGCGTGTGTTGTCGTTTTGTAGTTCGTATTTGTGTTTTTTTTGGTGAGTACTTTTGAAGTTTTTTTATTTTTGTTCGAGCAGGGTCTACACCAGGGTTGAGAACACCCCCCAGAGAGTAAGCCGCAGAAGCTAGTTGGGGATTCGACCGGCCCGCATCGCGCTCGTAACACATTTGGCCTTAGAGCAATAAAGTGTACGACCGAGCCCATTAGTTTGCCCTCCCAAACATATTCCTAGAACATACTTACCCCCTATCTCCATGCCCTAAGGGGGTTGCCATACAAAATTTACAAAAATTATGTAAAAATGCCCACAACTTCTTTAGAGTTGGCCTTAGAGCAATAAAGTGTACGACCGACCCCTATTAGTTTCTTCCCCCAAACATATTCCTAGAATATATTTACCACCTATCTCCACGCCCTAATGGGGTTGCCAAACAAAATTTACAAAAATGATAAAATGCCCACAACTTCTTCAGAGTTGGTCTTAGAGCAATAAAGTGTACGACCGACCCCTATTAGTTTCTTCTCCCAAACATATTCCTAAAACATATTTACCACCTATCTCCTTGCCCTTATGGGGTTGCCATACAAAATTTACAAAAATGATAAAATGCCCACAACTTCTTCAGAATTTGCCTTAGAGTAATAAAGTGTACGACCGACCCCCATTAGTTTGCCCTCCCAAACATATTCTTAGAACATACTTACCCCCTATCTCCACGCCCTAAGGGGGTTGCCATACAAAATTTACAAAAATGATGTAAAAATGCCCACAACTTCTTCAGAATTTGCCTTAGAGTAATAAAGTGTACGACCGACCCCCATTAGTTTGCCCTCCCAAACATATTCTTAGAACATACTTACCCCCTATCTCCACGCCCTAAGGGGGTTGCCATACAAAATTTACAAAAATGATGTAAAAATGCCCACAACTTCTTCAGAGTTTGCCTTAGAGTAATAAAGTGTACGACCGACCCCCATTAGTTTGCCCTCCCAAACATGTTCCTTGAATAAACTTACCCTCTATCTCCACGCCCTAATGGGGTTGCCATACAAAATTTACAAAAATGATGTAAAAATGCCCACAACTTCCTCAGAATTTGCCTTAGAGTAATAAAGTGTACGACCGACCCCCATTAGTTTGCCCTCCCAAACATATTCTTAGAACATACTTACCCCCTATCTCCACGCCCTAAGGGGGTTGCCATACAAAATTTACAAAAATGATGTAAAAATGCCCACAACTTCTTCAGAATTTGCCTTAGAGTAATAAAGTGTACGACCGACCCCCATTAGTTTGCCCTCCCAAATATATTCTTAGAACATACATACCCCCCTATCTCCACGCCCTAAGGGGGTTGCCATACAAAATTTACAAAAATGATGTAAAAATGCCCACAACTTCCTCAGAATTTGCCTTAGAGTAATAAAGTGTACGACCGACCCCCATTAGTTTGCCCTCCCAAACATATTCTTAAAACATACTTACCCCCTATCTCCACGCCCTAAGGGGGTTGCCATACAAAATTTACAAAAATGATGTAAAAATGCCCACAACTTCTTCAAAGTTGGCCTTAGAGTAATAAAGTGTACGACCGACCCCCATTAGTTTGCCCTCCCAAACATATTCTTAGAACATACTTACCCCCTATCTCCACGCCCTAATGGGGTTGCCATACAAAATTTACAAAAATGATGTGAAAGTGCCCACAACTTCTTCAGAATTTGCCTTAGAGCAATAAAGTGTACAACCGACCCCCATTAGTGTTCCCTCCCAAACATATTTCTAGAATATACTTACCCCGTATTTCCACCCTCTAAGTGGGTTGCCATACAAAATTTGTAAAAATTAGGATAAAACTCCCTACAACTTCCCCGTCGCCCGTGGAGCGTTAAAAAAATGACACCGACCCCTATTTAAAAATGAGAAATATTTCATAAGTAAAAAAATGGTTACAAAGAAAAAAGAGTTTGGAATTGCGAAAGGTCAATGTGAAGGGTATATAAGATTCGGCACAGCCGAATATAGCGCTTTTACTTGTTTTATTTAAAACTGTTTTTATATAATTTTTTTTTTTGCAAAACAGCAATTTCAAGCTTATTTTTCTGCCAGTAAATAAATGTGCACACTGCTTGACGAGACAAGTCCATGTTTTGACAAACGTCAAATTCTTAATAAAATTCCTGGTATTTTTATACTGGTTTCCTATATACTGAATTTGGCATTTGGCAAGACACGAATTAGTCTCGTCAAGGTGTACCAATAAAAAAAATGTATCATGACGCGTGTTTGTGTAAAACCGGATAAGATTAGCAAATTCCCCATAAAATTTTACCATGTATGCGCACTTACTTACCCAGTGAAAAATATATGGATTAATCAATAATCGAGCAATAAAGAAGTAATGACTTGTTCATCCATTTGAAGTATTAAGCGAGTTATCGAAATTTTTTTTTTTGTTTGTGCCTCGCTTAATACTCCACATGGATCAATGAAGGATGTATAAGTTCGCTTTTTTTCTTTGACTTAACTGTTAATTTTATTTTATATGAATGTTTATTTCCTTTTATGCTCTTTTAGGAGACAAAAACGATTACTCCCTCCGTCGTACTTTTCAAGATCAAAGGGAGTACTCCATAAGGAGCTTAAAAGAAATACCTGTGTCTGTGGACATGCTGTGTTAAAAATCCAATGAGTTCCGGAGTTTTATGGAGTAATCCATCACTCGCAAAGGAGCGCTCCAAGATTACTCCTTGGATGATCCTATTTTTTACTGGGTACATAAAAAACATATTTTTGTAGCTGTTTTAACAAACAAGTTTCATAAGTCGTTCAAAGTTGCAAAATACTATTAGTTTAACGAAGTCGCACAAAAGTCACAGGTCAGAAAAAAGGTTGCAAATTACCACTCCTATCGACGAGCGGTCATGCTGTGCGGCTGCATATATACACCAGTGGCGATAATTTCTAAAAGGGTATAATTATAAATTTGTTTGAACATTTTTATACCCTTAAAATATATAAGTTCTTATTATACTCTTCACAAAGAGTACAAATCACTTTGTCATTCCGTTTGTAATTTGTTAATTATCCATTTGCAACCCCATAAAGTATATGCATATATTCTATATCCTTATAGATAGAGACGTCGATATAGCAATGACCGTCTGTCCGTCTATTGAAATCAAGTTTCCGAAATCAAATTAAGTAATACGGAACAGCTATTAAGTTCGAACTATTAGAAATTTCCCGGAGACAATCGCTATTTGAAATCAGCAAAATCGGTTAACTACCGACCGAGATACAGGTAAAACAGTGTGATTGCCTCAGGTTTTTTTAGAACAAAATCACAAACTCCATATCAAATACATATGTAACAAATGAAAACTGGCAACGCTGTTAAACATGTATGTATATATATGGATGGGCATAAAAAATACGCAAAAAGTTTTTTGTATATATTTACATATGTATGTAAGTACACATGTATGTATATTTATTATGTTTAAATCACTGTTGGGCATTCTGCCGCGCCGCGCAAATTCCCTCTTTTATCTTAACTACACGTATACAAAGCGTTAGAAATTTTTAGTCAGTCTCAGATGAGTTTTCAAACAAAGGGTCGATTACCGCTTGTTTGTTCAATTACACTAACAACAATATAGAATTAATACCCAGCATACCATATGCGCTCTAAATGAGCTCATAAAGACTCTTTTGTCGGAACGCTGACGCTCATAGAGAGTTCATAAGATAATCATAAACAGTCATAAAACGGTCATTTTTGAGTGGCTTTTTCCACTAAACTGGTCACTCATGAAAGAGCTCCAAATTTTATGCATAAAAGAGTATTTTATGACTCTTTTTTTAAAACGCATTTTGAGCTCTTATTCCAGTTTTCGTTTACACTAAAATACGTTCACTGTCACTATTTTCTTTTCTTAATTTGTTTGAACGAAGTTCACTTATTATTAATTTTCTTTTTTTTTAGCTTGCTCTTTTCATTATTTTAATTATGTATTATTTTTGTATTTATTATAAGATTTTTTTTTTTTTTTTTCATGTATTTTATTATTGAATCTTCGCTTAAGCGAACTAACAATAAGTATTCAAATCTTAAAACTAAGTAATTAATCCTAGTCCAGTCAGTACCAGACTAAAATTTAAGTTCTCACAATAAAATTATCTTATTTCAAAGGATTCATCTAAGAGCAATAGTGTCCCTTCTTTTTAGGCGGGTGTGCCCACTATGTTGCAGGATGCTTCGAGCAAGCGGATTTGGATGTGATTCCAGCTTATTTAAATACTTGTCCACATATTTCAGGATTTCGCATTTTACAAGTGGAACTTCAAGATCCTTGTGGATGTTGCTGTTTTTTATATACCAAGGAGCACCAGTTATCATTCTTAGAATTTTGTTTTGACGGCGTTGAATCTTTTCTATATTGGAGGCGGAAGCAGTGCCCCATAGTTGTATCCCGTAGCACCAAATTGGTTTTAAAATCGAGTTGTAGAGTAGAAGCTTACAATCAAGATGTAGCACAGAGTTTCTACCAATTAGCCAGTGGATTTGAGCAGCTTTAAGTTTCATTTGAGTCAGCTTTGCATCTATATGAGGCTTCCATGTAAGGCGGCGATCTAGGTGAATACCAAGATATTTTGTCTCAGATCGTTGAGGCACATTATGGTTGTTGATAGTGATTGGAGGGCACGTTTCTGTGCGTAAGGTAAAAGTTACGTGAGTGCATTTTTGTTCATTTATCTTAATTCCCCATAACTTTGCCCATTTCTCAACTTGGGTTACGTGTTGCTGCAGTTGGTTCGAAGCCTCTTTAGGGTCTTTATGAGTACTGAGAAAAGCGGTATCGTCAGCAAATGTAGACGTGTGCGTAAAACTGTTTGTTGGCATATCTGCCGTGTAAAGCAAGTACAAAATTGGGCCTAGTATACTTCCTTGAGGGACACCAGCCTCTATTGGTTGGGAACAACTTATTTGGTTTCCCTCTTTGATCATAAATTGTCGGCCTGTTATGTATTTTTCTAAAAGGTTGAAAATATTATCTGGAAGGTTTAGCTTTAGTTTGTTTAAAAGGCCTTCATGCCATACTTTGTCGAAAGCTTGTGAGACATCGATAAAAAGCCCGGAGCAGTACTTCTTTTCCTCAAAGGCTTTTCTTATAACCTGTACCAACCTGTGAGTTTGTTCGATGGTACTATGTTGACTTCTAAAGCCGAATTGGTGATTTGGAATGCAGTTGTTGTCATTCAGGATCGGATTTAGCTTGTTTTTTAACAGTTTTTCGAACAATTTTGACATTGTGGGTAACAAACTTATGGGCCTATAAGATTCTACCTTCGAGGGATCTTTGCCAGGCTTAGGAATCATCTCTACCAAGGACACTTTCCATATAGGCGGAAAATGTTCAAGCCGAATTATCGCGTTAAAAATAAAAAGAATGATTCTTTTAGCAGTAAGAGGCAGCTCTATGAGCATTTTGTTGCTTATTTTATCAACGCCAGGAGCTTTTTTACCATTTAGGTTAGCGATAGCCTCTACAACATCTGCAAATCGGAAACGTATTTCTAAAGGACGTCTGGCAACAACAGGCGGTAATTCCCTCACGTCAGTGCATGTATTGGGAGTGAATACGTTTTTGAAGTGATTTGCGAACAGATCGCATTTTTCTTTGTCATTTCTAGCCCAGGATCCTCTCAGATTGCGCAGTGGTGGTTTTGCGATAACAGGTCTTTTAAGACGTCTGGCTGATCGCCATAAGGAATAATTTGTCTGAGGAGTCGCGTCTAGACCTTCCAGGTACTCTTTCAGTGATGCCATTCTGTGAGCCTCCAACAAGCTTTTTAGTTGGGTTGTACATTCTTTCAGCCTAGTTTTAAGTTGGGGCGATCTATGTTTTTGCCATTCTCTGCGGGCTCTTCTTTTTTCAGATACAAGCTTTTCCACATCGTCAGAGAAAATTTTGTTGTACCTAGCCTGACGGTAGGTAGAAGACGCATGTTCAACGGCTTTTTGAATGTTTTCATTTAGGACGCTCAGACAATCATCTATGTCTCCAGGAGTTTTTAGCGGTTGGTTTTCCGCGCAGTGGGTACTAATATATTTTTTATATTTCAACCAATTTATTCTTTTTGATAAGAAAAACTCACTAGTTGCCATTTGGTGAGGACTGCAAATAGTTATTATTGTGGGTGAGTGGTCAGAAGATAAATCCAAGGAGGCTTGAGCCTCAATGAGCTCCGAGGATATACCTTTTGCTACGCCAAAATCAATTACGTCTGGAATTTTATTGTGGTCTGTTGGCCAGTAGGTTGGTTGTCCAGTTGAAATAACATAAAGTCCCATTTCAGACACGGCATCATACAAGACACGACCTCTGGGACTAATTAGTCGGGAGCCCCAGTACGTGTGCTTGGCGTTATAGTCTCCAGCAGCTATGAAGCGGGGACCTAGAGATTTGTAAAAACTGTTGTACTGATCCTTCGTTATGGAGAATCTCGGTGGACAATAAACTGATGAAATAAGTAAGTTATTGAAAAACTCATTAATGCAGACGTTTGTTGCTTGAATATAACATTCAGATAGGCCACCCAACCATTGGTGCTTAATTCTTGATTTGATTAATATAGCAGAGCCCCCACAGGATCTATCCCGGGGATCTTTTGAGTCATAAAAATTGTATCCACTAATTTTAAAAGTGCTCCTAGATGTCATATGAGTCTCGGAAATCAACATGACGTCAATTTTATGGTGTATAAAAAAATATTCGAGCTCGTTTTTGTGTTGGCGGATGCCGTTTGCGTTCCAGAAACAAACCCTGAGGCAAGTCATGGTCTTTTAAGCATGGCCTGCAGAAGAGCAGACTGCAGTTTCTGCATCTCCTGCATCATGCCGGTCATTTGCGCCATTATCTGCGTAAATTGTTTGACCATACTGTCAATTACGGCTTCCAGGCGGCTAAAATTAGGCCCGGTTGGTTCGTTAGTTGGCACTTGCTGTTGTGTGGTTGGTTGGTTTGGTACTTGTTGTTGTGTGGTTGGTTGGTTTGGCCTTTGTGCATTGGACTGGTTTGACTTTAGTGCGTTGGCGTAAGAAATTTGACTTGTAGTTGGCTGTGCTAACTGGGGAATGTTTGTTGTTGGTATATTTAACGGCTGGGAAGGGTCAGGAACTACCTTCGGCTTAGATGAGCGCCTAACTAAATAAAAGACAGGACAACCTCTGTAGTTGGCAGTGTGGTTTCCACCGCAATTGCTGCACTTCTTCACCCTAGGGTCATCTTTTGGTTTGTCGCACTTGGTTGTAACATGCAGATCCCCACATACAACACAAACAGAAGGCAACTTACAGTAAGTTTTTGTGTGGCCATATTCCTGACAATTCAAGCACTGTACAGGTCCAGATCGCTTATGCGGGACTTCCACTGTAACTCTACGGTGTAAAATATATCTTAAATCGTAAATGGGGTGAGTTTCATTTTTCCTTAATTTAGCATCACCAGGCTCAAGTTCAACTCGGAACAATGGTTAAGGGTATTTTTCCCTGTTTCTAATATTTGTCACAGTCCTGACTTTAAAACCTTCGATGCACAGACTGGTCTTTATCTCCTCCGGGTCAACATTTGAGTCAATACCTTTTATGACTACCTGGAGGCCTTTTGCGTTTTTTAGCTGGTAAGTGTAAAAGTTTTTTTTAATTTTTTCAAATTCCGACACCGTGGCGCGGTAAGCGTTCTCGTGGTTCACTTGAATTTTGGTCTCATATATGTTACCACGTTTTATGTTTGACACATAAAAGTTCTTTTCGCCGATTAGTCCAACTAAAAACTTAATTAGGTCGTTGGAGTTTTTTTCTCTTAAATAAATTGGACAGTTGCATTCTTAATCTCGTAGTGTACGGACGTGTGTACGCGAGTGTAATATTGTTAATAGGTGATATTAGTAATAGGTAGCAAACGAAATTATTAATATACATACATATATACACAAAAAAGTGAGAAAAGAAAAACAATAACAACAAACTAAATAAAAAAAAAAAAAAAAGCGAACTGTTAATGAGTAACAGTAATCGTAGTGACAGTGGGCCTGATAGCCGAAATGCTTACATTGTGTTAAGCAGTGTTAGCAATGAGAACATAAGAGACCCTGAATTTAATAGAAATTATTTAAATGCGAGACCAAAAACAATTACAAGCAATCTTAGTTCAAGTGCGCCTAATTTAGATAAATGTAGTGAACAAGGGACTAATTTAGCCCAATCTTTATTTAATAATTATAAAAAAAATTCTGAGGTACCATCTTTGTCGCGGTCACCATTATCAAATTCTGGAATTGAACCTGCAGCTGCTACAGCCGCATCAAGCTTAATTTCTGCACCGGCACCTAAGATCCAGGTAGGGATGGACCGCTATGTGACAGTTCTTAAAAGGGGAAGAAGCCCTAAATCGGCAGAAGCATCTCAACCTGCAAAAATTTTAAAAGACGATGAAAGGCCAACCTCATCGCAAAATCGTTTTGCAATTTTACAAGAGGATAATGAGGCCCCCGTTAGTGAAAGAAAGTCCTTTAAGCCACCTCCCATTTATTTGAGGGAAAAAAACTCAAATGATCTCGTAAAGTTTTTAGTCGGTTTGATTGGGGAAAATAACTTTTATGTTTCAAACGTTAAACGCGGTAACATATTTGAGACAAAAATTCAAGTGAACCATGAAAACGCCTACCGCGCTACGGTTTCGGAGCTCGAAAAACTTAACAAAAACTTCTATACCTACCAACTCAAGACCGCAAAAGGCCTTCAGGTAGTCATTAAAGGCATTGATTCTAATGTTGACCCAGAAGAGGTCAAGACCAGTTTATTAAGCAAAGGGTTTATGGTCAGGAGGGTATCCAATATGAGAAACAGGGAAAAACACCCCCAACCATTATTCAGAGTGGAGCTTCAGCCTGGTGATATCAAATTGAAAAAAAGTGAAACTCACCCCATCTATGATTTAAAATATATTATGCACCGACGAGTTACTGTGGAAGTGCCACATAAGCGATCTGGGCCCGTACAGTGCTTAAACTGCCAGGAGTATGGCCACACTAAAGCTTATTGTAAGCTGCCTACTGTTTGTGTTGTGTGTGGGGATCTGCACGATACGACCAAGTGCGACAAGCCAAAAGATGATCCTAGGATGAAGAAATGCAGCAACTGCGGGGGAAACCACACTGCCAACTATAGAGGTTGCCCTGTTTTTAATTCGGTTATGCGCTCAACTAAGCCGAAAATAGTTCCTGCCCCTCCCCAGCCTTTAGATATACCAACTACAAATATGCCTCCGTTAGCACAACCAACTACAAATCAAGTTTCTTACGCCGCTGCATTAAAGTCTAACCAGCCTAATGCACGTAAGTCTACCGAGCCTACAACACAACAACAAGTGCCAACAAGTGAACCAACTGGTCCCAATTTTAGCCGCCTGGAAGCCGTAATTGACAATATGGTCAAACAATTTACGCAGGTAATGGCGCAAATGGCTAGCATGATGCAGGAGATGCAGAAAATGCAGTCTGCTCTCCTGCAGGCCATACTTAAAAGACCATGAACTGCCTCAGGGTTTGTTTCTGGAACGCAAACGGCATCCGCCAACACAAAAATGAGCTCGAATACTTTTTAACACACCAAAAAATCGATGTCATGTTGATTTCCGAAACTCATATGACATCTAGAAGCACTTTCAAAATAAGTGGCTATACTTTTTATGATTCAAAAGATCCCAGAGATAGGTCATGTGGTGGTTCAGCTATATTAATTAAATCAAGAATCAAACACCAATGGATGGGTGGTCTCTCCGAAAGTTATATACAAGCAACAAACGTCTGCATCGATGAATTTTACCATAATCTCGTTATTTCGTCAGTTTATTGTCCACCCAGATTTTCCATAACGAAGGATCAGTACAACAGTTTTTACAAATCTTTAGGTCCTCACTTTATAGCTGCTGGGGACTACAACGCTAAACACACATACTGGGGCTCCCGCCTAATAAGTCCCAGAGGTCGTGTCTTGTATGGTTCTGTATCGGAAATGAGACTCCACGTTATTTCAACTGGGCAACCAACATATTGGCCAACTGACCACAATAAAATACCAGACGTAATAGATTTTGGCGTAGCAAAAGGCATATCCCCTGAGCTTATTGAGGCTCAACCCTCCTTGGACTTATCTTCTGATCACTCACCCACAATTTTTACTATTTGCAGTCCTCACCAAATTGCAACTAGTGATATTTTTCTGTCAAAAAGAATAAACTGGTTAAAATACAGAAAATTTATCAGCACGCACTGTTCGGAACACCAATCTTTAAAAACTTCCGAGGAAATCGATGAGTGCCTTAGTAGCCTCAATGAAAATATTAAAAAAGCCGTTGAAAATGCTTCTTCTACCTACCGTCAGGCCAGATACAACAAAATTTACTCAACCGATGTTGAAAAGCTCCTATCTGAAAAAAGGAGAGCCCGAAGAGAATGGCAAAAGTATAGATCGCCCCTACTTAAAAATAAGCTGAAGGAATGTACAAACCGATTAAAAAACATGCTGGAAGTACATAGAATGTCATCATTGAAGGAATACCTTGAAGGTCTAGACGCGACTCCTCAAACAAACTATTCTCTATGGCGAACAGCCAGACGTCTTAAAAGACCCGTAATCGCAAAACCACCACTGCGTAACCTGAGAGGATCCTGGGCTAGAAATGACGAAGAAAAATGCGATCTGTTCGCAAGCCATTTAAGGAACGTCTTCACTCCCAATTCATGCACTGACGTGAGAGAATTACCGCCTGTTGTAGCTAGACGTCCTATAGAAATACGTTTCCAATTTTCAGATATTATAGAGGCAATCGCTAACCTAAATGACAAAAAAGCTCCTGGCGTTGATAAAATAAGCAACAAAATGCTTCTAGAGCTACCCTTCACAGGTAAAAGAATTATTCTTTTTGTTTTTAATGCCATAATTCGGCTTGAACACTTTCCGCCAATATGGAAAGTTGCCTTAGTAAAGATGATTCCCAAGCCTGGTAAAGATCCTTCGAAGGTGGAGTCTTATAGGCCTATAAGTTTGTTACCAACTTTGGCGAAACTATTCGAAAAGCTGCTTAAAAACAAGCAGAGTCCGATCCTTAATGATAACAACTGCATCCCAGATCACCAATTTGGTTTTAGAAGTCAACATAGCACAATCGAACAAACTCACAGACTGGTGCAGGTTATAAGAAAAGCCTTTGAGGAAAAGAAGTACTGCTCCGCGCTTTTTATCGATGTCTCTCAAGCATTCGATAAAGTATGGCACGAAGGCCTGTTAATCAAACTAAAACTCTATCTACCAGCTAATATTTCAAGCCTGCTAGAAAAATACTTAACCGGCAGACAATTTATGATCAAAGAGGGAAACCAAATAAGTTGTTCCCAACCAATAGAGGCTGGTGTACCTCAAGGGAGTATACTAGGTCCAATTTTGTACTTGCTTTACACAGCAGATATGCCAACCAACTGTTTTACGCACACGTCCACATTTGCTGATGATACTGCTTTTCTCAGTATTGATAAAGACCCTAAAGAGGCTTCGAGTCAACTGCAACAACACGTTAGCCAAGTTGAGAAATGGGCAAGGTTATGGGGAATAAAAATAAATGAACAAAAATGTACTCACATAACTTTTACCTTACGCAAAGAAACGTGCCCTCCAATCACTATTAACAACCATTTGGTGCCTCAACGATCCGAGACAAAATATCTTGGTATTCACCTGGATCGCCGCCTCACATGGAAGCCTCATATAGATGCAAAGCTGACGCAAATGAAACTTAAAGCTGCACAAATCCACTGGCTTATGGGTAGAAACTCTGTGCTTCATCTGGATTGTAAACTTCTACTATACAACTCAATTTTAAAATCAATTTGGTGCTACGGTATACAATTATGGGGCACTGCTTCCGCCTCTAACATAGAAAAAATACAACGCCGTCAAAATAAAATCCTAAGAATGATAACTGGTGCTCCGTGGTATGTCAAAAACAGCAACATCCATAAGGATCTAAAAGTTCCACTAGTTAAATGCGAAATCCTGAAATATGTGGACAAGTATTTAAATAAGCTGGAAACACATCCAAACCCGCTCGCTCGAAGTATCTTGCAACATAGTGGACACTCCCGTCTAAAAAGGAGGGATACTATTGCGCTTAGATGAAGATAACTATTTATATTATGAGAACGTAAATTTTAGTTTGGCACTGGCTGGACTAATATTATTTCCTTAGTCTTAAGATTTGAAAACTTATTGTTAGTTCGCTAAAGCGAAGATTCAATAATTAAAAATTATGCAAAAAAAAAAAAAAAAAAAAAAAAATAAATTGGAGGAGGCTTAAAATTTTTTTCCATAACGGGACCATCATTATCATCTGTTTGCAGAATGGCAAAACGATTTTGTGATGTGGTTGGCCTTTCATCGTCCTTTAGAATTTTTGCAGGTTGATTTACTTCAGCCGACTTCGGGCTTCTTCCCCTTTTGAGAACTGTAACGTATCGGTCCATTCCTACCTGGATCTTAGGAGCACACGGTGTAATTGGGCTTAATGTCCCTTTAGCAGCTTTTTGTAAAAATCCAGAACTTATTAAAGGTGAGCGCGATGACAAAGGTCCCTCTGTATTTTTTCTATAATTTTCAAAAAGAGGTTGGGCTAAGTTTGTCCCTTGTTCAATACTTTTATTTAAATTAGGTGCACTTGAACTTAAATTTTTAATAACTATATTTGGTTTTGCATTTAGATAGTTTTTATTATACTCAGGGTCTCTAATATTTTCATTGCTCACACTAGTGGAGCTTAACACTATGTATGCATTTCTGCTATTAGGCCCACTGTCACTACGGTTACTCATTTACCGTTCGATTTTTTTTTTATTTAGTTTGTTGTTATTTTATTTTCTCACTAATATGTGTATGAATGTATGTATATTAATAAATTCGTTTGCCACTTATTACTAATATCACCTATTACCAATATTACACTCGCGTAGACACGTCCGTACACTACGAGATTAAAGATAACTCACAATTTGCCTTTACGCTTCCAAAAATATTTACTAATGAATCAATTTGTGTAACTTCTTTCTTCTGCTTGGCTGGAATTTACCGTTATTTGTCAGAGGGCAGAAATTACTCATAAAAAGCACATAAAATCGATCGTTTATGAGCTCAGAAATATGCACGCAGGAAACACTCACAGAGCAAGCTAAAAAAAGCAAATTAATAATAAGTTAACTTCGTTCAAACAAATTAAGAAAAGAAAATCCAGCATGTAGTATTAAAAACAATAGTGTTGTTGAAGAAAATAGTGACAGTAAACGTATTTTAGAAAGAGAAAGTGTAAACGAAAACTGGAATAAGAGCTCAAAATGCGTTTTAAAAAAAGAGTCATAAAATACTCTTCTATGCATAAAATTTAGAGCTCTTTCATGAGTGACCAGTTTAGTGGAAAAAGCCACTTAAAAATGAGCGTTTTATGACTGTTTATGATTATTTTATGAACTCTTTATAGGCGTCAGCGTTCCGACAAAAGAGTCGTTATGAGCTCATTTAGAGCGCATATGGTATGCTGGGAATGGTTTAAATGTACATACAAACATACATATAATTTGGCGTTTGCCGAAATCAGCAAGCATATGTAGCATGTATGTACATACTATACACGTGCACCATTAGAACAAATAAGTATTGCAAAAGCAGATATACCTTGTACGTCCATGTACATACTAGTTGTTTTTGGTATAAATGTGTGAATAAGTGTAACTGATATTGTATGGTTTTGCTATTGCGCACTCACTCTACTCTTATAAACAAATATTGTTGTTTATGGTTTTGAGTGCGTAATGTATTTGTTTTTTTTGTGCTGAATAACAATTATATCATGCATATTTTTTCTTATTACTGTTGATACAACAAATAAACAAGATCGTTTATATAAAAGGTTCTGAATGAAACAAAAATTTGATTTTTAAAGTTTATTGTAGCTATAATGTTTAAAAATGAATAAAATAAATTAAAAAAAAAATATTTTTTTATCTCAAGCTCAAAAATTAAGATAAAATAATATATTTTTATTTTGTATTTTTTAATAATTTAAAGTTTAATTTTAAATTTGACTTTAATATATATAGTAACAATGCAGTTTTAATTTTTTTTAGCTAAATTTGTTTTATTTATTTAAATAAAAATTAAAATAAAGAAAAACTGGCTCATGTAGCCAGAATAAGAAAAACATCGAAAGTACTTACAGTTAAGCATCATTATTTGTATGTATCTGTTCAACGAAACATAAAAAAACAAATTTGTTTCTCTTGCTCTCATTTTACCAAACCACACCATATTTAATTAGAGAACACACCAATACCAACTTATAACAAAAACAAGAAGCTACCCAGCATACCATTATCGGAGCGCTCTTATATATGAGCTCATATAAGAGCGATTTTATAAGCTTCTGTAAGTGTTTTCTGCGTGCATATTTCTGAGCTTATAAACGATCGATTTTATGTGCTTTTTATGAGTAATTTCTGCACGCTGACAGATAACGGTAAATTCCAGCTAAGCAGAAGAAAGAAGTTACACAAATTGATTCATTAGTGAATATTTTTGGAAGCGTAAAGACAAAATTGTGAGTTATCTTATAATAAATACAAAAATAATACATAATTAAAAAAATGAAAAGAACAAGCTAAAAAAAGCAAATTAATAATAAGTGAACTTCGTTCAAACAAATAAAGAAAAGAAAATCCAGCATGTAGTATTAAAAATAATAGTGTTGTTGAAGAAAATAGTGACAGTGAACGTATTTTAGAAAGAGAAAGTGTAAACGGAAACTGGAATAAGAGCCCAAAATGCGTTTTAAAAAAAGAGTCATGAAATACTCTTTTATGCATAAAATTTAGAGCTCTTTCATGAGTGACCAGTTTGGTGGAAAAAGCCACTCAAAAATGAGCGTTTTATGACTGTTTATGATTATTTTATGAACTCTTTATGAGCGTCAGCGTTCCGACAAAAGAGTCTTTAAGAGCTCATTTAAGCTGGAGGTCCATACCATACGTTGTATGCGCTGTACGTTCTCTCCGTCTGTCAAAAAAGTAGAACCAGTGTATTTGTATGTGGCATAGAACAGATCTGCGCAAGTAACGTATAAAGTAGGTTTACTTTCTACTTTTTCATACGTCGCATGCGAAATGAGAAAATGAGAGATGGTTTTGTTATCCAGTGATGACAAATTTTAAATGCTATCAAAAAACATGTGTGTGTGGTAGATTATATTTTTGGTATATTTTGTGTTAAAAACAGTATGTTATGAAAGAAAATGCTTTTATTATAAATTTTGCAAATAATTTTAAGAATAAATTTCCCTAAAAATAAGTTTTCAACACAAATATTTTGTAGCCAAAGTTAATATTGTTTTTATTTATGTAAGTGTAATGAAGAAAATCTGATTTCTCTTCTCTTCACTTTTCGCACAAAACGTATTGCATGTAACAAACAAACGTATAAAACGTACAGAAATATGATACGCATAGAACGGAGCCACGCATATAACGTATGGTATGGACCTCCAGCTTTAGAGCGCATATGGTATGCTGGGTACTTATCAATACACACTAAAAGCTGAAAAACACACAAACTGGTGTTAAAAGATTTATCTTTGCAAGTGTTTAGTACATACGTACTTATTATAATATCTTTTATTTATAACTAGCAAACCTGTAGCGCTCCGCTACCCTCAGTTAGATAAATTGTTGGTAAAGGAAGGGATATAAAAAAATAACAAATTTCTTTTAACATTTTTGTACATACATATGTTTTTTTAAATTTTCTAGAAATTTTGAATGCTGTTTTAATTTTTTTATTTTCAATATTTTTTTAAATAAATAGAGTTTTACTTTAAATGTTTGTACTAATTTTTTTTTTTGTTGATTTTATTTAAAATATTTTCTTACTTTTATTTCCAATCTTCTCAAGTTTTTGGATAGCACAGAAGGTACATTTGTCATGCCCTTGAACAAAATAGCTATCAGCAAAATTTAAAGGATTGGCCAGTTCGTGCTATAATTTTGTCTTTATATTTCACTCGGCAAATTTAGCAACGACCTTAACGTTATGTTTAAATTTCATCATTTTTCCTAACACAGTAACTAAAAGATTAAATATTTCTTTAATTTTTTGTTTCTAGTGAAGATTTAATAAAAAATCGTAATTTCTTTATAAGAAGG
Source organism: Melanophora roralis (assembly GCA_963583895.1). NCBI lineage: Eukaryota > Metazoa > Arthropoda > Insecta > Diptera > Rhinophoridae > Melanophora > Melanophora roralis. Next base: position 57,557,403 of record OY757189.1, on the reverse strand, counting down.
CGTTTTTTTCTCTTGGCCAGCCTTAAAACCATTTTTAAATTTTGATTTCAAATTTTTAGTGGCTTAGTGCTTTCCTGTATACAATGTTTAATATTGCGTTATTTTTGGCAACAAAATGAACTGGTCTTTTCGATTACCAACTCGTGTTAAACCGACATATAATTGGCCATGTGAAAAACATGCTTTACGAAGATCAATTTCTACCAAAGAAAAGGTTTGTCCTTGAGACTTGTTAATAGTCATCGCAAAGGATATTTTCACTGGGAACTGTAAGCGTTTAAATTATATAGGCAAGTCGGTAGGAATCATAGGAATTCTCGGAATATTTGCAAGCTGGCCTGTTGCAGGACCTGTCAGTATAGCTGCTATAACCAAATTGTCTTTTAACTCAGTTATAAGAAGTCTTGTTCCATTGCACATATTTGGAGGGCATAAATTTCTTAATAGCATGATAGGTGTACCAACTTTTATAGACAGCTTATGAGATGGCAAGCCAAAAGATTTTCGCGAATTTAGAAATTCTTGCGGATAATGGACTGCATCCTCGATATTGGTGACAGTATCAATCGATTTGTAGGTTTTAGTTTGCCCGGGGACTTTTTGTATGATAAGATGGTTTATTTTATTTACAGTCTAATTTGTAGGCGATATTATTGCTCTAAATCACAACCAAATAAAATTTCTTTTCAACAAATTTTCTAGGCTAGGATAAACTGCATCTGCTAGATGCTGTAGACTATATAAAATACTAGCTAAGCCCCGGTGTGCTTCGCTACCCCAATCATAGTAAAATTTTTTAATTTACTGGTTGCCCCCACATAAGTTGGAACAAATTATAAGTCAGCCCTACCATTTAATTAACATATAAAAATTGGAAATTTACCAGAATTATAGTTTTTGAGATTTTCAAAAACTTTATTTAGCAAAAATTCTTTTACAAACTTCTAAAAAGTACCAAAATATAGTTCTAGCCTTTTAGTACCCCTTAGCTTCAAAATTTAAAAAATGTACCAAAAACACATTAACATATTTTGGTAACCTGACGAATACAATTTAAATTATGTTTCTATCTTAATTGATTTAGAAAGTTACAAAAAGTACTAAAACATAATTTTAACCCTTTTTCCCCTTAGGGTTTAAGAATTAAAAAAGGACCGAAAAACGTACTCATATTTTTTAGGCCTGTCGCACCCAATTTGAATTATGCTTCTATCTTCTAGGCTAGGATAAACTGCATCTGCTAGATGCTGTAGACTATATAAAATACTAGCTAAGCCCCGGTGTGCTTCGCTACCCCAATCATAGTAAAATTTTTTAATTTACTGGTTGCCCCCACATAAGTTGGAACAAATTATAAGTCAGCCCTACCATTTAATTAACATATAAAAATTGGAAATTTACCAGAATTATAGTTTTTGAGATTTTCAAAAACTTTATTTAGCAAAAATTCTTTTACAAACTTCTAAAAAGTACCAAAATATAGTTCTAGCCTTTTAGTACCCCTTAGCTTCAAAATTTAAAAAATGTACCAAAAACACATTAACATATTTTGGTAACCTGACGAATACAATTTAAATTATGTTTCTATCTTAATTGATTTAGAAAGTTACAAAAAGTACTAAAACATAATTTTAACCCTTTTTCCCCTTAGGGTTTAAGAATTAAAAAAGGACCGAAAAACGTACTCATATTTTTTAGGCCTGTCGCACCCAATTTGAATTATGCTTCTATCTTTATTGGTTTAAAAGTTGCAAAAAACGCACAAAAAAATCAAAATATATTTTTAACCCTTTTTTCCCCCTTTTGGGTCCGAAATTGAAAAAAAGTACGAAAAGCATAATAATATTTATGTAAGACCTATCGAACTCAATTTGAATAATGTTTCTATCTTTATTGGTTTAAAAGTAAGAAAAAATACCAATATATAATTTTAACCCCTTCTTTCGTCCTTTCGGACCAAAATTTAAAAAAAACTCCAGATACCTGTCTGTCTATATCTTAAGGAAAACGCAAAACTTTTTAAATTTTGCTTCTATCTTATATACATCAAAAGATAGTAGGTTACAGATTTTTTCCCTTTTTGTCCCCTTTTTATCCTTTTATGGGCCCAATTTTCAAAAATTCATGTGTATTTATTAGAGGCCAGCCCAAGACGACACTAAATAAGGCATCATCTCGAATTTTCAATTCATTTCATATACCTTACGTGTGCACACACAAAATTAAGTACTGCGTTGTATTGTTCGCCATCTCTTTTGTTTACTTAACTTAACTTAAATGAAAAATATATTCACAGTTAAGCACAATTAAGCAAACAACCACGGAACATCAATTCATCATGATCGCACACTTCCATTTCGATTCGTCTCGAAACTTTACTGTTGGCGGGGTGTTCCTGGTGTGATAGTTATAAAAAACGGGGGTTGATTTTGAATGTTTATATGTATGTAATGTAATGTAATTACGCATGGGTTTTATATTGATTTGCCTGCTTGTGTATATGTTTGCTTGTGTGGTACCCACTCAACATTGTGTGTATTATTATTTGTTAACATAATAACAACATAACTCTTTGTTGTTTTTGTTGTCTTTGTTGTTGTTGCCACACCATAGGCACAGTAATTTTTTTTATCGACCACCGTCTCGACACCACTCTTTATTCCTAGCTACTCTACACTGCAGCACAAAAACTGTTTTAGCTACTCTACATTTCAGCACTTAAACCGTTTAACCGCACAATAACACAAGAATTAGAAAATTATGCGGTTCTTGAATTAGCTTGAATAGGACTTGGTGCAGGTCTCTAGTATTTATCAAACATGTAAAGCTTAACACGTGTTAAAAATTTCATGTATTTAGCTCTAGGTGTTTGATCAGTATAGCTTTGGGTAATTTTGTTAGGCAATTCATAACCTGACCTTCCCAAATAAATCGGCGTAGTGTGGGCGTGGAAGCAACAATTTTCAAAAAAAGTAGCCTATTGTTCCTTCCAGACTTGAAGTAACTCCCTGTTAAAATTTCAAAAAAATTGATTCACTGGTGTGGCCAGCTATAAAATACAAACATACATACATACAGAGTTGGGCAAAATACATGCCTTGCTGTATTTGAAATACAAAATACTTCTTCCGCTTGTATTTCAAATACAAAATACAAAATACTTTTAAGTCGAGTATTTCAAATACAAAATACAGTATTTTAGTATCTTTTATTTGAAATACAAAATACAAAATACATTTATAACCATTAATCATGAACACAAGATTTTTTAAAATTTTATTCAGATAAGCAGCCTCTTGTTAGAAAATATATAAATCCTGCTAAAGAAAATAATCTTTATACAGGTTCTGATGAACACAGACTGGTGTTAAATTTTATGAAAACAGCTCTCTGCAAGGCACATTCAACAAGATAAACCCAAGGCGAATTAAAAAAATTCGCCCTCTTCCTCATTTCCTTATTTTGCTTGAACGGTAGAATGTCAGAAAAATTTAAATTTCATATAAAATTAAATTTTTATAACGTGAAAATATCAAATTGACTTTAATCAGCTGGGCTCTTAATATTACCTGGTTGAAAGTTCCTTGGTTCTCTGTATGTGAAAAACAAATTGAATTAAAAGTAAAGTAATATCAAGGCCCTCTGCATTTCTTTTGTATATCTTTCACATAGTGATAAGGGTATATATCAGTTTATCATTCCGTTTGTAATTTATTTATTATTCATTTGCGACCCCATAAAGTACATGTATCCAGAATACATATATAGATAGGGAAGTTGATATAGACAAGTCCCCGTCAGTCTGTTGAAATCAAGTTTTCGGAGTCAAATGAAGTGATACGGACCAGTTATTGGGGTCAAACTAATGTAATAATCCTGGAGACAATCGCTACTTAAAATTAGCCAAATCGGTTTACTATTGACCGAGATATAAACGAAAACTCAAAATAACTAATTTTTAGGACAAAATCCGTGCATATATCCCTATATATCTCAGTAAATATAGTCATTATTGCCACAAAATTTTGGTTGGGGGCAGGAGAAGGGGTAGCTCCCATATAAATTAACAATTTTTATGCAATTTTCGATACGCTGTATCTCGGAAACTATAACAGCTATCGACTTCTAGTGTTCTACCTACATTTTGGGAAAAAATTTGGGTAGGGGCAGGGTAAGGGGCTATACATAGTAACAATTTTTATGAAATTTTCGATACGCTATATCGCGAAAACTTTAAGAGAAATCGACTTCAAATGGTCTGCAAAAAGTAATTGGACAATAAGGCCTACACTTTGGAGAAAAAAAATTTGGGCTGTGACAGGGGTAAGGGTAGCTTCCATACAAATTAACAATTTTTAAAAAATATTCGATACGCTATATATCGGAAACTATAACAGCTGCTGACTTCTAGTATTCTACAAAAAGTATTTCGATGATAAGACCTACATTTTGAAAAAAAAAGTTGGAGAGGAGCAGGGGGACTAGAAGATCCTATAAAAATCAACAACTTTTATTAACCTTTTAATACGAATAATGTCGAAAACTTTTATAACTCTGGACCTCAAACCTTCTTCATCTATTTCTATTATCTATACTGACGTTAAAATTTTGTAAAGTTTTTCTATGGACTTTAAAACTCGCACAAGGTATTTTTATTATATTATGTACTAGCTTACCCTACCCGGCGTTGCGCGGGAATAATCTTAAAAGGTAAAGTTTGGAAGCAAATTTTTAACTTAAAAAAGTTCATATAAAACTGGGGGAAAATTACGGCATTCTATTTAACTCGAAACTTTAATCGTTTTGATGAGCTGTCTATGCTTTTAGTATGTGAATTTTTACGCGAATTACCCTTTAGTGTTGTTAATAAAACTTTTACATAAACATTAAACCCATAAACAATATTGTGTGAAATTATGCAATCAAAACCTAACAAAACAAATCTGGATTATTAAGTTTTAAATTACTATACAAATATTAATAGTTAAGTTTGTAGCTTATAAAAAAATGATGGGTCATTAGATACTTCATAAAACGCTATTTTCCACTCTGTTAGGAGTTTTTCCATTTAGTGCAAAAATGTGTAAATTTTATCCACTTAGTACCCTAACACAGGCGACATACAACATGCCATGAGAGAAGCGAGGGGAGTTCCAAGTGCAAACCAGCAACCTGGGATTATTTAATTGTTAAAGCAAAGGCTAGTTTGTTTGAAAACTGCAAGCGTTAAAAATTGGAAGGCAAACATTTTGGATTACTTGGTATATGGAGTTTAAAAATATCTTCCCCTTAAAATTACCCTGTTGGTATTGTTGCTCCAATAATATTGCCATACACAGGGTGTCCGCCGGAAAGTTGGTTTATATGCATAAACCTTGCTGCTCAGATATCCCCACAAAAAGAAGTCCGGAGCAGTCAAATCAGGCCAATCATCATCACCATTTCTTAAATTAAATTAAAAGTTTTCAATCATATCAGGATATCGCTTCCCGTTACGCCGTTTTCAGTTTTAAAAAAGTAAGCTCCAATGATTCCTCCTGACCAAATTGCAAATTAAAAAGTTTTCAATCATATCAGGATATCGCTTCCCATTACGCCGTTTTCAGTTTTAAAAAATTAAGCTCCAATGATTCCTCCTGACCAAACTGCACACCAGACTTCCACTTTTAATGGATGCAAAAGTGACTGATGGATAATTTGAGGGGTTTCTATTACCCAGAACCGACTATTCTGGTTATTGATATATCCACTCAAATGAAAATGTGCCTCGGCACTCATTATTATTTTTTCATGAAAATCGGGGTTGTCATGTTTTATTGAAAACACGTTGGGTTACTGAATATGTTTTCATAATAAATTTGCCATGTCTCTACTTCACGACTGCAAAATACGAACTATCAAGACTAACGTTTACCAAAATGGCGGTAAAATAAATTAGTATACCTTGCCGGGGGACACCCTGTATATATCAATCGTTCTTAATTTATAGTATAATTACATTTCAAGTGTTTTTCAAAAGGAGTTTAAAGTTCTCTTATATTTTTATACCCAAATTTGATTATGTTTTTGTACAAATATTTATACCCTACAAAAGTTAAGGTCTCAGACCTACCTCTAATTATACCGATCGACACAGAATCACTTTCTGAGTCGATTAAAACATGTCGGTCCGTCAGTCCGGCTTGGAGTTAATGTATTCTTTTGAACAGAGTAGAGACCACATTTTTGCAGATATTTCGATGAAATTTGGAACAGATGTGTTTTTTGGCATAAGAAAAAAGCATGTTGTTTGTGGTGATGATCGGTTAATTTTTTGACCTAGCTCCCATACAAATGTCCTCCCGGATTAAGCGTTTTAGGCTATAACTGGCTTAAATATTGCTCTATCTTCACATAACTTTGCACGTTTGTCCATCTTTGTGCCACTAATTATTGTACCGAAAATAAAAATTATTGGTAAATCTTTGAGATTCATAAAAATTGTAACAGTAGAAGAACCAGCATGAAGACTAAAATTTTTGTGGGCGCAACAACCCCTAGCTTGTGTCCTTTAGAATTTCAGAATTAAGGGCCTTCTATATGTGTGCCAAGTTTGAAAAAAAAATCGGTGCAATAAAAGCAACAGCAAAAAAAAGTTAAATTTTTGTGGGCGTGGCAGCGCCCACTTTTTTACCTCCAAAATTTTAACTTTAGAAGCCGTTTATATGCGAACTAATTTCAAAAAAATCGGTCTAGAATAAGTGCCAATCATATAATTTTTGTTTTAGGGGGCGTGGTCTCACCTATTTTTTTCCTTAAAATTTTTTTCCGTTAGAGGCCTTATAAATGTGAACAAAATTTTGAAAAAATCGGTGCAACATATGCACCAGTATTAAAAGTTATTTTTTTGCAGTAGAAGTACAGTTAGATTTGAAGTGCTGTGAGAGTGGCACCTCCCGTTTTTCCAAAAGCCTATCGCACACCCAGGGCTTCAAGGTATTTACATTCCAAATTTCATGAAAATCGGTCCAGCCGTTTAGGCGTGACAAACAAACAAACAAACTTACACCTTGATTTTATAATATATATAGGGATTTGCAGTACAAAATAACTGGGCTGGGTATATTAAAATACCAATGTGCGGGGTATATAAGATTCGACACAGACAAATATAGCGATCTAAATTGCTGTGTTTAAAAGTGTGAATGTTAAAAAATTTTGATTTTTGTACAAAATTTAATTTTTTGAAATTCACATTTCCAAATATCCGCTGAGCTCTTAATATTACCTGAATGAGTGAGCCCTGGAAAAAAACTTGCCTTGCTAAGACGAAGACATGCATGAATATGAAGACAAAGTTTCCATTCTGTTTTTTTTTTTTTTTTTTTGGAAATTGTAACATTTTTCAATTTTGCTAATAACAACTTTTTGTACCTACATATAACAAAAAAATGTATTTTGAAAAATGTATTTTGACATCATAAGTATTATTATTATTATTATTTATTAATAGATAAAAATGTTGAATTTGCTATTTAATATTTACAATATTCAGTACTATTTATCTATAGATGGCTTAACATTATTGTTGTGAGCCAGATTGGCATAAGTTTTATAATTAATTCATTTATCAATTTTCAAATAAAACTTTAAAACAAAATAACAATGTTTTTAATTAAGTGTACGAAAAATAAATAAATAAATAAAAAATAAATTTTATAATATATTTACACGAGTATGCATATTAAATACTATATTCATTTAAAATTAATTTACGATACTTTAAGGATTCTTCTACATATTTGTACAACAAATATAGATTATAACCATTTAAAATATTCATTGTTTCATTTATACAAAGTTTGCTTTTACCGAAGTATCTTATTCTAATATTCTTATAAATTGGACAGACTCCCAAAAAGTGATAAGTATTTTCATCATCATTTAAATTACAAATTGTGCATAGTGTTGTTGTGCTGTTTTTAAACGCTCTTCCATTTAAGTCAAGTAAACCTCCACGTGCTTTAATTATAAGACCAGTAATGCGTGATGAGTAATTTGATGTAAGTGTTGGGGACATATTATGGTTAAGTTGAGGATACAAATCATGGTGCTGTGAATTTATTGCTTTTGACAAATTTTCTTCATGCTCTTTTGCTTTCAGCAGATTGATTATATCTTTCCAATAAGTGCATAGCGGGAGATTATTGTGAGGCGAGAAATTCAGACTTTGACATAAGTATGACCATTCTTTAGCCCAAAATATGTTTTTTGATATGACAGCTACAGCAAGGATACGCGGTAATCTTTGAGTATTCATGTTTAAAACATTATTTATGTAACTGAAGTGTATTTTTAAAGTTGACGAAAATAAAGAGTCCAAACCAGTTTCAAGGTGAAGCATATAGTTTGGTGTTGTAGGTGGTAAATACAACATTTTCTTCATAAAAAATCTAAATAGCTTTTCAACCTCATCATACTTTTGATAACCCCAGATTTGTGCAGCATAAAACATTATTGAGCGAGAAGCAGCTTGAAAAATTTTTAGTTTATTATTCTTTGAGATTTGGGGATGACTAATGTATTTTAACCACGTTGAGTTAATTGCCAGTTTTGACGCTGCCAACTTATTTTTTAAGTAGGTGTTAAAGGACAGATTAAATGTTATATCGAACCCAAGATATTTATAACTATTTACAATTTCAATGCTTTCATCACCAAAATGCCAATTTAAAAGTTTTGAGAACCTTGCACCTTTACGAAATATCATTATTTTCGATTTGCTTAAATTAACCGTTAATCTCCATGTTTTGCAGTAACTATGTAATGCGTCAATCATTTTTTGTAGGTAAGCTGGAGAGTCCGATAAAATAACAATATCATCAGCATATAACAGGATCTTAATAGTAGTATTGGCAACATTTACTCCCCCGGGAAGTTCATCGGGCAAGTCATTTACATATAATGAAAACAGAAGAGGGCTTAATATGCAGCCCTGTTTCACGCCAACACTAATTACAAAAGGATCAGAAAAGGATGTACCATCCCAAATACGACTAGTGGTGTTCTTGTATGAGTTTTGCAATAGTCTAATTATTTTGGAAGATAGTCCCATGCAGGAGAGCTTGTAGAATAAACTGTTTCTTGAAATCATGTCGAAAGCACATGAGAAATCCACAAAAAACGCGTACGTGTTTTTTCCGTTGAGTTTGTTTAGTTTCACGATGTTTACCAAATTAAAAATATTGTCAACAGTAGAGTAATTCTTACGAAAACCAGCTTGATATTCATTCAGTATGTTATTGTTATCGACCCAATATGTAATTCTGTCTAATATGATCGAATTGAAAATCTTGCAAATTGTATTAATTAAGGACAGCCCTCTGTAATTTGAGGCCACGTTTGGGTCGCCTTTCTTAAATAATGGTAAAAGTATGGAACTTTGAAAACTTGCTGGAATAGTCTCATGCAGAAAGATTTTATTATATACAGCTAGAAGCTCTTCTACAAAACAATCTGGTGCATATTTATAAAATTCGTAAGGAATGCCATCTTGACCAGGGGATTTATTGAGATTTAGGGATTTTAATACATTCCTGATTTCACATCTTTCTATTGGAGAATCTAAAAAAGCATCTATAATATATGGCATTGCCCACATTACTGGCTGATCATCATTAGAACATTGTAGTATTGAGCGAAAATGTGTTAAAAAATCATCTGCATTCAGATTGCCTCTTATCTCATGTTTAAAAGATTTTAACGAGTTTGACAATTTCCACCATTCATTGCTGCTTTTAACTGTATTAAGTTTTTGTATATTTTTGTTATGAAATTCAAGCTTTTTACTTTTGCATAATCTTATGTATTTAACTTTTGAGATGAGGTAGCGGGATTTGTTTGAACTTGATTGCTGGTTTTTGAATTGTCTAAGCATTTTCAACATATGTTTGCGGTATCTCTCACACTTCCAGTCAAACCACTTTTGCTTAGGGCAAAAATAACGGGTTTTTGGCGTTGACAGAGCGGCACGCTTTATTTTTGATGTAACTGTGGACACATGATCTTCTATTGGAATATCCCTTTGTAGATCGGCATTGGAAGAAAAGGCGGAGATGCTTTCTATGTATTTTAGTTTATGCTTTTCATTCCAGTACAATTTTTGCATATTTGTTTTTACATCACTATTGCTTTGTGAATTTGATATTTTAATTTTTAAACATATTGGCATGTGATCTGAGTACGGTTTAGTTGCAATTGTAAAATCGTCAACATACTGTAAAAAACTATGTGAGGAAATAGCATAATCAATAACCGAACAACCTATCGCTCCACAGAAACTAAATTCACCATGAGTATCATTGCACGTTCTCCCATTAAGCACAATACCGCCAATATTATCAATAAATTCAATGAGCTTTTTGCCTTGTGTGTTATATATTTTGTCTTTAGAGCATCTATTTTCATGTATGTGTGGTAGGTTAAGCAAAACATTTTGGTCAATTACTTGCTCTTCTCCAACCCTCGCGTTTAAGTCGCCAACAATACAAAAATTTGTAGGACTAAAATCCTGCATGAAGTTTTCAAACTTTTCGAAATCAGAAATCCAATTTGTACAATTTAAATAGCGTGGTATAAAATAAAATATACTATAATTAAACTTTGCAGATAAAACTGTGTTATTTCCATGTATTTCAAGAAATTTAAAAGAATATTTTTTTTGGAGCTCCTTCTTAAAACCAAAAACACATCCACCACTTGCACGGCCAGCGCTGTGAATTTTCTTCGCAGGTATCCATTTCAGACAATAATTTCGAAAATAAATGTTATAAAGGTGCTGTTTTTCTAAAATAACGTGGGTCTCATAGAGAAAAAATAAATCAAACTTGTTTGTATATGATATAAAATTACTAAAGTTTATTGAATTTGCAAGATTAGCAACATTATAGGACAGTATATTGCAAAATTGCTATTGTGATGAAGAGTTAGACATGCCATTCATTTCGTATTGTTTAACCTCTCTCACAGATATTTCAACTGCATAATTACAATCAGCCAGCAATTTGTTCAAAAATTCAGCATTATTTTTAGAGCTAGCTACAACTTTACCACCAGACCAAGTATATTTTTTGTCATCTATATAAATACAAAACTCTCCAAGCCTCACTTTAACAGATTTTTTGTTCTTTGAAACACTTCTGCTTAATTTACGTAAGTTAAAACGAACATTTTGTTCCTCTTCCGTATAGTCTTTGTTTATATATACGGCATATCCTTTCAATTTATTTTTGGCAGCTGCTACATTACACGCCTGCAGACTTGTCTCCAGAATAAAGCAAAACGATTTGCCGCTTCCCAACAACCTTGTTGACATAACATTAGTATTAACTTTGAGCACATCTGTACATAATTTTTCAAATTCTAGTTTAGCTGCGTTACAAGTTTTACTACTAAGTCCGGAAACTATTATATTTGCTGCTCGAGACCTTCTATCAATAAATTCAAGTCTTGATGTTAACTTATGTATATCATTTTTTAATTTTAAATTTTCATTTTTAAGTTCATCAATCTCTGCTTTAAGCTCATTTAGATCTGATTTTCTAGTTACATCCTTTAATTTATCATCCAGCAGTGAACATAGTTTATCCCATGAAAAAACATCTTGCGGGGCATTTTGCTTTGTAGCTTGCATATTTTCGGTGGTTAAAAATTTTTTACAAGCGTTTTTGTCAGTGTACTCTGGAGATGTTAAGTCAATCGTTCGTTTGTTATTCATTTGTTTAAAGCATACCTTCAGGCATACTTATAAAAAACAATACAAATTAAGTAGACTTGTAACAAACAGATGATACAAAAGATAATCAAAATAAAACAGCAGCAACAACATGCACGACAAACAATGATAAATATATAAAAATATAATATATTTTTCTTTTCCTTTTATAATTATAATTAAATCCCACCTTCTAATGACGTGATGACCAGACTAAAATTGAAAATAAATTAGAAATTTTACACCTTTTGCCTGCTATATTTCTTCCTTCGGGAAAACAAACAGAAACCAGCCTTGAGACATCAGACGCCGACGGCACCTCCACAGATTGCAAGTTGTTCGTTGAGACAGAATTAACGATACCAAAAGTAAAACTCCAATTGTCCGCCAATCAATACACCAGAATCCAACGTTTACTTAATATTTTATAATTGTTTGTGCGAAGAAAGTTAGATTTAGATAATTTTTTATTTTGCGTTTTATAGCGGGTAAATTTTTTAACTTGTTGACAGTTCAAGACCAGGGTTGCCAATCATAAGTATTTCAAATACAAAATACAAAATACTTCAGTGTTAGGTATTTCATATACAAAATACAAAATAGATTAGAAGGTGGTATTTCAAATACAAATACAAAATACGTATTTGTATTTCAAATACGTATTTCAAATACAAGTATTTGAAATACTGCCCAACCCTGCATACATACATGCATCCATACATAAACACATACATACATACAAGTGCCTCATTAAAAATGATTTCATTGCGTCTAGTGCTCAAATTCGAAGAAGGGAAGGGACTTTCCCTTTCCTAAGTTTAAGATGCTGTTTTGAAAAGTCATTTTGCAGTTCCCCATAACGGTAGGCTCTTTATTGTATATAAGCAAAAGCATTCACATACAGCATGCTACTCAAGGTGAGCAGGGGAGTTCTGAAGTGCATTATTGGGACTCTCACAGGGCACTGCGATGGGAGATATAGGACAAACAAATGGGACAGGAACTCTCCAGATTTCTGCAGGGTATGCGGAGGCAAAGAGGAGATAGAGACGGTAGAACACCTTATCTGCCACTGCCCTAGGCTGCAGATTCGCCGACAGAGGTGGTTTGGAGGACGCTTCTTAGATGGACTTGGTGAGGTTCCTGGCAGTGGGCTGGGCAGCATCATAGGTTCATTAAGGAGGTTGGGTGGCTAGGCAGATAGGTGCTTCAGGGCCTATGACTATTGACTTTCTTAGACATCTTGCGGACGGCACTCTTGCTTTCTTTATCCTTATCCTTACCTATACAATGTTTGACTTACTTTATTTTTTCTTCTCCACTTTTCTGAAGGGATTCACAATGGGCCTGATGGCCTCCGAGTGGAGGTGGCGAGTTGGGCTCGCTACTACCCTTCGTAACCTAACCTAACCTAAGGAAAAAAAAAACTATAGCCTATGTCATCCAAATCGGTCATAGTTGCTGTTAGACAAAACCTGATGACGTCTTATTTTCAGGGATACACTATACAAGACTTTTAGTCTTTAAGAAGTATTGATTAGTCGCAGCATTATAAAAAGTATAAATTTGTACGTAATTGATTAATTAGATATAGACGGACGCCAAAGCTTGAGGGCTTTGTATCTATAAGTTTTTTTTATCAAGTTTGATTGTGCATTTTGTGCACTTAAAACTGTTTAAATACGAGTACATCCACACATAAGTATATTTTTCTTTTAATAATTTTGTGTACAATAGCACAGTCATAAAACAAAATTTATATGTTTTGTTATTGGTGTCGCTTATTTATTTTCTGCTTAACAACAGGTGGCCTTGATCTTTAAAAAACGAAATCTTTTATTTTTGTTTTGCTTTTTATCAGTTGAACATTTTATTTATACATTTATTTATCTAATCGAATGCAATACTTAATACTACAATAATAAGTCGCTTAACAGAACTTTGATAAAATAAACAAGTAAGAGCGCTATATTTGGAAGTGCCGAATCTTATATACCCTTCACGTTGGTTTTTTATATACCTAGCCATTCATCTAGACGAGTTATTTTGAACTGTATATATTGTAATGAAAATTCTTTATGACGGGTTTAAAGTCGATATTTATCCTAGTTTTTGAACAGAAAACTATAAAAAATTTTAGCGTTTGTATGTATAATACAGCGTACACGTATACAGGTAGTATCAAGGCGAATCCAAAAAAAAACCGTCCTCTGCATTTCCTTTTTGATTTTGGGAAAGTGAATGTCAAAAAAATTTTAAATTTCAAACAAAATTAAATCACTTTTACAAAATTTTAAGACGAATTCATAATCAGCTGGGTTCTTAACACTACCCGTATTAATGTACCATGGTATAATAGAAATACCATTTAGAAGTTTTGTGGTCCAAAATTTTAACAGTTTTAGATATTATTCGTATTAAAAGTTTAAAAAGAGTTTTTTTTTTCTATTAGGGGTTCCCCTCCCCCTGCTCCTATCCAACTATTTTTTTACCAAAATTTAAGAATTATTGTACACTTAATTACGTTATGTAGAACATTCGAAGTCGATAGCTGTTATAGTTTCCGGGAAAATTTTCCGAAAATTTTAGAAAAATTGTTGATTTGTATGGGAGCTGTCTCTTTCCCTGCTCCTGTCAAGAAAATTTTTTTCCAAAATGTAGGTCTTATTGTCGAATTACTTCTTTTAGAACATTTTAAGTCCAGAGCTGTTAAAGTTTCCGAGATATCGCGAATCGAAAATTTTAGAAAAATTGTTAATTTTTATGAGAGCTGCCCCTTCCCCTGCTACTGTCAAGAAATTTTTTTTCCAAAATGTAGGTCTTATTGCCGAATTACTTTTTTTAGAAAATTTTAAGTCCAGAGCCGTTAAAGTTTCCGAGTTATAGCGTATCTAAAATTTTAGAAAATTTTAATTTGTATGGGAGCTGTCTCTTCCCCTGTTCCTATCAAGAAAATTTTTTTCCAATCTGTAGGTCTTATTGTCGAATTACTTCTTTTAGAAAATTTTAAGTCCAGAGCCGTTAAAGTTTCCGAGATATCGCGAATCGAAAATTTTAGAAAAATTGTTAATTTTTATGGGAGCTGTCTCTTCCCCTATTCCTATCAAGAAAATTTTTTTCCAATCTGTAGGTCTTATTGTGGAATTACTTCTTTTAGAAAATTTTAAGTCCAGAGCCGTTAAAGTTTCCGCGTTATAGCGAATCAAAAATTTTAGAAATATTGTTGATTTGTATGGAAGCAGCCCCTTCTCCTGCACCTGTCAAGAATTTTTTTTTCCAAAATGTAGGTCTTATTGTCAAATTACTTCTTTTAGAACATTTTAAGTGCAGAGATGTAAAAGTTTCCGACATATAGCGTTTTGAAAATTTAGGAAAAATTGTTAATTTGTTTAGGAGGTGCCCCTTCCCCCGCTCCTATCCAAAAATGTTTTTTTTTTTCAAAATTTATGCCTTATTGTCCAATTATGTTTTGTAGAACATTTAAGTAGATTGCTTTTATAGGTTTCGTGGTGTAGCGTTTTTTAAATTTTGTAAAAAAATTATTAATTTTTATGGGAGCTGCTCCTTTCCGCGCTGCTAACCAAAAATGTATGTCTTATTGTCCAATTATGTTTTGTAGAGCATTTGAAGTAGATAGCTTTTATAGTTTTCGCGATGTAGAGTTTTTAAAATTTCATAAAAAAATTATTAATTTGTATGGGAGATGCCCCTTCCCCCGCTCCTATCAAGAAAATTTTGTTTCAACAATGTAGGTCTTATTGTCCAATTATGTTTTGTAGAGCATTTGAAGTCGAGAGTTGTTATAGTTTCCGAGACATTGCGTATCGAAAGTTTTTATAAAAATAATTGTCCAATTACTTCCTGTAGAATATTTGAAGTCGAGAGTTGTTATAGTTTCCGAGATATAGCGTATCGCAAATTTGTTTATGGTTATTTATTTGAACTTTTCTCTATTTTATAATTATGTATATTTATTAGGCTTTTAGTTCATTATTAAAAATGTGATAGCTAAGAATGGAAATTTTATTAAAAACTAAGTAATTTCGATACTAGCCGAGTGCAATGCATTTACGAAATCAACTACGATTTCTCGTCAGCATTCTTTCTATTCGGTACACTGTAAGTTGAATGTTAGTAAAATATATAAAAAAAATTAAATAAATTTAGTGTTATCCGATGGATGGCCAAAAGCAAAAAAAAAAAATAAAATCAAATAATTGAAGTAACTTGTGATAAATGCGAATAGAATGAGCATAAGAAAACAAGGGTTGTTTGTGGGCTTAGTTCGGTCTAGGCAATAAAGAATATAAACATAATTCCAGTATTCAGATTCTAATAAAAGTTAACTTAAAAAGAACAAATAATTGGTTTGAACAAGTTATTTGTTTGTAGAACATTTTAAGTCGAAAGTTTTTATAGTTTCCAAAATATAGCGTATCGAAAACTTGATAAAAATTTTTAATTTGTTTGGTGGCTACCCCTTGCCCTGCTTTTATGAATAATTTGTTTTCCAGAATGTAGGTCTTATTGTACAAATAACTTCTTTCAGAACATTTTTATTCTATAGTTTTTTTTTTGTTTCTAAGATTAAGCGCATGAAATATTTCACAAAATTTGTGCAATAAATAAACAAATAAAGTACCGCTTTCCATGATCCTATCTGAATTTTTTTTTTCTAATTTAGGTTCCTATCTTTAATTTATCCGTGCCAAGTTTTATGGCAATAGTGAGTGTATTAACAGAGATATATGCTAGAAAAAGTACCTGAAAAACACTAACATATGATGTGTACACTTAATTCCACCCTTTAAGATTAAAAAAAAACTTCAGAAAATTATCAAAACAGTGCTTATTGTTTTTTGAGATCTCTTAAATGCAACTAGAATTATGTTTCTACCTTTGTTATTTTGGAAGTTACAAAAGGTACCTAAAAAGTACCAATATGTAATCAGTAAGTACCCTTTTTTCTACACTTTAAGGTAACCAATTTCAAAAAAGTATCAAACAGTATTTATAACTTTTGAGACATGAGTTACAAAAAGTACCTTAAGAGTACCAGTGTCTAGTTAGTACCCTTTTCTGTCCCTTGGGGCCCAAAAATTTTAACAAGTATCAGTTTATTGTCCACCGAGATTCTCCATAACGAAGGATCAGTACAACGATTTTTACAAATCTTTAGGTCCCCGCTTCATAGCTGCTGGAGACTATAACGCCAAGCACACGTACTGGGGCTCCCGCCTAATTAGTCCCAGAGGTCATGTGATGTATGATGCCGTGTCTGAAATGGGACTTTATGTTTTTTCAACTGGACAACCAACCTACTGGCCAACGGACCACAATAAAATTCCAGACGTAATCGATTTTGGCGTAGCTAAAGGTATTTCCTCGGAGTTTATTGAGGCTAAAGCCTACTTGGATTTATCGTCTGACCACTCACCCACAATAATCACTATTTGCAGTCCTCATCAAATAGCAGCTAGTGATTTTTTCTCATCTAAAAGGATAAATTGGTTGAAATATAAAAAATACATTAGCGCCCACTGCTCGGAGAACCAACCGCTAAAAACTCCCGGAGACATCGATGATTGTCTGAGCGTCCTAAATGAAAACATTCAAAAAGCCGTTGAACATGCGTCTTCTACCTTCCGTCAGGCTAGGTACAACAAAATTTTTTCTGACGATGTGAGAAAGCTTTTATTTGAAAAAAGGAGAGCCCGAAGAGATTGGCAAAAGCATAGATCACCCCAACTTAAAACTAAGCTGAAAGAATGTACAACCCAACTAAAAAGCTTGCTGTAGGTTCACAGAATAGCATCACTGAAAGAGTACCTGGAAGGTCTAGACGCGACTGCTCAGAAAAATTATTCCCTATGGCGATCAGCCAAGCGTCTTAAAAGACTTATTATTGCAAAACCACCACTGCGTAATCTGAGAGGATCCTGGGCTAGAAATGACGAAAAAAATGTGATCTGTTTGCAAATCATTTAAAAAACGTGTTCACCCCTAATACATGCACAGACGTAAAGGAATTACCGCCTGTTGTTGCCAGACGTACTTTAAAAATACTTTTCCGATTTACAGATGTTGTAGAGGCTATCGCTAACCTAAATGGTAAAAAAGCTCCTGGCGTTGATAAAATAAGCAACAAAATGCTCATAGAGCTGCCTCTTACTGCTAAAAGAATCATTCTTTTTATTTTTAACGCGATAATTCGGCTTGGACATTTTCCGCCTATATGGAAAGTTGCCTTAGTAAAGATTATTCCTAAGCCTGGCAAAGATCTTTCGAAAGTAGAGTCTTATAGGCCTATTAATTTGTTACCCACAATGTCAAAATTGTTCAAAAAATTGCTCAAAAATAAACTGAATCCGATCTTGAAGGACAATAACTGTATTCCAAATCACCAGTTTGGTTTTAGAACTCAACATAGTACCGTCGAACAAACTCACAGGTTGGTACAGGTTATAAGAAAAGCCTTTGAGGAAAAGAAGTACTGCTCAGCACTATTTATCGATGTCTCGCAAGCTTTCGACAAAGTATGGCATGAAGGCCTGTTAAGCACACTAAATTTCAACCTTCCTGTAAATATTTTGAACCTATTAGAAAAATACATAACCGGTCGACAATTCATGATCAAAGAGGGAAACCAAATAAGTTCTTCTCAACCAATAGGGGCTGGTGTACCTCAAGGGAGTATACTAGGTCCAATTCTGTATTTGCTTTACACAGCAGATATGCCAACTAATAGTTTTACACACACGTCGACATTTGCTGATGATACTGCTTTCCTTAGTATTCATAAAGACCCTAAAGAGGCTTCGAACCAGCTGCAACAACACGTAACCCAAGTTGAGAAATGGGCAAAGTTATGGGGAATAAAAATAAATGAACAAAAATGTACCCACGTAACTTTTACTTTACGTAAAGAAACGTGGCCCCTCAATCACTATTAACAACCACATGGTGCCTCAAAGAACTGAGACAAAATATCTTGGTATTCACCTAGACCGCCGCCTCACATGGAAGCCTCACATTGATGCGAAGCTGACTTAAATAAAACTTAAAGCTGCTCAAATCCACTGGCTTATTGGTAGAAACTCTGTGCTACGTCTGGATTGTAAACTTCTACTCTACAACTCGATTTTAAAACCAATTTGGTGCTACGGTATACAATTATGGGGCACTGCTTCCGCCTCTAGCATCGAAAAAATACAACGTCGTCAAAACAAAATTCTGAGAATGATAACTGGTGATCCTTGGTATATTAAAAATAGCAACATCCACAAGGATCTAGAAGTTCCACTAGTAAAAAGCGAAATCCTAAACTATGTGGACAAGTATTTAAATAAGCTGGAAACACATCCAAATCCGCTCGCTCGAAGCATCCTGCAACATAGTGGGCACACCCGCCTAAAAAGAAGGGATACTATTGCTCTTAGATGAAACTTTTGAAATTAGCCATCTTTATTGTGAGAACTTAAATATTATTTTGGTACTGACTGGACTAGTATTAATTACTTAGTTTTAAGATTTGAATACTTATTGTTAGTTCGCTTAAGCGAAGATTCAATAATAAAATATATGTTAAAAAAAAAATATCAAAAACTTATTCTTATATAATCGAGACTTGTCGAACACACTTTGAATTATGTTTTGACCTTTATTAGCTTAGATGTTACAAAGAGTACCAAAACCTAATTTGTGCCCTTTTTCTGCCCTTTAAGGTTCAAATTTTAAAAAAGAACCAAAAACATATTAATATTTTTTCAGGCCTGTCTAACGCAATGTAAATTATGTATCTAATTTTATTGGTTAAGAAGTTTAAAAAAGTAACTAAAAAGTACCAAAATTTATTTAAAAAAGTACCTAGACTATATTCATAATTTTTCGAGGCCTGTCAAATGCAGTTTTAATTACGTTTTTATTTTTATGGGTTTAAAAGTTGCAAAATGTACAAATACACCCAGAAAAAAATTGACACCATACGGTGTCAAAATGACCACATCCGTTGTCGAAAGTGTATCAACCACGTTTGTGGTCAAATTGTACACGTATGGTGTCAATTCGACAACGCAGTATTTGCAACGATATTGTTGTTAAACTAACACCATATGTGTACAATTTGACACCATCGCGGTGTCGAATCAACACCCAGCCGGTGTGGAATTGACACCCAACCGGTGTCGAATGGACAACCAACCGTTGTCAAATTGACACCCAACCGTTGTCAAATTGACAACCAACCGGTGTCAAATTGACACCGTTCGTTGTTGATTTATAAACCCTTGTTCCGTTCCCATTCCGTTTCTTTTTAATGAAAAAACCGTTTAAAATTAATAATACATTGTTTTTATTAAACGAAAATATTGTTTCAAATAAAAGTACAAAAACTTAAATGAACTTAATTCTAAAATACACTTTTTCATTGTTCATAGGGTATAAATAAAATGGAGGAGTTAAATCTAAAATTGATATTAAATAGGTATCCTTGATTAATGAACCAACTTCATAAGATTGAAAATGAAAATCTAAATTTTTAATGCTAATTTGATTACATAAAACATAAATATTTTTTTCTTGAATAATAAAGTTTTTAATTTTAAAAAGTTCAATTGAAGTTTCGTTAGTAGCTAAGTAATAGTTTGTCTTATACCGAGTTCCTTTGAAAACAATATCAGTGGATACTTTGCAGCAAAAAGCTTTTCCCTAAATTCTACACGCAGCCCCAATGGTGGCACTGCTTCCTTCAAATCTTCTTTCTTTAAATAGGGCAAGCTTCTTAATATTACTTGTGAAGCTAAAAAACCCAAAATATATGTTTATTATCGTTAATATTAAAATGTTAATTTAACTTTAATTTACTTACATTTTAAATACTTAAAAATTGATTCCATATTGATAGTTTTTAAAAATTCCATGAGTCGAGCATCGTCACTGTCTTCAGCAATATTGTTGCTTGCAAAGCATGAATCACCATCACCACATCACCATTTAATTCTAGTAACTCACCAAGAAGATTTATGTTCTCAGATAACTGAATTTCGTGGTTTTGTTCCATTTTGAAAATTTTTCGTAAAACACTTTTGACTGAAACCCAAATAATGAAAAATTTCCAATATTTTAGCGTTAGCAGAGAAATCGACACCGATACGTTGTCAAATTGTACACAAACTTGCTCAAGTTGACAACGGGCGTTGTCAAAAACTAAATATTACGGCGTTAGCAGAAATTTTGACACCGATACGTTGTCAATTTGAACACGTTCGTGTACTATTTGGCAACGGACGTTGTCAATAACTAAAAATTTTGGCTCTCGAGTTTGAACTGACAACGTATGTGGTCAATTTGAGCACGTTTGTGTACAATTTGACAACGGACGTTGTTAAAAAAAATTGACAACGTAAGGGTGTCAAGTTGACCACAGCCGTGGTCAATTTTGCAACGTCTTTTTTCCCTCAGTGTATAGAATTTTTACCAATTTTTGAATCCTTTTTACCCCTTTATTGGTAAAGAAATTATAAAAATTACCGAAAAAATACCCGTAGGTATTTTTTCCATTTTTATGTCCCTTAGAGTTCAAAGTTTTTTAAAAGTATCAAAAAAATATTCCTATATTGCCGCAATTTGAATTGCGTTTTTATCTTTATTGGTTTAAAAGTAACATAAACTACTATAATCGAATTTTTACCCTTTTTTGAATCCTTTTTCTGCCTCTTCAGGTCCAAATTACGAAATTGTATCGAAAATGTATCCATATTTTTTTGAGACCTGACGAACGCAATTTAAATTATATTTCTATTTCTATTCGTTCAGAAGTTTTAAAGTGGACCTAGGTAATATAAAAGTTTAGTTTTTATTTCCTTATGGTTCAAAAAAGTGACATACACGGATCCGCAAATTTTTTGAGTGGGATACGATACATTTTTAATTTTGTTTTGATCGTTAATCGTTGAGATTAATATTACACTAATGAATATTTAAAATAAAATAATTAATAATTTTTTCGATGTTTTAGACATTTTTACCTCCTTTTGATCCGAATTTCCCGAAATGCCGTCTTGGCGGATGTATACATCGCACAGTGGGTTCGATGGCACCGAAAGTGGCGATTAATTCATGGGAGCCGTAATTTAAATTTTTTTGAAATTTTTTTTTCAAATCGTTAAACATGCATAAAAAGGCATATTCTGGAAAAAAAGATACACGGATTTTATAGACATTTTTATTTTTCGGAAAATTATACTTTGTTTCAGAATTTTCGCCGTAATTTTAAAGTGGAAAGTGATTTTTTTTTAAAAAGTTAGAAGCAAACAAAAGCTTATATTGTCTTCTTTCAAAAAAATAAAAACAAAAAACATATATTTTGCATAAATATGAATATAAGTTTAATGTAAAGTCTGAATTCGGGTTTTGAAAAATTTTGAGAATTCTACAATTTTTTTAAAAAAGTAACGAAATAAATTTTTATAACATTTTTTGTTTATCAATAATTGTCATACACTTAAAAAGAAACCATATTGTGTTTATCCTCACCTTCATCATCATAATCTTTGCTATCATTACTTTCACTTTCATGTAATTCTTGAAAAATAATAGGCGATAGCAAAAGCTGTAGTTCGGAATTTGATAATTGTTGCTTTTCTTTCTGCTCATTTTGTTTATTAATACTAGATATAAATGGATTTGAACTGAGAAAAAATCTATTAAAAATATCTTAATTCGACTGTTCTCGGCTGCATTTGCGAGCAAAGTGTTCCCTACAATTTTTGAAATCCTTATTTCTGTCTTCCTGAGCTTCTTCTGAAAGTTCTGCAATCGGTAAAAGGGCTTATTTTATGATTTCGGAACCATGAATTAAACATTTATGTATTGTAAGAGTCATACAAAACCATTTTAACACTCTTGTGAATAAAGATGACTGATACTTGTTCACGCACCTATCAATACATACATGACTTTGAAAAAAACACGACTTCAAACAAAAAAATGTTAATAGCAAAAAATGGAGCAACAAAACCGCAAATTTTATTTTTTGCAATATCAAGCTAAGACTTCGTACCTTTAGAAAATATAAGATTCAAAACCCAACTTTAACTAACTTAGAAGTTATGGTTCACGAAACATCGAAAATAGGCCAATTTTGGACCTTTTTTAAAAAAATCGTCAAAAACATTTTCAGACATATTTTCAAAAATACTAAATCATTTTTGTATACTCTAATACCTGAAGTTGAAGGTTTCATTCTTAAAATAGCACTTTGTTAACGATAAATTTGGAAATTACGGACTCGTTTAATGCAAAATTTTACTTTTTTCGCTTTTTTAAAAAATTGCAAAAAATGTTGTACTTTGACACGTCACTACGTAGTCAGCTGACAAGATAGATGCTTGAAAATTTACAAAGTGATGTAGAATTTTATCTAGTTTTATCCGATACCAAATATTAATACAAAAACTTAATTTTAAAAATTCAATTAAGCGCCACTTTTGAACCATTTCAACCTAACGTGAGAGGTACCCACAGTCCAAATTTTAAGTCTCTTGCTTTACGCGTTAGGGCTGTACGATGATGAATAAGTCAGTCAGTCAACAACGTTGGTTCTTTATATATGTGTACAGGCGCGGATCCAGCTCAAGCTTTTGTGCGGGGAAGTTCTGCATGAAGCACACAATTGAAAAACTAGCTTTTAGCGGTTTTTTAAAACAAAAACTCAACAAAAAAGTTTAAGTAATTTAAAATAGTTATAACTACATAAAATGCCAAAAGACATTTATTAAATTAATAGTTTATGATTTCCTATTGAAGCAAATTTGTTAAGCACGACATTTGCGTCAATTTAAATTTTATTATGTTGCTAAGCCGTTAAGCATGCCCTATGTCATGGTTGATCTCAGCCATGCTTTAATACGGCAAAGGGTGGAAAATGGCATTTCAGCCGCAGCATCACTGACCGGAATTAAAACAAAACTTATAAATATTTATCGCAAATTTCGGTTTATATTTCGGCCACATCTTGTTAAAACAACTATTTTTTTTTGCGGTCTTTATAAATTTTCGATTTTTGTCTGAAATGCAAAACTTTAGCCTTTAATTTCGATAAAAGCTATTTTTTATTGAATTATCCAAATTTTATGAAATCTGCAAGATATGAAATTTAAATTTCTAAATCAGTAAAAGTTGAGGGATGTTAAATAAATAAAGGACGTCCTTTGAGAAACGTGTTTTTAAGTCTTGTAAAACAGTTTCAATTAAGAGTATGTAGTTCTCGATGTGGTAGTATATTTTGGCATGTTTAAAATGATTTTTTTTTTTCAAATCTAGACCTTTTAACTAAAACTCCCATAACATGCAAATATTTTTTGCCTCTTTAAAAATATTTTTAAATTCTGTTTAGGCTTTATTCCTTTAAGTCTCAAGGCACATCATCAGGGTTTTTTAAGAGATGGTTCTGCTTTTGTAGAATTACACTAAGCGGCTATGTGACAGTAAGTACACTCAGGGGAAAAACGAACTAGATTTAAGCTAAACGGGCTTAAAATAAGCCGAAAACGTCATAAAAGTCTGTTAAGCTTGGAAATCCTAAAATCAAGAATGTATTCTTAATTTTAGAACGATAATTTTAAGATTGCTTCGTTCTACTTTTAAGCCTAAAAAACTTATTTTAATAGTGTTGGAATCTTAAAATAAGCCTAATGTAAACTTATTTCAAGATTATTTCATGCTTGATTTAAGAATGTTAAATCTGATTTTAAGAACTTTTATTCTGAAATTCCACGCTTTTCGCAATTCGATATTCGAATGTAATTACCCCCAATCCCAGCAAACAAAATAAACACTTTTATTAGTATTTTAAGTTTTAGTTTAATTAAAGAATTTTTAAAAATAATAAGGAAAATTCACAACCATACGTAAGTACATAAATAAATATACATATGTAATCTATATTATATATATTTAAGTCTAATAAAGGCTTTGTTATTATTAATCTTATATATAAAAGAACAATTTTTTTTTTGTTAGTGACACCGCTTATAACTCGAGAACGGCTGGACCGATTTTAATGAAACTTGAAAAAAAGACATACCCGATATCTGGGAATGCGTTTTAGGCTAATTTGTTTTTGGAAATTCCGACTGGGCCTGGCACCTCCCATACAAATTGAGCAGTTTTTTTCACATTCCTCAATACCTATTATAGTTGAAGTCTCCAAATTTGGTGCAACTAAATTATTTATTGATGTGCATAATAGGGCTTTGTATGGGCGGGAAGAAAAAAAATAGGCGTGGCACCTCCCATACAACGAAAATAGTTTTTTGTATATATTTCAACAACTGTAACAGCTGAAATCTCCAAACTTCGTGCGAATGTTAATAGTGCTAATATGCATAATTAAGCTTTTCATGGGCGGGAAAAAATAAATAGGCGTGGCACCTCCCATACAACGAAAATAGTTTTTTGTATATATTTCAACAACTGTAATAGCTGAAGTCTCCAAACTTCGTACGAATGTTTATAGTGCAAATATGCATAATTAAGCTTTGTATGGGCGGGAAAAAATAAATAGGCGTGGCACCTCCCATACAACGAAAATAGTTTTT
Source organism: Melanophora roralis (assembly GCA_963583895.1). Taxonomy (NCBI): domain Eukaryota; kingdom Metazoa; phylum Arthropoda; class Insecta; order Diptera; family Rhinophoridae; genus Melanophora; species Melanophora roralis. The sequence continues at coordinate 57,532,053 of OY757189.1, read as the reverse complement.
TGTATATATCTCAACAACTGTAATAGCTGAAGTCTCAAAACTTTATACTGATGTTTATAGTGCTAATATGCATAGTTGAGATTTGTAAGGGCGGGAAAAATTAAATAGGCGTGGCACTTCTAATACTACGAAAATAGTTTTTTGTATATATTTCAACAACTGTAACAGCTGAAATCTCCAAACTTCGTGCGAATGTTTATAGTGCTAATATGCATAATTAAGCTTTTCATGGGCGGGAAAAAATAAATAGGCGTGGCACCTCCCATACAACGAAAATAGTTTTTTGTATATATTTCAACAACTGTAATAGCTGAAGTCTCCAAACTTCGTACGAATGTTTATAGTGCAAATATGCATAATTAAGCTTTGTATGGGCGGGAAGAAATAAATAGGCGTGGCACCTCCCATACAACGAAAATAGTTTTTTTATATATTTCAACAACTGTAATAGCTGAAGTATCCAAACTTCGTACGAATGTTTATAGTGCTAATGTGCATAATTGGGCTTTTTATGGGCGTGAAAAAATAAATAGGCGTGGCACTTCCATACAATGAAAATAGTTTTTTGTATATATTTCAACAACTGTAACAGCTGAAATCTCCAAACTTCGTGCGAATGTTTATAGTGCTAATATGCATAATTAAGCTTTTCATGGGCGGGAAAAAATAAATAGGCGTGGCACCTCCCATACAACGAAAATAGTTTTTTGTATATATTTCAACAACTGTAATAGCTGAAGTCTCCAAACTTCGTACGAATGTTTATAGTGCAAATATGCATAATTAAGCTTTGTATGGGCGGAAAGAAATAAATAGGCGTGGCACATCCCATACAACGAAAATAGTTTTTTTATATATTTCAACAACTGTAATAGCTGAAGTATCCAAACTTCGTACGAATGTTTATAGTGCTAATATGCATAATTGGCTTTTTATGGGCGTGAAAAAATAAATAGGCGTGGCACCTCCCATACAACGAAAATAGTTTTTTGTATATATCTCAACAACTGTAATAGCTGAAGTCTCAAAACTTTATACTGATGTTTATAGTGCTAATATGCATAGTTGAGATTTGTAAGGGCGGGAAAAATTAAATAGGCGTGGCACTTCTAATACTACGAAAATAGTTTTTTGTATATATTTCAACAACTGTAATAGCTGAAGTCTCCAAACTTCGAACGGATGTTAATAATGCTAATTTGAGCTTTGTATGGGCGGGAAGAAATAAATGGGCGTAGGTAGCACTTCCCAAACAACGAAAATATTTTTTTGTATACATCTCAATAACTGTAATAGGTAAAGTCTCCACACTTTGTTAGGATGTTTATAATGCTAATATGCTAATTTTGCGCTGTATGGGCGGAAAAAAAAGAAAAAGGGGCTCGCATCTCCCATACAAGTATATTTCACTGCGACAAATATTGTTCAACGTTTCTTTGCTGTTTGTCAAAGCGATCCGTTTGCACAAACTTTACTTTACTCGGAGATGCCATGGTATTACGCTTGGAACGCTTTTTTAAAAAATGTGAAAGTTGAAAGAAAGGCACTATGGCTCCTGGGCATCCGAAAGTGCGTTCAAGTGATGCTCTTGGTCGAATTTGTATAGTTCATCCGAAGAATAATGAATGCTTTTGTTTGCGGTTGTTGTTGGTGAATATTCGTGGTCCAACATCGTTTGCAGCATTTCGTACTGTTCATGGTATACTCTGGCCAACATTTTGTGGTGCATGTCAAGAACTAAATTTGCTTGAAAACGATACTCATTGGGATACAACAATCGCCGAGGCAATTATTTCTGCATATCCAAGCCAGATACGAACATTATTTGCTATTATCATTTCGACATGCTTCCCGTCAAATCCAAGTGACCTGTGGAATAAATACAAGGACAATATGTCGGAAGACATTTTACATCAATATCGTGTCAGCTCGATAAATCCAAATCTTGAAGTCAATGCGGAGATGCATAACCGGGCTCTTAATTGAAGACATATATTACCTTATTTGCGGCAGTTCGTTAGTCAAGTTAGAACTGCCAGTACCAGAACATGAAATGAATGAGCTACTAAATCGACGATTGAAGCGTGAACGTGAATACGATCGACATGAGTTGAACCAATAAGTTTAAACCAATGTTTCCTTCTTAAAACCTCTAACAGAAGGAAGTCTATGATATAATATTGAAGGCAATTGATGCCCCCGGTGGAACTGGAAAGGCATTCGTCATGTCATTGACTTTGACCACTGTTTGTGCGAGATTCAACATTGCTGTAGCGGTAGCTTCACTGGAATAGCGGCCACATTGTAAGAAGGATGCCGCACAGCTCACTCAGCGTTAAAATTGCCATTAAACCTTCAAAATATAGAGCAACCGACAAGTAATATTGCGAAAAAATCCGCCATGTCCAAAGTTTTAGTAGCGTGTTATATCATTATTTGGGATGAATGCACAATGGCACACAAACGCGCAATAGAAGCTCTTAAAACAACACTAAGAGATCTGCGCAGTGACTCAAGATATTTTAGAGGTGCAACGATTATACTGCCTGGTGATTTCCGCCAAACACTGCCAGTCATTCCAAGATCGACGGCTGCTGATCAAATAAGTGCTTGCGTTAAATCCTCCATTCTGTGGCGTTTTGCAAGGATACTGCAGTTGACAGAAAACATGAGAGTTGTATTGCTTAACGATTTATCAGCTCAAGATTTCTCCAACCAATGTTGATTATCGGTAATGGCCGTATTCCTGTCGACGAATCAAACGAATTGATTTCGTTTCCTCAAAATTTTTGTAATTTTGTATCATCAAAAGAACAGCTCATCGAGAAGGTATTCCCCAACATAATTGCTAAAGGGGAAAATTATGACTGGTTGAGTGAACGGGCAATTTACTGAAGTCTCAAAACTTTATACTGATGTTTATAGTGCTAATATGCATAGTTGACATTTGTAAGGGCGGGAAAAATTAAATAGGCGTGGCACTTCTAATACTACGAAAATAGTTTTTTGTATATATTTCAACAACTGTAACAGCTGAAATCTCCAAACTTCGTGCGAATGTTTATAGTGCTAATATGCATAATTAAGCTTTTCATGGGCGGGAAAAAATAAATAGGCGTGGCACCTCCCATACAACGAAAATAGTTTTTTGTATATATTTCAACAACTGTAATAGCTGAAGTCTCCAAACTTCGTACGAATGTTTATAGTGCAAATATGCATAATTAAGCTTTGTATGGGCGGGAAGAAATAAATAGGCGTGGCACCTCCCATACAACGAAAATAGTTTTTTTATATATTTCAACAACTGTAATAGCTGAAGTATCCAAACTTCGTACGAATGTTTATAGTGCTAATGTGCATAATTGGGCTTTTTATGGGCGTGAAAAAATAAATAGGCGTGGCACTTCCATACAATGAAAATAGTTTTTTGTATATATTTCAACAACTGTAACAGCTGAAATCTCCAAACTTCGTGCGAATGTTTATAGTGCTAATATGCATAATTAAGCTTTTCATGGGCGGGAAAAAATAAATAGGCGTGGCACCTCCCATACAACGAAAATAGTTTTTTGTATATATTTCAACAACTGTAATAGCTGAAGTCTCCAAACTTCGTACGAATGTTTATAGTGCAAATATGCATAATTAAGCTTTGTATGGGCGGGAAGAAATAAATAGGCGTGGCACATCCCATACAACGAAAATAGTTTTTTTATATATTTCAACAACTGTAATAGCTGAAGTATCCAAACTTCGTACGAATGTTTATAGTGCTAATATGCATAATTGGCTTTTTATGGGCGTGAAAAAATAAATAGGCGTGGCACCTCCCATACAACGAAAATAGTTTTTTGTATATATCTCAACAACTGTAATAGCTGAAGTCTCAAAACTTTATACTGATGTTTATAGTGCTAATATGCATAGTTGAGATTTGTAAGGGCGGGAAAAATTAAATAGGCGTGGCACTTCTAATACTACGAAAATAGTTTTTTGTATATATTTCAACAACTGTAATAGCTGAAGTCTCCAAACTTCGAACGGATGTTAATAATGCTAATTTGAGCTTTGTATGGGCGGGAAGAAATAAATGGGCGTAGCACTTCCCAAACAACGAAAATATTTTTTTGTATACATCTCAATAACTGTAATAGGTAAAGTCTCCACACTTTGTTAGGATGTTTATAATGCTAATATGCTAATTTTGCGCTGTATGGGCGGAAAAAAAAGAAATGGGCTCGCATCTCCCATACAAGTATATTTCACTGCGACAAATATTGTTCAACGTTTCTTTGCTGTTTGTCAAAGCGATCCGTTTGCACAAACTTTACTTTACTCGGAGATGCCATGGTATTACGCTTGGAACGCTTTTTTAAAAAATGTGAAAGTTGAAAGAAAGGCACTATGGCTCCTGGGCATCCGAAAGTGCGTTCAAGTGATGCTCTTGGTCGAATTTGTATAGTTCATCCGAAGAATAATGAATGCTTTTGTTTGCGGTTGTTGTTGGTAAATATTCGTGGTCCAACATCGTTTGCAGCATTTCGTACTGTTCATGGTATACTCTGGCCAACATTTTGTGGTGCATGTCAAGAACTAAATTTGCTTGAAAACGATACTCATTGGGATACAACAATCGCCGAGGCAATTATTTCTGCATATCCAAGCCAGATACGAACATTATTTGCTATTATCATTTCGACATGCTTCCCGTCAAATCCAAGTGACCTGTGGAATAAATACAAGGACAATATGTCGGAAGACATTTTACATCAATATCGTGTCAGCTCGATAAATCCAAATCTTGAAGTCAATGCGGAGATGCATAACCGGGCTCTTAATTGAAGACATATATTACCTTATTTGCGGCAGTTCGTTAGTCAAGTTAGAACTGCCAGTACCAGAACATGAAATGAATGAGCTACTAAATCGACGATTGAAGCGTGAACGTGAATACGATCGACATGAGTTGAACCAATAAGTTTAAACCAATGTTTCCTTCTTAAAACCTCTAACAGAAGGAAGTCTATGATATAATATTGAAGGCAATTGATGCCCCCGGTGGAACTGGAAAGGCATTCGTCATGTCATTGACTTTGACCACTGTTTGTGCGAGATTCAACATTGCTGTAGCGGTAGCTTCACTGGAATAGCGGCCACATTGTAAGAAGGATGCCGCACAGCTCACTCAGCGTTAAAATTGCCATTAAACCTTCAAAATATAGAGCAACCGACAAGTAATATTGCGAAAAAATCCGCCATGTCCAAAGTTTTAGTAGCGTGTTATATCATTATTTGGGATGAATGCACAATGGCACACAAACGCGCAATAGAAGCTCTTAAAACAACACTAAGAGATCTGCGCAGTGACTCAAGATATTTTAGAGGTGCAACGATTATACTGCCTGGTGATTTCCGCCAAACACTGCCAGTCATTCCAAGATCGACGGCTGCTGATCAAATAAGTGCTTGCGTTAAATCCTCCATTCTGTGGCGTTTTGCAAGGATACTGCAGTTGACAGAAAACATGAGAGTTGTATTGCTTAACGATTTATCAGCTCAAGATTTCTCCAACCAATGTTGATTATCGGTAATGGCCGTATTCCTGTCGACGAATCAAACGAATTGATTTCGTTTCCTCAAAATTTTTGTAATTTTGTATCATCAAAAGAACAGCTCATCGAGAAGGTATTCCCCAACATAATTGCTAAAGGGGAAAATTATGACTGGTTGAGTGAACGGGCAATTTAAGCAGCTTAAAACATAGATGTTGATGATTTAAGCTATGTATATAGTTTAGAATGAAATCGTTGGTATTTTGCATTCTTTTAAATCAATTAATTGTGTAATAAACGAAGATGTAGCCACCAACTATCCAACTGAAGTTTTAAACTCTTTGGATGTGCCTGGCTTACCACCGCACAACTTATAACTGAAGCTTGGCTCAGTAGCTATCATGCTTCGAAATTTAAACCAACCAAAACTTTGCAATGGAACGCGCTTAGTAATAGCAAAACTGATAGTCCATGTTATTTACGCAATTATACTTAGAGGAAAATTCAAAGATTAAGAAGTTGTCATACCGAGAATTCCGATGATACCAACCGATGTGCCTTTTGAGTTTATGCTAATTCAATTTCCTATTCGTCTTGCATTCGCAATGACGATTAACAAATCACGAGGACAATTCCTGAGTATTTGTTGTTTTAATTTAGAAAATACATGTTTTTCTCATGGCCATATATACGTTGCATATTCACGTGTGTGCAAACCATCTGCTTTATTTGTACTTGCGCCTGATAACAAAACGAAAAATGTCGTATAATACAAGGTACTGCACTGAAGGGAATTAACCTAAACATAACCCATGCACGAAAATACATAGCTTCCTTAACAGCTTTTGCCTGAAACGCCTTATTTTTGTAATCTCTTTCAATTTTTGTTTTCTTTATAAATATATTCCAATGAACTATTTGACCAAATATTTAAGCTTTGCGCTCTTGTTAAAAAATCCATATATTCAATAATTGTTAGGTGGTACGAAGTTCACCGGGTCAGCTAGTATAATATAAATGTAAAGATGGGCTAGTAAAGTTACAAATATTTATAATGTGTATATTTTCAGGACTTAGACTAGGTTCAATTTCATATGACTGATAATGATTCTGAAAGCCTTTTATAATAATTTGACAATAATTTGACATAACGTAAATATTTTCATTTTGATGCAAAAAAGCTCTTATTTTAGGAAGGTCAATATTGTTTGTTTTTTTTTTAATTGCCAGAAAATAATTAGTTTTATAAAGTGTGCACTTGTAGGTTAGGTCGTCAATCATTCCACACTTGTTAAATCTACATGTCTGATACAAAAATTATTTTAGAAAAAAATCATATTGTCTTAAATCAACAACTTTAGAGGTTTTGTAACTAAAAACCTGTTCCAACGATTTTTCATGGTCTAACAAAAAACTTGAAAATTTTAGTGCAGATTTAATTGCTTATGAGCGGGGAGGATTTATCCTGGAGGTTATATTGTTTAAATAAATCTTTGCTTCTTTATGCTTCGCCTCAAACTGCATGCTCCATACAAATTTCAATGGGCCACATTTCTTTATTGCCGTAGCGTAGTGAACTAGAAAATGGTGTTTTGGCTTGAGTGGCCCACAGAGCTTCGTATAGATTGAGTGAGGTTTTTTGACAATGTGTTGAAAATTATTAAATTTTTCATATATTAATGCTACTAGTATGTTGCACACATCGTATATGCAAACGCCTTCATATATATCGTGCATTAAATCAAAACAGAAATTTTCGGTTACATGGGAATTATTCAATTCATTAAAAATGCAACTACCCTTTAGGCCTGTTTCGTGAAAATTATTTTTTTTGCAAATCATCCTTGTATGTTATCTTAGTTCTTAAACTTCTATATTTTCATAAACATCGTGTTGCATTTCTGTCTTTGTTCTCGTACAGGCGCGACAATATTTCATAGAATTAAAAGATTGTACGAACCCCAAAATACTATTTATGGCCAAGTTATCGCCTACAATTAAACCGAGAACAAATCTGACTTTAAATTGTTTATTTTCTACTACGATTTCTACACCATCCCCAAGCAATTTAAGTTCTTCTACTAAATGATAAAAAACATTCGAATTCTACACGTCTTTAAATTTTCCGACGATATGAAAGCTGCATGAAAAATATACTCAAGTTTAAAAAGCAAGTGTTGGGGCATAGTGGGAAAACTTAAATAATACCCACAAATGGAATAAGTATGACCACCAAGAGGATTATTTATTTGAAAATCATCGCAGTAGAGATTATAAGGAATAACTAAAGTAGACTGTATTCTTTGGTTGTTTAGTTTAAATATTTTTCCACTAGCAAAGTAAGTGTTTTCTAATGTAAGATGCAAAAGTTTTGAAATTTGAAATATTGATTGTATCATAAAGTTTAAGGGCATGGATATCTGCTGCCTTAGGGTCTAATGTACGATTTCAATGCGAAATTATTTCAGTAATTGTACTTCTTATAATAAAAGACTTTGGATGTTTTTATAGGTTTAAATCGGCTAATAATTTCAGCAAACGATACTCTGATTTAATTTCTTTAAAAGGATAATTACAAAATTCCAGTAAACATGCTAAGTCTTGCACTAGATCTTTGTAAATTTCATTGATTTTTGAAACACTTTCTACTGACATAGATATAGACGACAATAAAGATTAAATCATTTTTTGGATTTTTAGCACTTGTTTTCTTGCAAAAAAATTTTTATGGTGTAAATTCAAAGACAACTGCAATGCTTGCTTTTTTAAATCGTTTAAAGTTTGCAAAATTGTGGTGTGCCCATTTGGAACTATATTAAAATAATTATTAGGAGTAGAGCATACTTCATTGTACTGTTTAATTTTATTAGGTAACGAATAGGGGTGTGAGCAGCCTGGTAAGGCTGCGTAGATACTAGAATTCGAAAGTACGTAAAATTAGAAAATGTTTGGTAACATTGATTTTGTATACATTTAAGTTTTAAGAGCTTTGTGCATTTAAAATTATCATCTTTGAAATGTTTAATTAAAAAGCGTGTGCCTAAAAAACACGTATCTGGGTATTTCAAATCAAACATTTGTAAAATTTTAAAACAGACGTCTAAACTTTCCAAGTATGAATCAAACTTATATAAAGTCTTATCAAAATAAACATAAAAACCCCTTATATCGACATCCGATAATCCTTTAACCAAAATAAAAGGCTGTACTGTCAATCCAGCTGAGTATTTTGAGTAAAAATTTCATCAATTTGCCGCTGGTAATTGTTTATTGACGTCAGCCTCAAGACGAAATTTTTTACTGCATCTACCAAAGTTGCCTTTTTGTTTAGTTTTCCTGAGTCGTTCCTGAATCGAGATGAAGAAGGTAGCACTGCGTTGAGTAGTATAGTAAATATATAGATATAGTACAAATCGATTGATTATCTACTTAATTTCTATTTTTTAATATATAAGCCTTACTCTTGTTATCAGTTAATTTAGCGTTTAAGAACTGCTGTCGGCAAAAATCATTGCGGATATGAGTTTTATAATTCGAAAAAATTTTGCACTTAAAATCCTTCCATTTAGAGTATAATAACTGTCCTTTTGCTGGGTACAATAAATCAAAATCAATTATCAATTATCTAAAAATATTAAATAAAAAATAATACATAAATTATTAACATTAAAAGATAGTAAATTTTTGTTTACCAAATCTGGTGCTCTGGAATCTGATAGCTTAGGCCAGGAATTTAAAAAATCAAAACTTTTTATTTCGTTTAGATCCTGCTGACGCATCTTAAAAGTAAACTTCCATTTTTCGCGAACTTCATTCCTATCAGAGCTATCCCTGCTCAAATATGTTTTAAACGCAAGAAAGGTTGACTTGGTTGGTTGTTTCAGGTAAGACTCCACTACTAACCCGTAATGCTTCAGTTAAAGTAGCTTGATCTGTGTAACTTTTTTCAGATTCTGCTAAAGTAAGTTTCTGGTTTTTGACCTCCTATTTTTGTATTTGGCGTAAAGTTTGCCACTTGGGTTTTTGCACCCATTTCTCGGTATAAAATAGTAATCCTTTTGGAACAAAAAGAAAATCTTTTTTGATGTAAATATGTATTGGTAGCATAGAATTATTGAAAAAATAGACTTACTTGTACTTCTTTTTGATTGGGAAAAATACCCACAATTTCATTAATTAATACAGAAAAGTCTTTTGCCTGGAGAGTGGCATTATTACTGATTACTTCTTCTACTATAATATTTATCAATTCAATTCTGCATTCATTGGTCAAGTTTTGTTTTTGCTTGTAAAACTCTAGAATATTTTTCCCTTTTGAAGTTTCATTTAAAATAACACTTAAATCTTTTTCATTATTCAGAAGTACAAATTTATTGGAGCTTGCTATTGGCGCGTCACAGATTTCTCCCGTAACATGAAGACTGGAATAATTGCTTCAATTGCTACAGTCATCCAATATCTGCAGACCTTTGGTCAGTATATACTTTTTCACAATTTTCCATCGTACACACCCAATATTTATTTTACTTTTAAAACTTTTTACCGAAACAAGTTCACACGCTTTAAAACAAAGCACAACGAGAGAAAACGCCTACTAAGATTGTTATTCTTATTATACCCTTCACATAAGTGATAAGGGTATATATAAGTTTGTCATTCCGTTTGTAATTTCTTTATTATCCATTTGGGACCCCACAAAGTATATATATTCTGGATCCTTATAGATAGGGAAGCCGATTTAGCGATGTCCGTTTGTCCGTCTGTCTGTGTTATAGTTGAAATCAACTTTCTGAAGCCCCTCGATATCGCATAGACCCGTAAGTGGTATCAAACTGTCACAGATAGTCGCGAGAAAATTGGAATTGAAATTCAGCAAAATCGTCCGATAAATGACCGAGATATAAGCAAACAAGTAAGAAAGCTATGTTCGGCTGTGTCGAATCTTATATACCCTTCACATTAGCCTTCGAAATCCCAAACTTTTTTTATTTTTATCAACTTTTTTAACCCATGAAATATTTAATATTTTTAAATAGAGGTCGGTGTCATTTTTTAACGCTCCGCGGATGACAGCGGGGAAGTTGAAGGGGGTTTTATCCTAATTATTTCAAATTTTGTATTTATTTATTTATTTATTTATTCAGTCATTGGGTAGCAAAAATCCTTACAGACTATGATTCTAAAGTAAGTATTAATAGAAAAATTAATATTTAATTAAAATTAATAAGATAATATTATTTCAAAGCACCCAAAAAAATAATTTAAAATTATCTTTTGTTGTGCTAAACTCAATAGAATTATTACCTTCCTTTCTTAAGTTGAAATTAATTTCATTAAACTTTATTAGCGCCCTAGTTAGCGTACCATTAAGTGCATAATTAGTACGATGTAAGGGAATATTAAATAAATTGAAAAATCTTAGAGACCTTGTTGGTACATTAAATGGGATTAAAGCCAACAAGTCAGAACAATCAATGTTACTATTGATTATGTCAAAAACAAATACTGCCGTATGCAAGTGTCTACGGTACTCGAGAGTACGTAGTCCAATAAAAAGGCATTTTGACTCGTATGAAACGGAAACTAAATAACGCAGCGACCTGGTCGCATATTTTATGAAAATACGTTGAAGCCTCTCTATACGAGAGACATACATAGAAACGTGAGGGCTCCATACAACAGAGGCATATTCTAATTTCGACCGAACAAAAGAAGAAAAAATGTGCTTATGTGTATAAGGATTATCAAATTCAGCGCAATTTATTTTTATAAAGGCCAGCATTTTATAAGCTCTAGGAAGAATATAATCAGTATGAGGAATAAACGTCATGGCCTTGTCAAAAACAACACCTAGGTCAAGCTTTGTATCCGATTTAGTTAAGTCAATGCCATCGATGTTAAATGATGTCATAATAGGATTTCTTGATCTACAAAATGAAACATGCATACATTTCTTTATATTTAATAGCAAATTGTTAGATTTACACCACTCACTCAGCTTATTGAGTTCACACTGCAGGATAGCAATGCTGTAAACAGAGCCTAATTTAATAAAGATTTTCAAATCATCAGCATATAACAAAAATTTAGCCTGTTCAAAACAGGAAGCGATATCATTTATGAAAATATTAAAAAGCAACGGGCCCAGTATACTACCTTGGGGTATGCCAGAAGTTTGCATATACGAATCAGAGATATAGCCTTCAATCTGAACTTTACACGCTCTATTTGATATGTAGGATTTGAGCCAATCCAAAAAATTAGAGTGAAAGCCATAATGCTCCAATTTTGAAAAAAGTGTGAGATGTGATACTTTATCGAAAGCTTTGGAAAAATCAGTATAAATCACTTCAACTTGCTTACCATGCTCTAAAGCATCTAAGCAATATTCACTTAACAATGTCAGATTAGTGACCGTAGACCTGCCAGCAAAAAAACCATGCTGAGATTTGCTTATTAATGACTTCGTTAAGAAAAATAGTTTTTTAAATATGATCTGTTCAAAAATTTTCGAGATACATGATAACTTTGAAATAGGTCTATAGCATGTAACATCATCTCTACTGCCATCCTTAAAAACTGGGGTTATTACCGCAGTCTTCCACCTGTTAATAAATATACCCTCTCTGAGGGATAAATTGAAAATAAAAGTTAAAACCGGGATTAACGCTGAAAGATTTTTCAATAAATGGGTACAAATACCATCTATATCAGATTTAAACGAATTTTTTGCTTGTGAAATAGCATCAAGTACATCATCGTCGGACACAACTAGGTATCCTACATTTAACCCTGCGTGACTATTTAACGCCAAATTATGACAAATGGTAGTTGAATCAAAATTAGATTTAAAAAATAAAGCAAACATATTAACCACATCCTTACCGCAGGTCGAAGTAAGCCCAGCAAATTTCATAACAGATGGAATATCAGATGACTTTTTCTTGGACTTGACAAAGGCCCAGAAGGCTTTAGGGTTGTTTCTTATTTCCTGCTCCTTATTAAACATGAACTGCTTGTAAAGAAATTTATTTAAAAAATCAAATTCCCGGCGGTAATGCCGAAATTTTGATTCAGACTCTAAGTCCCCGAGTTTAATAAATCTTTTGTGAAATTTGTTTCTAAGATTTTTCAACTTCCTTAAGCCCACTGTATACCATGGTAGCTTATACGATTTACACTTCTTTAGGGGAATATTGTCATTACAGACCTTAAGCACTTTTCCCAGAAATACTTCATAACATTGCGAAGTAGTAAGATTAAGAAATAATTCATTCGAATTTATGGAAAGAAGTATAGAGTTTAGCACTTCAAAATTACATTCATTAAAATTGAAATTAATGTTATTAGAGTTTACAGAACTGGCAAAAAACACAAAATTTTCTATTTCTACCACCAAAGGGTGATGATGAAAATTTTGAGGAGAAATTGATAATATTGGAACATAAGTATTAAATTTACAATGTTCAGATACAAAAATTAAGTCTAAAAAACGATTAAGCTGATTAGCGAATTGGTTCAGTTGAACCAGATTTAAGGACATTAAGGTATCAATAAAATTAATTTCAATGTTACTATTCACATTATGTGGCGTAAGGAAAGCACTATCTCCAAATTTTGACCACATTATATTCTTTAAATTAAAATCACCCAATATGCAAACACTATCAGTTATAGCCAGTTTTTCTTCCATTAAGACAATATTCGAAATATGCGCATCATACAGATCAGCTGAACTATTAGGAGGAATATATGACACACAAATGAATGACGACAGGTTTTTACCAGAAATTGACACGATCAATTGATCCAGCAATCCATTTTGATTATTTATGTTGAATAGTGAAGACTTTAAACATTTTTTTACTGCAATCAAAACACCACCCCCTAACGAAAGTCCAGTACGTTCGGCATCTCTATCTTTGTGGTGTACATAAAACAAAATATCATTAAAAAATTCAGCATCAAAGAAGTTCTTGTTTAACCATGTTTCCACTAAAACAATAATATCATATTCATATTGAGAAGAAAAGTCATAAACAGCTTTTGTTTTAGATCTCATCCCAGATAAATTATGAAAATATATTTTTAGATTATTGTTCTTGCAATTTAGCGCTACTGTTGACTTGGTGGAAACTGCTTCCGTTGAAAATTTACAAAAGGGCGTATTTTAATATTAGCTGGCCAGATTTCAGGCTTTAGAATCTCATTATATAACGAATATGATATACCAACTTTAAAATTAATACGTTTTAGCTGAGTTACATCACAATCCTTTTTAATAAGCTTAAAGCAAACAAGATGATTTTTACTTATATTAGCTGATTTCTCAATGAAATTTATAACTTGGTCACACGTTACTGATGGCTTAAAAGAGGATACATGAATCCATTTCTTCTTGGCGATAACATCCAATTCATTAGACGAGTTCGCCCCATAAACAACAAGGCCCTTACCTCTTTTACGCCTCTGTACATTTTTCCAACCAGCTGTATTGTTATCATCTTTATTATCATCTTTATTACTATTACTTTTATTGCTGTTTAGTGGATGAGATTCAAAAGTCACAAGAGACAAATCTGGTTCTCTGTTTGTTGTGCTCTTAACCAGTGTTTAAAAGTCTTTTCAACTTTTGCTTTTGTTCAGTTTCTTTTTGATTTAACTTTCTAATATTGCAATTCAAAAGCAAAGCGACAGTTGTCAGTTAAAATAAAAATCCGACAACAAAGTGCAAAAGTTGAAAATATTTTCTGCTGCTTTGAAGAAACAGTTTCATGTTCAAAAAGTAAACTCTTGCTTTTGCTTCTGCTGTGAAAATAACTTGCGACTGTTGAAATGTCTTTAATTTGATTTGCGTTTATGCAGTTTGATTTTGATATGACTTTTTATTATCGACAAGTAAAAGCAAAGAAACAGTTCGTAAACAAAATTATTAAAAAAGTTAAGTCGAAAGAATATAAACAGTTACTTTGATTTATTATTTATAGTTCATTGTTTGTTATTTTTTTTTTAAATAGGGAACAAATATTAACATTATTATATTTGGCGAATTCACAAGGTACGATACAATAGCATATTGTTTTATTGTCATATAATTTCACAATAGCATAAAAATTTTGTTGTTGCTTTTCATACGAAACTTGTTGTGAAACAATACAACTTTGTTTGATATGTTTATTGTGATGTCGTATTATATACAAAGTCATGCGACAAGCGCCTAAAACGAAACGGCGAGTTTTTTAATTTATTTTTAGAGCCGCTAGCACTCGCATCCGTTAAAAACGTCTATACTAAAAACTTAGGCAAAACCGCCAAAGAAGATTCCTTAAGCCGCCTCCGCCGGCAAAAATAGCCGGCACTGCTCTCTGACACATCAGCTGTTTTTTGTTTACGTAAAAAATAACAAAATTCTTGTGATTTTTTACTAAAACTTTGCTTATTTTAATGGATTTTAGAGATTCTAACCAGGTTAGATATAGACTATTTTGTGTTTTCATGGGTCTAATTTCTACAAATTATTAAGTTAAGCCAAGAGCAGCACCAGATTTATGTACATAAATATGTGTTTGTTTTTCTATCGTTTGGTCGTATCAGCTGATTTAGATTTTAAATACGACACCTACAAATATACGAAGAGTTGTTCACAACGGTCATATTTTTTGGTTGTATTATTTTACAATATATGATTTCACAAGACCTTGTGAATTCACCAATTAATTATAGATAGATAGAAATATAGTCAGTCAGTTAGTTAGTCAGTCACTTGTAAAACATAGGTTAGAATAAAGAAGCGATTGACACTGTAACAGGAGGGAAGAAAAAGTAAGAACCTAATAATAATTAAAAAGAAAATATTATAAATATTTTTAGAAGCGTCTTTGCTATTGCGCACGTTGTTGTTTGCGCAGTATAATGTATGTACATATTTGGATGTCAAGGGCTTTTTTTTTTGATAGCTAACAGCATTTTCAATACATATTTTTTCTATTGTTGCATTTTGCATATACATATTTATATGTATGTAAAACATTTATAGCAGGAGAAAAGCAAAAATAATAAGCAAACAAAAATAAAATTTTTTAAACATGGGATTACATATTATTATCAGTGTTGTCATTTCGCAATAATTATCTCTGGTTTATTTTCCCTTTGACATGCAAATAAGATTCTTATATTTTAATTTTTTTTTTTAAATATTAAAGTATTTGCAGTAATTAGAATGTTGTAATAAATGAAATTTATAGTTTTTTCAACTTTATGACAAAAAAAATTTTATTTTGTCATAATCAGAAACAAATTATATTGTATATCATAGTTTAAAGGATTCCTGAATATATAACATGACAACACTGACTATGTTCTACGTTGTTTTTGTTGTTTCGTGCGCCGCATTCCTTTATTTTTTTTTTTGGTTGTTTCACAGTCATACACATTTAGTTAAGGGTATTTGTTGATGTAATTAAATGATGGTTAAAGACAGCGTTTAAAAATATTTGAAGTAAAAAATCATTTGGCTAGATCATATGGCTGGGTACTTTAAGGATCAATGTGAAGGGTATATAAGATTCGGCACAGCCGAACATAACGCTGTTTTTTGTTTTTAAGAGTGAAGTACGGTGCAGGAAGGTACCAGCAACAACAAAAATTAAAAAAAAAATGACAACAACAAATACTATGCTTAACTCAAATCATATTTTTTATATTTTGTTTTGTTCACTTAATATAAGCTGTATGAATACATAGCAAGTATAAGTCTTTCTTACAGTTGCTGTTTATTTTCATAGCAGAAGCATATACAAGAGTGTAAGGACCTCCTTTTTAAACAAAAAAACTGTGCTCCAAAGCAACCTTGTATTTATTTAAACTTTTGCTGTCAGTTTTTTAAGCGCCGCCTTTAACCATCATTTAATTACATCAACAAATACCCTTAACCAAATGTGTATGACTGTGAAACAACCGAAAAAAAAATAAAGGAATACGGCGCACAAAACAACAAAAACAACGTAGAACATAGTCAGTGTTGTCATGTTATATATTCAGGAATCCTTTAAACTATGATATACAATATAGTTTGTTTCTGATTATGACAAAATAAAATTTTTTTGTCATAAAGTTGAAAAAACTATAAATTCCATTTATTACAACATTCTAATTACTGCAACTACTTTAATATTAAAAAAAAAAAAAATAAAATATAAGAATCTTATTTGCATGTCAAAGAGAAAATAAACCAGAGATAATTATTGCGAAATGACAACACTGATTATAATATGTAATCCCATGTTTAAAAAATTTTATTTTTGTTTGCTTATTATTTTTGCTTTTCTCCTGCTATAAATGTTTTACATACATATAAATATGTATATGCAAAATGCAACAATAGAAAAAATATGTATTGAAAATGCTGTTAGCTATCAAAAAAAAAGCCCTTGACATCCAAATATGTACATACATTATACTGCGCAAACAACAACGTGCGCAATAGCAAAGACGCTTCTAAAAATATTTATAATATTTTCTTTTTAATTATTATTAGGTTCTTACTTTTTCTTCCCTCCTGTTACAGTGTCAATCGCTTCTTTATTCTAACCTATGTTTTACAAGTGACTGACTAACTAACTGACTGACTATATTTCTATCTATCTATAATTAATATAATAATGTTAATATTTGTTCCCTATTTAAAAAAAAATAACAAACAATGAACTATAAATAATAAATCAAAGTAACTGTTTATATTCTTTCGACTCAACTTTTTTAATAATTTTGTTTACGAACTGTTTCTTTATCGATAGTAAGAAGTCATATCAAAATCAAACTCAATGTTTGCGTTCTTTCGACTTAATGTTTGCTGTTGACCAGTTCGCAGCTACTTAAAAGCAAAATGAAAAAAAAATATTTACGAACTGTTTCTTTGCTTTTTCTTTTCGATAGTACGAAGTCATCTCAAAACAAAACTGTAGGAATGCAAATCAAATAAAAAACTTTTCAACAGTCGCTGTTTATTTTCACAGTAGAAGCAAAAGCAACAGTTTATTTTTTGAAAAAAAAACTTTTGTTTCAAATCAACAGCTAATTTTTTTGAACTTTTGCTGTTTTGCTGTCAGTTTTTTAAACACTGCTCTTAACTTCAGTTGATACAGTTAGAGCAGCAGGTGAGACTGTTTCAACCACAGCGACAGCGGCAGAAGCAGCATTGGTACTTGTCTTTTGTTTGTTTTTGGTATTTACCTCTTTTTTATTAATGTTGTAAAAATTATCGAATTGCTCTTTAATCTCTCTTACTTCCATAGTTAAAGAAGATATGTGTGAAACGAAATTTGAAGAAATATTCAAACAATCGTCACAATTAAAAACAATATTTATATTTGTACAAAATAATTCAACAACTTTTTCATCCATATTTGCACAAATTAGATGAAGTTTAGCTCTACAGACATGGCAGGCGATAAATTTAGACTTTATTAAATTAAAACACGTAGCGCAACGAGAATTAGCCGGCTGATCCATGATGTATGTTAGTTGATGTAAGCAATAAATGTATGTATGGCAACCCCTTTAGCGGGTGGAGATAGGGGGTAACTATATTCTAGTAATATCTTTGGGAGGGGAAACTAATGGGGGTCAGTGATATATTTTTTTCCTCTAGGGGCGACTCCGGAGAAGTTGTAGCCTTTTTTACCTCATTTTTTAAAATTTTGTGTGGCAACCATGTAAGGGGCTGGAGATAGAGGGTAAGTGTGCTCCACAAAAATGTTTGGGTGGATAAACTAATTGGGGTGGGTCGTACACTTTATTACTCTTATGCCGACTCTGAAGGAGTTTTTGGAAATTTGCATATTATTTTTGTAAATTTTGTATGGCAACCCCCTTAGGGAGTGAAAATAGGGGGTTGGTATGCTCTAGGTAAATGTTTGGGTGAAGAGCTAATGGCCAACTTTGAAGAAGTTCCGTTCCGTTACAGCAACAGTACATTACGGTCGGCTAACCCAGCCTTTATAAAAAAATTATTCAAAATATTTTTTAAACAATATTTTTCGATAATGAATTACATATATATTATTCAATTTATATATTAGGCATAATGAATGTACCAAAATGATTTAATTGGTAGTTATTTAAAAAACCAATGTAAATAATAGAGGTCTGCTTGACTACACCCAAATGCCGTTTAAATACATTCGTTTGTTTTTCAACAACATAGTGTTTTTCATTCAATGTTAAACAAACTAAATGAATGAACCCACAAGCAAAAGCAAATAAAAAACAACTTCAGCCGAAAACAAAATATTACCCATACATTCATATAAATAAATACTGAATAGAATGTGTGAATATTGCTGTATGATTGGTGTAAAAAATTATTATTGAGCGCATTCATTTGTGTTTACAAATTTGTCGTTATTGTTGTTGTTAAACATTCATTAACTCGAAAAAACACCTGAATGTTTTTATAAAAACTCTAACTGTAATGAGACTTTGCTATGTTTTTGTATTTTCAAGTGTGTTTTATACACATTCAAAACGAAAACTGTAAAATGAATGTGTTCTTCTTGTATCATTGAGTGTAACACACAATACATTCTTTCTTGTGTTGTTACTGGCCGAGGCGAATTCATACAAGGTGGACGCAGGCGAAAAATTCGTACCTAAAATGTCAAACACAAATATGGCATCATTGAAAAAAAAACACAAATTATTTATATATGGCATCATTAAAAAAAAAACACAAATTATTTGCAGAAGAAAAACGTGAATAAAATTAATTTTACAGTGTTTTTTTTGCACAAAGCACAAGAACGCATCTTTTGGTTTTACTATTTGTTAATTAAAAACACTTTTTTAAATGTTTAGTTTAAAAATCTAACCGACGCGTAATTTTTTTGAAATCAAGAAGAAGCACATATACAAACTTTTGACACATTACGAGGAAAATTGCACGAGCAAAAAATAGTCAGCTGATCTGTCAAGACCACCTCATGAATTCGCCTTGTTACTGCCTTAACTTTATTTATCTCCCATGGAATGAAAAATGTTTGAATGAATATTGTTTTTGTTGTGTATAGGCAATTAAATGAATATAGTCATGCAGATGTCTAGTAAATAATTCTTTCAAATTGATGGTATGTTAATAGAAGCAAACACATTAACTTCTTATATGAACGATGCTTCTATGTTTTTTTTTTTCTGTGGCATTTCCCTGTCGGACATTCAGTTAACTTAAAATTAACTTGAAGCTAACTATTTCTCAAGTAGTGGTTGTTGACACTTGTATTACTTTTATATGGAATTAACTAACTAGTATTTTAACATTGCGATGTCCTAGGAAGTAGTCAATTGTCCGATTCTGCATTACTTTTAATTAACTTGAAGTTAGTTACCTAGCTGTTAACTTAAAGTTAACTTTTTGTAGCTAGCTATAAACTTACTACTTTAAGTTAGCTTTAAGTTGTTTTTTTTTAATTAACTATAAGTTAGTTAAATTTAAGCCAACGAAAAGTTACCCACAAAAAATTATCTAAGAAAACTTTACTTAAATCAAGCCATAGCGGTATCAAAAGTACGGTGAGTACGGTTTTTCTTAAATCAAGTACGAAATTTCTTACTCCAAGTAAAATTTTTCAAGTACGAATTTCTTACTTTTAGCCACAATTAAGCCAAAAAAGGATTGATTTAAGTTCGGAACCGTACTTGATTTAAGCCAAAAAAGATTGATTTAAGCCGTAAAGGGGATTATTTCTAAAATTAAATGTCATTTTTTTTGACTTATGGGGAGCTTTATTAAAGAAGAAGAACTTTACATTTTATTTATATTTTATTAATAATTAATATTTACAATTTCAAAATTTCATTTTTTGTATTTACCGACGCTGAGATTCGAACCAGGGATTTCTGCACTGCAGCACAAGCGCGTTTAGGCCACCGAGACACTTTGTTTTTAAATGTAAAATAATATATTGAAAGAACAAGTTTTCTTCTGCTTGATTTGTTAAAGCAATCTTATTTAAAAAAAATACTGCGCAGTGTTTGTATACATTTTGGTTAATGCAAATTTTGCATTGCGTAGTAGTTGGCTTTAAGTTAGTCTAAAGAAGCTAACTTAAAGCTAGTGTTTTTTGTAGTTAGCTACTCATTTGACGGCAGGGTTCTTTTTTGTGCATACATACACAACTACATTACTCTTAAGCAGGGATGCGCAAAAATAAAAATGTATTTGTATTGGTGAGAAAATTTCATTTTACTGCACAATAGGTAATTTTAAGGAAAAGGCAAAAGGAATATTACAAATTTATACTGGCATGACATTTGTTGTTGAAAAAATAGTTTTAATAATAAAGATAAAACAAAATAAGTAAAAAAGATTGGTAACTAAGAGTTGTGAAAGAAATTTATTCAAATATTTTGTAAAATTTTAAATTTTTTTAAGCAAAAAACATTTTTTTACTTTTTGGAAAGAATTATGACAAATGTTTTTAGTTTTTAAATGGTATAAAATATTTGGCTAAAGAGAAATTTAATAAAAAATTGTAAATCTTATGTTCATAAACTTTTAACAGCTATATGGACCAGTGTGCAAAAATAAAAACAAAGAAAAAGCGCGTGCTCCCATGCACATGTTTATTAGTCGCCTTCTCTTTGACGACTAATGCATTAAACACATTCAAGCTACAAGAACACACGAACACAAAAGTTCCTTGCCAAATTTGTGTCTGACTGGCTGCTACTGAAATATTTACTAGACTACCACTACAAAATAAACATATAAGCAATATGACTTTCTGTGGTGCCACCTAAAGTCTTTTTGTACTGTTTAAGCTATATTTTTTGCATCTTACCGTATTGGCAACACTAATCTGTTAACTGTCGCGTATAAAAATAGATATTAGTTTAATTTCGACCACGCCACAAAATTAGCATTGACAGCAACCCGTAGTTGTGTTGCATTGTAGCAATTAAAAAATTATTCTCATAAGCACACGTGTATTCTATTTTTGACTGGTTGTGTTCGGTAGTCTGTAGCGAGGAATGTATTTAATGCTTAAAGGGCTAACTATAATGTGCTTAATCTAAAGGTGCGTTTAGACTGTGCTAATATTTGTGCAAAATAATAAAAATTTTGTTTGTCCTAGTGTAAACACTCGAATTTGTTAGCCACCAAATATTTTTCGACTGTTTGTTGGCTAAAAAATTCTTTGTTTGTGAACAAAGCTTTGCATAGTGTAAACACTTTGTCAGCACGTCGTTACAAATATTTGCCTCGATATTTTGTTTGTTCTCACAATATTTTTGGCGGAACAAATAGCGACAAATAATTGTAGGAACGTGGTTAAGTGAGGCCAAACGCAAAAAAATGGTAATAAATCTGTATCTTCGAAACTATTTGTCCAATTATAAAATAATGTATGAAGCAGTCGTAGAGGAGGACCCAAGGTTTTAGAAAATAGAATTTTGGACTACCCTGTATACAGGGTGCCAAAGTTGACCTCCTCGGGCTTACAAAACATTTCTAAATATCAACCGATTTCAATAATTTTTGGATTTATTTGATGAAAATTAAAATCTGAAAAGAAAACATACTCACTCTTTCTTATTACCTGTTACAGTTTAAAAGATATTTGGGTTTGAAATTTAAAATTGTTTTTTTTGACCTAGACTTTATTTGGCTTGTTGCAAATGTCTGCAATTGTAGTTATGCTAAAAATATTTTTAAAAATATTTTTGTATTTTTAAAAAGTTTGTTAAGTCTGCACATTAAAATTTATTTAATTATCTTTATTCGTCTAGCCGTGAAAAATATTCAAAGTCAAAATTTTCAAGGTGATCCCAAAAATGGCATAATTTTGACAAAAATTTAGCACAATTGATTAACTTTTTTTTGCAAATATTTGTAAAAAAAATTATTTCTTTTTTAACGTTTTTGGAAAAAGCAGGCTTCAAAATATATTAGTAGTATATTTTTGAAAGGATTAAGACGTGCACCCTACGCCAGGCATTGGTCGAAAATATGGAATTTTTCAACGAAATTTCAAATTTATTAGCCGAGAAAAAAAACGCAAGCCAGTTTTTGAAAAATTGGCCCCAAATTAAAATAACTTATCTTTTGAGTTTTCAGTTTTAATTAAGTTATTCACCGCCCGCTCAAAAATGGGGTCACGAGGGTAAATGTTATTAATATAGGCAAGTTTTAAGATGCGTGTAATATAATAGCTCAGAAAATAACTTTTAAGTTACTTAACTCTTCTTGTTTCTTATTTAAATAATAAATAACATAATATTATAATAAAGTTTTAAAATCCATTACGTTATCATAAATCAACAATATTTTATAAATTTTCACAAAAAAAAACTAAATATAATATTTTGGAATTTTTTTAATCTTTTTAATTTTTTTTTCTAAGGGTAAAAAATATGATATGTATGCAAATCTCCATCTGTTTACCATTTTAAATGATATATAACATTTGTATATTATTAGTTATTTAATACTATATTAACTGCCCTTAAAATAGCTATCTTGCGTCAAATTTGTTGAAAGTCTATTATTTTGTAGGGTGTGTATATACATTAGCTATGGCATAGTGATATATGAAAATTTTTGCAACGAGATTTTGAAGTGCTCCCGTCTTTTAATTTGTAAGACTTGGAAAAAAATACATATGGCAAAAAATGGGGGAGGCTTAACAAACTTTTTAAAAATAAAAAAATATTTTTAAAAATATTTTAAGCATAACTATAATTGCAGACATTTGCAAAAAACCAAATAAAGTCTAGGTCAAAAACAACAATTTTAAATTTCAAACCCAAATATCTTTTAAACTGTAACAGGTAATAAGAAAGAGTGAGTACGTGTTCTTTTCAGATTTTAATTTTCCTCAAATAAATCGAAAAATCATTGAAATTGGTTGATATTTGCAAAAGTTATAAGCATAGAAATGTTTTGTAAGCCCGAGGAGGTCAACTTTGGCACCCTGTAGCTCAATGTATGTATATACAGGGCAGTCCAAAATTTTATTTTCTTAAACCTTGGGTCGTCCTCTACGACTGCCTTATACATTATTTTATAATTGGACAAATAGTTTCGAAGATACAGATTTATTACCATTTTTTTTGCGTTTGGGCCCACTGTGCGTGGGTTGCCAACAGTTATTTTTGACAGTGCTTAACATATAAAAAATGAAATAAATTGAAATTGCAATACTGGTCAATACGTTTGACAGATTAATAAGTAAATTTTGCACCACCTTTATAATTATAAAATACGCTTCCTGAATTCTTAGGAGCCACCATCACAGCGTGCTTGCCATCAACTGCGCCAAGGCAGTTTGGAAAATTCCATTTTTCCAGAAACTCATCTGCAACGCTTTTCCACTCCTCTTCGTTCGATGGAACCTTTAAATTAAAGAAAACGTAATTGAAACATTGCAACTAAAAATACTGTTACTTTCATAAAATCTGCTTTTAAAACATTGTAAATAGCATCGCACACTTCTAGCACATGTCCTGATATCGTGAATGGTGGAAATCTAAAAACATATTGCAGCGACGAGAAACTTTCGCCAGTGGCCAAGTATCACAAAGTCAGAGCCAATTTTTCAGACGCAGATATTGAGTCCCTCAAATATGTGATTTTCTTTGTTATAATCGGTGCCACTAGATACAGCTTTTTTTGAAAAACATTAACATATACTTAATGTTAATATGCTGAATATTGTAATCAAGTTACCAAGTAATCGAAGTCATTTGAACCCATGCGCATGAAGTTTTTATGCAGCGAAGGTCCTTCAAAACGTAGTTCCTTCAGAAGTTTTTGGCAACATCCTTCCATTTTACGACGCTGCACCCAAGCTCGAACCCACATTCTTCTGGATCTTCTTTTTTTTTTCTTTTTACTGGGTTTCTGAAACTGCTATAGCTCCAGCAGTTATTAATAATAAATCTTCAATGTCACTGTCACTAAACATTTTAACTTTTCACGTTGCTTTACAGACACAATTTGATACTATTTGGCAGATGGATTTCATAAACATAACAACAACATTATTTGACAGATGTTTGTCATACACACCGGACAAATAAAATTATTTGTGCAGTGTAAAGGGGTATACAAATATTTGTACCAAACATGGCTGACACAAAATCTTCTGTTATTTGTGCAAATAAAATTCAAACAAATATTAGTGCAATCTAAACGCATGCCCAAATATTAGTCACAAACCATACTATTAGCCCAAACCATTATTTGTTGTGTTTGGGCAAATATTAGCATAGTCTAAACGTACCTTAACATAAGCAAAAGTGCGAATACACATATTCAAATGTGTATAAATATAATGTACTTAAGAAACTTTTCGTTAAGTCAAGTTTCATTTGATTAAGCAAATAGCGAACCTGGTCGTACTTTGATTAATGGATCAGCTGTGTATACGTGAGCTGGGCGCACAGTTGCACTTTTAAGTACACTTTTATTTATGAAAAAAAAAAAAATTTATTTTTTAACTTTTATAATATAGTTTTATTATTTATTTGCTAATGGTTTAATATTTTTAAATTGTAGATGATACTTAAATAACATTTTGCGAAAAAAAAATCCATATATTTGGAAAATAAAAGTAAAACAGTTTTTGCAAAAGTACAAATATTTGCAACTGAGCTCTATAAGAACTTAAGTTTAAAAAGTACAATATAGCCATTTAAAAGTCTCCAATAAATTGCTTAAGCATTTGACAGGCTTTTCGTTGATATTTGACATTAGCATAAGTTTGTTTAAGCACAATTCCACAATTCTGGTATGGGCTGCGCAACACTGCTCTTAAGTCTTTGTTGTTGTTGCCACACATAAGCACAGTAACTTTTTTTAACGACCACACCTCATGACAGTACATAAGTTGCGTCAACAACAGTGCCTGACATCACTCTTTATTCTTAACTACACTACATTGCAGCACATAAACTGTGTCAGCTACTCTACATTACAGCACTTAAACCGTTTAACCGCACAAAAACACAAGAATAAGAAAATTATGCGGTTCTTGAATTAGCTTGAATAGGACTTGATGCAGGTCTCTAGTAGTAATATATGTAACCAAAAGTCGCGGAAATTATGGCCACATATTTATATGATGGCAGCTTTAATTGTTTGCACACATGTATGTATGTTTGCAATTAGTAATCAATAAGTAGGGTCTTTGTATCAGCGTTGTCAACTTTTTGAGGTAGAAGCGCGTTTTTCACCCTATTTAAACGCGCCAAAAAGCGCTAAGAAATTTCTTTGCAAGATATTTAAAGTTAAAGCGCGCTAAATTAAAAGCGCTTAAATTACAAAATCAATGTGCACAAAAAATTTTTGGCTTAAAATCATGTTTTTTTCAAAAATGTACACATATTTGTGTATATGTATATGTATTTTTAATCGTTAAACGACATGTTTAGTAAGCAATTTGCCAAAAAATACCTAATTTTTAAAAATATGTTTTTAAATATATTTTTACTTTTAAATCTTTTATTACAGATATCTTTATCATTTGGCAACAGCTCGCCAGGGTAAGGTCGCATTAAATTTATTCCTAATGGAAAAGCAGCATCACCAACAAAAAAATATGGAATTTTTATATGTGTATTTGGCAAACTTTTGGGGGAAGGGATAGGTAGGTTATTATTGAGCAACCTTTTACCAAACCGGCTGATTTGAAAAATGCCTACATACATATATGTAAATAAATAAAAAACTTTAGAAAACATAATTGCTTTTAGTAAAAATATGTTTACCGCCATCACTTTGACTTCCATAAGCTCCAATGTCTATGTGGGTGAGCTGATATCGTGCACCACATGCTGCTAACAACACAATAGAAAAATATTTTTTATAGCAGAAAAATTGGCTACCACTGTTAGGAGGACATTGAATGGCAATATGTTTGCCATCAATAGCTCCTATGCAGTTGGGCATATTCCACAGGTGCCAAAAATCTTCGGCAGTTCGTTTGTAGTCGTCTTCGTTTGGTTCACACACATAAGTAGTGCCAAGCACACTCCAAATTACCTCGGTTGTCTCAAGAACAATCTGCCGAACAGTTTCCTTGCCTAACTTAAATGACCATGCCAATGATTGAATGGAAGTTCCTTGTGTCAAATATCTTTTTTTTTTATAAAAATGTAATGAAAATGTCTGGTTTTTCTCGTTTTAAAATATAAAACTCACAGCAATGTTACGGCCAACCGGCATTCTGGCTGCACAGCTTCTCTCAGGGAGTACTTTTTGATAAACGGCTTTACAAGTTCAAGTAAAAGCTCATAAATCTGTGGCCTCATTCGGGTATATACAAAAAATTGTTGGTGATCAATCTCCTTCATCGGTAGAAACGACATTACAAAAAACCCATTTTTCTTTCTATCACGATTTATTTTCCTAACAGAGCATGAACGTCTTCTTTTTTTCTCTGTCTCACTTATTTGTTGAAGAACATGTTTTCCATCCAATGCACACTTCATGAATTCAAGTGCCTTTAAATATTTTAATTTTTTATTTATATCTTACCAAAATATTGATGAAGCTCCAAAGTTTTCCTGTTTTTTTAATTAGATGCGCGCACTGTTGCACTTTTAAGTACACTTTTTTTAATGTGAAAATTTTTTGTATATATAAACTTTTATAATTTGACTTAATTATAAATTTGCTGAAAGTTAAATATTTATAAATTGTAGATATTACCTTAATAACATTTTTCGAAAAAATCCCTATATTTCAAATATTAATATAAAACAGTTTTTGCAAAAATACTAATATTTGCAACTGAGTTCTGTAAGTATTTAAGTTCAAAAAGTACACCAGAGACCTGCGCCGATCGGCTGAAAACCGGCTGACCCAAGCCGACGATAATTTTGTGATAGCCGCTGCCGCCAATATTTTCTCGGCGTTTTGTCGGCTGAAAAATAGCCGCCGCTCGAACATTTTTTAAACTTTTTTATGTTGTTTGTTGCATTTAAAAACACTAAATAATGAAACAAACAAAGATTTTTAATGCACTTTAAACTAATATGTTAATAACACTTTTAATCTGACTATCTGCCATTAACATTTTCATCGTTATTTCCAGTATTTTTTGCATATACATACTTCATATTTGTGTTATCCTATAGAATAAAATTATTTTAAAAACAATTTGTTTCGACTTTATATTATTGCCATACGTCAGAGTTGCATAAGGAGTGCCGTCTGTCTTGGAATTGACAGCAGTTTTTATAAGTTTTTGTTTGAAATTAAATAAATAATGTTTAATTAACTATCATTCTTGCAACGTTTAGTAAATAAGTATGTGCTAACGCATTGTACATACATATATGTGTGTCTGTACTTTCAGCCGTCATGGAGCCGGCTTTGAGCCGCCGCCGACAATTTTTTAACGAGCCGCCGCCGCCGACAAAAGTCCTCGGCGCAGGTCTCTGATAGCCACTCAAAAGTCTTTAATAATTTGCTTAAGCATTTGACAGGCTTTTCGTTGATTTTTGACATAAGATTAAGTTTGTTTAAGCATAATATAGTTAGCCCTTTAGAAATTTTTAGTCAGTCTCAGATGAGTTTTCAAACAAAGCGGTCGATTACCGCTTGTTTGTTAATTACACTAACAACAATATAGAATTTATATTATCTGAAACTGCACATATACTAGAACAAATGCGATAGTATTAGTGTGCCTATCAATGATATAGACTAAACTCTTGCAAAGTTATATCTTTAACAACCAGTTTGTGTGTTTTTTAGCTTTTAGTGTGTATTGATAAGTAGCTTTGTGTTTTTGTTATAAGTTGGTATTGGTGTGTTCTCTAACTAAATATGCCCTACAAGAAATTTGTGACCGAAACTAACACTAAAACATTTTTTTTCGGTCATATGTGACCAATATTTCTATCACATCTTAAGGTGCGAGAGAGATGCAAGATCACACGTACACAAAGTTTCGGTCATTTTTTTCACATCGCCCTTAAGAAAATGATAGAAAATAATGACCGATTGACCGGTCATCTGTGTCGGTCATATGACCGGTCAAATGACTGTCACTGTTCTGGTAGGGTGGTGTGGTTTGGTAAAATGAGAGCAAGAGCAACAAATTTGTTTTTCTATGTTTCGTTGAAACAGTTACATACAAACAGTGTGGCCATATTAGCTTTTTTAGAGCTAAATTTAGCTTTATTTTTCTTCATTTAGTCCGAAATATTTACATTTAGCCTTTAGCATTTTTTTTGGCTTTTTTCAAAATTGAATTTAGCTCTTTTTACTAATTTTTGAAGCTAGATAAAAGTTTAAAAATTTGTCGTATTATATTTTTTGGTATATATCTCAATTATACTGAAAGGTATCAAGCTCAAAATTTTCTTCGAATCTACAACATTACAGTTTCCAAACCATTGTTTTGTTTAATAATTTACTTCTTAGCGACATTTAAAAAACGTGAAACAGCACAAAACTTCAATAAAACAAAGAAATAAAGAAGGTATGGTATTACAAAAAAAAAAACGTAAGAATTTGTTTTTCCAAAACAAATACTTTTAAATGCGGCAATTTAAAAAAAAAATCCAAATGCGACACAAAACTTTTTCCGTTTTTTGTTATATTATAAAATATTTTAATATATTGCTCAAAAATGTAAAAACACTTATGTCTTTCTTTGAAACAAATTATTATATTAATATTTTTATTTAATAAGAATTTTGAAGTATATTTTTGTCAAAAAATCAAATCAAACAGGAGCGAAATAATTTTTAAAAGAAAAAAGCAGGCACCATTTTGATAGTATTAAACTATATTTGCTGAAAATCATGTTCTTTGTATATTTCGTTTATTGAGCAGGACGGTCATTTTTTTAATTTGAATAAAAACGGATAATAACGATAATTATTATATTTTTTATTTTTTGATTTTAATTTTTTCATTTTTACAGTCACTGGTTTTAAATACTTATTGAGGCACACATGTACAAAAAAATACTTTTAAAAATGCTTTCTTACAATGTAACTTTTTACATTAAACATTTCCTCTTTTTCTTTTCTTAAACGAAATTTACATCAAAGCATTTTTCATGATATATGTATGTACTTATGTAACTTTAATAAAAATTTTCGATTTTTAACGAACTGTGTAGAAAAGTAGTCTCTTTATACTCGTTTTGCCAACAAACAAAAATTTCATTGAAGGAATATTAAAAAATTTGCATCGTGAAAATGCAATTTTATAGTTTTGATTTTTTTATTGTTTTCATGTGCTTGTATTTATGAAAAAAAATTTGTAATAAAATTACAAAATTTTACGTGTTTTTGTAAAAAAATGAACGAATTGTGTGTGAGTAATTTATATTTAAAACAAATTTTCGTTTTTTGTTTTTTTTTTTAATATACATATGTAAATCTTACAAATTAGTTTTTTTTTACCAAAACAGGCAGCAAATTAACCTGCTTCTAAAAATTTTTCAAAAAGCTCTTGTATATGCATGTGTATATGAACACATATTGTTTTTCTTCTTACTTAAGGAATGGATCTACCAAGTTTTTGTAAATAAAATCAAAATTTTTAAAACAAATTTTCTTTTTAAATATTTTTAGCACACAAATGTTTCGTTCATATTATGAGAAATATCTTAATAACGAAGAAATTTTTTAAAAAAGAATTAAAAAAATTTAGCTTTATTTTTTGGCTTTAAGTTTTTGTTTTTAGCACTTTTTAGCTGTTTTTTAAACGTGATTTAGCTTTAACTTTGCGTGAAAATCTGGTCACACTGCATACAAATAATGATGTTTAACCATAAATACTTTTGGTGTGTTTTCTTATTCTGGCTACATGAGCCAGTTTTTCTATTTTTTAAATTTTCTTTAAATAAATTAAACAAATTTAGCTAAAAAAAAATAAAACTGCATCGTAACTATATACATTTAAGTCAAATTTAAAATTAAAATTTAAATTATTAAAAAATACAAAATATATATATATTATTTTGTCTTAATTTTTGAGCTTGAGATAAAAAAATGCTTTTTTTAAATTTATTTTATTCATTTTTAAACACTATAGCTACAATAAACTTTAAAAATCAAATTTTTGTTTCATTCACAACCTTTTATATAAACGATCTTGTGTATTTGTTGTATCAACAGTAATAAGAAAATATTTATGATACCATTGTTATTCAGCACAAAAAAAAACAAATACATTCCACACTCAATTCAAAACCATAAACAACAATATTTGTTTATAAGAGTAGAGTAAGTGCGCAAAAGCAAAACTATACAATATCATTTACACTTATTCACACACTTACACCAAAAAGAACTGGTATGTACATGGATGTACAAGATATATCTGTTTTTTCAATACTTATTTGTTCTATTTGTGCACGTGTATAATATAGACATACTTAACCAACAACAAACCCTAAAAATATACAAGAAAATTGGGATAAAATCCTAAATAGTACAAATGTTTGCTTTTTAATTTGGCTTAAGTTCATATAATTTCTTTTTATTAGAAGAAATTAATATTTTCCGTTAATGTTGAAAGAAACCTTTGTTTGAAAAAAGCTGGTTTTTCTACCGATATTAGCCGAGTAGAATGCATTTTCGAAAGCAGCTACGCAATTTCATTATCAGTACTCTTTGAACGATTGTAGTGTCTTTTGGTTGTAAGCATCACCTATTTAACTTATATACATGTAACAAAGAAAGGGATACGGTATGAGTGTTTTCCTTCTGTTTTATTTTTTGTAAGTTAGGACGAACTTTACTTTTCATATACACTATGCTTTTTTCCATTAAAAGTCTCCCTTTCTCTGTTATATGTAAGTTTCCTAAATTTTTAATCGACGTTTTCTGATAAAAAAAAGTATTTCTTGTGTATTGTGTGGAAGGTCGTAACTGTTCTTTTTTTAATTTACCTTACTTTTGCAAATGGAACTCCTTCAAACTCTTAGGTTTTTTTCAATTTACCTGAAAGATAAAGTTTTAAATTGTTGTACATAAAAAGATTTGCGTATGTATTGTATAATAACCACCACAATTTTTTGTAACAATATACCCAATACCTAAAAGGATGACGGACAGGCAGGTATAAAATTCCTTTTAAATTAGTGGAAAATCCTAAACCAAATGAAATTATGAACAATAATCTCTAATGGTGGTAAAGCGGAATGCAATTTTTTCCAATCCTTTTAAAATTTGCATGAGTGTGTGTAACAGCTCTATTTTTTTTGCAATATCAACTTTAAATGTTTGTAAAAGCTCCTTATTTGGATTTTAAATAGCGTGAAGTGAGTAACAAACAATGCCTAAAAGACAGATTGATTTTGAAAAATATGTGTTGTACGATGCATCTTCAAAAAAAAGTACTTGCTTAATAGAATCGTGCAAAAAGGAACTTAGTGAGAAAGTGAAGGGAAATATCAAAAGACATTAAAAACACTTCACAAACAAGATATACAAAGTAATGATGAAAGTGATGGTGAAGATGCTTTTGTTTGTCACTGGAGTAATGCTTCCCATTTTTGTAAAACCCTAACCGCATATTTTTATTACTAAAATCATTAAATCGGATTCATTGAAAAATTTAAATGAAATTAAATTAAATCAATGCAAATATTTTAATATGAAAGCAAGAAAATTAAAAAAGTAGTTAAGAACCACAACTTACAACAGTGCCTGGTTTTTTAATTTATTAAAAACATGTTTTCAAAAAAAATAATTCCTACTTTTTTTAAGCATTTTCAAAAATTATGCAACAAATTTTTACACATGGCAGCACCAGTAACATGACCAAAACATTTTATGTGTACCAGAGGACTGCAAGGAGTATGAACGAGCCTATTCAATCACCACTCCTAAAAATGCGGTATGAATCAAAAAAGTATTCGTCAATTTTATTCTGCTTCAAACATCGACATGAACCAAAAAAATCAGTAAGGAGTGTGTATCTGCTGCAAATGAGACTTGATTCGTTTGTTTAAAAGCGGTGGCTCACATTCTGTACCGCATTTTTAATTTGATTCAAACTGATTCCAACCGCTTTTGTTTAATCACAAGACTGATTCAAACCGCTTTTGTTTAATCACAAAACTGATTCAAACCGCTTTTGTTAAATCACAAGAAATGAATTTTAATCAAAGAGCTAATTTCAAACAATCATTATGAATACTTGTGGGCGCAACGAACATGAATATTTCTTTGGTACGATTGTTTTCATATTCTTGTTATAGGCTCGAGCCACTTATTTTATACACATTCAGCAATTGTAAAATGAGCGAAATCTTAACTCCCAATCAAAGTAAAACATTTCTTAAACTTTAATTTTTTTTTAGTTTTTTTGCTGAAAATGTTATTATTTACACAGATAGTTTTTTATTTAAATAAGTTTTTTTACTATGGTTAATATGTCTTGCTTAAAAAACTGTTTTAATACCTCTTTACATACGTACATACATAAATTAGTACTTATGTACATATGTAGGTTTTTAAAAATAAAAAAATTATGATTAGCTGAATTTGTTGTTAAGCAAAACCTATTATTGTCTTTTTATTGTTAATAAAATTAAAGCAATACACAGGTTTCTGAGGCTCTATGATGTTATTAATAAATTCGTTTTATAACATTTTTTTAACTAAAAAGTGAACTTATTGTTTGTTATAAAAAAAATTAAAATTGGATCTCAAAATGTGTTATATTTTTATTTATTTTATTTACGAATTATTTGTTATTTTTTTTAAAATCACTTTGCTTGCTTTTAAATTTTTTGTTTTGTTGAATCTTCTGAATTATTTTAGTTTATTAATTTATATTAAAAAATCTTCCAAGTATTATGGATTTTTTTGATCTTTATTGTTTAGTAAATATACAATCTGTTTATTTGGGCTTAAGTTAAAAAATTGTATGCGCTGTTTTTACAAGGCAATTGGTTGTCTTGGACTTTTTATGTGTATTTTGTTTTTGTTGCAATAAAAAATACACATAAAACGTCCCAGGCGATCACTCAATTGGCTTGTAAAAACAGCACATTATTCTTAATTTGTTTATTTTTTCGATAATATTTTGCAAATCTTTATGTAGCTTCTTCAGGGAAATTTTTATTTTTTATATTTAATTTTTATATATGTATATGTAATTAACAAAATCACGAGGTTTTAAACAATCAAAAATCAAATAACGAAAAATCAAAAATTGTTAATATTAAAAAAATGAAAACATTTTTGAACAGTACACAAAAAAAAGTTATTAGATTAAAATATAAATATATTAAGTATAATATAAAATATAACGCCTATAACTTGAGCAACATTTTCTGTATCCGCTTTAAAATTAATCTTACAGAAAATTTTGCTCAAAGTTTTGGGCATTTAGTTAACAAAACTGGAAACGGAAATAAAAATTTCTATTGAATAACTGTGTTCCTTTTTTTATATTTTAAAATAAAAATAACTTGTTTTTGATTATTAAATTCTCTTGTTTCATTTGTTAATTTCTTTTTAAAAAATTTTATATTTTCAACAAGAATCAAACAATCCTAAAACTGTTGGTTTTTCGAATCCGATGAAGTGAATGTCTTGATCGTTTCATGTGTATTATGATTTTGTAACAATCACAAAATATACACGAACGCCAAAACGGTCACTCAATCGGCTTTGAAAAACAGCACATAACATAATTCACATATCAATCTATACTAATATAATAAAGGGGAAAAGTTTTTTTGTATGTCTTGAGTTTTCTCCGGAACTGCCTAACCGATTTGGATGATTATTTCACCAATGTTATTTTTTTGCTTCCTGAAAGGACATAGGCTATAGTTTATTTTTTTTACCTTAAGTGTGCGTAGTACCTCCCATACAAATTAAATGGACTTGATAGTATATCTCGAGAACTATAATCGCTATCTGCTTAAGATTTTTTGAAAGTTATTTACTAAACATTTTTCTATTTGAGTCACATATTTTTAGGCTCGAATCAGAGGAAGAGGTACCTCCCATACAAAAATTTGTTTTTTTTAACAGAGGGTGATACATTTAGTCTCAAAATATTGTGCAATACTACTAAATAGAGCTTATAATGGGATAAAAACCAAGCAAAAAAGCAATTTACAAAGATACACACACACGCTGTATGTGAATGCTTTTGCTTATACATAAACAACAAAAAAGGATCTCAGTTAAAAAAAAAAAACAATAACTGTAGTTTTGTGTTAAACCATTCCTATGATTCCTTCGGTCTTGCCTATATCATTTAAACGCTTACACTTCCCAGTGAAAATATCCTTTGCGATGACTATTAACAAGTATCAAGAACAAACATTTTCTTTGGTTGGAATTGATTTTCGTAAAGCATGTTTTTCAGATGGCCAATTATATGTCGGTTTATCACGAGTTGGAAATCGAGAAAACCAGTTCATTTTGTTGCCAAAAAATAACACAACATTAAACATTGTATACAAGGAGGCACAAAGCCACTAAAAATTTAAAATAAAAATTGAAAAATGGTTTTAAAAAAAAAATAATGAAAATAAAAAAATTAAAGCAGCATAAAAATTTCTGGAAAATAAAAAAAACATGTGTACAAAAATGTTAAAAGAAGCTTGTTATTTTTTATATTCCTTCCTTTACCATCAATTTATCTAGTACAAAATAAACAACATAAAGAAAACAGCATCTTTGTGCATATACATACATATATATATATATATGTCTTACTTATCATTTGTATTTTAGCAAACAAAATCCAGTTCATACATATGCATAAAATTTTTTTGCAACACACTCGAAAGTGAACAAAACTGTAGCATACATGATTGGTTGGTACTCCATTTTTTGCGCTACTGAATGAGACGACTCAATCAACATGCTGCAGCTTGAAACTTTATATTTTGTTTTCTTGCAGAGTCTCGTACCATACCGCAAAAAAGATTCACAAACATGCATGTTTATTTCGAGTACAAGGGCTCAATGTGCGAGTTTGAAATGAACTCTTTAG
The DNA here is from genome assembly GCA_963583895.1 of Melanophora roralis. NCBI lineage: Eukaryota > Metazoa > Arthropoda > Insecta > Diptera > Rhinophoridae > Melanophora > Melanophora roralis. The sequence goes on along the minus strand of OY757189.1, from coordinate 57,496,506 downwards.
TTAAAATTCATTTCTTGATGAATCACAAAAAATAAGAGTAAATGAGTGAATACACCGCAAAATTTAGAACTTGAAGCAGCACTCTGATGTGTACACATTTATGAAGGCTTCGCGAAAAAATTCATTTATGATTTCTCACTTATGAGAAGTACTCGAATTTTTTGCTTTTCATTTCTGTTCGTGAAAAGAAAAAAAATAAATTTTTCTTTTCACTTCTCATTTATGACTGGTGCAAAAAAAAATTTTTTTTCTCACTCGATAGTGAGAAGGCACAAAATGTTTTTTAAAAACTCATTCACTAATGAAAAATTGCTGCAATAAACACAGCGCTCACACTCGCACTCACGAATGAGAAGTGAGTGAGCAATTTTGAACTCTGTTATATGGGCATTTAATTTTTTACATTAGATTTTAATGTTTAATCAACTTCTTACAATACTTACATACATACAGGGTTGGGCAGTATTTCAAATACTTGTATTTGAAATACAAATACGTATTTTGTATTTGTCTTTGAAATACCACCTTCTAATGTATTTTGTATTTTGTTTTTGAAATACCCAACACTGAAGTATTTTGTATTTCAAATACTTATGATGGCAAAATACATTTTTGCAAAATACATTTTTTTGTCATACAAAAAGTTGTCATTAGAAAAATTGAAAAATTTTACAATATAAAAAAATTTATTTTTTTAAATAAAAAAAAATGGAAACTTTGTCTTTGTATTCATTTACGTCTTCACCTTATCAAGGCACGTTCTTTTACAGGTTTCACTCATTCAGGTAATATCAAGAGCTAAGCGGATATTTGGAAATGTGAATGTCAAAAAAATTAAATTTTGTATAAAAATTAAAATTTTTTTGACTTTCACACTTTTAAACACATCAAGTAAGATCGCTATATTTGCCTCTGCCGAATCTTATATACCCTTCACATTGCTCTTTTAATATACCCAGCTGAGTTATTCTGTACTGCAAATAATATAATAAAAATACCTTGTGCCAGTCCATAGAAAACTTTACAAAGTTTTAACGTTCGTATGGATTTGAGGTCAAAAGTTATAAAAGTTTTCGACATTATTCGTATTAAAAGGTTAATAAAAGTTGTTAATTTTTATGGGATCTTCCAGTCTCCCTGCTCCTCTTCAACCTTTTTTCCAAAATGTAGGTCTTATCATCGAATTACTTTTTGTAGAACACTAGAAGTCAATAGCTGTTATAGTTTCCGACATATATCGTATCGAAAATTTTATAAAAATTGTTCATTTGTATTTTCACCCCCCACCCAAAAATTTTTTTCTTTAAAGCGTAGGTATTGTTGTCGAATTACTCTTTGTAGAGCGTTTCGAAAATGTCATAAAAAGTTTTTATTTGTATGGGAGTTAACCCTTCTCCTGCCCCTACCCAACAAATGTTTTTTTTTTTTCAAAGTGTAGGCCTTATCATACATTTACTTTTTGTAGAACACTAAAAGTCGATATCTGTTATAGTTTCCGAGATATAGCGTATCGAAAATTTCATAAAAATTGTTAATTTGTATTGGAGCTATACTTTCTCTTGCCCCCACTCAAAAAATTTTTTCTCCAAGGTGTGGGTCGATAGCTGTTATAGTTTCTAAGATTTAGCGCATGAAATATTTCACAAAATTTGTGCATTTGCAGAGAAAAAACCACTTTTCGTGATCCTATCTGAAAAAAACTTTTTCCTTTTGAGGTCCCTATTTTCAGAGTATCCGTGCTAAGCTTTGTGGCAAGAATAAATATATTCACTGAGATATATAGGGATGTATGGACGGATTTTGTCCTAAAAAATGGGTTATTTTGAATTTTCGTTTATATCTTGGTCAAAAGTCAACCGATTTTGCTAATTTTAAGTAGCGATTGTCTCCAGGATATTTACAAAAGTTTGACACCAATAGCTGGTCCGTATCACTTTATATAACTCCGGAAACTTAATTTCAACAGACTGGCAGACCGACATGGCTATATAAACTTCCCTATTTATAAGGATCCAGAATATTAATACTTTATGGGGTGGCAAATGGAAAATAAAGAAATTTCAAACGGAATGACAAACTGATATATACTCTTATCACTATGTGAAGGGTATACAAAAGAAATGCAGAGGGCGAATTTTTGAATTCGCCTTGATATTACTTTTTTTTTAATTTAATTTGTTTTTCACGTACAAGGCACATACAGAGAACCAAGACACATTTAACCAGGAAATATTAAGGGTCCAGCTAAAGGCACATTCAACCAGGTAGTATTAAGAACCCAGCTGATTAAAATCAATTCGATATTTTCACGGTATAAAAATATAATTTTTTATTAAATTTTTAATTTTTCTGACATTCTACCGTTCAAACCCAAAAAGGAAATGCAGAGGGCGAATTTTTTGAATTCGCCTTGGGTTTACCTTGTTGAATGTGCCTTGCCTTCATAAAATTTAACACCAGTCTGTTTTCATCAGGACCTGTAGAAAAATTGTTTTTTTTTTTGCAGGATTTACATACATATATATGTATTCTTCAACAAGAGGCTGCTTATCTAATTAAACTTTTAAATATCTTGTGTTCATGATTAATGGTTATAAATGTATTTTGTATTTTGTATTTCAAATAAAAGATACTAAAATACTGTATTTTGTATTTTGTATTTGAAATACTCGACTTGAAAGTATTTGGTATTTTGTATTTGAAATACAAGCGGAAAAAGTATTTTGTATTTTGTATTTCAAATAAAAGATACTAAAATACTGTATTTTGTATTTGAAATACTCGACTTGAAAGTATTTGGTATTTTGTATTTGAAATACAAGCGGAAAAAGTATTTTGTATTTCAAATAAAAGATACTAAAATACTGTATTTTGTATTTGAAATACTCGACTTGAAAGTATTTGGTATTTTGTATTTCAAATACAGCAAAGCATGTATTTTGCCCAACTCTGCATACATATGTACATACATATTTGAAGTAAGTATAATAAATAAAAGAAAAATTTATTTGTATTGATAGGTATGTATTCATATTTTGTTCTTTTTGCTGAATTTATAATGCACACATACATATGATATGCTTGCTTACGTCCCTTTTCACAAAGTCCGATTATAATTTAACAGGAAGTTTAACGGCAAGTTAGGCAAAATTGCATTTCACAAGGTGCGGTTGGGACTAACCGATGCAAGTATTTAAGCTGAACTGATTAGGTTGATGACAACGGGGTGAGGAGAAATAAAATGGGTACAGGCTTGCGTGTACTTGCAATTCAGCTGCTTAAAATTGATGGACAAAAGAAAATGTAAAAAAACACAGTAGTGTGTGTGTTTATATTCATAAAAAAATCAAAACAAATTAAGCAATAAGTCTAGAACCGTGCGAACGCCAATGAAAGTTCAAAGAAGAAAAAGAAAATAAGCAGGCTTATTTTCTTGCATCGTGCGAAAGCGGACTTAGCATTTAACCGGCAGAAATTAATCAAAAAGTCCCTGTTAAATTTAACTGAACAAAATCTTCCGGTTAAATGTTTTACTGAAACAAAGATAAAAAAGAAAATGAAAAGAAGAAATCAACATTTACATTTTCGTAATGTTTTCAATATTTCAAGCTTTAAAGCCAAAAAGAAAAAAGTTTTTACACGACGGGAGCATTTCTCTTTACATGTATAAAATGTTTTTTTATTTTCCACAATGAATACATTTATATGCATGCACATTTAACAATTTATGCTCTAAACACAACTGGAACGAACGCCGAATTTTTCGTTGCGAATATTCGTCTTAAAAAATAAAACACATTTGTGTATATGAAAATGCACACAAACAGTGCGTCGACTGAAACTCGTCATGCGTAACAAACTTTGCGATAGGTTTATTTCTATTTCTTACGCAGCCGAACGACGAATAACTTGGCACAGAGTGACCATTTTGCTTTAATTTTGTTATTAAATAATGTTATTTTATACTTTAAGAATAATTTTCACTTTTTATTTGTTGCATTAAATACAATTAGTGTTTTTTAATTGTTGTATTTATATATTTTTTAAATAGTTTTTTTAATTATTATTTTTTTCAAATAGTGCTTCTTTTTTAAGAAATATGGTCTCTCTATCACAGCTGTTTTATTCGTTCTAAATGTGTTTCACTTAACGAATTTACGCAACGAATTTTAACAGACGAATTCGTCGTGTAGTGCGAATTTCGTCGTTCGTCCCAGTTGTGTTTATAGCATTATACTTACCAAGGAACTGTATATAAACTATTTTAATAAAAAATTTATTTTAAATATATATTTCTCCTTCATCAAAAAATTGCTAAAAATTTTTTTATAACCATGGTACAATTATCTTAAGGTAATTGTACCATGTGTGTAACTTTTTTTGATTCTTTTCATGATACAACTAATCAGGTAATCTCGTTACTGCAACAACTACAAATTAGTACCAACGTGTCAAACAAAAGCTCATAGAACAAAAAACGATGTGTAATAATTTTTGTTGTTTTATTTTCACAGGGAGAGCATAACTTTGACATCTTGGCACTAATCAGCTGGGCCGACGAGACTACCTGGTTCTTTGTGTCATGATTATTTTCTTTCATTGCACGATTTTTCGTAAATAATAAAAACCAGTATTACCATACTTTTTTTATAATGTTAGTGTTAACTAACCGAAAGATGGTGAAACGTAAAACACTAACCATATGTTAAATAGTTCCGGTTAACGATATCGACGGTTTGTTAATGTTCTTGATAAATTAAAATAATCAGAGATTGGCCGTTAGTGTTTTAAAATTTTAACTTTTTCAGTATTTGCTGGTTTGTATTTGAATGTCTCCCAAGATGAATGCTTTCTTAGTAATGTAATAATCAGCATGTTAAGAACTTCCATCCTATGTTTAAAACAAGCATTTTTTTTCGTCAAACCAAAACGAATAAGCTGAATTTTTAGTGCATTCAACGCATTGCTCAGTTAAAATTTTTTTTATATTTTTAGTTGATTTTCTTTCTGTAAATAGCTTTTGGAAAACTTTGATATGGATCTTACATATTTCAAAAAACAAGAGGGTGCACACAAGACGCCAAAACCCGATTCACTTGCATAATTTTTCATATAAATATATATTTCCGATGGATATGTTAAGATTTGGGCAGGTTTAATTCTCGATTCGGCATTTCAGGCAATATACCTATACGCTGTGCCATGTAACCTACGAAATATCGACTTGAGGTTAGCTCAATTGGCACATTCATAGAATTGTCAAGCAAATTCAAGCTTCGTACAGCATTTCGATTTAAAAATATTTTTCCAATACAGTCTGGCGAAAAGAGTCTTTCACACAAAAAGAATACAGGAGACCTTTTGACAAGCTGCTTATTAAAACCGCATCTTTTTGCCCATTCATAAAACAATGGCGGGTTTAATACAGGAAAACGAGAAGGTTTTAAGTCAAAAAAGGTTCTCTTAGATTTTCCACAGCATTTATTGCCTGCTTTTCTTCAATTTCAATTTAATTTTTTTCGTTTGTATTATTCATTTTTAAATAGCGTATACCTACATATACATATGTATGTTTTAAAAATTACGCTTACCTCTTAAGAATGTTAGTACTCACTGCAGCTTTGATACTAAAATGTTTTATGAATCGGTTTAATGAAAGTAAAATGTCAATATAAGTAAAACAACGGTAAATCAAAGGCAGCATAAGTGAAAAACAGCCCTAGCACTCAATATGTTGGCTTATTAAAAAAAAAAATTTATTAGGTTCATTCGAGCAGTCACAAATTTGTACAGTTTTACTGTATTTTACTGCATTTTACAAAATTCGGTTCGTCTACACAAAAGTGACAGTTCTTGACTAAGTTTTTGTAAATTTTTACTACAGAAATTTCTTGCAGTAAGATTTAGTTAAACTAAAAAACATATGATTCAAAAGGTAAACAAACAAAAGTAAGCAAACAAAAAGTATAAAATTTAAAAAAAAAATATAAAAAAAAGAAAAACACAAAAAAAGTGCAAAATATTATTAAATTTAAATTGTTAGTAAAATACTAGAATATTTGAATTGATTTCAGGTCCAAGTGCTCAAAGTTATGTAAAACGACATAATGGCTTAATTCTTGAAACAATGATGCTTTTAATGGAGTCATCATCCGAAAGTGAAGATAAAGAAGAAATCATACTCCTTAGAATGTTGAGAAATAACGAGAACGTTTATGCCAACAACATATTCTTTAGAAACGAAAGAGTACCGCGTAATTAATAATTACTTTCGTGCTATGGTACCAGCATATACAGATAAGTAATTTCGATTGAATTTTATAATAAATAGATCTCTGTATGAAAACTTAAGCAAACGATTTCTTCAATCGGATATTTACAAAAAACTTCGCCCCGATAAAAGACTGTCAGAAGATGTACATATTCTTGTGTTTTTGTGGTTCGCTGGACACGAAGCATGCAGTTTCAGTGACTTGTCGATCGCTTTAATTTATCACGGTCGACCATATGTCTTGTTATAAACAGGGTAACGTTATTCATTAGTTCGTTGAGCAAAGAAACAATAAAATGGTCTAGTGAAACGCAAAAAGTAGAGTCCAGCAAATATTTTGAAAATAAATGCTTATTTCCGAAGGCTATTGGTATGTATTGAGTTTACCGTATTGATTGAAAATAAAATAGTTCTATGTACATACATTCCTTTTGATTTAGGTTGCATCGATGGAACACATATAGTCATTGACCCTCCAGCTAGGTCAAAAGATGAATACTTCGATAGGAAAGGAAATATAACAATTTGTTTGCAGGGTATCTGCATTGAAAAAAAGAAGTTTCTAAATATATACATATGTAGAGTATCCCGGGTCTTGCCACGATAGCTGGGTTCTGAAAAACTCCCCAATCTATGCGAATTTGCCATCGTATTGTGGAGGTAAATTTTTTTCATTATAAGACCTTTAACAATAATATTAATTAATTTATCTTCAGAATACTATTTATTAGGTGATTCGGCTTACCCGTGCATTAAATATTTAGTGACTCCCTATAAGGACAATGGGCACCTTACAAGTGCTCAGAAACTTTTTAACATTAAATTGAGCTCCAGTCGTGTTGCTATTGAGCACAGCTTTGGAATTTAGAGGCAACGATTTCGTCAGCTATATTACTGCAAGTTAAGGGGTGTGAAGAAAATTTGCCATTTTGTTAGAGCTTGTTGTGTATTACACAACATTGCTAATGATGATGACATATATTTTAATGAAGAAATAGTGACGGAAGAAAGTTGTGAATTACAAGGGCATGATGAAGTTGAAAGAGGAAACTCTGTAAGGGATCCAACAATAAATTGTAAAAAATTATAAAATTATTTTAAAAATTTTATGTTATATATTATATTTTTAAGTTATTTCTAACTATTAAAACAACTTCTTTAAATAGAAATGGAATCCATCTACTTTTCAAAGTGGTTTACCAATCTTTCCAACAGCTCCAATTTCTTTTGATCGTGTGCCTCCTTTATTTTTGCTCTTTCTTTACGTTTTTTTAAGTTGTCTTCAAGCAACTTAACAATTATTTCATCATTTTTTTCTTTTTTTAAAGCATGTTCATTTGCTTTTTCCATAAATTGCTTAAAAGCCGATTTCCTTTTTTTGGGGTAGATGGTGCAAAGTCTATAATTCAAATACATAAACATATGTATTAATCAATAAACGAAAAATTATTATTATTGTTATTACCAATTTTGGATTGGTCCAATTCCTCAGTCGAATCTTCGCCTGTTGTTTCATTAAGAACCACCTCAGCTTCACTGTCGAAAAGATATTCTGGATTAGGCGCAACTTTTTCCTTTAGAATATCATCAAGATCACTAATTCAAAAGTAAAATAAAACGGCATAAATATTATGCAGACAATTAAAACTTACCTTTGATAAGGGCACGTTTGTCTGTTACGTCCAGTTTTATTATTATTAAGCGCAACTCTTTTATATTGCCGCTACCTGGGTCGCATTAAATGCATATCCCATTCCACATAGATTTTTACTAATCTGCTCCCACATTTGCTTTTTGGTCCTAAACTTCGGTCTCATGTCTTTTATACAGCATATAAGATATTTTACCGCTGCATCCACCCACACACATATTTTTTCTTCCGGCTGTGGAAAACTTATACTGACTTCATTTTTGGGGGTGAATATGACTTTATCATATTCCTCACCTTCTACCAGCTGTGACGTCACGTTATTTCTATATTTTTCATCTGTAAATTAAAATATTTAAGATTAATAAGTACAATTTAAAAGTTATATTTTAAACAGTAGATACCAGGCTCCACAAACGTCCTTTATTCATAGTTTTATGACATACATAGTATATACATACAAACACATGTACGCATACGTTGTTCGGCTGGGGCTTAAGGAACGCATAAAACTCAATATTCTGTTATACACGCTTGCTGCACTAATCCCTTTTAATATGCTTACTACCTTGTACATTCCGAAATGTTACAGGCGAACATTTTACGTCCAGTTTTCTTTTTTTGGCTCCATGTCAACCGTTTTTAATTTTTTTTATTTGATTAATTTAATATGTTGGAGTTGTGAAAGTGTCAGGTATTCGGCTACTTAATTTTGCACTTGTTTATAAGATAACAAATATAAAAAGCATATATTCATGTTCGTTTTAATAAATTTAAGCAGACACTTTTAAGAAAATCCAAAAAAAGTACAAAGTAAACAAATAGGACACATTACACAAAGTTATTTATTTGTATTTTTTAAAGTTATCTCATTATAAAAAGTATTTAATCGAGTACCGATAGAAAAGCGAAAAAAAATTTTCAACACTATATTTATTTGCCATCAGCTGTTGTTTTAATCTTACGAATTCTTACAAATTTCTGTTCGTGTACTTTTTTTTTGGACAAATGCTCTTTTTGAGACCAAATTTTTCAATTTATTTAGTAATTACTCATTAACTACAAAGTGCAGTGAAAGTACTCGAACGAACCTATTAATAATAAAGTTTCTTACATTCGGTAATAAGGGCATTTTCATTCGTTGCAAATCAGCATTTATTTATACAACAATAAAAAACGAATTTTTACCCTATAACAATCAAGTTCATTCCTACTATCATGGTTGTTTGAACAGAAACTGTGTTTAAACATACATATATACTAAGTTCTTTTTATTTATTTTGAATAAATATAAAAAAAAAACAAAAATTTTGTGTCAAAAGAATTTGTAAAATTTCTTTTAATACAAAATTAAAACAAGAAAAAATTTTTTTAGTTTGACTTTACGGACCAAACTTAATAAAAAAAGTAAATTTTATTTTAAATAGGGCGTTTCGCATTTTCTGTAACGATATATTTTTGGCAATATTAACACACGTACATACACCTACAAATTGTTTTACTGAGAGTTTATTTTCTTTTTGTTATTTCTGTCGCCATTTTTATTAATTCTCTCATTTCATAAATCCCAGTTTAATAAATTCCACATCAATTTAGCAGTCATAAACCAGTGTATGGAAGTGCAACATCTTTATAATCTATAGTCTTTGATCATAAGCTTAAGTTCACTGCACTTTTGCCTCAAAGTAGTTTGTTGTTTCAGGGTTTGTCTACTTTGCTACATATAAGAGAGGCTTAAACCTAACCTGGTCGGTCTCATTCATAAAAATTTAAAATTCTGGTAGCCCTTTCCTTCTCGCCGCTATTGCCACAAAAAAAAATACACAGTAATGGCTTTGATTAAATAAACATTCCACAGACTGACATTTGACAACTGATTACTATCCTAACAGCAAACACCGCGCAACATATTTAATTTAAAGAATTAAACAAAATATATATTAATAACAACGCAAATAAAAACAAGTAAGAGCGCTATATTCGGCTGTGCCGAATCTTATATACGCTTCACATTGGCCTTTAATTTACCCAGCCGAGTTATTTTGTACTGCAAATAATATAATAAAAATACCTTGTGCGAGTTTAAAGTCCAGAGAAAAATTTACAAAACGTTCGTATGAGGTCGAGAGTTATAAAAGTTTTCGACATTATTCATATTAAAAGTTAATAAAAGTTGTTAATTTTTATGGGATGTTTTAGTCCCCCTGCTCCTCTCCAACTTTTTTTTAAAATGTATGAATTATTTGATTATTACTTTTTGTAGAATATTCGAAGTCGATAGCTGTTATAGTTTCCCAGATGTAGCGTATCGAAAATTTAATAAAAATTGTTTATTTGTATGAGAGCTACCCCTTCTCCTGGCCCCACCCAAAAAAATTTGTTCTTCAAACCTTATTGTCCAATTACTTTTTGCAGAAGTCGATAGTTATTATAGTTTTCGAGATATAGCGTATCGAAAATTTCATAAAAATCGTCAATTTGTATTGGAGCTACCCCCTTCCCTGTCTTACCCCAAAGCTTTTTTCCATAGTGTAGGCCTAATCATCCAATCACTTTTCGTAGATCACTAGAAGTCGATAGCTGTTATAGTTTTCGAGATAAAGCGTATCGAAAATTTTATAAAAATTGTTAATTTGTATAGAAGCTACCCCTTCTTCCCCTCCAATTCAAAAAATTTTTTCTTCAAAGCGTGGGCTTTGTTGTCCAATTTTTTTTTTGTAGAACATTTGATGTCGATAGCTGTTATAGTTTCCAAGATATAGCGTATCGAAAATTTTAAAAAAAATTGTTAATTTGTATGGGAGTTACCCCTTCTACTGCCCCCACCCGAAAATTTTTTTCTGTATAGTGTAGGTCTTATTGTACAATTCCTTTTTTATAGAACATTTGAAGTCTATAGCTGTTATAATTTCTACGATTTAGCGCATAAAATATTTCACCAAATTTGTGCATTTGTAGAAGAAATACCACTTCCACTGATCCTTTCTAAAAAAAAAATTTTACATTATTTAGGTCCCTACTTAGAAAGTATCCGTGCCAAGTTTTGTGGCAAGAATGACTATATTTACTGAGATATGTAGGGATATATGCACGGATTTTGTCCTAAAAAAATGAGTTATTATGGGTTTTCGCTTATATTTATTTATTTAATCAAATAACTAAATTTACAGTTGAGCATTATTAAGTACACAGTTGAACATTAAATTTCATAGGCAAATGGTGATAATCTATTATATAAAGAAAGGGTGTATGTATGTATGTATGTTTGTATTTTATAGCTGGCCACACCAGTGGATCGATTTTTGTGAAATTTTTACAGAGTGTTACTTCAAGTCTGAAAGGAACAATAGGCTACTTTTTTTTGGTACTTTTTGTTACTTTTAAACCAATAAAGATAAAAAAATTTTTCAAATGGCGTTCGATAGGTCCTACAAAAATATGATTATGTTTTGCGTACTTTTTTTTAATTTTGGGCCCAAAGGGGGAAAAAGGGTTAAAAATATATTTTCATTTTTTTATTCGTTTTTTGTAACTTTTAAACAAATAACGATAGGAACATTATTCAAATTAAGTGTAACAGTCCTAAAAAATATGAGTACGTTTTTCGATACTTTTTTAATTTTATGGACCCTAAGGGGAAGAAAGGGTTAAAATTATGTTTTAGTACTTTTTGTAACTTTAAAATCAATTATGATAGAAACATAGTTTCAATTCCTCTTCGAGACCGATTTTTGGAAATTATTTCGCACGTAAACGGCTTTTAAAGTTAAAATTTTGAAGGTACAAAAGTGGGCGGTGCCACGCCCATAAAAGTTAAACTTTTTATGCTGGTTCTTTTATTGCACTGATTTTTCAAATTGGCACACATATAGAAGGCCTCTAATTCCGAAGTTCTAAAGGACAAAAATGGCGGATTGCAGCGCCCACAAAAATGTAAGTTTTCAAACTGGTTCTTCTATTGTTGCGATTTTTATGAAGCTCAAAAATAGACCGATAATGTTTATTTCCGGTATAAAAATGGGTGGCATAAAGATAGACAAACGTGCAAAATTATGTGAAGATAAAGCCATATTCTAGCCAGTTATAGCCCAAAACGCTTAATCCGGGAGGACATTTGTATGGGAGCTCTGTCGAAAAATTACCTGATCATCACCACAAACAACATGCTTTTTTCTTATGCCAAAAAACTTATCTGTTCCAAATTTCATCGAAATATCTGCAAAAATGCGGTCTCTACTTTGTTGACAAGAATTCATTAAGGCTGAATTCCAAAACGCAGTTTGCCTTGCATCACAAAATTTCAAGTTTTTCCTGAAAGCAAAGATGAGGTTTTTGATAATATCTTTTACTTCGAAATGAGTGTTTGCAGCTATATTAATATTCTGGAAGCAAAAAACGTTGTCAAAATTGTAAGGAGTGTATAAGGGAAGAAGTTGAAAATTTGTAATGCAAGGCAAACTGCGTTTTGGAATTCAGCCTAACTTCCAGCCGGACGGATGGACTGACAGGTTTTAATCGACCCAGGAAGTGATTCTGTGTCGATTGATATAATTGGAGGTGGGTCTCAGACCTTTTTCTTTGGTGAGGTACAAAAATTTGCACAAAAGCATAATAAAATTTGGATATAACAATATAAGAGAAGTTTGAACTTCTTTTGAAAAATATTTGAAATGTGATCCCTGTATCTATATTAAATAAACCCAATAAGCATTTTGGCTGAAATTCAAGTGGAATTACATTTGAAATCAAGTCACAATTTCCAGTGTTGAATTACAGTTGAAACACAGTTGAATTCAATAGCGAATCCAGCAAAATTAACCATTGAATTACAACCGAACAAAACAGTACCTTTATAGTGTAATTCCAGCCTTGAATAATGGTGTGATTCAAGTTGAACCGAACCTGTTTTGACACTTGAATTCAAGCATGGAATGGCAGTGGAATTCAAGTCGAACCGAACCTGTTTTTACCGTTGAATTCAAGTATGGAATTTCAGTGTTATTTAAGCAATGTTACAACAGTATTTAAATAGTGTTATAACATTATTTTAACCATAATTTTCAAACCATTTTCTGCCAGATTTTTTACCCCATTTCCTCTTGTAAAAATAAAACAATTTTAAAAAATAGGTACATATTATTACTTATGTACATAGTTTATATTTTAAAAATAAAAATAAACAAAATAAACGATAAATAAAATTTCATTAGTCTTTTTGTGTGAGCTCTATTTTTTCAAGGCTGACTAAACCTTCTTGCATTTTATAAAAATAGGTACATATTTATATGAATAATAATTGAATAATGAAAAAGTTTATATGATAAGGCATTGTAATTGCAGTGAGATTAATGATTGGATAATGAAAAAAGGTTAAGTTAGTTTAAATATTTACTTTAATTTGTTCAATCTTTGGTTGTTGTTGTTGATTTTTTTATCAATGCGATTTCTGGCTTGCTGAACAAGGGCTATGGTATTTGTTTCAAACTCCATATCGCTGTGGTCAGAAAATTTCTCGTTGTAGGCTACTGTAATATTTTAGAAAAGTAAATAAGTGAGAGACAGAAAAGGAATGACTTTAAAAAGCCTTACGTTTAATTGCAAGTGTAATTGATAAAGATTTCAACGGCAGTTTTGCAGCCGCTCCTTGCCAACAAAAAAATTGTGCTACATCGTCCTTCATTAATCGTCTCCAGCAGCTTCTTATAAATTTTGAGGCATTGCCCGATACCTTTTCCTTCAATTCCTTCACCTGAAAATGTAAAAAAATATTTTTATAAAAACTCTTCGAAATGTTGTCATTAGTCATTACCAAATTAGAAAAATATTCTTCTGAAGATTGAATTTTTTTCTCAAAAGTCATAAAATGTTCTTTGCTCAGAAATGATGATGGATAATGATTTTGCATTTTCCTGAGCTGGAACACGACTATTTTGGTTTTTTCACTCCACAAAACGCAGCCACTGTATATATATCAGTGTAACCATTAACGTTACATAAAATTGGCCATATTTGCCGATTTGATTTTTTTGCTAGGGGCAAACCGTCTATATTAAAGTTCAGCTCTTAAAGTGCTCTTTAAAGTTCGGGCATCCGATGGCGAATCCTTATGATACTGGTTAAGGATTTGGAGTAAACTGTTTATTGCAGCGTTCGCAATGTTATGTTGGATCGCCCATACAGTCAGCTGTACTTTTAAGTCCCTGTCTCCCACAGAAATAATTTTAGTATCAGATATACCATCTTCGTTTATAATTGTGTCCTCACAGACAGACGGTTCATCGTTCACAGCGACGTGTACATCGTGGACATCGTTGGAAGCCATTCCCATTGGCTGTTCATTTCCCACAATATGCTGATTCTGGGTAAGCAGTGCAAAAATTTTACGAGCATCTGCTTTTGGTTTAGAATACATACCTTTATATTTTTTTTATTCCAAATTTCTTTATATTGTTTTATTTTCTGTTCTTTAATTTCTTTTTGCTTATTTTCACTTTTATTTCTTTATTTTCACTTTAAAAACTTTGTGACTTTTGCGTTGTAAATTTGTTCACCAATAATATTTTATGATTTACATTTAGAGTACATAGCTGACTCGATTTGATGCCAACGTTATTTTTCAACAACGTTCTTTAGGTGTTTCGTATCTAGTCGCCGGAATAATGGATGTAATGTAACATAATTTAATATAAATAAAAAATATTTTTTTTACAACACAACCACTGAAAAGAAACGAAAAACAGAAAACAAACTTCTGCGAAATAGATAAATTTAGAAACCGAAAAGTTTCTCTGAAATTTTAATTATAAAATCATCATCTTCACCGCCGCCAATGATTTTCCATCAACTCTGTGCCATAAATAACGTATGCTTCAAACAAATTTGTTGTTGTTTTTTAACAAACTTCAAACAGACTGGAAAGAGGATGGATTTTAAATGTAATTCAAGCTTGGATTCACATCGGAATTCCAACATTGGAATTCACAAAAAATTTGTGCTTATTGGGAAGAAAGGTTGTATGTATGTATGTATTTATGTATGTATGTATGTATGTATGTATGTATGTATGTATGTATGTATGTATGTATGTATGTATGTATGTATGTATGTATGTATGTATGTATGTATGTATGTATGTGTGTATGTATGTATGTATGTGTGTGTATGTATGTATGTATGTATGAATGAATGTATGTATGTATGTATGCATGTATGTATGTATGTAAGTACATATGTATGTTTGTGTGTATGTATGTTTGTAATTTATAGCTGGCCACACCAGTGGATCGATTTTTTTGAAGTTTTTACAGCGAGTTACTTCAAGTCTGGAAGAAACAATTGGCAACTTTTGTTTGGAAATCTTTGCTGCCACGTCCTCACTACGCCCATTTGTGTGGGAAGGTCTGGTTATGAACTACCTAACCAAATTGCCCAAAGCCATACTGATCAAACGCGTAGAGCTAAATACATGTTTGCTTAAATACATACGAATTTTTAGAAATTGGGCCCGTAAAGGGATAAAAAGGGGGCAAAAAAGGAAAAACCTGTAGCTTACTATCTTTTAAAGTATATAAAATAGAAACAAAATTTAAAAAGTTTTTTTTTTCATTTTGGTCCGAAATGGGGAAAAAAGTGTTAGAATTATCTTTTGGTACTTTTTGGTATTTTTTGTTACTTTTAAACCAATAAAGATATTAACATTATTTAAATTGCTTCGATAGGTCTTATTACGTTTTTCGTACTCTTTTAATTTTGGACCCAAAAGGGGAAAACAGGGTTAAAAATATATTTTGATTTTTTTATGCGTTTTTTGTTACTTTTCAACCAACAAAAATAGAAACATAATTTAAATTGGATGCGACAGGCCTAAAAAATATGAGTACGTTTTTGGGTCTTTTTTGAATAATTGGACTCTTAGGGGGAAAAAAGGTTAAAATTATGTTTTAGTACTTTCCGTAACTTTAAAACCAATGAAGGTTTTCTACCTAATTTAAATTGCATTCGTCAGGTTACCAAAAAATGTTAATATGTTAATAAGGGGCTAAGATTATATATAGAAGTTTATAAATAATTTTTGCTTAATAAAGCTTTCTAAATATCTACAAAACTGTGAGCCTGGTAAATTTCCAATTTTTATGTGCTAAGTAAACAGTAGGGCTACTTATTATTTATTGCAACTTATGTGAGGCAACCAATAAATTAAAAAAATATATAAATTCTTTTGTTTACATATTTTAATAATTTTACTATGATTGGGGTAGCGAAGCACACCGGGGCTTAGCTAGTAACTATATAAAAAATATAAAAACAGCATTAAACGTAAGCATTAGAGTTGAGGAACTTTATCAGATTTCTTCTAGTTACAGCAACATTCTCTCGCGTAAGTATATTCTAGGAAAATGTTTGGGAGGAGAAATTAATAGGGGTCAGTGATACATTTTATTCCTTTAGGGGCGACTCCGGGGTAGTTGTAGGTAGCCTTTTTTACCTAATTTTTTTTTAATTTTGTGTGGCAACCATATTAGGGGCTGGAGATAGAGGGCAAGTATGCTCCACAAAAATGTTTTGGTGGATAAACTAATTGGGGTCGGTCGTACACTTTATTGCTCTTAGGCCGACTCTAAAGAAGTTTTTGGGAATTTGCATATCATTTTTGTAAATTTTGTACGGCAACCCCCTTAGGGCGCGGAGATAGGGGGTAACTATGATCTAGGAATATGTTTGGGAGAAGAAATTAATGAGGGTCGGTCGTACACTTTATTGCTCTTAGGTCAACTCTGAAGAAGTTGTGGGCATTTGCATATCATTTTTGTAAATTTTGTATGGCAACCCCCTTAGGGCGTGGAGATAGGGGGTAAGTATATTCTAGAAATATGTTTGGGAGAAGAAATTAATGGGGGTCGGTCGTACACATTTTTTCTCTAAGGCTAACTCTGAAGAAGTTTGGGGCATTTTCAAATAATTTTTGTAAATTTAGCATGGCAACCCCCTTAGGGCTCGGTGATAGGGGGTTAGTATGTTCTAGAATATGTTTTGGAGAAGAAACTAATGGGGGTCGGTCGTATACTTTATTGCTCTTAGGCCAACTCTGAAGAAGTTGTGGGCATTTGCATATAATTTTTGTAAATTTTGTATGGCAGACCCTAAGGGCGTGGAGCATATTGTAGGAATATGTTTGGGCAAAGGAATTAATGGGGGTCGGTCGTACACTTTATTGCTCTAAGACCAACTCTGAAGAAGTTGTGGGCATATTCATATCGTTTTTGTAAAATTTGTATGGCAACCCCCTCAGGGCTCGGTGATAGGGGGTTAGTATGTTCCAGAAATATGTTTGGGAGAAGAAACTAATGGGGGTCGGTCGTGTACTTTATTGCTCTTAGGCCAATTCTGAAGAAGTTGTGGGCATTTGCATATCATTTTTGTAAATTTTGTATGGCAACCCCGTTAAGTCGTGAACATAGGGGGTTAGTATGTTTTAGATAAATATTTGGGTGAAGAAACTAATGGGGGTCGGTCGTACACTTTATTGCTCTAAGGCCAACTCTGAAGAAGTTGTGGGCATATTCATATCGTTTTTGTAAAATTTGTATGGCAACCCCCTTAGGGCTCGGTGATAGGGGGTTAGTATGTTCTAGAAATATGTTTGGGAGAAGAAACTATTGGGGGTCGGTCGTATACTTTATTGCTCTTATGCCAACTCTGAAGAAGTTGTGGGCATTTGCATATCATTTTTGTAAATTTTGTATGGCAACCCCCTTAGGGCGTGGTGGTAGGGGGTCCGTATATTATAGGAATATGTTTGGGAGGGCAAACTAATGGGGGTCGGTCGTACACTTTATTGCTCTTAGGCGAATTTTGAAGAAATTGTGGGCATTTTTACATCATTTTTGTATGGCAACCCTATTTAGGGCGTGGTGATAGGGGGTAAGTATGCTCTAGGAATACGTTTAGGAGGAAAAACCAATGGGGGTCTGCGATACATTTTTTTTCCTCTAGGGGCGATTCCGGAGAAGTTTTAGCGGTTTTTACCTTATTTTTTAAAATTTTGTATGGCAACCATGTTAGGGGCTGGAGATAGAGAGTAAGTATGTTCCACAAAAATGTTTGGATGGAAAAAATAATTTGGGTCGGTCTTACATTTTACCTTTGTAGAAAAACCCTGGAAGCCGTAGGAGCGATTTTAAAAATGTTTAAATTAAGCTTTGTATGGCAGCCCTGTTATATGTATGAACACTAATACTAATAAAATTTTCGTATTAGGTGTGTTTCAATAATATCAACATGACTGATTCTGGTTTTTTCTTTTTTTGTTTTTTTTTATTATTACATGCATAAGTACATATGTTCTTTGTTGTTGTTGTAGACTGAAACAAGTAAGAGCGCTATATTCGGCTGTGCCGAATCTTATATACCCTTCACATTGGTCTTTAAATATACCCAGCCGAGTAATTTTG
The DNA here is from genome assembly GCA_963583895.1 of Melanophora roralis. Classification (NCBI taxonomy): domain Eukaryota; kingdom Metazoa; phylum Arthropoda; class Insecta; order Diptera; family Rhinophoridae; genus Melanophora; species Melanophora roralis. Next base: position 57,478,136 of record OY757189.1, on the reverse strand, counting down.
TACTGCAAATAATATAATAAAAAACCTTGTGCGAGTTTTAAAGCCCATAGAAAAAATAACAAAATTTTAACGTTCGTATGAATAATAGAAATAGATGAAGAAGATTTGAGGTCGAGAGTTTTTAAAGTTTTCGACATTATTCATATTTAAAGGTTAATAAAACTTATTAGATGTTCTAGTCCCCCTGCTCTTCACCAAGTTTTTCACCAAAATGTATGAAATATTTGATTATTACTTTTTGTAGAATATTCGAAGTCGATAGCTGTAATAGTTTTCCAGAAGTAGCGTATCGAAAATTGTTTAAAAATTGTTAATTTGTATGGGAGCTACCCCTTCTTCACCCCCCATCCGAAAATCTTTTTCTTCAGAGCGTAGCCCTTAATGTCCAATTACTTTTTGTAGAACATTTGATTTCGATATCTGTTATAGTTTCCAAGATATAGCATATCGAAAATTTAACAAAAATTGTTAATATGTATGGGAGCTACCCCTTTTTTTGCCCCCACTCGAAAATTTTTTTCTTTAAAGCGTAGCCCTTAGCGTGCAATTACTTTTTGTAGAACATTTCATTTCGATATCTGTTATAGTTTCCGAGATATAGCGTATCGAATATTTGATAATAATTTGTCGATTTGTATGGGAGCTACCCCTTTTTTTGCCCCCACCCAAAAAATTTTTTCTCTAAGGCGTAGCCCTTAGCGTGCAATTACTTTTTTTAGAACATTTCATTTCGATATCTGTTATAGTTTCCGAGATATAGCGTATCGAATATTTGAAAATAATTGTCGATTTGTATGGGAGCTACCCCTTTTTTTGCCCCCACCCAAAAAATTTTTTCTCTAAGGCGTAGCCCTTAGCGTGCAATTACATTTTGTAGAACATTTCATTTCGATATCTGTTATAGTTTCCGAGAGATAGCGTATCGAATATTTGAAAATAATTGTCGATTTGTATGGGAGCTACCCCTTTTTTTGCCCCCACCCAAAAAATTTTTTCTCTAAGGCGTAGCCCTTAGCGTGCAATTACTTTTTGTAGAACATTTCATTTCGATGTCTGTTATAGTTTCCGAGATATAGCGTATCGAATATTTGATAATAAATGTCGATTTGTATGGGAGCTACCCCTTTTTTTGCCCCCACCCAAAAAATTTTTTCTTTAAGGCGTAGCCCTTAGCATGCAATTACTTTTTGTAGAACATTTTAAGTCGATAGCTGTTATAGTTTACGAGATATAGCGCATAAAATATTTCACCAAATTTGTGCAATTGTAGAAAAAATACCCCTTGCCCTGGTCCTATCTGAAAAAAAATTTTCCATTATTAAGGTCCCTTCTTTAGGAGTATCCGTGCCAAGTTTTGTGGCAAGAGTGGCTATACTTACTGAGATATATAGGGATATATGCACGGATTTTGTCCTAAAAAAAATGGGTTACTCTGGGTTTTCGCTTATATCTCGGTCAATAGTGAACCGATTTTATTGATTTTAAATAGCGATTGTCTCCAGGATATTTGTGATAGTTTGACACCATTAACTGGTCTGTATCTTTTTATTTGACTCCGGAAACTTGATTTCAACAGACGGACAGACGGACATCGCTAAATCGACTTCCCTATCTATAAGGATCCAGAATATATATACTTTATGGGGTCGCAAATGAATAATAAAGAAATTACAAACGGAATGACAAAGTGATATATACCCTATCACTATGTGAAGGGTATAAAAAGGAGGTAGTCTTGGTTTTTTGCTTATATCTCGGTCATATATCGGGCGATTTTGCTGAATTTTAATACCGATTTTCTCGCGACTATCTCTGACGGTTTGATACCGCTTACGGGTCTATGCGATATCGGAGGGCTTAACCATAACAGGGACAGACGGACAACGCTAAATCGGCTTCCCTATCTATGAGGATCCAGAATATATATACTTTATGGGGTCCCAAATGGATAAAAAAGAAATTACAATCAGAATGATAAACTTATATAATAAAATAATATTTTTATACATAAAAGCTTAATTTTTACTATTACTTTTGCATATAATAATAATTTTTATTTAAAAAATGTAATGATATTTTTGCTTAAAATATGTTTTTTTTTTTGCGCCAAATTACGATTTTCTTCCCAAAGCTTCTGGCAACGCTGCACGCACGACACACATTTTTCATGACAACTTCTGATTCCATGCGAACAAAATAGTTTTACTGGCCTTTACAAAGGAACTTAAAGATAGTGATACATTTTTGATAATGGCATATGAATGGCAGTTATTTTTTGCAAAATAGAAATAAATGATTTTGCAAAAATAAAAGCGCGAAGAATTAAATTTATAACGAAATATTTAAATATTTAATATTTTTATTATATTTTTTTTTAATTTTTTTGATATTGAAATATCTACCTGAAGTTACATATATGGTTCATATAATTTCTTTTTATTAGAAGAAATATTTTTCCGTTAATGTTTAAAGAAACTTTTATTTGAAAAAAAGCAGCTTTTTCTACCGATACTAGCCCAGTATAATGCATTTTCGAAAGCAGCTACGCAATTTCACCATCAGGGGCCAAATCGTCACATTCGAATCGAAAATTCACTCGATTGATCGAGTTGCCAATGCTTTTAGTATAGGAATTTTAATAAGAATTTTTAAATTTCGATTCGTATCGAATTTGACGATTTGGCCCCAGTACTCTTTCAACGGCAGTAGTGTCTTATGGCTGTAAACATCACCTATTTGACTTACATGTATCATGTACATGTATTAAAAAAAATTAGTTCAACAATACATAAAAATATGCACGTAAACATTTTTATCTTCTGCTGTGTTGTAGAGAATTATACCTCCGTGGGAAACCTCTTAAAACAAGTAAGAGCGCTATATTCGGCTGTGCCGAATCTTATATACCCTTCACATTGGCCTTTCGAAATCCCAAAGTTTTTTTTATTTTTATCCATTGTTTACTTATGAATAATTTTTTATTTTTAAATAGGGGTCGGTGTCATTTTCTAACGCTCCACGGGTGACTACGGGGAAGTTATAGGGGTTTTTATCCTAATTTTTTCAAATGTTGTATGGCAACCCCCTTAGGACTCGGTGATAAGGGGTAAAAATGTTCTAGGAATATGTTTGGGAGAAGAAATTAAAGGGGGTCGGTCGTACACTTTATTCCTCTAAGACCAACTCTGAAGAAGTTGTGGGCATATTCATATTGTTTTTGTAAAATTTGTATGGCAACCCCCTTAGGGCTCGGTGATAGGGGGTTAGTATGTTCTAGAAATATGTTTGGGAGAAGAAACTAATGGGGGTCGGTCGTATACTTTATTGCTCTTAGGCCAACTCTGAAGAAGTTGTGGGCATTTGCATATCATTTTCGTAAATTTTGTATGGCAACCCCCTTAAGGCGTGAAGATAGGGGGTTAGTATGTTCTAGATAAATATTTGGGTGAAGAAACTAATGGGGGTCGGTCGTACACTTTATTGCTCTAATGCCAACTTTGAAGAAATTGTGGGCATTTTCACATCATTTTTGTAAATTTTGTATGGCAACCCCCTTAAGGCGTGGAGATAGGGGGCAAGTATAGTCTAGGAATACGTTTGGGAGGAAAAACTAATGGGGTCTGTGACACATTTTTTCCTCTAGGGGTGACTCCGGGGAAGTTGTAGCGGTTTTTACCTTATTTTTTAAAATTTTGTATGGCAACCATGTTAGGAGCTGGGGATAGAGGGTAAGTATGTTCCACAAAAATGTTTGGATGGATAAAATAATTCGGGTCGGTCTTACATTTTACCTTATTAGGAGAACCGTGGAAGCCGTAGGAGCGATTTTAAAAATGTTTAAATTAAGCTTTGTATGGCAACCCTGTTATATGTATGAATACTAATATAATTTTCGTTTTGGGCATGGTTTAATAATATCGACATGACTGATTCTGTTTTTATCTTTTTTTGTTGTTTTTTTATTATTACATACATAAGTATGTTCTTTGTTGTTTTTGTTGTAAAAAAACGGAGGTAGTCTTGGTTTTTTGCTTATATCTCGGTTATTTATCGGGCGATTTTGCTGAATTTCAATACCGATTTTCTCGCTCTGACAGTTTGATACCACTTACGTGTCTATACGACATCGGGTGGCTTCAGAAAGTTGATTTCAACCATAACACGGACAGACAGACTGACGGACATCGCTAAATCGGCTTCCCTATCTATAAGTATCCAGAATATATATACTTAATGGGGTCTCAAATGGATAATAAAGAAATTACAAACAGAATGACAAACTTATATATACCCTTATCACTTATGTGAAGGGTATAAAAATGCATCGAAAGTTCCACCTCTTGGGTGATGTGGAAACGGACGTATAAGTGTAAAAGTGCACCAGGGGACAAAAAGTGTAGCGCCGGCGCTGCCTATATATACTCTTATCATTTGTGTGAAGGGTATAAAAAAATATGCACGAATAAAAAAAAACAAAGTGATACCATCAAAATCCGCATACTATTAATTTAACATCCGGCAGACAAGAAAACAACAGCAAACATCAAGCAACAATATATTATAAAAAATATTGAACCTATTTTTCGGCGAAAATTTATTATCTAGTTTATTTAGGTCAATCTTCTTTAAAATTTACCTCTATAAAAAGAAAACAAAGAAAGTGTGCATTGCATCAATACAGCCGGATCCTCGACAACAAATAGTTGTATGACATATTTTTAAGATCAGTTAACTTTGCAGGGGCATTCCACCGTCACGTACAGACAAATTCAACTATTTTTTAGCACTTATTTTACATACAACTTCTAATTGGTAATTAAGAATTCTATTTTTTTTTTCTTCTATTAATTAAACTGCGTGGTAGTCTTCAATCCTACATCGAACTTGTTTTTAATAATTCAGAATATATTAAAGAAAAAATTAAACAAACTTCGTCACGTGTGGGACAGCCTGAGTCAACCAACATTCAAAATTGTAGTGTTTAAATCCAAATTTCAGCGAATCAGTTGCACATAGAGAAAAGATGTCTAAGAAAGAAATTACAACTAACAACCACGCTTACTTATAATGATAATAAGTTTTTAATAAAAAAAATATTTATAGGTAAAAATTAAATTTTTTATTTTGTCCCGTAAGGGACAAATGGCGTCACGTAAGGGACGCAGTTGAAAGTATTTTTATAATATACACAAAAATCGAAATTTAATTGCAGTTTTGTCTACAGATAAGCTATGTTTTTGCACTCCACGATATTTTGATTGGCTTTGATGAAATAAATGTTTGAAATTCCTCTAATGGCATGGTGATTCAGATTCAAATTTTTCTCAGATTTTTGAGAATGGCACATAAATTACCCATGTTTTTGAAACTAATTAAGAAACCAAATAAGCAAAAAATTTAGCTGACTGAATGACAGAATGTTTGCTTTGCCTTATCATTTTCTCTTATACCAATCTCCTTATGTTTTCGCCGATTCCCTTTATTACACCTTTTCCATTAGTTGTAGCAAAATATTCCAAAAAAGGGCTTTGCGTACTATTCGCTCAGCATTGATATTAATTTTACCATATAGCGGGTTTTAAATTCTGATGCCCAGCCATTGCTCCAAACTATTTCCACTGAAGGGAAATCTTAATTTTTCGTATTTACTAAATCGAACAGCTTATTTAAAAAATAAAAAACTTCATTTTTGTCCTTAAAATTCGCATTCGAGCATATGGGCTAGATTAAGTGCATATAAGGTAGAGTAAGTGCGTGGTATAGACTGGTAATGTGGTATAGTAAGTTTTATTATTGAATCTTCGCCTTTGGCTAACTAACAATAAGTATTCAAAACTTAAGGCTATATATTTAACATTAGTCCAGCCAGTGCCAGACCAAAATTTTCAGTTCTTATAAGGAAATAAATAATTTCCCTCTTTTCAGACGGGTAGCGGACACACCCGCTGTTGCAAGATGTTTCGACCTAGCGGATTGGGATGATTTTCAAGCTTATTTAAGTACTTGTCCACATAGTTAAAGATTTCGCATTTTACTAGTGGAACTTCTAGATCCTTGTAGATGTTGCTATTTTTAACATACCAAGGAGCACTAGTTATAATTCTTAGAATTTTAATTAGACGGCGTTGAATATTTTTTATGTTAGAGGCGGAAGCAGTGCTCAATAGTTGTATCTCGTAGCACCAAATTGGATTCAAAATTAAGTTGCAGAGCAGAAGTTTATAATCAAGACGTAACACATAGTTTCTACCAATTAGCCAATGGATTTGGGTCGTTTTAAGTTTAAATTGTGACAACTTTTCATCTATGTGGAGCTTCCATGTGAGGCGGCGATCCAAGTGAATGCCAAGATATTTTGTTTCAATACGTTGATGCACCGTATGGTTGTTAATAAAAATTGGGGCGCACGTTTCCTTGCGTAAAGTAAAAGTAACGTGGGTGCATTTTTGTTCGTTTATTTTAATACCCCATAGTTTTGCCCATTTTTCTACTTGGGATACGTGATGCTGCAGTTGTTTCGAGGCCTCTTTAGGGTCTTTATGAATACTGAGAAAGGCGGTATCATCAGCGAAAGTCGATATATGAGTAAAATTGTCTCTGGGCATGCCTGCTGTGTAAAGCAAATAGTAGTTAAATCATACCAAAATCGTCACGAAATTAAAAGTGTGGCAATCTAAAAAACATATAGGTATACCACATTACCCGCACTTACTCTATGCTTGAAAATTTTCTTTGTAAAAATTTGCAGCTTAAACAACAGTACACTCGTTCGCGACCATAGTGCGCTTTGAACTTCATTCTGGTAATCACAAGCGAAAGGCATTGCAAAATCAATTTGAAGGGTACGTACACCTTCATTAAACTGGTCTTTTTGAAATTCATCTACTTGGATCTTTTTTAAATTAACATGTTTCATCACAATATGAACTGAATTAATCAGTTTGTCTTTCAGTTCAACTTAACTTGTTTAATGGGTTGTCAAACGTGATTTATTATCTAAATTTTTCCCATTCTTTCCATATGCAGACTTATGCTTAAGTCTATGGACAGTAATAGTTTTTTGTTTTCAGAAAAAAGTCACATTCATTTTTCCAGCACTTAAAATCTATATAAGGATCACATAAATTTTTCAGCAACCAGTCGTTACAGTAGTTTTGTTTGTATTCATGTGTTATAAGTTTGCACTGATCTGAAGGAGTGTTTTTTATGGGAAGCACATCTTAAGGTCTAAGACTACAAAATTTTTAAAATTTTATTTCTATATTAGTATTAAATTCTGTAAAAATGCAGAAAGCTTCCCGTAGATACATAGTTAAATAATTCTTCTAACGCCTTTCTTTAATTCCATTTCCCCAAACCACAACCAAAGCATTTGTGCCTGGACAGGTTTATACTATAACTGGACGGTAATAAGAGGCTTTCACATCCTCGTAATACGAGTTGACATTTGACATGTCCAAGCTTGAACTTTCGGCTGGAGCAATATTCAATTTAGGCGCTTATTTGGTTGTTATCGCTCTTTTTTTTTCTTGGCGATTGAGGAAGGGCTTTTAAAGCCTTTTGAATAGCTTTCGATAAAGTTTGTTTGGACTTTTAAGAAGGTTTTGGTACTTACAGAGGTCTGTCAATATTTTGACATCGATTTCTTTATTAGGCCCTTTGCAGGCTTTTTTTATATTTTTCCTTAACTTGCAAAGTTTTTTAATCGATTTCTGAAATACTTTCTCTTTTTCGCTTATAAAGCTCACATATTCTTCTCTATCAGCTAGGGCTAAAGGTTGGATCATCTTTTTTACGCTTTCCGCGAAGTTTCCGAAAATGTTCAGTACTGGTGGAAGGTTGTATTTCAGTCATATTGGATAATCCACAAATGTAGTGCAGTAAATTACAAATATAGTTTGTAGATGGCAGAAAGCTTGAAAGATTTCAGATATCTTAATTCTTGGCGTCACGTGTGGGACACTTTTTTGTCACAAAAGAAAAACTATTTGCTAAGTGTTTAAGTAGAAATTTTTTTGTCAGCTTTTAGACCACCAAAAGTTAGCTGAAAACAACAAAAATCAATTTGTTTAGTTGACTTGTCTTACAGTTATTATTAAAAAAAGGAAAACGGCGTCACGTGTGGGACATATAAATTTACCTTTGCATTGTAAGTACTTACTCGGAACAAAGCACTATACAAAATAAATATTATACAGTTTAATACCACTCACCACTCCCTTGAACGCAGAAAAGAATATTAGTTCTTATGTGAAAAACAGTATTAGCAGCGACCTCTCAAAAAATGGTGTAAAATGAAAAAGAAAACCTAGATTCTTTACTCTCAAAAAATAACGGTATTTATGAAAAAAGTGATCTACTCGTCACGATGAATGTCAATTTTTTGAGATGAGAACTTAATCTCTCTATGTAGGTGCAAACATTTAAAAAAAGTCAATGTTTGTGTTGTTGTTCAGATTTCCATTTTTTAATGGAATGCTCCTGCAGTACTAGAGTCCAGTGTTCTCCGACAGTTAGTGCTCATTGTAGGTTGTTTTCTTCAGCGCAGCCCAGGCTATTTTGAAGCTCTAGTGACTTTGTAAAAATACGAGAATAAAATTTCAGTTTACTTTAGAAAAATTAATTCGTTTAGCAGCAAGACTGTAAAATTTACACTTGTTTAGAACATAAATTCTTTTAACATTTGCTTTTTGCTGTCTTTAGTGTTTTTTCCATTAGGCTTTTTACTGCCCTGATTTTTTTATTTGCAGGAATATTATTTAAAAATTACTTTATTTTTACGTTGTGCACCAATTGTAATTATGTTGATGCCTTTATTATTCTTCTTTGAGTTTCTTACACAAACTTACTTATTATGCATAAAGTAACCAGCGGTTGTGTTCAATAGACGTCTGCATGACTACACTCAAATGCCGTTTAAATCATTGATAGGCACACTAATACTATTGCATTTGTTATTGTATATGTGCTGTTTCAGATAATAGTAATTCCATATTGTTGTTAGTGTAATTGAACAAACAAGCGGTAATCGACCGCTTTGTTTGAAAACTGAGACTGTCTAAAAATTTCTAATGCTTTGTATACGTGTAGTTAAGATAAAAGAGGGAGTTTGCGCGGCGTGGCAGAATGCCCAACAGTGGTTTAAATATGTACATTCGTTTGTTTTTCAACAACATAGTGTTTTTCATTCAATGTTAAACTAAATGAATGAACCCACAAGAGAAAGCAAATAAAAAACTCCAACCGAAAACAAAATATTACTCATACATTCATAGTAATAAATACTGAATAGAATGTGTAAATATTGTTGATTGATTGGTTTAAAAAATTATTATTGAGCGCATTCATTTGTGTTTGCAAATTTGTCATTATTGTTGTTGTTAAAACATTCATTAACTCGAAAAAACACCTAAATGTTTTTATAAAAAGTCTTACTGTAATGAGACTTTGCTATGTTTTTGTATTTTCAAGTGAGTTTTATACACATTCAAAACGAAAACTGTAAAATGAATGTGTTGTTCTTGTATCATTGAGTGTAACACACAATACATTCTTTCTTGTGTTGTTACTGGTTTAACTTTGTTTATCTCCCATAAAATGAAAAATGTTTGAATGAATATTGTTTTTGTTGTGTATAGGCAATCAAATGAATATATTTATGCAGATGTCTAGTGTTCAATAACTTTCCATTAATTACTAGCAACGATAGAGTAAAAAGAAATATTTTCAAAATTGCTCTCAAAAATATTTAAAGTAAATGAACACTTTTACAGTCAAAACTTGCAAGCAAATGTATTTTGTTTTATAAACTTAAAAAAATTTAAAACTTAAATTTTTTTTCAAAGCATAATGACAGAAAGACTGTTTGAATAATTTCTGATAATAAAATTTTTACTAGCAGAAATTATCAGAAACATTTTTGTTTCTAAACATATTACGCTATTTTTTGTGTACGTGAACACTTACTAGTAATAATTATCAAAAATTATTGATAATTTTCTGTAAATGAACACACCTAATGTTTTTTGCTGATACTGCAACTCGTGTGCCAGAGTACACACGTACCAGGTAGCCTTAGATAACCAGGTGAGTAACGGTATTTCGTTATATTAATGTCAAATTTTCTTTATATTTATGTGTTTTTATCCTTTTTTACAAACAACAACTGTAGTATTGTAGGAAAAGCTCAAAAAGAAGAAGAAAGAATTTGTGAGTTTTTGTTATACTATGTCTTTGAAATTCTTATGACGGTTTAGTCGTTTTTGTAAAATCACTCCCACCTGATATGAGTGCGCCTTGTTGTGTGGGAATCAACCTAATTAAAAAATTTCGCTTGCGCCAGTGATGTTATAAGTAGGGAAAAATCCCTATTCGTAAAGATTTTCGTCAAAATCAAGAAGCCTTATTTATGTGTTTATTTATATGCGTATGTAGAATGTACGTACAAAAACTTTAAATACATTTTACTTGAATAAAACCTAAATACATACGTAGGTTTCCTTTTATTTGTGTTGATTTATGTTTGCATTAAAAAGTAGGGATTTTTGTAGTGACAAATTTTTGAGCGCGTAGGGAAAAATAGGGATTTTTTTCCGATTGAGAAAAGACTTTTTAAAAAAGTGTATAACATCACTGGCTTGCGCTGACATCCGTTGTTGCAGACCAAGATTAATAAATAACAAGGTTACGACATCCCAATTCGAAAACTTGCATTTTCTGCGCATGTGGTCAAATGACGTCATGAAACAGTCTGACATTTAAAAATTATGTAAACATAACAGTGGAACAATTTTCTAATTTTTGGAGAAAATGTTTTCGTATTATGTTTTTTATTAATCGTGTTATAAAAAAGTTAAATGTTCAAAGAATTTATAATATTAAATAACATTTAGAAAACAAATTTATAACATTTAAAATTAGTTTATTGTTTTACTAAATTTTCGTTTTCGGTTATTTGTGTTTTGCTTGATTTCCGCATTAAGCGATCTTATTCTAAGGTATATCCACACAAACCAAAATACTTCTAGCTTACCCATTTCATATTTTAAATTTCATTTCAAAATCTTCCTGTTTAAAATGTAATAAACAAATTCTCTCCCTATATATTTTATTCGTTATGACCAGATTTTCAAGTAAAGTTTAAGCTAAATCACGTTTAAAAAACAGATAAAAAGAGCTAAAAACAAAAACTTAAAGCCAAAAAGTAAAGCTAAATTTTTTAATGCGTTTTTAAAAAATTTCTTCGTTATTAAGATATTTTTCATTATATGGACGAAACGTTTGTGTACTAAAAATATTTAAAAAGAAAATTTGTTTTAAAAATTTTGATTTTATTTACAAAAACTTGGTAGACCCATACCTTAAGTAAGAAGAAAAATAATATGTTGTCATATACAAGAGATTTTTAAAAAAGTTTTTAGAAGCAGGTGTTCATTTGCTGCCTGTTTTGGTAAAAAAAAACTAAGTTGTAAGATCCCTGTAGGAAACGTCAATAGAGAATCACTAGAAATTCACTACTGACATTGTCACCAGTACAACTGTTAAGCTATACCTCAGGCAATGCTCTTTGCTATGATAATTTAGCATTTGAGTGTCATTAAAAATCCCCTACTGACATTGGTACTATTGACAAGGTAGTTATTTTGGGGTCATATGTACACATTGGAACCAGTGAATAGCTGGTACCTTTTAAGGTACCTTTACATGGTAATACATATATTATGACTTGTCAAAAAATGTTGTAGAATAATACAAAATCTCATCATGTAAAAGCACAATGTATTGAGTGGGAGCAAATACGGATACAAAATTTGACAAGTGTTCGGTAAATGTTTATTTTCTAAACCATTTAAGAAACTTGTGTATTCTCATCATATCAGATGTGTGAATGATTGGCAGCACTTACAACATCTAATGAAGGTGGCTACACTTAATTAAACAATACACAAACAATCAAAATCAAAGAAGATTTTTTTCATGTTGTTTTTATTAATATTGTAGAACCTTAACCATATGGCGTTACCCCAAAAGGAAACTGGCAAGAAACAAACGATTTTGATTTTACCAACCTCATCCGTGTAAACATGAAAAATAGTTAGAACAGATTTTTATTCTCTTTTTTTCAACACGGAGAGAATTTCATAATATTTTGATTCTACAAAATATAATTACTTTGTATTACCGTGTAAAGGTACCTTTAGCAATTTGAGTATACAGCACTACTGAAAAGCTAAACCACTGGCAATGTGTTTTTGCAATAGACATTTAGCATGCGTCTGTCATTGAAAATAAGTATGATTTGTGTATATAAATCACTTTTATAGCACAACAGAAAAAATAAAAAAGACCATTATGTTGCTGATACATTTTTGCAATTTGCCGCTGACAGTTTTATTTTCTTCTTATCAAAGCAAAATATAAAACAGTAGACGTACTGTTGACAATGTCGCACTGTTGACATGGGGACACTTGTCCCCAAGTTTCCTTCAGGGATATATATTAAAAAAAAAACAAAAATTTGTTTTTGTTTTAAATATAAATACTCACCACAATTCATTCATTTTTTTACAAAAACACGTACAATTTAGTAGTTTATTTACAAACTTTTTTCATAAATACAAACACATGAAAACAATAAGAAATCGAAACTATAAAATTACATTTACATGATACAAATTTTTTAATATTCCTTCAATAAAATTTTTATTTGTTGACAAAACGAGTTGAAGAGACTACTTTTCTACACAGTTCGTTAAAAATCTAAAATGTTCATTCAAGTTACATAAGTTTATACTTACATACATATATCATGAAAAATGCCTTCATGTAAATTTTGTTCAAAAAAAGAAAAAAAGATAATTTTTAATGTAAAAAGTTACATTGTAAGAAAGCATTTATAAAGGTATTTTTATTTTTACATGTGTGCCTCAATAAGTATTTAAAACCAATGACTGTTAAAATGAAAAAATTAAAATCAAAAAATAAAAAATATTATAATTTTTTTAAACCTATCTATAAAAATAATAATTATCGTTGTTAACCGTTTTTATCAAAATTAAAAAAATTAACGTCCTACTAAAAAAAACAAAATTTACAGAGAGCATGATATTCAACAAATATAGTTTAATACTATTAAAATAGTGAGCTTTACTTGACCCTACGATGTTTCATTGTGCCTCTTTTTTTCTTGAAAAATTATTTCGGTCCTGTATGATTTGATTTTTTGACAAAAATACACCTTAAAATTCTTATTAAATAAAAATATTAGTATAATAATTTGTTTCACCGAAAGACATAAGTGTTTTTACATTTTTGAGCAATATATTAAAAGATTTTTTAATATAACCGAAAAAATTTTTTATTACTGTCAGGCCGATTGCAAATTTTTATCCAAAGCTTTTTTGTTGTTCATGGTTTTTTGGGAAAGAGTTAAAGGACACAGCTAAAATAAGATTTGTTAAAAAAACGCTCACAATTAGTTTTAGCACAATTTCTTACTTGAATTTTCTTATCGTTTTGCATGCATTTCCCCACTGCACACTTCATGTTTACGATTTGCTTCAAAATTTTAAATAAGTTTTTTTTTCTCTTATAGCTTTTAAATACACTTCGCACACAATTTTTATAATAACTATTATTTTTTTGCACTATATTTAATAAATTTATATTTAAAATTCTTTTTAATTAACGAAATTCCACAAATTAATTTTTTGGAGAAATGTCAAAGTGATTTTAGTGCAGGGTTGTCAAATCTCACATAACATATATGTAAACCTTTTCCGGCAAAATTAGAAATTAATCAAGAGCAATAATAATTTCAATTTCAGTTTCAAACCACTGTTGGGAAAAGTGGCACAATCGTGCCATTATTGGCACTATTGAATGTTTAATGGCACGATGGCACGCTCAATCAAATTTTGGCACTTTTTTACAAATCTCAAATAAACCAAATTTTAAATTTTTTACATGAATATGTACATATTTCCAAAATACTTTGTAAATTTTTATTAAAATACTATGTACATACATCTCTGTAAATACTACCAAAAGCTGCAAGAGTCAAGCAAACTTTTCTTTTTAAAAGCATTAGCATGGTATGTAAAACAAGGTAGTGGTATTTCTTTTACAACTGCAACACCAAAAACAATATGGCATTTTATGTTTATAATCTCGAACAAAGCGCAATTAACAACAATAAGCTGATGTTTTACCACTACCTTGTAAGTTAAATGTACCTCAGGTATTATTAGTTTGGGTATTAGTTTAAAATGAATTTCATTTTCCTTGTTCTTTTTTGTTTCTATTCTTTAAACAGTTATTTTTTTAACTGAAAAAACGAACAAATAAAAGAAAGCAAGCTCATGAAGATTTTGCAGAAAATTTTTGTATAATAGTTTAAATTTTGTTCGTTTCGGTAAAGTTTGTGCTAATTTTTATAAAAAAATTAACAAATCTTTAAATAGGTAAGTTGGATCTAATACATATCTATCTATGTATTATGTATACATATGTATAAACTGCAAATTTTTTGATATTCAAATGTTTTTTTAGAAAAGTTGCATGTCCAAAAGCTAAAAATGACAGAAAATTTAGAGCTGATTGGTTGTCCTTGTATCCATGGTTAACAGAAGACCAAAAGGGGGGAAAAAGTGTAATTTGTGTGACACAAATATTATTGGGAGCTAATATCACCTTCAAAGACACGCCGAAACCGACGTTCATAAAAAACTTTAAATTGAAGCCAAAATTACCCCGAAACTAGACAGTTTTATTAAAAAAGTAACAGATTCAGATTCTATAAGTAACAAAGCTAAAAACTTGGAGATTATGTCGACAAATTTTGTAGCCGAACACAATCTAGCATTTGCTGTCCTGGATCATTTAAATGTTGTACTAAAAACTGAGATAACGGATTCAAGTATCGTGAAACAGGCCAATATTAATAGAAAAAAAGGTACGAAATATATTGTGGAATGCATTGGTCCAGCCAATACAAAATATATATTAATAAAACTTATGAAAAGTCAAAATAAAAACCTAATGTGCAAGTTTTTTTATTAAAATAAACAAATATAAGTGTTGCTAATTTTTGGCACTCTTTTACATGTTTTGGCACTTTTTACCCAACATTTTGGCACTAAAGTTAAATTCTCGAATACCATCACTGTTTCAAACTCTATACAAAAAAAGCAAAGAGTAAGAGAATGACTGTCTTAATTTTTAGGGATGTTGCACCTAATGAGAATAACAGACAAAAATTGGCGCCATGCTCATGGTTTAACGTTAGGTGACGTAGTTGTTTCTCTTTAACTTTGCCAGCCGTGTATAACAAGGCTTGCTATAGTTCTTGTCATATTTCTTGTTTGGCACTAAAGGTTTCAAAAACAGTGCTAAGTGCTGGTTTTCTTGTGGCAATAAATGCTTAAATAATTGTGTTAAAATTGATTCAGCATTATGCATAATTAACAGCAAGTCTATATTATTTTAAACGTTTATACATACTAAAAAACAAACTTTTTTTTTTGGTAAAATTCAAATTAAATGATGTAGTGTGATTTAGTTGTTTTTCAAATATCTAGCGCTTTGTTTTTAAGCAATTAGAAACTTTGTAATATCAACTTATGACAACACTGATATAGCTTTGACAAAAGTATTCACACACTGAATAAATTCACAATGAATAAATTCATGCATTGATCAAACGAAGATAATTTTATTCGAGGCAGATTTTTGTTCAACTCACTCAAATCTCTTAACAGTTTAACACCAGATAAAATCAAGATAAAACCTAATTATGCTATTGTCTGGTACGTAAACATACTACTACGCCATTTTTCATTGTTAATGAGAAAATTCCAAACGAAAATGGGAATTTTCATTTGAAATTCAGAATTTTTATTTGTAATTGAGAAAATTCCAATAAAAAATAAGAAAATTTTACACGATATTGAGGAAAAAACCAAAAAAAAAAAAAAAAATTACGAATTTGAAATTAAGAAAATTTTATATTACAACAAGATTTGTTTTTAGACAATGCCTTCTACCACCATCGCATTCAACTAATTTTTAAAACGCTTCATCCACGCGTTAAAAATAAAGCGCATTCTTGCAGTGCTAAATTTAATAAAATTATATGGTTGGAGAAAAAAAACAATGTTTAGGCAAAGATAAACGTCAATCTTCTCCAATGTGGGAGATCAAAGACTCGCTTTTTAGAAGAAATTAAAAACGTGTGTTATTACCACAGATTGCATATCACAACATTAAATTAGTTTAATTTGGATCTGGAAGATAGGCCAGAATATATCCCTGCTACATATTTAATAAAATTGCCTGCATAGATTTGTATTTACCTTTCCATATTTTTATTTGTGTTGCATTTGAATGCATTTATGTTGTACGTATTGTATGTACGTTCATACTAATTTTAAATAAAATTTTATTTGGAATTTTCCCATTTCCAATTAAAATATATTCACAATTTCAAATGCAAATTCTCAAGTTCAATATAAATTTTCTCATTTACAGCAAAAAATGAACAAACCTAATATATCGAACATTTGTTCTTGGCTTCCAAAAGGGCTTTTTATAAATTCAATATTGAGTAAGTAGCCATGTTGACCTCGGCTCCGGGAATGTGTTATCTTAATTTCTGGGGTATCTTCAGCTTACTATATTGTTGATTGGTTCCAAATATATTATATCCATTATACCTATATAGACATGCATGCATACATCCTTAGTTCATTAAAATTAACGCATTTAAACTTATTACGCTCATATTCATATTTCAAATTTAAAATATTCTTATTTGGACCATTAACATTAGTCATGCAAATTAAAGTTTTCAATACAAATAAAGCCCTAAATGATTTAAATACAAAGAATAGGCAACCCTTGCTTGGGTTAAACTACGTCATCAGAGAGGCAAACATGCGCAAGTCGCAATCTAATTGTCTATCATTCTTGGTTGCAGACTTAGCGCAAGCAAAATACTTCAAAACTATTTGTGGCATATAAATGAATTGGTAACAGAGAATAGCATAATCACGTTTTCTCTTGATTTATGTGTTATAAAAACAGCACATTAATCTGATGCAAAAATTTGAAGTGATTTGAGTGAGTTGAATAAAAATCTGCCTTGAATAAAATCAGCTTCGTTTGGCTAACGCATGAGTTTATTCATTGTGTGAGTTTTACTCACATGCAGTGATGCCAGGAGATTTTTTTAAAAATCCCTACACTTATGGGGAAATAATCCCTTTTTTCCCCTACACCCACTTTTTGTTTCCCTACATTTTTCCCTACACTACTTTTTTTAATTTTTAAAAAAATTAAATTTAATTTTTACTGTACATTTTTAATTCAGCTACAAAAATTCAGGTTCATATATATAATAAAATAAAAACGAATTAAAATAACATTAAAAACAACAGAAAACTTACAAATATTACATTGAAAAAAATTATTTATGCAATTCTGTATAATCAGTTTTTTTTAAATGACTAGATGTGCATTTAAAACTTAAATAATTAATTACATTTGCTTGTAAATGAGATTTGATAATGTTAATAGAATTTATTATTTCAAAGCTTAATTTGTTTCTTTTTTTAAGGTACGTCAGTACCAACAGAAAAAGTGCTTTTGGCGTCAGCACTAGCACGTGGCAAACTAAGTAAAATTTTTATTATTTTTGCAAAATTTGGAAAAAATCAAATTGTCATATATTTTTTGATTTGCAGATTTTGGACCTAAATGCTTCAACATCTAATTTAGACAATATTTGCTTTTCATACTCAAAAAAACTATATTCCAGAGTTAACCATTCTTGTGTTAGTAAGTATAAGTAAAATTTATACTTATCGCGCAACAATTTAAATTGATATTCATTTTTGTTGTTATTTCCAACGGCTACTTTAGGATTTTAAAATTCCATTTCTTCGAAGATTGACTTATCATTTAGTGGCAGTCTTTTTTGCATTTTTCAAGTGCAATTGTGTAGAATTGTAGACAATCAGATTTTATATGTTAAGCACCGGTTTTTGGAAACGTTTTCAACAATTCTTCACATTCACTGCCGACATTAAAGTCATCTATTGGCAAGGAAGCATGAGGTGCCTTATTGCACAATAAGTTTTTAGGCATTCTTCTTTTTAATAAAATTTTGACTAAGGTTAAAGTCGTAATCTTTCTTGAACGTATGTATGTATAAAAAATTATCCACAACCAAGTTAGCTGCATAACTCAAAACAAGTGCAAGGTGTATTTAACTAGGTGGCATTACAAAGTTTCCGTACAACAATGCAACTTTAACGGGGTCATCAAAAATTATATGGCAATTTCTATGTGTTGTTTTAAAAATTATTTGTACCAGCAAATAATAATCAGCTTGAACAATTGTTTACTTGTCATTATAATTAAAAATGTCACTCATATTATAAAGGTATTACCAGATTTACGACTTTTTAATGATACACTTAACGAGAAGCATATATTTTTTAAAGTTTTGAAGTTTGCATAATTTTATAATTTTTAGTTGTGAACAAAAATTTGCAATTGAAACAATCCCTACAATTCGACAAGAGTAAGAAATCTTTCCCTTTTTCCCTACATGTAATATTTTTGAAAAAAGTCCCTACAAAAAAGGAAAAATCCCTACACTTGGCATCACTGCCAATGGGGGTTTTCAGACTAGACCATAGGTTGTCAAAAATTCATTTTTAGTGCACAATTGTGCTACAAAAACAATAAAAAAAACTCACACCGACGCTTGTTCTCTTTTATTTCAGTTTGATTTCAGTCGTTAATTGAGTGTTAACGAGTGCACATGGGCGGATGTTTACTGCTTTTTTTTCAGCTTTGTTGTTTTTTCAGCTTTGATTTAATTTCAAAATAAACCAGCAAACAAAATAGTATAATGGAAGATAAAAATTTTTGTTGTGTAATTAAAAATGCTTTTGGTAACATGCAATGCATTTTATGTTACCAAACATTTAAAACAAAGAAAACAAGAAAAACTTAATTTATAATACCTAAATATACTAAATTTTTTAAGTTTTAACTGTAAATTAAACTCGCCCAATGAAATATGTGTGAAAAAAAATTGTCTAATTCTGTAATAACTGAGGCATATTTTGTATTTAATTTTAATGACTTTTTTTAAGTTCATTTCCATTTTGCTTTAAAAAGTAAAATTCATCACATTTGCAATGCTTAGTTTTTTGTTTGCTGGGCAATTTCCTCTTATCCAATACAGACGCATTTCATTAAATGAGAGTTTTGACAACCTATCCGCACAACTTTTGTTCTTTCGTATTCACGCTAGACTAATTATGCTAGCATAAAATTGTGCACGTATACACAGCTTTGTGTGTGTTAGTATTTTCTTTGTTTATTTCACGTTTGCCA
The DNA here is from genome assembly GCA_963583895.1 of Melanophora roralis. NCBI lineage: Eukaryota > Metazoa > Arthropoda > Insecta > Diptera > Rhinophoridae > Melanophora > Melanophora roralis. The sequence goes on along the minus strand of OY757189.1, from coordinate 57,458,729 downwards.
CGTGTGTATGTGTTAGTTTTGTTCTGCTTGTGCGGGGTTGAAGCTGGTTGAAAAATTGTGCCAACCAAAAACCACTCTCTTCACCGAATAAGCCTACAAACTGCGATTTTATGCCAGCACAATTAGTCTTGTGTGAAAACCCCCAATCAGAGTAAATCAGAGTTGCCGTCGTATAAGTTTTGAACGACACATATATTTAGTAAATTTTTTAGGATACTTTTTTATACAAATGACAGCTTAAATAAGTAGTTATAATTTTTTACTCATTTTGAATTGAAAACTGTAAGTTCAGAAAGGGGAAATTATAAATTGTTTTTAACTTTTTTCAGATTAACATAATGGTTTTTTTTATTAAATTATTATTAATTCTCTTTTCAAGTTTCTACGTATTTTATGGTAAATTTTCACTTAAAATTTTTACAGTAATCGACGTGCACGCTTTCTGTTTTTTATACCCTTCACATAAGTGATAAGGGTATATATAAGTTTGTCATTCCGTTTGTAATTCCTTTATTATCCATTTGGGACCCCATAAAGTATATATATTCTGGATCCTTATAGATAGGGAAGCCGATTTAGCGATGTCCGTCTGTCCGTCTGTCCGTCTGCCCGTCTGTCCGTGTTATGGTTGAAATCAACTTTCTGAAGCCCCCCGATATCGCATAGATCCGAATGTGGTATCAAACTGTCACAGATAGTCGCGAGAAAATCGGTATTGAAATTCAGCAAAATCGCCCGATAAATAACCGAGATATAAGCAAAAAACCACGACTACCTCGGTTTTTTGAGTCTACAACAACAACAAAGAACATACTTTTACATGTAATAATAAAAGAACAACAAAAAAACAACAAAAAACGAAAAAAACAGAATCAGTCATGTCTATATTATTGAAACACACCCAAAACAAAAATTTTATTAGTATTAGTGTTCATACATATAACAGCGTTGCCATACAAAGCTTAATTTAAACATTTTTAAAATCGCTCCTACGGCTTCCAGGGTTCTCCTACAAAGGTAAAATGTAAGACCGACCCGAATTATTTTGTAGTGTACCTTACTAGTGTCCACTGCATACCAAATAACCACTCTAAAACTTATACATACCACCCCAATAATGGTAGGGTAAATGCCACTAATAAAAGATCAAATAACGACACTTATCCAGTGACTCAATATGTTTAAATATGAGTCTACTATAGTAAAGTATGTAGGTCAATCAGAATGTGAATGACCAAACTTAAGAGTGTCAAATGTTAATGAGTGCATTCCTCACTCTCACATTCTGATTGGCTAGAGTAATATGCATTGATGATTGCATGGCACTGACAAAGCAGAATATATTTAAGAAACTAACACTGTAAGTTAGAATAAGTAAGCAATAATGTAGAAATTAGTATAAAAAGGGTAGTAGCCCACAAATAAACAAGGATTTTATATTTGAAACAATAAAGTGGCACATCGTTGCCTTGTTTTATGTCTAATCCCTAATTTGGCAGTTCGAGAGAACGCCTAACCATCAAGCTGATCCCCTACAGCTGTATAAAATTATATTGGGCTATAGGGTACACAAAAATTAAGACGACCCCAAAACACTACACACTACATGGCGATCCTGCCAGCTCGGACCAATAGCTAACTGAAGAAAAATAACATATTTATGGAGGAAGAAATAAGTGAAATTTTCGAGCGATGGGAAAAATACTTGACAGAACAGTATAACCCAGGACCACCAGCAACAACAGCACCAACTTATACTCCATCTCCACTGAATGCAGGCCCGAAGGCTATAAGCATTGAAGAATACCGTAAGAGGACTGCGGTGACCAAAAAGCAACCCCAACCATCCAAGGACATCCAGAACAAGAAGAAACGTGCGGGAAAGAGATTCCAGGCGAGAAAACAACTAGCCATACTGTATCAAAGGCTCACCCTAACAACCACCAAAGAAGAATGTGCCAACATCAAAAGGACCATAAAACAACTAAAACTACAGACAAAATAAGATTTGATGTATGAACATTTGAATCAAAATTTTACCAAAATATGTTGTTGTATTTTATATGTTTTCGTATCAAAATTATAATATTAAAATTAGAATGACTTGGTGGAAAAATATATTAAAAGCTATCCCTTTATTATTTGCGGGATATGAAGTAGGGAAACATGAAGATTCTGAAAACGAACACAATCAATTAATAGAACACATGAGAGTCCACACAGGGAATATACAGAATAAAAATGACACGGAAAACTTAAACATCTCTGAAGTAATTATGATAGTGATCCTAGCAATATTAGCAATTGCCTACATTATTAGACTAGTATGTACGATTATAAGTAGAAGACAATAGATAACTTAACACAATGTTCTCGAAAAATATGTCAACATTATTAATAATTGTCATAATCTTGTCTATATTATATATAATACATAAACTTATAAATACCAATAGAAATAAAAATAGTATAACTAATGTATAAGTTGTAAGGAAAAACTAAATAATAAAAACGAAACTAAATTTTGCTTATAGATAAGCCTAAGAAAAATATATGGAAGAGAAATTAAATAATTTGAAAGAACTCTGGAAGAACTTAAAGAAGAGTCCAGGGAGAACCTACACCGAATCAACGGTATTGAATAAATTGGAATATATCAGAAATTTAAAATTTGAATTTCAACTAATAGAAGTAAAAGGAGACGATAAGGAACAGTTAGCGTTAAAACTAGAATTTAATAATCTTTACAGACTAGTAGAAGAATACTTAGGTAGTAGTATAAAGAAACCATTAAGGACAAAAGACTTAGACATGACATCGTTTAATTTAGAAACGGTTGCAAAGGCATTACCTTTGTTTACAGGTAATTATATTGAATTGGACAGTTTTATAATAACAGCGGAGTTATTAAATAAGACCCTATCGGAAGCAGCAAAAATAGATTTTCTTCAGTATGTTTATCATGCTAAATTATCCTCGAATGTCAGAACATCAATTGGAAGCTATTCGAAACCTGAAAATTTCGAAACGCTTAAGAGACTCTTAGAGAAAAGATACAAGAACAATAAAACAATCCCAGAATTACAATCCAAACTCACTACATTATCCCAAGGGAAGATGTCTATTAATTCATATAGGGAGAAGATAATGAGTATAATTGACAACCTAAACAAACTAGGCATAGAAGAGTTAGGAGATCAAGTAACAGAGGCTGAGAAAAACGTTATAGTCCGATTAAATAATAAGCTTGCCTTAGATACATTCAAGAAAGGTCTAAATGAGTACTTTAAACCAACCATATACGCTGCCCGACCAACTACACTACAGGAAGCATCCGACCTTGCAGTCGAAATTGAAAATGAGAAAAAGGCAACGCAGCACGATATCCTACATATCAGAAAAGAAGAACCACAGTATCAACCACAAAACCACAACGGAAATAACAACAGATTTTCTAACTACACCAAGAACAGGCATCATGATAACCGAAACCTTCACAAAAACAATATTAATAACAGGAATAATGGCAACAATGCAAATTTCAACAGAGGCAATGGTTACAACAGTAATCACAGCTTCAACAACAATAACAACACTAGAAACAATAACTATGATAATAACAATTCACGAAGAAATACAAACTTCTCTAGAAATAACAATTCTAATGGAGTAAATAACAACTACCAAAACAACAGAGGTAACAACAATGACAGTAGAGGTAATAACAATAATTCTAACAGAGACAATGACAACAGAAGCAGCCACAACAGAAGGTATATACGTACAGTTCAAAACGAGGGAAACGAAGAAGGCTCGGAATACAGGGATATTCCGGACAGCCAAAATTAAAGATATACAAAGTTTCAAATAATAATACAAATTTCATAACTGCTAAATACGAAAACAAAAATTTAACATTTCTTGTCGACACAGGAGCCGATGTATCATTATGTCGCACCAAGGAAATTTTTGATGATGAACCATTAAATGTGGAGAATAGATGCAAATTAACAGGCATCACTAAGGAGGAAATACATTCATTAGGGACAAGTGAACTTGAACTAACAATGGCAAACCAAACATGTAAACACAACTTTCATCTAGTAGACGACAATTTTCCAATAGAAACAGACGGAATAATAGGAAGAGATTTCTTAAGAGAGTACCTATGCAAAATAGATTACGAGACATTTACAATTTCTTTGTTCATCAACAATGAAACAATAACTCTGCCAATGCAAACAAAATCATTCGATACCCTAAAAATAACCGTACCCCCACGAACAGAAATTATACAACCATTGAGATTGAACCTTACAGAAGATTGCGTCATATTTAATACCGAACTGAAAGACGGAATTTTTTTAAGTAATTCAATAGCACCTAAAAACGGTATGACACACGTCAAAATTTTAAACACAACAAACGAAACAACAACTTTACAGGGCATTAAACTACACACTGACCCATTAAAAAACTACGACATATTAAGTTACAACAATATAAACAGCGACGAACGTTTTAACAAAATTTTAAATGAATTGCAATTAGACCATGACGATGAGTACGCAAAAACAAAATTAACAGAAATACTTAAAACATATCAAAACGTTTTTCATTTAGAAAACGAAAAGTTGAGTGTCAACAACTTTTACAAACAAGAAATCATAACCTCAGACAACACTTCTGTGTACATAAAGAACTATAGATTACCACATTCACATACAGACATAATAAATGAACAGGTAAAGAAAATGCTTGATGACGAAACAATAGAACCATCCGTTAGTCCATACAATGCTCCACTCCTCTTAGTACCAAAGAAAAATATGGAAGATAAAAAGAAATGGAGACTTGTTGTAGACTTTAGAAAACTTAATGATAGAATTGTTAATGACAAATTTCCTCTAACTAGACTGGAGGATATTTTGGACAAATTAGGTAGAGCAAAATGGTTTTCTACACTCGATATGACTAATTCTTTTTATCAAATTGAGTTGAATAAAAACTCCAGACCACTAACTGCATTTTCAACACCACAAGGGCATTTTCAGTTTAAAAGACTTCCATTCGGACTAAAAATTTCATCTAACAGCTTTCAAAGAATGCTTACAATAGCATTATCCGGACTAGAATCCGAAGCATTTCTCTACGTGGATGATATAATCGTATACGGTTGCAGCTTAAATCATCACAATCAAAACCTGATAAAGGTTCTCGACAGACTGCAAAAATACCATTTAAAACTGAATCCAAGGAAATGTTGTTTCCTAAGATCTGAAGTTGTTTACTTGGGACATTTAATAACAAAAGACGGTGTGAAAACAGACCCATCAAAATATAAGGTGATAAAGAACTACCCAATACCAAGAAACACGGACGAAGTACGACGATTTGTTGCATTTTGCAATTATTATAGGAAATTTATACCAAATTTTGCAGACATTGCGAAACACTTGAATATGTTACTAAGAAAATCAGCGAAATTCCTATGGACAAATGAATGTCAAAATGCTTTTGACACCTTAAAAGAAAAACTAATGAAACCCCCAATTCTACAATACCCAAATTTCGAAAAACCATTCATTTTGACAACCGACGCCTCAAACTACGCACTGGGAGCTGTCTTATCTCAAGGCGAAATTGGCCAGGATCTACCAATTTCCTATGCAAGTAAATCTCTACAGAAACACGACTTGAACAAACCGATAATTGAAAAGGAATTGCTCGCAATCCATTGGGGAATAAATTTTTTCAGACCATATTTATACGGTCGAAAATTCATAGTAGTAACAGACCACAGACCACTAATCTCCCTATTTTCACACAGGAATCCGTCATCAAAAATGACAAGAATCAGGCTAGATTTAAGCGACTATGATTTTACAATAATGTATAAGAAAGGGAAAATTAACACTAATGCGGACGCATTATCAAGAATTGAAATAAACTCGGAAATACTTAAACAAATGATACCATTAGAAAATGATGAAACGGAAAATAAGATACTAATAACTACAAGGGCCATGCAAGAAAAACTTAACAGAAATAATATAAATAATGAGACAAACCATAAAATAAATAAAGATAATGAGGCAGGTAATACAAAGAGGAATGATAATGTAAATACAAAAGTATCGGATAAAAGCATCTCTCAGGAGTCTGATCAACTTCTAATATGGGAATGCACATCCATAAATGATATCAAGAACATAAAGAAATTGCAATTTAATAAGTTTGAGAATATAGAAGACGTCGAAATAAGAATTAAAGATAATATTGTGCACGTGGGACGTGAGGACAATTCATCGAAACAAGATTCGATCATGAAGAAATCACGTACTCAAAATAATAATTATATGAACAAAGGATGTAACGATAATTCATCGAAACAAGATTCGACTATGAAGAAGTTACATACCAGGAACGTACAAAACGATAATATGCATGCAAGATTCAGCGATAACTCAGCGAATCTAGATTCGATTCTGAGGAAACTGGTATCTAAAATGAATGAAGAAAAGATAAGAGAATTAGCGCTAGCAAAAAGTGATAGAATATTTAAAGTATATACAATGGAAAAATTGAAAGAAGCATATACAAAGATAAAAATAAACAATAAAAGTCCTCAACTTAAAATTCTAATATATAATGACCCAAAAAGAATAACAGATGACATATTGAAATATAAACTCATCGAAGAATTCCACAATGCCACACACGCAGGCCACTTAGGAATTAGAAAAACAATAATTAAATTGAAACAGCGATACATTTGGAAAAATATGAATAAGATGGTTAAACAATTTGTAAAATATTGTGACAAGTGTAACACAAACAAACAAACGAAGAACATTAAAGAACCACTTACGCTAACAAACACCCCAAACAACAGTTTTGAGACAATGTCAGTGGATACTGTAGGTCCGCTTCGTATTTCAAACGGATACCGATATATATTGACAATGCAATGTGAACTAACAAAATTCGTTATTGCTCACCCAATGTCAACAAAAGATGCACCTACAATTGCTAAAACACTAGTAGAACAATTAATTTTAAAACATGGTAAATTTAAAGTTCTCAAGTCAGACAACGGAACTGAATTTAAAAACGAACTGATGCGTAACATATGCTCGTTACTTGATATCAAGCAGACATTTTCAACCCCTTACCACCATGAGACAATAGGTTCGGTGGAGAGAAATCATAGAGTTCTCAATGAATTCTTGCTAACAACGGCAAATGATTACGAATGGGATAAGTGGATAAATTATTTTACTTTCGCCTATAACACGGCACCACACATAGATACTGGCTACACGCCATTCGAACTAGTTTATGGTAAATTACCATGCTTACCATCAGAAATCTGTGACAATAAGGAAATAAAAATCTATAATTACGATGACTATACAAAAGAGTTAAAACAGAAATTAAAGTTTTCTTTGGAAAGGGCAAAAGAACTAACAAATAAAACGAAAGAAAAGAGAATACTGGACAATAGATATAATAATAGATTAAATTTAAATATAGGAGATTTAGTCTTAATAAAAATAGAAAATAGAAAGAAATACCAAAGCCCGTACAAAGGCCCATATAGAATAATTAAGAGTAATGGTGTAAATACCACTATAGATTATAACGGGATAGAAAAAGAAATTCACAATAACCAATTAAAACCATACCTAGGATTAAGAACCAATAAATAAAACAAAATATGTAAAGGCAAAGATATAGAAGTATAATAATAATAATAGATGTAAATGAATTGTAAAAATCTTTAAGACAATCATAATTTTTACAGTGCTATGGATGCATCAAGAAAAATTACTCCCCTAATTTTTCTCTTAACAGTGAGGGTGTAGTGTACCTTACTAGTGTCCACTGCATACCAAATAACCACTCTAAAACTTATACATACCACCCCAATAATGGTAGGGTAAATGCCACTAATAAAAGATCAAATAACGACACTTATCCAGTGACTCAATATGTTTAAATATGAGTCTACTATAGTAAAGTATGTAGGTCAATCAGAATGTGAATGACCAAACTTAAGAGTGTCAAATGTTAATGAGTGCATTCCTCACTCTCACATTCTGATTGGCTAGAGTAATATGCATTGATGATTGCATGGCACTGACAAAGCAGAATATATTTAAGAAACTAACACTGTAAGTTAGAATAAGTAAGCAATAATGTAGAAATTAGTATAAAAAGGGTAGTAGCCCACAAATAAACAAGGATTTTATATTTGAAACAATAAAGTGGCACATCGTTGCCTTGTTTTATGTCTAATCCCTAATTTGGCAGTTCGAGAGAACGCCTAACCATCAAGCTGATCCCCTACAGCTGTATAAAATTATATTGGGCTATAGGGTACACAAAAATTAAGACGACCCCAAAACACTACACACTACAATTTTTTCCATCCAAACATTTTTGTGGAACATACTTACCCTCTATCTCCAGCCCCTGACAAGGTTGCCATACAAAATTTTAAAAAATAAGGTAAAAACCGCTACAACTTCCCCGGACTCGCCCGTAGAGGAAAAAAATGTATCACAGACCCCCATTAGTTTCTTCTCCCAAACATATTCCTAAACATACTTACCCCCTATCTCTACGCCCTAATGGGGTTGCCATACAAAATTTACAAAAATTATAAAATGCCCACAACTTCTTCAGAGTTGGCCTTAGAGCAATAAAGTATACGACCGACCCCCATTAGTTTGCCCTCCCAAACATATTCCTAGAACATACTTACCCCCTATCTCCACGCCCTAAGGGGGTTGCCATACAAAATTTACAAAAATTATGTAAAAATGCTCACAACTTCTTTAGAGTTAACCTTAGTGCAATAAAGTGTCCTACTGACCCCTATTAGTTTGCTCTCCCAAACATATTCCTAGAACATACTTACCCCCTATCTCCACGCCCTAATGGGGTTGCCATACAAAATTTACAAAAATTATAAAATGCCCACAACTTCTTCAGAGTTGGCCTTAGAGCAATAAAATGTACGACCGACCCCTATTAGTTTCTTCGACTAAACATATTCCTAGAAAATACCTCCCCCCTATCTCCACGCCCTAATGGGGTTGCCATACAAAATTTACAAAAATTATAAAATGCCCACAACTTCTTCAGAGTTGGCCTTAGAGCAATAAAGTGTACGACCGACCCCCATTAGCTTGCCCTCCCAAACATATTCCTAGAACATACTTACCCCCTATCTCTACGCCCTAATGGGGTTGCCATACAAAATTTACAAAAATGATAAAATGCCCACAACTTCTTCAGAGTTGGCCTTAGAGCAATAAAGTGCACGACCGACCCCTATTAGTTTGCCCTCCCAAACATATTCCTTAAACATACTTACCCCCTATCTCCATTCCTTAATGGGGTTGCCATACAAAATTTACAAAAATTATGTAAAAATGCCCACAACTTTTTCAGAGTTGGCCTTAGAGCAATAAAGTGCACGACCGACCCCTATTAGTTTGCCCTCCCAAACATATTCCTTTAACATACTTACCCCCTATCTCCACGCCTTAATGGGGTTGCCATACAAAATTTACAAAAATTATGTAAAAATGCCCACAACTTCTTCAGAGTTGGCCTTAGAGCAATAAAGTGTACGACCGACCCCTATTAGTTTCTTCTCCCAAACATGTTCCTTGAACATACTTACCCCCTATCTCCACGCCCTAATGGGGTTGCCATACAAAATTTACAAAAATGATAAAATGCCCACAACTTCTTCACAGTTCGCCTTAGAGCAATAAAATGCACGACCGACCCCTATTAGTTTGCCCTCCCAAACATATTCCTAGAACATACTTACCCCCTATCTCCACGCCCTAATGGGGTTGCCATACAAAATTTACAAAAATGATAAAATGCCCACAACTTCTTCAGAAGTGGCCTTAGAGCAATAAAGTGTACGACCGACCCCCATTAGTTTGCCCTCCCAAACATATTCCTATAGCATACTTACCCCCTATCTCCACGCCTTAATGGGGTTGCCATACAAAATTTACAAAAATTATGTAAAAATGCCCACAACTTCTTCAGAGTTGGCCTTAGAGCAATAAAGTGTACGACCGACCCCTATTAGTTTCTTCGCCCAAACATATTCCTAGAACATACCTCCCCCCTATCTCCACGCCCTAATGGGGTTGCCATACAAAATTTACAAAAATTATAAAATGCCCACAACTTCTTTAGAGTTGGCCTTAGAGCAATAAGGTGTACGACCGACCCCCATTAGTTTGCCCTCCCAAACATATTCCTAGAACATACTTACCCCCTATCTTCACGCCCTAATGGGGTTGCCATACAAAATTTACAAAAATGATAAAATGCCCACAACTTCTTCAGAGTTGGCCTTAGAGCAATAAAGTGTACGACCGACCCCCATTAGTTTGCCCTCCCAAACATATTCTTAAAACATACTTACACCCTATCTCCATGCCCTAATGGGGTTGCCATACAAAATTTACAAAAATTATAAGATGCCCACAACTTCTCCAGAGTTGGCCTTAGAGCAATAAAGTGTACGACCGACCCCCATTAGTTTGCCCTCCCAAACATATTCCTAGAACATACTTACCCCCTATCTCCACGCCCTAATGGGGTTGCCATACAAAATTTACAAAAATGATAAAATGCCCACAACTTCTTCAGAGTTGGCCTTAGAGCAATCAAGTGTACGACCGACCCCCATTAGTTTGCCCTCCCAAACATATTCCTAAACATACTTACCCCCTATCTCCACGCCCTAATGGGGTTGCCATACAAAATTTACAAAAATTATGTAAAAATGCCCACAACTTCTTTAGAGTAGGCCTTAGAGCAATAAAGTGTACGACCGACCCCTATTAGTTTGCCCTCCCAAACATATTCCTACAACATACTTACCACCTATCTCCACGCCCTAAGGGGGTTGCCATACAAAATTTACAAAAATGATGTAAAAATGCCCATAACTTCTTCAGAGTTGGCCTTAGAGCAATAAAGTGTACGACCGACCCCTATTAGTTTCTTCTCCCAAACATATTCCTAGAACATACTTAACCCCTATCTCTACGCCCTAATGGGGTTGCCATACAAAATTTACAAAAATTATAAAATGCCCACAACTTCTTCAGAGTTGGCCTTAGAGCAATAAAGTATACGACCGACCCCCATTAGTTTGCCCTCCCAAACATATTCCTAGAACATACTTACCCCCTATCTCCACGCTCTAAGGGGGTTGCCATACAAAATTTACAAAAATTATGTAAAAATGCTCACAACTTCTTTAGAGTTGGCCTTAGAGCAATAAAGTGTCCTACTGACCCCTGTTAGTTTGCCCTCCCAAACATATTCCTAGAACATACTTACCCCCTATCTCCACGCCCTAATGGGGTTGCCCCAAAATTTACAAAAATTATAAAATGCCCACAACTTCTTCAGAGTTGGCCTTTGAGCAATAAAATGTACGACCGACCCCTATTAGTTTCTTCGCCCAAACATATTCCTAGAAAATACCTCCCCCCTATCTCCACGCCCTAATGGGGTTGCCATACAAAATTTACAAAAATTATAAAATGCCCACAACTTCTTCAGAGTTGGCCTTAGAGCAATAAAATGTACGACCGACCCCCATTAGTTTGCCCTCCCAAACATATTCCTAGAACATACTTACCCCCTATCTCCACGCCCTAATGGGGTTGCCATACAAAATTTACAAAAATGATAAAATGCCCACAACTTCTTCAGAGTTGGCCTTAGAGCAATCAAGTGTACGAGCGACCCCCATTAGTTTGCCCTCCCAAACATATTCCTAAACATACTTACCCCCTATCTCCACGCCCTAATGGAGTTGCCATACAAAATTTACAAAAATTATGTAAAAATGCCCACAACTTCTTTAGAGTAGGCCTTAGAGCAATAAAGTGTACGACCGACCCCTATTAGTTTGCCCTCCCAAACATATTCCTAACCATACATACCACCTATCTCCACGCCCTAAGGGGGTTGCCATACAAAATTTACAAAAATGATGTAAAAATGCCCATAACTTCTTCAGAGTTGGCCTTAGAGCAATAAAGTGTACGACCGACCCCTATTAGTTTCTTCTCCCAAACATATTCCTAGAACATACTTACCCCCTATCTCCACGCCTTAATGGGGTTGCCATACAAAATTTACAAAAATGATTAAATGCCCACAACTTCTTCACAGTTGGCCTTAGAGCAATAAAGTGTACGACCGACCCCCATTAGTTTGCCCTCCCAAAGATATTACTAGAACATACTTACCCCCTATCTCCACGCCCTAAGGGGGTTGCCATACAAAATTTACAAAAATTATGTAAAAATGCCCACAACTTCTTTAGAGTTGGCCTTAGAGAAATAAAGTGTACGACCGACCCCCATTAGTTTGCCCTCCCAAACATATTCCTAGAATATACTTACCCTCTATCTCCACGCCCTAAGGGGGTTGCCATACAAAATTTACAAAAATGATAAAATGCCCACAACTTCTTTAGAGTTCCTTAGAGTCTATTTAAAAATTAGAAATATTTCATAAGTAAGAAAATGGTTAAAAATAAAAATTTTGGGATTGCGAAAGGTCAATGTGAAGGGTATATAAGATTCGGCACAGCCGAATATAGCGCTCTTACTTGTTTTTTTTTAACAAGCCAAAGCTATATAAAATAAAAAATTACCTTCTAGAAAGTTTGTTAATACAAGCCTTAAGTTTATTGTGAAAGCAATTGTAAAGGGTTTGCAAAGAAATATTTATTCAAGAAAACTGATCCTTTGTGACAATATTTGCAATCAGTGCTTATAAAAATTTCACAAGTCTAATAATATAACAAGCTTACAGAAAAATTAACTAAATTTATTTTTACTTTGTCTAAAATAAACCAAAAAAAAAAAAAACAGACCAGTGCTGGCTATTTTGACCGTCAAAAGTATATTGTTTCAGGGTCTTTCATAGGTTTCCAGTACTGGGCGTTTTTTACGGATGCAGGTGCTAGAGGTTACCAAAAATTAATTAAAATTTTAAATTTCTGGTTGTTATAACATCTCTTAAATAGCTAAACACTGCGTTTCTTTAAATCGGATGTTTAGATGTTTTAAAAATCGTATATAATGACCAATTATTTTATGTACTTCCCTTGCATTTGTCCACTGCACAATAATGTATATTTTCGGTTAAAATTGTGTATCTGGCGGCAAATTACGGCAATTGATTCAAATCGAAATTTAAACATTTTTATTAGAATTCGATCGATCGATCGAGTAGAATTTCAATTCGAATCGAATGCCGCAATTTGCCCAATGGTTTTTTTGCACTTTTACCAAAGCTATAGCAGTGTTGTCATAAGCTGATATTACAAAATTTCTTATTGCTTAAAAACAAAGCGATAGATATTTTAAAAACAATTAAATCACATTACTAATTAGAATTTTACCAAAACAAATTTGTGTTTTTATATACATAAACGTTTAAAATAATATTAACTTGACATTAATTATGCATAATGCCGAATCAATTTAATGTTAAAAAGTATAAAAATTTACGGCTGTATTCATAAAAATTAAAACAGTTTTTTAAACCTTTATTAAGCAAATTTCATTAAAGTTGTATACATAAACGAGTTTTAGCCTAAAAAACTTATTTTAAACCTTGTGTAAATACACAAATTTTAAAATTGGTTCAACCCTATTTTAAGCCCATTTGAATTTCCAAACCTTTTTTTGTTATTTTTATTGCGTTTTACCCAATTTCAAACCCATTTAAAGCAAATTTTCTAACCTTTTTTTTTTGTTTTTTGTTCTGTTTTAATTTTTATTTTGACAACTATTATAAACTATTGGCCTTAACGTACCTTTACACGGTAATACAAAGTAATTAGATTTTGTAGAATCAAAATATTATGAAATTCTCTCCGTGTTTAAAAAAAGAGAATAAAAATCTGTTCTAACTATTTTTCATGTTTACACCAGAGAATGACATTGAGTACTCTAAAATAAGATAACTCGAATATTTACTTATTTTTTTCGGTTATTAAGTATAACTATACATGCACCGCACACAATATCCACTTATACATGCATAAGCTGGTACGGTTACATGTATACGCAATACATTTTTTTAAAAATACCTTAAACACATACCTTACAATCGAATATACATGTGCTAACACGCAATATCTATAAGTATTGAAAAGTAGCTACTGTATAAACTGTATACAGTAGCTAGTTTTAAAAAGACATTAAGTATAATGTAATGTAATGGTATACAGAAAAATATCAAAAACATGTAAAGTGATTTACTCTGCTCTTTCATGTTTTGTAGAAAAACTAGCACTGATCAGGAATGGGAATATTTTCTTTTTCGTTTTTATATTAATATTTTTTTATTCTGTAAGCAAGCATATGTAATAAATACGTATAAATTTAAATAAAAATAGTTGGAATTTGAATGGCTTATCAAATATAAAAACTAACGTACTCTTTATAGAGCACGAAAGGCGAGACGTCTTGGACATTTTGTATATATTTGTATGTTATTGTAAAAAAATTAATACAAAACGTTCGTGTTCTATAAATAGCACATATGTTGAGTACAAGAGCATTAGAACAAAAAACTTTTAGCTTAGTTGGGAAAAGCAATAGAAATATTTAAACGTTGACCAAGTTGTTATATAGTATGTAAAGCTGGGATCCCATGATCGGTGCAAATGACCTGATATACATAAACGATTTTTATTTTGCGGCATTGGCATACATTTCAAAAATTGGAGCATTTTTTGGAGAGGTCACATTATTAGCGCATGTTGTGACAAAATTTTCAGCGCACATCGATCGGTAGCAGGTAAATTCGTAAATAATAATTTTTTGTAAAAAATGTTTGATGGATTTTGATGCTTGGGGTTTCCAGCAATTAAAATGTCTACCTGCTTGCTATCTGTTTAGGTTCTGTGTACACATACATATGTACGTACTTATTCATAAATTATTGCATGAGTTTTCGGTGTTATTTCATATGCATATTTTTATATTTATTATTGTTCTTTATTGCAAAAAGTAATTATGAGACATATTGACAACTTTATATATGCATGTTTCAAAAAGAAAACGGAAAAAAATAAATAAATACAAAAAGGACAGCTATACGCTTAATACAATATTTATAAAAGTAAGACACGAAACATTCTATGCAAAATAAAGAAACCCCTTGTAGTTTGTATGCCTTTAACTATCAAATAATTCAAAATAATTATGTGCGCTTTACACAACGCTCTTAAAGCCAAAATTTAATTAAACTTGAATTTGTAAGACCATACCCACCACAGTCTATATTAACCTATCCAGCCCTGCCTTTTATTAATAAAAATCTACTTCTCATCTTGAAGTGAGAGAATTGTAAATACATGTACATAGATGATCATGATACAAAGAACCAGATAGTTCCGTCGGCCTAGCTGATTAGTGCCGAAATGTCAAAATTAATACTCTCCCTGTAAAAATAAAACAACAAAAATTATTACTAATCGTTTTTTTTTCTATGAGCTTTTGTTTGTCAACTTGGTACCAATTTGTAGTTGTTGCAGGGACGAGATTACCTGATTAGTTGTATCATGTAGATGATATACAGGAACAGCGTTGTCTACCTTAGGTTTCAAAAATCGCCAAAATTGAGAAAATTACGTAGTTTTTAAATTTTGTCATTAAAATTATAACCTTTTATTAAATTTTATAAAAAATTATTTATTTGAGCCTTTTTTTTGCTGCCTTTGTCGATAATTAAATTAAATTATTAATTAAGCAAAAAAAATAATCTTAAAAATTATTTCAATAACCATTATATAAAAAATTATATTTTTACAAATATACTAGTAAATTTTACTTCACAGTTGCAATCTTTAAATGTCCAGTTGATCTTTAGAATATTGTATTGTATTTTAAAGCTGACAGCGAAACTCATGTTCGGTTGGTAAATATGTCAAATCACACAACAGCACCAGTAAAAATTATAAATTTACCTCATTTACCATAAACACCAATCTTACTAGGCACTTTATCAACAAGAATGAAAACCGCTTATAACTGTTGAATTTTATATTATGATGCTATTAATATGAAAATTAGTATCTATGAATACGTTTTCTTTATCAGGAGCCAATTGTAAACCGAAAAGGTTTTGCATATGAAAAATTACGTTAAATACTTTAGTGTATTTTTTTACTAATTTCAAAGCGCCTGATCAATTTGGAGCCTTGTTTACCTTTCAAAATCCCGTAACATTACAATTTTATAATAATTAGAAGTACTATAACATATAAAATCCAATAATAACTGTTTTTTAACGGTTGTTGGAATTCATAAGTTTTCTATATGCATGTATTAACTTATATACATTTTTTAGTTTAAAAATAAATACAGTTTTTTATTAGTACAACCTGTAAACTTTATTTAAATAGCGGGAATCCCGGGAAATAAATTTTTGATTTCCCGTTTCCCGAAAAGCAAAAAAGTCCGGGGAAAAAACCCTAGCAATAAGTAAATACTTTTCAACGGTTTGAACTAAAACCTTTTATATTTACGTTATTTTTTTTACAAATACAGATAATTTAACAAAATTTTTTACAAAAATCAAATAAAGGATTTAAAACAACAAATATTTCGGTCAAAACAAGTTAAGTTTTGCTTTTGACAAATATAGTTTTTATATTAAAATTTTTAAAAGTTTTGTACAGAATTTATAAAATTAAAAGAAATTTTTTCTAGTACTAATTAATACAAAGAAGTTTATTTTTTTATTTTCTGTTAATTTTTTTCCAAAATGCCTGAACTGTAAAGAACGGATTTACTGTTTAATTTTTAATACAAAAATGTTATACTTTCTGTGTGAAATTCAGCCAATAGACATTTTTAATAAAATAAAATAAATAAAAAAGTAAATTCTAAATTTTCTGCGTTTTTATATGTCGCGTTTTTTTTTACATTTTGGTGTGTTTTGAAATTTCAAAGTTGACAACGCTGGCAATATTATAAGAATCATGGCGCAATAATTTATCAGGTGGTGTTGATTTTACAACAACAAAATTTGGTGAATAAAATTTTCGTTTTTGTTGTAGTTGTTGTTGGCTCTGTTGTCAAAAAAATGTATGTAAATGTAAGCAACTTTGATTACCCAGCCTCGATTTATTTTGAAAAAAGTAGATCAGCTGTGCTTGTAACACCACCTGGTACGATTATTTCACCATGATAAGAATATTTTCTCTCTGCACAATTATATGGTAACCAGGGATGCCACTATCATCAATTTAAAACAAGTTTTGTAAATTTTTTACATCTTTAAGACTTCTGCTTTTAAAGCCTGGGACTTGCTTTTTTAAACCTAAGTACCGGCCTTAAACTTGAAACACGAAATTGTAATTTATAAATTTTGATGCGAATTAATAATATTTATATGACATAGTAAATCATAAAATAAATTAATAAATTAGCAGCATAATGGCATACGCTTCGACTAAGTGACACGTTTCTTTAAGTACTTATGCCATCAAAAATGTATTTAAGAAACATATAAAAACTATTAAAAATTCAATACAAATTAATACATAAAAACATTTATTTAAATTAATAAATTACAAAACTTTATTAATATATTAGAAAAATTGTTGTAAAAAGTGGTTTTGTAAATTTTTGTCCGTTTTTGAGACAATTTGCCAGAAATATCATTTTTGTTGTGGCATCCCTGCTGGTAAATATAATTTTGCCTGCTGATGACTGAACCAAACATATATACATACATACACAAATAAATACATGCGGCCTACCCTGCAAAAAATCTTGGACCACATGGTCCGTTTTAGCTGAAATGGACTAGTTACAACATGGTCCTTGTGTAATGCAGTCATGGACCATGTCATTGTCAAACAAGAGCTTGTAGTTACTTAAGTGATATGCGTTCGTGTTTTTTGTACGCAATCGTTCGTGTTTTTTGTACGCAATCGTTAAAACACGAACGCATATCACTTAAGTAACTACAAGTTCTTGTTTGACAATGACATGGTCCATGACTGCATTACACAAGGACCATGTTGTAACTAGTCCATTTCAGCTAAAACGGACCATGTGGTCCAAGTTG
Organism: Melanophora roralis; assembly: GCA_963583895.1. Taxonomy (NCBI): domain Eukaryota; kingdom Metazoa; phylum Arthropoda; class Insecta; order Diptera; family Rhinophoridae; genus Melanophora; species Melanophora roralis. The sequence continues at coordinate 57,440,567 of OY757189.1, read as the reverse complement.
TTTGTAGGTAGGATGGAGTAGTTTTGAAACTACTCCGACGTAATGCAAATCTGGGTTAAGTGGTCCGGCCCTAGGACATCATAATGTTAAAAAGACCATTTTTTTTACATGCATTTGGGTTAGTTTTGGAGTAATCCTACTCCTTTATGGACTAGTCCATACACGCATGTATGGACTAGTCCTGTTTTCTGCAGGGTAAACACAAGAAATAAATATGTATCTTACAAACAATGTGTATGTGTATGTATGTTTCGTTATACATTGGCTGTTTTTGTAACACAAGCATTATAATTGAGTTAAAATTGTGCATTGCTAATATATCAAAGCAAATGAAAAATTGAAGCTCTCGATTGAATTATAGAACGGCTACTTTTTTTTATCTGTTTTTTAAGGGGTGTACATGATTATACATACGTACTTAATTCCAATTAGATATACACTGTACAGTATTGGGTATTTTCGCGAAAATACTTTGAATTCGGTTACTTGTGTATACTTAAGCTGAAAGTGAAACGAATGTATTATGGAGAGTGTATTTTTTTAGCTGTAACCGTACGCACTTATGCATGTTTTTTCAATAATACTCTATGAGCATCCGAAGTAACATCCGTTGTCAGTCTCTGGTTTACACGGATGAGGTTGGTAAAATCAAAATCGTTTGTTTCTTGCCAGTTTCCTTTTGGGGTAACGCCATATGGTTAAGGTTCTACAATATTAACAAAAACAACATGAAAAAAATCTGCTTTGATTTTGATTGTTTGTGTATTGTTTAATTAAGTGTAGCCACCTTCATTAGATGCTGTAAGTGCTGCCAATCTTTCACACATCTGATGTGATGAGAATACACAAGTTTCTAAAATGGTTAGAAAACAAACATTTACCGAACACTTGTCAAATTTTGTATCCGTATTTGCTCCCACTCAATACATTGTGCTTTTACATGATAAGATTTTGTATTATTCTACAACATATTTTGACAAGTCATAATATATGTATTACCATGTAAAGGTACCTTTACGGCCCTTTGTTTGAGCTTGCATCAATACATTGGCATTATATGGAAAGAATATGGATGTTTAATAAATAAATATTAAGCCTTGCAGTCATTTTTCATTCAGATTTACAATTTTTTAAAATTTTACTTAATTGCTTTCAGTAATGTTAATATTTTTATTTTTAGTGATGTAGAAAAAATCAAAACAAAAAAAGAAAAAACTCGTTATTCAAATACTAGTTCATCTTCAATAAAGTAAACTTTTAAATTTTATTCTTACCTAACATTTTGTTTTTACAATTTTCTTTTTTTTAAAATATACATGTCGTCATACACTTTTTATTTTTTAAAAAAAATATTTCTCCAAAATACGAAAAAAAGAATATGCATATATGCGATTAATAAGTTCATTCGTTTACTTTCCCAGTAAAGTCCAGTAACTTAGCAAATACTGAGTAATTTTACCAAATTTCTCTCACTTAAAATTTTTTAAGTAAAAAGTACGCGAACGGAAAATTTTAACAAAAAGTTTACCCACTCAAAACAGCTGATGGATTAAAATATATTGCAATTACTTGATTACTCGAAAAATGCAATAAATTTTTTTAAGCAAAAACAAGCTGACTTTTGTAAGTGGGGTTAACTTGGTTTTGGGGTTAAAGTCTATTACGATCACCACCACAAACAATGGGCTTGCTCCCTATGCCAATTTTTTTTTTTTTTTCAGAAATGCTACCTTTACTTTGAGCACACGAATATATGGACACCCAGCCAGACAGATATGCTTAAATTGGCTAAGGAAGTGATTCTGAGTCTGTCGGTATAATTTGAGTCTCAGACTATTCTTTTGTACGTTACCTGCTAGGGAAAGACTTAGCGTTAGTAAAAAAAACACGAATATTTAATTTTGGGTAATAAGTGACTGCACCGAGTACCCAAGTATTCAGCACTTTTTCAACTTAAAAAAAAGTAAATATTAAGAAGAAAAAGCCGCAACAAAATTGATTTGGATACTTTAAAATGTGTTCGAAACTAAACATCCGTATAGGTCGGGACCGTGTCATGGAAGTAGCTTTTAACAGAATTGCGTAATACTCTTTCCTTTCTCAAACACAAGTTAGGGTGAAAAAATCCTGGCTTTTTTTTTAACATTTAAAACAAACTTATATCTTCTTCATCTTCGCTTTCAGATGACGATTCTATTAGATACAATACTGCATTTTGCAAAACATAGCCCTAAACTTAAAGTACTAGCTATAAATCTTAGCTGTTCCATTGTTTCGCCTGTGAACATTAAATTACTTTTTATACCATTTTAATTTTTCTCGTTATTCAATTTGTTAGCTGTTTGTTATTTCACTTTTTTTGTTTACATCAGAAAACATATGTTTTATTTTACTAGTAATTTTTACTAGTAAAATTTTGTCTAGTAAAAAGTTTTAAATACTCAGTAAGACAACTGTCACTTTGCGCTCTCAATTTGTGTTCTCATTTACTGGATTTTGTGTAAACGAACGCAATCCAGTAAAACTATTAAAAAATTTTTAAAAACTTTGAGTAAACGAATGAACTTAATGTATGAGCTTATAACCATTGTTTTACATCACTATGAATCAGGTGACAAATAACATTAATAGAGTTGCCAACGTCAGATTTAAAAAATCCTTAAAAATATTTTAGTTAAAATACGGTTTATAAATACAAAAATAAAAAAAGCATTTTTAGGCTTAAAATGTTTTTTTAGCTTAAATGTATTTAAAACTTAAATTAATATTTTTTATGAATACAGCCGTTAACACAATTATATAAGTATTTTTAGCCAAAAAAGAAGTTTTTACTAACACTTAGCACTGTATTTGAAACCTTTAGTGCCAAACAAGAAATATGACAAGAACTATTGCAAGCCTTCGTTATACATAGCTGGCAAAGTTAAAGAGAAACAAGTAAGAGCGCTATATTCGGCTGTGCCGAATCTTATATACCCTTCACATTGACCTTTCGCAATCCCAAAATTTTTATTTTTAACCATTTTCTTACTTATGAAATATTTCTAATTTTTAAATAGACTCTAAGGAACTCTAAAGAAGTTGTGGGCATTTTATCATTTTTGTAAATTTTGTATGGCAACCCCCTTAGGGCGTGGAGATAGAGGGTAAGTATATTCTAGGAATATGTTTGGGAGGGCAAACTAATGGGGGTCGGTCGTACACTTTATTTATCTAAGGCCAACTCTAAAGAAGTTGTGGGCATTTTTACATAATTTTTGTAAATTTTGTATGGCAACCCCCTTAGGGCGTGGAGATAGGGGGTAAGTATGTTCTAGTAATATCTTTGGGAGGGCAAACTAATGGGGCTCGGTCGTACACTTTATTGCTCTAAGGCCAACTGTGAAGAAGTTGTGGGCATTTAATCATTTTTGTAAATTTTGTATGGCAACCCCATTAAGGCGTGGAGATAGGGGGTAAGTATGTTCTAGGAATATGTTTGGGAGAAGAAACTAATAGGGGTCGGTCGTACACTTTATTGCTCTAAGGCCAACTCTGAAGAAGTTATGGGCATTTTTACATCATTTTTGTAAATTTTGTATGGCAACCCCCTTAGAGCGTGGAGATAGGTGGTAAGTATGTTCTAGGAATATGTTTGGGAGGGCAAACTAATAGGGGTCGGTCGTACACTTTATTGCTCTAAGGCCTACTCTAAAGAAGTTGTGGGCATTTTTACATAATTTTTGTAAATTTTGTATGGCAACTCCATTAGGGCGTGGAGATAGGGGATAAGTATGTTTAGGAATATGTTTGGGAGGGCAAACTAATGGGGGTCGCTCGTACACTTGATTGCTCTAAGGCCAACTCTGAAGAAGTTGTGGGCATTTTATCATTTTTGTAAATTTTGTATGGCAACCCCATTAGGGCGTGGAGATAGGGGGTAAGTATGTTCTAGGAATATGTTTGGGAGGGCAAACTAATGGGGGTCGGTCGTACACTTTATTGCTCTAAGGCCAACTCTGAAGAAGTTGTGGGCATTTTATAATTTTTGTAAATTTTGTATGGCAACCCCATTAGGGCGTGGAGATAGGGGGGAGGTATTTTCTAGGAATATGTTTGGGCGAAGAAACTAATAGGGGTCGGTCGTACATTTTATTGCTCTAAGGCCAACTCTGAAGAAGTTGTGGGCATTTTATAATTTTTGTAAATTTTGGGGCAACCCCATTAGGGCGTGGAGATAGGGGGTAAGTATGTTCTAGGAATATGTTTGGGAGGGCAAACTAATAGGGGTCAGTAGGACACTTTATTGCTCTAAGGCCAACTCTAAAGAAGTTGTGAGCATTTTTACATAATTTTTGTAAATTTTGTATGGCAACCCCCTTAGGGCGTCGAGATAGGGGGTAAGTATGTTCTAGGAATATGTTTGGGAGGGCAAACTAATGGGGGTCGGTCGTATACTTTATTGCTCTAAGGCCAACTCTGAAGAAGTTGTGGGCATTTTATAATTTTTGTAAATTTTGTATGGCAACCCCATTAGGGCGTAGAGATAGGGGGTAAGTATGTTCTAGGAATATGTTTGGGAGAAGAAACTAATAGGGGTCGGTCGTACACTTTATTGCTCTAAGGCCAACTCTGAAGAAGTTATGGGCATTTTTACATCATTTTTGTAAATTTTGTATGGCAACCCCCTTAGGGCGTGGAGATAGGTGGTAAGTATGTTGTAGGAATATGTTTGGGAGGGCAAACTAATAGGGGTCGGTCGTACACTTTATTGCTCTAAGGCCTACTCTAAAGAAGTTGTGGGCATTTTTACATAATTTTTGTAAATTTTGTATGGCAACCCCATTAGGGCGTGGAGATAGGGGGTAAGTATGTTTAGGAATATGTTTGGGAGGGCAAACTAATGGGGGTCGGTCGTACACTTGATTGCTCTAAGGCCAACTCTGAAGAAGTTGTGGGCATTTTATCATTTTTGTAAATTTTGTATGGCAACCCCATTAGGGCGTGGAGATAGGGGGTAAGTATGTTCTAGGAATATGTTTGGGAGGGCAAACTAATGGGGGTCGGTCGTACACTTTATTGCTCTAAGGCCAACTTTGGAGAAGTTGTGGGCATCTTATAATTTTTGTAAATTTTGTATGGCAACCCCATTAGGGCATGGAGATAGGGTGTAAGTATGTTTTAAGAATATGTTTGGGAGGGCAAACTAATGGGGGTCGGTCGTACACTTTATTGCTCTAAGGCCAACTCTGAAGAAGTTGTGGGCATTTTATCATTTTTGTAAATTTTGTATGGCAACCCCATTAGGGCGTGAAGATAGGGGGTAAGTATGTTCTAGGAATATGTTTGGGAGGGCAAACTAATGGGGGTCGGTCGTACACCTTATTGCTCTAAGGCCAACTCTAAAGAAGTTGTGGGCATTTTATAATTTTTGTAAATTTTGTATGGCAACCCCATTAGGGCGTGGAGATAGGGGGGAGGTATGTTCTAGGAATATGTTTGGGCGAAGAAACTAATAGGGGTCGGTCGTACACTTTATTGCTCTAAGGCCAACTCTGAAGAAGTTGTGGGCATTTTTACATAATTTTTGTAAATTTTGTATGGCAACCCCATTAAGGCGTGGAGATAGGGGGTAAGTATGCTATAGGAATATGTTTGGGAGGGCAAACTAATGGGGGTCGGTCGTACACTTTATTGCTCTAAGGCCACTTCTGAAGAAGTTGTGGGCATTTTATCATTTTTGTAAATTTTGTATGGCAACCCCATTAGGGCGTGGAGATAGGGGGTAAGTATGTTCTAGGAATATGTTTGGGAGGGCAAACTAATAGGGGTCGGTCGTGCACTTTATTGCTCTTAGGCGAACTGTGAAGAAGTTGTGGGCATTTTATCATTTTTGTAAATTTTGTATGGCAACCCCATTAGGGCGTGGAGATAGGGGGTAAGTATGTTCAAGGAATATGTTTGGGAGAAGAAACTAATAGGGGTCGGTCGTACACTTTATTGCTCTAAGGCCAACTCTGAAGAAGTTGTGGGCATTTTTACATAATTTTTGTAAATTTTGTATGGCAACCCCATTAAGGCGTGGAGATAGGGGGTAAGTATGTTAAAGGAATATGTTTGGGAGGGCAAACTAATAGGGGTCGGTCGTGCACTTTATTGCTCTAAGGCCAACTCTGAAGAAGTTGTGGGCATTTTCTCATTTTTGTAAATTTTGTATGGCAACCCCATTAGGGCGTAGAGATAGGGGGTAAGTATGTTCTAGGAATATGTTTGGGAGGGCAAGCTAATGGGGGTCGGTCGTACACTTTATTGCTCTAAGGCCAACTCTGAAGAAGTTGTGGGCATTTTATAATTTTTGTAAATTTTGTATGGCAACCCCATTAGGGCGTGGAGATAGGGGGGAGGTATTTTCTAGGAATATGTTTGGGCGAAGAAACTAATAGGGGTCGGTCGTACATTTTATTGCTCTAAGGCCAACTCTGAAGAAGTTGTGGGCATTTTATAATTTTTGTAAATTTTGTATGGCAACCCCATTAGGGCGTGGAGATAGGGGGTAAGTATGTTCTAGGAATATGTTTGGGAGGGCAAACTAATAGGGGTCAGTAGGACACTTTATTGCACTAAGGCCAACTCTAAAGAAGTTGTGAGCATTTTTACATAATTTTTGTAAATTTTGTATGGCAACCCCCTTAGGGCGTGGAGATAGGGGGTAAGTATGTTCTAGGAATATGTTTGGGAGGGCAAACTAATGGGGGTCGGTCGTACACTTTATTGCTCTAAGGCCAACTCTGAAGAAGTTGTGGGCATTTTATAATTTTTGTAAATTTTGTATGGCAACCCCATTAGGGCGTAGAGATAGGGGGTAAGTATGTTTAGGAATACGTTTGGGAGAAGAAACTAATGGGGTCTGTGATACAAAAAAAGAAAAAAACAGAATCAGTCATGTTGATATTATTGAAACACACCCAAAACAAAAGTTTTATTAGTATTCGTGTTCATACATATAACAGCGTTACCATACAAAGCTTAAATTAAACATTTTTAAAATCGCTCCTACGGCTTCCAGGGTTCTCCTACAAAGGTAAAATGTAATACCGACCCGAATTATTTTATCCAGCCAAACATTTTTGTGGAACATACTTACTCTCTATCTCCATCCCCTGACATGGTTGCCATACAAAATATTAAAAAATAAGGTAAGAACCGCTACAACTTCCCCGGAGTCGCCCGTAGAGGAAAAAAAATCACAGACCCCCGTTAGTTTTTCCTCCTAAACGTATTCCTAGAGCATACTTACCTCCTATCTCCACGCCCTAAGGGGGTTGCCATACAAAATTTACAAAAATGATATGAAAATGCCCCCAACTTCTTCAGAGTTGGCCTTAGAGCAATTAAGTGTACGACCGACCACCATTAATTTCTTCTCCCAATTGACACATGGGAATCGAAGTTTTATATTATTTTAAAAGCTATCGATAAACTTTATTGAAACGCAATTATTTTTGTTTTGTTATTGTAGTGTAAAAGCAAAAAATTCAATGCGTCAAAGCAATGCATGTAACTTAAAACGCAATAACGTGCAAACAGTTCAAAAAGCCACAACGCATTGTGACGTTGCCGCGTGTCATGGGCTTTCAGCTTCTCAGTTTTAACTTCAAGTTTGTAAACTTACATACAGGCATGTATATTCATTTAAAAACAAACATGTGCACAATTTATAAATTTGACTTGTTTTAATTTATAAATTTTGTTTATCAAAGGTTTATTTAACAAATTTTTTTACCAAAATATGCTCATTTGACATATATTGTAAAATAAAAAAAAAAACAACCTGAAAATCTAGCCGCCGCTTTTTTTTTATTAAACCGCCACCGCGGACATAAAACAGTACAGCAGCCGCCGCCGACAGTTTTGCCTCGGCTTGTTTTTCTATTATGGACAAAGCAAGTGTCAAAATTTTATTTGCACTTTTTTTAGTATTGCAATTATGTTTTGTATGCGTTTCTTCGTCTTTGCTAGTGAGATTATTTCTTTATATGAAATCATTGCAAAAATTATTATAAATTGGCATTAATTAACAATGCCATAGTTTTATTGAGAACAAAAAAGAAGAATATTAGTTTGCAAAGGTGAAACTCTATTTTATACTGGTTGTGAAAAAACTAAAAGTGAATTTATATGTACCATGTAAATTAAAAAAAAACTACCTTAAAAAATGATGAGCAGTCAAAATGTAGAATAAAAAATATATATGAAATCCTGCATTTAATGATGCACCTTTAATAGTATTTTTGTAAGTATTATATGTTTTGGTATACAAAGATCAGCGCAAATAAAGCATATATTTTGTTTCTAAAATACAACACAATTTCCAATCAACCGTCTGCAAGACTTGCAGTGCAAGTAATTAGAATGTATTTATGTACATATCTATGTATTTGATTGTACTAGAATTATGTCTGCATAGAGCAGCTGATTTATGTGCTGTTTTTGGAATACGAGTAGTGATCGTTTTGGGACGAATTATATGTACTTTGTTTTTGTTTACATTAACGTTCACTGCTCGCCTTCCAAAAACAGCACATTAACGTATGTACATAATTAAATAAAATTACTTTTTCGTGTTAAAATTTATATATTTTTAATGGGCTTTATTTATTGTTGTTTCAATTTAATAGTTAGTTTAAAAATTAAAGTAATATACAAATTATTTTGTTTAACTTATTTTTTACAGAGCGACCTCGATTTGTGTAACCTTTGCAAGACCAACAGGTAATTTCTTATGAACAATTTTAGAATTGTTGCTACCATTCTACGACTGCATTAAGATTAGAGAAATGTTAGACTGATTCAGACAAAAAGCTATAATAGTTCATTAATATGCTATATGTATAATGTTTTTATATGTACGAGAGGAACAACGCTTGTTTATTGTTTTGAGAGGAAATATAATCTATAAACTTCTCGGAAGACCAAAAAATTTATTTCCATTGTTCTATCACGATCGAATAAGCATAGAGAACAACCACTGAATAGCCATTCACGTTTTAAGTGTTTTTTGTACCGTCTAACAAATACACCAATATAAAATAAATAACATCCTTTCGTTTTTATATCGAATCCGACAACATTCCACACGACAACGTCAAACGATAAGGCTGATTAATTTTTAGTAAAAAACTGTAAGCACAGTCAATATTCGGTTTTACGTTCCTTTATTTGCGGCAAGTGTAGATATATAGTACATTTAATTTTTTTTTAAATAGACGCTAAAATACTAAAATAAAGTAAATCAATGTTTTCATTTTTTACTATGGTAAAATTTTTGAAAAATGTATTTTAAGTCCTTTAACGGAACACATCTACTTACCTTTTCAAAAATAAATAATAAAATAACAGTAGAAAAAACAAAAGAAACTGAGAACTCTTCTACTAGGAACTGAAAGACGTAACACTGTAATCACCATGTGGCCATTCCAGCATTTCTGCAACTAAATTTCGTATTTTTTAATTTGATCTAAAATAGTTTCTTATGTTAACATTATTTGCACTAATTTAAAATCAACTTCGCTGAGCCCGATTCGTTTAACTATTATTTCTGTGGTTAAAAAAAAGGGGAAATAGTTTTATAGCCCATATAAAGTGCCAAAAAAATTGGTTTTATGCCACGGTTGGCCTGGAAATAGATTTTGACAAAAGATATTCGACAAAAAGTAAGTATAGGGTATTTCTGGCAAAGTATTCAGTAGTAGGTACTAGAGATAAGCGATCCCGTGATTTTAAAAGAATACTGTAAACAGTGAACGTGATTTTTAAATAACAGTTATTTTAAACAGTGACGGTAATCGCTCTTTACTATTTTTCACAAACAAATAAGTTACTTTAAATAACATATCAAATTAAAAGCAACAGTATTGTTGTTAATAGTTACTTCACAGGAAAACCCAAAAATGTTGCTTTAAATAACAAACCAAATCTTAAGTATCAACACTGCAGGTAACAGTTGCTACTCAGAAACATTTCTTATTTTTTTTCCACGAACCACAATAAAATTTATGTATATGGAATTTAAGTATTGCATAAACAAGGTTGTTGACAAAAATTAAGCAAGTCTGGTAACAAAATCGCAGTTAATATTTACTTCACAGGAAACCCCAAAAATATTTTATTTATAACATATTAAAGTAACTACATCGCAATAACAGTTACTTCACATTTTATGTGACTGAAGTTTTCAGTGATTTTCAAGTCACAGGTATAAAATCACAGGTATAAAATCACAGGTACAAAATCACATCTGTCCTGAGTACCGAGTATTGAGTATTTTTTTAAAATTAATTTATTTGATTAATAATTTTTTTTAAATAATAATGCTCTAAACAACACTGGGGCGAACTATGAATTTCGCATTACACGAAAAATTCGTTTCGTAAATTCTTCAACTGAAACACATTTAGAACGATTAAAACAGCTGTGATAGAGTGACCATATTTCTTCAAAAAAGAAGCACTAATTGCAAATAAAATATTAATTAAAAAAAAACTATAAAAAAATATTTAAATGTAACATTTAAAATATATTAACAACAAATAAAAAGTGATAATAATTTTTAAAGTATAAAGTAACATTAAATAACAATCTAAAAAAAATTAAAAGAAAAATAGTCACTCTGTGCCAAATTTTTCGTCGTTCGTCGGCGTAAGAAATAGAAATAAACCTATTGCAGAGTTCGTCGCGCATGACGAGTTTTAGTCGACACACTGTTTCTGTGCACTTTCATATACACAAATGTATTTTATTTTTTAAGAGGAATATTCGCAACAATAAATTCGTCGTTCGTCCCAGTTGTGCTTAGAGCGTAATATAAAAATCTTTATTAGTATTAGAAATACTTTTCATTGAAATTTCTTTTTTAATTGAAATTACAAAAGAATATTACAAATTACATATAACAAAATTGAAAATATGTTTTTCAAAGAAGTTTGGGTTATTTTCAAGTTTTACATATTCCGGTAGGAAGTTATATATCTGTAAATCTTTGAAGAAAAGTGATCGTTGCATCGATATATTGGACACTCTTTCAATTCCTAAGTGATTGATGTTTTTTAGATGATAGGGTTGCACATCTCTCACTTAAGTATATTGCCTGTTCTGTTAGGTACTCTGGTGCTTGTCTGATTTTCATTTTCTGAACAAATCTCAAAGTATTGAGTTTGAGCCTTTGTTCTATGTTGAGCCATTTTTGGAATTCTATTATATGATTAATAGATGTGTATCTGTTGCACTTCAATATAATTCTCATTGTCCTGTTCTGTAACTTTTAAAAACGTTCAATTTGACGAACTGAGTGAACAATATTGTTGGTCCGTATTCAAAATGTAGTTTATTTATTGTGTTATATATATATATATATATATATATATATATATATATATATATATATATATATATATATATATATATATAATATATATATTTCTTGCCGATTTTCTTACAAACAAATTAAACCTGTGTGAAGATAAATACGTATTTAACTAGCAGAGACAAAAACCACAATTTTTAGCAAAGCCAATTTTGGAGTTAACATAGCCATGTTACGCATTTAACAGAGCTCATAGGTCAGTACCAGGAAATAAATCCTAGTTTCCAGACCTTACCATATGAAAAACGTGTTCAAAATATTCCTTATTAAAACAAGAATAGTCTGATAGCTAATATATTCTTAGGCAGTAAATAAAATAAGTTTAAAAATAGATTTTTTTTAAAGAAAACTCTTAGTAAGATGAACAACTATAATGGTCAAATATGGAATGGAAAATATAGACCAAGGGGTGTCCTAATAAATTATTATGTAACTCATATGTATAAATTGTGTTTGGAGTTTTTTTTTTAAATTTTTGATAATACAAATTTTCGATTTCTAGTTTGGCTTTAGTTCATATGATTTCTTTTTATTAGAAGAAATTTTTATTTGCCGTTAATGTTGAAAGAAATTTTCAATTTGAAAAAAGCTGATTTTTCTACCGCTACTAGCCGAGTAGAATGCATTTTCGAAAGCAGCTACGCAATTTCATCATCAGTACTCTTTGAACGGTAGTAGTGTATTTGGTTGTAAACATCACCTATTTAACTCAGATGAAACAGAGAAAAGTATACGATACAAAATAAAAACAGAAGGAAAACACTGATACCGTATACTTTTCTCTGTTACATCTAAGTTAAATAGGTGATGCTTACAACCAAATACACTACTACCGTTCAAAGAGTACTGATGATGAAATTGCGTAGCTGCTTTCGAAAATGCATTCTACTCGGCTAGTAGCGGTAGAAAAATCAGCTTTTTTCAAATTGAAAATTTCTTTCAACATTAACGGAAAATAATAATTTCTTCTAATAAAAAGAAATCATATGAACTAAAGCCAAACTAGAAATCGAAAATTTGTATTTTCAAAAATTTTTAAAAAAACTCCAAAACACAATTTATACATATGAGTTACATAATAATTTATTAGGACACCCCTTGGTCTATATTTTCCATTCCATATTTGACCATTATAGTTGTTCATCTTACTAAGAGTTTTCTTTAAAAAAAATCTATTTTTAAACTTATTTTATTTACTGCCTAAGAATATATTAGCTATCAGACTATTCTTGTTTTAATAAGGAATATTTCGAACACGTTTTCCATATGGTAAGGTCTGGAAACTAGGATTTATTTCCTGGTACTGACCTATGAGCTCTGTTAAATGCGTAACATGGCTATGTTAACTCCAAAATTGGCTTTGCTAAAAATTGTGGTTTTTGTCTCTGCTAGTTAAATACGAATTTATCTTCACACAGGTACAAATTAACCCCCTTATTTCATAAAACGCAACGCCCTGAGACAAAAACAAAATGTATGGAAAAGTTTTTTAAATTTAAATTTTTTCCATACAATTGTTTGCGTTATTATGCGTTGCGGTTTACGTAGTTAGGCCCTGAATGTGGGTTTAAAACTTGTAAGTCTTTGTCTATAACAAAACCTAAATACGTTATTTGATTCACCTTTTCTATAACTTAATCTTTTATTTTAAGAATTTCATTGCTGTTAATATTTGCTTCAATAATTTTTGTCTTTCTCTCATTTAATATTATTTTCTTTACGTTTAACCAAACGGTGACACTTTGTTTATCTTGTGTGAGACTACTTTAGCATTTGCTAATCGATTCTCCTTCAGTGAAAATAAGCGTGTAGCATATAAAAAATTTCACATTTTTTCAATATATTTTGCATATTGCTAATGTATATCATAAACAGTGGGGTTCCCGAAATTGACCCTTGTGGAACTCCATAATCGTTATTTGTAACATTCGATTTAACGTTGTTTACTTTTGTCATTTGTGTTCTGTTTGTCAAGTATGACTTAAACCATTTTATTTTAATAAATAAATAAAAAAAAATAAAAAAATTATGTTCCTGTCAATTTTTTCGAATGCTTTTTTAAAGTCGAGGAAAATTCCGATAATTTTGCGAACCTTTCCAATCTTTTCCATTTGTTTATTAAAAAGTTTATTGCTGTCCCACATGAACAATTTTTTCTGAATCCCAATTGGTATTAGTTTAGTTTAGTTTATTGAGTAGTATTTTTAATACTTTGAAATTTACATTATATTAAATAATGTGTGTGAAGATAAATATGCCGAGTTAAATATGTTTTTGACGTAACGACTAAAAACTTAAATACGTGATGGCGTAAGAAGAAAAACATATTTAACTTAAATATGTTTTTGACGTAACAAGAAAAACATATTGAACTAAAAAACGTATTTATCTAGCAGAGACCAAAACCAAGATATTTAGCAGAGCTAATTTGTCAGTTAAGCTTTGGCCGCACATATAAGATTTCTGTGAGGGATGATGTCCACTGTGGGAAAACGAGGTAGAGGCCCGGAATGCCACTATATGGAAATAGTAGCTAAGGGTCAATACTACTTAACTGTGTAAATAAAATATCCAAATTGTATTTGTGAAAAATGTTATAAATGATTAAAAATGAATTTGGTTGCACATATGAGATTTTTTTGAGGGATGATGTCCATTGTGGAAAAAACGAGTTAGAGGCCCGGAATGCCACTATATGGAAATAGTTGCTAAGGGTCAATACTACTTAACTGTGTAAATAGAATATCCAAATTGTATTTGTCAAAAATGTTATAAATGATTAAAAATTAATTTGGTTGCACATATGAGATTTTTTTGAGGGATGATGTCCATTGTGGGAAAACGAGGTAGAGGTCCGGAATGCCACTATATGGAAATAGTAGCTAAGGGTCAATACTACTTAACTGTGTAAATAAAATATCCAAATTGTATTTGTGAAAAATGTTATAAATGATTAAAAATGAATTTGGTTGCACATATAAGATTTTTTTGAGGGATGATGTCCATTGTAGGAAAATGAGGTAGAGGCCCGGAATGCCACTATATGGAAATATTAGCTAAGGGTCAGTTAACAAAAAAATAATATTATTATGTGTTCTGAACTAAATTATTTCTAATGAAATTGACAAAATTTTTTCTGAATAATCTTAACATTTTGTTCATTCTTAATTTTATTTGGCATCAAATTGTATAATCTTAAACCCTTATAGAAAAACGTTTTCTTCATCGCATCGCTATGGGCTTGTTGCAGTCTAAAGTCATTAGCATTTCTGAGGTTGTATGGCTGAGCATCTCTCACGTATCTTGTCAGTTCCAACATATAATCAAGTGCATCTCCCACCTTCAGCTTCTGAATTAAACTTATTGTATTTAGTTGTAGTCTTTCTTGAATACTTAACCATCTTAGGGTGTTTAGCATATGTCTAATTGATCTTATTCGATTACTTCTCAATATTGCGCGCATGGCTTTGTTCTGAAGCTTTTGTAGTCTTGAAATTTGTTAATCATTGCAGCTGAAGTATAAAATAGTTGATCCATATTCGAAATGCGGTTTAATTATTGTGTTGTATATATTTATAGATGTTATTGTAGAAACTTTATTTCTCAAACGCTTAAAAAACCCGATTTTTTTCCCGATCTTTTTACATATGTATTCAATATGTTTATTGAATTTTAACTTCTTGTCAATAATGAAACCTAGGTATTTAATACTGTTAACTTTTTCGATTGGTATATTTTTTATTTTAAATATTTTGTCTATCTTCATATTAATTTCCATTAACTTGGTTTTATTTTCATTAAGCTTTAATTTATTCATTTTTAACCACTTGTCTATATTGTACATATCACTCGTTATATTTTCATAGCACATTTCTTCTGTTTCTGCTTCTGTAAATATAAGCGCATCGTCTGCGTATAATATTATTTCGCACTTTTTCAATATCTTTTCAATATCGTTTATATAAATAATAAATAAGAGAGCTCAAAATATTGAGCCTTGTGGCACGCCGCACAGTGCTTTGATCCCATATAGTGATGGGACAAAAATAGAAGGAGTGGTCCCAGAGCTTTGAAATTTGGTACACTAGTATAAAATACTTAAATTAAGAAAAATTAAATTTTTTGAAAAAATCGGGCAAAGGACACGCCTACTGCCCATATATAGAAAGGACGAAATTTTCAATTATGACTACATAACTGCACAGAAAGTTACAATAGTCCGTAGATCATTTACATCTTGTGCTAGTAACTTGTGGGATAATTTTTATTGAGATTGGCGCAAGGACTCTAGGTCCTGTCATTTAACCTTTTTCGCAAAAATGCCAAGACTGTTACAAAAGTTATCCGATTCTCATTAAATTGGGTGGTATGGTTATTATTATGTGTTAAACAAATGTTAGTGCCAAATTACATTAAAATTTATTTATAAAAATAGAAAATAAAAAACAAATTGGCTAAAAATCTTCTATATTATGATTTTAACGACAACGTGAAAGTACAAAATTACAATCTTTCTAAATTAAAATTAAATTTAAAATACGTATAAGTGCATTTTTTAATAATAATTTTTATGTTTTTAATAATTTATATAATTTTTAATTTACAAAAAACCATCTTCAGTATTAGACTCTTCCCAAAAAATATTGCCGCTCATTGAAACATTTGTCTTGTCGTCTTCAACTGGCTCATTAGCATTTTCTCTAAAGTATATATTTATCAATTTCGGCAAATAATAATTTTTTTTGGTCTTTGGATTCCTTTTTGTAGTCAAAAACGGTCATGAAGATAGTATTTAATAAGTCATTAAATCTTTTTGAGTGTATTTTCGTGACGTTTTCCTCGTATGGGATAGTCTTGCTTTTTTCACGATTTTGTGGTTGGCTTCCAATGCTTCTTCAGACAAGCACCCTGAAATTTATTTTCAGATACCACAATAGACGGAATAAATTTTTTTTCAGTTTGTAACGCATACAGAGATGGAAAACAATTTGGGTGTATTTCATTTATTGTGTTACGTAGCACACTATATTTTCATTCGGTCAAATCTACATTCATATATAGCGCCAATGGTGTTGTTGCTGGTAAGCATTTTAATTCGACATTGGGCTTTGCAAAACAGAATGAGATTCCCGTTTTAAATTTTCCACTGCAAATTCTACTTCCTCAAGGGAACATTTTAATACTAACTTTGCCACTCTTCGGTGTCTAGTTTTGACTGTAGTGCTACCAAAATCTTTCGTCGGTCTACCACGTTTTCTACATGAAGTTTCTGTTGCATGTAAAGCCACTGTTGTATAACATTCTGGAGTTGGAACCAGCGAATTTTCATAAACAATTTTACTCTTGGTTGGTAGCTAAGAAATCAAATTAAATATATTAAATAATATCTTCATTTTAGAATAGTAATTAAAAATTATAAAACTTACATCATCAGCATCAAAAAAAGTATTGTTTACCCACAAAGAATGTTTCTTTTTTAAATGCATTAAGTTCTTTCCAAAAATTTATCATTTTGTTGTAGAAAAAATAAACACTTTGTAATAATTTATTTTTGTCAAAATATGACTCGCATATTTTTCTTCCAACATATTTATATACCTCTGGTTCTTTATCTTCAGAAGTTGCTTTTATCCATCAGTCAACTCTATCTGAGTTACATAAAATAAAAGCCATTACTTTAATTATGTTTTATTAAAATCTTTGTTTACACTTTGATTAGAGATGTGCACGTTAATTAATTAAACCACGCGCCCTCACTTTTACTCGTTTGTAAAAGTAAGTAATTATCAAGCATATATAGAAAATTTTAATTTTTTTTAAACTGAAATGTCTGTGTGCAATATTTGCGAACACAGCACCAAACAGTTTTGCTTACTACAAACAAAGGATGTTGCAAAAAAAAACTTCTGTCACGTACCCATCTCCAATTTAAATAAAAAATAACGGTGAATAATATTTGTATGTGGGAGTCAAATCTAGCGATTTTCAATTGCTGTATTAGTTTGTTGTGATGCAAAGTTTTATAAGATTTATGAAAAACATTAAATTTTTGTCATATTTTGATCTAGTTTTTGTTATAAGTAGTCACAACAGACCTGGAAAAAACAAATTTTTTGGCAATTCATAGCTCACATTTTAAATACTTAAGAAACTTAGCTAATTTCTAGCGATTTTTTATACTAACTTATCTATATTTTTGGGAAAAAAGTTTGCACCAGTGGTGGGAGGTAAACTACACAAAGTCACATTTTGAAAACATTCATGAAACAATTAAACACCAACGTCAATCTGTTAATTTAGCAGCATCTTGAGCGTCAAAAAGAGGCAAACACAATTTATTACTTTCTTTTTTTAATTTATCTCGTTAATTAATATAATCTAATGGTATCAATTTGGTTTTATATGTTATTATATTGAAGGTTTTTTTTTTGTTTTTAATTCTAGAAAACTGTCGAAATTAGAGAAAAAATCACGAAAATAGCCATTTTTAAAAATAATTTTCTTTTAAAGTTGTGGTTAAATTTTTAAAATTTTTTTTTCTTGTAGTTATTAGAAAACAGTATGAATTTTTGAAAACAGAAAAAAACCCATAGGCCATATTTTTCTTTTTTTTTTAATTTTCCATCAAAATTAAAAAATTTTTAGAGCTTAAGTGAATAATAAGCATTTTTCAAAGCAATAAGAAATACTTATAAAAAAAGAAATCACAAAAAATTTTTTATAAGTTAGTTGCAAATATAGTTATTTACTACAGAAAAAAATTTCAATCTCATACTCCAAAAAATTTTTTATAAGTTAGTTGCAAATATAGTTATTTACTACAGAAAAAAATTTCAATCTCATACTCCAAAAAATTTTTTATAAGTTAGTTGCAAATATAGTTATTTACTACAGAAAAAAATTTCAATCTCATACTCCAAAAAATAATTTTTTTACAACTGTTTTCCTGAAGCATGTAAGACGCGGGTATTTGTTTAGCCATTTTTACTTCAAATTATTTGACTTTGGCGCCCCCTAGCGCCACCAAAAAGAGCTAAATCGAAAAAATTCTTTCAAATTTATTTAAAAATTATTATCTGTCGACCTATTTATTTTTATCTACAATATAAAACATTTTTTTTTATTGTATTTTTGTCTATGGGACACAGCACTGTGCGCCGTAATTATTTTCTGTCGCCGGCGACTCTACGTTATTAACTTTTGTTTTTTGCTTACGATTTGATAGATAGGTTTTAAACCATTTTAGCTCAATGAACCTGTGAAGTTTTTGTATCAGAATGTCTCTATCAATCGTCTCGAACGCGCGTTTAAAATCAAGAAAAATAGACACAACTTTATTATTTTTCTTTACACATTTCAGATAATTAACTGTTGTTTCGCATGAATGTTTTTTTTTAAATCCTGACTGATATTTAAATAGAAGTGAATTACTTTCTATATATTCTTCTAGTTGATTCTTCACAACTTTTTCCAATACCTTTTCACATATTTTTAAACTGTTTATTGGACGAAATTCTTCTTGTACCTTTAACTTTTGCGACTGGTGTAATCATTGATTCTTTCCAATTTTCTGGAAACGTTCCTGATTCCACTGATTTGTTAAAAATGTTTAATAAGATATTGTCAGTTATGTCCCATGTGTCTAAAATTATTTTTTTTGTAGTTTTTCTATAGTCAGGTTTGTTTTTTATAGTCCAGTAATTACTAGCAACGAGAGATTCAAAAGAAATATTTTCAAAATTGCCCTCAAAAATATTTAAAAGTAAATGAACAATTTTACAGTCAAAACTTGCAAGCAAATGTATATTCTTATTGTAAACTTATAAAAATTTAAAACTTAAATTTTTTTTCAAAGCATAATGACAGAAAGACTGTTTGAATAATTTCTAATAATAAAATTTTTACTAGTAGAAATTATCAGAAACATTTTTGTTTCTAAACATATAACGCTCTTTTTTGGCTCTCTAGCTGCTAATTTTTTGTGTACGTGAACACTTTAGTAATAACTATCGAAAATTATTGATAATTTTCTGTAAATGAACGCACCTAATATTTTGTTGTATTCGAAATACCGCATAATGACAGAAAGACTGTTTGAATAATTTCTAATAATAAAATTTTTACTAGTAGAAATTATCAGAAACATTTTTGTTTCTAAACATATAACGCTCTTTTTTGGCTCTCTAGCTGCTAATTTTTTGTGTACGTGAACACTTACTAGTAATAACTATCGAAAATTATTGATAATTTTCTGTAAATGAACGCACCTAATATTTTGTTGTATTCGAAATACCGTTCCAATTCGGTTTTCACCGTCTTTCCTATTATTTTTTCACAGGTTTTTATCGCGTTTATTGTTCTAAATTCCTCGTACTTTTTTGTTTTTGAAACCTTTTCAATTGGTTTTAGCACTGACGTTTTCAAGTTTTCCCGGAATACTCCAGTATCCATTGATTTGTTAATTAAGTTGAGCTGCTCAGAATCACGTCAATTGATATTTTATTAAAGTCTGGCTTATTTTTTAAGTTTCTGCGTACATTTTTTAGCTCATTTAACTTTTTTAAATGAAACTTAAATTGCGAATTTATCACCGGCAGATCGACATATTACATATTATCTATCACATTCCTAATTTTTTTTTAATACTACTTATCAAATATTTATTATAATTATCGGTTATTGTAAATATATTTTTCTTTATATTCTATTCCATTTAATATCACAGATTCAATATCACTTCGGGATTTTTTTTTTATTTCTATTCACATTTCCTTTTGATCACTGGCCTTGTTTATTTTGTTATTTAGGTATTTATTTTTTTCGTTCTTAACTTATTTCTTGTATAAATTTCGTACTGTTTTGTAGATACCCCATGCCACATTAGTGTTGTCAATTTTCGCTTCTTGGTATTTTATTATTTTCTGCCTTTTTAATTGTCTTTAATTTTCATTAAACCAACTGCACCTATTGTTTTCTTGAATTGTTTTATGTTTTGGTTTTATCGTTGTCGATAATAATTTTTTGTGTGTTTCGTATTTCCCTACTATATGTAGGGAAATACGATATGCGTACGGAGTTTCTATTATAATGTTCATGATTCTCTATTAATATATGTATTTGTTTATTGATTCATGATCTGAAATTTTGGTCAAACTATTATTTTCGCCGTGTTTTTCTTATTATTTGTTATAATGTAACCAATTATTGTTTTTGAGTATTGTGTGATTCCCGAAAAGTCTTGATGTTGAAGTAACCAGCTATTACTACATCCCAGTTTACTTCATTTAGTACTTCTTCAAAAGCGGCTATGACCTCCGTTTCCGCGTTCTCAAGCGTTATTGATTAAAATATCATATTGTTTAGGGCGAAAATTAAACGAATTTTGATTTTCAAAAAAAATCTACAATAATTTTGTAAGTTTTAATTATGAAATGTCTTCAGTGATGTCAATTATGCCGAGTTTGTAATTAATTTAAAGCTACTTGTAGGAGTAGATAAACAAATATAGCATATTACCATTAAATTTTACAAAAAAAAATTAACTGATTACATCTCTTTTCTTGTATTTTTGTTTCCTGATTATCTGGTGTGAATGTTGCTGGCGCGCTTAATACATACTAGAGGCCAGCTCAAGACGACACTAAATAAGGCATCATCTCGAATTTTCAATTCATTTCATATACCTTACATGTGCACACACAACAATAAGTGATGCGTTGTATTGTTCGCCATCTCTTTTGTTTACTTAACTTAACTTAAATGAAAAATAAGTATATTCACACTTAAGCACACTTAAGTAAACAACAACGGCACATCAATTCATCATGATCACACCCTTCAATTTCAATTCATCTCGAAACTTTACTGTTGACGGAATGTTCCTGGTGTGTAAGTTTTGAAAAGGGGGGTTGATTTTTAATGTATGTATGTAATGTACTGTAATTACGTAGGAATTTTATATTGATTTGCCTGCTTGTATATATGTTTGTTAATGTATCTATTCAACATTAAGTTGTATCAACAACAGTGCATGACACCATTCTTTTTTCTTAACTACACTACATTGCATCTAAGAAACTGTGGCAGCTACACTACATTACAGCACTTAAATAATTTAACCGCACAACAACACAAGAATTAGAAAATTATGCGGTTCTTGAATTAGCTTAAATAGGTCTCTACTACATACTCATGAAGTACCGTTAGAAACACAAGATTCTAAACTAATGTTGAGCATATATGTTCTCAAGATAATCTGCGAAAGGATTTTGATAATGTTTACATTGCATTTCCATTTTATTGTTCTTATTAAATATATTATTTTCCCCTTTCTCAAAATCAACCAAAAATCAATGTACTTCTTACTATGGAGTTTTACAGACTTTTACGGTTATAAAACTAGGTTTAGTATATAGTTCATAGATAAATTCCTCATATATTTATATATTATAAATGCAATTACACCATAAAAAATTATAGGCTAAATGAATGACAAATTCTTTCGATATGTCGTCATTATATCATAGCTAATTTTGTATACAAATATGTTAAAAAAAACAATGATCCAAAATTCTGGTTATAAAAACATACAAAATTAAAAAAATATACTTCTTCGATTATAAAAACATAACAATTCAAAAGATATTGGTTGTCTTAAAAACATTTATTTAAAAATATGCAAAATGAAACTTATATTGTTATGGAATGATTTACCTTTAGTGGGAAATGCGGGATTAATCTTTGTTGAATCTTTTAATATTTTAGAAAGGAGTCCTCTTAATAATAATTTCTTCTAATTAGTAATAAGTTTCTTAAAGAATTAAGTACTGACTGCGTCTTTTTGTAGCTAAGCCATGGTATAAATATCCCAAAAACAATTACACATTATTGAAAATGATTTATTTCTTCTTTGTCTCTTCGTGCTCTATAATTTATGTTTATGTTTACGCTTTATGTATGTATTAAAATTTACCTATTATGAAAGTAAGTGCATACCGTTAGGAAGTAAAAAAATTTGTTACGTAAACAGATAGTATATATTACAAAATTCGTAGCAAAAGAAAAATAAATAACTTTACCAGCACCATAAAGGAAGAAAACAAATTTTTAAATTTAAAAGAGATTTGAAATATTGACTTTAATACAAATTTCGATTAACAAACCTATTGCAAATTTAAAAATTGTTTATGCATATGCCCCAAAGTATGTAAGCACTTTATTGTTTATATTTTTCTTTGTTGATTACAAACCAGTAAGTAAAGGCGAACGAAAATTGTCGAAATATTAAAACCCAAATTTACTCGAAAGTGAGTGACTAGCTTTCTTTCGTATAGGTTTTGGTTCGAAATCGTGAAACAGGCTATACGACAAATTTATAATCAGCTGGGTTCTTAGCGCTACCTATATAAGTGTACCCTGATTTAAATTAAATATGTTTTTGACGTCAAACGTATTTAACTATCAGAGACAAAAACCAACATATTTAGCAGAGCCAATTTTGCAGTTAAGTTTTGGCTACACATATGAGATTTCTGTGAGGGATTATGGCTTTCATGGGAAAAGGAGGCAGAGGTCCAGAATGCCACTATATGAAATAGTAGCTAAGGGTCAATACTATTTAATTGTATAAATAAAATATCCAAATTGTACTTGCGAAACTTGTTATAAGTTATTTAAAATCAATTTGGCTACACATATGCGATTTCTGTGAGGGATTATGTCCATTGTGGGAGCACAAGGTAAAGGCCCGGAATGAGACTATATGGAAATAGTAGCTAAATGTCAATACTATTCAACAACAGGAAAAATGTAAATTTATAATGGCATGATAATTGCTGTTAAAAAATATTTTTAAAATTAAAGATAAAACGAGATAAGTAAAAAAATTATTAATTAAAAGAAATTTATTTTAAAATTTTTTTAAGCAAAGAAACATACATATTTTAACTTTTTACCAAAAATAAAAACAAATGTTTTTACTTGTTAAAGGCTGATACTCTGTTCGATTTTACGAAAAAAAGTTGTGGAACATTAGTTATTTCGTTTAAAAATTTGACAAGCTACATTTCTTTATAGATCCTTAAAATATGCTACATTTTTTATATTGTATAGCAGTGTGGCCATATTAGCTTTTTTGGAGCTAAATTTAGCTTTATTTTTCTTCGTTTAGCCCGAAATATGTATTTACATTTAGCCCTTAGCTTTTTTCAAAATTGAATATAGCTTTTTTAAATAGTTTTTTGAGCTAGATAAAAGGTTAAAAATTTGTCGTATTATATTTTT
The DNA here is from genome assembly GCA_963583895.1 of Melanophora roralis. Classification (NCBI taxonomy): domain Eukaryota; kingdom Metazoa; phylum Arthropoda; class Insecta; order Diptera; family Rhinophoridae; genus Melanophora; species Melanophora roralis. The sequence goes on along the minus strand of OY757189.1, from coordinate 57,416,884 downwards.
TTGGTATATATCTCAATTATTCTGAAAGGTATCAAACTCCAAATTTTACAACAATACAGTTTCTGAACCATTGTTTTGTTTAATAATTTACTTCTAGCGACATTTAAAAAACGTGAAACAGCACAAGAATTCAATAAAAAAACGTAAGAATTTGTTTTCCCAAAACAAATACTTTTAAATGCGGCAATTTTAAAGAAAAATCCAAATGCAACACAAACATTTTTTTCATTTTTTGGTTAAATTATAAAATATTTTTTTATATATTGCTCAAAAATGTAAAAACACTTATGTCTTTCGTTAAAACAAATTATTATGTTAATATTTTTATTTAATAAGAATTTTAAAGTGTATTTTTGTCAAAAAATCAAATCAAACAGGACCGAAATAATTTTTCAAGAAGAAAGCAGGCACAAAGAAGCATAGTAGGGTCAAGAAAAGCTCCCCATTTTGATAGTATTAAACTATATTTGTTGAAAATCATATTCTTTGTAAATTTTGTTTTTTTAGCAGGACGGTAATTTTTTTAATTTCAATAAAAACGGTTAATAACGATAATTATTATTTTTATTTGATTTTCATTTTTACAGTCATTGGTTTTAAATACTTATTGATTCACACATTTACAAATAAAAATACTTTTAAAATGCTTTCTTACAATGTAACTTTTTACATTAAAGATTATCTTTTTTATCATGAAGGCATTTTTCATGATATATGTATTGTATGTATGTACTTATGTAACTTGAATGAAAATTTTCGATTTTTAACAAACTGTGTAGAAAAGTAGTCTCTTTATACTTGTTTTGTCAACAAACAAAAATTTCATTGAAGGAATATTCAAAAAATTGCATCGTGATTTTTTATTGTTTTCATGTGTTTGTTTGTATTTATAAAAAAAGTTTGTAAATAAATTACTAAATTTTACGTGTTTTTGTAAAAAAATGAACGAATTGGGTGTGAGTATTTATATATAAAACAAAAACAAATTTGGTTTTTTTTTTTTTTTAAATATATATCTTACAAATTAGTTTTTTTTTACCAAAACAGCCAGCAAATTAACACCTGCTTCTAAAAACTTTTTAAAAAGCTCTTGTATATGCATATGTATGTATAGGAACACATATTTTTTTTCTTCTTACTTAAGCCTAGTACTCTGTTCGATTTTACGAAAAAAGTTGAGGAACATTAGTTATTTCGTTTGAAAATTTGACAAGCAACATTCTTTTATTAACCCCTTAAATATGCTACACTTTTTATATTGTATAGACAAAATCCATATGTTTTTATGTGTTGCTTGCTAAAAAAAAGTTTATTTGATAAATTTCTTGCTCTTTGTATAAAAAATTTTCAATGATTTTTTAAAAAGTGTTTTAGTTTAAAAAAATTAGATTTATTCAGAGTTTAATATTGTTTTTATCTTTATTTCATGCTTTGTATAATGGATATCATTAAAAATAATTAAGACAATATTAATTTTTTTTAATGTTTTCGTCTTGTTTGCATTTGCATACTGATTTTTACTTTTTTCCAATATCTTTGAAAAGTTTTTTTTATAAATAAACGACTCATATCTGACCGATTTCAAGCTTTTGAAAAAATTTCGTGCGGAATAACATAAGCTGTAGTTATTTCACACGAAAATATAAATGTTGATTAAATGATGCTAGATACATTTCTCATGTTTTTCGCAAAGTGAACAGAGTACTACTTATGCAACAATATTTCAACAATACATATTTCGTATAAATTTTTTATATATAGAGTTTGACAGCATTTCGCACGAAATGTCGAACACAATACCTAGCTTTAAGGTATGGGTCTACCAAGTTTTTTAAATAAAATCAAAATTTTTAAAACAAATTTTCTTTTTAAATATTTTTAGCACACAAACGTTTTATTCATATTATAAAAAATATCTTAATAACAAAGAAACTTTTTAAAAACGAATTAAAAAATTTAGCTTTATTTTTTGGCTTTAAGTTTTTGTTTTTAGCTTTTTTTAGCTGTTTTTTAAACGTGATGTAGCTTAAACTTTACTTGAAAATCTGGTCACACTGTTGTATAGAGAAGATTCATATGTTTTTATGTGTTGCTTGTTAAACAAAAGTTTATTTGATAAATTTTTTTATTTTTTGTATAAAAAACTTTCAATGATTTTATAACAAGTGTGTTAAGGCTGGTACTCTGTTCGATTTTACGAAAAAAGTTGAGGAACATAAGTTATTTCGTTTGAAAATTTGACAAGCAACATTCTTATATAAACCCCTAAAATATGCTAAATTTTTTATAGTGTATGGACAAAATCCATAGGTTTTTATGTGTTGCTTGCTAAAAAAAGTTTATTTGATAAATTTCTTGCTCTTTGTATAAAAAATTTTCAATGATTTTTTAAAAAGTCTTTTAGTTTGAAAAAATTAAATTTTTTCAGAGTTTTATATTGTTTTTATCTTCATTTCATGCTTTGTATAATGGAAATCATTAAAAATAATTAAGATAATTTGCAATTTTTTTATGTTTTCGTCTTGTTTGCATTTGCATACTGATTTTTACCTTTTTCCAATATTTTTGGAAAGTTTTTTTTATAAATAAACGACTCATATATGACCGATTTCAAGCTTTTAAAAAAATTTCGTGCGGAATAACATAAGCTGCAGTTATTTCACACGAAAATATAAATGTTGATTAAATGTTGCCAGATACATTTCACATGTTTTTCACAAAATGAACAGTGTACTACTTATGCAACAATATTTCAACAATATTTTCTATAAGTTTTTTATATATAGAGTTTGACAGCATTTCGCACGAAATGCCGAACACAATACCTAGCTTTAGTTTAAAAAAAAAAAATCAGTTTTTTTTTGAGTTTTATGTTGTTTTTATTTTAACTTTATTTCATGCTTTGTATAATGGAAATCATTAAAAATAATTAAGATAATTTGTTTTTTTTTTATGTTTTTGTCCTGTTTGCATACTGATTTTTACCTTTTTTGCCGTATATTTTAAAAGTTTTTTTTAAATACAATTACAACCGATTTTAAACTTTTGAAAAAATTTCGTGCGGAATAACATAAGCTAGCTACACGAAAAAATAAATGTTGATTGAATGTTGCCAGAAACATTTCACATGTTTTTTACAAAATGAACAGAATACAACATTTGGAACAATATTTCGTTTTAGTTTTTTATATATGTATGTACGAGGGTTGCCTTTTATGTTTCAGGAATTGGCAACACTAGTGTTACAATATGACAACTGACAGCTCTGTCGTAAATATGACATTTTCTAGGTTATACGTTCTCAGAACGTTTTGACATACCAGCGCTATTTGTGTTATTTACAGTAACTTAATAGATTCAACTCGACCCAAAAACTTAAATCAAAAACATTTTCGTGCGATTATTTTTTACAACTTTCTATTTTTGGCGATGAAGCTCCATCAAAGGCCAGTGTTTATCGGTGAATTAAATCGTAGTCGTAGTTCACTCCAAGAAAAATTTCGTGAAGGTCGTCCAAAATCAACAAAACAAGTTGTTCTCGTTTGATCCCACACAATTTGTCAATAGTCAAAAAAGGTCGTGTCGATTGGTCGAAAGAAATTGCATTTTTAATTACCCAAAACATCAATTTGATGAGTCATCCGTCGTATAGTCCTGTCTTGGCACCGAATGACTTCTTTTTATCCCCGTACGTAAAAAACAAACCTAGAGGTCAACGTTTTTCGACATCTGAAGAAGCGTTTGCTGTATTAAGAATGCATGTTTTGGAGATACCTCAATCAGAGTGGCAAAAGTGCTTCAACAGTTGGTTTAAACGCATGCAAAAGTGTATAGATCTTAATGGGGAATATTTTGAAAAACAAGAAAGTGATTTTCGATGATTAAAAGGCAAGAACAAAAAGTTCAATGAAAAACAAGTAAAAGCGCTATATATTTGGCTATACCGAATCTAATATACGCTTCACATTGGTCTTTTTGTTTACCCAGTCTCCTGATCTACACAAGTTATTTTCGAACCGTAAACATTGTAATTTTTGTGGTGAGCTTAAAGTGCATAACTATCATAGTTTTCGAAACAGAAAACTCACAATATCTGAACAATTGTATCGACATCCCTATTTTTAAGTATCCAGAATATATATACTTTATGGGATCGCAAATGAATATTAAAAGAATTACAAACGAAATGTCAAACTTATATTTACCCTTATTACTATATAAAGGATATAACAACAATCGCGCAATCACACACACACACACACTATGGCGCTTAAAAAACAGACAACAAATTAAGCAAAAATAATATATGGGCATTTCCAGGATGGAGAACGCGACATTCGTACGCCTTTAAAGTGAAAAAAAATATATATAGAAATTTGAAGAATTTGTTTTTTTTTTGATATTTATTTAAAAGCATATAAGTATATATAGGGTGGACATTTATTTCTTGTTCGAAATCAGTACACTTTTGGTTTTTTTCCTTTAATAGGACCTTTTTAGTTTTTATAGTCTAAGAAACGTTTCCAGTTTTAGGGATTGCCCTTAAAATTTTTTCTAAGCCTGTCCGTCCGTCTTTCTGTGTGCCTATGTCTTCTTATAATCGAAATACAGGTTGGAGATACATACATACTTGGTTTTGAAAAAAACAATAAACCAAACGTTATCAACTGCTAAAATAAATTATAAAACAGTTAGATTTTTTATCCAAAAACTAAAATTAATTTTAAATAGTTTAATTTTATTCCACTAGCTTAATTATTTGCCAGTTCACCCATTTAACACAAGTCATGGAATACCAGGTTTTTGGAGCATTCCATGAAAAAACGGAAATCTGAACAATATTACAAACATTGACTTTTTTTATATTTTTGCATCTACATAGAGAGATTAAGTTCTCATCTCAAAAAATTGACATTCATCGTGACGAGTAGATCACTATTTTCATAAATACCGTTATTTGTTTGAGAGTATAAAGAATCTAGCTTTTCTTTTTCATTTTACACCATTTTTTGAGAGGTCGCTTCTAATACTTTAGTGCTTTGTTCCCGAGAAAATAATTACAATGCAAAGGTAAATTTCTATGTCCCACACGTGACGCCGTTTTCCTTTTTTTATTAATAACTGTAAGGCAAGTCAGCTAAACAAATTGATTTTTGTTGTTTACAGCTAACTTTTGGTGGTCTAAAAGCTGACAAAAAAATTTGCACTTAAACACTTAGCAAATAGTTTTTCTTTCGTGATAAAAAGTGTCCCACACGTGACGCCAAGAATTAACATATCTGAAATCTTTCAATCTTTCTGCCATCTACAAACTATATTTGTAATTTACTGCACTACATTTGTGGCTTATCCAAATATGACTAAAATACAACCTTCCACCAGTACTGAACATATCCGGAAACTTCGCGGAAAGCGTAAGAAAGATGATCCAACCTTTAGCCCTAGCTGATAGAGAAGAATACGTGAGCTTTATAAGCGAAGAAGTAAAAAGTATTTCAGAAATCGATTTAAAAACTTTGCAAGTTAAGGAAAAATGTAAAAAAAGCCTGCAAAGGGCCTAATAAAGAAATCGATGTCAAAATATTGACAGACCTTCTGTTAGTACCAAAACCTTCTTAAAAGTCCAAACAAACTTTATCGAAAGCTATTTAAAAGGCTTTAAAAGCCCTTCCTCAATTGCCAAGCAAAAAAAGAGCGATAACAACCAAATAAGCGCCTAAATTTAATATTGCTCCAGCCGAAAGTTCAAGCTTGGACATGTCGAATGTCAACTCGTAATACGAGGATGTGAAAGCCTTTTATTACCATCCAGATATAGTAAAAACCTGTCCAGGCGCAAATGCTTTGGTTGTGGTTTGGGGAAGTGGAATTAAAGAAAGGCGTTGGAAGAATTATTTAACTATGTATCTACGGGAAGCTTTCTGCATTTTTACGGAATTTAATCCTAATATAGAAATAAAATTTTAAAAACTTTATAGTCTTAGACCTTAAGATGTGCTTCCCATAAAAAACACTCCTTCAGATCAGTGCAAATTTTTAACACATGAAGACAAACAAAACTACTGTAACGACTGGTTGCTGAAAAATTTATGTGATCTTTATTTAGATTTTAAGTGCTGGAAAAATTAATGTGACTTTTTTCTGATAATAAAAAACTATTACTGTCCATAGACTTAAGCATAAGTCTGCATATGGAAAGAAGGGGAAAAATTCAGATAATAAATTACGTTTGACAACCCATTAAACAAGTTAAGTTGAACTGAAAGACAAACTGAATTCAGTTCATATTGTAATGAAACATGTTAATTTAAAAAAAATCCAAGGCGATGAAATTAAAAAAAAACTTAATGAAGGTATACGTATCCTTCAAATTGATTTTGCAATGCCTTTCGCTTGTGAATACCAGAATGAAGTTCAAAGCGCCCTATGGTCGCGAACGAGTGTCCTGTTGTTTAAGCTGCAACTTTTTACGAAGTAAATTTTCAAGCATAGAGTAATTGCGAGTAATGTGGTATACCTATATGTTTTTTAGATTGCCACATTTTTAATTTCGTGACGATTTTACTCATATATCGACTTTTGCTGATGATACCGCCTTTCTCAGTATTCATAAAGACCCTAAAGAGGCCTCGAAACAACTGCAGCATCACGTATCCCAAGTAGAAAAATGGGCAAAATTATGGGGTATTAAAATAAACGAACAAAAATGCACCTACGTTACTTTACGCAAGAAAACGTGTCCCCCAATTTTTATTAACAACCATACGGTGCATCAACGTATTGAAACAAAATATCTTGGCATTCACTTAGATCGCCGCCTCACATGGAAGCTCCACATAGATGAAAAGTTGTCACAATTAAAACTTAAAACAGCCCAAATCCATTGGCTAATTGGTAGAAACTCTGTGTTACATCCTGATTGTAAACTTCTGCTCTGCAACTCAATTTTTAAACCAATTTGGTGCTACGGGATACAAGTATGGGGCACTGCTTCCGCTTTTAACATAGAAAAGATTCAACGCCGTCAAAACAAAATTCTAAGAATAATAACTGGTGCTCCTTGGCATGTTAAGAGCAGCAACATCCAAGGAACTAGAAGTTCCACAAGTAAAATGCGAAATCCTTAACTATGTGGACAAGTACTTTAATAAGCTGGAAAATCATCCCAATCCGCTAGCTCGAAACATCTTGCAACATAGCGGACACGCCGTTTAAGGAAAAACTTGTGTTTTTCCACCAGCAAAAAAAGTCGATCACACACCAAAACGATTTCTTGCAACTGACTCCCAAAATTACTTGCAAATATTAATTAAAGTATTGCTTTATTAATTTTCTGAGAGCAGCAATATATTTAGCCTGTTTTTGTTATTTTTATATTATTAGTTTAAAAAAAAACTTACAATACCACAATACCAGTCTATACAACGTTACCCGCACTTACTCCACCTTATGTGCTCGGATGCGAATTTTAAAGACAAAAATGAATTTTTTTATTTTTTAAATAAGCTTTTCGATTTAGTAAATACAAAAAATGAAGATTTACCTTTAGTGGAAATAGTTTGGAGCAATGGCTCGACATCAGAATTGAAAAACCGCTATATGGTAAAATTAATATCAATGCTGAGCGCAAAGTACGCAAAGCCATTTTTTGCAAATATTTTGCTACAACTAATGGAAAGGGTATAATAGATGGAATCGGCGAAAATATAAGGAGATTGGTATGAGAGAGAATGATAAGCCAAAGCAAACATTTTGTCATTTAGTCAGATAAATTTTTTGCTTATTTGGCTTCTTAATTAGTTTCAAAAACCCAGGTAATTTATTTTCTATCCTCAAAAATCTGAGAAAAAATTTAATCTGAATCACCATGCCATTAGAGGAATTTCAAACTTTTATTTCATCAAGGCCAATTAAAATATTGTGGACTGCAAAGTTATAGCTTATCTGTAGACAAAACTGCAATTAACTTTTGATTTTTGTGTATTTTATAAAAATAATTTCAACTGTGTCCCTTACGTGACGCCATTTGTCCCTTACGTGACGAAATAAAAAAGTTAATTTTTACCTATAAATATTTTTTTTATTAAAAATTTATTACCATCATAAGAAAGCGTGGTTGTTAGTTGTAATTTCTTTCTTAGACATCTTTTCTCTATGTGCAACTGATTCGCTGAAATTTGGATTTAAACACTACAATTTTAAATGTTGGTTGACTCAGGCTGTCCCACACGTGACGAAGTTTGTTTAATTTTTTCTTTAATATTTTCTGAATTATTAAAAACAAGTTCGATGTAAGATTGAAGACTACCACGCAGTTTAATTAATAAAAGAAAAAAAATTGAATTCTGAATTACCAATTAGAAGTTGTATGTAAAATAAGTGCTAAAAAATAGTTGAATTTGTCCAACACGTGACGGTGGAATGCCCCTTTTAAATATTTTTTTTTGAGTTGATAGCATTGAAAACCTTTATATGTATCTAAAGCTACCTTCACACTATTCTACAAGTGTTTAGATTTTCATTGGATTTTAAGAGAGTCAAATAAAATTATTTTTGGTTTGACTGTCAAAAAATCAAAAAGGAAATATTGCGCATTACATTTTGTGTCTACACTATCACATTTTAAATAATATTAATATTATTGTCATCAGGGATGGGAAGCGTAATATAACATATAATTCATGGTGCAATTATATGTATCAGGTGCTGGTGATTCTACAACTACAAAATTTGATGAATAAAATTTTCGTTTTAGTTGTAGTTTTCGTTGGCTCAGGTGTCAAAAAAGATATGTAAAAGTAAACAACTTTGTCAACCCAGCCTCGATTTATGCATGAAAAAACTAGATCAGCTGTGCTCGTAACACCACCTGTTCAACATAATTGCACCATGGTATAATTTTTAGACTGAAGAATTCAATGCAGCATGACCATTTATTTCTGAATCGTTTCTTAATTCGATGTTCAAAAGAATAATGTTTTTTAAATTGGTTTAGTATTAGTGGATTTAAGGTAATTTTTTAAATTTTACAAGTTTGCTTTAATTAATTGTGTAAACCGAGCCTTTTGATATAGAGGTGGTCAAATACTCAACAGTATATGTGTATTATTTGAACCAATTTTTAATTATTTGTTTTTTATTTTTTCTTCCAAATAATTTATACAATGAATCTTCCCAAAGTGTGATATATGGTTGCCTTTTAATTTTTTAATATGTAGAATTAAATTTCTATTAATGTTGAATACATTTGATAATATAAGGCATATCTATATATATAAAAAATTGTTGCAAGTGTGTTGTGACTTTATAACACACGAATGGTCTAACCGAATTCAATGAAATTTTTAAGGTTTGTTCCTATGGTCGTTAGATGGCTTATCTAAAATTTGCACGAAATCAGTCAATGCGTTCGTGAGTTATAATTTTTCATGTCAACATGTGATTTTTTGTTCATATAAAAAAACAGTAACAAATATGTATTCGACAAGGCCTAAAGATCGCGAGCGAAATAGTAAGTAAATCAATAGTAGTTTGATTTTATAATAGAACTATTGTATTGAATTGATTTACTTTTTTCATTATTTCCAAATTAAAAATAAATAAAAAAAAAACCAAAGAATTTGATTCAATGTTAATATTCATCCGTAGCGAAGCACGCCGGGAACCGCTAGTGATTATATAAACTGTAAAAATATTAAACTATTTAACTTTGCTAAAACTTTACAATTCATTTCCAAAATCACAAAAATCGTTTACATTAGCTGATTGTTTATTGAAATTATTATCATTGGTATTATTTCGTAAAGTCAAAACCCTATAAAATTTGTGTTATTTAATTTTTTTTTTTGTAATTTTTATGTTTGTTAATGGTATTGTCAGGCATTATTTTTTAAAAAATCATTTTAATTCGTTGTTTAAAAAAACTAAATATGATGTAGAAGAAGGTAGTTTTAGCCTCTGTTACTTTTATTTATAATAATCGCGTTTAAAATGTTTTCTTTTATTACCGGGGGGGCATAGTCAAACTTCATACATATAAAAGTTAAAATGCAAAAATTTTCTTTGAATTGCTAAGTACCACCTGGTCAATAATTTACGAAGAAAAGAAAATATTTCAACAAAAATAGTTTATATAAATAAAATTTGCTGAGTGCATACATATCTACATATGTATGTATTTTAAAGGTAAATTATAAAAAAATTTATTTTCTTAAAATAATTTAATTGGTAACCACCTTATTAGTTAAAAATGCTCTTGCAACGGCATATGAATTTATTTCTCTGTGCGTCAAATGCCTATTTATTTGAAAGAGCAGCAGTAGATTTTTCCAGAAATGGCATGCATGTATGTATATAAGTATGTTGCCGATTTTTATAAAATACATGAATTCGTGGTGTAGTTCCACCATGAATACATCCATACATGTTCTAATATTTTTAATTTCTTGTCAAACTTATAAAATACATTTTTTGAAAACAGACAATATTGTCCTTTTACAGGTAAACCGCATAATTGCTAACCAATTCTGAGGCATCTTTTTTTTTAAATGAAACTAGTTTCAAGCTTTATTTTGATTTAAGTTGTGCATTCTTGTGGCTATAAAGTAAAAATATTATAATTTTAATGTTATTTTTTTTAATATTTTTGTTTGTCCTAAAAGTGTTTTCGTAAATTGCCCACTGACATTTTTTTTTAATATGTTAAAATGTCTGTAAATGAAAAAAAAAAATGTTAAAGTCGTTCACAAAAGCGTATTAACAAAATTTTTAATACTGCGACATCTTAATTTTAGTACTCAAATATAGTTTGAAAAGTTTACATTTAGTTTTGTAAGTATAACAAGTTAATAATTGGGTTGATAATTTTATAGTTATAGTGAACATATCTTTTGTTTTCATTAAAAATGTAGTAATTTTAAATGAAAAAACATTAATTTCTTAACAATTTTGTAGGTACAAACAAATATTGCAGTAATAAATAAACGAAAATAACACTTGTTCTAAAAACTGCGTACATATTTTATTTCCTATAGGTTTAAAATGAACATTTTTAGCAAAATATTTTTATTTAAGACATTTGTAGTTCACAATATTTTTGTTTTATTTCAGTTTTCTATGCCTGATTTTCTTTATGTTCTTCTGTGTGTATGTATGTATGCAACTCAAATAAAATGCGAAGTATAATGGTTTAGAAAAATTTCTAAAAATGAAGAGAGCCATTCTACTGCCAAATTTCTCTACGTATTTTTTGACATTTTATAACGTATTGCCTTCACACTATTATACTTTCTCATTTTATTTTAGATTTTGACATGTGTTATTACTCAGAATTATGGTCTGAAGGTACCTTAACAGACACATTTTGTTAAAAAAACTCAAGTAAAAGTTTTCTATTTTATAAACCTATAAAAATCATTTTTCATTCTTGTCTACGACTGAACTGATCAAAACTCTAATTAAAATAAGGTTAAAAATTTAAAAGATGCCTTTCAAAAAGTGGTCTGCGATCGAAGCAAAAATCAATTAAACAAGAATCGAATTCAGGCGGCATTTAAAGAACGAATGAGCTTGCGAGTGGATGTTGTACAACAAGGACCTGGCTCTTCGAACGATGGCAATGCCTCAAGGCGTTTCTTCCTCAACCCTGTACTTGTTGCTGATATAAAAGGTGTTAATGAAGAACTCATAGATCGCTTCCTAATTGTTCCTCAGATACTAACATGTGACCAGAAAATTGATACTGTGAACTATTTGTTAAAAAATATAACTGGTAGTACATGCCTGTTACTGTCTATAAAATACTGATACATAGAAAGGAGATTATTGATGCAGCAGTACTTCCTATTGGTATGGTCTCCGAGGAAGCAGGAGAAGCCCGTAATAAAGATAATAGGAAGTATAGATTAATGTTTTCTAGAAAGTGCAATAGAACTTCAGCAGATACTGATGTAGTAGTATAAGACGTCAACCTCACAAACATTTTTTAGAACTGGATGATGTAGTTTAAGAAATGTTAGTTGACGAATAAATAAAGTTTGTATTATTTAAGACTTATTTTGTTTATACTTATGTATGAATATTAGGGTGGTTTTATAAAAATCGATTTGGTATAAAAATATGATTGTAAAAATTTACCTAAATCGGACTTTGCCTTCCCGTGCCAAAAAATCCCTGAAATTTAAAAAATGGATTGCAAGGGGAAAATATTACCTTTTGTTTATTTTATCAAACATTTTTATATTTTAAATTAAGTTTGAATTAGGATGATAAAAAATTTAAAATATGCAGGAAAATATCTTTTCAATTAAGCTATAAAAATTAAAATCGGCTAAAAAACTGCAAAGTTGTTTTGGTTTCCCCAGACAACTAATGTGTTGTAGACCACCCTATCAATGCACTCGGGCCCAATTTTTTAAATTTATTGATATTATCTACAACAACATCGTTCTTGTAATCTCTTAATTTCAAAATATTCGAATAAAAATTTTTTCGTCTGGGGTTTGGCTACTCGTTTTATTTAATTTAAAAACTTAGTCAAAAATTGATTCGGATTGCATGGGAGGTGGGCTGTGGGTTGTGGGTGTTGGGAGGGGCTGATGTCATTGAAACTCTGTACACAGGTTTCATTTTTTATGCATGGGAGGTGGGTGTTGCTGATGTTAGTAAAACTCTGCACACAGGTTTCGCTTGATGATGTATGGGATATGGGCGGTGGGCGTGGGCAATTTGGACGAAATTCTATTTTTTTCTTAATTTAGTCAATTCAATGCTCGATGCCAACTTTCAATAGTTTAGGACCACTCCTTCTATTTTTTGCACAAAAATGTATGAAGCAATACCACTGTGCGACGTGGTACTTTTAAAGAACTGTTTTTGTATGAAAGACAACAAAACCATTAGGACATAACAGGACACCTTGTGAATCCCCCAATTATATTTTCTGTATACGCCACCTTTTTGCACTTTTTTAACTATTTTTTTTAATGTTAAAATTGTTTTTTAAAAGAAATTTTTATACAAAATCAGTATTTCAAATCTGTTTTAAATATTAAAATTGTTTATGTATATACCAACTTTTTGCATGGGTAATAATATTGTACTTAATTTACCATTAAAGACTTTAAAACAATTTTGAGACCTTCTAATTTCCTAACAAAAATTAAATGATTGTACTTTAATGTTAACTGTATTTACAATTAAAAAAAATGTTTGAGATATGTTTTTTTAAAGTTAATCTTAAAGTCACGTTTTTTAAACCTGTTTTATCATTTACTATTCGAAACCTTTGATTGTAAAATAATATTGCAAAAAATATTATTTACAGGCACTCGTGAAAGGGGGTATATTTAAGTACTCAAGTATTAAAGAAAAGTATTAATAGAAAGAAAAAGATAGTTAGCAAGAGGCAAAACTTAACCATTTAAAATAATAATTAGAAAAAGCAAAAGAGGGTATCAAATTAGCCAGAGGAGTAACACGGTATTTCCACCATCCAATAGTATCAAAAAAAGTACGATCGTATCAACATTTGCAACACTAATATAAGGTATCCAAAGCGCCCTCATGTGTTTGTCTCTTTTCAGCAGCAATTTATTAAAGCAATTTAGCTAAGCGATAAACCATGCGGAATACCAATTGGGCAATGTAGCTAAAATATTTGCCGTAGTTAAGGCTCAATCATATTAGGAATATACGAGCTAATGCCAGCTTAAGTAACTATGCAAATGCATGTAATCATATGATCCAAACCATAATGTACTTAACAAAACTTTTCGTTTAGTTTTGCTTGCTTAAGCAAACAACAAACTTATGCTAATGCCAAATATCAACGAAAAGCCTGTCAAATGCTTAAGCAACTTATTGAAGACTTTTGAGTGGCTACATTTTACTTTGTGAACTTAAATACTTACGAACTCAGTACTGTTTTCTTTTTATATTCTAAATACATACCTATATAGGTTTTTTCGCAAAATTTGCAACAGTGCGCGCAACTCACGTATACACAGCCGATCCCTTAATCAAAGTACGATTAGGTTAGCTATTTGCTTAATCAAATGTGACTTGACTTAACGAAAAGTTGTTTAAGAACATTATAGTTATACACATTTGAATATGTGTATTCGCACTTTTGCTTAAGTACTTAAGCTAAAGCACATTATAGTTAGCTCTTAAGTGTTGTATACGCACACACATACACACTGTTTTTTTTAGTATGTTTACTCATATATTACAGCAATAGTTGAAAAGGGCAGTTGTGGTTAAAAATTTTACCCATTACAGATTTAGGATTTTATGATATAAATTATAAAAATATGATACTTTCATAACTTTTATATATTCATGCAAAAGTTTAAATATTACGTAGATGGGCAATTGTGGGTAATAAGTTTATGTAGTCATTTAAGCACATTATGGCCATATCAAATACCTCATTGATTTTGCTTATGCATTTGACAGGCCTTTCGTTAATTTTTGACATTTGTTTAAGCCAATTTATGCATATTATGGTTCTGCCCTTTATTTTAAGCTTTTTAGCGGTCGATATATAGCTATAGCTAAGGTAATTACAGAAGAAGAGTGCTGAAAAAGAAATAGTGATTGACTGCCCAAAGTTAGAAGAAGATTGTTCGGCAACGCTAAATGATTACTTTAGCTTACTTCCAATTACATCTAACATGGTATATATAATTGGCGAATTCACAAGGTCTTGTGAAATCATATGTTGTGAAATAATAGAACCAAAAAATATGACTGTTGTGAACAACCTCTCATATATAAGTGTGGTATTTAAAATCTAAATCAGCTGATATGAATAAACGAAAACACAATTGTTTTGCCTAAGATTCTAGTATTATACATTTTTAGGGTGGCGAGTGCTAGCGGCTTCCAAAAATTAAATAGAAAACTCGCCGTTTTGTTTTAGGCGCTTGGCGATGACTTTGTATATAATATGACATTTTTTTTTTTTTTTTTTTTTTTTTTTTGTTTCATATATTTATTATTGAATCTTCGCCTGTGGCGAACTAACAATAAGTGTTCAAATCTTAAAACTAGGTAGTTAATATAAGTCCAGCCAGTGCCAGACTAAAATTTAAGTTCTCATATTAATTATCAAGCTTCATATAAGCGCAATAGTATCCCTCCTTTTCAGGCGGGTGTGCCCACTATGTTGCAGGATGTTTCGGGCGAGCGGATTTGGGTGAGCTTCCAGCTTATTTAAATACTTGTCCACATAGTTCAGGATTTCGCATTTAACTAGTGGAACTAGTAGATCCTTGTGGATGTTGCTGTTTTTAACATACCAAGGAGCACCAGTTATCATTCTTAGGATTTTGTTTTGCCTGCGTTGAATTTTTTCTATGTTGGATGCGGAAGCAGTGCCCCATAATTGTATACCGTAGCACCAAATTGGTTTCAAAATCGATTTGTAGAGTAGAAGTTTACAATCAAGACGAAGCACAGAGTTTCTGCCGATTAGCCAATGAATTTGTGTAGCTTTAAGTTTCATTTGCGTCAACTTCGCATCTATATGAGACTTCCATGTGAGGCGGCGGTCTAGGTGAATACCAAGATATTTTGTCTCGGTTCGTTGAGGCACCATATGGTTGTTAATAAGAATTGGAGAGCACGTTTCTTTGCGTAAATTAAAAGTTACGTGGGTACATTTTTGTTCATTTATTTTTATTCCCCATAACTTTGCCCATTTTTCAACTTGGGTTACGTGTTGCTGCAATTGTTTTGAAGCCTCTTTAGGGTCTTTATGAATACTAAGAAAAGCAGTATCATCAGCAAATGTCGACGTGTGTGTAAAACTATTGGTTGGCATATCTGCTGTGTAAAGCAAGTACAGAACTGGACCTAGTATACTCCCTTGAGGTACACCAGCCCCTATTGTTTGAGAAGAACTTATTTGGTTTCCCTCTTTGATTTTAAACTGTCGACCGGTTATGTACTTTTCTAGTAGGTTGAAAATATTAGCTGGAAGGTTTAGCTTTAGTTTGTTTAACAGGCCTTCGTGCCATACTTTATCGAAAGCTTGAGAGACATCTATAAAGAGCGCGGAGCAGTACTTTTTTTCCTCGAAAGTTTTTCTTATAACCTGCACCAGTCTGTGAGTTTGTTCTATTGTGCTATGTTGACTTCTAAAGCCAAATTGGTGATCTGGAATGCAGTTGTTTTCATTCAGGATCGGAGTAAGCTTGTTTTTAAGCAGCTTTTCAAACAGTTTTGACAAAGTTGGTAACAAACTTATAGGCCTATAAGACTCCACCTTAGAAGGATCTTTACCAGGCTTAGGAATCATCTTAACTAAGGCAACTTTCCATATTGGTGGAAAATGTTCAAGCCGTATTATGGCATTAAAAATAAAAAGAATTATTCTTTTTGCTGTAAAAGGTAGCTCAATGAGCATTTTGTTGCTTATTTTATCAACGCCAGGAGCTTTTTTATCATTAAGGTTAGAAATAGCTTCTACCACATCTGAATATCGGAAACGTATTTCTATAGGACGTCTAGAAACAACAGGCGGTAATTCCCTCACGTCAGTGCATGTATTAGGAGTGAACACGTTTCTTAAATGGCTTGCGAGCAGATCGCATTTTTCTTCATCATTTCTAGCCCAGGATCCTCTTAGATTGCGCAGTGGTGGTTTTGCGATTACGGGTCTTTTGAGACGACTGGCTGATCGCCATAGAGAATAATTTGTTTGAGGGGTTGCGTCTAGACCTTCCAAATACTTCTTAATTGATGCAATTCTGTGTACCTCCAGCAAGTTTTTTAAGCGATTTGTACACTCTTTTAGCTTCGTTTTAAGTTGGGGCGATCTATGCTGTTGCCATTCTCTTCGCGCTCTCCTTTTTTCAGATAAAAGCTCCTCAACATCGACAGAAAAAATTTTGTTGTATTTGACCTGACGGTATGTTGAAGAAGCATGTTCAACGGCTTTTTTAATGTTTTCATTTTGGATATTTAGGCAATCATCGATTTCTTGGGGAGTTTTTAGTGGTATGTGTTCCGAGCAGTGAGAGCTGATATATTTTTTTTTATATTTTAACCAATTTACTCTTTTTGATAAGAAAAAATCACTAGTTGCTATTTGGTGAGGACTGCAAATAGTGATAATTGTGGGTGAGTGGTCAGAAGATAAATCGAAGGAGGCTTCAGCCTCAATAAGGTCCGGTGATATACCTTTTGCCACGCCAAAATCTATTACGTCTGGAATTTTATTATTGTCCGTTGGCCAATAGGTTGGTTGTCCAGTTGAAATAACGAAAAGTCCTATTTCCGACACTGAGTCATACAAGACACGACCTCTGGGACTAATTAGGCGGGAGCCCCAGTATGTGTGCTTAGCGTTATAGTCTCCAGCAGCTATGAAGCGGGGACCTAATGATTTGTAGAAACTGTTGTACTGATCCTTCGTTATGGAGAATCTGGGTGGACAGTAAACTGATGAAATAACAAGGTTATGGAAAAATTCATCAATGCAGACGTTCGTAGCTTGGATATAACATTCCGAGAGGCCACCCAACCATTGGTGTTTAATTCTTGATTTGATTAGAATAGCCGAGCCCCCACATGATCTATCCCTAGGATCCTTTGAATCGTAAAAAGAATAACCACTAATTTTAAAAGTGCTTCTAGATGTCATATGAGTCTCAGAAATACACATAACATCGATTTTTTGGTTCATCAAGAAATATTCGAGCTCGTTTTTGTGTTGGCGGATGCCGTTTGCGTTCCAGAAACAAACCCTGAGGCAGTTCATGGTCTTTTAAGCATAGCCTGCAGAAAAGCAGACTGCATTTTTTGCATTTCTTGCATCATGTTGGCCATTTGCGCCATAATCTGCGTAAATTGTGTGACCATATTGTCAATTACGGCTTCCAGGCGGCTAAAATTAGGCCCGGTTGGTTCGCTAGTTGGCACTTCTTGTTGTGTTGTAGGCTGGGTAGACTTACGTGAATTAGGCTGGTTAGACTTTAATGCAGCGGCGTAAGAAACTTGATTTGTAGCTGGTTGTGCCAATGGAGGCATATTTGTAGTTGGTATATTTAAAGGCTGGGGAGGGGCAGGAACTATGTTCGGCTTAGTTGATCGCTTAACTAAATTAAAAACAGGACAACCTCTATAGTTGGCAGTGTGGTTTCCCCCGCAGTTGCTGCATTTCTTTATCCTAGGATCATCTTTTGGCTTGTCGCACTTGGTCGTATCGTGCAGATCCCCACACACAACACAAACAGTAGGCAACTTACAATAAGTTTTAGTGTGGCCATATTCCTGGCAGTTTAAGCACTGTACGGGCCCAGATCGCTTATGTGGCACTTCCACAGTGACTCGTCGGTGCATAATATATTTTAAATCGTAGATGGGGTGGGTTTCACTTTTTTTCAATTTGATATCACCAGGCTCAAGCTCCACTCGGAATAATGGTTGGGGGTGTTTTTCCCTATTTCTCATATTCGATACCGTCCTAACCATAAACCCTTTGTTTAACAAACTGGTCTTGATCTCTTCTGGGTCAACGTTAGAATCAATGCCTTTAATAACTACCTGAAGGCCTTTTGCGGTCTTGAGTTGGTAGGTATAGAAGTTTTTCCTGAGTTTTTCGAGCTCCGAAACCGTGGTGCGGTAGGCGTTTTCATGGTTCACTTGAATTTTTGTCTCAAATATGTTACCGCGTTTAACGTTTGAAACATAAAAGTTATTTTCCCCAATCAAACCGACTAAAAACTTGACGAGATCATTTGAGTTTTTTTCCCTCAAATAAATGGGAGGTGGCTTAAAGGACTTTTTTTCACTAACATGGGCCTCATTATCCTCTTGCAAAATTGCAAAACGATTTTGCGATGAGGTTGGCCTTTCATCGTCTTTTAAAATTTTTGCAGGTTGAGATGCTTCTGCCGATTTAGGGCTCCTTCCCCTTTTAAGAACTGTTACGTACCTGTCCATCCCTACCTGGATCTTAGGAGCACACGCAGAAATTGGGCCCGTAGCGCCTTTAGCAGCTGTTGGTGCGACACCAGAACTTGATAAAGAAGACCGCGATGAAGATGGCACCTCGGTATTTTTTTTATAATTTTTAAACAGAGATTGGGCTAAATTTGTCCCTTGTTCAGTACATTTATTCAAATTAGGCACACTTGCACTTAAATTATTTGTATTTGTTTTCGGTTTTGCACTTAAATAGTTTCTATTATATTCAGGGTCTCTAATGTTTTCATTGCTAACGCTTGCTGAGCTTAACACAATGTAAGCATTTCGGCTATTAGGCCCACTGTCACAACGATTACTGTTACTCATTAACCGTTTGGTTTTTTTGTTTTGTTTAGTTTGTTTTTATTTTCGATTCTCACTTATGTCTTGTAGGTATGTATATTAACAAATATTATTTTTTTGTAACTTATTACAAATATCACCTATTACAAATATACACTCGCGTAGACACGTCCGTACACTACGAGATTAAGAGACATCACAATAAACATATCAAACAAAGTTGTATTGTTTCACAACAAGTTTCGTATGAAAAGCAACAACAAAATTTTTATGCTATTGTGAAATTATATGACAATAATACAATATGCTATCGTATCGTACCTTGTGAATTCGCCAAATATATATTTTATAAATATAAAATAAATGTAAAACACCCCATTCAGTCATATCAGTTTTAAACGATGGTTGGAATAATAGCGTATTGTCAGAATTCAAGCAATTTCATACTAAAAAAAAAATCAACTCTCCCATCTTATGTTTATTGAGAGAGTTGTGATGCAACCTAAATTAAGATTATCTTAAACAACTTTATCGTGGCTATCTCTAGCTAGAAGCCATGTTTTTTGGCCTGATATTTATGAAGATATTTTTACTTATGTATCTAACATATCAACCTATGGAAAGCTTTCACATAAACACTGCTGGCCCTTGCCAACGGTTATACTATTTTGTTGTTATTGATGCATATTTAAAATGTCCTAAGATAATTTTAAAATTTTAAATGTAACATCCGCAACATAATTTCGAAAATAGACGATATGTTCGCTAGGTATGAATACGCCGACTCTATTCTCTCAGATAATGTTGATCAATTTGTAAGTGCTATTTTCAACTAGTTTGTAAACGAGAGGTCACACACCTTAAACCCGGGTCTTATCATTCACTATCGCTCTTGAAAAACTCAGAAAAGAGGAAAAAAGTAATACAAACTTTTAAACTTTTTCTTTAACTTCAAAATATTATGCAAAATCACTAGTAGAGCTGTTCCTGAATCGAAAAATCAAAACCACAATAGATTTACTAAAATCATAAGAAGTAACATCCATTAAACGTAGAGTTTAACAAGAAGGAATATTAACAAGAAACATAGTGTAAAAGCTAATAATTTTTGACCTGATAAAAGGTTATTGTAGAAATTTTTAAAATAAACAATTTTTTTATGATTACAAACTGTACTCGGAAAAGGCCAAAGTTAGTTCGTTTACAAGTAAATCAATCAAAAAATCAAAACAAATTGAGAAAAGATTTGTATCAGATAAGGAGAATAAAATATATTCAAGATACATATTAATTAAATTGTTGAACTTATAATATATAAAACGTCAGAGAATTTTAAAACTTGATAAAAAAAAGCTAGAACCGACATTTTGAAGTTAATTTAAGTGTAAATTATTTTATTAAACCAGATGATTTGCTTTATTCATTTACCGAAACAATAGCACCTTAGATTGGTAAAACTTTTGGAATGGTAAATTTACTATAGGGCGATTCCATTGTGATTGGTGTGACCATTTTGCTCACATTTTTTCTTATTACTTAAACAGTTCAAAATTTGATTTCCAAGGATGTTATGTTTTCAAGCGATGTATAGTAATTAGAAACTAAAGGAACATAATTTCTGCTTACAATGGCACTATGAGGGGTGCGACCTTATAAGTTTAAATTTTAGCAAATTTTGTCTTTATGATCAGGTTTTGTGAAACATTTTTTTTTAAAAAGTTATTTTTTTTAAGTTCACGGTATATTGAAGTGTTATTAATTGTACTTGATACATTTGTTTTACAAAAAATTATTTTAGCTTTCTTAAGCTTAGAAATCGTGACGGGTGTATAACTTGCATAGAACGCAAAAAAAGGGGAGATGCGTTTTTGTTAGCATGTGATCATTTTGATTTCTTGCGAAATAAATAAAAATAAAATATGGACCCATTTTTTTATATTTTAACAATTTTGCTTCTTTTTTTTAAAAAAAAAGATAAAAAACTATTTTTTAGCATTTTGAGCCGTTTTACGTGGATTTCACTTATATTGTGTATCAACAGTTTTAATTATTATTGCTTAAAATCTTGTTTAATTTAATTTTTCCTCCGTTAATATAATTTTTAATTTAAATTATAACAATAACAAAGTCCTTTTAGTTTCTTCAGCCGTTGTTGCGCCGAAATTGTATTATAATACGTTATAGCATCCCAAACTATAACTCCAACAGCTCTTTTGTGATGCTTCTTCGTAGCCTTAAACAAAATCCAAGTAAACTTCTAGATTTTAAACTAAATCCACAAATTTTACTCGATTGAAAATTTAGTTAACATACCTGTTTTAATGCAGAAAATATAATAATTAAAAAAACTCCATTTGGTTTAAAACCGATTCGATTCGCATCAAAGAAAGTATAAAAGATAACAGCGGGAATTTTACTTCATCATCGAATAATTTAATAATAATTTAATTAATAATTTTGTAATTTTTTATTGGTCTTTGACTTCGAGATTTAGATACTGTTATCTCTAAAATAAAGGAAGAAGAATGATATATCTAATGGGGATATATCATTACAACTTGAGATCGAAGCTTTGTTCTAAAAATACCTTTTAAGTTTTTCCTTTATTGTTTTTAAATCGACTTAATTAATAGTTTCAGATAGGAAGTTTTGCTAGAAAAAATACTTGTTATGCAATTTTTCGAATTTTTTTATAAAAAAAAAAAAAAAAAAAAAAAAAAAAAAATAATGCCCATATTCATAATACATTTACGCCACAGATATCTGCCAAATAAACCTTAAATAAACCTACTATTATGAATATAGGAATAAATCTTATCAAGGTCCAAAGATAACAATTCATATCGTCGTTATAAAATAAATAGGATCTGTGTGTTCGATAGAACTTGATTACTCAACAACGACTTTATTTTATTAAAATCGATACATACATAACTTTTTCAGTTATGAGTTTTTAAGTGATATATTTTGCGCCGAAATTATCTGAAAACCTAATCTATTCATCTTAAGCTTTCAGTAGTTTTGATACGGTATAACTTAATTAAAAACCTAAAACCAATCCAATAAAAAAGGCGGTTTAGAATTAAAAAAAAAACGTTTTTGTTATAATTGTCATAAAAATTTAATACTAAATGTTAGCGCAAACCACAAATTTAAATAACTTTGAAGCACAAACATATTTCGAAAAACAAACTTTAGTATCAAAATTTACCTTTTTAAATACCATTTTAAAAGTTATTTTTTCCATGCCTGTATCAACCCTTAGAAAATCATCTTCCACCCTAAAATACGCTTCTTACTCACACTCACTATTGTTACACGAATATGGTAACGAAGGAAGAAGGAAAAATCTACGATAAAGAACAAGGAACTAACATTAAAACGATACGATGGTTGCCTTAACCTGTTCTATTTAAGCTTTTACGCACAATAGTCACAACTACATGCTTACATACGAATGTACATGTGTATGTAAAGAAAGAAGGAGCACAACATCAATCGTAAACAGAAATATAATAATGTGTCTCTGTATTTTTCCCTAATATTCGTTGTTGCTGTTGTTATTACGTCTTTTTTTGTTTTTTCTTTTTTGTTTCTTTATTGTTAATAAAAAAACATTTAAAATATTTTTTGTTGGAATAAATTTAAACATAGTTTAACGCAGAATAAACTTAATTTAATTTTTGTGCTTTTTTGGGAGAATTGGCAACAAAAAACAAAAAAAGAAAGAGAACAACGTTTTGTGCAAACAAATGCGAGTGTGTTGAACGTTTTTACGATGATGACAATGAGAGCGTACGATGATGAATTTTCTTTTGTATGCTAAATCCATTTAGTAGCACAAGAACCAAAGCAACCCAGAAATACTTGGCCCAGTATCAAGTTGTACGTTTTCTTATAATGTCTGCCATAGATACGTAGACATCGTGGTCGTTTTGAACGGTAAAAAAGCACAAATTGTTACAACCAAGAAGAAAAGAATCAAATAGAAATAAACTAAATGAAATCATGATTTTTGCAAAATATTTATACGAGTATGTATTATGAAAATTGTTTATGCGAATTTAAAAATAAATAAAAATTAATATGCAATTGTGGAAAGAAAAAGAAAAGTTTAAAGTTAAAAAAAGAAAATTTATCACATATGTATGTATGCACCATATACATACATGCATACATAAAGGAATTTACATACATATATGTAAAGTGAATCTAAAAAAATGTGTATGTATGTGTGTAAATATAGAATTTTCGCCCGTATAGATACACACTAACCTTAACCACACGTTCTATAGCGAATGATTTTTTTGAATACGAGTCTATAATGTCATGTTTTTCGTAAACTTCGGTAATTAATGTATGCACAAATGTATGTGTTTTTGTAACAATCAGGCTGTCTTTAATGCTGTAAATATTGTCGTTGGTCGTCGTAAAAAAGCACGATAATAATAATAAAAAAAATATATACATAAAAAAATATTGTAAAACATTAATAAAAATAAATAATTTGAAACAGAAGAAAAGCAAATACCGTAACAGAAATATTTAAAGTGTGATTCAGTGTTTAATTTTTTTGCAACATACATACATATATGTACGTAAGTACATGTATTTTTCTGAATCTACATGAAATAATACAAATAATAAAACAATTTTAATACAGTTACAATTACGAATATAAATATTTTTTAATTTTCTTAATAGAGTCAATCGCACAATAATAAATTAATAACAGGAAGTGAATAAATCGTTAATACGTATAAAAAAAATTGCATTCGGACTAGGGCTTTATTTATTGCACAATGTGAAACTTATTTTTTTTGTTTGTTTATTTTTATCTCTCAACCCAGTATTTTACTCTTTTTATCTTGACAAATAACTAAACTAACTCAAATGCACTTGATACTCATTTTGTTAATTGTACTCTCAGCGCAAGTCCTTTACCAAGCTTACTATAGTATACTTTTGTTTACATATGTATCTCTTTCTCCCAGCTGAGCGATTAAAATTCTGTCATTTTTAAACATTACTACCCTTTTCTCTACCTAGCCAGGTCATTTTGATTTTTAAGTTTTGCATATTTCCGTATCATACAAGTGTCCTACTTGCTCCTAATTTCTTTGATTTCTTTACCAATTCCCTTTTCTTTGACTTGGGTTACTTTTGTTAGTTTGTCCACCTATTATAATTTTTTGGCATACACATACGTTGTTTTAAACGACAAAATCAGTAAGTAGTCAATTAGTCGCCTTGTCCTAACGAAACTACAAAGTTCATATATGTTTGTACATAGGAACATGCATGCAGTTCAAAGGGCAAGATTTTCTTGTTCAATCCTTTCCTAATACAAAAACATCCTGTTAAACCTTAAGTTTACTTTTCACATTCATTTTGTTAATTAAAGAAAGCCGACAAAAATGAATTACAGTTTTAAAACTAATTAAAATATCAAAAGATACCTTTGTATTCCTTCATTAAGTCTTTTGTAAATGTTAGAAGCAGGGATCGAAACAAAAAATAAGGCAGAAGGAACCATTGGAGAGTTATTTAGACAGTATTAAAAGAATTTTTTGAAAAATCAAGAGGTTTAGTTCTAAATTTAAAAGAAAAATAATGATTATTTTTTATTTAAATTTTTTTTAGCAGAAATGTAAAATTAAAACAAAATTTAATTGATTTCTAATATTTTTTTATAGCTGTGCCATGTACAAAAACGCACTTATTACAAAAGTGTTCATATTGCAAAAAATTTTCAAAATCAGTAGATGTTTATTTAAAAAAACATAAGAAGAACTACAAATTTCTACATGAAGTTAATGCGAATACTAAAATTAAAATGTTTATCAAATTAAAAAAGTTCATGCAAGTTGTAAGCACGGAGTGCTTGAAAATTATTTTAATTCAAAAGTACTAAGTAGCAGTGATTTTTTACCATTTTGGCAGACTTTATATTGTAAATGCTAAACAAAAATAAAAAACGATTTAGCTATGCAAAAAATCAAAAATTTTAATTATTTTTAAAAATAAAAACATAACAAAAACTAAAAAATATTAACTTTTATGCAAAAAATAAAAAAATAACAATTATACAACTTATATGGCAAAAAATAAAAATAATTTAATAAAAATTATTTAAGCTAAAAAAAATAAAATTAAACCAAACAGGAAATAATAATCATTTTTTTGATTTTTTTTGCCAAATAATTACGGTCCCTGGTTAGATGTGCCTATTCCTTATTAAGGTGACGATACGTAAATAAATATGAATGTATGTGTGTTTATCTTAACCCATTCCCAGCCATTGTACTCGCTTGAGTACAGAAAAAAGGCAAGATTTAAGCACGCACAAATTTTTTAGCGAAAGAAATAAGGCAACGTTTCTTTTACTTTTGCATTCAATGTATTGCGTTTAAAAGACACATGAAAAAAAAATTTAAAAAAAATATACCGTTATTGTGCATTTTGGTTTGTTTTTGTAACACTGTCATTTTTGCGACTTTTAGATAGGTCAGTCATAATAGAGCTGCGTGGAGCAAAGTCTGTTTTGTTCAAACAATAGTATTTTTTTAGTTTTGTGAAGAAGAGTTATTGTGTGTACATATGACAAAAAGTTACAGGGAAAATATTTTTTTTTGGACAACGTTTTGTGAGTACCCAATCGAGTACAATGGCTTGATATGTATATATATTTTTTAGAATTTTCCTTGGACTAAAATGGAATTTGGAGCCATCAAAACCTCAAGTTTTTATGGTAAAGCTTTCAAAAATTTAAACAGCGCTCTTGATTTTGTGGAACATGATGTTCACACAAATTTCGATATAGCGATTATTCCACCAGATCCGGACTATAATACAGATGAGGAGGAGGGTAATGCTGAGGATATTCTTTTTGATCGCATGCCAAATGATGTACCAGGTGAAGTCGAAGTATTTTTTGATAGTGATAGCGAAGATAATATCCCACTTAAGCATTTGCGGCAGACAATGTCTTCAAAATCAAACAAAAACGCTCCTAAGTGGACAAAGACACCTCGCGATATTCAAATAAAACAAACCAATTTTTTTACAGACAGTGAGGTCAAGATGATATCAGAATTGAATGGCAAATCACCGGTGGAGGTTTTTGAAGTTTTATTTGATGAAAAAGTAGTCAATTTAATCGTCGATCAAACTTGTATTTATGCGTCACAATCAAATGAACACAATTTTTCATTTAACGCAGAAGACTTGAAAGTATTCGTCGGTATTTTGTTATACAGTGGATATCGCTCTATGCCTAGAGAGGACATGTATTGGCAGATTTGCGAAGACACGCACACTCCAATTGTTTCCCAAAATATGTCGCGAAATAGGTTTAGAGAAATAAAGCGTTTTATTCACTTGGCAGATAACACTAAATTAGACACTACTGACAAAATGGCTAAGATAAGACCTTTGTCAAAACTTCTGTCAGCAAATTTTTGCCAGTATGGTTATATGCATGAGAAGCTGTCAGTTGATGAATCCATGGTGCGATACTTTGGAAGCCACTCTTCAAAACAGTTCATCAGAGGTAAACCAGTGAGATTTGGTTTTAAAAATTGGATGTTGACGAGCAGCTCTGGTTATTTATACCAGTTCGATACCTACTGTGGGGCCAAAGGTGTAAGTAGAGAAAGATCAAAACTGCCCCTTGGATCCCGAGTTGTGCTCGATTTATTAGACAGCGTTCCTAACCCTTCAGATCATATTGTATTTTTCGATAATTTTTTTACGTCATATGATCTTTTAGTTGAATTAAAAGAAAGAGGATTTCGAGCTATTGGAACTGTTCGAGATTCAAGAACAAAAAAATGTCCACTAGAATCAAACGCTCTTTTCAAAAAGCAAAAAAGGGGATATTTTGATTGTAAATTTGACAATACCAATAAAATAATATTTGTTAAATGGAACGACAATAGTGCTGTAACCGTAGGGTCGAATTTTGAATGTGTTGAGCCAATGCATAGCGTAAATAGATGGTGTTCAACTGAAAAGGCAAAAATTAGTATTAACCAACCGAGATTGATCGCAGAATATAATGCTGGAATGGGTGGCGTTGACCTCCACGATCAAGCCCTCAATAATTATAGAATAAAATTCCGAGGAAAGAAATGGTGGTGGCCGCTTTTTACCGCAATGTTGAGTTCTATTGTAGTAAATGCATGGAAATTGTTTAAAACTGCAAACAGATCTTAAATGGACTTGCTTGAGTTTCAACGAAATACTGTTCGATTTTATTTGCGAAACTATACCCAGAAAGTAAATATTTCCAAACGGTCACTGGCCCCTGATGTTGCAACTAGTGGTGGAAACCACTTTCCTAAAAGGATAAAAAATCAATTACGATGTCGTGAGTGTCATAATAGAATAAGATGGTTATGTGAGCAATGCGATGTTGCCCTATGCGTTGAAAAAGAATGCTTTAAAAATTTTCATACCTAAAAAAAATAGCATACTTATGGCGCCACTGTACCCGTCCGAGTACAGTCCCAAAAACAAACTTCTAATTTTCTTTTTTTTAATTTCTTGTTATTTCTGTATTTTTTAACTGTGTTTAAGTAAAAATAAATAAATGAACTTCAATTTTTCTTACTTTAAATGGTCTTGGCGTTTAATGGGTTAACGTGTATGCATGTGCAAACATAAGTATAAATTAAATAAAAACGAATTAAATTAACACTATTTTTTGAAGTTACATATGTTTGATTTTTTCATATCCTTTGTATCCTTTAAAACACACTGAAAATGTTCTTACACATGTGCCTAAGAAAATGCAAAGACTCTGCCTTATTACAATTGGGTCAAACTTAGTATGTCAGCATGTATTTTTAAGTACATAAATATTTATGTATACGGATCTGGTATATACTATTTTAGTGTGTACATCTGTACGTACATATTTTGCATGTATTTTATTCGACCTTCGGACGCAATACATACATGTAGAGTTCGTATAAAGTTTGCTTCGTGAATGGGAAATCCACACAGTGATGCCAACAATTCAGAGGCAAAAAGAGCCAACCGAGTAGTCAAAAAGAGCTAAAAGGAGCTAAATTTAAAAATTGAAGATTTTTCCGTTTTAAATCTATTAATGTTTTTATTAAATAAAATTATTTTACAGCAGCAATTGATACATATGTTTATCAACATTAAGTTAAAAAAGAACAATCATTTTCAAAGAGAGTAAAGTTTTCTTCTTCCGGCCATAGATTTGTTTTTATATAATATTTTTTTTAAGTTTCAATTGAATTAATTTTTACAAATACGTTTGCTGGTAACTCGTAGTTTAACACCTTTGTAAACCATATTTTATATGAATTAAACTATTAATCGTATTCAAAGCAATGCAGCTTCTTAGTTTATTCTTGAAAAAAAAATTATAGCAATGAATGTTTTTTTTCACTTTAGCATTAGAATATGGATACGATAATATTTTTAAAACAAGCAATGATGCAATTCGATCCAAAATTTTTCGGTTCTACACTGGTACAATTTTGAATTTTTTAAGCAATTTTACAGCTTTTCAATTTCTTTAACATCATCTTCAAATTCTTTTATAACACATAAAGTATTTTCTGAATCCTGCAAAAAACATTTGTTACGCTAAATGCTGAAATTTATTCCAACATCCTAAAATTTGTTGGAAGCTTTGCCCTAATTTCATATATTAGAGTTTTTTTGAACTGTACTAAATAACGTTTAACAATTGGCGAATTCACAAGGTACGATACGATAGCATATTGTATTATTGTCATATAATTTCACAATAGCATAAAAATTTTGTTGTTGCTTTTCATACGAAACTTGTTGTGAAACAATACAACTTTGTTTGATATGTTTTTTGTGATGTCATATTATATACAGTCATGCGCCAAGCGCCTAAAACGAAACGGCGAGTTTTTTAATTTATTTTTAGAGCCGCTAGCACTCGCATCCGTTAAAAATGTCTATACTAAAAACTTAGGCAAAACCGCCAAAGAAGATTCCTTAAGCCGCCTCCGCCGGCAAAAATAGCCGGCACTGCTCTCTGACACATCAGCTGTTTTTTGTTTACGTAAAAAATAACAAAATTCTTGTGATTTTTTACTAAAACTTTGCTTATTTTAATGCATTTAAGAGATTCTAACCGGGTTAGATATAGACTATTTTGTGTTTTCATGGGTCTAATTTCTACAAATTATTAAGTTAAGCCAAGAGCAGCACCAGATTTATGTACATAAATATGTGTTTGTTTATCTATCGTTTGGTCGTATCAGCTGATTTAGATTTTAAATACGACACCTACAAATATACGAGGAGTTGTTCACAACGGTCATATATTTTGGTTCTATTATTTTACAATATATGATTTCACAAGACCTTGTGAATTCACCAAATATGTTTTTCTGATTCAGTTATACTAGAATTTTCGCATGCCTTCTCTAAGTTATATCCTAGATAACAGTTGCTATTTATTAAAAATTCAAATTCTCCAGCTATATAATCGAAGTCATTTGTCAGTGAATAGTTTTGTATGTTCCGTAAATGCCACAAAATCAAAACAATAGGGTAAAACCGGAAAAATTTTTATTTAAAATGCAAAAGGTGCCAAACGTGCCGTTTCCACAGTTGAAAAGAGCTGTGTTAGCTCCTTTTTTTAAAACAGAGCTAAAGGGAAAATTTTCGAGTTAGAAGCAATTAAAAAGAGCTAAATTTAGCTCCAAAAAAGCTAAGTTGGCATCGCTGAATCTACAAACATACTTATGTACATACATACATACATACGTATTTATCTATTTGTATTTACATACATACATACACATTTACATTTAATTTATAATTTTTTAAAAATATGTTTTAGTTTTCAGTGATTAATATTAAAATGTTTTTCAGGTCTTTTTACACCAAAAAAATTTAATGCACTTGATCATGTATTCAGATAAAAGTTACACATACATACTTTGCTTCTAGAGTAGTTAAGAAAAAAAAAGGGAATTTGCGTGGCGTTGCAGAATGCCCAACAGTAGTCTAGACCATAGGTTGTCAAAAATTCATTTTTAGTGCACAATTGTGCTACAAAAACAATAAAAAAAACTCACACCGACGCTTATTCTCTTTTATTTCAGTTTGATTTCAGTCGTTAATTGAGTGTTAACGAGTGCACATGTGCGGATGCTTACTGCTTTTTTTCAGCTTTCTTGTTTTTTCAGCTTTGATTTAATTTCAAAATAAACCAGCAAACAAAATAGTATAATGGAAGATAAAAATTTTTGTTTTGTCATTAAAAATGCTTTTGGTAACATGCAATACATTTTATGTTACCAAACATTTAAAACAAAGAAAACATGAAAAACTTAATTTATAATACCTAAATACACTTAATTTTTTAAGTTTTAACTGTAAATTAAACTCGCCCAATGGAATATGTGCGAAAAAAAATTGTCTAATTCTGTAATAACTGAGGCATATTTTGTATTTAATTTTAATAACTTTTTTTAAGTTCATTTCCATTTTGCTTTAAAAAGTAAAATTCATCACATTTGCAATGCTTAGTTTTTTGTTTGCTGGGCAATTTTCTCTTATCCAATACAGACGCATTTCATTAAATGAGAGTTTTGACAACCTATGGTCTAGACCAGTGATAGGCACGCTAATACTATCGCATTTGTTCTTGTATATGTGCAGTGTCAGATAATATTAATTCAATTTTGTTGTTAGTGTAATTGAACAAATAAGCGCTAATCATCCGCTTTGTTTGAAAACTCATCTGAGACTGACTAAATATTTCTAATTGTTTGTAAACGTGTAGTAAAGATAAAAAAGGAAATTTGCGCGGTGTGGCAGAATGCCTGACTAGGGTCTAGACATACACATGTTAAAGGGTGTCTGAAACAATTTACTTCTAAATAACACAGGGGAACAATTAGAATTAGAACAGAATGTTGTTTTTATGGTTATTTGGGACGCTGAATCTAGCAGAAAAATGTAATTTTTAAACAAAATTTTAACATTTTTGATTTTTTAAAACTTCTTAAAATATATAAAACGACAAAAATCTCGTTTTTTTTTTTGCGTGCGTGTAGGCGAACAAAACTAGCCATATTTTGTTCAAATCGATCTGCAACTTTTAATTTTATTTATTTTTTTTTAAGATACTACTGTGCATAGGCACTGTATGTATATTTATCTGATAATCGTATACAACGGCAATATTCTGTACATTTTTTTGCTTAAAAAAGCGAAAAATTACACAAAGGAACAATGACATACCGTTAGGTCCAAAATTAAGTTATTCCCACTACACATATTGGAATAAATTGAAAACGGTTTGCCATACATATTTAGTTAAAAAATCCGGAACTCGTTAAAAATTAAATATTAGTAAATAAATAAAAGGGTATTTAAAAGAAAAATTAAAATTTGAGTACACAGATGTTATAATGTTATTACAACTCATCGAAAAATTATCTTTTATAAGATTTTTTTAAATTTTCATATGGATATCTTAGTGACCCTAGTACCGCTGCTCAATAGTACGTACATATTAGAGAACAGAATGAATGATTTCGTTTTTATTGCATATTTAAATATTCATTGCTATTTCATTGCTTTTATTCAACAACAATTACTAGTGCTATTACAGCGCAACCGTTCATATTTTTTGATGATTGCCTTTTATACATTCACTTTGAGAAATGCCGTTACATGTCAAGCAACGAGTTATAAAAACCATTCACTGCTTTGTAAAACATTCGTTGCCATCGTTGAAAGCTCGTTGCATTCCAAAGAAGTTAAGTATGAAAAAATTTTAAAGTTGAATTTTTAATTAATTTTATAAAAGAAATTACACATGGCTTTACTTTCTCATTATTAATAAAACACAAAAAGTAAGGTGATATGTTTTAAATGTTTAGTTTTACTTAATCAGCAACGAAACCATTCACATATTCATTGTTTTTGCCAGATTTTGGCAAAATGCATGCTTTGCTGTATTTGAAATACAAAATACAAAATATTTCTTTCGCTTGTATTTCAAATATAAAATACTTTCAAGTTGAGTATTTCAAATACAAAATACAAAATACTTTAGTATCTTTTATTTGAAATTCAAAATACATTTATAACCATTAACCATGAACACAAGATTTTTAAAAGTTTAATCAGATAAGCAGCCTCTTGTTGAAGAATATATAAGTCCTGCTAAAAAAAACAATCTTTCTACAAATTAAAAAAAAAAATTAAATTAAAAGTAAAGTAATATCAAGGCGAATTCAAAAATTCGCCCTCTGCATTTCTTTTGTATACCCTTCACATAGTGATAAGGGTATATATCAGTTTGTCATTCCGTTTGAAATTTCTTTATTTTCCATTTGCGACCCCATAAAGTATTAATATTCTGGATCCTTATAGATAGGGAAGTTGATATAGCCATGTCCGTCTGTCAGTCTGTTGAAATCAAGTTTCCGGAGTCAAATAAAGTGATACGGACCAGTTATTGGTGTCAAACTTTTGTAAATATCCTGGAGACAATCGCTATTTAAAATTAGCAAAATCGGTTGACTATTGACCGAGATATAAACAAAAATTAAAATAACCGATTTTTAGAACAAAATCCGTGCATATATCCCTATATATCTCAGTGAATATAGTCATTCTTGCCACAAAACTTGGCACGGATACTCTGAAAATAGGGACCTTAATAAAGGAAATGTTTTTTTCAGATAGGATCAGGGGAAGTGGTTTTTTCTCTGCTCATGCGCTAAATCTTAGAAATTTTAACAGCTTTCGACCTACTTTTTGGAGAAAAAATTTTTTGAGTAGGGGCAGGAGAAAGTGTAGCTCCCATACAAATTAACAATTTTTATGAAATTTTCGATACGCTATATCTCGGAAACTATAACAGCTATGGACTTCTAGTGTTCAACAAAAAGTAATTCGATGATAAGACCTACATTTTTGAAAAAAAAAGGTTGAAGATGAGCAGGGGGGCTAGAAGATCCCATAAAAATTAACAACTTTTATAAACCTTTTAACACGAATAATGTCGAAAACTTTTATAACTCTCGACCTTAAATCTTCCTCGTCTATTTCTAATATCCATACGAACGTTAAAATTTTGTAAAGTTTTCTATGGACTGGCACAAGGTATTTTTATTATATTATTTGCAGTACAAAATAACTCAGCTGGGTATATTAAAAGAGCAATGTGAAGGGTATATAAGATTCGGCAGAGGCAAATATAGCGATCTTACTTGATGTGTTTAAAAGTGTGAACGTCAAAAAATTTTAACTTTTATACAAAATTTAATTTTTTTGACATTCACATTCCAAATATCCGCTTAGCTGTTGATATAACCTGAATGAGTGAGACCTGTAAAAGAACGGGCCTTGCTAAGGCGAAGACGTGAATGAATACGAAGACAAAGTTTCCATTCTTTTTTTTTTAAATTGTAACATTTTTCAATTTTTCTAATGACAACTTTTTGTAAAACAAAAAAATGTATTTTGCAAAAATGTATTTTCCCATTATAAGTATTTGAAATACAAAATACTTCAGTGTTGGGTATTTCAAATACAAAATACATTAAAAGGTGGTATTTCAAATACAAAATACGTATTTGTATTTCAAATACAAGTATTTGAAATACTGTCCAACCCTGGTTTTTGCTTTATATTCGCTGCTTTATCTGGATATTCATTGCTTTTTGACGTATAAGAAGAAGGTAATCAATACACTACATCGTTTTCGTTGCTTTTACATTTTGTGATTGTGCCGTGTCTTGCTTTATTGAAATGATGTGAATTGACAACAACGCACTAATTTTTTGTGAATGCATTCACTAGTCTCTGGTTTGGAACTCGAATTTTTTCATTGAAAACAGACAAAAAAAAAGTGGTCTGTGATTAGTTCGAGCGCGAAAGTGTTTTCCATATATGTATGGCCTGAGGTGTGTGATAATCCGCCCAGTGTATGGCAGTTAGTTCCTGTTCTATTGCTGACTCATTACTTTCGTACCTCGTGAATGTTTTTGAAGCGTAAGCTACAGATAGTTTTTTACCCTCATGCTCCTGAGTCAAAAGGGCACCGCAAGCGTTTTTACTTCCGTTGTTGTGCAAAATTTCTTTTCAAAATCTGGATACTGAAGTAATGTTGGACTTGTTAATGCTTTCTTTAGGTAGTACCGGTCTTAAAAATGCGAGCTAATGGAGAAACTGAGATTGGATTTAAAACCTGCGACCCTTATTAGTAAAAAATTGCAATTAAGTTCCAGTCAACACAAAAAGTAAACTTTTGTTCCCTTGTGTAATCAATCACAAATAGCAAATGATGCATTATTTATGTAGCGAATAACCCAAAAAAGGTTTTTTTTTTGAAATCCCCTTGTAGGCATGCATATTTCTGTGCAGCAAAATATTTCGTTTATGATGTTTGTTTGTCGAGCTAAGAGATGGTTATATGTATGTTGTTACCATTACTTAAATTTTGTGTTTTTTTATTACTGTTTGGAGCTAAAAAATAAAAATAAAACAAAAAATTATAAAAAAATGATTCTTATAGAAAATTGTCTGATCTTAACAAAATAAAAACATTAATTAAGATTTTTTTTTTGCCGGAAAAACTTAAAAATATTTTCAACTTTGACATGGTTTACTTTTTATATTTCACAGTCAAAAACTAGCCTCGAATATAAGTTTAAAAACTATACCAATCTTTTACACGCTTAACAGACTTAAACGGGATACTATTATTTTGAATATAATTCTTATAACTTTGCATATATTTGTTTACTTTTTTAAATTAAAAATTATTTCAAAGTTATCTTACAGCTCTATAACTGTTTAAGGATGGGATATAAATTAGTTTGAAAGAAAAGTAAATAACTGTGCATGGTTGTGACACTTCTGGCAACGTAGGCAAATTGGCATTTAAATGATCATTCCCGGTTTAAAAGTGCGATAGCCGTGTAAGGAGCCCCTTAATTATGGAGATTCCATTATTAAACTTATACACTAAATTTAAGACATTCTAGGCAAGTTTTAGGGAAAAGTGAAAAAAACGAAGTTCACAAAATTTTTAACTTAGTTAGTTATTCCCGGTTTTGCAGAATTTTGTTTTCATTTTTTGAATTTTTGAGGGTTTATATGATTTCCTTTAGGAATCTGTTTAAAGGTTTTTTTCCAACTAATCATACCTAAAATAATACATAATCAAACTCCCGAATACATATTTGAAAATATACGATTTTCTCAATCGCAACGAAACCGGAACATTATAATACCTAGATATCAATCCCTAGTTTCAGAATGGCAATTCTATGTACATGCCGCTAGACTTTGGAATAATCTTCCACTATGTCAACAATTAAATAGCAATGCTAGTAGCTTCAAACAATTTGTAGTTAATTTTTTTAAATAATTTTTTTTAATTTTTTTTAAAAAAAATATAAAATTAAATTTGGAGGTTACTTTTTCAATTTATTATGTGCAAAATTGTAATATACATATATGTTTCGTATTTTAATTGTTATTATTTTAATTTTTATTATTATTATTATTTAATTTATCTTTTTTTTATTTGTTTTGATTAAATAAGCTTTTAAAACTATAAATGTTTTTTTTCTAAGTTTGACGCCTTCCGTTTCTGTACTATAAATATAAGACTAAGTCTTGTTGTACAGAAAATAGTTCAAAGAAATAAATAAAAATAAAAAATAAAATAAAAATAAAGAATAATCTTCGTCTTGTTTTTCCATATTTATTTATTGTGTGTCTATATGTTTGTGCACATTTTTTCGCATCGGTTTTAAAATTTAGTCTCAGTTATTATATGTAGCATTTCAACTAATCAGGTAATCTCTTCCCTGCAACAATTACAAATTAGTACCAAAGTGTCAAACAACAGCTCATAGAAAAAACGACGAGCAATAGTTTTTGTTGTTTTATTTTCACAGGGAGAACATAATTTTGACATTATGGCACTAATCAGCTGGGCCGACGAGACTACCAGGTTCTTTGTATCATGATTTCTAGCATGTATCTCTTAGCATATTTGCTCTCTTCTTGTAGTAGTACTCTTACATCTTTAAAATTAGGTATGTGTCCCGTTGTGGTACTATGGGCTGCAAACGCTGTTTTTTGTCTGATTGGTTTGTTAGTTGCCTTGTAGTCTGTTTTTTGTGAAGATATTCTAGTTTTAAGCTTGGTTTTTGTTGTCCCTACATATACCTTATCGCATACGTTGGCCCCGTTCCCATTGCAACTTATTTCGTAAACCAAATTGGATTTGTCCTCATTTTTTACTTTTGTCTTGGTTTTGTTAAAAAGTTTATGTACCACATTATTACTTTTTAAAGTCAATTCGTATTTTTCTTTATTATAAATGTTTTATTTCTATATTTTTCTGAAAACCCAAGAATATACGTGATTGATTTGTAAGTTTTAGGTGGATTAATGTCTTTACTTGTCGTGTTTGGTTTTAAGTTAACATGTTCAATTAGAGTATTTATTGTTTCCATGGGAAAGTCGTTTTGTTTTAAAAACAGTTTTGATTATTAATATATTATTTTGATGAAACTTCTTGTCGCTGATGGCTAGAACACTTCTTATAAAATTTGTTGCAGTTTTAATTATGGTTTTCCTCGGATGTTTAGAATAAAAGTTAATGATTCTACCCGAAGAAGTTGGTTTCTGGTACCAATCTTATTTAAGGACATTGTTGTGTCTTATAACCAATGAATCTAGGTATAGTAGTTTACAGTCTATTTCCTTCTCAACTGTGAACTGTATTTGTCTATTAAACGAGTTTAAAACTTGTAAGGTACTCTCTATTGCGTCTACTCGTATATTAACATGTAATTGAAAACAAGTCGTCAACATATATAGTAAATTTTCTTGGCTTGATTTTCATTCTCTAAAGTGAAGTGTCGAAAATATATTTCATCAATATATCGGCTTTTACAGGTGATCTCTTGGCATTCCTTTTCGTTGTTCAAAGATTTTGCCTTCGTATTGAAAATACCTTGTATCATTAATACAAGATCTTAAAATTTCCATAAATACTTGTTTAGGAATTAAAGTAAGTTTTTCAATAATTTGTAGTGCCAGATTCACTGGCATGCTGGGAAAAAGGGAAATTACATCAAATAAAACTATTATTTCTTTTTTGGCAAGAATTTAAAATGATCACATACTAAATAATCTGCTCTTCCTCTGTTTAAATTTTGATTAATATGTCACACCTGTTATTTTTTTATAGCTTTATAATGAAAACATGGTCTTATGTAGAAATAATGTTTGAAGTACCCTATTGCCATTGTGGGAAAAGGAGGCAGAGGCCCAGAATGACCCTTAGCTACTATTTCCATATAGTGACCTTCTGGGCCTCCGCCTCCTTTTCCCCATGAAAGCCATAATCTCTCGCAGAAATCTGATATTTTTTTTTTTTTTTTTTTTTTTTTTTTTTTTTTTTTTGCATATTTTTTATTATTGAATCTTCGCTTTACGCGAACTAAGAATAAGTTTTCAAATCTTAAGACTAAGGAAATAATATTAGTCCAGCCAGTGCCAGACTAAAATTTACGTTCTCATAATTTAAATAGTTATCTTCATCTAAGCGCAATAGTATCCCTCCTTTTTAGACGGGAGTGTCCACTATGTTGCCAGATACTTCGAGCGAGCGGGTTTAGATGTGTTTCTAGCTTATTTAAATACTTGTCCACATATTTCAGGATTTCGAACTTAACAAGTGGAACTTCTAGATCCTTATGGATGTTGCTGTTTTTGACATACCATGGAGCACCAGTTATCATTCTTAGGATTTTATTTTGACGGCGTTGTATTTTTTCTATGTTAGAGGCGGAAGCAGTGCCCCATAATTGTATACCGTAGCACCAAATTGATTTTAAAATTGAGTTGTATAGTAGAAGTTTACAATCCAGATGAAGCACAGAGTTTCTACCCATAAGCCAGTGGATTTGTGCAGCTTTAAGTTTCATTTGCGTCAGCTTTTCATCTATATGAGGCTTCCATGTGATGCGGCGATCCAGGTGAATACCAAGATATTTTGTCTCGGATCGTTGAGGCACCAAATGGTTGTTAATAGTGATTGGAGGGCACGTTTCTTTGCGTAAGGCAAAAGTTATGTGAGTACATTTTTGTTCATTTATTTTTATTCCCCATAACCTTGCCCATTTCTCAACTTGGCTAACGTGTTGTTGCAGTTGACTCGAAGCCTCTTTAGGGTCTTTATCAATACTGAGAAAAGCAGTATCATCAGCAAATGTGGACGTGTGCGTAAAACAGTTGGTTGGCATATCTGCTGTGTAAAGCAAGTACAAAATTGGACCTAGTATACTCCCTTGAGGTACACCAGCCTCTATTGGTTGGGAACAACTTATTTGGTTTCCCTCTTTGATCATAAATTGTCTGCCGGTTAAGTATTTTTCTAGCAGGCTTGAAATATTAGCTGGTAGATAGAGTTTTAGTTTGATTAACAGGCCTTCGTGCCATACTTTATCGAATGCTTGAGAGACGTCGATAAAAAGCGCGGAGCAGTACTTCTTTTCCTCAAAGGCTTTTCTTATAACCTGCACCAGTCTGTGAGTTTGTTCGATTGTACTATGTTGACTTCTAAAACCAAATTGGTGATCTGGGATGCAGTTGTTGTCATTCAGGATCGAAGTAAGCTTGTTTTTAAGTAGCTTTTCGAACAGTTTCGCCAAAGTTGGTAACAAACTTATAGGCCTATAAGACTCCACCTTCGAAGGATCTTTACCAGGCTTGGGAATCATCTTTACTAAGGCAACTTTCCATACTGGCGGAAAGTGTTCAAGCCGAATTATGGCATTAAAAATAAAAAGAATAATTCTTTTACCTGTGAAGGGTAGCTCTAAAAGCATTTTGTTGCTTATTTTATCAACGCCAGGAGCTTTTTTGTCATTTAGATTAGCGATTGCCTCTATAACATCTAAAAATCGGAAACGTATTTCTATAGGACGTCTTGCTACAACATGCGGTAATTCTCTCACGTCAGTGCATGAATTAGGAGTGAAGTCGTTCCTTAAATGGCTTGCGAACAGATCGCATTTTTCTTCGTCATTTCTAGCCCAGGATCCTCTCAGGTTAGGCAGTGGTGGTTTTGCGAGTACGGGTCTTTTAAGACGTCTGGCTGTTCGCCATAGAGAATAGTTTGTTTAAGGAGTCGCGTCTAGACCTTCCAAGTATTCCTTCAATGATGACATTCTATGTACTTCCAGCATGTTTTTTAATCGGTTTGTACATTCCTTCAGCTTATTCTTAAGTAGGAGCGATCTATACTTTTGCCATTCTCTTCGGGCTCTCCTTTTTTCAGATAAGAGCTTTTCAACATCGGTTGAGTAAATTTTGTTGTATCTGGCCTGACGGTAGGTAGAAGAAGCATTTTTAACGGCTTTTTTAATATTTTCGTTGAGGCTACTCAGGCACTCATCGATTTCTTCAAAAGTTTTTAAAGATTGGTGTTCCGAACAGTGTGTGCTGATGAATCTTTTGTATTTTAACCAGTTTATTATTCTTTTTGACAGAAAAATATCACTAGTTGCAATTTGGTGAGGACTGCAAATAGTAAAAATTGTGGGTGAGTGATCAGAAGATAAATCCAAGGAGGGTTGAGCCTCAATAAGCTCAGGGGGTATGCCTTTTGCTACGCCAAAATCTATTACGTCTGGTGTTTTATTGTGGTCAGTTGGCCAATATGTTGGTTGCCCAGTTGAAATAACGTGAAGTCTCATTTGCGATACAGAATCATACAAGACACGACCTCTGGGACTTATTAGGCGGGAGCCCCAGTATGTGTGTTTAGCGTTGTAGTCCCCAGCAGCTATAAAGTGAGGACCTAAAGATTTGTAAAAACTGTTGTACTGATGCTTCGTTATGGAGAATCTGGGTGGACAATAAACTGACGAAATAACGAGATTATGGTAAAATTCATCGATGCAGACGTTTGTTGCTTGTATATAACTTTCGGAGAGACCACCCATCCATTGGTGTTTGATTCTTGATTTAATTAATATAGCTGAACCACCACATGACCTATCTCTGAGATCTTTTGAATCATAAAAAGTATAGCCACTTATTTTGAAAGTGCTTCTAGATGTCATATGAGTTTCGGAAATCAACATGACATCGATTTTTTGGTGTGTTAAAAAGTATTCGAGCTCATTTTTGTGTTGGCGGATGCCGTTTGCGTTCCAGAAACAAACCCTGAGGCAGTTCATGGTCTTTTAAGCATGGCCTGCAGAAGAGCAGACTGCATTTTCTGCATCTCCTGCATCATGCTAGCCATTTGCGCCATTACCTGCGTAAATTGTTTGACCATATTGTCAATTACGGCTTCCAGGCGGCTAAAATTGGGACCAGTTGGTTCACTTGTTGGCACTTGTTGTTGTGTTGTAGGCTCGGTAGACTTACGTGCATTAGGCTGGTTAGACTTTAATGCGGCGGCGTAAGAAACTTGACTTGTAGTTGGTTGTGCTAACGGAGGCATATTTGTAGTTGGTATATCTAAAGGCTGGGGAGGGGCAGGAACTATTTTCGGCTTAGTTGAGCGCATAACCGAATTAAAAACAGGGCAACCCCTATAGTTGGCAGTGTGGTTTCCCCCGCAGTTGCTGCATTTCTTCATCCTAGGATCATTTTTTGGCTTGTCGCACTTGGTTGTATCGTGCAGATCTCCACACACAACACAAACAGTAGGCAGCTTACAATAAGCTTT
The DNA here is from genome assembly GCA_963583895.1 of Melanophora roralis. NCBI lineage: Eukaryota > Metazoa > Arthropoda > Insecta > Diptera > Rhinophoridae > Melanophora > Melanophora roralis. The sequence continues at coordinate 57,375,855 of OY757189.1, read as the reverse complement.
AGTGTGGCCATACTCCTGGCAGTTCAAGCACTGTACGGGCCCAGATCGCTTATGTGGCACTTCCACAGTAACTCGTCGGTGCATAATATATTTTAAATCATAGATGGGATGAGTTTCACTCTGAATATTGGTTGGGGGTGTTTTTCCCTGTTTCTCATATTGGATACCCTCCTAACCATAAACCCTTTGCTTAATAAACTGGTCTTGACCTCTTCTGGGTCAACATTAGAATCAATGCCTTTAATGACTACCTGAAGGCCTTTTGCGGTCTTGAGTTGGTAGGTATAGAAGTTTTTGTTAAGTTTTTCGAGCTCCGAAACCGTAGCGCGGTAGGCGTTTTCATGGTTCACTTGAATTTTTGTCTCAAATATGTTACCGCGTTTAACGTTTGAAACATAAAAATTATTTTCCCCAATCAAACCGACTAAAAACTTTACGAGATCATTTGAGTTTTTTTCCCTCAAATAAATGGGAGGTGGCTTAAAGGACTTTCTTTCACTAACGGGGGCCTCATTATCCTCTTGTAAAATTGCAAAACGATTTTGCGATGAGGTTGGCCTTTCATCATCTTTTAAAATTTTTGCAGGTTGAGATGCTTCTGCCGACTAAGGGCTTCTTCCCCTTTTAAGAACTGTCACATAGCGGTCCATCCCTACCTGGATCTTAGGTGCCGGAGCAGAAATTAAGCTTGATGCGGCTTTAGCAGCTGCAGGTTCAATTCCAGAATTTGATAATGGTGACCGCGACAAAGATGGTACCTCAGAATTTTTTTTATAGTTATTAAATAAAGATTGGGCTAAATTAGTCCCTTGTTCAGTACATTTATCTAAATTAGGCGCACTTGAACTAAGATTGCTTGTAATTATTTTTGGTCTCGCATTTTAATAATTTCTATTAAATTCAGGGTCTCTTATGTTCTCATTGCTAACACTGCTTAACACAATGTAAGCATTTCGGCTATCAGGCCCACTGTCACTACGATTACTGTTACTCATTAACAGTTCGCTTTTTTTATTTAGATTGTTGTTTTTGTTTTTCTTTTCTCACTTTTTTGTGTATATATGTATGTATGTATATTAATAATTTCGTTTGCTACCTATTACTAATATCACCTATTAACAATATTACACTCGCGTACACACGTCCGTACACTACGAGATTAAGAATGCAACTGAGAAATCTGATATGTGTAGCAAAAACTTAACTGCCAAATTGGTCCTGCTAAATATGTTGGTTTTTGTCTCTGCTTGCTAAATACGTTTGAACGTCAAAAACATATTTAAGTTAAATATGTTTTTCTTGTTACGTCATAACGTATTTTACTTTTTAGTCGTTACGTTGAAAACATATTTAACTCGGCATATTTATCCTTCCACGCATTCAAATATATCTTAAAAATGGTTTATTTGTACGGGGCTAACGCTCCCCCTACTCCTGTCTAACTAATTTTTTGCCAAAATGTACGTATCATATTGAAACTACTACATAGCAGGTTTAAAGTGAATAGCTGTTATAGTTTCTTAGATTTAGGGCATTTAAAATTTTACAAAATTTGTGCAATTGTAGGTGGGATACCACTTCCTTTTATCTAAAAAAAAAATTTCTCCAATTTAGGTCAGCGCTTTTAAAGTATTTGTGCGAATGTCATAAAAGACATGATTTCGAAAACAAAAAGTAAACAAACAAACAAACAAGTGTTGCCTACTTGATATTTGATTGTAAAGCGGAAAATCTCGAATAATGTTATAAATGTGCGTAAAGTCACTTTTTGAAATGTAAACTCACTTAAAAACTTTAATCCTTAAACGTCAATTTTAAGTTGAAAATTTTTAATTTTTTTGACAGCTCCCGCTTTATTGCAGTTTATTTTAAGAATGGTTAAGAAAAAGGAATATAAGAAGGTAAAATGTATGTAAATACAGATATGGTAGTTGTCATTACAAGTGTGATTAAATATGTACTCAAAGTAAAGGCTTGTAGTTGCACCAACACCTCCCCTTGAAGTAGAGATATTACGAATTTTGTTGCTGATTATGAAATAGCCATAATTCTGTTGAACAGGTGTGGTGTTAAACTTTATGAAGTGGCTTTGTTAACATGTCGGCTGGCATGTTCTCTGTCGACAAATACTCTAGAATAATATTTTTGTTACAAACGCACTCGCGTATAAAATGATGACGTATGCCGATGTGTTTTGTTCGTGAGTTGTAGACGAAACCTTTTATTAATTTTTGGGAAGTTTGGCTATCGTTGAACAGGGTGACGCCCTCGTAGCTTAAACCAATGGCTATATATTGAGATTTAGTGCTAGATAATGAAACTGTAAACTGTTTACCCGACTTTCAACTTTAGAGGTGCCCCTAACACAAATGTGTATACAAAATACGATCGGCGCTCATCGCCATTTGCTCCCCAGTCTGCATTGGTTAGTCCGTACAATTCTGAATTGGTTTTGTGGAACATTAGTCCGTTGTCAATTGTTCCTCATATGCCACTTGTGTTTTTACTCTCGGTCTGATCGGTTGTGTTTTACAAGTACGGTTGCGGTGTAAAGACAGTATAGTGTGTGTACAAAAACAAATATTTTTAAAATATTTGTTGGTAAATTCGTTGCTTTATCGTGAGACTCCGCTGACTCGGGCTCCGCTGGCCAAGTGCATTGCAAGAACAAATATTTTTATATTGTGTTAGTGTAAAGGTGCTTGTGAGACTCCATTAACTGGCGCTCCGCTGGCCAAAAAGTGTAGATAAAGTTTGGTTAAGTTGAAAAGTGTGTAGACAGTGACTATACGTCAACTTAACAAAGTGTCAAAGTGTCAGAGTGACACAGACATTGGCACAAGTGTTTGATAGTCGAAGTGTCAAAGTGACTTTGGTGTTTGTATCGCCATATTGACTGTGTTGCTGCTTCCGGTTTCCTGTGTGTTTCCTGTGTGGCGCCATCTGGTTTCAAGTAGCAGTATACTGAGGTCAGTTATTTTGAATTTTATTTTGATTATTTTTGCTTGTGGTATTTGTGGTGGTTATTATGCCGCCACTCGGCAAGAAGAAGGCGAAGGCGAAGGGTGACGCGTCGGACGTCACCACTGACGACGTTAGGAGGGCCCCGACTCTGACGGCTCGCAAGGTGCGACATACCGAGTCGGAGCTCTCATCGACTGAAGCGGACGAGGTTGACTCGTCGAAGCGGGTGAAGATCGGTTCACCCCTCGCTGCTCGTGCTGCTACGTCGTCGTCGATCGCTGCTGTTCGTGCTGCCGCTGTTAAGATGTCCGCTGCGCTGTGCTCGGAATCTTTGACTGCCGTGTCTTCTGCCCCTGTTGCTCCGCTTGCCGTGTCCGCTCGACCGGGTAATGCCGCCCCCGCCGTATTGTCGGATCTGTTGGTCGAGGACGAGGTCGAGGCGGTGGGTATGGTTACGTCGGATGCCGTATCGACATCTGCTGCTGGGCGTAAGAGGGTCCGTGAAAGCCGGCCGAAGAAGAGGCCGCAAGGGGCCGAGACGAAAGATGCCGTGGCTGAGTTGAAGCCGATTACAACCAGCCTGACGAATATCGTTGTTGCTGAAGGAGTTAGCCCCGTACTGGCGAAGAGGGTGCTTGGGTGCTCCAGCCGGTATGAGGAGCTGCTGGTCGGGCTGCTTGCCGACAACGAGCGGTTGCGCGGTCGTCTGTCGCTGTTCGAGGGAGGTGCCGTAGGTGCGGTGCGCTCGGGTCCCGGTGGGACCGTGAAGAAGACCCCTGGTGTAGGGGCTGCGGCCGTGCCGGTCGCTGTGCCCAAGCCGGTAGAGACCTGGTCCGTTGTGGTCAAAGGAAAGAAGGGCGTCTCGTCTGAGGAAGTAGTGCGGAAGGTGGTGAACGAGGTCGGCCCCACCCTGGGCGTTCGAGTCCATGGGGTACGACCGATGAAGGAAGGTGGGGCGGTCATCCGTACGCCCTCGGTTGCTGAGCGGGAGAAGGTTGCGGCCAATACGAAGTTTGGCGAAGTGGGCCTGGAAGTTTCCGTGCGGGACAAGCTTGGTCCATCCATTGTGGTACAGAGGGTGCATCCCGAGATATCGCCGGACGTATTTATGGAGGAGCTCTATGCGATGAACTTCGCGCATAGGATGACTCCCGAGCTGTTCAAGAGGAGTGTACGTCTGGTGACGAAGCCGTGGCAACCTACGGGCAACGCTGTTAACGTCGTCCTGGAAGGTAGCAGCGCAGCCATGCAGCATTTGCTGGACAATGGTCGCTGCTACATAAAGTGGTTCAGCTTCTTTGTGCGCTCGCATGATGCTATACCTAGCTGTTATCGTTGCTTAAGTTTTGACCATTTGGTTCGTGATTGCCGCATGCCTGAGGGAGTGTGCCGCCGCTGTGGCCAGGCTGGCCATAATGCTACGAGTTGCCGTGATGACGTCAGATGCCGGAACTGTGCCTTTAAGGGACTGCCCGCGGATCATTTAATGATATCGCCGGCATGTCCCGTGTATGTCTCGTTGGTTGCCAGGAAGAACGCACGCCACTAAAATGGATCCTGAACATCTTAAAATTTTACAGTTAAACTGTCAGCGGTCATATGCCGTGATCTGCGAGCTGGGGCAGGCGATGCGTAGTACTGGTGCAGCCTTTGCACTTTTGCAGGAGCCGTATACTTCAGGGGGTCTCATTCGTGGACTGCCGGGGGGTATGCGAGTCTTTACTGACAGTGGGGGTGACTCGGCAGTTATAGTAAATGACAGTGACGCGGATTGTACAGTTGTTAGTAGAGCCCAGTGGGGAATTTGCGTTGCCGTGGAAACTAGGCGAGGGCGGATGCTCTTGGCTAGCATGTATTGTATTCCGCAAGCCTGTGGAATTTGTGCAGCAACTACGTTTGCTTTCGCGTCGCTTTTATATTGTGATCTGCGTTCTTTGATGCGTGTGCGGTCGGTGCGAGATCGCGTGAGCTGTTTACTGAAATCTTAGATAAATTTTTGTAGTTGATTTCTTGATAAGTTTGGGTGCAATAATTTCTTCTTTTTAAATTTATCCAATTGCTATTTTATTTTGGATTGTCCTTTCTTATTACAAAAATAGGTAGTAGGTACATGGGTAATTTATTGGTGGTATAAACAATCATTATAAAAAAGTAATAACAAATCAATAAAAAAAAGTATGTACATAATTTAATTAAAGGCCGTTAACGATCATTATTGCGATTTGTGTATGATGTATTTTGTTGTTTAGGGTTTCCAGAAATTTTAATGTTTGCCTACCTGTTTAGGTTGCAAGACTTTTCGCGGTTATCTCACATGCATATACACATATTTATATGCACTAGAGTTCTCTATTACACAAAAGACAGATACAATATATGTAATTAAGGCAATTTGATTAAACGTAAGGAAGAGATAGCTTCACAACTACATGTATGTACACACATACATTTTGGGGAAATTTTTAACTTTTGCGGCTACCTATCAGCTACCTAAACGTTGTTAAGAATCATTCCTAGGAAGTTTATATGTTCTAAAAAGTTGCTTATTGGGATATTAGGTAAATTTTCGTAGTTGATTGTTTCCTTGAATTTTGAACGCTTTGCTACCTATGGACCTGAACAGGGGAAAAAAGGTCAAAAAAATTTGAATTTTTTAAAGTTTTTTGCGATTTTGATTTAAGATTATTCTTTTTTTAATTTTTTATGTTCTTAATTTTTTTGTTCTTTATAAAAAGTAAATTAAAATTCCGAACGGTTTGCAAGATATGAGCCTGAGAAAATGATCACTTTTTGCAAAAATGGCACCAAGGCTCCAAATTTTTGGGGGCCCATAAAAAAGTGCATGACTTCGGGCAAAACTGGGAGATACGGGTCTTTTCTTTTTTGGTCTTTTTTCACGTAGTGATGTCCGAATATGGTTATTTTTTTTTCGTGTTGCACTGTGTCATTGCCAAATGGAATTCATGTTGTATTTCCAAATGATTGTTGTAGGTAAAATTTGAGCAATTTGCCTCTTAACATTTTCAACCTCATCTCGAACTAAGTCTGCTGGCTCTTTTTCAAAAATTAGTTTAATAGGTCTGCAGAACCTATTTGAAAAAGGTCGATTATTTTCCCATAGTATTGACGATCTATTTTTTATTAGCAACGGTACAATACAAATAGCAAATAAATGCTGATCAATAGTTCCAGTTTCGGGATCATTAAAGCATTGCCTGTAAATAGAGTGACCACTGCTTCCATCACAACCCCATTTATAAACGACTTTATGCAATCGTTGTTTTTGCATTCAATTTCGAGGTCCTCAAATGCTGCTGGAAAACCCTGTAATATACGTCCAACAGTATGGTATATAAGAAACTGTTATTTTCTTCTGCTGAACGTTCTGTTACGCGTATGTCGCATTGGCCCCAAAAAAATGGTAATAAATCTGTATCTTCGAAAGTATTTGTCCAATTATAAAATAATGTATAAAGCAGTCGTAGAGGAGGATCCAAGGTTTTAGAAAATAAAATTTTGGACTACCCTGTATATACATACGTTGAGGTACAGGGTGCCAAAGTTGACCTCCTCGGGCTTGCAAAACATTTCTATGCTCATAACTTTTGCAAATATCAAACGATTTCAATGATTTATTTGATGAAAATTAAAATCTGAAAAGAAAACATTCACTCTTACATGTTACCTGTTACAGTTTAAAAGATATTTGGGTTTGAAATTTAAAATTGTTTTTTTTTGACCTTGACTTTATTTGGTTTTTTGCAAATGTCTGCAATTGTAGTTATGCTAAAAATATTTTTGTATTTTTAAAAAAAAATTATTTAATTACCTTTATTCGTCTAGCCGTGAAAAATATTCAAAGTCAAAATTTTCAAGGTTATTCCAAAAATGGCATAATTTTGTCAAAAATTGAGCACAATTGATTAATTTTTTTTGCAAATAATTGTGAAAATAATTATTTCTTTCTTAACATTTTTTGAAAAAGCAGGCTTTAAAATATATTAGTAGTATATTTTTGAAAGGATTTAGACGTGCACCCTACGCCAGGCATTGGTCGAAAATATGGAATTTGAAATTTCAAATTTGTCGGCCGAGAAAAAAAAACGCAAGCCAGTTTTTGAAAAATTAGTTCAAAATTAAAATAGCTAATCTTTTGAGGTTTCAGTTTTAATTAAGTTATTCACCGCCCGTACAAAAATGGGGTCACGAGGGTAAATGTTATTAATATAGGCAAATTGTAAGATTCGTGTTATATAATAGCTCAGAAAATGTCTTAAAGTTTACCTAATTCTTTTTGTTTTTTGTTTAAATAATAAATAACATAATACTATTTTAAAGTTTAAAAATCCATTACGTTATCATAAATCAACAATATTTTATAAACTTTCAAATATAAAAAATTTTCACAAAAAAAACTGTAAATATATTTTAGGGTTTTTTTAATCTGACCCCTTATTTTTTTCTGATAGGTAAAAAATATGATATGCATGCAAATCTCCATCTGTTTACCTTTTCAATGATGTATAATATTTGTATATTATTAGTTAGTTAATACTATATTAATTGCCCTTAAAACAGCTATTTGCGTCAAATTTGTTAAAAGTTCATTATTTTGTAGGGTGTGTATATACATAGTAGCACATAAAGTACATTTCACACAATTTTCATCGCCTACATACATACAAAAATACATACATATGTATGTAATTTTTATAAAATTTTCCTCTAAATTATTATTTTATTATTGATATAAGAGTTTGGGATTTCTGATTTTTATATGTATGCCATATATCCATAATTCTTGTAGACGAAAGCAGGGCACAATATTGCACTAACGTGCTGATGTATTTCTGGCAACTTTATTTTCCAACTGCATATTGACTAATTAAGTTTTCAAAAATTTCACAAAAATGCTTTTTAAAAATCCCTCAATTTTTTGTAAAAGTATTTTATAATATAGTGTTTGATTATTCTAGTAGTTGATACAATTACGAAAGTAATTAAAACTTATTTACTTCACATTATTTGTATAATTAAAAATTTTTACAAAATATTGTTTCTGTGTATGCATAGGTATATTAAAGCCATTGAATATAAATAAGTACATATGTTTTAGCCTTTTGTTTTCTCTTTAAGTGGCTGCAGTTATTCACCTGCCTAAAAAACATATTTTTCTGGGTAATATAAGATGTATCCATTGGCTTTTTAAATTTTGTTATGATTATTGTGGGTTTTCCCACACATTAGAGGAAAGAATATTTTTGTATTGCTTTGGTCTTTACTACCTGACATAACATGGACCTAATAGTTCATATTTTGAGGTATTTATACCACTGATGCAATTCGAAATGCATTCATTCAATTATTTAAAATCGTAGAGATAACGTCAAAACATAGTTCTATCTGTAAGGTGATCTAGGACATTTCCAGTGTTGCTTATCAATCTGATAAAATGGAAAATCTGTTTGAAACAATGGCCTCATATGGTTTGATCCTCAACACAGAAGAACATATAAAAATTTAAAATTTTTATAAAGGGTACAAAGCAAAGTTCAAAGCTTCACATTGTCAATAAAAAAGTTTATGAATAAAAATAAAGACTGGGTGGCAAAGAAAATATCAATATTTATTGGAAGTTAAGGTAAGGACAAAAGGGAAAAAACAGGAACAAATGTTAAGCAAAAGTTGCTCTCTTAATCTCGTAGTGTACGGACGTGTCTACGTGAGTGTATATTTGTAATAGGTGATATTTGTAATAAGTTACAAAAAAAAATTGTTAATATACATACCTACAAGACATAAGTGAGAATCGAAAATAAAAACAAACAAAACAAAAAAACCAAACGGTTAATGAGTAACAGTAATCGTTGTGACAGTGGGCCTAATAGCCGAAATGCTTACATTGTGTTAAGCTCAGAAAGCGTTAGCAATGAAAACATTAGAGACCCTGAATATAATAGAAACTATTTAAGTGCAAAACCGAAAACAAATACAAATAATTTAAGTGCAAGTGTGCCTAATTTGAATAAATGTACTGAACAAGGGACAAATTTAGCCCAATCTCTGTTTAAAAATTATAAAAAAAATACCGAGGTGCCATCTTCATCGCGGTCTTCTTTGTCAAGTTCTGGTGTCGCACCTACAGCTGCTAAAGGCGCTCCAGGCCCAATTTCTGCGTGTGCTCCTAAGATCCAGGTAGGGATGGACAGGTACGTAACAGTTCTTAAAAGGGGGAGAAGTCCAAAATCGGCAGAAACATCTCAACCTGCAAAAATGTTGAAAGACGATGAAAGGCCAACCTCATCGCAAAATCGTTTTGCCATTCTGCAAGAAGATAATGATGCCCCCGTTACTGAAAAAAAGTCCTTTAAGCCACCTCCGATTTATTTGAGGGAAAGGAATTCGAATGATCTTGTAAAGTTTTTAGTAGGTTTGATTGGAGAAAACAACTTTTACGTTACTAACATTAAACGAGGTAACATATACGAGACAAAAATTCAGGTGAATGACGAAAACGCTTACCGCACCACTATTTCGGAGCTCGAAAAACTTAAGAAAAATTTCTATACTTACCAACTTAAGAACGCTAAGGGCCTCCAGGTAGTTATAAAAGGTATTGACTCTAATGTTGACCCGGAGGAAATTAAAACCAATTTGTGCATGAAGGGCTTTAGAGTCAAATATGTATCAAACATAAGGAACAGGGAAAAATACCCTCAACCATTATTCCGGGTGGAGCTTGAGCCCAGTGACATTAAATTGAAAAAAAATGAAACACATCCGATATATGATCTTAGATATATTATGCACCGTAGAGTTATAGTGGAGGTGCCACATAAGCGATCTGGGCCCGTACAGTGCTTAAACTGCCAGGAATATGGCCACACCAAAGCATATTGTAAATTGCTTTCTGTTTGTGTTGTGTGTGGGGATCTGCACTATACGACCAACTGCGACAAGCCAAAAGAAGATCCTAGGGTGAAGAAATGCAGTAATTTCGGGGGAAACCACACCGCCAACTATAGAGGTTGCCCTGTTTTTGACTTGGTTAAACGTTCATCCAAGCCGAAGGTAGTTCCGGCCCCTCCCCAGTCGTTAAATATACCAACAACAAACATTCCCCAGTTAGCACAGCCAACTACTAGTCAAATTTCTTACGCCAACGCACTAAAGTCAAACCAGTCCAATGCACAAAGGCCAAACCAACCAACCACACAACAACAAGTGCCAACAAGTGAACCAACTGGTCCCAATTTTAGCCGCCTGGAAGCCGTAATTGACAATATGGTCAAACAATTTACGCAGATAATGGCGAAAATGGCTGGCATGATGCAGGAAATGCAGAAAATGCAGTCTGCTCTTCTGCAGGCCATGCTTAAAAGACCACGAACTGCCTCAGGGTTTGTTTCTGGAACGCAAACGGCATCCGCCAACACAAAAACGAACTCGAACATTTTTTAATACACCATAAAATTGACGTCATGTGTATTTCTGAGACTCATATGACATCTTGGAGCACTTTTAAAATAAGTGGATACAATTTTTATGATTCGAAGGATCCCAGAGATAGATCATGTGGTGGCTCGGCTATACTAATCAAATCAAGAATTAAACACCAATGGTAAGGTGGCATCTCCGAATGCTATATTCAAGCAACAAACGTCTGCATTGATGAATTTTTCGCTAACCTAGTTATTTCGTCAGTGTATTGTCCACCTAGGTTCTCCATAACGAAGGATCAGTACAACAGTTTTTACAAATCTTTAGGTCCCCGCTTCATAGCTGCTGGAGACTATAACGCTAAACACACCTACTGGGGTTCCCGCTTAATTAGTCCCAGAGGTCGTATCTTGTATGATTCCGTATCTGAAATGGGTCTTTGTGTTATTTCTACCGGACAGCCAACCTATTGGCCAACCGACCACAATAAAATTCCAGACGTAATAGATTTTGGCGTAGCAAAAGGTATATCCCCGGAGCTCATTGAGGCGCAAGCCTCTCTGGATTTATCTTCTGACCACTCAGCCACAATTATCACTATTTGCAGTCCTAACCAAATCGCAACTAGTGATTTTTTCTTATCCAAAAGAGTAAATTGGTTGAAATATAAAAAATATATCAGCTCTCACTGCTCTAAACACATACCACTAAAAACTCCCCAAGAAATCGATGATTGCCTAAATATCCTAAATGAAAACATTAAAGAAGCCGTTGAACATGCTTCTTCAACATACCGTCAGGTCAAATACAACAAAATTTTTTCGGTCGATGTTGAGGAGCTTTTATCTGAAAAAAGGAGAGCGCGAAGAGAATGGCAACAGCATAGATCGCCCCAACTTAAAACGAAGCTAAAAGAGTGTACAAATCGCTTAAAAAACTTGCTGGAGGTACACAGAATTGCATCAATTAAGAAGTATTTGGAAGGTCTAGACGCGACTCCTCAAACAAATTATTCTCTATGGCGATCAGCCAGTCGTCTCAAAAGACCCGTAATCGCAAAACCACCACTTCGCAATCTAAGAGGATCCTGGGCTAGAAATGATGAAGAAAAATGCGATCTGCTCGCAAGCCATTTAAGAAACGTGTTCACTCCTAATACATGTACTGACGTGAGGCAATTACCGCCTGTTGTTTCTAGACGTCCTATAGAAATACGTTTCCGATGTTCAGATGTGGTAGAAGCTATAGCTAACCTTAATGATAAAAAAGCTCCTGGCGTTGATACAATAAGCAACAAAATGCTCATTGAGCTACCTTTTACAGCAAAAAGAATAATTCTTTTTATTTTTAATGCCATAATACGGCTTGAACATTTTCCACCAATATGGAAAGTTGCCTTAGTAAAGATGATTCCTAAGCCTGGTAAAGATGCTTCGAAGGTGGAGTCGTATAGGCCTATAAGTTTGTTACCAACTTTGTCCAAACTGTTTGAAAAGCTGCTTAAAAACAAGCTTACTCCGATCCTGAATGAAAACAACTGCATTCCAGATCACCAATTTGGCTTTAGAAGTCAACATAGCACAATAGAACAAACTCACAGACTGGTGCAGGTTATAAGAAAAACTTTCGAGGAAAAAAAGTACTGCTCCGCACTTTTTATAGACGTCTCTCAAGCTTTCGATAAAGTTTGGCACGAAGGCCTGTTAAACAAACTAAAGCTAAACCTTCCAGCTAATATTTTCAACCTACTAGAAAAGTACATAACCGGTCGACAATTTAAAATCAAAGAGGGAAACCAAATAAGTTGTTACCAACCAATAGGGGCTGGTGTACCTCAAGGGAGTATCCTAGGTCCAATTTTGTACTTGCTTTACACGGCAGATATGCCAACAAACAGTTTTACGAACACGTCTACATTTGCTGACGATACCGCTTTTCTTAGTATTCACAAAGACCCTAAAGAGGCTTCGAACCAGCTGCAACAGCACGTAACCCAAGTTGAAAAATGGGCAAAATTATGGGGAATAAAAATTAATGAGCAAAAATGTACCCATGTTACTTTTACTTTACGCAAAGAAACGTGCTCTCCAATCCTTATTAACAACCATATGGTGCCTCAACGATTTGAGACGAAATACCTTGGCATTCGCCTGGACCTTCGCCTTACATGGAAGACGCATATAGATGCGAAGTTGACGCAAATGAAACTTAAAGCTACACAACTTCATTGGCTAATTGGCAGAAACTCTGTGCTTCGTCTTGATTGTAAACTTCTACTCTACAAATCGATTTTGAAACCAATTTGGTGCTACGGTATAAAATTATGGGGCACTGCTTCCGCCTCTAACATAGAAAAAATTCAACGCCGTCAAAACAAAATCCGAAGAATGATAACTGGTGCTCCTTGGTATATTAAAAACAGCAACATCCATAAGGATCCACAAGTTCCACTAGTTAAATGCGAAATCCTGCACTATGTGGACAAGTATTTAAACAAGCTGGAAACGCATCCAAATCCGCTCGCTCGAAACATCTTGCAACATAGTGGACACACTCGTCTGAAAAGAAGGGACACTATTAAACTTAGATGAAACTGTTTAAATTAATTTACTTTGTTATGAGTACTTAAATTTTGGTCTGGTACTGACTGGACTAATATAAATTACTTAGTTTTAAGATTTGAATACTTATTGTTAGTTCGCAAAAGCGAAGATTCAATAATAAAAATATGAAAAAAAAAAAAAAAATGTTAAGCACACATACTGGCAATGAAATCAAGGATTCACTTAAGGCATTGCTGACACGTACACAGCTAAAAGAAGCAGAAAGGGTTGTTGATGTATCACCAACTGCATCTCCTAAGCGACTAAACAGGATAATTGAAAATATAACCACACCAAAACCAACATCATTATTCACCAATGAAGGTTAATGTAAATGAAAATGCTTTAAAGTTTGGAATCTCACCACTTCGTGCCAGAATAGGATTTTTGGAGTTCTGTTAACATCTTACGTTTGATATTAAGTACCAAAGTAACCTTAAACCAAAATATATTACAGCGAATAAATAATGCAGATCTACATAAACTACGCAAAGAAGAGAAAAAAGGATTCAAGTAGAATTTAAGGAAAACTTGGCCTGATTAAAGATAAACCTCTTCATGGTTATGGAAATTCAAACGATTAAAATACTGCAAGAAGTTCCTTTAAAAATCCTGAAATCACATCTTCAATAACAATTATTGACGTAAATATCCTGAAGCGATTTAAGATAATATTGGCGGTCATCAACAGTAAAAAGCAAATAAATGCAGAAAAATTTCAAATTTTCGCGAACGAAACGAAAGAACTGCTTAATAACATGTATCCCTGGAAATCAATAACACAAACAATACACAATGTATTGGCTCATGGTCAAGAAATAATACAAAACAGTATTTTGCTTTAGGGGAACTTACAGAGGAAGCACAGGAAGCTAGAAATAAAGATGTAAAAAAAAATAGACTTCTCAATACCTGCAAAAGTTTAAAAATAGCCCAAAATACGGACCTAATGGAATATTTACTAATATCATCAGATCCAGTCTTGTATTCTATAAGAAAAAGATACCAAATATTTGTCTTGATATCGAAACAGAAGACTCAGAATCCACAGAAATTAAAAATCTATTAACATTTGACTTTTCTGATTATTTTGTAGAAAATCATTAATATTGTTTAAATTTAAATTAATTTGTCTTTTATCCATACCTAAGTTTAAAATTAATGATATACTTTAGAAAACAAAATGCTAAAATAACACATACTTATTTATATTCAATAGCTTTAATATACCTATGCATACACAGAAAACAATATTTTGTAAAAATTTTTAATTATACAAATAATGTGAAGTAAATAAGTTTTAATTACTTTCGTAATTGTATCAACTACTAGAGTAATCAAACACAATATTATTAAATACTTTTACAAGAAGGGAGGGATTTTAAAAAAGCATTTTTGTGAAATTTTTGAAAACTTAATTAGTCAATATGCAGTTGGAAATTAAAGTTGCCAGAAATACATCATTATGGATATATGGCATATATATAAAAATCAGAAATCCCAAACTCTTATATCAATAATAAAATAATAATTTAGAGGAAAATTTTATAAAAATTACATACATATGTATGTATTTTTGTATGTATGTAGGCGATGAAAATTGTGTGAAATGTACTTTTTGTGCTACTATGTATATACACACCCTACAAAATAATGAACTTTCAACAAATTTGACGCAAAATAGCTGTTTTAAGGGCAATTAATATAGTATTAACTAACTAATAATATACAAATATTATACATCATTGAAAAGGTAAACAGATGGAAATTTGCATGCATATCATATTTTTTTACCTATCAGAAAAAAATAAGGGATCAGATTAAAAAAACCCTAAAATATATTTACAGTTTTTTTTGTGAAAATTTTTTATGTTTGAAAGTTTATAAAATATTGTTGATTTATGATAGCGTAATGGATTTTTAAACTTTAAAATAGTATTATGTTATTTATTATTTAAACAAAAAACAAAAAGAATTAAGTAAACTTTAAGACATTTTCTGAGCTGTTATATAACACGAATCTTACAATTTGCCTATATTAATAACATTTACCCTCGTGACCCCATTTTTGTACGGGCGGTGAATAACTTAATTAAAACTGAAATCTCAAAAGATTAGCTATTTTAATTTTGAACTAATTTTTCAAAAACTGGCTTGCGTTTTTTTTTCTCGGCCGATAAATTTGAAATTTCAAATTCCATATTTTCGACCAATGCCTGGCGTAGGGTGCACGTCTAAACCCTTTCAAAAATATACTACCAGTGTGACCAGATTTTCATGCAAAGTTAAAGCTAAATCACGTTTAAAAAACAGCTAAAAAGAGCTAAAAACAAAAACTTAAAGCCAAAAAATAAAGCTAAATTTTTTAATTCTTTTTTAAGAAATTTCTTCGTTATTTAGATATTTCTCATAATACGAACGAAACGTTTGTGTGCTAAAAATATTTAAAAGGAAAATTTGTTTTAAAAATTTTGATTTTATTTACAAAAACTTGGTAGATCCATTCCTTAAGTAAGAAGAAAAACAATATGTGTTCATATAAAAATTTTTTAGAAGCAGGTTAATTTGCTGCCTGTTTTGGTAAAAAAAAAACTAATTTGTAAGATATACATATGTATATTAAAAAAAAAAAAAAAAAACGAAAATTTGTTTTAAATATAAATTACTCACACACAATTCGTTCATTTTTTTACAAAAACACGTAAAATTTTGTAATTTTATTACAAATTTTTTTTCATAAATACAAGCACATGAAAACAATAAAAAAATCAAAACTATAAAATTGCATTTTCACGATGCAAATTTTTTAATATTCCTTCAATGAAATTTTTGTTTGTTGGCAAAACGAGTATAAAGAGACTACTTTTCTACACAGTTCGTTAAAAATCGAAAATTTTTATTAAAGTTACATAAGTACATACATATATCATGAAAAATGCTTTGATGTAAATTTCGTTTAAGAAAAGAAAAAGAGGAAATGTTTAATGTAAAAAGTTACATTGTAAGAAAGCATTTTTAAAAGTATTTTTTTGTACATGTGTGCCTCAATAAGTATTTAAAACCAGTGACTGTAAAAATGAAAAAATTAAAATCAAAAAATAAAAAATATAATAATTATTGTTATTATCCGTTTTTATTCAAATTAAAAAAATTACCGTCCTGCTAAATAAACGAAATTTACAAAGAACATGATTTTCAGCAAATATAGTTTAATACTATCAAAATGGTGCCTGTTTTTTTCTTTTAAAAATTATTTCGCTCCTGTTTAATTTGATTTTTTGACAAAAATATACTTCAAAATTCTTATTAAATAAAAATATTAATATAATAATTTGTTTCAACGAAAGACATAAGTGTTTTTACATTTTTGAGCAATATATTAAAATATTTTATAATATAACCAAAAAACGGAAAAAGTTTTGTGTCGCATTTGGATTTTTTTTAAATTGCCGCATTTAAAAGTATTTGTTTTGGAAAAACAAATTCTTACGTTTTTTTTTTTGTAATACCATACCTTCTTTATATCTTTGTTTTATTGAAGTTTTGTGCTGTTTCACGTTTTTTAAATTTCGCTAAGAAGTAAATTATTAAACAAAACAATGGTTTGGAAACTGTAATGTTGTAGATTCGAAGAAAATTTGGAGCTTGATACCTTTCAGTATAATTGAGATATATACCAAAAAATATAATACGACAAATTTTTAACCTTTTATCTAGCTCCAAAAATTAGTAAAAAAAGCTAAATTCAATTTTGAAAAAAGCCAAAAAAATGCTAAAAGCTAAATGTAAATATTTCGGACTAAATGAAGAAAAATAAAGCTAAATTTAGCTCTAAAAAAGCTAATATGGCCACACTGTATACTACTAATATATTTTAAAGCAGAGGTTGTCAAAAATTCATTTTTAGTGCACAATTGTGCTACAAAAACAATAAAAACAAACTCACACCGACGCTTGTTCTCTTTTATTTCAGTTTGATTTCAGTCGTTAATTGAGTGTTAACGAGTGCACATGGGCGGATGCTTACTGTTTTTTTTCAGCTTTGTTGTTTTTTCAGCTTTGATTTAATTTCAAAATAAACCAGCAAACAAAATAGTATAATGGAAGACAAAAATTTTTGTTTTGTCATTAAAAATGCTTTTGGTAACATGCAATGCATTTTATGTTACCAAACATTTAAAACAAAGAAAACATTTTCAATTAAAAGGCATTATGACCTTTTTCACAAAGAAATAAATAAATTAAAGAAGGAAAAGAGAAAAATGTTTTATATTAAGCAAAAAAACCTTTATATTAAAAAAATTAAAGAATGGGTTCTTCAAGAAGAGCGAAATGAGGGAATTTTGCAAAATAAAAAATTAAAAATGGAGATTTCAAGCCAAATATGCTTAGAAATCGCTCTTAAAGGCAGACCATTCACGGATGGAGTGCTAGCAAAAAATATTTTACAAAAAACTTTCAAAACGTTAAATTATAGAACAGATTTCATAAAGTCAATTCCCTTGTCAGTCAAAACTGTGGCTAGGCGTATTGCCCAAATAGGAAATTCGGTGGAGTCTTCTATTAAAGAAAAATTGATAAACTGTAAATTTCTTTCGTTTTGTTTAGATGAAAGTACAGATATCAATGATCTTTGTCAACTGGTTTTAAAAAAACATCTTTATTGCGCGAATCGCTGTGCGATGCTGCGAAAACCAAGCGAGTTGAGATTTTTAATACTCTGCTCAACAATTTTAAAGACAGGTTTGCAGATTTTAAGTGTATTCAACTGCAATTGGATTTATTGAATAACCCTTATAACTGTGATGTTACTCAATATGAGTTCAATATACAATCAGAACTTATATTTCTTCGAACCGAAGTCCAAGCTCCAAAAAAAATGGGAATAGAATTTTGGAAAAATCTAAATGATTTCGATTTTCCAGAGTTAAAAAGAAATGCTTTGAAGTTGTTATCCCTTTTTCCCTCTACATATTGCTGCGAACAAATTTTTTCCGACTTAAAATTTATTTGTTCCAAGCAGAGAAATAAATTAACTTCTTCAAATTTAAAACATATTTTGTTAATAAGAAATTGTTACAAAATCTTGAATTTGGAAAACTTAATTTATAATACCTAAATACACTTAATTTTTTAAGTTTTAACTGTAAATTGAACTCGCCCAATGGAATATGTGTGAAAAAAAATTGTCTAATTCTGTAATAACTGAGGCATATTTTTTATTTAATTTAAATAACTTTTTTTAAGTTCATTTCCATTTTGCTTTAAAAAGTAAAATTCATCACATTTGCAATGCTTAGTTTTTTGTTTGCTGGGCAATTTTCTCTTATCCAATACAGACGCATTTCATTAAATGAGAATTTTGACAACCTCTGTTTTAAAGCCTGCTTTTTCAAAAAATGTTAAGAAAGAAACAAGTAAGAGCGTTATATTCGGCTGTGCAAATCTTATATACCCTTCACATTGGTCTTTAAATATACCCAGCCGAGTAATTTTGTACTGCAAATAACACTAGGTCACAAATAACAAACTTTTGTCTGTTATTTGTTTCTAGCATACTTTTTCTCATGGATTTGGACCTACTGAACACGAAAATGAATTTTAAAAATTTTTCTGTCGATTGGTTTGCGAGATACAAATTTTTTAATTTTTTTTTTTTAATTTTTGGAGGTACACTTACTATTTTGAGCATATCTTTAGTCTTCTTTGACCTATTTTATCCTACTACTACTCAAATTAAAGACAATTGAGCCGTCTACAACTTATTCTCAGAAAATTTTCAAATCGGGTTAGTAGTTTTGATGTTGGCGGCTTAAAAAGGTTAAAAAACTGGGTTTTTTTAGTAAAAATGTGGCTGAAAAATTCATATAAAAATTCATATAAAATATAAAACGCGATGTTAACAGCGATTTTAATTTTTTTACGTATAGCTGACACTTTTCCAAAGAAAATAAGCCCTTACTTAACAAAATCTGATGACAAATGGCCGACTTATTATTTTTTTGGTAAACGACCGAAATTCCGCTATTTTACGATTTTTTGATTTTCATTATTTGCACAGCTTACCTACCCAACGCAAACGAATAAATACATTTGAACTTAATTTAAAATAAACAAATTAGTCTTCGTATATTATTTTTTAATTTATTTGAGTAAAAACAAAGATATAAGTGTACATTTTATGCCATGTGGAAAAACTGCTGACTTCTTCTTTGTTTTTTGTATTCGCTGCAATCGGTCTCACGTATTAGGGTCCAAATATAGTCACCCATCATAGCCGTGTCATAGATGCCCTGATAGCGTCGTTCCATAGCCTTCAATTCCTGATGAAAGCGCTCGCCGTGTTCGTCGCTCACGTCTCCTAAATTCTCAGGGAAAAAATCCAAATGAGAATGCAGAAAGTGTATTTTAAGTGACATGTGCACTCCCATGGCTTCATAGTTCTTTACCAGATCCTCAACTATGTCCTTATAATTCGGGCTTTTGTTGTTTCCTAAAAAGTTTTCCACAACAAGCCTGAAGGAATTCCATGATGCGGCTTCGATGGGTGATAACAGCTTTGGGAATTTTTCATCTTTCAAAATTTTTTTTATCTCGGGTCCTGCGAAGACTCCTTCTTTAATTTTTGCCAGCGAAAGGTAAGGGAAAATTGACCGTAAATAGGCAAAAGCTTCACCTTCTTTGTCTAATTTTTTGGCAAAATTTTTAATCAAACCCAATTTTATGTGCAGCGGCGGAAGTATTATATTTTCACGGTTCTCTATTAGTGGTTTGCGCTGAACATTCGCTTCTCCAACTACAGGTTTCGTTCGTACCGGCCATTTTTTTTTTATATAATGCTGATCATCAGCGCGGCTATTCCAAAGGCACAGAAAACAGCAATGTCGCGTATAGCCTCCTTGGAGTCCACACAGAATGGCCACAACTTTAAGGTCGGCGCATATTTTCCAATTGTATTTCCTATACTCTATGCATTTCAGCAAAATGTCCATAGTTTCATAGTTCTCCTTTGAATGAACCGCATGAGCAATAGGAACAGATGGCTTTTCATTCCCATTATGTAAGAGAACTGCCTTCAAGCTCTCTTTGTTGCTGTCAATAAACAACCTCCATTCGTTGGGGTTGTGAATTTGGTGAAGCTCTTGGAACAAGCCTGAAATGTCGCTGCAAAAACATATTTGGTCTTTCTTTGTATAAAATTTTGCATACTCCTTGTGACGGTTTCTGTACGCTGTTACTTTCACTTCTGAAGCCACAAATCCACACTGTATCATCCGAGACGCAAAAAGTTCGGCTTTCTCCTTAGTGAGACCAAAATCGCGCACCCAATCGTTTAGTTCGGCCTGTGACAGTAATTTTCGCTTTGCACCCGGCTCAAATTCGCTTGCATTTGACTCGGACTCTTCTTCTGACGATTCTGCTTTTTGAAGAGATGCACCAGGGCACACTGGATATGGCACATCATGCGAATGTGGTACTGGAAGCGCAAACGATCCCACTTGAGCGTAGTTCCATTTAAAAAATCTTCCTACCCCACTGTTTGTGGTGAGGCAAAAATAACAGTCTGTGGAATGGCATAGCGGCTTTTTCCACATCATTGGTGTATCGAATTTCATATGGCGGCTAAAATTAAAATAAATTACTATATTCGCTATGTATAATGTGTTTAAATAAAAATTCTTACCTTCCGCCAGCTGCCCAGTTGGTTAAGATTATATAGCAAAGATCACACAGCGACTTAGGTGTCCATGGTTCTGTGATATTTGGTGAAATACCAAAATAATTCAAATAGTGCAATTGTACTGCTGGAGTAAACTTGTGTGCGTGATTTTTTTTTATAAACTGGCCACAAACATTGCAGAAATTGTCTGGATCGTTCAAACACTCGAACACACGTAGTCTTTTACTCATTGTCTTCCTTGCGTTTTCTAAATATTAACTTCTTTACACTTTCACAGACAGTTTTGAAATGCAATTGATAACCGTGTCTCCTTATGTTTAAATATGTATGAGCATGTAGTGCTGTAAATAAATTAAAAAATAATATACGAAGACTAATTTGTTTATTTTAAATTAAGTTCAAATGTATTTATTCGTTTGCGTTGGGTAGGTAAGCTGTGCAAATAATGAAAATCAAAAAATCGTAAAATAGCGGAATTTCGGTCGTTTACCAAAAAAATAATAAGTCGGCCATTTGTCATCAGATTTTGTTAAGTAAGGGCTTATTTTCTTTGGAAAAGTGTCAGCTATACGTAAAAAAATTAAAATCGCTGTTAACATCGCGTTTTATATTTTATATGAATTTTTATATGAATTTTTCAGCCACATTTTTACTAAAAAAACCCAGTTTTTTAACCTTTTTAAGCCGCCAACATCAAAACTACTAACCCGATTTGAAAATTTTCTGAGAATAAGTTGTAGACGGCTCAATTGTCTTTAATTTGAGTAGTAGTAGGATAAAATAGGTCAAAGAAGACTAAAGATATGCTCAAAATAGTAAGTGTACCTCCAAAAATTAAAAAAAAAAAATTAAAAAATTTGTATCTCGCAAACCAATCGACAGAAAAATTTTTAAAATTCATTTTCGTGTTCAGTAGGTCCAAATCCATGAGAAAAAGTATGCTAGAAACAAATAACAAAATGGCTGTTGCCTAGTGTAATATAATAAAAATCCTTGTGTGAGGTTATAAGTCCATAGAAAACTTTACAAAATTTTAACGTTCGTATGAATAATAGAAATAGATGAGGAACGTTTGAGGTCGAGAGTTATTAAAGTTTTTGACATTATTTATATTAAAAGGTTATAAAGTTGTTAATTTTTATTGGATGTTCTAGTCCCCCTGCTCTTCTCCAACTTTTTTTCCAAAATGTATGAATTATTTGATTATTACTTTTTGTGAAATATTCAAAATCGATAGTTGTTATAGTTTTCCAGATGTGGCGTATCGCAAATTTCATAAAAATCTTTAGTTTGTATTAGAGCTACCCCTTCCCCTGCCCCTGCCCAAAAAAACTTTTTTTTGAATGTAGGTCTTATCCTGTTATTTTTGCAGAACATTTGAAGTCAATTTCTGTTATAGTTTCCTAAATTTAGCATATCGAAAATTTTATAAAAAATTGTTAATTTGTATGTGACCTACCCCTTGTTCACCCCCCACCCAAAAAATTTTTTCCTTAAAACATAACCCTTGATGTTGATGTACTTACTTTTAGTAGAACATTTGATGCCGATAGCTGTTATAGTTTCTAAGATATAGCGTTTCGAATATTTCATAAAAATTGGTCATTTGTATGCCCCCACCCAAAAAATTTTTTCTTTAAAGCGTAGCCCTTATTGCCCAATTACTTTTTGTAGAACACTTGGTTTCGATATCTGTTATAGTTTCCGAGATATAGCGTATCGAAAATTTAATACAAATCATTAATTTGTATGGGAGCTACCCCTTTTTTTGCCCCTACTCAAAAAATTTTTCCTTTAAAGCGTAGCCCTTATTACCCAATTACTTTTCGTAAAACATTTGATTTCGATATCTGTTATAGTTTCCGAGATATAGCGTATCGAATATTTAATAAAAATCGTTAATTTGTATGGGAGCTACCCCTTGTTTTGCCCCCTATCAAAAAAATGTTTCTTTAAAGCGTAGGCCTTATTGCCCAATTACTCTTTGTAGAACATTTGATTTCGATATCTTTTATAGTTTCCGAGATATAGCGTATCAAATATTTTATAATAATTGTCGATTTGTATGGGAGCTACCCCTTTTTTTGCCCCCACTCAAAAAATGTTTTCTTTAAAGTGTAGGTCTTTGCGTACAATTGCTTTTTGTAGAACATTTTAAGTCGATATCCGTTATAGTTTACAAGATATAGCGTATCGAAAAGGTCATACAAATCATTAATTTGTATGGGAGCTACCCCTTTTTTTGCCCCCACCCAAAAAATTTTTTCTTTAAAGCGTAGCCCTTATTACCCAATTACTTTTCGTAAAACATTTGATTTCGATACCTGTTATAGTTTCCGAGATATAGCGTGTCGAATATTTCATAAAAATCGTTAATTTGTATGGGAGCTAGCCCTTTTTTTGCCCCCACTCAAAAAATTGTTTCTTTAAAGTGTAGCTCTTAGCGTACAATTACTTTTTGTACAACATTTTAAGTCGATAGCTGTTATAGTTTATAGCGCATAAAATATTTCACCAAATTTGTGCAATTGTAGGAAAAATACCCCTTTCCCTGTTCCTATCTGAAAAAACTTTTTCCATTATTTAGGTCCGTTCTTTAGGAGTATCCGTGCCAAGTTTTGTGGCAAGAGTGACTATACTTACTGAGATATATAGGGATATATGCACGGATTTTGTCGTAAAAAAAGGGTACTTTTGGGTTTTCGCTTATATCTCGGTCAATAGTGAATCGATTTTGCTGATTTTAAATAACGATTGTTAGCGGGATATTTCCAATAGTTTGACACCATTAACTGCTCTATATCTTTTTATTTGACTCCGCAAACTTGATTTCAACAGACGGACAGACGGACATGGCTATATCAACTTCCCTATCTATAAGGATCCAGAATATATGTACTTTATGGGGTCGCAAATGAATAATAAAGAAATTACAAACGGAATGACAAACTGATATATACCCTTATCACTATGTGAAGGGTATAATAATTATTTTTACAATTACATATACTAAAAAAGAATATTTTTTGTCGGAAAATAAACATAATTTTTTTTTGCAAAATGTTTATTAATTAAAACGTTTAATATGTTTTTATTATACTTTTTATATTAATTGCATAAACTAAAAAAAAAAAAAATAGGAATCGTTTCATACTTTAAAAATTAAAAGCTCTGAAAGTCTTTTTCCATCTCGGATTGCTCAAATTTTTCACTCTCTAACTTACGCTATATTGTATCGAGGTCCATTCAAATTGAGCATTTTGAAAGCTTATGTCATTGGCTATATTCGCCCCATACATAATGATTCAGTCCGATAAATAGTTTAAAAGTTACATATACATATGTTAGCAATTTTTCCTTCAAACTATATGTACTAATATTTTAAAAGTGACCATGTCTCAAATTTATACATATAACATTTTTTTACCAGATTCGTGTTCAGCACGCCAAATGCAACATCATATGATGTCGATTTATAAAAAATTATACGTTTTTAAATATTTTGAAAATTAAAAATGGAAGCTAGCATTTATTTTCACAAAAAAATGTACTTTAAAATAGCATAATAAAAAAAATGTCATAAAACGAGAATGATTCTTTTTTTTGCTTTGAAATGTTTACCACAGATGGGTGTTCCACGGAGGAACACCATCAAAAAGTCATTTTGCCCAAAAATTGAAATAGCATATTTTAAATATATGCCCTCGATATAATAAAGGACTATTTAACAAAGGTAATTTTTTTTTCACATTTAAGAACAAAAACATATAAGCACAAACATATTTTTGTATTTAATACATACCTAATAATTTCAATTTAAGCACTAATTCAAAAAATTATATAAAGTAATGCCTTGAACACATAGACGACAGCAAGCAACACAGCAACACGACTTCAAATGCAGCTGGCTGAATTATTGCCATGCAGTTAGCGACTTAATTATATTGAAGGCGGCGGCTGCATACATACACCAGTGCTGTTAATTTTCATAATGGTACAATTTTAAATTCGTTAAATTTTTAGACAGTAAAATATTTCGTGTTTTTTGCTATTTTATCATTGAAAAATATATGCAATGACATTTATCTGGAATATTATTAACGTAGTTATGCATGTATGTAAGTATATTTGTAGCGTAAATATGTATGCTTGCATGTAGGTAAATATTTATGTATGTACGCATTACAGTTAATATTTTAAGTAACAAAAATAAAATTAAGATTGTGGCAGAATTTAAATATATACAAGACAAGTGGGTTTAAATAATATAGGGCCGAATCTGCGGTTAACATCATATTTAGCTGTACTACTTTAAATAAAAATGTCCTTTTTTTGTTTAATTTGTAGTTACAAAATCAATAAAAAGATTTAAGTCGCTACGGCTGAGTAAAATAGAAACTCGATTGGCAGCACTGTTTTACACTCTTTCATATTTTCTCTCAGTTTTCTGATTTGCCGCCTACTAAAATAGAAATTAGTTTAATCTGGCCACAGCTGCAATTTTAGTTATGGTGCCGTGTTGCTGTGTAGCCGTCAAAATAATTGTGTACATTTAAATGCATGTGTTTTATTTTTGAGAGAATGCTGTCGGTAGCCTTCTGGTGTCTATGTGTTCATAGCATAATGGTTTTGTTGTGTAAACAAACTTTAAACTTTAAAAAAGCGCGAGAAGTATTAATGCACTTGATAAAACATATGTCAAGTTTGAAAGCTCACAGGTGCACGGATATCGAGAGCAAAACAAAACAAGAAAAAAAATACAAAAAATCCGTTGGTTTGTTAGTTACCAAAAAATATAAATTTAAAATTTCCTTAAAGCGCCAATCATTTCTCCCACTGTGCACTGTCAAAAACAAACTACACAAAGTCCGGTTAACTTTCCGCTTATTGTAGTTTTACACTTAAAGCTTAATCTGGCACCACAGATAATTATACGTACGATGCCAAATAGAAAACGGTTCTTTTTTAAATTAAGTAAATTTAAAGAACAAACAATATACGGAAGGTGTTAAAAGCTTAATTTGTTAGCAAATTCTTAAAGATTGCAGTAATTGTAGGAAAATATTTAGCTTTTATGTTAAAATGGGTAAGAAAACAAATCATATTTGTATCGAAATGCGTGAGCATATTGTAAAATGGAGAAAAGATGGTAATTCCTTGAGTTCAATTGCTAAAATTGTTGGACGTGCCAAGTATACAGTGCAGACTGTAATAAAAATTTTTCTGAGTCTCAATCCCTAGCAAACAAGCCAAAAATTGGACGCCAACCCAAAATTTCCCCACGAGTTGAGCGATTTATAAAAAATGTTGCTTGTAGAAACCCTAAAACAACAGCCGAGGAAACTCGAAACACCTTGAAAAATGATCACAACATTAATGTTCATTCAGAAATAGTGTGAAGTATTTTGAGAAAAAGCGGGTTCCATAGCCGCGTACCAAGAAAAAAAACCATTGATAAGCGAAATAAACAGAAAAAAGCGACTCGATTTTGCTCTTAAGTATGCGGACAAATCAACAGATGTCTGGACAAATGTGCTTTTTTACGATGAAAGCAAGTATACTTTATTCGGTTGTGATGGCAAACAAAAAATTCGGCGTAAACCAAATGAAGAGCTATAGTCGAAAAACCTTATTCCGACAATTAAGCATGGTGGTGGATCGGTCATGGTTTGGGGCTGCATGTCGGCGAATAGAGTTGGAAAACTGCGATTTGTGGAAACAAATATGGACCGATTTTTTTATTTGAACATTTTAAAAAGCAGTTTAAAAAATTCCGAAAGTGTTTTGGGTCTTATTGGTGCCTGGTATTTCCAGCAGGACAACGATCCAAAGCACACTTCGCATGTTGTCAAAGAATGACTGTTGTCTAACGTCCCGAAACAACTCCATTTGCCACCCCAATCACCAGACTTGAATCCCATAAAGCATTTATGGGATGAATTGGAACGTCGCATTCGAAAAAAAACCTATAGAAACAAACAAGAACTTAAAGATGGGTTGGAATTTGAGTGGAGTCGAATAACATCTGAGACAGCAAAAAAGCTGGTATTTTCAAGGGTAATCGATTGAGAGCAGTAATTATGGAAAAAGGAGGTCCAACAAAATACTAATAAATTTAAATTATTTTGGTACATCTATCTTTCTTTTAGGGTACGTATAATTACACAAGTATACACGGTTTTGGAGCTGAGCAACTACAAGTTATTCCTAAAGCTATTTGGAGCGCTGAATTCGAATCCGGATTCCGTTTTTCCAGATTGGTTTTAGTTTTCGAGATACTGCATAATTACCGTTATTTGCGTTTTTTAAAAAGATGATGTTACTTATATGCAAATATCTTCAAAAGTATTCGTTGGCTTATGCAATTATTATTTTTTATTGAGAGATAATAAAATTGTTAAAACAACCATGGGTCGCTTGTGAAGATTAGTCAAGAAATGATTGTGTTACAGTGGACACAATTTCAAAATTCATGAAACATTTTATGATATTTTGAAATTTTGCTCTTTTCAACTAATTTTTTTTACACCAGACAATTCAAAATTTTGCTATTTTATTGCATAAAATATTAGTTTATTTCAATACGCACATTTTGCGCCGAACAAGACCCAGATTGATGCAAAGATGACAAAGACACAGAAGATTTAGTAAATAAACCCACTTTTTGCTTCCAAATGATTGGCGGTTATATATCAGTGACTTTTGTTTAAGTGTGAAGACAGTTCCACTCCTGCAGCCGTGATGCGAGCAATTCTGCTTCTTGTTTCGATAAATCTAAATCACGAATCAAGTCATTTATCACACTTTGCGATATTATGTGTGTTTCTTCAATGCTAAAATCTTCGGTCGGTGACGAACAGTTCGTCGGTGACAAACTGAAAGTTCACCTAGCATTTGCACTCACACCTGGGCAAATTGGCAAAGGGTCATTGTTCGTACGGGGAACTAGCTTGGACACTGATGACACGTTAGCATATTTATACTTTAATAGTTTTTTTGCATTAAGACCGATCACACTCATCAAGCAAAAATAACAATCATCTACATGATTTTTCGGCTGTCTCCATAATATTGGCATTAAAAATAAAAAGTATGCTTCTTGACCAAGCGAGCAGTTGTACAGTTTTGTGCTACACGCTTTACAAAACAATTTCGGTACCCACGGCTTGTGAGTGTTTTCCACACAGATACCAAAATAATAAGAATATGCATCTCTCATCCTTTTGATATATTTCTTCCACTTTTTCCGATAATATAACATCCCCAAACATAACAAAAACGCTTAGAATCAACTTTGCCCTTTTTTCTTTCCATTTTCACATGTTTTGGAACAAAAAATAACTTTAAGTTTAATATTGAATTGGCGTTTCCACCGATGCCAACAGCTGATTGCCGTTATTACAGTGCATTGCAGCCAAGATACAAGAGCCCGAAAATTAGAAACAATCTTAAAAAACAAAAACCGGATTCGAATTCAGCGCCTCAAGTAAAGTTCAGATTTGTTCTCATCGGCTCAGCTCCAAAAGTTGACCGGAATTTGTAAACTTGTGTTATCTGTGCTATAAAATAGGCTTTTATGTTTTTTTTTTTTGTAATTGAAGTTTTTAATTTTAAATTTAAATAATGAAATAAATATTTGTTTTCATTTAAAAATTTTTGGTTTATTTACTTTTTTTAAATATCGCCAATTTTTGTGAAATTAAAGAATTTTTTTTCTTTCGATTTTCTAGATTCGTTTTCTTATAGAATTTAAACACGAAGCATTTCGGGCTTCAGCAATTGCACACTAGAGAACGGAATGAATGATTTCGTTTTTATTGCCTATTCAAATACTCATTGCTATTGCATTGCTTTTATTCAACAACCATTCATGTTTTTTGAAGCTATAGAGATGACGCATTGAATATATAAAAACCATTTATTGCTTTGTAATACATTCGTTGCCATCGTTAGGGCGGTGGCACATAGAATCCGTCGTACGTCATACTTCGCCTTTTTTAACTGACAGCTAAGTTGAAAAGCATGTTTTATTATGAACAATGTCACATGCAGTACGTCTCCTTCAACGCAACGTACTACAGTTGGGCAACTTTTAACTTTTAACGTACGTCAAGTACTTTGACAACTACCAGCTGGTTCATAACCTTAATTTTGATTAGTTGCATCGTGAAATTATGTGTACCAGGTGGTGTTACGAACACAACTGATCTACTTTTTTTATGCATAAGTCGAGGCTAGGTAGTCAAAGTTGTTTACTTTTACATATCTTTTTTTGACAACTGAGCCAACGAAAACTACAACAAAAACAATAATTATATTCACCAAATTTTGTTGTTGTAGAATCACCACCACCTGATACATTATTGCGCCATGATTAGTTGTTTTTGCACGCGGCCATAAAATTTTTAAAAATCAGCTGATTTAACATCCGTTTATAAAGGATTCTATGTGCTAACCTCTTGCGTTGTTACGTTAATGTCAGTTAAAAAAGGCAAGGTATGACGTACGACAGATTCTATGTGCCACCGCCTTTAAAAGCTCGTTGCATTACAAAAAAGTTAAGTTTGAAAAAATTTTAAAGTTAAATTTTTTATTTAATTTTGTAAAAAAAAATTACATACGGCTTTACTTTTTCATTATTAATAAAATACAAAAAGTAAGGCGATATGTTTTAAATGTTCAGTTTTACTTAATCCGCAACGAAACCATTCACATATTCGTTGCTTTTGCTTTATATTTGTTGCTTTAGCTGGATATTCGTTGCATT
Organism: Melanophora roralis; assembly: GCA_963583895.1. Classification (NCBI taxonomy): domain Eukaryota; kingdom Metazoa; phylum Arthropoda; class Insecta; order Diptera; family Rhinophoridae; genus Melanophora; species Melanophora roralis. The sequence continues at coordinate 57,346,400 of OY757189.1, read as the reverse complement.
TTGACGTATAAGCAGAAGGCAAGCAATCGTTTTCGTTGTGCCGTGTCTTGCTTTATTGAAATGATGTGAATTGACAACAGCGCACTCGTTTTTTGTTAATGCATTCACTAGCCTGAAATCCCTATATATATTATAAAATCAAGGTGTAAGTTTGTTTGTTTGTTTGTCACGCAATCACGCCTAAACGGCTGGACCGATTTTCATGAAATTTGGAATGTAAATACCTTGAAGCCCTGGGTGTGCGATAGGCTATACGTTTTTGGAAAAAGGGGAGGGGCCACGCCCACAGCACTTTAAATATAACTGTACTTCTAGTGAAAAAAAATAACTTTTAATACTGGTGCACATGTTGCACCGATTTTTTCAAAATTTTGTACACATTTATAAGGCCTCTAACGGAAAAAAATTTTAAGGCAAAAAAGGAGGCGGGACCACGCCCCCTAAAACAAAAACTATATGATAGACACTTATTCTAGACCGATTTTTTCGAAATTAGTTCGCATATAAACGGCTTCTAAAGTTAAAATTTTGGAGGTAAAAAAGTGGGCGGTGCCCACAAAAATAAAATTTTTTTTGCTGGTACTTTTAGTGCACCGATTTTTTTCAAACTTGGCACACATATAGAAGGCCTCTAATTCTGAAATTCTAAAGGACACAAGCTAGGGGTTGTTGCGCCCACAAAATTTAGTCTTCATGCTGATGCTTTATTGTTGCAATTTTTATGAATCTCAAAAATTTACCAATAATTTTTATTTTCGGTACAATAATTAGTGGCACAAAGATGGACAAACGTGCAAAGTTATGTGAAGATAGAGCAATATTTGAGCCAGTTATAGCCTAAAACGCTTAATCCGGGAGGACATTTGTATGGGAGCTAGGTCAAAAAATTAACCGATCATCACCACAAACAACATGCTTTTTTCCTATGCCAAAAAACATATCTGATCCAAATTTCATCGAAATATCTGCAAAAATGCGGTCTCTACTCTGTTCAAAAGAATACATTAACTCCAAGCCGGACTGACGGACCGACATGTTTTAATCGACTCAGGAAGTGATTCTGTGTCGATCCGTATAATTAGAGGTAGGTCTGAGACCTTTACTTATGTAGGGTATAAATATTTGTACAAAAACATAATCAAATTTGGGTATAAAAATATAAGAGAACTTTAAACTTCTTTTGAAAAACACTTGAAATGTAATTATACTATAAATTAAGAACGATTGATATATACAGGGTGTCCCCCGGCAAGGTATACTAATTTATTTTACCGCCATTTTGGTAAACGTTAGTCTTGACAGTTCGTATTTTGCAGTCGTGAAGTAGAGACATGGCAAATTTATTATGAAAAAATATTCAGTAACCCAACGTGTTTTCAATAAAACATGATAACCCCGATTTTCATGAAAAAATAATAATGAGTGCCGAGGCACATTTTCATTTGAGTGGATATATCAATAACCAGAATAGTCGGTTCTGGGTAATAGAAACCGCTCAAATTATCCATCAGTCACTTTTGCATCCATTAAAAGTGGAAGTCTGGTGTGCAATTTAGTCAGGAGGAATCATTGGAGCTTACTTTTTTAAAACTGAAAACGGCGTAATGGGAAGCGATGTCCTGATATGTTTGAAAACTTTTTATTTAATTTAACAAATGGTGATGATGATTGGCCTGATTTGACTGCTCCGGACTTCTTTTTGTGGGGATATCTGAGCAGCAAGGTTTATGCATATAAACCAACTTTCCGGCGGACACCCTGTGTATGGCAATATTATTGGAGCAACAATACCAACAGGGTAATTCTAAGGGGAAGATATTTTTAAACTCCATATACCAAGTAATCCAAAAGATTTGCCTTACAATTCTTAACGCTTGCAGTTTTCAAACAAACTAGCCCTTGCTTTAACAATTAAATAATCCCAGGTTGCTGGTTTGCTGGATTTGCTGGTTTGCACTTGGAACTCCTCCCCGCTTCTCTCATGGCGCATGAGAGAATTGAAAAATTCCTAACAGAGTGGAAAATAGCGCTTTATGAAGTACCTAACGACCCGTAATTTTTTTTTATAAGCTACAAACTTAACTATTAATATTTGTATAGTAATTTCAATAGAATATACGCGAAAATTGGAAAACCTCTACCTTGAGTTACAAAACATTAATTTTTATAGATATCCCACTCGCATCCCACTAAGCGACTTCAAAGCTCTTCAAACAAAAGACCTAAGCTTTCTTTTGAGCAAAAAAAAAAGGGCACATTTGGGAAAAAAATTTTTTTCTAATTATTTTATAAAAAAAAAATAAAAAAAAATTTTTTTTTAATTTTAAAAATATTTTTTTCTGGAAGATTGAAAAAAAAGCTATCGAAAGTATTTGGGACGAATTTTGTTAAAAGCAAAAGGTAATAAACTACATGTATGAGAAAAAACACCTATTTGCCGAAAACGTCAAATTTTGAACCCCTCTAGCTCAGAGAGTTCTTGACCGATCGTGTTAAAAAATTGTGTCTAAACTACTCTCTGCAAGAACTTACTTTGGTCCAAATTTCTTTCCAATCGAAAAAAAAAGTTGGGTCACTTGACATGAAATCCCCCAAATACATATGTATATTCTGCATCCTTAAAAATAGGGAAGTCAACACAATTGCTCAAATATTGTTTCGAAAACTATGATAGCTATGCACTTTAAGTCCACCACAAAAATTATATCATTTACGGTTCGAAAACAACTTGCCTAATCAGGTGACTGGGTAAACAAAAAGACCAATGTGAAGGTTATATTAGATTCGGTACAGCCAAATATAGCGCTCTTACTTGTTTTTTATTTAAATTGCACGCATTTGCAATTTCCACGTTTAGCAGCTCTACTACGGCAATTTTTCCGAATTTTCTATCTTTTAATTACAAAACTTTCTTTTCCTTTTTCTTACTATTTGATGTAACAAAATTTGTGCAATTGTAGGTGGGATACCACTTCCTTTTAGGTCACCGCTTTTAAAGTATTTGTGCGAATGTCATAAAAGACATGATTTCGAAAACAAAAAGTTAACAAACAAAGAAACAAGTGATGCCTACTTGATATTTAATTGTAAAGCGGAAAATCTCGAACAATGTTATAAATGTGCGTAAAGTCACTTTTTGAAATGTAAACTCACTTAAAAACTTTAATCCTTAAACGTCAATTTTAAGTTGAAAATTTTTAATTTTTTTGACAGCTCCCGCTTAATTGCAGGTTATTTTAAGAATGGTTAAGAAAAAGGAATATAAAAAGGTAAAATGTAAAAAAAGAAATGTTAATTGTCATTACAAGTGTGATTAAATATGTACTCAAAGTAAAGGATTATAGTTGATCTGCTTCGTTGCTCCAACAATATTTTTGAACGTTTAGTACCAAAACGCTTTCTTTGCGACTTTATTTGGCTCTGGAAAATTGATTTTAACAGACACACAGGTAGACAGACGGAAGTGTCTATACCGGCTTCACTATCTTTAAGGAGAAAAAAAAATAAAATAATCTCGTAGTGTACGGACGTGTCTACGCGAGTGTAATATTGGTAATTGGTGTATTAGTAATAAGTGGTAAACGAATTTATTAATATACATATATACACACAATAGTGAGAAAAACAAAAACAACAAACTAAATAAAAAATAAAAAAAGCGAACTGTTAATGAGTAACAGTAATCGTAGTGACAGTGGGCCTGAAAGCCGAAATGCTTACATTGTGTTAAGCTCAACAAGCGTCAGTAATGAAAATATCAGAGACCCTGAATTCAATAAAAACTATTTAAATGAGAAACCAAAAATAAATACAAACAATTTAAGTGCAAGTGCTCCAAATTTAAATAAGTGCTTTGAACAAGGGACAAGTTTAGCCCAATCTCTTTTTAAAAATTATAAAAAAAAATACCGAAGTACCATCCTCCCCACGGTCTTCCTTATCATATTCTGGAACTGAATCTACCCTTGCTAAAGGCAGTCCCAGTGCACTTTCATCAGAAGTTCCAAAGCTCCAGGTAGGGATGGACCGCTACATAACTGTTCTTAAAAGGGGTAGAAGCCCGAAATCCGCAGAGGTTACAAAACCAGCCAAAATTTCAAGAGATGAAGAAAAGCCAATCTCATCGCAAAATCGTTTTGCAATTCTAGAAGAGGAGAACGATATCCCTGGCACCGAGAAGAAGACATTCAAACCTCCTCCAATTTATTTGAGAGAAAGGAACTCTAACGACCTTATTACGTTTTTAGTCGGATTAATTGGTGAAAACAACTTCTATGTGTTTTATATTAAGCGTGGTAACATTTACGAGACAAAAATTCAGGTAAATCACGAAAATGCTTACCGCACCGTCGTTTCAGAATTTGAAAAACTGAATAAAAACTTCTACACTTACCAACTAAAAAACGCTAAAGGCCTCCAGGTTGTTATAAAAGGTATTGACGCTAATGTCGACCCGGAAGAGATAAAGACGAGTTTGTACAGCAAAGGATTTAAAGCTAAAACTGTATCAAACATTAAAAACAGAGAAAGGTGTCCAACCCCATTATTCCGGGTAGAGCTTGAGCCTAGTGATGTAAAATTGAGGAGAGGTGAAACTCACCCAATATATGAATTAAGATATATTTTGCACCGCAGAGTTGTTGTTGAAGCCCCACATAAACGATCTGGGCCAGTACAGTGCTTGAACTGCCAGGAATACGGCCATACCAAAGCTTATTGTAAGTTGCCTTCTGTTTGTGTTGTGTGTGGGGACCTGCATGCCACGACCAAGTGCAATAAACCTAAAGATGACCCTAGGGTGAAGAAATGCAGCAATTGCGGCGGAAACCACACGGCCAACTATAGAGGTTGCCCTGTTTTTGAATCAGTTAAGCGCTCATCTAAGCCGAAAATACTTTCTGCCCCTCCCCAGCCTTTAAATATACCAACTACAAATATGCCTCCGTTAGCACAACCAACTACAAATCAAGTTTCTTACGCCGCTGCATTAAAGTCTGACCAGCCTAATGCACGTAAGTCTACCGAGTCTACAACACAACAAGAAGTACCAACAAGCGAACCAACTGGTCCCAATTTTAGCCGCCTGGAAGCCGTAATTGACAATATGGTCAAACAATTTACGCAGTTTATGGCGCAAATGGCCGGCATGATGCAAGAAATGCAGTCTGCTCTTCTGCAGGCTATGCTTAAAAGGCCATGAACTGCCTCAGGGTTTGTTTCTGGAACGCAAACGGCATCCGCCAACACAAAAATGAGCTCGAATACTTTTTAATACACCAAAAAATCGATGTCATGTTGATTTCCGAAACTCATATGACATCTAGAAGCACTTTCAAAATAAGTGGCTATACTTTTTATGATTCAAAAGATCCCAGAGATAGGTCATGTGGTGGTTCAGCTATATTAATTAAATCAAGAATCAAACACCAATGGATGGGTGGTCTCTCCGTTTATACAAGCAACAAACGTCTGCATCGACGAATTTTACCATAATCTCGTTATTTCGTCAGTTTATTGTCCACCCAGATTCTCCATAACGAAGGATCAGTACAACAGTTTTTACAAATCTTTAGGTCCTCACTTTATAGCTGCTGGAGACTATAACGCTAAACACACATACTGGGGCTCCCGCCTAATAAGTCCCAGAGGTCGTGTCTTGTATGGTTCTGTATCGGAAATGAGACTTCACATTATTTCAACTGGGCAACCAACATATTGGCCAACTGACCACAATAAAATACCAGACGTAATAGATTTTAGCGTAGCAAAAGGCATATCCCCTGAGCTTATTGAGGCTCAACCCACCTTGGATTTATCTTCTGATCACTCACCCACAATTTTCACTATTTGCATTCCTCACCAAATTGCAACTAGTGATATTTTTCTGTCAAAAAGAATAAACTGGTTAAAATACAAAAAATTCATCAGCACGCACTGTTCGGAACACCAATCGTTAAAAACTTCCGAAGAAATCGATGAGTGCCTGAGTAGCCTCAATGAAAATATGAAAAAAAGCCGTTAAAAATGCTTCTTCTACCTACCGTCAGGCCAGATACAACAAAATTTACTCAACCGATGTTGAAAAGCTCTTATCTGAAAAAAGGAGAGCCCGAAGAGAATGGCAAAAGTATAGATCGCCCCTTCTTAAAAATAAGCTGAAGGAATGTACAAACCAATTAAAAAGCTTGCTAAAAGTACATAGAATGTCATCAATGAAGGAATACCTGGAAGGTCTAGACGCGACTCCTCAAACAAACTATTCTCTATGTCGAAAAGCCAGACGTCATAAAAGCCCCGTAATCGCAAAACCACCACTGCGTAACCTGAGAGGATCCTGGGCTAGAAATGACGAAGAAAAATGCGACCTGTTCGCAAGCCATTTAAGAAACGTCTTCACTCCCAATTCATGCACTGACGTGAGAGAATTACCGCCTGTTGTAGCTAGACGTCCTATAGAAATACGTTTCCGATTTTCAGATGTTATAGAGGCAATCGCTAACCTAAATGACAAAAAAGCTCCTGGCGTTGATAAGATAAGCAACAAAATGCTTTTAGAGCTACCCTTCACAGGTAAAAGAATTATTCTTTTTGTTTTTAATGCCATAATTCGGCTTGAACACTTTCCGCCAGTATGGAAAGTTGCCTTAGTAAAGATGATTCCCAAGCCTGGTAAAGATCCTTCGAAGGTGGAGTCTTATAGGCCTATAAGTTTGTTACCAACTTTGGCGAAACTATTCGAAAAGCGGCTTAAAAACAAGCTGAGTCAGATCCTGAATGACAACAACTGCATCCCAGATCACCAATTTCGTTTTAGAAGTCAACATAGTACAATCGAACAAACTAACAGACTGGTGCAGGTTATAAGAAAATCTTTTGAGGAAAAGAAGTACTGCTCCGCGCTTTTTATCAATGTCTCTCAAGCATTCGATAAAGTATGGCACGAAGGCCTGTTAATCAAACTAAAACTCTATCTACCAGCTAATATTTCAAGCCTGCTAGAAAAATACTTAACCGGCAGACAATTTATGATCAAAGAGGGAAACCAAATAAGTTGTTCCCAACCAATTGGGGCTGGTGTACCTCAAGGGAGTATACTAGGTACTTGCTTTACACAGCAGATATGCCAACCAACTGTTCTACGCACACGTCCACATTTGCTGATGATACCGCTTTTCTCAGTATTCATAAAGACCCTAAAGAGGCTTCGAGTTAACTGCAACAACACGTAAGCCAAGTTGAGAAATGGGCAAGGTTATGGGGAATAAAAATAAATAAACAAAAAAGTACTCACATAACTTTTACCTTACGCAAAGAAACGTGCCCTCCAATCACTATTAACAACCATTTGGTGCCTCAACGATCTGAGACAAAATATCTTGGTATTCACCTGGACCGCCGCCTCACATGGAAGCCTCATATAGATGCAAAGCTGACGCAAATGAAACTTAAAGCTGCACAAATCCACTGGCTAATGGGAAGAAACTCTGTGCTTCATCTGGATTGTAAACTTCTACTATACAACTTAATTTTAAAATCAATTTGGTGCTACGGTATACAATTATAGGGCACTGCTTCCACCTCTAACATAGAAAAAATACAACGCCGTCAAAATAAAATCATAAGAATGATAACTGGTGCTCCATGGTATGTCAAAAACTGCAACATCCATAAGGATCTAGAAGTTCCACTTGTTAAATTCGAAATCCTGAAATATGTGGACAAGTATTTAAATAAGCTGGAAACACATCCAAACCCGCTCGCTCGAAGTATCTTGCAACATAGTGGACACTCCCGTCTGAAAAGGAGAGATACTATTGCGCTTAGATGAAGATAACTATTTATATTATGAAAACCTAAATTTAAGTCTGGCACTGGCTGGACTAATATTATTTCCTTAAGATTTGAAAACTTATTGTTAGTTCGCTAAGGCGAAGATTCAATAATAAAAAATATGCAAAAAAAAATAATAAAGAAGGATTGATGCGGCCGTCTCGAACTTATTAAAAGAACTGACCCCTCAAAAAAAATACCCATTCCTGCTTTATCACAACAATCATCAATTATCATTAAATTCGGTTCGTTAAACTTAGTTGTAAATAAATAGTATGAAAAATGTTAGTATAAAAGGTAAGAATAAATGGGTGAGTGCGATTCATTTTTGTATAATTCAATAATAAATGAAGTTAGTATAATTCAGGAATGGACCTGAAAACTATAAGCCAAGGATTGTTTAGTTAACTTATTTACTAATTAACAATAATATATAAACGAACACAAAACTAGCATAAATTGTAACGAATTCAAGATAATTGGACTATTTATAAAATATATAAAAAAAAGTGGATGTAGTTTTAAACACCTTTTTAAATAATTTCGTATTTTATTTTATTTTATTTTATTTTATTTTATTTTATTTTATTTTATTTTATTTTATTTTATTTTATTTTATTTTATTTTATTTTATTTTATTTTATTTTATTTTATTTTATTTTATTTTATGAGTTTTCGTTTTTATTTATTAGTTGAACTATTTGTTTTTAAGACAATTTTATTTTTCTTTATCAGGCTCAAGCTCAATACTATACTAAATTCTCATTTATTTGCAAATGAAGAAATTAATATTTTTAGTTTTTACTACTTTATTAGCGTTAGTTAAGAAAGGAAATTTTATTGAAAAAACAAGATTTTTTTTTTACCGATACTAGCCGAGTAGAATGCATTTTCGAAAAACAGCTACGATTTTCATCATCAGTACTCTTTGTTCGGTTGTTAGTTTAATTTGGTTGTAAACATCAGCCATTTAACCCACTGATCCATGTGGCGAGGTGAGTCGGCACGAAGTTTTTTCCACTTAAACCAACTAAACCAAAGCTTTTTCAATTTTTCCATTTCTTATTACTAACGCCATCTTTATTTAAGTTTTAACACTAAGTTAGAGCGTAGCGTAGCCTTAACCATCTATCAGATGGTATTAGAAGGCTACTATATTTTTTATATGTACAATTTTTGAAATTGTTATATATATATCACCGTGCCATGTGTGCTTTATGAGTTTTCGTTTTTATTTATTAGTTGAACTATTTGTTTTTAAGACAATTTTATTTTTCTTTATCAGGCTCAAGTTCAATACTATACTAAATTCTCATTTATTTGCAAATGAAGAAATTAATATTTTTAGTTTTTACTACTTTATTTGCGTTAGTTAAGAAAGGAAATTTTATTGAAAAAACAAGATTTTTTTTACCGATACTAGCCGAGTAGAATGCATTTTCGAAAAACAGCTACGATTTTCATCATCAGTACTCTTTGTTCGGTTGTTAGTTTAATTTGGTTGTAAACATCAGCCGTTTAACCCACTGATCCATGTGGCGAGGTGAGTCGGCACGAAGTTTTTTCCACTTAAACCAACTAAACCAAAGCTTTTTCAATTTTTCCATTTCTTATTACTAACGCCATCTCTATTTAAGTTTTAACACTAAGTTAGAGCGTAGCGTAGCCTTAACCATCTATCAGATGGTATTAGAAGGCTACCATATTTTTTATATGTACAATTTTTGAAATTGTTATATATATATCACCGTGCCATGTGTGCTTTATGAGTTTTCGTTTTTATTTATTAGTTGAACTATTTGTTTGTAAGACAATTTTATTTTTCTTTATCAGGCTCAAGTTCAATACTATACTAAATTCTCATTTATTTGCAAATGAAGAAATTAATATTTTTAGTTTTTACTACTTTATTAGCGTTAGTTAAGAAAGGAAATTTTATTAAAAAAACAAGATTTTTTTACCGATACTAGCCGAGTAGAATGCATTTTCGAAAAACAGCTACGATTTTCATCATCAGTACTCTTTGTTCGGTTGTTAGTTTAATTTGGTTGTAAACATCAGCCATTTAACCCACTGATCCATGTGGCGAGGTGAGTCGGCACGAAGTTTTTTCCACTTAAACCAACTAAACCAAAGCTTTTTCAATTTTTCCATTTCTTATTACTAACGCCATCTCTATTTAAGTTTTAACACTAAGTTAGAGCGTAGCGTAGCCTTAACCATCTATCAGATGGTATTAGAAGGCTACCATATTTTTTATATGTACAATTTTTGAAATTGTTATATATATATCACCGTGCCATGTGTGCTTTATGAGTTTTCGTTTTTATTTATTAGTTGAACTATTTGTTTTTAAGACAATTTTATTTTTCTTTATCAGGCTCAAGTTCAATACTATACTAAATTCTCATTTATTTGCAAATGAAGAAATTAATATTTTTAGTTTTTACTACTTTATTAGCGTTAGTTAAGAAAGGAAATTTTATTGAAAAAACAAGATTTTTTTACCGATACTAGCCGAGTAGAATGCATTTTCGAAGAACAGCTACGATTTTCATGATCAGTACTCTTTGTTCGGTTGTTACTTTAATTTGGTTGTAAACATCAGCCATTTAACCCACTGATCCATGTGGCGAGGTGAGTCGGCACGAAGTTTTTTCCACTTAAACCAACTAAACCAAAGCTTTTTCAATTTTTCCATTTCTTATTACTAACGCCATCTCTATTTAAGTTTTAACACTAAGTTAGAGCGTAGCGTAGCCTTAACCATCTATCAGATGGTATTAGAAGGCTACCATATTTTTTATATGTACAATTTTTGAAATTGTTATATATATATATATCACCGTGCCATGTGTGCTTTATGAGTTTTCGTTTTTATTTATTAGTTGAACTATTTGTTTTTAAGACAATTTTATTTTTCTTTATCAGGCTCAAGTTCAATACTATACTAAATTCTTATTTATTTGCAAATGAAGAAATTAATATTTTTAGTTTTTGCTACTTTATTAGCGTTAGTTAAGAAAGGAAATTTTATTGAAAAAACAAGATTTTTTTACCGATACTAGCCGAGTAGAATGCATTTTCGAAAAACAGCTACGATTTTCATCATCAGTACTCTTTGTTCGGTTGTTAGTTTAATTTGGTTGTAAACATCAGCCATTTAACCCACTGATCCATGTGGCGAGGTGAGTCGGCACGAAGTTTTTTCCACTTAAACCAAGTAAACCAAAGCTTTTTCAATTTTTCCATTTCTTATTACTAACGCCATCTCTATTTAAGTTTTAACACTAAGTTAGAGCGTAGCGTAGCCTTAACCATCTATCAGATGGTATTAGAAGGCTACCATATTTTTTATATGTACAATTTTTGAAATTGTTATATATATATCACCGTGCCATGTGTGCTTTATGAGTTTTCGTTTTTATTTATTAGTTGAACTATTTGTTTTTAAGACAATTTTATTTTTCTTTATCAGGCTCAAGTTCAATACTATACTAAATTCTCATTTATTTGCAAATGAAGAAATTAATATTTTTAGTTTTTACTACTTTATTAGTGTTTACGTGCATAGTGTAGACCATCCTTTTAAAGTTTCGTTAAGTGGTATATTTCTTGTACGTATCTACTTAAAAGCTCTTTTTATTGTGTAATTGTTATTATTATTACTTTCGAAAACCCCGAACTGTAAGGTACGTACAACCCCCGTTGTGACCCAATAAAATAAAATAAATTTGTTAATACTAGAAAAACTAATACCCGTTTTTCATTTATATTTTCCTAAAATATTTCGAGGAAAACATTTGGTCCTTCGAACCGGATTTAAACCCCCCAGGATCCTAGAAATATTTTAAGAAAATATTTTTATTTTCAGATTTCCCAGTTTTTTATTTGTTGGAAAAACCCCGCCATTTTTATTAACATCATTTCTTTTAAATAAATACCCTTTTTGGAAAAAGGTATGTTTTTAAATTTTTTTTGTTTGTGAAAAAAAAAAAAATAAAAAGTGTGTGGTTATTAAAAATAAAAGTAAAATACAACCAAATTAATAACCAACAAGTTGTTAAAAAAGACAAAAGGAAAAAAAACTCTGTAAACAACCCCAATATTGAAATTGTAATTTGCCGTCGGCAAAACAAAAGACAATTTTTTTTGTTTGTTGCACTATTGATCAGTGCAGTTTTTTAATCCGTTTTTTTTCATTTGGGTGGTTTTTTTTTTGAAAGAAAGAAAAGAAGGTTTTAAAATTATAAAGAATTCATGATTTGTGTATTTTTTTTTTGGTGTTTAATATAAAATTTAAAATTTCTTTTAAGCATTGTTTTTTCGTTTATTTTATTTTCTTACCTTTCGTTGTAGCAAAAGCTTTTTTATAAATTGTTACAACAAAAAGAGATAAATTGGTTTTACTCGTTAGTTTTAACAACAATTTAGCAAAACCCGAAAAAAAACACACAAAGTAAAATTATTGTTTTTTGTGCCAAATTAAAGAGGGAATAATTATTATTATAATTATTCTTATTATAATAAAAACCCTCTGACAGAAAAAATAAGTGATAAGGTGAGAAAATTTTTGTTTATATAAACAATTCCCGTTTATATACTCGCTGCATTTGTTGGTTGTTGTTGTAATTGTTTATAAACACATACTACACACTAGCGCTGCAACTTTTCGATTGTGCGAATAAAAACCGGTTTAATAAATACCCTTTTTGGAAACGTACCCCCGTGTGATACTCCGATTTTCTATGGTGACTATAAAAGTTGGCCATCATTCCGCGATATGTTCTCAGCGTTGTATGGTAATAACCCGCGTTTAACCCCGGTACAAAAATTGTATTATTTATTGCAGAAAACTGCAAAAGATGCTCATGATGCCATACAAACTATTCCATTGACCAATGATGGCTATGCAATTGCATGGAAAAAGTTGGTTGACACGTATGAGAACAAAGGGGCGCTTGTCAACGAACAGCTGCGAACCCTTTTGAATATTAAGCCCATTACTCAGGAATCAGGCGCAAATATTAAGAGTCTGCAAAGAACCATTAACGATTGCATAACGAATCTTTCATTGTTAGAGGTTACGCCTGAAATATTTTATCATGTTATGTTAGTATACATTTGTGCTACCAAGTTACCCGAGAATACTCTGAGCCTCTGGGAACAGTCGAAAAAACTGTGTCAACAGTCTCCCAAGTGGGAGGATATGGACGCATTTTTGATGGCTCAATTTAGAACTCTTGAATCGATTGCTGATATCAGACAATCGCATTCAACTCCCGTTGACAACCAGATTAAAACACAGGGGAATAGTGGCTCGCAGAAGAACGCAAATTTTAATTACCCCAAAAAATCTTCTTGTGGCCCGAGGAACGTTCAGAGTTTTTCGACAAAGACCACTACTTCTCCATCAGTCTGTCGGTGCTTCCTTTGTCAAGGATCACACCCCCTAAGACTTTGTCCTAAATTCTTGAGTCAGAGTGCGGAAGAGAGATATTCGACAGTGAAACGGCTAAAATGCTGCTCAAACTGTTTGGCAACGTCTCACGAAAGTAAGAATTGTAAGAGCATACATGTATGCACTCTTTGCAAACAGAAGCATCATTCTCTGCTTCATAGGAATGTTAGGTCACAGGTACACAACTCCAGTGTAGCCTCACCTCAGCTTCCCATAGCTTCTGGTACAGTGGTACCACCGAATCAAACCCCGCCTAATATGGTCCCAACGTCAGGTAGCAATCAGGGTCAACCCCCTCTTAATTTTAACCCGTCAACTTCCACAGCGCCCCAGAATTCACATACTTTTTCTACACATCTTGAGTTGAGCCCTAAAGCCACGGTCCTTTTAGGTTCTACTATTTGCTTAGTACACCTAAATGACATAAGATGTGCAGCCCGAGCGCTAGTGGACCCTGGTTCGCAAGGCACTTTTATTTCCAGAAGGTTACAAAAGAAGCTTGCTATCCCAACCTTTTCAGTGCCATCGACAAATGTCACTGGCTTGATGGATTGCTTTGCTGGCAAATCCTCCACAATGTGTGTACTGACGATCGGATCGCCGATCGATCCAAGTTTTGAGATTGAAGTTTTTGCATATGTGGTAGAGAAAATTACCGGTCGGTTGCCCTCGTGTACTATTTCAGATATGGTGGCCTCGAGCTTCCCTGATATTACCATGACCGACGTCATGTGTACCCGTATGGATATGCTTTTTGGAGGAAATGTGTATCCAAGAATTTTAACAACGGATGTAAAAATACATCCTAATGGCAACCTGATCGCCCAAAGAACGGTTTTTGGTTGGATCGTTACAGGTGAAATTTTTCAATCCGAACCCCTGCATTCTGTTTCCTCTTTTTGCACCCATCTTGACTTGAATAATCAACTCACTCGTTTTTGGGAACTTGAAGAAGTCCCACAAGCGACCCAATTATCTCACGATGATCAATATTGTGAAAGGCTTTACCAGACTACAACCTGTCGAAATTATGAGGGTCGATATGTAGTGTCCCTCCCATTTCGTCGCGAATTTCCAACTAAGCTATCCTTAGGAGATTCTCGAAACGGGGCTATATCCCAATTCAAGCGAAATGAGTTTCGACTTTTGAAAAACCCAGACTTAAAGTCCCAGTATGACCAGGTTGTTCGGGAATATTTTGATATGGGTCATATCAAGGCCGTGGAAAATTCTACACCGGTTTCGACCAGTTTTTATTTACCTCATCACGCAGTAATTAAACCCGATAGCGCTACCACCAAACTCAGGGTGGTATTTAACGCTTCAAACCCGTCCTCCAGTGGCGTAAGCCTCAATAATGTTTTATACCCCGGTCCTGTTCTACAGGCAGACCTCACGGTTCTAGTTTTACGCTGGAGATTTTTCCGCTATGTTTTTAATGCAGATATTGAAAAAATGTATCGCCAGATATTAGTCCATCCCGATCACACCCCCTATCAACGTATATTGTTTCGTGACAATCCCGAAGCTGAAGTTCAGGACTATGAACTTACTACGGTCACGTTCGGAGTGAACTGTGCGCCGTATTTAGCGATTCGTACTATTTTACAATTGGCAAACGATTGTGAACCCCAGAGTCCTGCGGTATCTGAAATTTTGAGATCCCAAATGTATGTCGACGACGTACTAGCGGGATCTCATGAGCTTGAAGACGCTTGCAAGAGGCGCAATGAGCTTATCCACGTTCTCGGGTCGGCTGGTTTCGTGCTGAGAAAGTGGACGGCTAATGATTTGCGTCTCCTGGAAGATATACCCCGGGGGAGTCTGCTTGATGCAGACTTCCTAAAGCTTTCAGATGCTAGTACTACTAAAACCCTAGGCTTGCGATGGAATGCTAATAAAGATAGCTTCTACTTTAAACTAGTATCGCAGCCACGCCGGGATCTCGTCACGAAACGTGCTGTCTTATCTGAAATAGCTAAGTTATTTGACTCCGCCGGTTGGTTATCTCCGAAAATTATTGTTGCGAAGGTTATCATGCAACAGATATGGAAAGATAAGACAGAATGGGACGAAATTTTGAAACCTTTAACCCTTGTTCACTGGCGCACGTTTTTGGATGACTACCCTAATATTGAGAAAATTAGCATTCCAAGATGGGTTAATTTTCTACCCGAGAATGAAGTTGAACTTCATGCGTTTTGTGATGCTTCTGAGAAAGCGTATGGTACTGCTCTCTATATCCGAAGCTTGTCTGCAGAGGGTATCACCGTGCATTTGCTTGCTTCAAAAACAAAGGTAGCTCCTGTAAAATCTGAGACATTACCCCGTTTAGAACTTTGCGGAGCGGTTTTAATGGCGAACATGGTAGAATCGTTATGCAGTCAATTAAATCTGGCCAAGAATAAGATTTATCTCTGGACTGATTCTACTATTGTTTTATCTTGGCTCAAAAAACCCCCTTGCCATTGGCCAACCTTTGTTAAGAACAGAATTGCACTCATTCTGGAAAAAGTTGGTAATGAGAATTGGTCTCATGTGGATTCCAAGGACAACCCCGCCGATTTGGCAAGTCGTGGAATTCTAGCGCGAGACTTAGTTGACAATTCTCTTTGGTGGCACGGACCTTCGTGGTTAAGTCAATCGCGAAAGTTCTGGCCACATTCTACCCCCAATGATCACCAACATTTGGAAGTTCAAGCTTTTGCTGTTCAGACCAACACCCCGCCGTATGATATACTGGAACGTTTCTCGGACTTACCCCGTGCAATGCGAATTATTTCGTATTGGTTCAGGTGTTTGCGATATTTAAGGACCCGAAAATGCTTGTATGACACCTTAGATATAACTCATTCAGAGATGAAGTTTACAAGAGATCGTTTGATTTTAGTATGTCAGAAAAGTTTTATCCCCGAATACATTCAGTTATCAAGGTCTATACCCATTCCATCGAATAGCAATTTGCTCACGTTAAATCCCTTTATCGACTCAAATGGATTTGTCAGAATCAACGGTCGACTAGCTCGGTCACCCGGTTTGACTTATGATGAACGTTACCCTAAAATTTTGCCCTATTCTGCTCGTTTTACCCGCCTTTACGTAGAGTATGTTCACAAATGTTCTGCTCATGGCGGACATTCCTTGATGCTTCGATTGATAAGGAGTGAGTTCTGGGTTCCCAGGTTAAAGAACTTAATTCGTACAGTTATTCATAATTGTAAACGTTGTACTATCTATCGAAAAAAAACCGGTGAGCAAATTATGGCTGCTTTACCCCCTGAACGGACAGTTCTTTCGAAACCGTTTACCCATACTGGTTTAGATTTTGCAGGTCCTTTCGACATTAAGTCCTATATTGGTGGAGGCTGCCGAATCACTAAGGGCTATGTTCTTGTTTTTGTTTGCTTTGCTACAAAAGCCATTCATTTGGAGGCCACGGGTGACATGTCAACCGAAACGTTTCTAGCGGCTTTTGCTCGGTTTTTCTCTCGCCGTGGATGTCCGTCCAACTTGTACTCCGATAATGGAACTGCATTCGTAGGTGCGACCAACGTTCTTGAAACTGACCGAAAGAAGTTTCTATCCGAGATGAGGCAGAAAGTGCTTGTACGGAACAGTTTTCAGCCTATTGAGTGGCATTTTATACCACCTGGGGCTCCTCATATGGGCGGCTTGTGGGAGGCCGGCGTAAAGAGTGTTAAAACTCATTTACGAAAAATTTCTGGAGTCCAAAAATTTACATTTGAGGAATTTACGACGATGCTAGCCCGCATTGAAGCGTGTCTTAATTCGAGGCCCTTAACTCCAATGAGCGACGACCCGTTGGACTTGGTTCCACTAACCCCTGGTCATTTTTTGATTGGAGCGCCATTGTTAGCACCCCCTGAACCCAGTCATTCTGACTTATCATTAAGTGTTGCCAATAGGTGGCAAAAACTGAAGGTGCTTCATCATCAGTTTGCTCTAAGATGGAAGGAAGAGTACCTGAAGGAGCTCCATCGTAGAATTAAGTGGAAATACCCACAGAAAGACTTTGAAGTAGGTGATTTAGTTGTTATCCGTCAGGATAATTTACCCCCCAATGAGTGGCGTTTAGGTCGAATAGAGAAAACATATGTAGGGCAGGATTCAAAGGTCCGTACAGCGGAAGTACGAACGGCTTCAGGAATTTTTACCCGGCCTATAGTGAAGCTTGTTCTTTTACCGCGTGCAGAAACCCACTAATTTAAATTTTTCCTCCCTTCTTTTTCCTTTTTTTTTTTCTTTTCTCCCGTGTAGCAATATGTCAAGTTCTTCGCGTCGGTTAGAAGTCCACCGTAAACCGGTTGAAGGTCCGAAATCGGCCGTTGCCCCAAAAACAGCCCGTGACGAGAGTTTGCGTGATTGCCGCTTGTGCAAGAGTGAACACGCGCTGCGAAAATGCCTCAAATTTCGGAAAATGTCGGTGGGGGAGCGGTGGGAAACCGTCACGCGGTTTAAGTATTGTTTTAACTGCCTGGCCCACTCGCACATGAGGGACAAGTGTACCAGCCGCGAGAGGTGCATGGAGTGTCTTGCAGAGCATCACACTCTCCTCCACCGCTACAAACGACCAGCGAAGAACCGAGAGTGGGCGTCCACGGCTTCAACCCGAGCATATACTGCGCAAGGTTCTACTCGCCCTAGACGTAAAGGCAAAAAACGGGGCACTAACAACAAGGGAAAGTGCTCGCATCAATGTGGCCAACAATGCCAGCAGCAGCCCCAGCATCATCAACAACCATGCCGTAATCAGCAGCAGCAACATGGCTCAACCACGACCCCGGCGACCATCGTCATTAATGTGATGTCGGGTCAAATTGCTTAAAATATTTGTACATATATGCAATTATTATACTTTTATACTTTTTATACTTTTTTATTTTTTTGTTGAATTATGATAATTATGAATTTTGTATTGCGAATAATATTTTTTTTCTCTTATTTTTTTTTGTTGCACTACTGCAAGGGGGGCGGGATGTTTACGTGCATAGTGTAGACCATCCTTTTAAAGTTTCGTTAAGTGGTATATTTCTTGTACGTATCTACTTAAAAGCTCTTTTTATTGTGTAATTGTTATTATTATTACTTTCGAAAACCCCGAACTGTAAGGTACGTACAACCCCCGTTGTGACCCAATAAAATAAAATAAATTTGTTAATACTAGAAAAACTAATACCCGTTTTTCATTTATATTTTTCTAAAATATTTCGAGGAAAACAATTAGCGTTAGTTAAGAAAGGAAATTTTATTGAAAAAACAAGATTTTTTTACCGATACTAGCCGAGTAGAATGCATTTTCGAAAAACAGCTACGATTTTCATCATCAGTACTCTTTGTTCGGTTGTTAGTTTAATTTGGTTGTAAACATCAGCCATTTAACCCACTGATCCATGTGGCGAGGTGAGTCGGCACGAAGTTTTTTCCACTTAAACCAACTAAACCAAAGCTTTTTCAATTTTTCCATTTCTTATTACTAACGCCATCTCTATTTAAGTTTTAACACTAAGTTAGAGCGTAGCGTAGCCTTAACCATCTATCAGATGGTATTAGAAGGCTACCATATTTTTTATATGTACAATTTTTGAAATTGTTATATATATATCACCGTGCCATGTGTGCTTTATGAGTTTTCGTTTTTATTTATTAGTTGAACTATTTGTTTTTAAGACAATTTTATTTTTCTTTATCAGGCTCAAGTTCAATACTATACTAAATTCTCATTTATTTGCAAATGAAGAAATTAATATTTTTAGTTTTTACTACTTTATTAGCGTTAGTTAAGAAAGGAAATTTTATTGAAAAAACAAAATTTTTTTACCGATACTAGCCGAGTAGAATGCATTTTCGAAAAACAGCTACGATTTTCATCATCAGTACTCTTTGTTCGGTTGTTAGTTTAATTTGGTTGTAAACATCAATACAATATTCGCTTGTTTTGATTTTCTTTTTCCCCTTACATTTGAATAACCATTGGTTATTACTAAATGTATTATAAGGGCTACCGAATATTGGTTTGTTGGATTCTTAAAAAAACTTGAACGTTTTGGTTTGCTTATAGTAATTCTCAGTATGTTTATTGAGGTTATTATATACTTACTTACTTAAGTGGCTATTACAGAACGTTTGTTCCATTAGCCGAACGTAGAATCGATTTCCACTCGCTTCGATCTTCTGCGCTTCTTCTCCAATTTCTGACACCAAGTTTCGAGATGTCTTCTTCAACTTGATCCCTCCATCGGAGTTTCGGTCTTCCCCTTCTGCGTGATCCATCACCAGGTTCGCATTCAAAAGATTTCCTAGCTGGAGCATCTTCGTTCATTCTCACAACATGACCTAGCCAACGTAAACGTTGAATTTTTATACGCGTAACTATGTCAATGTCGGCAAACAGCTCATACAGCTCGCGGTTCATACGACACCGGTATTCTCCGTCAACGCAGACCGGTCCATAGATCTTTCGAAGAATTTTCCTCTCGAACACTCCAAGCACTGTCTCATCTGCTTTCGCAAGTACCCATGCTTCAGAACCATATATAAGCACGGGTAGTATCAGTGTCTTGTAGAGGGTGATTTTGGTCTGTCGGGAGGTGGCTTTGCTTTTAAACTGCTTACTTAGTCCAAAGTAGCATCTATTGGCCAATATTGTTCTTCTTTTTATTTCATAACTGATGTTGTTTGTTTTATCTATGGCGGTGCCGAGGTAGATAAAGTCGTTGACTATTTCAAAGTTGTAGTTTTCAACTTCCACTGTCTGCCCAAGTCTACTGGACGTCTTGTGCGTTGATACCATCAACTTAGTTTTTTCTGCATTTACTGCCAGACCCACTTTGGCTGATTCTTTCTCGACTTTTTCAAAGGTGGAAGTTACTGCTCGCAATGTTCGCCCCATGATGTCGATATCGTCGGCGTAGGCAAGTAACATTTGCTGTTTTGTGTATAGTGTGCCAGTTCTATTCACATTTGCGTCTCGTATAACCTTTTCTAAGAGGATGTTAAAAAGATCACACGAAAGGCTGTCTCCTTGTCTGAAACCTCGTTTGGTACTGAAAGGCTCAGAGATATTCTTGCCTATCTTAACTGAGGATTGCGTATTAGTTAAAGTCATCCTGCAGAGTCGTATAAGCTTTGCAGGGATACCAAACTCAGACATAGCTTGAAACACCTTTGAACGTATGGGGCTGTCGAAAGCGGCCTTGTAGTCGACAAATAGATGGTATGTGTCAATCTGTCTTTCTTGGGTCTTTTCCAGGATTTGGCGTAATGTGTATATCTGGTCGATGGTGGATTTACCAGGTCTAAAGCCGCATTGATATGGCCCAATTATCTCGTCGACTTTTGGTTTTAATCTTTCACACAATACGCTGGATAGTATTTTGTAACCAATGGGAAGGAGACTTATTCCTCTGTAATTGGCACATACTGTCTTGTCTCCTTTTTTATGTACAGGACATAAAACACTGATGTTCCAATCCTCGGGTATGCGTTCTTCTAGCCAGATTGTACGAACAAGCTGATGCATACACCTTATCAGCGTGTCGCCTCCGGTCTTAAATAGTTCAGCTGGCAACCCATCGGCTCCTGCTGCCTTATTATTCTTAAGCCGGGTAACTGCTATTTCGACCTCATTCTGGCTAGGCGGTATGCACTCAATACCGTCTTCTGGGATTGGTTCTGTGGTATCTTCATCATCGGTACTATCGGATACCAACAGGCGTGAAAAATGATTTTTCCATGTCCTTAGCACACTATCTGTATCAGTCACCAGATTACCTTCCTCATCTGTGCAGGAGAATGTGCCTGTACCAAAGCCTTCAGTTTGGTGTTTTACTCTTTGGTAAAATTTTCGGACTTCATTTTGGCTCCTGAACATCTCGATACGCTCACACTCACGCCTTTCCATTTCTCTCTTCTTTCTGCGGAATAGACGTTTTTCCTCTCTCCTTTTCTCCCGATACCTTTCCTTTGCAAGACGCGTTGCTACTGACTGTAGTGTTGCCTTATATGCCGCATTTTTTGCTTCAGTAGCATTACGACACTCCTGGTCGTACCATGGGTTCTTTGGGGAAGGCTTCTGGTACCCAAGTACGGATATTGCGGCTTCTTCCATGGAGTTGGCAATGCTTTGCCATTGCGCTGCAACATTATCGGGACAAGGAATGCTTTCTTCAAGCAGTTGGGTCAGTCGAGTGGAGTAAGACGTTGCTGTTTGTTGTGACTGCAGCTTTCCGACGTCAAGCTTCCGTGCTGTGTCAGATCGTACGTTTCTCGCCACATTCAGACGGGTGCGAACCTTTGCTGCTACAAGGTAATGATCCGAATCGATGTTCGCTCCTCGGATCGATCGTACGTCTAACACACTGGATGAATGCCTTCCGTCTATCACAACATGATCAATCTGGTTTCTCGTGTTTTGATCTGGTGACAGCCACGTGGCCTTATGTATATCGAGATGTCGAAATCTGGTGCTGCTAACTACCATATTTTTTGCCGCGGCGAAGTCTACTAGCCTCATTCCGTTATCGGATGTTTCCTCGTGGAGGCTAAATTTTCCGACTGTTGGACCAAAGATATTTTCCCTTCCTATTTTTGCGTTAAAATCCCCTAGGACGATTTTAATGTCATGGTCGGGGCAGCGGTCATATGCTCTCTCTAGGCGCTCGTAAAATATATCTTTGGTTTGTTCGTCCTTGTCTTCGGTCGGGGCATGGGCACATATAAGACTGATGTTGAAGAATTTGGCTTTTATACGAATTGCGGCTAGCCTCTCATCCACCGGAGTGAATCTGGAGACAAGATGTTTGAGTCTCCGGCTAACCACGAATCCACAGCCAAACTCATGTCTTGTTTCATGGCAGCTATAATACAGTGCGTCACCTTTTGGTGTAGTTGTGATGCCTTTCCCATTCCATCGCACTTCCTGTAAGGCGGTAATATCGGCCTTGTACTTTTCAAGTACATCCGCCAGTGCGTACACTGCACCTTCTCTATATAGAGTTCGGACATTCCAGGTGCAGATTCGCAAATCATGGTCCTTTAAACGTTTGCGGGGGTCGTCAACATTAGGGGGGTCCGTTAATCTTTTTCTTCGTTTTTTCATAGTAGGCAAGTTTTTACAAGGGTGGGTTACTAACCCGACGCCTCAACCCAATTTTATCGTTCTTAAGGGTGAACGCGCGGCACTCGTTAGCTCACTACCTTTAATGGGTATTAAAAGCAGCTACCCCAGGTGACACCACGAGGAGGTGAGTATCCACAGTTGAGATGAAGGAGGGACCAAGATTGGTCTGGGCTTTGCCAGGTTAAAGCCAATCAGAGCCGTTGCTTGGTATCCAACCTCTCCTACGTCCCCCAGGTTATTATATAAAGACAGAAAATATGCATGAGGTTTTTTAAGAATTTGGGTTGAAGTCTACTGATGATTTGGTGTAAGAACCAATGAAATGCATATAAACAAACTTAACCAACAACAAACCCTATAAATATACAAGAAAATTGGGATTAAATCCTAAATAATATTTTAAAAGTGTTTTAAAACTTTTTAAAAATAACCTTTTCAAAATACACAAATAATTGTACAATATATAATTTGAAAATAGATAAAAACTATCAAATATTTATTGTTAAAAACGTTTTCACATCAATTAATCTAAATAATTAGATTTATTTATTTTAAAAACTTTAAAAATATAAATACAACACAAACGTAACGTAAATAATGCAGTAGTTCCCCATATAAAATATAAATATTTTTGCCAATATCTTAAGAAAAATCTTGCAAGTTAACTTTCTATTCTCTCTGTTATAGATTTTTATACATAAACTGTGATTATGAGTTCCACAAAGCCACAAGTAGCCATTGCTACTAATATACCAAATTTATCATCTGGTCAACAACAAAAGGACTATAACACAGAAGAGTCTTTGGCCCGTCAAAATAGTTTTGGCTTAAATAGAAGGGTAAGTTCATTTTAATAAAGCTTTACTCCAACAAGTAAGAGCGATATATTCGGCTGTGCCGAATCTTATATGCTCTTCACATTGGTCTTTTAATATACCCAGACATCTTTCCTATCCGAGTTATTTTGTACTTAAAATAGTATAATAAAAATACTTTGTGCCGGATTTGAAGTTGATAGCAATCCTAGTTTTTGAAGTAAAAAACCTTACAATACATACATTTATATGTATAATAAAAATACCATGTAAAATATTTAAGGTCAAAAGTTTTAAAAGTCTTTGACATTATTCGTATTAAAAGTTTATTTAAATTTGTTAATTTGTATGAGAGGTTCTATTCTCCCTACACCTCTCCAATAATTTTTTTTAATATGTATGAATTATTTGATCATTACTTTTTGTAGGAAATTCGAAGTCGATAGCGGTTATAGTTTCCCGGCGGGTTCCCCTCCCCCTGATTCTATCCAAATCATTTTTTTCTAAAATGTAAGCTTTATTGTCAACTTTTTGTAGAACATTCGAAGTCGATAGCTGTTATAGTTTCCGGGATGAATCGTATCAAAAATTTCATAAAAATTATTAATTTGTATGGGAGCTACCTCTTGCCCTGTCCCCACCCAAAAATTTTTTTCTCCAAAGTATAGGTCTTATTATCCAATTACTTTTTATAAGACATTTGAAGTCGATAGCAGTTATAGTTTCCGAGATATAGCGTATCAAATATTTTATCAAAACTGTTAATTTGTATGGAAGCTACCCCTTGCCCTGCTCCCACCCAAAATATTTTTTTTTTCTAAAATGTAGGTCTTATTGTGCAATTACTTTTTGTAAAACATTTAAAGTCGATAGTTGTTGTAGTTTCCGATATATAGCGTATTGAATATTTCATAAGAATTGTTAATTTTTATGGGAGCAACCTCTTGACCTGCCCCCATCCAAAAAAATTTTTCTCCAAAGTGTAGGTCTTATTATCCAAATACTTTTTGTAAGACATTTGAAGTCGATAGCAATTATAGATATAGCGTATCGAATATTTCATAAAAATTGTTAATTTTTTCTCCAAAATGTAGACCTTATGGTCCAATTACTTTTTGTAAGACATTTGCTCTGCCCCCACCCAAAAAATTTTTTCCCCGAAGTGTAGATTTTATTGTCCAATAACTTCTTGTGAAACAATTGAAGTCGATAGCTGTTTTAGTTTCTAAGATTTATTGCATGCAATATTTTACAAAATTTGTGCAATAATAGGAGAAATACCACTTCCCCTGATCCTATCAGAATTTCTTTTCCTTATTTAGGTTTCTATTATCAGAGTATCCGGGCCAAGTTTTGTGGCAAGAATGGCTATATTAACTAAGATATATAGGAAAAAATGGGTTTTTTTGGGGTTTCACTTATATCTTGGTCAATAGTGAACCGATTTTGCTGATTTTAAATAGCGATTGCCTCCAAGATATTTCTAACAATAACTGGTCCGTATCACTTTGTTTGACTCCGGAAACTTGATTTCAACAGACGGACATGGCTATGTCAACATCCCTATCTATAAGGATCCAGAATATATGTACTTTATGGGATCGCAAATCAATAATAAAGAAATTACAAACGGAATAACAAACTGATATATACCCTTATCACTATGTGAAGGATATAAAAACAAAGGTTAATTTAAAGAATTTCTTATTTGGTGGAAAAAATATGTTAGGTATGTTTGTTGTTGTTTATTTTATAATTCAGTTCCAAGTTAGTATGTCAAACCAGATCAGATTTCTTAAAATCCGGGGTTCGATATAAATTCGCTTAGTAGCCTTAAAAATTGCTTATGTACTTATTTATTACTTATGTAAGTATTTATTCGTATGTATAAGTGTTAACAAAATAAAAAAGCAAACGGTGGATGAATAAAAATAATTGTATTGATAGTGGGTCTAATAGCTAAAATGCTTACATTGCGTTGTGCCAGACAAGAGACCATAAAAACATTTGAGACCCGGAAAATAATCTTAACTGTAAGTTTTTTTGTGCTTAAAACAAATAAAAAATAAAAAAATTTTCTTTAAATTCAGCTACATGTGTTTTTTTAACGAAAAAACAAATAAATTATTTGTATTTTTAAAATATTCATAATAATTTACATTCGCTTATTCAAAATCAATAGTTCAAAATATTCTTTTATTTCAAATTTTTATTTTAAGCGTATTTTTGAGCAATTTTTTATATATAAAATTTACTTTTAGTTTATAAGGCTAATTGGTTAAATTTAATTGTGCTAAGATTTTTATTGAAGAATTATCTTCAAAAAGTCTAGTTTCCCGACACTAGTCGAGTGGAATGCATTTTCAGAGCCCGCTACAACTCCTCATCAGCACTCTTTGTTCGGTACTGAGCATTGGTAGTAAATATTTTATATTTAACCCAAATAAAATTGAAATTTGATTATAGAAACATAATTTGTATTTCACATATACTCTCATTAACAAGTGTTAGCGCTTGGGTTAGAACGAAATTTACGGCCTGCCATTTTTCCTCTCATGGCAACATTTTTCTTTTATTTATTCTTCATCTTACCACTTTATTTTTTGCCTTATTCATCTCTATCTAGATGAGTATAAAGGCAGCATGCTTTTGCATGCATTAGTTTTATCTCGATTTTTGTTATGTTTTTAAATTTTAATTTGCTGATCACTAGTTTTAACATTGCGGACGTATTTTTATACACCATTCTTTTATTTCATTTTGTCTAGGGTAAATAAATTAACGGCCTAATTACATAAAACGGAACAAATAAAAACAAAAAAAATGTATGGAAAAAGCTAAAATTTAAAAAATTGTCCAATACATTTTAGGGCGTTGCGTTTTGGAAAATAAAGAGGTAAACTTCAAAACTTTTTATTTCGTTCAGAATATTTTTAATGAGTTTTTAAATATTTCAATCGATGTGAAAGCAACAAAATAATTTGAAATGCTTTTTTACTTAATTTTTATTTATTTTCATGCTTATATGAAATATCTTAGACAGAAAAAGGCAATTATACCTACGGCGTCCCGATGTTGATCGATGACTGACTCAATAGCAAAATAACACAAATTTAGCAAGTTTTCCAAGTTTTTCGCCAAATGAGTGTCTTTCGACGTTTGGTTTTTCTGTTGCTGCAATACTGTTATTTTAAATTTGCGAGATTTTTTTTCATATTTTTATTAATAAATCTTCGCCTTTGGCGAACTAGCAATAAGTATTCAATTATTAAAACTATGTAATTAATATTAGTCTAGCCAGTACCTGGCTTAAATGTAAGTTCTCATAGTAAAGTTAATTAATTTCAGTAGTTTCATCTAAGCGCAATAGTATCCCTCCTTTTCAGACGGGTGTGTCCACTATGTTGCATAATGTTTTGAGCGAGCGGATTGGGATGCGTTTCCAGCTTGTTTAAATACTTGTCCACATAGTTCAGGATTTCGCATTTAACTAGTGGAACTTGTGGATCCTTGTGGATATTGCTGTTTTTATTATACCAAGGAGTACCAGTTATCATTCTTAGGATTTTATTTTGACGGCGTTTAATTTTTTCTATGTTGGATGCGGAAGCAGTTACCCATAATTGTATACCGTAGAACCAAATTGATTTTAAAACCGATTTGTAGAGAAGAAGTTTACAATCAAGACGAAGCACAGAGTTTCTGCCGATTAGCCAATGGATTTGTGTAGCGTTTCATTTGCGTCAACTTCGCATCTTTGTGGGACTTCCATGTAAGGCGACGGTCCAGGTGAATGCCAAGGTATTTCGTCTCAAATCGTTGAGGCACCATATGGTTGTTAAGGATTGGAGAGCGCGTTTCTTTGCGTAAAGTAAAAGTTACGTGAGCACATTTTTGCTCATTAATTTTTATTCCCCATAATTTTGCCCATTTCTCTACTTGGGTTACGTGTTGTTGCAGTTGGCACGAAGCCTCTTTAGGTTCTTTATGAATACTGAGAAAATGTAGACGTATGCGTAAAACAGTTGGTTGGCATATCTGCCGTGTAAAGCAAGTACAAAATTGGACCTATTATACTCCCTTGAGGTACACCAGCCCCAATTGGTTAAGAAAAACTTATTTGATTTCCCTCTTTGATCATAAATTGTCGACCGGTTATGTACTTTTCTAAAAGGTTGAAAATATTAGCTGGAAGTTAACAATAGCCTCTACAACGTCTGTAAATCGGAAACGTATTTCTAAAGGACGTCTAGTAACAACTGGCGGTAATTCCCTCACGTCTGTGCAAGTATTGGGAGTGAACACGTTTTTGAAATGATTTGCGAACAGATCACATTTTTCTTCGTCATTTCTAGCCCAGGATCTCCAAAAAGGGGAAGGCTGAAAACCCTGAAAATTACCGACCAATAGCAATATGTTCAGCGATCTCCAAGGTTATGGAGAGTATGGTTAACTACCGCCTGGTTAACTATCTGGAGATAAACGGTTTATTAAGCGACCGCCAGTATGGCTTTCGTAGAGGACGGTCTACGGGGGACATACTGGCCTTTTTGACTGAAAAATGGGGTACCTCAATTCATCATTTTGGCGAAAGTAAAGTGGTGGCTCTGGACATATCTAAGGCGTTCGATAGGGTCTGGCACTGTGCGCTTCTATTTAAACTTGTTGCTTTTGGTGTCGGTATAAAATTCTCTCGATTCATATCGAGTTTTCTCAGAGATCGCACTATTCGTGTTGTTATAGATGGGATCTCTTCAAATGAGTTCAAAATCAATTCAGGGGTACCGCAAGGCTCCGTCCTCTCTCCTACTTTATTTCTAATCTTTCTGAATGACCTTCTATGTCAAACTTCGAATCCTATTTATTCCTTTGCAGACGACAGCAGCATATGGCATTCGCACTTGTTTGGAGATTAAAGCTAAGAGACAGACGATGGATGTTTCGATTAATAGCGATCTGATGGTAATCTCCAATCGGGGCCGTGCGAATAGGGTCGATTTTAATGCCCGTAAAACCCAATGTTGTCTTTAAACACATAAACGCACAAAGGATGATGCTGCCTCGTCTGTATTAATGGATGGTATAAGTGTTGAAAAGACAGAGACTCTTGATGTTCTGGGCATGAAAATCCAGTGCGATGTCCAATGGATGGAACACATCTTTGTGGTGTCGAAGGAAGCATCGAAGTGTCTTGGTTTCCTAAAACGGTGTAGGAATTACTTTACACCATCTGATCTTCTCAATATTTATACCACCTATATCCGACCGAAAATGGAATATGTACAACTCACATGTATGGGCTGGTGCCCCAAAGTCTATTTTGGGGCTACTTGACCGCGTACAGGAACGAGCAAAGATACTCATCGGCGACGTTGTAGTATCTAATCGCCTTGATTCACTCGAACACCGTCGTAATGTGGGGTGTGTTTCGCTGTTCTATCGATACTATAATGGAATGTGCTCTGAGGAAATCAGGGAACTTGTTCCCGAAACCCGGAACTTTTTGCGTGATACACGTTTTTCTAAAAGAGCTCACACATACGTAGTCGGCTGGCCAGTGAATCGCACCACTCATTACAGGGAGAATTTCTTCTTCGGTCGCACAGTTCGTATGTGGAATAAACTTCCTTGTGATGTCTTTCCTGTCACAGTAAATATCGAGAAATTTAAATCAAATGTCCACAAACACTACTCCCTTTATCCTCCTTCCCATAACATATTTTCCTGATACCAACACAATGCAATGCATGTATAGGGGCCATCCCCTGAGTGCTGGTTATTATTAAAAAAAAAAAATTACGCAGTGTTGGTTTTGTGATGACGGGTCTTTTAAAACGTCTGGCTGATCGCCACAGGGAATAATTTGTCCGAGGAGTCGCGTCTAGACCTTCGAGGTACTCTTTGAGTGAAGCCATTCTGTGAACCTCCAGCAAGCTTTTTAATTGCTTTGTGCATTCTTTCAGCTTAGTTTTAGGTTGGGGCGATCTATGCTTTTGCCATTCTCTTCGGACTCTCCTTTTTTTAGATAAAAGTTTTCCCACATCGTCAAAAAAAAATTTGCTGTACCTGGCCTGACGATAGGTAGAAGACGCATGTTCAACGGCTTTTTTAATGTTTTCATTCAGGACGCTCAGACTATCATCTATATGTCTCCGGGAGTATTTAGCGGTTGGTTTTTCGAGCAGTGGGCACTAATATATTTTTTATAGTTTAACCAATTTTTTCTTTTAGATAAGAAAAACTCACTAGTTGCTATTTGGTGAGGACTGCAAATAGTAATTATTGTGGGTGAGTGGTCAGAAGATAAGTCCAAGGAGGCTACAGCCTCAATAAGGTCCGGGGATATACCTTTTGCCACGCCAAAATCTATTACGTCTGGAATTTTATTATTGTCCGTTGGCCAATAGGTTGGTTGTCCAGTTGAAATAACGAAAAGTCCCATTTCCGACACGGAATCATGCAAGACACGACCTCTGGGACTAATAGGACGGGAGCCCCAGTATGTGTGCTTAGCGTTATAGTCTCCAACAGCTATGAAGCGGAGACCTAATGATTTGTAGAAACTATTGTACTGATCCTTCGTTATGGAGAATCTGGGTGGACAGTAAACTGATGAAATAACAAGGTTTTGGAAAAATTCATCAATGCAGACATTCGTAGCTTGGATATAACATTCCGAGAGGCCACCCAACCATTGCTGTTTAATTCTTGATTTAATTACAATAGCCGAGCCACCACATTATCTATCCCTAGGATCCTTTGAATCGTAAAAAGAATAGCCACTTATTTTAAAAGTGCTTTTAGATGTCATATGTTAATTTTAACGTCAAAAAAGATACACATAATTGAAAAGAATTTTTCTTTGTCTCTTAGTGCTTTATAATTTAAGAAAGTTAGCATCACTGCTTTATGTAGTAAAATTTACTTATTATGAAAGAGAGTGCTTACCGTTAGGAGACAAAAAAAATTTTGCTACGTAAACAGACATTATTACAAAACTTATAGCAGAAAATAATATACATATAGATTTTGATCCACACTTTAAAGGGAAAAAACAAATTTTTAAATTGAAAAAGGAATTTAAAGTATTGATTTAAATGAAAATTTCGCTTAACAAACCTATTGCAAATTTAAAAATTCTTTATGCATATGTCCCAAAGCATTTTATTATTTTTATTTTTCTCTGTTGAAAACAAACCTGTCAGTAAAGGCGAACGAAAGTTGTCGAAATAGGTAAACCCAACTTTATTCGAAAGTGAGTGACTAGCTTTCTTTCGTATAGGTTTTCGTTCGACATAGTTAAACAGGCTATAATTGAGTGAGTTCGCAAAAGAGAAATAAACATACAATAACTCATTTATACCAAAAAGAACAAGTATGTACAATACTTTCAGTTTTACTAATGCACGTCTTTAGAGTATATGTATTTCATTTCTTTTTAACCTACCCAGGCAGAAAAAGACAATCAAATCGATTCTGTCTCGACGTTAGGGAAGGACTCTCAATATCAAAATAACGTAAATTTAACAAGTTAACTAACAATGCTGTCTCGATGTTAAAATAATAACGCCAAATGGGCGTCTTTCGACTTTTGGTTTTTATGTTGTAGCAATACTGTAAATTTAAATTTACGCTATTAGAGTAACATTTTTTATCTTTTCTGTCTTAGAAGTTCGACTTGCTTTTGTTAAAATGGTGGACATTGCTACTTTGGGCTTTAAAATAAGAGATTTCCTAAAATAAGTATGTTTATATGTAGCAAAATAAAACATGCAAAAGACTTTCCAACGCATCTTAAGAGTTTTTGTTTGTATTTTTTCTAACGTTTATACATTTTTTAAATTAAAAATATAAACATTTTTTCTTTTGAAAGCAAATTTGACATTTACAAACTAGGGTTGCGATTTTGTGTATGCAGTACTGTAATGGTACAATGTTTTGAAAGAGTCGAAATTTTGTGTTTACAGGGCTGTGGTGGTACAACATTTTTGGACCGTCGTTTTAGAATCGTGTATTTCTGCCTGGGTAATCATCATCAGTAAACTTTCCACAAATTTCCTAAAAATAATTAATATTTTTAAATACATTAAAAACTTTAAAAACAAACAAAAAATATTCAAAAATACTTTTAAAATTTACCAAACCATTTTTTTTATTAATTTTTTGATTTTGAATTTATATTATACTCTAATTTTGAATTTAACTAATAATTTTCTTGTTATCAGAATTATGTTATAGCATTTTATGGGGATTGTTTTTCTGGAAGATCCTAATATTTTTATTCTCTCTTTATTGGTCAATTTGACCTTTAATTGGGAAAATAAAAAAGTCCTTTCGGAAAGTGCGTTTGTTTTACAATTTTTGATATATGAAGATAAACTTTTTAAAGTTAAAAGAGGAGAAAAAGAATGTGTACTTTTCTGAGACTGAAAAGTATTAGCTGTCAAAGTAAATAACTTATGTAATTGCATCGTGGAAACACACGTTGTTCTTTTTGTTTGCTAATACAAAAATGTATTTTACTATTTGTTGTTTTACTTTTTCATTTTAGGCAAATATGAAAGGAAAACATTTAACGAGAAGTCACGCTATGAGAGAGGCGACTTCGCCGCCACGCACTCCAACTCCTCGGGCTTCAGAGTCTTTATCACAAATGTCGCCGAATGGTTATCAACAGCACCAACATATAGATATTCACGAAGGCATCAATAACAATATAAGCAATAGCAAATTGCATACACAATCATCACCTACTGCACGGGGCAGTTCCCCAATAATTGATACACCAACTGTGATCGTAACTAGTCAACACAAACAACAGCAGCAACAATCAAATGTTGTATTGTGCAATGAAACGGAGTTTCCAAAGCTAATCCCGCCTAAATCAAAAAGCGGCAATAATTCTTCTGTTGGTAGTGGTGCGGTTGGATCTGGAAATAGCTCTAGCAGCGGCAGCAGTGTTACTAGTAATTGTAATAACAGCCAACCGCGTGTTAATAATAATGCTTCAGAAGGGCAAAATAGTAACAATACTAATAACAACAGCAACAGCAACAATACTAAAAAGACAAACGGTGAAACGGTAGGTGCAAATGATGCGCACAGTAAAGGCGTTAATAATGTTAACACTGGGAATACAAATAAAAATTACAAGCAATCGCAACAGCAGCAATTTAATGCTGGCAGTGCATTACAAAAAGCACTGAATGTTTCAGATAATACTCAGTCGGCTCAAATTTACAACTCCCCAATGAACTATCAATTGCATCCCAATGATGTCAATCGCGAACAGCAACAGCAGTCATCGTTCATAGTCTATGATAAGGAAAATCGCTGTCCACGCAACGACAGCCAGAATAGTATGAATTTGGTTGATGATATGCACTATGAGGCTCAACAGCAACAACAACACCAGCAACAACATCACCAGCGTTCGGGTGGAGGTAAAAAGCATCGTACTAATTCCAATTCTAAGGGATCGAAGCCACGTTTAAAGAATATGGGTAGCACAAACAGTAGTGCAGCCGGTGGTATATCAAATATGGGTCCTGGAGGAAGTGTGGCTGCTGGAGGTGTAACCGCCAGCAGTGCAGACGGCAGTTTAAATAGTAGTAGCAACACTTCGGGTTTTATTTCAAGAGGTTTGTATCGACTTGTTTTACAAAAAATTGTGACTATTTTTATTTCTTTAGTCTTCACAAATTCAGAAAACTCCAACGAACAATATACGGATTATGGTGGTACCGATTTGCTAAGCTTTTTCAAAGAGACACTAAACAAAAACGTTAAAGATCGTCAATTTTTGTTAAAAGTCGAAAAAGATTTAATTGAATTTGTGCAGGAGGGAAAGTAAGTATCCTATCGAATGGCAAGTTAATATTTTTATAAACATACTTTACCTATACGACTACATGTATACATATATATTTAAAAGTAAAAGACAAATTACATATCGTCACAGAAAATGCAAAACGCCCTATCTAACAAACAATTTAAAACTGGCTTTTTATAAATTATAGTCTTCAAATATATATGTACGTCATCTCGCAAAACTCTTTTTTTTCAGAAGAAATAAATTTGTTGATTCTTTTTAACTAACATATATGGCAAAAATTTGTGTTAATTGTAAATATATTTTTCATTTACACAAAAATGCTTGCTCCTTCTAAAAAGTTTTTAAATGTTAGATAGGGCGTTTTGCATTTTCTGTGACGATATATGTTTTGTAAGAAATAATACCCAATAAGCATTTTGGCTGAAATTCAAGTGGAATTACATTTGAAATCAAGTCACAATTTCCAATTTCCAGTGTTGAATTACAGTTGAAACACAGTTGAATTCAATAGCGAATCCAGCAAAATTAACCATTGAATTACAGTCGAACAAAACAGTACCTTTATAGTGTAATTCCAGCCTTGAATAACGGTGTGATTCAAGTTGAACCGAACTTGAATCTGAAAATTTAATTATAAAATCATCATCTTCACCGCCGCCAATGATTTTCCATCAACTCTGTGCCATAAATAACGTATGCTTCAAACAAATTTGTTGTTGTTTTTAACAAACTTCAAACAGACTGGAAAGAGGATGGATTTTAAATGTAATTCAAGCTTGGATTCACATCGGAATTCCAACATTGGAATTCACAAAAAATTTGTGCTTATTGGGTAACGTCGTGAGCTTTTGAAAATGTTGAACAATTTTGAATTATTTTTGTTAAAATGATTTAAATTATTCAAAATAATGCCAGGCTTTTACCACACTTACATGAAAAAATTTTTTATGAAATTACTTCCATGAAGTTTTTGTTTGTAGACAAAGAAGATGAAGAAAAGCCTACTTTTCTACACCCCTTGCCTAAACACATAAAATTTCATGGAAGAAATTTCATAAAAAAATACATTATGTAAGTTTGGTATAAAAAGTATTTGTAAAGTATTTTTAATACTACTAATTTCTAAATTAAAAGAAAAAACCAAGGTTGGCAACAGTTACCGATACCGTTTAAATTTGGTTACCGGTATTGATACCGATACCAAAATAATTTGTTTCGCAAAATACCGTTATCAAAATATCGGTATTACGACTATATGCTTTGGTAATAAAAATTCAAGAAATAATGCAAGTAGCAAAAACTAAACCCATGTACATATGTATGACATTATACATATGTCACATGAATTTACACTGTTTCCTTAAAATAGTATTGCTAACTTCACGTTCCACAATTGCAATGCTGTTATTTTTTGTTTCCTAACAAAGCAAACTTATAAAGATGATTGCATTATACTTGCAGTTTCTTTTTTCAACAATATTTTGTCTTGTAACTTTGTAAACAAAAAGCTTGGCGCCATATGTATTTACATATTTTTATAAATACTGATTTTTTTTATTAATTTTAAAAATATTTTTTTATTATACAAATGTTTGATGTTTAAAATTCTATTTTACGTTCCTATTAGTTTTCAAAAATGTTTTTAAACAATGTACCTACTTCTACTTTACAAGTCAGCAATTTATTTTTTTTATTAGCCTAATAAAAAAGAGAACAGATAAATAAAAACTTAACAATGTTTTTAAATTGAATATAGATTTTTTTTATTTTTTTGTAAATACCATTAAGTAAGTATCTATACCGATACTGATATAATCAAAATACCGATACCGATACCGAAATGACAAATTTTTTAATGCCGTTACCGATACCGTTATTCGTTTCGGTTGCCAACCTTGAATGAAACTTATTTTTATTTTTGTTGAACTAATTGTTTAAGACAAACTTTTGTTTATTTTATTCTTACTTAACTCCATTATATAATTTTTTTTTATTGAAAGAAATTAATATATTTCCGTTAATGTTAAAAAAAAACTTTTATTTGATAGAACAGTTTTTTTTTACCGATACTAGCCGAGTATACCGTATAAATGTTATTAGATTGTATGCTATTGAGTAATGCTAGTGTTATAAAAATCGAGCAGTAGAAATACCTGCGGTATAATTTTTTGGTCACGGCACCGTCTGCTTTAGTGCCTTCGCCATCTCGACGCGAGAGACCTTATATGCTTTCAAAGTTAAAAAAAAAACCGGCGCAATAAAAGTATCAGCAAAGTATTCTGATTTAAACATTTTTACAATAGAAGATTTACATTTTTCGGGTCGTGGCACTGCCTACTTTGTTGAGTTTATGATTTTAACTTTAAGGACTAACATACGCGTATCAAAACTTAAAGAGTTGGTGCAATAGAAGTTCCAGTTAAACACGTGCACAGATATATCTATTTACACCAGTTTGTGTGTTTTTACAGCTTTTAGTGCGTTTTTATAAGTACCCAATAAGCATTTTGGCTGAAATTCAAGTGGAATTACATTTGAAATCAAGTCACAATTTCCAATTTCCAGTGTTGAATTACAGTTGAAACACAGTTGAATTCAATAGCGAATCCAGCAAAATTAACCCTTGAATTACAGTCGAACAAAATTTTCTCTGAAAATTTAATTATAAAATCATCATCTTCACCGCCGCCAATGATTTTCCATCAACTCTGTGCCATAAATAACGTATGCTTCAAAAAAATTTGTTGTTGTTTTTTTAACAAACTTCAAACAGACTGGAAAGAGGATGGATTTTAAATGTAATTCAAGCTTGGATTCACACCGGAATTCCAACATTGGAATTCACAAAAAATTTGTGCTTATTGGGTAGCCTCGTGTTTCTGTTGCAAGTTGGTATTGGTATTCTCTCTAATTAAATGTGGTGTGAGTAAGTAAAATGAGAGTAAGAGCAGCAAATTTGTTTTCCTATGTTTCGTTGAAACAGACACCAACAAACAATTATGGTTTCCTATAGGTACTTTTGTTATTTTTTATATTCTGGCTAAATAAGCCATTTTAATGCTTTTTTAATTTTATTTAAATAAAACAGATTTAGCTAAAAAAATGATAACTGCATCGTTACTGTAACTTTTCCAGTAGAAAATACTCAGGAAATTTTTTTGGGAGAGCAAGATTAATTTTACTCTGTCGGCTAAAAAAATCTCTAAAAGACAGTATCCAGTAAAATCTTGCAAGAAAGGAGCTAATCGTTGTGTAAAAAATTAAATAAAAAAGCAAAAGAATTTTAGTATATATGTACGCAATGTGAACTCTCGCGGTATCACGGTCCAACTGTATGTTTGGACGTTTCTAGCAAGAAGTAAAATGTTTTGTTTATTATAAACTTTAAAAATCAACACAATTCAAACTACTTACCTCTGCCATTGTTAAATTTCAATTTTTATTTTCATTTCACAAAAATTATTTCATTCAAACAGTTAATAAAAACAGCTGTTCAAACTAGTTGTAAAATCTTAAAAGCAAAAATTTCTCCAGCAACATTTTGAAAGTTCTCTAACTTTCAACTGTCAAAAAATTCTCTTTATGAATCTCTTGCTGCAAGAGAATTGATGTACGCAGACAACATTTTGCAAGATTTTACAACATTTTGCACAAAATGATGCAAAATATGTGTACGCATACAGACCTAATGAATAAATTCATGCGTTGACCAAATGAAGCTGATTTTATTCGAGCAGATTTTTGTTTAGCTCACTTAAATCGCTTAAAATTTTAGCATCCGATTAAATCAAGAGAAAATGTGATTACGCTGTTCTCTGACCTGCATTAGGATTTTACTATATAATGAGAAATGCTTTAAAGTATTTAAGTGTTTCAAATTTTATGATAATCGTTGGTCGTTATTAAGTTACAAAGAAAAAACAACTGCTACTGACGAGTTGTAATTTTTTTATTTTTTTTAAACCATAACACATATGCTTATATAGGGATGGATGCTATCGCATAGTATTTAGTTTTTTTTTTTAATTAAATGAACTTATGGTAATTGCATAAAAAATTATTTAAACTAAAGCAAAAAAGGCATATTTTTAACATTATTTATTTTGAGAAAGTTTTCGTTATTTCATACCACGAAACTCTTGCCTAATAATAACGAAATTTACGAGAATAATTTCTTAAAAAGCAAAAAAATATTACGAACAAACTTTACTGAAAGTTTTCTCTTAAATTAAACCACTTAAAAATGCCAGGAAACTAATATGAAATACATATATACATTTCTTTTTTAACATATGAACAAACATATCGCTTGCTCAATATTACAAGGTTGTATGTAAAATTTTTTTAGGTTTTGAGTTATTAACATGCCAGGGTTGAATGTAAAAATGCACATCTTTTAGAGTCATTCCGGAGTTTGTGGGGGCTAGCCCCACAAACAACACTGTATGTCACAGATCGTACATGAGTTTAGTATCAAAGTTGTGTAGTGAACGCACTTATTAACGCAGCATCTGACAACCCACACACAGACACAGTGACGAGTTTTAAATAAAACGTATTTTCAGCGACGCACATTGGGTTGAAATTGCTAAAAACGGCTCTTAATTCAGCCGTTAAACATAACACTTATTTTTTCATTTCGTAGTATTAAATTGGATATTAGTAGGTAAAAAACATCATTTAAAAAAAAAATTTTTTTTAACTCCAGGGATATCCGTTTGTCTGCCTGTATGAATATTGAAATTGCTTTTCAAACTCCACCTTTAAAAATAAATAAATGAAATTTGACGCATATATTTTTTTAAGTTTAGTTACTCAGAATACAAAAATTCAACGGAATCGGTTAATGATTTCGTATAGCTCCCATACAAAACTTTCCCGGAAATAGGCCATATCAATCTTTATTTATTAGAAAAGTTTTTATTAATATTAATATTTATAATAAATTTACATTTTATTTTTAATATTATTAATATTTATTTTCGCTGTCACTAAAATATATATTATCGGAATTATTTTCTTTAGAAATTTTAGGTAATATTAGAAGGTCCAATACCTGCTGTGGTAACACGCTACTTTTCTTTTTGAATTGTTTGCTTATATTACTTATAATAGGATCAGAACTTATTTAAAATCTATTGAAAATATCTTCATTGAACTTTTCGCGGCTGCATTTCCGTGAAAAATGTTCTCTGTATGATAAATCTTTATTGCGAGCTTCCTGCGCTTCCTCCGATAATTGACCAATAGGTAACAGTGCATGAGTAATAATCTCCGAACCATGTATTAAAAATTTATGTAAAGTGGGAGACATGTTACCATGGGTATTTTCCGACAAAGTATTTTGCGGTCGATAAAGTAAAATTTCTAATTTTTCAACATTAATCTAATGAGCACACGATACAGCAACTAAAATAGTATGCAACTTTTTGATCAGTTCAACGTCGATTTTTGTAATTTCCGCTGAAACTTCGGGAAAAAACGACTGGCTGTATTCTCGTCATTTGAGCTTCCGAACCCTGGTTTTCGCTGGTCAACTATAAGTCCGCTTTTTTGTCTGAAGTCAACCTGTATTCTTGATCTTGTTTCATTCACTATTTTTTTTGCTTCGGACCTTGCTTGCCATTTTTTGATTGGAATTTAATATGACAAGTGAAAATATAAAACCTGTTTCTAAAATGTTTCATATCTTGAGGATTGTACCTTTTAATTAATTCAGTCTGCAAAAACTTTATTTTACTATCAATTCTTATAGAGTTTGCGTTTATCATTATATTATTGTTAGAGGTAAAACACTTAGTTATGGGATTTGCATATTGTAATTTTAAACTTAGCTATTTTATACCTCTTTTTTAAATACGAAATTGAAACGTAGTAACATTTTTGTTATAGAAAATTTTGTCATAAATTTTTAATAAATTTTCATTGTTTGAATATTTTTCTGATAATAAAGACGCTTACATTAGTTTTCAATTTCTTAATTTGGGGTTGAATTGTATTGAATTTTATTTTTGCCAATTCGTGTTTTGCCTATACCCGTTTTTATAGTAAAATTCAATGTCATGCCAAAATACAATTTAAGAAGTAGTGCAGCCGCTCAACTTTCCCCTATTCCGCGAGCAGCTAGTGTTCCGGATTTCGTTAGTGAGAATGAGCAAGATCTGAACACAACTATTATTGAGCCAATGAGACGACACCAGTATGTGCTGAAAATGACCAGATGTCTGCCATTATAGCGGGTTTGAACGATCTTACTAGAGCTGTCTCTGAAAGCCGCCGGGAAATACATAGATATATTAAAAAGTCATGTACAACGGCAGAATTTTCCCACAATAAACGATCATATTGAGTTAGTTTCGCCATGTCAACGAGACATAAGACTAGAGCCTCAGTCTAGACAATATGAAACAATGCAGCAGTCATCCAGTGGGAATGCTGTACAGTCTATGCCAATTCAAGCTACTCAGGATTACTATGCTAGCTATAGTTCGTGCAAATTGTACGACTTACCAACGTTTTCGGGAAATCCTGAGGAGTGGCCGTTATTTTATGCCAATTTTAAAGAAACCACAAATGAGTCTAAATACAGTCACCGACAAAACTTAATGCGCCTTCAAAAATGCCTTGTTGGCGATGCAAAAGAGGCCGTCAAATCAATGCTTATATATCCTAATGATGTGCCTAAGATAATAGAGGAATTGGAGTTTCGTTTTGGTCGTCCGGACCTTCTTGTACGTTCACAATTACAATCGATTCAACAGTTTCCTCCTATAAATGCGAAAAGGTTAGATCAGGTTGTTTCATTTGCAACCAAGGTAAGAAATGTAGTGGCCTTTCTCAATTCTGCCAACTGCTCCCATCATCTCCTGAATACTACTTTACTGGAAGAACTAGTATCGAAATTGCCAGTTGATAAACAATATGAGTGGGCTAGGTCAAGTATGACCATTAAGCCATATCCAACAGTCAGTGATTTCTCGATTTGGGTCGGAGAATCAGCCAAAGTTACTAGTGTTATGTCAATCAGTATTCCTCATGGTAGTCAAGTTCGTCCTGTGATGCTAGTAGAACAGCAAAATCCAAAACAAACAATAAAGTGTTATTTATGTAAAGGTAAGCACCCTATATATGGATTGAGAAAAGGATGCAACACGACTCAAAGTTTGCAAAACAATATGTTGCACAAATTAATAAATATCTTCAAAAAGGTTACGCCCGTAAGTTAACTGCTGAAAAAGTTGCTAAAAAAGAGTATGCAGTTTGGTACTTACCACATTTTGGAGTATTTAACCCCCACAAACCTGAAAAGTTAAGAGTCGTTTTCGATGCTGCCGCAAAAGCTGCAAAAACTTCTTTGAACTCCTTGTTAGTAAGAGGACCTGAACAAGCAAAACCATTACTGAGCATACTCCTCAAATTTCGTGAAAAGGTGATCGCCGTTGCAGCGGATATCAAAGAAATGTTCTCCCAAGTAAAAATTCGTCAAGAAGATCAACATGCCCAACGGTTTTTATGGCGAAATGGGAAAGTCGATGAACCGATTAAGCAATATGTTATGACCTCAATGACCTTCGGGGCGGTATGCTCACCTTGCTGTGCTGAATTTGTAAAAAACCAAAACGCCAAAGAATTTTCAGCTATGTATCCTGAAGCTGTTGATAGCATTATTAATAGGCACTACGTAGATGACTTTGCTTGCAGTTTTGATGGTGAAAGTGATGCAATACGATTGTGTAAGGAAGTAGTTGACATTCATTCTAAGGCTGGTTTTGAGTTACGTGGCTTTGTGTCAAACTGTCAGAACGTAGAAGTTATAATGAACCCAGTTACGGATGAAAACTCAATTTCGATTGATATGGAGAAGCAGTCTACAACTGAGAAAATTCTGGGAATGTCTTGGAATAAGCATGAAGATACATTTGAGTTCAAAACAAAGTTTTTAAGTCTAAGTCCCGATGTTTCCAAAGGTGTACGAGTTCCTACCAAACGAGAAATGCTCAAAATTGCAATGTCAGTTTTTGATCCTTTTGGTTTGATTGCAGACTTTCTGCTTTATTCGAAGATATTTGTACAAAAATGTTGGAAGGCAAATATTGGTTGGAATGATCCAATACCAGAAGAACTACATAAGAAATTCAAGGACTGGTGGAGGGAATTTTTTAAAGTAAAGGACTTTAAGGTGCCGAGATGCTTATCGCCGATGTTGAGCAAAGCTTCAGATATTCAACTTCATGTTTTTGTTGATGCCAGTCAAGATGCCTTTGCTGCCGTTTGCTACTTAAGAATTGTGTATGAAGGTCAAATTTATGTCTCCTTTGTGATTGGTAAGATTCGATGCGCCCTAAAGAAGTTAATAAGTATTCCTCGGTTAGAGTTGCAAGCTGCTGTTTTAGGAGTACGTTTAAGCAAAGTTGTAGTGAAAAATCAGGGATTTCAAGTTTCATCAATCAGTTACTGGTCAGATTCTTAAACTGTTGTTAGTTGGATATGTTCTACGGAACGTCGCTTCAAAGCATTTGTAAGTCATAGAGTGGCTGAAATCCTTGAAAGTTCTTCAGCAGTGCAATGGAAATGGATTCCTACAAGCCTTAATGCGGCAGATGCTGGTACGCGACCAAATTACCCTCCAAGGTTTACGAAAAATAATTTATGGATAGAAGGACCCGATTTCTTGAAGAAGGAAGAATGTCACTGGCCTTGTGCTAAAGTTGTGGGTCCAGATTTGTTACAAGAAGAACTAAGGTCGTGTTTGTTTGTTATGAACTACAATAAAGTTATTCAGTTCACCAGGTTTTCATCATACTCCAAACTGAAAAGGTCTATGGCTTGGGTTTTTCGTTTCATAAAAAGGCAACATTCATCAGGTGACTTAAGAGTTCCAGAGTTAATATCTGGAAATTTGGCCATTTGCCGTCTCGTACAAAGCGAAAGTTTTTTTAAATGAAATAAAATGTCTCAAAAAGTTTCAAGCTATCCCTAAATCTAGTTCAATACACGGTTTGAATCCATACCTAGATGAAAATGGCTTGCTTAGAGTAAGAGGGCGTTTGGACGAAGCTGTAGTTCTACCTGTAGACGCAAGAAGGCCCATTATACTACCTCAAAAGCACTTTGTCTCAGAGCTAATAATGAGGTATTATCACATTAAAAACCACCATCAAAATATGTCAATAACAATTAATGAACTGCGCCAAAGATATTGGATACCTCGCATTAAATCTGTTTTCAAGAAGGTTGTGAAGAAGTGTTTTGTTTGTAAACACAACAATGTCAAGCCCAAGCAGCCAATAATGGGAACATTGCCACCAGATCGTGAAACTCCATTTGTACGACCGTTCTCATACACAGGAGTGGATCTTTTCGGTCCATTCAACGTTGCGATTGGACGCCGTAGAGAAAAACGATGGGCAGTAATATTTACATGCCTTACAGTTAGAGCAGCGCATATCGAATTAGCAGAAAACCTTTCAGCCGATGCCTTTATTTTGTGCCTTAGAAACTTCATAAACCGACGAGGAACTCCCGTAAGAATGCGAAGTGACAATGGGACGAATTTTATTGCATCTCAAAAACTTTTGAAAAAAGAAGAAAAACTGCTTAATGTTGATGACTTGACAAAAGAAGCAACTAAACAGAATATTGATTGGGTCTTTAACTGCCCAGCTAATCCGAGCTCTGGCGGTTGTTGGGAAAGGCT
Organism: Melanophora roralis; assembly: GCA_963583895.1. Lineage (NCBI taxonomy): Eukaryota > Metazoa > Arthropoda > Insecta > Diptera > Rhinophoridae > Melanophora > Melanophora roralis. Next base: position 57,303,623 of record OY757189.1, on the reverse strand, counting down.
AATAAGAATAGTAAAGCGTTTACTGCTAAAAACTTTAAAAGATGTCACGCCGCGTCTTGAAACACTCAGAAGTGTGCTTATTGAAGCTGAAAGTATTATTAATTCCCTTCCGTTATCTTCCGAAGAGAATGAGCCAATAACTCCCAACCATTTTTTATTAGGCTGCCATAATACGATACAAACGTCAACTACAGTTGAAGAGAATATGTGCCTAAGAAAGCAGTGGAGAATTGCTTAGAACCTTAAGGATCGAATATGGAAGAGATGGGTTGTTGAATTTCTTCCTCAATTAATGTAAAGACCCAAATGGAGAGAGGCTGTTCCTGCCGTCAAAATAGATGATATTGTGTTAATTTCTGATTCAAGCCAACCAAGGCACCAATGGCTGAAGGGTCGGGAACTAAAAACATATCCATCAAAAGACGGACAAGTACGATTTGCTGACATTAAAACTAAAAACGGAGTTATCCGCAGACCGGCTTCAAAACTAGCTGTTATAAATTTATCAAGTAGTGAACCAGAAGCTGGTTCACGAAGGGGGGAATGTTAGAGGTAAAACACTTAGTTATGGGATTTGCATATTGTAATTTTAAACTTAGCTATTTTATACCTCTTTTTTTAAATACGAAATTGAAACGTAGTAACATTTTTGTTATAGAAAATTTTGTCATAAATTTTTAATAAATTTTCATTGTTTGAATATTTTTCTGATAATAAAGACGCTTACAATTATAAAGCTCTGTTCGGGAAATTTAAATACCAGAATTTGTTCCTAAGATATGAAGTTTAAAGTTTTGGATTTTTTTTCTGTACCATGTAACTAGTAGTGTTTGTTCAAATCACTTTTAGACAATAACACAACAGTTTTCACAAAAAAAAAAACAGTCACAATTGAAACAAACAAAAAGAAAGTTAAAAAACAATTATTCCCGTTTCGAACTATGTTAAAAGTACTTAAAATTATACATACATACCCAAAAGTTCAAAATGGAAGAACCATCTCCAAAGTTATTAAAGGGCTAGATGGCTGTTGCTCCAAAAGAACATATTAACCTCTCCAATGAGTCATATGTTAATTTACCAGTATTGGAGACGGACCTTCAGTTTGGAACTGCTGGGTAATAATATTAAAAATAAAAATGTTTATAATGAGAAAATTAACAAAAATAAACAATAACAAAACTACATACCAAACATATGTATGTACACACATGATTAATACAGTGAGTGCATTGCTAAGCATACACGAATTTTTCTTTGATGTAAAATTGAAAAACTATTTTTTTCGGTCTTATCGCAAAAAACCCGCAAAATGTTTTTATATGATTTGTAAGTAGACATATCAGAGAAAACTATAAAAGAAAATTTTTTACCCAAGCTTGCCAAAATCGAATTTGAATTTCTAATTAAAAGTGAAAAATGATGGTTTTTTAGAGCAATTTTCAAAAAAATATTAAAAATATTTCTACAACAAAACATTTAACTGGGATACATTTTTAAGTTTCCAAATACCTGAGGTTGAAAGTTCCATTGACAAAATATTTCTTTTATGCTATTAAAATATAAAAATTTCATTAAAAAAATTCTTTTTTTTTCAATTTTCACCACTGTTTTCAAAAACATAAAAAAAGTTCAACTTTAACAACGCACCACTCGAAAAGTAAATAGCATAGGAAAACGAAAACGATAGTTAGTGATGGACAATTTTGTTTACTATAACCTGTTATATTTTACTTTTTAAAAATATTAATTTTCAATTAAGAGCCATTTTTGGAAAAGTGAGATAATAAAAAGAGTTAGCACATAACAGCAATGTATCATTTGAAGATTTACGTTTATTAAATTAAATACATTAAATAAGTTGTTATTAACACTAAAGTTGTATGGACCACAGAACGTTTGAGCGCGTTATATTCATGTGATCTTAGGGCGGGGTTATGTGTTTGTGGCCAAAAAGTTTAAAATCAACCTTGTACTACCGATTAAACGAGAATCACCTTTTAAGTCGACAAATCGATGTTCGTCTGTCTACCCGGCTGGCTAGATGCCGACGTAAACTTTTTAATCCATATTATGCTATAAATATTCTATTACGATAAAATTCCCTGAATCAAAATACAAAACTTTTTCTTCACAATTAGCGTTCATGGGCTGAATTCCGTATTTAGGGGCTAATTCATTCTAGAAACGTTTTTTTTTTGTTGGTTTCTGTTATTGTAACAATTTTATTTGCAAGAGTACACTTTTTTATAAGAATATTTGTTCAGAAATATTGTACAAGGTGAGCAAAAAGAAATCACCCTATTGGAAGATGCTCTTATTTTTGCAAACGCCGGCCAATGTCAAATCCGTTGTGACATTTGTGAACTAGATAGATGTGGAATACAAATAAACAAGCGATACACTTCCCAAGAAGGCGAATAATCGTGTCTATTTTTTTGCGTAACAATTCGTCTGTGGTGTTGGCACAGCGCGAATTTCGTCGCCGATTTCCCGGTCGTCCGGCACCGAATGCGCCGTTTGACCACCAACTTTGAAGAGTATGGGACCACACGAGACGTTGCCAAGAGCGACCGGCACCGGAGCGCCCGATCGCCGCTGTTGGCGAGGATGTCGAGCATACATACATACATACATACATACATACATACATACATACATACATACATACATACATACGTACATAAGTACATGCCTTAATAGCAGACGAGTTTATTATACCCTTCACATTGTGATAAGGGTATATATCAGTTTGTCATTCCGTTTGAAATTTCTTTATTATCCATTTGCGACCCCATAAAGTATATAAATTTTGGATCCTTATAGATAGGGAAGTTGATATAGCGATGTCCATCTGTTGAAATCAGATTCCGGAGTCAAATAAAAAGATACAGACCAGTTATTGGTGCTAAACTATTAGAAATATGCTGGAGACAATCGAGCGAGATATAAGCGAAAACCCAAAGTAACCCATTTTTTTAGGAAAAAATCCTTGCATATATCCCTATATATCTCAGTAAATATATTCACTCTTGCCACAAAACTTGCCACGGATACTCCTTAAGGACCTAATAATGGAAAAGTTTTTTCAGATAGGATCAGGGGAAGTGGTATTTTTCCTACAATTTTACAAATTTGGTGAACTATTTAATGCGCTCTAACTCGGAAACTAAAACAGCTATCGACTTCAAATGTTCTACAAAAAGTAAAATCTACACCTTAAAGAAAAATCTTTTTGGGTGGGGGGTGAACAAGGGGTAGCTCCCATACAAATTAACAATTTTTATGAAATTTTCGATAAGCTATATCTCGGAAATGAAAACAGCTATCGACATTAAATGTTCTACAAAAAGTAATTGGACAACAAAACCTACGCTTTGAAGAAAAATTTTTTTTTGGTGGGGGCAGAAAAAGGGGTAGCTCCTATACAAATTAACAATTTTTAAGAAATTTTCGATAAGCTTTATCTCGGAAACTATAACAGCTATCGACAACAAATGTTCTAAAAAAAGTAATTGGATATCAAGAGTTATGTTTTAAAGAAAAATTTTTTTGGGTGGGGGGTGAACAAAGGGGAGATCCCATACAAATTTACAATTTTTATGAAATTTTCGATACGCTATGTCTTGGAAACTGTAACAGCTATCGACATCAAATGCTCTACAAAAAGTAATTAGACAACAAGACACACGCTTTGAAGAAAAAATTTCTTGGTGGGGACAGGAGAAGGGGTAGCTCCCATAGAAATTGAAGATTTTAATGAAATTTTCGTTATGCTAAATCTCGGAAACTTAACAGAAATTGACTACAAGTGCTCTGCAAAAAGTAACAGGATAATAAGACCTACATTCGAAAAAAAGTTTTTTGGGCAGGGGAAGGGGTAGCTCTAATACAAACTAACAATTTTTATGAAATTTTCGGTACGCCACATCTGTGAAACTATAACAGCTATCGACTTCGAATATTCTACAAAAAGTAATAATCAAAAAATTCAAACATTTTAAAAAAAAATGTTGAAGAGGAGCAGGGGGACTAAAACATCCCATAAAAATTAACAACTTTTATTAACCTTTTAATATGAATAATGTCGAAAACTTTTATAAGTGTCGAACTCAAACGTTCCTCATCTATTTCTATTATCCATACGAACGTTAAAATTTTGTAAAGTTTTCTATGGACTTTAAAACTCCCACAAGGTGTTTTTATTATATTATTTGCAGTACAAAATGACTTGGCTGGGTATATTAAAAGACCAATGTGAAGGGTATATAAGATTCGGCACAGCCGAATATAGCGCTCTTACTTGTTTTTACATTTGCAAAAAACTAATAAAATGTTCGTTCTTTTGTAAAATTGTAATTTTTTTTTTTGGAAAATGAAGGGAGGTGTCGTAAATATTTCGAAAGATTATCGTTAGTTTAGAAGACAACGAACTCCTGATTTAAAAAGTTTAAACGAAACTTTCCTTTAATATACATGTACATATGTATATATGTATGTATGTATGTATGTATGTATGTATGTATGTGTGTATGTGCACATAATTATTAAATCTTATTCTTTTTCTTTATTTTATAGTCGTGGGGAAATACGTTTTCCACAAGCCTCCTCGTACAATCGCATGTTGATCCACAGAACTGCAGCATTCTTTGGCATGGAGCATAATGTTGACACTGAGACTCAACAATGTGTTATTGTTGCACCAACTAAAAATACTCGCATACCAGAGGTAAATATTCTACAAATGAAGAGTTACATTCCTTGCAACGTATATTGCAACAATTTCGTATTTTTTTAAATTTGATTTCATAATTGTAAAATATCCATTAACGAATAATGCCCGTTTCAATCCAATTATGAAGTGATTTGGTTCTTGTCAAAATCACGGCGTGTATGGCTCTATCAAGTGATTAGTTTGACAGTTGTCAAGTTGGTTGAAGAAAAATCAAAAGATTAAGATTTTTGGAGTTGGCTAGTAAGTCATTCAATGCTATACTGTGTATGTTCGAGTCTTCTAATCAGCTGTCAAAGTTTTTGTGAAAATAAAAATTTATCAGTTGAATGAAAATCCTTAGATTCAAGACTGTACTCCCTAAGACCATATACACCTAGACATTCTAGGTATCACTTTGCTCATTTCCTGATTATGTCTCAGTTAAATGAGGTTTTTTCGGGTTCCTGTGGGTAAAATATTCTTAGTAGAATCCTACGAAAAGCGGTTCGTTATGTTTTCAATGTGTAAATTCATGAACGGATTTTTTCCAGAATTTTTAAAATGCAACTTTGATGATTATTCAAAATTTCGTACTTTACTTAATTTTAATTAAATTATGAAAACACGCCACCCTGTTATCTTATTGAGTAAATTTTCTTTTATTAATTCGACACGTAATATTCAGATGGTTGTGCCTTCCAGGCGCCTTTCAATATAAATATGATCGTTCGTTTTTAGTTCGTGTCTATAAAGTTTGAAATTTTCTTTCATAAATTAAATACAACGAACAAAAACGCTTAACCGGCTGATTGCATTTAATTTGCATCCGATAATGTAAACTTGAAGGAATTTTTTTTTTGCAATCGTTCCACTTTATGGAATTTGTTTTTGTTGATTTGACAGATGTAAAATAGATGAAAAATCCTATAATCTAATCATCGTCAAAGAAACTTTTTTGCATTATACGGCCTCAAGTTAAAAAATTTTCGTAAAATAAAAAAATTGTAATAATTTTAAATGCTCTTTTGCAGATACGGTTTAAAACGCTGGTAATTAATAATCGTGATGACTCACGTAAGTCTATTTTAAAACGAGATACGCACAGTTTTGACGATGCTCGTCAAAGCAGTTACCTGTGTCCGGATCGAGTTAGTATGCTTGATCGCAAAGCAAAGAGTTTTGAAGAACGAGAAGAGGACTATGATCGTGCTCGTTCTCGTATATTTAATCGCAGCCAAAATGAAACGTGCCCTGGCGGTGGAGGTTGTGCGGACGATGACAACAACTACATAAGTTGGACTAGTTCTGTCGAACAGCAACATTTTTCGCGTGGACGTTCTGGTGGAAAAATGTCAAAAGTCCAAAATGTAATTAATTTTAACAAATATTATTTAACGCAACAATAATTTTTTTTTATTATTTCTGCCAGTCTCCTGATGGCCGTGGTAGCAGTGTTGCTCAAAAATCAAGTAATAATTTTAGTAATTATGGCCCATCTAGTCAGGTAGCCGCCCCGCTTTTAAGAGGTGACTCAGTGAATTCCAACAAAAGCATAGGAACTTCCAATGTTAATGCAGCACGAATGTTTTCAAAGCAAGATTCGGCTGGCAGCTCTAATACATCATGGCGTTTATCTCCTTCAAGCAGTGGGTAAGTTAGTATTTCATGTTATTATTTAAAGCTTTATTTTTGAGGACGATTTAAACTAAGAAAACACAATTGTTAATTTTAAACACTTAATTGTTTAGCTATAAAACCCAAACGCAATCGATTCGTTCAAATTCCGTAACGCCATCGCCAACTGGTGGTTATGGCAGTGATGAACTTCAACTGCCAGACCATCTTTTAGACAACATAAATTCAAAGGTGGATAAAGATGAAACATTACATCCTATTGGACTTGTGTTGGCCGTCACAGATATTTCGAATGTGCCAAAAGGCAGCATTCTCATTAATCCACAAACCTTACAGCCAGTCCTAAATGCAGACGGGTAATTTACAAAACTTTAACATCAATCAAATAAAAGAAACCAAAATTCTTTACTGTTTTGTTTATTCGCTCAAATCACTAATTAATTTATACTATTTTAAAGATTAGTTAAACGCTTATGTATTCTACAACTTTCGAAGTTAATCACCACTTCTGTGACTGTTATGTTATTATTGTTTTTGCTTTAAATAGTTTGCAAAAAAGTTTTTTTTATTAATTGTTCGTCCTTTTTCTCTTCTTTGATATGCACATTTGGTTTTAATCAGGGCACAAAAATCATAAACACTTTTTTTAATTTTTTACACACTTACAATTCATTACCATTTTTTTCTCTATCGTAATTAAACAATACTTTTTTTATTATTAACATTCATACTTACTTACATATGTATGTATGTACTTCATAGGTTAACCATTTCCATTGCAACTTTACATTTTGTCGATAAGACATTTGGAAACGACTGTGAAATAACCTCAATGTCTTCAATGAAATTACAGTAGTAATGTAATGTAATCATTCATAGAATTGTATAAAAATGCATTTATGTGCCTATTGTTTTTATCATAATTCACTGAAGACTTATGTAATTGTTTTTTGTCCACAAATAAATATTATGCAAACTATTGTTCTAACAAATACTTAAATTTGATTTATTTTTAAGTTCTAATAAGATTTTTGGCACAAAATCTATTAACTTTAATTATTTGTTCTTCACAAGTTTTCGTAAATTATCTGCATTATTAATAAATTTGTACATAAATTAAGAATATTTTCTTGCAATGTACATATTTTATTCTGCTTTTGGCTTACTAAAAACTTGCTTGCTAATGTGAATGATCACTAAGCATAGCAACGGCTTCACATGCATATATAAGTTCATGGAAATGTTTTATAACACTGTCTGTAATTTTTTAAGTCATGGAGAAATAACCATATACGGACACCACTACGTGAAAAAAGACTAAAAAAAAGACCCGTGCCTCCCAGTTTTGCCCAAAGTCATGCACTTGTTTTTAGGGCCCTTGGTGTCATTTTTGCAAAAAGTGATCATTTTCTTAAGCTCATATCTTGCAAACCGTTTGGAATTTTAATTTACTTTTTGAGGCAAAGTTGTAGCCCTGTTCATAAAAAACAAAAATTGTGGACATAAAAAGTTAAAAAAAAAATCATTTCAGATCAAAATCGCAAAATACTTTAAAAAGGTTTTTCCCCCTGTTCAGGTCCATAGATAGCAAACGGTTCAAAATTCAAGGAAACAATCAACTACAAAAATTTACCTAATATCCCAATAAACAATTTTTTAGAACAAATAAACTTCCTAGAAATGATTCTTAACAACGTTCAGGTAGCGCTTTTTCTTTTTCACATACCTTATTAACATCATACAGGGCTATCTTGTGACTCCATCAACATACCTGAAATGAATTAGAAAAGAAATCAAAAAGAATGCAAAACCATGTATCGATAAAAGTGATGTATGCAATGTGTCGAGTTTTTAGCCTTTGTACCGTTTTTCCATGGGCATTGTGGCTTGGTGAAACCGTTCTCCTTGCTGATCGGATTCGGTAAGGAGCTGTCTAATAAAGTTGTCAAAATGAAAATGAAGAAAGTGCTGATTTAATTTCATCGATATGCCGATTTTCTTAAAATAATATAGCATTTCTTTCACCCATTCTCTTGCTTGCTGTGGTGCATACACGCTGAAGGTAAATCCATGCCATTGAATGATTTTCATCAAGCGATGAATCAAATTTGCCCTTGAATAGCTTTCTGAAATTCAGCTTGCCGTTTGCGGTACGCTGTAGAATTAACATTAGCATGTGTAAGATTTCTTTGCTTTAAAAACGTAGTCAAAAATATGGCAAATCGCTGCAATAAAAAGGCCACAATGAAATCCATTTCCATTTGTGTTATTAGTTGTGGTCCATCTCTTCCCTGTTGGGGCTCATAATCGGTATCCATTGGATACTATCCAATCGATCTTGATAAGTAACACCACTTGCTGTAGTCATTTCTGTAAATTCTGTTACGATGTGAAGTTGGCGGCCTTGGGAACACAAAATTTTCAGGTGCAAGCACTGGTAGTGTAGCTGTTCAGCTGCTTCATAAGTTTTGTTCTTCTAAGCATGTCGATTTATACAAGATCTATAATTTACACATGCATAGCAACTGGTTGCATCATTATCAGCTGGGCGATTAATCCAGTTTACCAGCTTACAATATTTCATACTATGTTTGCCTCCGCTCAATCATGCTATGAGATTGTTATAACATTGGCGACACACTGCGTTAGGTGTGAAATTTTCACCGGTTAAATCTTATTCGTCGAAAAACAACTTATATGCTCTTTTAAATTCACTAGTTAAAAGATTCTTTTCCTTTTGAAATCTTGTAGAGTTATTTATTCTGATTTGATGACCGCAAACGTAGCAAAATAAATAAATTCTTTTACACTGCATATTAAAATTGTCAGTTGCCAATGTTGTGTGCGAATTATGCTGTAGAACTTTTTCTATAACTTTTACCGCTGAGATCTAGTTGACGTCGCGCTGTGTAATGCCTCGATGTGAGCGTCGCGTCGCTTTTATATTGTAAGCAGCGTCCCTTGATGCGTGTGCGGTCAGTGCGTGATCGCATGAATTGTTTACTGAGTTCGTAGGTAAATTTTTGTAGTTGATTTCTTGATAAGTTTGGGTGCAATAATTTCTTCTTTTTAAATTTATCCAATTACTATTTTTTTTTGGATTATCCTCACATATTAAAAAAAATTGGTAGTAGGTACATATGTATGTAGGTAATCTATTGGTGGTATAAACAATCATTATTAAAAAGTAATAAACAAAGCAATAAAAAAAGTATGAACATAATTTAATTAAAGGCCGTTAACGATCATTATTGCGAATTGTGTATGATGTATTTTATTATTAGGGGTTTCCAGCAATTTTAATGTTTGCCTACCTGTTTAGGTAGGTAAAGTTTATATGTTCTAAAGAGTTTTTTATTGGGATATTAGGTAAATTTTTGTAGTTGATTGTTTCATTGAATTTTGAACCGTTTGCTACCTATGGACCTGAACAGGGGGAAAAAGGTAAAAAAAATTCTAACTTTTTAAAGTTTTTTGCGATTTTCATCTAAAATGATTCGTTTTTTAATTTTTTATGTCCACGTTTTTGTTCTTTACAAGGGCTACAACTTTGCCTCAAAAAGTAAATTAAAATTCCAAACGGTTTGCAAGATATGAGCCTGAGAAAATTATTACTTTTTGCAAAAATGACACCAAGGCCCCTAATCTTTGGGGGCCCATAAAAAAGTGCATGACTTCGGGCAAAACTGGGAGATACAGGTCTTTTTTTTGGTCTTCTTTCACGTAGTACTGTCCGTATATGGTTATTTTTTTCGTGTTGCACTGTGTTATACATTTTATAGTTATATATTTGAACGTTTTTATATCTTATAATAATTTTTATTAATTTGGCTTTAAGTCCATTATTTAAATTGTGATAGCTAAAAGAATAAACATTTTTATTAAAAACAAGTAAGAGCGCTATATTCGGCTGTGCCGAATCTTGTATACCCTTCACATTGTTTTTTTTAAATGTACCCAGCCATCATTTCTAGCCGAGTTATTTTGTACTGCAAATATACATAATAGAAATAACTTGTACCGGGTTTACAGTCCATAGCAATCCTAGTTTTCGACAGAAAACTTTACAAAATATTAACGTTCGTTTATACAATAGAAATACCATGTATAAGGTTTGAGATCGAGAGTTTTAAAAGAGACATTATTCATATTAAAATTTTAATTAAAGTTGGCAATTTGTATGAGAGGTTTTAGTCTCCCTGCAACTATTTTTTCCAAAATGTATGAATTATTTGATCATTTCTTTTTGTAGGAGATTCGAAGTCGATAGAGGTTGTAGTTCCCCAGATAAAGAGTATCAAAAATTTTATAAAAATGGTTCCCCCCCCCCCCCCCCCTGCTTCTAACCATAATTTTTTTTTTTTGCAAAATGTAAGCCTTATTGTCAATTACTTTTTGCAGAATATTCGAAGTCGATAGCTGTTTTAGTTTCCGGGATGTAGCGTATCGAAAATTTCATAAAAATTTTTAATTTGTATTAGAGCTACCGCTTTCCCAAATTTTTTTTTTTTCAAAATGTAGGTCTTGTTGTCTAATTACTTAGAAATATGTTTGGGAGGGAAAACTAATGGGGACCTGTGATACATTTTATTCCTCTTGGGGCGGGTCCAGAGAAGTTGTAGAGTTTTTACTAGAGGTGAGCGATCCCGTGATTTTTAGGGAATATCGTTAATAGTGAATGCGATTTTAAAATCACCGGTTATTTAAACAGTGACAGTGATCACTGTTTAGCATTTTTCACTTCTTGTAAAAGAGTTATTTTAATCTCTGTTAAATTATTATACATAATGTTATTTTAAGCAGTGATTATGCGATTTTAGTTCTTTTTAACGAACTCCTGAACAACGCATTGGAAAAATAATATAAATGATAAATAAGAATTAAAAATATTTATAAATAAGAAATATCAATTTTCAATAGGTATGTATGTACATAGTTACAAACAATATTCCATATTTATATTAATATTTTTAATTTACTTTAAACAAAATTTTTATAAAAAATTTAAATTTATACCTTTTGAGATAAGTTTTTAAGCTCCAATGGAGCATTGAGATAAAGCTTTAATTTAGAAAAGCAGCTTTAAATTCTTGTTAAATAGATTCCAAACATAAAAATATATAAAAATATGTAGTTAAAATCCATTGTAACAAAAACAAAAACCTAAAAAAAAATAACACAAATTAAGCTGTATATGTACATAATACAACTAAGTATAATATAACATTTGTGCTTTTTCTCGTTTAAACGCGTTCGTCGGTCATTTAGGACTTGTCCAGCTTTTGAAAATATTCTTTCGCATGGACTGGCGATCCTAATGCACAAAAATTTTCTTGAGCTATTTGAGGAAGATTTTGATATTTTTATTCTTTTTTACTTCACCAATCAAAAATATTTTTATTTCTTGATAATTGAAAATTAAGTCCAAAAACCCTGAACATATTAACTAAAATTTCATTTCAGATAACGATTTATATATATCGCTTATTTACTCAAATGTCGTAATTCTAGAAATGCATTTTTGGCGTTAACGATTCAGAATTGTTTGTTTTGCTATGCTTTATGTCGTATATAAGTTTCATATTAAAAATGTTCCTACTTATAACGTGTAAAAAAATGTTATTAGTTTCTATATACATAATGCGAGCAAACTAAAAACTTTATACGCATTTTTTTGAAATATTTTTGTTGTACCTTTACAAAGATTTTCGCTTATCATGTAAAGTTCTATTTTTGTTAGCTGTGCTTTTTTCATTTTAGGTTACGATATGTGTTTAAAATAAATGTGTGTTTAAATCTGTTTTTGAATATTAATTCTTTAGCCGGCTCATATCTGAATTTAATCCGCCGTCGCGGACAAACAATGCTCGGCGCTGGTCTCTGACGGCACCTCTGTTGTAAAGTTTTTAACAGCACTTTGACAAACACACATACAAACACATAAGCCCTTTACTTCTTTTAAAGAACAAAAGCAGCAACATGATTTGTTAGCTATGACCAAATGTAAACATGAAGCACAAAAATGTTACTTTACATTTTGCAAAGTTTAACATAATAAGAGTAACATCGCAGGTAAAATTACTGCACAATATTTCAAAATGTTACTTTTAGTAACATAATAAATTAAAAGTAACACTTTAGTAGAAACAGTTACTTCACGGTTTATGTCACTGTCGTTACATGTCAAAATGTTATTTAAATAACACAATAACTTAAAAGTAGCAGTAGCAGTTACTTCACAGTTTATGTCACTGTCGTTACCAGTGATTTGCAAGTAACAGGTATAAAATCACAGGTACGGAAATATCACTCATCTCTAGTTTTTACCCTTTTTCAAACTTTGTATGGCAACCATGTTAGGGGCTGGAGATAGAGAGTACGTATGTTCCACCAAAATGTTTGGGAGGACAAATTAGTTGGGGTCGGTTCTACACTTCACCTTTGTAGGAAAACCCTGGAAGCTGTGGAAGCGATTTATAAAAAAATAAACTTTGTATAACAACCCTGCTAGGGGGCGGAGATAGGGTGTAAGTATGTTTCAAAAAAATGTTCGTGGAACATAATTAATGGGAATCGGTCTTACATTGCACATGGTAGGGGGCAACTCCGGGGCAGTTGTAGGAGTTTTTATGTACAAATTTTAGAGAAAAAAGCAAAGGTGGTATTGGTTTTTGGCTTATATTTGTGTCAGTTAAAGAGCGATTTTGCTGGATTTCAATAGCGATTTTCTCGCAGATATTTCTCATATCTATGCGACATCGGGGGTCTTCAGAAAGTTGATTTCCACCATAACACGGACAGGCGGTCCAACGGACATGACTAAATCGACCTAATTATGTATGAGGATCCAGAATATATAAACTTTATGGGGTTGCAAATGGATAATAAAAAAATTACAAACGGAATGACAAACTGATTTATACCCGTATCACTTATGTATGTATGTGAAGGGTATAATTAAAAAGCAACATCAATGCCTAATTGGTATTTTCTAACTGTCTTAAGACGATTTTGTATAGAATCCTAATAGACTTACATCTGTTAATATTTCGGTCAGCTGACTCTTTTTGTATGTTGTTGTTGTAACAGTTCCACTGTTTACGGTTGGTTTTTCCTGAAAATTTATTTAAAAGACTTTGGGAGGCAGTCAGGGCACTGATTTAGTGTGCCGGGAATAATCCGTTCTCGATAGCAGTTCAGGATACTGCACCATTCAGATCTCAATTGTGCAAGGATGGAGCGGGTGTGCCTTGGGACCCGCTTCTAATCGTTTGAGATAGCGGGTGGGTGTTGACCAAGGACTTTGTTGCACCTGTATCCCTCGATGGCATTGGAGACCGCTATTTGATGCAGCGCTCCCTGTGCGTTTGCCAGTGACATCCAGCTTACATCGGGTGGTATGATGTTCTGGATGTCACTGATGTAACGCCGAAAGTCCTACCTGATGTGTTGGGGGGGGGGCAGGGGGGGGGGGTGGATCCCGCATCACTATGTGATGGTTGGATGGAAGGGATGCTGACAAGCCACCAAGTATTGTCTTGTCAGAAGCGCATTGTGCTGTCTGACCGGCAGCATATGGGTCTCCTCATGTAATTGATACACGCTCGTCATCTTAACATCCGGTGGCTATTCTGAGTGCATTGTTCTGAGCCGTTTCTTAAACGCGCCATAGTGTGTTGCTAAGGAATGAAGTCCATACTGCGGCGGCTTAGTTAAGCAGAGAGTGACCGATGACCTTATACGTCGCTATAATAGTTTCCTTAACCATGCCAGCAAGAGCTTTAAGGACCTTGTTCATATTTCTCACCTTTTGGTTGATGTAAGTGGCGTGCGATGAGAAGTGGAGGAGATTATCGAAGACTACCCCCAGTATCTTCGGGGTCTGGACCGTGGGGATAAGTCTCCCGTCGACCAATATGTCAAGGGCCATCCTCACTTTCTTTGTCCAAGAGGTGAAAAGGGACACTGTCAATTTTGGAGTTGATAACCTTAGCATCCGTTCCCGAAAGAAGTCATTGATGGTGGCCAGGTATTGCGATACCTTGTCATTTGTGTCATCTATGCTCACACCTGATGATATAATGGTTCAATCATCGGCATATGATACTAATGAGACATCTTGGGGTGGGGTGGGAATCTTCGCAAGGTATATGTTGAAGAGCATTGGCGACAACACTCCTCTTTAAGGCAAGCCCATTTTTATCTTACGGTATTTTGATTTCTGGCCTCTGAACTCAAAAAACGCTTGTCTGTCCGATAGGTAATTGGCAATTGACATCGTTGGGAAGAGTGGAGTTCGAGATGTCACTTATTAGCAGGGAGTGATCAACCGTGTCAAAGGCTTTAGATAAGTCCAAAGCGGCCACGTTCGTGTGCTGACAGGGTCTTTGCTGATTAAGGCCGTTTGTAATATAACTGGTTATAAAGTTGGAAATGCTCTTTCAGGGAGGGTAGTAGCTAGGATTTCAAAACCTTTGCTACGGGTGAAAGTAGGGAGATCAGTCTATACGACTCTCCAAGTGCAGCGGGTTTACCAGGTTTTAGAATGGGAATAACTCTCGCCACCTTCCAGACATCTGGAATAACCAGTTGGCGAATCGAGATATTTAAAAGTTGCATGAGATACTCCAATCCTGCCGGGCCAAGTTTTCTGAGCATAAGCATCGAGATGCCATCCGGACCTAGTGCCTTTGAGGGTTTCGATTTGGCGATTGTGTTCTCAACTTCATTGGGGGCGAAGGAGATGGGTACGGGGTCACGTGTGAGCCCCTTAATCCCACGTATGACTGCTCGTTTGGTCAGGTTATGCATGGTAGGGTGTTCAATGAATTGCCTGCAGAGCTGTGTTGCGCATTTCCTGGCATCGGTGTGCTGCGTGCCTTCAAACGCAACAGCAGCAAGGTTATTGTTGCTCTTTGTTCCAGATAGACTCTTAATGGTGGACTAAAGCCTTAGAGCTCGTTGAGCATTGGTTAAGATGGGCCAACCATTTATTGCAGCGGTGTTCGTTCATGAGATCTGAGATCTCGGCCGTCAGTTGCTCGATACGCTCATCCGCTGGGTTGCTACCACGTAGCAAATCGCGCTGCTGGGCTTAACGTGCTGCATTTGATGGAAAACCTGGTCTCGCATTCGGGATTCTTCCTGCGGGGATAAAGCGTCTTGCCGCCTTAATAATAGTGTCCCTAAAGACCTTCTCGCCCCTTTTGGCGCACGTGGGGGCAGCAAGTGGTGAAGAGTTTCGTCTATGAGGTTTGTGAAACCTTGCCAGTTGGCCTTGTTGTAATTCACAAACGTGCGCTTATCGGGCTCAACAAAGTCGCTGGGCTTCTCCACACTGACCACAATGGGAATGTGATCAGAACTAATTGCTGGTAGGGCTTGCCAGGTGGTATAGGCTTGGACCGACTGAGAGACAATGGAAATTTCAGGGGAGCTTGAGCACCTAGCAGTTATTTTATTGGGGAAGCATTCATTTATCGCAGCGAATTCGGATTCGTCTATCTGGTCAGCAATGAGATTGCCGCGGGAATCATATGGTATTTGGGAATAGCAGCTCTCGTGGTGAGCATTGAAATCGCCAAGTAAAATTCTGTTATCTCCTTGCAAAAGGTGGGATATGCTGGGGTGATAACGATACCCAATGCTGTTAACGCGTGGGATATATACATTGACGAATTCCAGTTCAGTGTCTCCAGTGTCCACTGAAATGCTCAACACTTCCAGAAATGGGTCGGGTGTGGGGGAGAGGGGCAGGGTGGTTAACGTGTAGTTAACGTCTCGCCTGATGATAAACGCGAGACCTCCGCCATGATCCCTCCCCCTATCCCTCCGTATTATGTTGTATTTGCTGGAAGATGAGAGTCTAGAACCCCTGGGCAGCTTCGTCTCCTGAATCGCGGCATTAAGGATTTTGTTGTCCTGCATATAACTGGTGATTTCAACGACCTTATTCCTAAGACCATTACAGTTTAATTGCATGATCTTAAAGGATTGGTTTTAGTCACCAGAGTTTTGAGGCCGCATAAGATTGTGTCTCTGAGGATTCAAGATCGATGTGTTAGACAGTTGGGGTGGGGTTCCTGTCTGTGCTGATGGTTGTTGTATTTGAGGAGCGTACTGTGGCGTAGGCACATTACTGCGAGAGGATGGACTCCGTGCAGATCTATGTGAAGTGATTACTGTTGCGGGGGGATTATCATCGTAGCAACAGGAATCTATAAAGCCATCACTCCAATCCCTGTGTGAGCGCAGGTTGGTACAGCGCCTCATGTGGCTCCAGTTGTCACAGCCATTGCATTTGTCCGAGAGGATATTCCTCCGGATTACACTATGACAGACCGAGCAGGCATACTAAGTAGCAGGGGCTATACTGCGTCCTGTGGTGGGAGTTTGGATGTGGGTCTGTGTGGCGGTAACCGAAGGGGTCGTGCTATTACCTCCCGATTGGGAGCTACAACTACTCGCTACGAAGCTGGGTGACCAGTCGCGGTAACTGGCGAGATCTGAGCATCTCCTCAGGTGGCACCAGTCATTACAGGCGGTAAATTTTACTGAGGTGACATTGGTGGAGATACGTGCGTGACAAATAGAACAAATCCAGATACGGGGCCCTGGATTCTGTTCAATGCCGGCCATTATCAAAAGAATTTTGAGCAAAACTGCCGGTACATATTGCTCACCTGAGGAAAAAAACTCTGTCTGATACAGCTGTCGCTGAGTTGACAATCTTTGGCTGAGTGATACTCGGGTCGTTCCGGAGCGTAGATCCAATTGTCGTGGCAATGCTTTTTTTTTGTTGTTTTCGGTGGGGAAGTTTTTGTAGAATAAATAATTTTTTGTTAAATAAAGAAGAATTGCGCAAAAATTTGTAGGTTTTACTTAAAATATTTATATTTTTATGTTACCTTAAAGCAATTCATATCGTTTCTTTGGACATTTTTTAAAACATGGGCTTACATAAGCAATTATTTAAAAAAACAAAGGGACATTTAACGGAAAGTAAAAGTTTCTCCACTCCTTATCACAAAGGATTAAGATTATCTTTTGTTAAACGGATATGGCTGCGATACAAAATTTTAACTTCTTCAAAATAAAAGAATTTTTTATTTATTATGAATTTTATTTGTTTATTTACAGCAATTATTTAAATTAGTTTATGTTTGAATATATATATGTATGAAAGATAAAAGTACGTATGTACTTCTATATAGAAATTTAAGACACTTTAGTACTAAAAACGCTGTTAGCCAAATGACATCTTTTGAACATTAATAGTGTTTCTTAATGGATGCAGCCATAGTTGTTTTTAGTTTATTATTCCTTATCAGCGATTTTATGATATAAAATTTAATTTTTCTTTGGTTTTTGCAGTTTTTAGGGTAATTCAAATATTGTATTTTTGACTGCTTTTTAAGCGGCCTAATCCTGCCATTAAGGCTGTTACCGTAATATACACCAAAGGCTTGTTTTTAGGAATTATAAGGCCATCATTTAGTTTGAACTTATATAATTTTAAGTGTTTTTTAAATTTTTTATGGTTTTTTCCACATTTTTGATTTGATTGTTTTTATAAAATAAAATTTAAAAATTAAATTTTTTTTTTAATTTTCCTTAAGCTATATTTACACTACCTGAGTTGTCATCTGAGTTTCACAACTGAGACTTATTTGTATAGTGTAATAACATGTCTATTTTCATTTGTTAATATTTTTGTCTAACCTCAGTTGAAAATAGAAAGTTTTCTATTTTCAAATTATTTAACGTGTGAGTTTTAAATTTAAGTTTTTAAAAGTTACCGGATTAAATGCTTGTTTTTGTATTGCCATACACTTTGTACCAGTTTAACATCTATTAGAATTAGCGGACTTATTATAATTTCTCAGATATAATGTAATACTAAAAATAAAAATTTCAAATTGTTTTTTGACACTCATAAAAATTTAAACTTATTTTTTCGACACTCAACTCAGATGAGAACATAGGTAGTGTAAATATAGCTTTATACACAATACAACAGAACAGCAAAAACAACGACGATAAAATGAAGGCAATTGACGGTAACAACATCAACGCCGATTTTTAATACAAAATACCAAACTTATATCAACAGTTAAAATTTTTTTTTTTCATATTTTTTTATTATTGAATCTTCGCCTTTGGCGAACTAACAATAAGTATTAAAATTTTAACACTATTTAATTTATATTAGTTATATTAATTTAAGTTCTCATAATAAAATACTTAAATCAGGGGCCAAATCGTCGCATTCGATTCGAATCGAAATTAAAAAATTCTTATTAGAATTCTTATACTCAAAGCATTGGCAACTCGATCGATCGAATGAAATTTCGATTCGAATCGAATGCGACGATTTGGCCCCAGTAGTTTCGTCTAAGTGCAATAGTATTCCTTCTTTTAAGACGAGTGTGTCTACTATGTTGCAAAATAACAGTTAAAAATAAATGACAATATTGCCAACTAAAATGCAGATTTGCAACAAACCATTAAAATTGCCGTCGCCTTGTGCTGCCGTCCGCCCATAGGGGTATTTTGCCATTCTAGCCGGACATCATTTTTTATTTTTTTCAATAAAGCTTCTTAAAAACAAGTAAGAGCGCTATATTCGGCTGTGCCGAATCTTATATACCCTTCACATTGGTCTTTAAATATACCCAGCCAAGTCATTTTGTACTGCAAATAATATAATAAAAATACCTTGTGCAAGTTTTAAAGTCCATAGAAAATTTTACAAAATTTTAACGTTCGTATGAATAATATAAATAGATAAAAAAGGTTTGAGGTCGAGAGTTTTAAAAGTTTTCGACATTATTCATATTAAAAAGTTAATAAAAGTATTTATTTTTAGTCCCCCTGCTCCTCGCCAACTTTTTTTTCAAAATGTATGAATTATTTGATTATTACTTTGTCTATAACATTCGAAGTCGATAGCTGTTATAGTTTCCCAGATGTAGCGAATCAAAAATTTCATAAAAATTGTTAATTTGTATTGGAGCTACCCCTGCCCCTGCCCAAAAAACTTTTTTTTGAATGTAGGTCTTATTATCCTGTTACTTTTTGCAGAACATTGAAGTCAGTTGCATTCTTAATCTTGTAGTGTACGGACGTGTGTACGCGAGTGTAATATTGTTAATAGGTGATATTAGTAATAAGTAGCAAACGAATTTATTAATATACATATATACACATAAAAGTGAGAAAAGAAAAACAAAAACAACAAACTAAATAAAAAAAAAAGCGAGTAACAGTAATCGTAGTGACAGTGGGCCTAATAGCCGAAATGCTTACATTGTGTTAAGCTCCACAAGTGTTAGCAATGTGAACATAAGAGACCCTGAATATAATAGAAATTATTTAAATGTAAGACCAAAAATAATTACAAACAATCTTAGTTTAAGTGCGCCTAATTTAAACAAATGTACTAAACAAGGGACTAATTTAGCCCAATATTTATTTAATAATTATAAAAAAAATTCTGAGGTACCATCTTTGTCGCGGTCACCATTATCAAACTCTGGAATTGAACCTACAGCTGCTAAAGCCGCATCAAGCTTAATTTCTGCACCAGCACCTAAGATCCAGGTAGGGATGGACCGCTACGTGACAGTTCTTAAAAGGGGAAGAAGCCCTAAATCGGCAGAAGCATCTCAACCTGCAAAAATTTTAAAAGACGATGAAAGGCCAACCACATCGCAAAATCGTTTTGCAATTTTGCAAGAGGATAATGAGGCCCCAGTTAGTGAAAGAAAGGCCTTTAAGCCACCTCCCATTTATTTGAGGGAAAAAAACTCAAATGATGTCGTCAAGTTTTTAGTCGGTTTGATTGGAGAAAATAACTTTATGTTTCAAATGTTAAACGCGGTAACATATTAGAGACAAAAATTCAAGTGAACCATGAAAACGCCTACCGCGCTACGGTTTCGGAGCTCGAAAAACTCAGCAAAAACTTCTATACCCACCAACTCAAGACCGCAAAAGGCCTTCAGGTAGTTATAAAAGGCATTGATTCTAATGTTGACCCAGAAGAGATCAAGACCAGTTTGTTAAGCAAAGGGTTTATGGTTAGGACTGTATCCAATATGAGAAACAGGGAAAAACACCCCCAACCATTATTCCGAGTGGAGCTTGAGCCTGGTGATATCAAATTGAAAAAAAGTGAAACTCACCCCATTTATAATTTAAAATATATTATGCACCGACGAGTTACTGTGGAAGTGCCACACAAGCGATCTGGGCCTGTACAGTGCTTGAACTGCCAGGAATATGGCCACACTAAAGCTTATTGTAAGTTGTTTTCTGTTTGTGTTGTGTGTGGGGATCTGCACGATACGACCAAGTGCGACAAACCTAAAGATGATCCTAGGATGAAGAAATGCAGCAACTGCGGAGGAAACCACACTGCCAACTATAGAGGATGTCCTGTTTTAAATTCAGTTAAGCGCTCAACTAAGCCGAAAATAGTTTCTGCCCCTCCCCAGCCTTTAAATATACCAAATACAAATATGCCTCCATTGGCACAACCAAATATAAATCAAGTTTCTTCCGCCGCCGCATGAAAGTCTAACTAGCCTAGTTTACGCAAGTCTATCCAGCCTACAACACAACAAGAAGTGCCAACAAGCGAACCAACCGGGCCCAATTTTAGCCGTCTGGAAGCCGTAATTGACAATATGGTAAAACAATTTACGCAGTTTATGGCGCAAATGGCCAGCATGATGCAAGAAATGCAAAAAATGCAGTCTGCTCTTTTGCAGGCTATGCTTAAAAGGCCATGAACTGCCTCAGGGTTTGTTTCTGGAACGCAAACGGCATCCGCCAACACAAAAAAGAGCTCGAATATTTTTTAATACACCAAAAAATCGATGTTATGTTGATTTATGAGACTCATATGACATCTAGAAGCACTTTTAAAATTAGTGGCTATTCTTTTTACGACTCAAAGGATCCTAGGGGTAGATCATGTTTTGGCTCGGCTATTCTAATCAAATCAAGGAATAAACACCAATGGTTGGGTGGCATCTCAGAATGTTATATCCAAGCTACGACCGTCTGCATTGATGAATTTTTCCATAACCTTGTTATTTCATCAGTTTACTGTCCACCCAAATTTTCCATAACGAAGGATCAGTACAACAGTTTCTACAAATCATTAGGTCCCCGCTTCATAGCTGCTGGAGACTATAACGCTAAGCACACATACTGGGACTCCCGCCTAATTAGTCCCAGAGGTCGTGTCTTGCATGATTCCATGTCGGAAATGGGACTTTTCGTTATTTCAACTGGACAACCAACCTATTGGCCAACGGACAATAATAAAATTCCAGACGTAATAAGTTTTGGCGTGGCAAAAAGTATATCCCCGGACCTTATTGAGGCTGTAGCCTCCTTGGATTTATCTTCTGACCACTCACCCACAATTATTACTATTCGCAGTCCTCACCAAATAGCAACTAGTGATTTTTTCTTATTTAAAAAAATAAATTGGTTAAAATATAAAAAATATATTAGTGCCCACTGCTCGGAAAACCAACCGCTAAAAACTCCGGGAGACATAGATGATAGTCTGAGCGTTCTAAATGAAAACATTAAATAAGCCGTTGAACATGCGTCTTCTACCTATTGCCAGGCCAGGTACAGCAAAATTTTTTCTGACGATGTGAGAAAACTTT
Organism: Melanophora roralis; assembly: GCA_963583895.1. NCBI lineage: Eukaryota > Metazoa > Arthropoda > Insecta > Diptera > Rhinophoridae > Melanophora > Melanophora roralis. The sequence continues at coordinate 57,281,585 of OY757189.1, read as the reverse complement.
TATCTTAAAATAGAAGAGAACGGCAAAAGCATAGATCGCCCCAACTTAAAACTAAGCTGAAAGAATGCACAAAGCAATTAAAAAGCTTGCTGGAGGTTCACAGAATGGCTTCACTTAAAGAGTACCTCGAAGGTCTAGATGCGACTCCTCGGACAAATTATTCCCTGTGGCGATCAGCCAGACGTCTTAAAACACCCGTTATCGCAAAACCACCACTGCGTAATCTGAGAGGATCCTGGGCTAGAAATGACGAAAAAAATGTGATCTGTTTGCAAATCATTTCAAAAACGTGTTCACTCATAATACTTGCACAGACGTGAGGGAATTACCGCCAGTTGTTGCAAGACGTCCTTTAGAAATACGTTTTTGATTTACAGATGTTGTAGAGGCTATTGCTAACCTAAATGCTAAAAAAGCTCCTGGCGTTGATAATATAAGCAACAAAATGCTCCTAGAGCTACCTTTTGCGGCAAAAAGAATAATTCTTTTTATTTTTAACGCAATAATTCGGCTTGAACATTTCCCGCCTATATGGAAAATTGCCTTAGTAAAGATGATTCCTAAGCCTGGCAAAGATCCTTCAAAGGTAGAGTCTTATAGGCCTATAAGTTTGTTACCCACAATGTCAAAATTGTTCGAAAAATTGCTTAAGAACAAGCTGACTCCCATCCTAAATGAAAACAACTGCATTCCAGAGCACCAATTTGGCTTTAGAAGTCAACATAGCACAATCGAACAAACCCACAGACTGGTGCAGGTTATAAGAAAAACCTTTGAGGAAAAGAAGTACTGCTCCGGGCTTTTCATTGATGTCTCTTAGGCTTTCGATAAAGTATGGCACGAAGGCCTGTTAAACAAACTAAAGCTAAACCTTCCAGCTAATATTTTCAACCTATTAAAAAAATATATAACCGGTCGACAATTTATGATCAAAGAGGGAAACCAAATAAGTTCTTCTCAACCAATAGGGGCTGGTGTACCTCAAGGAAGTATACTAGGTCCAGTTCTGTACTTGCTTTACACAGCAGATATGCCAACCAATAGCTTTACACACACGTCGACATTTGCTGATGATACTGCTTTCCTTAGTATTTATAAAGACCCTAAAGAGGCTTCGAACCAACTGCAGCAACACGTAACCCAAGTTGAGAAATGGGCAAAGTTATGGGGAATGAAAATAAATGAACAAAAATGTACCCACGTAACTTTTACTTAACGTAAAGAAACGTGCTCCCCAATCACTATTAACAACCACATGGTGCCTCAAAGAACTGAGACAAAATATCTTAGTATTCACCTAGACCGCCGCCTCACATGGAAGCCTCACATTGGTGCGAAGCTGACTCAAATAAAACTTAAAGCTGCTCAAATCCACTGGCTTATTGGTAGAAACTCTGTGCTACGTCTGGATTATAAACTTCTATTCTTCAACTCGATTTTAAAACCAATTTGGTGCTACGGTATACAATTATGGGGTACTGCTTCCGCCTCTAACATCGAAAAAATACAACGTCGTCAAAACAAAATTCTGAAAATGATGACTGGTATGTCAAAAACAGCAACATCCACAAGGATTTAGAAGTTCCACTAGTAAAAAGCGAAATCCTAAACTATGTGGACAAGTATTTAAATAAGTTGGAAACACATCCAAATCCGCTCGCTCGAAGCATCCTGCAACATAGTGGGCACACCCGCCTAAAAAGAAGGGATACTATTGCTCTTAGATGAAACTTTTAAAATTAATTAACTTTATTATAAGAACTTAAATTTTAGTCTGGTACTGACTGGACTAGTATTAATAACTTAGTTTTAAGATTTGAATACTTATTGTTAGTTCGCTTAAGCTAAGATTCAATAATAAAATATATGAAAAAAAAAAATTTCTGTTATAGTTTCCTAAATTTAGCATATCGAAAGTTTTATAAAAATCTTTAATTTGTATTGGAGCTACCTCTTCCTCTATCTTACCCAAAAAACTTTTTTCCAAAGTGTAGGTCTTATCATCCAATCACTTTTCGTAGACCACTAGTAGTCGATAGCTGTTATAGTTTCCGAGATATAGCGTATCGAAAATTGTACAAAAATTGTTGATTTGTATGGGAGCTACCCCGTATTCACCCCCACCCAAAAAATTTTTTCTTCAAAGCGTAGGTTTTGTTGTCCAATTACTTCTTGTAAAAGATTTGATTTCGATATCTGTAACAGTTTCCGAGACATAGCGTGTCGAAAATTTTACAAAAACTGTTAATTTGTACGCGAGCTACCCCATATTCACCCCCCACCCAAAAAATTTTTTCTTCAAAGCGTAGGTTTTGTTTTCCAGTTACTTTTTGTAATACATTTGATTTCGATATTTGTAACAGTTTTCGAGATAAAGCGTATTGAACATTTTACAAAAATTGTTAATTTGTGTGGGAGCTACCCCATATTCACCCCCCACCCAAAAAAATTTTTTTTTTCAAAGCGTAGGTTTTGTTGTCCAATTACTTTTTGTAAAACATTTGATTTCGATATCTGTAACAGTTTCCGAGATATAGCGTATTGAACATTTTACAAAAATTGTTAATTTGTGTGGGAGCTACCCCATATTCACCCCCCACCCAAAAAAATTTTTTTTTTCAAAGCGTAGGTTTTGTTGTCCAGTTACTTTTTGTAATACATTTGATTTCGATATTTGTAACAGTTTTCGAGATAAAGCGTATTGAACATTTTACAAAAATTGTTAATTTGTGTGGGAGCTACCCCATATTCACCCCCCACCCAAAAAAATTTTTTTTTTCAAAGCGTAGGTTTTGTTGTCCAGTTACTTTTTGTAATACATTTGATTTCGATATCTGTAACAGTTTCCGAGATATAGCGTGTCGAAAATTGTACAAAAATTGTTGATTTGTATGGGAGCTACCCCGTATTCACCCCCACCCAAAAAATTTTTTCTTCAAAGCGTAGCTTTTGTTGTCCAATTACTTTTTGTAATACATTTGATTTCGATATCTGTAACAGTTTCCGAGATATAGCGTGTCGATAATTTTACAAAAATTGTTGATTGGTATGGGAGCTACCCCATATTCACCCCCCACCCAAAAAATTTTTTCTTCAAAGCGTAGGTTTTGTTGTCCAATTACTTTTTGCAGATCATTTGATTTCGATATCTGTTACAGTCTCCGAGATATAGCGTATCGAAAATTTTACAAAAATTTTTGATTTGTGTGGGAACTACCCCGTATTCACCCCCCACCCAAAAAATTGTTTCTTCAAAGCGTAGGTTTTATTGTCCAATTACTTTTTGTAGAACATTTGATTTCGATATCTATTACAGTTTTCGAGATATAGCGTATCGAAAATTTTATCAAAATTGTTGATTTGTATGGGAGCTTCCCCGTATTCACCCCCCAACCAAAAAATTTTTTCTTCAAAGCGTAGGTTTTGTTGTCCAATTACTTTTTGTAATACATTTGATTTCGATATCTGTAACAGTTTCCGAAATATAGCGTATCGAAAATTTTACAAAAATTGTTGATTTGTATGGGAGCTACCCCATATTCACCCCCACCCAAAAAATTTTTTCTTTAAAGCGTAGGTTTTGTTGCCCAATTACTTTTTATAATACATTTGATTTCGATATCTGTAACAGTTTTCGAGATATAGCGTATCGAACATTTTACAAAAATTGTTGATTTGTATGGGAGCTACCCCGTATTCACCCCCACCCAAAAAATTTTTTCTTCAAAGCGTAGGTTTTGTTGTCCAATTACTTTTTGTAAAACATTTGATTTCGATATCTGTAACAGTTTCCGAGATATAGCGTGTCGAAAATTTTACAAAAATTGTTGATTTGTATGGGAGCTACCCCATATTCACCCCCACCCAAAAAATTTTTTCTTTAAAGCGTAGGTTTTGTTGCCCAATTACTTTTTGTAATATTTTTGATTTCGATATCTACATATTACAGTTTTCGAGATATAGCGTATCGAAAATTCTACAAAAATTTTTGATTTGTACAGGAGCTACCCCGTATTCACCCCCCACTCAAAAAATTTTTTCTTCAAAGCGTAGGTTTTGTTGTCCAATTACTTTTTGTAGAACATTTAATTTCGATATCTGTAACAGTTTCCGAGATATAGCGCATCGAAAATTTAAAAAAAACTGTTAATATGCATGGGAGCTACCCCATATTCACTCCCCCACCCCAAAAATTTTTTCTTCAAAGCGTAGGTTTTATTGTCCAATTACTTTTTGCAGAGCATTTGATTTCGAGATAAAGCGCATCGAAAATTTTACAAAAATTGTTAATTTGTATGGGAGCTACCCCATATTCACCCCCCACCCAAAAAATTTTTTCTTCAAAGCGTAGGTTTTGTTGTCCAATTAATTTTTGTAAAACATTTGATTTCGATATCTGTTACAGTTTCCGAGATATAGCGTTTCACGACTTTAACAAAAATTGTTAATTTGTATGGGAGCTACCCCTTTGTTCACCCTCCACCCAAAAAGTTTTTTCTTTAAAGTGTAGGTCTAATTGTACAATTACTTTTGGTAGAACATTTTATGTCGATAGCTGTTATAGTTTACGAGATGTAGCGCATAAAATATTTCACCGAATTTGCGCAATTGTAGAAAAAATTGCACTTCTCCTGGTCCTATCATAAAAAACTTTTTCCATTATTTGGGTCCCTACTTTAAGAGTATCCGTGCCAAGCTTTGTGGCAAGAATGACTATACTTACTGAGATATATAGGGATATATGCACGGATTTTGTTGTAAAAAAGGGTTACTTTGGGTTTTCGCTTATATCTCGGTCAATAATGAACCGATTTTGTTGATTTTAAATAGCGATTGTCTGCGGGATATTTCAACAGTTTGACACCAAAACCTTTTCTGTATCTTTTTATTTGACTCCGGAAACTTGATTTCAACAGGCGGACATGGCTATATCAACTTCCCTATCTATAAGAATCCAGAATATATGTACTTTATGGGGTCGCAAATGGATATTAAAGAAACTACAAACGGAATGACAAACTGATATATACCCTTATCACTATGTGAAGGGTATAGTTACTGAGCGCTCCTAGATTGATGAAACTTGGCAGAAACATGTATTGTAAGCATAGGCATTTAAGGATTAAAAAATAATAAAAATCGAACCAAGGGGGAAAAAGTTCCCTTTAGAAGAACTAATACTACCTCTGAAAAATTAAAATTTTTTTTTAAGTTTTCAATACTATTGTTAGGCAAATGCAACTTTAAACGTAAGCGAAAGCTGAAAAAATCTACACTTGGACAGTGTCATCCACTCCCCTTTTGTGGGCGGCAGCATAAAGAAAAATGTTTAAAAATAATGTACCTATATAATAAAAATAATGAAAAACTTACGCCCAAATACTATTAAAGTAAAATTTTTAAACTTTTATGGGTAGGGGCAGAAATGCCCCCAAACCCCACCCCCCAAAACGGCCGTGAAATAAGCAATTTATATACAACAACAACTTATTTACAGAAGTTACTATTAATTTAAAGTATGAAAACAAAAACTAATTTAATTTAAAAAATATCCTTTTGCACTAAGAACAGGAGTGCTACTGTTCTTTTTCGTCTGTTTCTTCAAAGACCTCTTCTGAATCTGAATCCTCTTCAAAATCAAGTACAGGGGGAAGCATTAAAGAAGCTATTTCTTTCGAAAAGGGCAATGACTTCTTTTTTGGAGTTGGTCTATGCTAGTCATCAGTGGGTCAGAATTGAGCAAAAGTCTATTAATAATATCTACGTTACACTGAACTCTTGAAAACTTTCTTGCTTCTTCTGACAACAGCCTAATAGGCAATTGTTGCATGTATTAAAACCCTGTGCATTGTATATTAAAAATTTTTCTGAAATTTTATAAGCACTGCTTCGCCGCTGACATGTCGCCATCTCCTTTATATTTTGAAAGTTCACAAAATTTTCTATCTAAAAATCGCAATTTCTCCTCAACAGATTTATCTTTACATTTATGTACTATTTGTAAGAACTATTTTCATTTTACTCTCGTAGTTTCAAAAGGGTTCTGAAAACAATTTCGTGCCATAACCACAATATATATACACCAAAAAAAAAATAGTACTTGAAGCACAGATTTGTTTTCGTTTTAAAAACTAATTTTGTTTTAACAATTTTCTAATTTTTTTAAGTCCGGTACATTTATTTTGTTGCATAAATAGCGTCATTAAGAAAGCTATCGACAGGTATACATTACCAGTTTAGGGGCGGGTAAAACTACCGCCTCGCACATTCCTTCTTATACATGCAATGTCAGTGTAAAACCCAATTTAACCTGTAATAATATAAATAAAAAACATAAAAAAAAATTATTATCAAAACGTTTTATGACTCACAAAAAAAGTTTCTTACTCATATGTAAACACACAAGATGAGAAAAAACAGAAAAAAGTGAAATTTTTAAAAATTCGCCAAAAAAATGGCGCAAAAACGCGCTTTTTTTTTTTTCGTCTAAAAGTAAAGATTTCAGGTTTTATTGTGATGAAAAAGATTTTTAGGATAATGACTGCCATCACTTTCAAAAACCTTTTGATTTTATTTTTTTTAATAAAAAGTGAACAAAAAAACCTCTTGTTTTTATTTTCGAAGGATTTTTTTTAAATAAAACTTAAAATAAAAAATAAAAAAAAATAAAATTAGGTAGCTGCTTGTAAAATCTTTCGCAGAGAAAAAAAATCAATGTAAAATCTTTTTTTGTTTAGCTACAAAAAATATATTGTAAACCTCTCAAAACCATCAAAAGGGAATAAAGTGCAGGCAAATTTACTTAACTTTCCTGACTTTGACAGTGCCTCAAAACGACAAATTGCAAGCAAAAAGATTTGAAAATTCACTATCCGATACAGAATTTCGTTATCTGTCGAGCTGCGCACTTAAATTTTTACATTTCTCAAATTTCCATTTTGGCTTAATGTCCGGCTAGATTGGCAAAATAATCCCATATTGTGCGTCGCCAAGTAGAATAGGGGTGATTATTACCAAAATTAATAAAACGAATGGATAAAAAAACATTTTAATAAGAAAACAAATTAAAAAACCTTTTTAGGAACCACAACGTATTTAATGCAAATTTTTTTTAATGTAGTTAAAACGTGTTTCTTAGTAAAATAATTCCTATTTATGTATATAAAGCATCTGAAAAACTATTAAACGAAATTTGATCCATGTATCAGCACCGGTCACATTTTTTTTCATATTTTATTATTGAATCTTCGCTTATGCGAACTAACAATAAGTATTCAAATCTTAAGACTAAGTAATTATTAGTAGACCAGCCAGTGTCAGACTAACATTTTAGTTCTCATAATAAAATTAGTTAACTTCTTCTAAGCGCAATAGTATCCCTCCTTTTCAGATGGAGTGTCCACTATGTTGTAACATGTTTCGAGCGAGCAGGTTTGGATGTGCTTCCAGCTTATTTTAATACTTGTCCACTTAGTTTAAGATTTCGCATTTTACTAGTGGAACTTCTAGATCATTGTGGATGTTGCTGTTTTTAATAGACCATGAAGCAGGACGACGTTGTATTTTTTCTATGTTAGAGGCGGAAGCAGTGCTCCATAATTGAATACCGTAGCACCAAATTGGTTTTAAGACGTAACAAAGAGTTTCTACCAATTAGCCAGTGGATTTGCGCAGCTTTAAGTTTCATTTGCGTGAGCTTTGCATCTATATGAGGCTTCCATGTGAGGCGGCGATCCAGGTAAATACCTAGATATTTTGTCTCGGATCTTTGAGGCACCATATGGTTGTTAATAGTGATTGGAGGGCACGTTTCTTTGCGTAAGGTAAAAGTTACGTGTGTACATTTTTATTAATTCCCCATAACTTTGCGCCCATTTCTCAACTTGGGTTACGTGTAGTTGTAGCTGGTTCGAAGCCTCTTTAGGGTCTTTATGAATACTAAGAGAAGCAGTGTCGTCAGCAAATGTCGACGTGTGTGTAAAACTATTAATTGGCATATCTGCTGTTAAATCAAGTACAAAATTGTACCTAATACACTCCCTTGAGGTACACCAGCCCCTATTGGTTGAGAAGAACTTATTTGGTTTCCCTCTTTGATCATAAATTGTCTGCCAGTTAAGTATTTATCTAGCAGGTTGAGTTTTAGTTTTTTTTTATCAAATGCTTGTGAGACATCGATAAAAAGCGCGGAGCAGTACTTCTTTTCCTCAAAGGCTTTTCTTATAACCTGTTTGTTGACGTCTAAAGCCGAATTGGTGATTTGGAATGCAGTTGTTGCCATTTAAGATCGGGGCCAGCTCGTTCTTAAGCAGTTTCTCAAATAATTTTGACATTGTGGGTAATAGACTTATAGGCCTATAATACTTCACCTTTGATGGATCCTTACCAGGTTTAGGAATCATCTTAACTAAGGCCACTTTCCATATGAGAGGGAAATGTTCAAGCCGAATTATAGTAACATGACCAAAAATACTTTATATATGCACATTTATGAACGCTTTAAACTTATAAGAATAACTCAAATTTGTTGCTTTTAATTTTGTTCGTTAAAAGAAAACAAAAATTTTTATTCTCTTTTATACTGGTCAGAAATTTTTTTCTCACTCGAGAGAGAAAAAACAAAAAAATGTTTTTTTATAAACTCATTCATTAATGAAAAACTGCTGTAAAAAACACAACGCTTACACTCGCAGTCATGAACGAGAAGTGAGTAGGCGGTTTTGAACTCTGGTATAATGCATATTAAAATCGACAATTCTGTATCGTTAACTCCAAAACTTAATTTTTTGAATTATGACTTTGTTTAAGTAAATGAGTGATATGTAGATTAAAGTAGTTATAACATTCAGCGTATAGCGTATCAAAAGAGAATAAAAAAATATAGTTTGTTTATATAAGGGCGACTGCTCCCCCTGCCCCTATCCAACAATTGATTTTTTTTTTCAAAAATGTAGCCATTAATTTACAATTTATTTGGACTTAATGTGGAGTTGATAGCTTTTAGTTCCTCACATATATCGTATCAAAAATTGCATAAAAATGGTAAGCTTCGATAGGGGCCACCACTCCGCCTGCTCATATCCAACAATTTTTAATGTGTACATACTAAGACTGCTCTTTGGGAGGCTTAAAGCCGATAGCTGTAATAGTTTCCGAGTTGAGAACCTAAAAACTTTTACAAAATTTGCATAATTTCAGGGGGGCTACCACTACCCCTGTTTTAAATTGTATAACAACAATATATATATTTTTTCTAAAATATGAATTAATATGCATGGATTTTGTCCTAAAACAATTGGTGATTTTAGGTTTTCACTAAATCTCGGTCTATTGTAACCGATAATGCTGGTTTTTAAAACATTTTACCCACGAATGTTTCTGACAATCTGACACCAAATCATTGCCGGTCGGATATGACTTGGCTCCGGAAACTGGATTTCAATAGGCGAACAAACTGACGGAAATGGCTAAATCGACTCCCCTATCTATAAGGATGCAGAGTATACATAAATACGTTATCGGTCCACAAATGAATATTGTAGAAATTACAAGCGGAATGACAAACAGAAGGGTATAATAATAATAAATATCAACAAATATAAAATAACTGCCAAATGAAAAATGTGAAATGCGAAAAAGCTTTGAATTAATATATAAAATTTCCCCAAACAAACAATGTTGTGGATTTGATCCGCAGGTTTTGCTATGACCTTCGGTTAGACGCATGGACTTTATGCTTTTCAACTACGACCTTTGTTAAGTTTAAGTATAGCGTTTTATAAACTTTATGAATTTTTTGCTATGAACACTGCGATATTTGTAAATGACTACAAAAGTGAAGCATTAAAGCCTAAATTCCGACGCCCGTCGAAGGCTATAGCGAAGTTTGCGGATAGAGTCATTATAATTAATTTTCTTGCGCATTTTCTTCCGAATCTCTAAAATTTTAAATTAGTTGTCACCGAAGGCCGGCTTGTTAAAACAACTTACCATGCAAAGCTTAGAAGTTTGAAATATACACTCACCTTATGGCTTACAACTTAACTTAGCTACGTTGTAATTGTGAAATATAATATTAAAATATTATCTTTTCAACTTTGTGCATGTTTGGTTGACAAAAACATCAAAAAAATTGCAACTCGCTTGTAGCAGTTGTTTGGTTTGGTTGTAATTATGATACCAAATTTCACATTACAACTGAAATAGAGTTGAGTTGTAAACCATAATAGAGACCAACATTTATTAAATTACTTTCAACTACATTTTATTGGGTTATTTTCCAAGTTTTTTTTTACTGTAGCACCTTAATTACTTAATTACATACATTTGTATGTAAGTATGTCTTGCTCGTGTTTACAATTAAATAAACAATTATTTTATGGACAGCTATACTTAATACTTCTTTAAAATTTTTAAATGCGTCTACTTTAATAATTTAATAAGACTAAATAATCTACGATATTTTCATAATTTAAAACATTATAAGCATAAAAAAGATACAATTAAAGTCATTTTTATAAAAAGCAGCGCTTAAAAAAAACAATTGTTTGGAAAAAACATTAATTTCGAAAATATTGTTTGTTTTAAAGTAGCGCGTTTTACTTTAGTAGGATGGATATAAGTTATAAAATGTTAGGTGTGGGAACACAACAACCAATGACACATTTAAGCTAAAAATTATTAATTATAACTTTAATACTTTCAAAAATGATCGATTAAGTACTGATGATCAAAAAATACATATTTTTCAGAATAGAAATTTTTTATGCCAAGGACACATAAAATTAAATTTAAGTGAAATATTTAACTTGTTAACATAATTTTTATTTAATTTTCTTTTTATATATTTATAGCACGGTTTATCATTACGATCCATCTAATATGTCGCCGACACAAGCGGCTGCAAATGCAGTTAGTGCCCCTAACAATGGCAGTAATGTTTATCATGTAAATCAAAATCACTCGCCTTTACAACAACATTCTGTTCATAATCAAGTAAAGAAACATCATAAGGGACACCAAATACAACAACAACAGCAGCAGCACGCACAACAACCGTTTAACAAGCTGGAATCGACTACTACAGGAGCAACAAATGCTAGCGGTGAATCTGTCTCAGAATCATCAACACAAACAACAAATATTGACGAGGAAGTAATTTCTTCAAGTAGTATGTTGGATGTCAGTTATCAAGAAAATGGTATGCACAATATAAACTTGATGTATTGTGATTTACTTTAGATATAAAAAAAAATCGTTGTTAATTATTTCAGTTATATGTAATCAGGATGAAAATGATGAATGTGATAATTCGGCCAATGGTTGTTTGAGCATAACGACAACAACATCGACCAAAAATTATGACCGTATTGAAGTTCAAAAGTTTAAGAATCAGGCAACTAGCCCCAATATTCCCGTCAGTGAAAAGGATGACCTTTTAAAAAAGGAGGTTCGCATATTATTATAATTGACTGACTATTATTTTTAAAATAAAATTAAATAAATTAAAATTAAAAGAAAATATTTTGCTTTTTTAGCATTTAAGCCAGACTCCTATAAATGTGATTTCAGCGCAGCAGCCCCAATTACAACAATCGCAAACTCCACAGCAAACTCAAACGCAGAACCGAGAAACACCTCACTCATCGCGTTCTACACCATTTAGCAATAGTGATACATTAACAAAACGTTCTTCCGAAGAACAAAGAGCGACCAGTTGGACTCAAGGCTTTCAAGCTCCTGATGGTTCTACGGTATTCCAAACTACAGCTACTCCCAATAGCAGCGCTACTAATCCATATTGCACAACCACATATCAGCAAGGGGTATGAATATATTCTTACAAAATCCACTTAAAATAATCTCTATTTAACTAAAATTAAAAGAGGCTTATTTACTTACAACGTTATTCTTAACAAATAAGCTTGTGCTAAGTAACTAGCGGCTATCAATTCTGCGTAAGGAAAAACATAGTAGCTTGTTATTAAGCATATATATTTTGTTACAAATAAGGCCGTTAATGTGTTATTTGTTTAGGGCATCGTACCTTTTACATAAAGAAAATATTTTCTTTTGAATTATATATCCGAGTTTGGGTCTTTCCATTTTACATCCTTCTTCTTGGGAATCGAATTCGAATGTTTTTCTGGCCAGGGAATTTTTATCCATGTGTATGATGCACTTAAATATGTCGATATCTTCGTACAACTCATATAGCTCGGCGGCGATATCTGTCCTATAGAGTGTAATTTTTGTTCGCCGAGAGAGAACTTTGTTTCGGAACTGCTCCAAGATCTCTCTTTGGATGATCCTATTTTTACTGGGGTGTTCCCTACCAATAATACTATCACTAGAGTTTTCAAAGCAAAAATTTGTATAACGTTTGTTGTTTCTTTTTAGCCTGATGGAAGCATTTACGCAGTGCCACAAGGAATGCTATATGCCTATCCTCATCCAGTAGAAGGGGAATTTCAAAGCTACTTTATGCCAGTTTTCGATCCCTCTCAACAGCGTAGTGATACTGCTGGTCTATTGCAGACCGGAACACAAACTTTATACTCGACTGGTGGCACAACTGCAATGGTGCCAGTGGCAGCTTATCCAACAGCACAATTCGCAACAGCAAATGCTGCTCCAATGTATTCAAGCCAAGTTATATATCCCAGTGAACAATTTCAACCAGCTGGCGCTACATTAACAACAACAGCTGCAGCTTCTGCTGCAGCCCAATTGCAGCAAATACCAATGACAACTTATCCGATTGGATATCAATATCCATATAATGGTAAGAAGTGTATTAAAAGTTTGCCAACTAACTTTAATTGATTTTGTTATTTCTACCTCAATTCTGTTATCTAGGATACTGGGGCCAAACCATGACTTACTATGTACCTCAACAAGCAGTTCCAGCCACTTCACTGTTAGCTGCACCGCCGCCACCCACAACGGCTCCTGCAATCGTAAGTCACGTCGCTGGCGGCGTGAACATAGCTACACCAAATGGAAGTAATTCGACGGCTGGACCGTCTACCAACTCCGCGAATACTACGAATAATTCATCAGTTCATCATGCTTGCAGCGGTCTGTCAAGTACAAGTCATCAGAATGGCACTATTACAACCGGATACCAAACACATGTACATACAGTAAGTAGGGGTGGTGTAGGGGGTTCCCATCACAGCGTTGGAAACACATATTATGGTACAGGTCGTATTAAGCGTAATACTACCCCACTTTTTAATGCCACGGGGACAAATGGCGGCCACCAGGTTTTAGCTGCTGCTTCCATATCAAGTGGAGTAACGACCGCAACATACCAACTAGGTCATGCAATTCCCACTTTCACGTTGACAGCAGCAGCTCCGCCTGAAGCCACTTCAGGAGCACCAACATCGACAGATCTCAACGGCAGTGGTGGAGGAGCTCCAGCAACTGCAACTATGTACGCCTTGCCGCAACATGCCACTATATTTCCAGCAAATATGTTTCCATACGCCACAAATGCGCCAGCACCAAATATTGGACCACAGTCTGGAGCTGGTGTTGCACCTCAAACAGCTATAATCCAATCATCTGGAAATCTGCAAAATCACGTTGCTGCAGCTGTAGGGGCTCAGAATAATGTTGCTAGTGGTGCCATTCATAACCCTCATCATTCAAATACTGTGATCACGCCTTTCTATACCACAACACATCATCATGCTTCACATGCCGGAACACAATCTGGTGGCCACACATTACATGCTGCTGGTCCGTCAGCCATACCCATAGTAGATCCAGCAACGATAACAAATGTAACTCATGTTGGTCCGGTTAATAATTCTTCATACATTGGAAGAGGTGGTGGTATCAATAACACAGCAGCTTCCTCCCAATCTGCACCTAGTACGCCGCATTCAATGTCGTCTTCGTCTAACCCACACAACTCACAGCGGAATCCTGTGTTTTCCACACCGCCAATATTAAACAACAATAGCGGCAACTATAATAGTTCCAATTCAACGCCACAATACTATGGAAGTACTGAAATGTCTTATCAAACATCTGTTAATTCTAGCGGCACTAATAACAGCCCTCATAATTCGTACACATCCACTTCTTATGAAAAAAGGAATAATACAAGCAGTGGCGGAGGCAAGAGACCACTGTCCTATCAAAGCGCTAATTTAAGTAGACAAAACTCAACTAGCGGAGCTGGCTACAATAGCAACGGCAAACCATCTGCTTTGCTTAATAATGCTATCAGTAGCAACAACAACAACGACACCAGAGCTTCTCCAAGCAGCAGTAGTAACAATTCACGGCCGCATTCAACTAAACGAGGTGTTAGTAATGAGAAACCACAAACTCCATTACTAGGTGGGCCGCCCAGTTTTGTAAGCGGTAGCAATATACAAAACACTAACAACAGTTATCAGGCTAATCCAAATGCCGACATTGGTAGCGGAAATAATCCTATTGCTAATCTTTCTAAGCCACCCATTCGTTTAAATGCAGCTGCTGCGGCATTCCGTCAAAAAAGCACAACAAGTGGCACTAGTGTATGCACAAGTTCCAGCAACACGACAGAATATCGTCGTAATCCAACGTCGCAACGCAATTCGCCTGGAACTAATGCCAGCAGTAATGACAACACCAATAACAATTCGCCTAACAGTATGCACAATTCGTCCAATGCTGCTACTGGATGCTATGCACCATCATACATAATAAATGCTCAAAATAATGGCGTCGAGTCTACCCCAGCGCATCCTCCACCACTTTATATAACAGCTGCACCAGCTCGAGGGCCTGCACACATTCAACCACATTTGCAATCAGTTACAGCTAATGGCGCTGCTGTACACGCAGCAGCTGCAGCCGCGACTGCACCTCAACAAGCCTCCACAGGTGTTATGAGTGGTGCAGCTGCCGCTGCAGCGGCTGCTGATGTAGCAAACGCTGCTGCCGTAGCCGCCGCAGCAGCAACTGTTGCTCATCACCATCATCATCAGCCTTTGTTGGGTGCCTACAATCCGGCTGCATCAGGATTGTATTTCAAATACGGACACACATATTTCGCCCATGTATGTTTTAATTTTTATTAAATCAAATTATTTTAAGTAAAAATTTTAGCAACAAAAAAAAATGGAACTTTGACTAACTGAAACTATAAAACATCAGTCATATAATAAACAGTCATATATTACTGGAAGTCTTAATTACCGCCAGCGAAATATTAAATTCCTTTCAAGTAAATATATTTAGGTAATACACATGAAGCATTATTCGTAAAGTGAAAAACCAAAAATTAGATTTGCGAAATTTATTGGGTTAGGTAAGGTCGAAAAGGTCAGCCCACTTGGGCTTGTTAAGAAAAAAAAGAGACAAAAAAATGAAGAATATTAAATTAGACCATATTAGGAAATTTCGATAGATAAAAGTAGAGGTCAATTCAAATGGTCGGCAATAGTCGCCACGTAGTCACTTAATAGTGTTTTGGAAAAAAAACTTAAAACAAAGGTTAGGTTAGGTAGAACAGGCAGCCGTTGAAGGAAAGGATACAGCTCACTTGGGTCCGCTTAATTCGGTCCCTTTGTGTTACCTGGAGAGGCAGATAGAATAGGTTGAGATGGAAGGAAAGAAGAAAATTTAGAGAAGGATAAGAAAGAAAGAAACAACAGAAAATGAAGCAAACTTACCAGGGTCTCTGGTGGGAATCGAACCCACAACCCCCAGACTGATACACTCGTGCACTTGCCACTGATCTACCGAGGCACCCAACTTAAAACAAAAGAAAACAAAAAAAAATATAAAAATGCAATTAAATTAAAAATTTTTAAGGTTTATGAATAAAATTACATACTAATATTGTTGAAAAATGACAAAGCATGCAGTCGCCAAAGTACAAAAGCTTTAATTTAAAGGAACGCTTGTGAATAAAAATTAGAAACGTTAAATGTGAGTTCGTGAAGTTACATCTGACGTTTCAATTATTGGCGGCCGTGTTTTGTTTAATTATTAAAGCGTTTAAGCAAGATTTGGGTATAAAAACTTCTGAGGCCTCTCTGATTCTCCTCGAATCTTAGCTAATTTGCTAACTTTTGGGCGAATTTTGCAACTCGAAACCGTTTTGAAATTGTTGCCTAAAAGTTTATAATGTTTTTGCAAGCTTTTGTTGTGTTAGACATTTGTCTAAGAATATGTGATGGAAATGTTTTTATAAATTGATATGTTATTAGTCTTTTAAAAGTTCTCTTTTTTATAAGTATCCCAAATATGTATATAGTAGACATCTGCATGACTATATTCATTTGATTGCCTATACACAAAAAAAAACATATTCATTCAAACATTTTTCATTCTATTAGAGATAAATAAAGTTAAACCAGTAACAACACAAGAAAGAATGTATTGTGTGCTACACTAAATGATACAAGAAGAACACATTCATTTTACAGTTTTCGTTTTGAATGTGTATAAAACTCACTTAAAAATACAAAAACATAGCAAAGTCTCATTACAGTTAGAGTTTTTATAAAAACATTCAGGTGTTTTTTCGAGTTAATGAATGTTTTACCAACAACAATAACGACAAATTTGCAAACACAAATGAATGCGCTCAATAATAATTTTTTACACCAATCATACAACAATACATTCTATTCAGTATTTATTTATATGCATGTATGGGTAATATTTTGTTTTCGGTTGGAGTTGTTTTTATTTGCTTTCTCTTTTGGGTCCATTCATTCAGTTTGTTTAACATTGAATGAAAAACACTATGTGGTTGAAAAACAAACGAATGTATTTAAACGGCATTTGGGTGTAGTCACGCAGACGTCTAGTATATAGATCTCTAGTAGCTAATATACGTAGGTTTATGTACTTTTATCGCTTAAAAATACGTTCGAAAACAAGTGCTTTATTGACTTATGTGTGCTCGGTAGATCAGTGGTTAGTGAATGAGTGTACCAGTCTGGGGGTTGTGGGCTCGATTCCCATCAAAGACCCTGGTAAGTCTGCTTCATTTTTCTCTTCTTTCTTTTTTATACTTTTCTAAATTTATTCCTTCCTTCTTTCTTTGTTAGACGGTACCAAAAAACTAAAATCGACTACGCCAATCACAATAAGGGTGTATATCTTTAATATTTTTATTTGAGTTTGAACGGTACATACAGCAAGTAACTTTTTCTATTATGGCAACACTTCTTTCTTATTATTTATTCTTTCTATTTTTCTTATTATTATGCAATTGTCTAACTCATTTTTAACAGAAAGTAGTAAAAGCTAGAATGCTTTGTTTGATTTGTTTGTTTATTTGAAATAAATTTTCAGTTACCTCTAAGTTTAATAGATATATACTACAAATACTGCAGTATATACCCAAAGAATTTAGATTTATATATTAATCTTTAGTCTTTCATATAACAAGGAGTACTGACGAGAAACTGTACAGAGTTTTGAAAATGTTTGTTTACTCAGCTAGTGTCGGGAAAATAAGGTTTAAGTAGTATGCTTCAACAAAAATTGTCAATATAAAAATTAACTAGAGAGCCTGCATAAAAAAAAATTGAAAATATAAAAAATAAAATAGTTTGCAAAATTTCGATTAAAAAAAATATGAAAAAAGTTTATAATTTTGGCAAATCAATGTTCTTATAGCGATTTTAAACGATTTCAAAGAAAAGAAATCAAAATATTTACTCACATTAATCATAACAATCAATCAATCATAACATGTTTATTAACGATAAAATCTACTTAGTATTAACAATTTAATTTTTATTTTGTCTTTATTTACCCAACAGCCTTCTGTAGCTTTACCAAATAGTCGTCGCTCTCCATCGATAGACTTAAGACCTCCGATTGCACAAATGGCTGGCATGTATCCCACAGTTAACATGATGATACCAGGTATGACGCAACATGTGTGTGTTTAATATTTACTTATTCAATATACTTTTTCATTTCTTTTTGCAAAAAACAAAAAAATAATAGCTCAACCGCGCCATCCGGGTCGGCATACTAATCCAAATTATAAAGGAACACGACCTCGTTGATACACGCGTTTTTAATTGATAACAAGGTTGCCTAAACAATATCAAAAATATCGAGGGAAAAAACACAATGACGCTATACCAGAAAACTTAATATTAATTGATTAACTTAGTTTTAATTCAACTACTATACATAGAAATGCAAAAAAAAACAAATTCAAAACTTGATGGACTCATCCATAAAATACATTAAATTAAATTGACAACAAAAATTGTACAAAAAATGCATACAATAGAAAAACAATAGAAGAAGAAGAAAAAAGGGAATTTACAACCGTAAAGCAGTTCAATCTAAACAAACAATTTCTTTCGATAAAAAAGCAAGACATGCAAAATACTAAGTACATATTAAATATAAAAGTAATCTTAATTTAATATAAATAAATTGGCTTTAATAGTTAGAAAAAAACAACACAAACAAAACTTACACATTTAATACAAGTAAAGATCCATATGAAATCAGCATCAACATGGAATACATTCTATCATTCGTATTTAAAAATAGAATCATTAAATCTAAGAGAAATTCTATCATTAAAACTGTTCTCAACTCAATATGAATTAAAATAATGAAATCGAAATTGCATAAAGTGAAAACAAGTAATTTGTCTATACGAATGTAAATCGCAGCAGCAGTTTTTAAAATAAAGGTTTGGTAGAGATGAAAACTTTGAAAAGTTGGGTAACTGTGTGCCATAAAAAAAAAATAGTTATGACAAATACAAAGGACGAAAACTACAAAAACAAAACAAATGCAAAAACCTACATAAAACAAACATTCTTTTATCTAATTTCGAATTGCAGTCAGTCAGTCAGTCAGTCACATTAAAATACTGCATCCACATTCATACACCCACTTACATCCATACAAATTTATTTATTTATAACAACCCAATACATACAGATTTACATACACATACATATATTCCTTATACATACATATATATAAACAAAGAAAAAAAAAATTAAAACTCTCTACACTTACGTATGTAAGTAAGAAAATGCTAAAACAAACAAAAACCTATTAAAATATTATTTTATAGTATTTAATAAATTGAAATTTAATATATATACATATATATATATATATATATATACATATATGTGGATATATATATTATATTATTTATTAAACTACACATATATACAATGTAATATATATATATACATATGTATTATATAATTTAATATTATTATTATTTATAGTTACCTAAGGTAGCATAATTAAATTAAAACAAAAACTAAAATAAATAAAAAAGATTAAAAATAATTTCAAAGGTTTTTTTTGTGTAAAGTTATATGTCTTTTACAATTTAAATCGACTTTGTTATTATAAATACATTTGATACTATTTTTGTTTAATATTAAAACATTTGATTATTGTCATTTACATTCATTCGATTAAAATAGCATTTCGTATTTCCTTTTTTTTATTTCAATCTAAAGTTTTGTAGTTTTCTTTTATTACTTATTAATTAATATTAAACGTATTTTGTATAAAATTTATTATTTATTCATTGTTTATTTTCCTTTTTGAGTTTTTTTCGTTAAGTTTTTGTTTCACTATGCATTTGATTAAATATTTTAGTTTTATTTAATAAAATTTTTTTTGAAATGAGAATGCAGAATATTAACTACATATGTACGTAAGTATGTGCATACCTGTGTAGACAAATATGCGTGAATTGTTATATTTTCTTAATTTAAAACATAAATAAATTCCTGCAAAATTGTTTAAAATAAATTGCTTTTTATTTTTGTGTTTTGACAAATTTATTGATAATTTTTAAAAGTTTTAGGGGTTACCTTCGGGCTAATTTTGGCCGAAACTCCAAGAACATACGACAATCAGCAGACAAACGTTTTTGAAACTATTGCAATTCTGCTTAATTGAAAACAATTATTTTACTTTTGGACAAAAGTTTTACCATCAAGCGTATGGTATGCCAATGGGAAATCCCTTATCACCAATAATTGCAAACATAGTACTTGACACCCTACTGGACGATATAATTGACGAATTGCAATCAAAAAACATAAAAATAAAATACTTAAGCAAGTATGTTGACGATCTTTTTGCAGTAATAGGAAAGGCTGATGAAAAAATCATTCTAGAAACATTAAACTTGTACCATAATAAAATTAAATTTAAAGTAGAAAAAGAAGACAATGGAAAAATACCCTACTTGGACATGTATATTAAAAATGATAATGGAAAGATAGCGACAAATTGGTACACAAAACCAACGTCTTCAGGCAGGATGATAAATTATTATTCAACGCAACCGTTAAAAATGAAAACGAACGCGGCCAGTAATCTAGTGGAAAAAGTTTTAAAAATTAGTGATGAGAAGTACAAGGAGCAAAATATGTACAAAATAAGGGAACAACTGAAAATGAATGACTACCCAACAAATATAATTAATAATATATGCAAAAAAGTAACAGAAAATCTAAAAGAAAAAACGAACAGCAATATAACAAGTAATATACAAAAAAATTTTTACAGTGTACCTCTCATACCAAAATTAACGGAGACGAAAACATTAAGGAATATAATTACAGACGAAACAACAACAATAGCATACAAATCCAACAAAACAACACATCATCTTTTTAGCAACAATAAAACAAAACTTGAAAAAATGAAAATAAATAATGTTCTTTACGAAATTGGATGTAACGGCAGTGAAAACGAAAGCTGTAATATGGTTTACATAGGAACAACAAAAAGAATGCTTGGTACAAGAATAAACGAACATAAAAATGATATAATAAAAGGAAAGGAAGCGACAGCACTATCTCTGCATGTAAAGGAATGCAAACATGAAGCTGGCTTTACGAACATAAAGATACTAGACAAAGAGAAAAAGGAAAGAAAACGTTACACACTTGAAAGTTTGCGAATACAACAGAAAATAAAAAACACAATAAATACGAAGGATGATAAAGACAACACAAAACTTCAATATTCTGCTGCAATTTTTTTAATCAGTTAGAGATCTGTGATACTAGAGTTAAGTTTGACTATCGATTTTTTATTAAGTTTTGTGCAATAATTGTTTTCGTTTATATTATTTATTTACATTCTGTGTCGTGAAGCCCAGTTTTAAATTATTTAAATAAAAGAGAACTTTAGCATGTAATAATAAGTAATCGTAAGTTAAACAAAACAATAAAGTATGGCATATATAATTTTAATTCTATATTGTACTCCTTAACTAGATCTTAATAAAGTACCCCTGAAGAAGCTTGAATAAAACAAACAAAACGTTGGATGAAACATAATAAAAATGAACTATTTTTATTACATAAAAAGGAAAACCAACTGACCAAAATTAACCCGAAGGTAACCCCTAAAACTTTTATAAATTGTTTTTTATTTATTCCAGTTAAGGTTAAATGAAAAGATTAAAATAATTGATGATATTTGTATAATTTTTAATGTTAGATAGGGCGTTTTGCCTTATATGTGACGATACGTCCACATCACATGTGAAGGGTTAGAAAGTAAGAGCGCTATATTCGTCTGTGTCGAATTTTATATACCCTTCACATTGGCCTTTCGAATCACGGAACTTTTTTTATTATCTATTAATGTATACATATGTATTTATGAAATATTTCTAATTTTGAAATAGGGATCGGTGTCATATTTAAACCCTCTTAGGGTGTCTACGAAAAAGTTATAGGGTAAAAACCCCGTTTTTTTTTAATTTTGTACGGAAACCCCATTAGGGGGTGGAAATAAAGGGTAATTATGTTGCACAAAATGTTTGGGAGAAAAATTAATTTTAGGAGCACCCTGGAAGCCGTGCAAGCGATTTATAAAAATTTAAAACAAAATTAAATTTTGTATGGCAGCACTATTAGGGGGCGGAAATAGAGTGTAAGTATGTTTTACAAAAATGTTGGTGGGGAAAAATTAATGGGAGCCGGTCTTACATTGCACCCGTGTAGAGGCAACTCCGGGGCAGTTGTATAGGTTTTTACGTACAAATTTTAAAAAAATAAACAAAGGTAGTCTTGGATTTTGGCTTATACTGGGTCAGTTCTTGGGAGATTTAGCTAGATTTTAATAGCAATTTTCTCGCAGATATTTCTGATATGATGCGACATCGGGGGGTTCCAAAACCATAACACGGACAGACGGGCAGACGGATATCGCTTTATTGACTTCCCTATCTATAAAAACCAAGAAAATATACATATATGTACTTTATGGTGTCGCAAATGGATATTAAAAAATTACAAACGGAATGACGAACTTACATATGTATGTATGTACATATGTATACATATGCCTTTATCACTAATGTGAAGGGTTAAATAATAATTATATTATATATGTACTTATGTAATTAGATATTAATTGATTATAATAAATTTTGTTCTTTTTTCACCTTAAAAAACTTATTTAAGGGCGAAAAACATAAAGCAAAGTGTATATTCATACGTTTGTTGGTATGTGCATGTACGATAAATACATATACATATGTATTTGCGTTTTTGCTTTTTGTAATTGGCGTCAAGTTGTCAAAAAGTGATTTTTCAAACAAACTACGTTTTTGTATAAGATGCAACTTCTATATACATACATATGTACTGTTTATTTTAAAAATGTCACAAGTTACTTTTTTTAAGTCGAGACCATGATACAAAGCACCAGGTAGTCTCGTCGGCCCAGCTGATTAGTGCCAAAATGTCTAACTTATGTTCTCCCTGTGAAAATAAAACAATAAAAATTATAACTCATCGTTTTCTTTTCTATGAACTGTTTTTTGACACTTTGGTACTAATTTGTAGTTGTTGCAGGGACGAGATTACCTGATTAGTTGTATAATGGTCGATACATTAATTGTAGTTATGTAGTGTTGCCATTAAAAATTGAAATAAACTGCTCATATTTATATTATTTGCTATTATACTAATAAGAAAAAAATTTAATAATAAGCATACAAATGAATTCACTACGTGAAGGGTATAAAAAGGCCCCATTCGCTCTGGCTTTTTTTTCCCCAAAATGTAGGTCTTACTCTCCAATTACTTTTTGTAGAACATTTGAAGTCGATAGCTGTTATAGTTTCTAAGATTTAGCGCATAAAATGTTCCACAAAATTTTTGCAAATGTAGGGTAAATAGCACTTCCCCTGATCCTATCTGAAAAAATTTGTTCCCTAGCTTAAGTCTCTATCTTCAAAGTATCTGTGCCAAGTATTGTGGCAAGAGTGACTTATTAACTGAGATAAATGGATTATATGCACGGATTTTGTCGTAAGAAAAGGGATTTTTCTAAGTGTTTGATATCAAAACGGACACATCTATATCGACTTCCCTATTTATAAGGATCCAGAATATATATACTTTATGGGGTTTAAAGTGAATGTTTTAGAAATTACAATCGGAATGATAAGCTGATATATACCCTTATCAATATGTGAAGGGTATAAAGAAAGTAATTTTATTCACTAAAATCCACCACGTTTTGGTTTAAAACATTTGGTATCACTGGTTACTAACATCAATTTAAATAATCTTTAACTTAAACGTTATTCAATAAACCAATAAATTAAAATTTTTAATGCTTATCACCGCAACCATCTAACAGAGGTATTTATTTGTAGCATTTTATATGTACAATCTGGTAATTTTTATATGTCAACAGCTTATTTACACGAATCCATACAAACCAACATAAGTATGTTACAGACATACCCTGCAGTTCAAATCAAAACTGGTAACGTTCGAAATATGTAGTTACATATGAATAAGTTGCAACGAGACTGTTTAAGAGGTCAGTCAAAATGAAGCAAAATTAAGATAAAATTTTAAAATATATCGAATATATCGACTGCACTGGGTAAAAAGTGTAATGAAAAATTAAATAAAGAAATAATGCTATAAATGAAAGAAACAAAAACTAGTATTTTAACTGGTTTATGTAACTAAATCTAGTTGGCGTCCTATGGCCAAAATACATCGATAGTTCGATGTATGAAAAAAATGAGAGATATGAAACAAGTCTTAAGTCAAAAGCAACTGGTATATTTGTTACTACATACCAGTGATAAAGAATGGAGTTTCCATTTGGGTATCCTTGTGAGTACTTTTTTGACCCTTATAGTACTAAAATATTTTTTACTTTCTGTTTTACTTTTGTTCACAGAAAAATAAAAATCTTAAAAGAATCGTTTCGAGAATTAAAGGATTTTATTAGAACAGAAACTGCATATACTTGTTGTAATTAATAGTTTAAAATTTTTTTAATGGCATTCAATGCTTTTAATAAATTTTTAGAATCTGCCATTTAATTCCAAAAAATTAAAAAGTATTAGTAAAATACTGTTAGTTTATTGTGAGAACTTAAATTTTGGTCTGGTACTGACTGGACTAATATCAAATATGTACTTAGTTTTAAGATTTGACTTCTTATTGTTAGTTCGCATTAGCTAAGATTCAGTAATAAAAATATGAAAAAAAGTTTTACTTTTACAGAAAAGTTGTTAAACCACATTATAATTTCATTGTTCAAGTAGCATTTTGTCCGTATTTTTGACAATTTTTACTATATGCAAAAGGGGTGAGCGAAAGATTTCATTTATTTTTACCAGATAACCCCAAAAAGACCTATCCATAATATTTCTTGAAATTTTTAAAAACGACCTATTTGGATTGCTTCAACAAATCGAGCAGCTAAAAACGTGTTGTTTTAATATATTATTTTACATTTTTAAAACAAAGTGTCTCGGTGACCTAAAGGTAGCGCGCTGGTGCTAGAGTGCGGAAAGTCGTTTGTTCGAATCTCAGCTTCGGTAAGTACAAAAATTAAATTTTTAAATTATAAATATTAATTATTTATAAAATAAAAATAAAATATGCTAATTTTTATTTATTGTTGAACTAATTGTCTTTAATACAAATTTTTGATTTTTAGTTTGGCTTAAGTTCATATAATTTCTTTTTATTAGAAGAAATTATTATTTTCCGTTAATGTTGAAAGAAACTTTTAGTTTTGAAAAAAGAAGATTTTTCTACCGATACTGGCCCAGTAGAATGCATTTTCGAAAGCAGCTACGCAATTTCATCATCAGTACTCTTTGAACGGTAGTAGTGTATTTGGTTGTAAACATCACCTATTTAACTTACACGTAACAGAGAAAGGGATACGGCATGACTGTTTTCTTTCATTTTTACTCTGTAAGTTAGGACAAAGTTTACTTTTCATATACACTATGCTTTTTTCAATTAAAAGTCTCTTTGGCAACACTTGACTAACGGTTGAGCATCATCCATCTCTCAGATGAAATGAAACGCCTTTTATTCTTGTATATTATATACAAGGGGGGTAAATCAATTTTAATTTCTTTTTTTTTGTCAACGATAAATGGACAGAAATTATTAAAGATCATTTTGCACCGTAAATAAAAATTAGCACTATTTACAGTCCTCACCAAATTGCAACTAGTGATATTTTTCTGTCAAAAAGAATAAATTGGTTAAAATACAAAAAAATTATCAGCACGCATTGTTCGGAACACCAACCTTTAAAAACTTCCGAAGAAATCGATGAGTGCCTGAGTAGCCTCAATGAAAATATCAAAAAAGCCGTTAAACATGCTTCTTCTACCTACCGTCAGGCCAGATACAACAAAATTTATTCAACAGATGTTAAAAAGCTCTTATATGGAAAAAGGAGAGCCCGAAGAGAATGGCAAAAGTATAGATCGCCCCACCTTAAAAATAAGCTGAATGAATGTACAAACCGATTAAAAAACTTGTTAGAAGTACAAAGAATGTCATCAATGAAGGACAAGATGCGACTCCCCACAACACAACAATTCTCTATGGCGATCAGCCAGACGTCTTAAAAGACCCGTAATCGCAAAACCACCACTACGTAACCTGAGAGAATCCTGGGCTAGAAATGACGAAAAATGCGATCTGTTCGCAAGCCATTTAAGGAGCGTCTTCACTCCCAATTCATGCACTGACGTGAGAGAACTACCGCCTGTTGTTGCTAGACTTCCTATAGAAATACGTTTCCGATTTTCAGATTTTGTAAAGGCTATCGCTAGCCTAAATGACAAAAAAGCTCCTGGCGTTGATAAGATAAGTAACAAAATGCTTTTAAAGCTACCCTTTACAGGTAAAAGAATTATTCTTTTTATTTTTAATGCCATAATACGGCTTGAATATTTTCCACCAATATGGAAAGTTGCCTTAGTAAAGATGATTCCTAAGCCTGGTTAAGATCCTTCGAAAGTGGAGTCTTATAGGCCTATAAGTTTATTACCAACTTTGTCAAAACTGTTTGAAAAGCTGCTTAAAAATAAGTTTACTCCGATCCTGAATGAAAACAACTGCATTCCAGATCACCAATTTGGCTTTAGAAGGCAACATAGCACAATAGAACAAACTCACAGACTGGTGCAGATTATAAGAAAAGCCTTTGAGGAAAAGAAGTACTGCTCCGTGCTTTTTATCGATGTCTCTCAAGCATTCGATAAAGTATGGCACGAAGGCCTGTAAATCAAACTAAAACTCTATTTACCAGCTAGTATTTCAAGCCTGCTAAAAAAATACTTAACCGACAGACAATTTATGATCAAAGAGGGAAACCAAATAAGTTCCTCTTAGCCAATAGGGGCTGGTGTACCTCAAGGGAGTATACTAGGTCCAATTCTGTACTTGCTTTACACAGCAGATATGCCTATCAATAATTTTACACACACGTCGACATTTGCTGACGACACTGCTTTTCTTAGTACTCATTAAGACCCTAAAGAAGCTTCAAACCAACTGCAGAAACACGTAACCCAAGTTGAGAAATGGGCAAAGTTATGGGGAATAAAAATAAATGATCAAAAATGTACCCACGTAACTTTTACTTTACGCAAAGTAACGTGCCCTCCAATCACTATTAACAACCATTTGGTGCCTCAACAATCCGAGACAAAATATCTTGGTATTCACCTAGATCGCCGCCTCACATGGAAGCCTCATATAGATGCAAAGCTGACGCAAATGAAACTTAAAGCTGCGCAAATCCACTGGCTAATGGGTAGAAACTCTGTGCTTCATCTGGATTGTAAACTTCACTTCTGCTATATAACTCAATTTTAAAACCAATTTGGTGCTACGGTATACAATTACGGGACACTTCTTCCGCTACTAACATAGAAAAAATACAACGCCGTCAAAATAAAATCCTAAGAATGATAACTGGTTCTCCGTAGTATGTCAAAAACAGCAACATCCATAAGGATCTAGAAGTTCCACTAGTTAAATGCGAAATCCTGAAATATGTGGACAAGTATTTAAATAAGCTGGAAACACATCCGAACCCGCCCGCTCGAAGTATTTTGCAACATAGTGAACACTCCCGTCTGAATAGGAGGGATACTATTGCGCTTAGATGAAGATAACTATTTCTAATATGAGAACTTAAATTTTAGTCTGGCACTGGCTGGACTAATATTATTTCCTTAGTCTTTAGATTTGAATACTTATTGTTAGTTCGCTTAAGCGAAGATTCAATAATAAAAATAGGAAAAAAAAATGTCACAAAACTTACGGTCCCCACCTTTTAACTATTCTTACAAAAATTAATTAAATAAGTAGTTTTCAATAACAAGTCAAAACATTTTCGAAGTAAAGGCTTTTAATTTTAATTAATTTATTATAAAAACCATTAAATTTTAAATCCTTTCGCATAACTAATAAGATTATACGTTAATGCTAACGATTCTATAAAATAATATGCTTTTAATTTTACCTTATATACATATATCAACCAATTCATCACTGGCTGTCCCTCTTCTAAAAAAAATTTTCAAAGCTAATTTAGATCCTACTCGCTCGTTGTTGATATTCCTGGCACTAATGCTAATAAAGTATCATAACTTAATATTTTTCAAAACCTTTTATTCCTAAATAATATGGCAAGGACTGCCGCTACTTTAAAATTTGATTTACAACCTCTCTTGACAGCCATGTTGAGAAAGCACAGTTAAGTATAAGAGAAACCACATTTAAAAAAAGGCAGTTAATGAGATAACAAAATATGTTCATTATACAATTAGAATGTATGAATGAGAGTATCAAATAAGCCAGCGATCGTATCAACTTTTTCATTACTGCTACATATTCGTACGTGTTATTTTATCTGAAGGGTATAAGTATTCACACGCACATACGAATGGGTGTTGTTGTAGAAGAAGTACGTGCTTTAATATATCGTCGTTGTTAAGTTGTTGTGTTTTACAAGTATAGGACTTCTATGTTCGATAGAACACAATAACTTAACAACGACGATATGTATGTACGTAAGTGTGTGTCAATGTAAAAGAAATTATTTGATTTTAACCGCATTTCATCGATTAAGTCTAGCATTTAACTACAATGTTTAGGCGCATATTTTTATTTTTCTCTAACAGAAAAGAATTATACACAGACAAAAACTATTTTGAAATAATTTAGAAATTCTAAAAATTTGTTAGTTTTAAAACAAATGCAATTATATCAGATCAGAGTACTCGAAGAAAGCTGACTTGAGGGTCGACAGTTGAATACTTCACAGTCTTTCGAATTATGCGATATGGGCCATCGTATAGGTGGCTAAGCGATGGGCGTATTGAATCGTTCCGAACAAAAACATATGAAGCTGAATTCAGGGATGGACAAACAAATGTTTTTTGTCCCATTTGATGATATGGTTCTGTTGAACGAAGCTTTCGCATTGCAGCGCGAAGCTGTGCAATGAACACACTAGTCGCTACTGGCAACTTATTTGAAAAATTCGCCTGGAATTCGTAGATTCGTCCCGAGTTCTGCAGGAGAGGCGTTGATCTCAGGCTTAAAGACAACGCGCAGTCCAAGTAATATTGATGGCAAGCTTTGTACCCATTTTGCTTGGTCGCTGCAAAGAATGGAAGCCTTTAAGGCACGATGCCACCGTTCTATTATACAATTTGATTTAGGGTGATATGGTATCATTCGTAAATTAGAAGAACGAATAAAAGTGGTTAGCTCGGCGAAAATGGATGATTCGAGTAGTCTTCCTTGGTCGGACGTAATCCTTGCAGGGACTGCATACCTGGCAATTCAGCTGTACAAAATCTATTTTGCGACAGTCTCGGTGGTCGTATCAGGTACCGATCAATAATCGTCAGACAATAACGGTGCCCGTTGTACAGCGGAAAAAGGCCGACGATATTTATGTTAATGTGCGAAAAGCATTCCTTTGGTGGTTCGTACTTCGAGATTTCTGATTAAGTATGCCGATGTACCTTCGCGGCGCAACTGCAAGCTAATTTGGCGGCACCTTTTCTCATCGCTGGTTAAATAAATCGGGCTGTTAAAAGTTTAGTCGTCGCCGGAACGCCAGGATGAGATAAAGCGTGCACAATAAATAAAATTTGTTTGCAAAATGGTTTTGGGATGTAGGGCCGGACGTTTTCTGTTGAAGTGTCACAAATCAAATCAAGCACAGAGCCTGAAAATGCAAAAGACGTTAGTTTTAGTAAGCGATCATGACTGTTTGCAATTTTTTAAGCTCTTCATTTACCTTTTATTTCCCAGCAATTCTTGGGTAGTCGACCATCTGGTTTAACGACTGAATACGGGAGAGGAATTTTGCTGTAGCATTTTGTTCACCTGGGATGTGACGGATGTCGGTGGTGAATTGTCCGGTGAAGTCTAACTGTCACGCCCTACGTGGAGATGCTTTTTCAAATTTTTGACCAAACGCGTAGACTAGGGGGTGGTGGTCGGTTACGACATAGCACTTTCATCCTTCTAGCATGTTTTAAAAATAGCAAACGCCTTGATATATCGCTGTTAGTTCGCGGTCGTATGTGCTGTATTTTTTTGCGTACTCTATCATTTTTTAAATTAAAATCCCAAGGGCTGCGGAGCACGCTTGACAACCTGATGGAGAGCAGCGCTGACTGCAACGTAAGAAGCATCGACGTATAGTGGCAGATTTGTGCCTTTGACTGGGGGCACCAATAGTGCTGCGTTACCTAACTCGTCTTTGCACTTGATAAAATCATTCTCTGCTTCTATTGTCCATTCTAGCACAGTGCAACCATTCTTTACGTTACCCTTTATTAAGGCTTGTACCTTTGACTGGTTCATAGCTGCCTCTGGAAGGAAATTTTTATTAAAGCTATAAATCCTTCTAATTCTTTAGCGAGCGTCGGCTTCGGAAACTCTTGAATTGCTGCGAAATGCTTGGGCAGCTGTGGAACACCGTCTTGACTGATAAAGTGGCCCAAAAATTTTAGCTCCGTCGTCCCAAATTCACAATTTTCTAGATTTATGACCAGTTTATTTGCGCAAAGTCCTTAAAAACTTCGACAAGGTGCTGTCGGGGTTGTTCGATAGACGTTGAGGCTTCGCAAATATCGTCCATATACGCGAAAGCGAAATCTAAGCCAAGCAGTACCTCGTTTATGAGCCTTTTAAAGGTCTGCGCTGCATTGCAAAGCCCAAAGGTGTTATTATGGTCGTCTTGGCAACATTTTCGGGGTAGACTGGAACCTGGTGAAAGGCCCTTTGAAGATCTATTTTCGAAAAAAATTTCCTACCGCTAAAGTAACTGGTAAAATCTGTCAGGTACGGGAGCGGCTAACGGTCTCGCACGGTTTGTGCATTCAGGAAGCGATAGTCACCGCACGGCCTCCATTAACCATTTGATTTTTGCACCACGTTCAGTTAGCTTGACCAGTTACTCCTGGAAAATACCAGCTTTTAACAAAACATCGAACTCATCTCGTGCTGCGGCTATCTTTTCGGGAGACAAACGTCGCGCTCGGAAGTACACGCGCTGACCTGTTGTATCAATTCAGTGAAATATCGTTGACTTCGCAAGTCCATTAATAGATAATAAAATATCAAAAAAGCTGAGTCAATTATTGGGCTCGTGACTTCCGCTACCAAAAAAAAACACTCAAATGTGCGCTCTAGCCCAAGATTAAGAACAAATCCTTTTGCACGAGAACCTTTATCGGTAATCCGTTCGCTGCGTATTTTTTGTTGCAGTAGTCTGGACTTCGTCGGATTTGGATGTGAGGCGCAGGACAGATACATCGGCTCCTGTATCAACTAGAAAAGTCTGTTTTTTATTTGATCCTTTGGCAGAGTCTCCGCTTTTGTCCACCATGAGCACTTGGCCTCAGGCTGAACGTTTGGTGGCACTGGATGTCACAGTGCTGACTGAACTTAGCTTGTGGCGACACGGGGATCTACACTTATAAGGGTTGCGCCCGTATTTATTTTGGCACCAGCATTTGTCCATGGCAGAATTAGCATTTGTCGTGGCTGTATTTTTTGGCGAAACATAACGAGGACGAGCATGATTTAAATTACAGGACTTAGCACAACTGCGCGACCGTGAACGAAAAGTAAATTTCTCAAATCGTTTTGTTAGGTTATGTACCACGGCACGAAATTCGTCAATTTCGCTACAGTCCTGTTTCGCAATAGCGTTGACGTGGGCAGTTGACATGGCGTCTATAGTGGTGTCTGCAATTTTTATAAATTCGATAACGGTCCCAGTAGAGGCAGCAATGACTGGCTGCATAATGTTGGGGAGTCACTTAATCCACAAGCCTTTTAGCGCAGCCTCCCCAAGAGTAGTTCCAGCTACACGTCTCATTTCGTAGTAGAGCTCTGACGGTTTCCTATCACCAAGAGGCAACTCGGATAGAAGGTGATTGAGCTTCCGCTGCTAGCTGTCATCGTTTTGGGGCGTTTCAGCAATCACTTATGGTAAGTAAGACACGAGGCCTGGGTCTAAGGATGCCAAAATTGTTGCTGTATTTTGTTTGTAGTTGTAAATTCCAGACGCGGTGAACCAAAAATCCATGGTTATAACCCAAAATTCAATGTTCGACCTGGCCATCTGCGGTAGTGGTAATCGTGCATATACCAATGCAACATTGCCGGATTCTGCAATGGTTTGTGCTGCATAGGTCACCGTCTCGGAAAGGAAAACGGTGGATGGATTTCAACTATCGTTTGAATCCGTCATTTTGAAACTAGCGTTAAATTTCAGGAATGTCGGTACCGTTACGTGCGTTGCTACAATTATTGTGGTTACAAAAACACGAGCGCCTTAAACTTTGTAAAATTCTTTACATAAATCAACACAAAGAGATTACGTCGGGGTTAATGAACTACCAATAAAAATAGCAGCGTTTTGATCGTGTTTTTAATCTCTTTATTTGTATTTATTATGAAAAGTTGCTTAAAACTAAAAAGGATTTTTTTTTTATTTTTTGATGTGTGCGTTCTGTGTGACTCTGAGATGTCCCGGTTTTTTTTTTTTTATCAAAAACGAATAATCATCTTGTTTCATCGTTAAAGAAACATAGAAAAGAAGTGACAGGGTGCCACATATATAAGGATATACATATGCCCGGGTTTTGTCCTAACAAAATGGTTATTTTAGGTTTCTGCTTATATTTCGGTCCGCAGTGATAAAATCATACTTCGTAGAAATATATCTGATAGTTTGGCACTTAAACCTTTTTACGTCCGACTTTATTTCGCTCCGGAAACTTGATTTCAACAGACTGACAACCGGACAGACGAGCATAGCTAAGTCGCAAATGGATATAAACGAAATTAAAATTGAAATGACAAAATGAACTCCTAAACACGTTGGTTTTACTTTACAGAAACAAGACTCTTGTTTCGTTTGCTGGGACATGAAAACACTGAACGGCTTGGAACATAAGCCAACTTTTATAAAACTTTTCAGCCTTTAGGAAGTACATACTTACACAAATATGTATGTAACTATCCACTAAGATACCTTAAAATCAGTACAATGATGTATTATCTAATTTTAGTATTAGTGTCGTAGACCTAGTTGAATTTTCCAAGTGTATCACATTTGCTACCACCTGATATCAAAAACTAAACGTATTCATTTAGAACATCCCATTAAAAATAATATTAAAAGGAAAACACAAACATACATACATACGTACATATGTGGTTATATGTATTTTAAGGGGCAGTCAAATGCCATCAGAGTCGCTGTGTGTGCCCTTTTTTTCTATCTCTATTATACAATGAAACAAATAAAATATTATAATAAATTTGTTATAAGAAAAATGTTATCTATCTTAAATATCATCGGAATTTGGATGTCGATTTTGTCCTTTTATCTATTGTGAACATTAAAAATATTGACTTTAATACAAAATAAATTTCAAATGTTTGATGTAGTTTTGTTAAATGTCGGAGTGGCTGGTAGGCCTGACTTTTGGCCCATTTAGTTTATCACAAAATGTTTGAGTCTGGTTGATTTATGTTGGTATCTTCTTTTATTTACTCAACCACGTATAAAGACATTGTTTAAATTGTGCGCACCTACATACATACATATGTATATACATATGTATGTATGCATTTATTTATGTGGTTGTAACCCAGCATACCATATGCGCTCTAAATGAGCTCATAAAGACTCTTTTGTCGGAACGCTGACGCTCATAAAGAGTTCATAAAATAATCATAAACAGTCATAAAACACTCATTTTTGAGTGGCTTTTTCCACTAAACTGGTCACTCATGAAAGAGCTCTAAATTTTATGCATAAAAGAGTATTTTATGACTCTTTTTTTAAAACGCATTTTGAGCTCTTATTCCAGTTTTCGTTTACACTCTCTCTTTCTAAAATACGTTCACTCTCACTATTTTCTTCAACAACACTATTATTTTTAATACTACATGCTGGATTTTCTTTTCTTAATTTGTTTGAACGAAGTTCACTTATTCTTAATTATCTTTTTTTTTTAGTTTGCTCTTTTAATTATTTCAATTATGAAATATTTTTGTATTTATTATAAGATAACTCACAATTTTGTCTCTACGCTTCCAAAAATATTCACTAATGAATCAATTTGAGCAACTTCTTTCTTCTGCTTAGCTGGAATTTACTGTTATCTGTCAGAGTGCAGAAATTACTCATAAAAAGCACATAAAAGCGATCGTTTATGAGCTCAGAAATATGCACGCAGGAAACACTCACAGAGGCTCATAAAATCGCTCATATATGAGCTCATATATAAGAGCGCTCCGATAATGGTATGCTGGGAAAGAATTAAAAAGCAACAAATTTTCTATTAAAACGCGAACAGGTTGTGTGACCCTAATCATTGTTTTTTTTTTTTTGTTAGCAGGGATTTTTGACATATCCTTGAACATATTATATTTTGTAACTAAAGATAATGTGTGGTGAAATATTAAAAAAAAAAAATACTTTAAAATTAAAGCAAATGTGTTTATACATACAAAATAAGTCATCATTATTTTATTAGTTTTATTGTACATTGTTATCACCGGTTGCCTTTAATATTCTTAAATTTCGTATATAAACTTTAGTTTAACCAAGTTGTAGCGGTGCCAAAACAATGATTTGTGCGGATTTTCTTTAACCAAGAATCAACTCACCTGTAGTGCGATTCAGTAACTTATTTTAAACATATTTGCATCGTTAAAATAAGTTAAAAATAAATATAACGCTTTTGCAATTCCGTAAAGTTTTTAACGATAATTTTTGAGTTGTTAGTTGTATCGACAAAAGGTTATTTTTTATTTTATATATTATTTTTACTTTAATTATGATTTTCGCTTTGTTAAAATTTATTTTACAACCAATAAAATACAAATAAAAATCAACTTGTCCACTATCGTTAAAAACTTCTTAGTGAATCACTTAGCCGTAACAGCAAACAATTATTTCTGTCGATAAATATGACGATTGTCGAATCGTTAAAAGTTACTGAATCGCACTACTGGTAAAGGGCTAACTATAATGTGCTTTTGCTTACTTAAGCAAAAATGCGAATACACATGTTTAAATGTGTACAACTATAATGTTCTTAAGCAACTTTTCGTTAAGTTTCGTCAAGTTACATTTGTTTAAGCAAAAAGCGAACCTGATCGTACTTAGCTTAATGTATCAGTTGTGTATACTTGAGTTGCGCACACTGTTGCACTTTTAAGTACATTTTTATTTATGTGAAAATTTTTTGTATATATTAACTTTTATAATATAATTTTATTATTTATTTGTGTAATGGTATAATATTTGTAAGTTTTAGATGTTACTTAAATAACATTTTGCGAAAAAAATCCATATATTTGGAATATAAAAGTAAAACAGTTTTTGCAAAAGTACAAATATTTGCAACTGAGTTCTGTAAGTATTTAAGTTCAAAAAGTAAAATATAGCCACTGAAAAGTCTTTAATAAATTGATTAAGCATTTGACAGGCTTTTCGTTGATATTTGACATTAGCTTAAGTTTGTTTAAGCACAATATAGTTAGGCCTTAAGACTTTTTTAATTTAAGCCACATTAAAGCTAAAGGGCTAACTACAATGTGCTTTAGCTTACTTAAACAAAAGTGCGAACACATATGTTTAAATGTGTATAACTATAACGTTCTTTTTTTTTTTTTTTTTTTGTTTCATATATTTATTATTGAATCTTCGCCTGTGGCGAACTAACAATAAGTGTTCAAATCTTAAAACTAGGTAGTTAATATAAGTCCAGCCAGTGCCAGACTAAAATTTAAGTTCTCATATTAATTATCAAGCTTCATATAAGCGCAATAGTATCCCTCCTTTTCAGGCGGGTGTGCCCACTATGTTGCAGGATGTTTCGGGCGAGCGGATTTGGGTGAGCTTCTAGCTTATTTAAATACTTGTCCACATAGTTCAGGATTTCGCATTTAACTAGTGGAACTAGTAGATCCTTGTGGATGTTGCTGTTTTTAACATACCAAGGAGCACCAGTTATCATCCTTAGGATTTTGTTTTGCCTGCGTTGAATTTTTTCTATGTTGGATGCGGAAGCAGTGCCCCATAATTGTATACCGTAGCACCAATTTGGTGCTATAACGTTCTTAAGCAACTTTTCGTTAAGTTAAGTCAAGACACATTTGATTAAGCAAATAGCGAACCTAGTCGTACTTTGAATAATGGATCAGCTGTGTATACGTGAGTTGGGCGCACAGTTGCACTTTTAAGTACACTTTTATATATGAAAAAAAAAAATTATTTATTAACTTTTATAATATAATTTTATTATTTATATGCCAATGGTTTAATATTTTTAAATTGCAGATGTTACTTAAATAACAATTTGCGAAAAAATCCATATATTTGGAATATAAAAGTAAAACAGTTTTTGCAAAAATACAAATATTTGCAACTGAGTTCTGTAAGTATTTATGTTCAAAAAGTAAAATATAGCCACTTAAAAGTCTCCAATAAATTGCTTAAGCATTTGACAGGGTTTTCGTTGATATTTGACATTAGCGTGAGTTTGTTTAAGCACAATATAGTTAGCCCTTAACAAACAACAAAGTTTAACACCTTACTTAATAAAAAGCATGTAAGAAATGTTTTAAGCGTGAATGGGATTTGAAAAATCCATGAATCATATTTACTTTATACTGCTGGAGACTACAACGATACTAGATTATAAGCATAAGTACTGGAGCTACCGTCGAATAAGTTCTAGAGATCGCGTTTTGTGTTTCAACAAGATAACCGACCTACTGGTCAACTGATCACAATCAAATTCCAGATGTTATCAATTTTGATGTAACAACTTTTTGAAGCTCAAGCCTCGTTGGATATACATATCTGCAGACCACTCACCTACCATAATTCTAGTCTTCACCAAATTGCAACTAATGATATTTGTTTTATATAAAAGAGTAAATTGAGTAAAATACAAAAATATGTCATTGCTTACTGTTCGGAAAATCAATCGCCAAGAACTCTCGAAGACATCGATGATTGTCTGCGCAGCCTTAATGAGAACAATAAAAATGGCGCTGAAATCGCCCCAACTTAAAACTAAGCTGAAAGAGTGTACAAACCTATTAAAAAACTGGCTGGGGGTATGGGGATTGGCATCACTTAGGCAACACTTAAAATGGCTTGACATAACTCCTCAGAGAAAGACATAATTTAATATGGGTATTAGCCAGACGTCTTAAAAGACCCGTTATCGCCAAGCCACCAATGCGTAATCTAAGAGGATCCTGGGCAATAAATAACGAAAAAAATATGTTCACTCCCAATACATGTACTGACGTGAGTCAATTACAGCCTGTTGTTGCTAGACGTTCTATTGAAATACGTTTCCGATAATATCAATAATTTAAATGTTAAAATAGCTTTTGGCTTTGCTTTAAGAGCTGCCTTGCACAACAAAAACAATAATTCTTTTGATTTTTAATGCCATTTTACGGCTTAAACATTTTTTTTGACGGCGTTGAATTTTTTTTTATGTTAGTAGCGAAAGAAGTGTCCCATAATTGTATATCGTAGCACCAAATTGGTTTTAAAATTGAGTTGTATAGTAAAAGTTTACAATCTAGATGAAGCACCGAGTTTCTACCCATTCACCAGTGGATTTGAGCAGCGTTAAGTTTCCTTCGCGTCAATTTCATATCGATATGAGACTTCCATGTGAGGCGGCGATCTAGGTGAATACCAAGATATTTTGTCTCGGATCGTCGAGGCACCATATGATTGTTAATAGTAATTGGTGAGCATGTTTCTTTGCGCAAAGTAAGGGTTACGTGGGTACATTTTTGTTCATTAATTTTTATTCCCCAGAACTTAACTTGGTTTCCGTGTTGTTGCACTTGGTTCGAAGCCTCTTTTGGGTCTTTATGAATACTAAGGAAAGCGTTATCATCAGCAATTTTCGACGTGTGTGTCAAACTTTTGGTTGGCATATCTGCCGTGTAAAGCAAGTACAGAATTAGACCTAGTGTACTCCCTTGAGGTATACCAGTCTCTATTGGTTGTGTACTTTTCTAGTGGGTTGCAAATATTAGCTGGAAGGTTTAGCTTTAGTTTGTTTAACAGGCCTCCATGCCATACTTTATCGAAGGCTTGAGAAACATCGAGAAAAAGCGCTGAGCAATTCTTCTTTTTCTCAAAGGTTTTTTTTATAAACTGTACCAATCTGTGATGGTACTATGTTGACTTGTGAACCCGAATTGGTGATTTAAAATGCAGTTGTTGTCAAGAAGAATCGGAATTAGCTTCGTTTTAAGCATTTTTTGGAACAATTTTGATATTGTCTTATAGGCCGATAAGATTACACCTTCGAAAGATCATTGCCAGGCTTAGGAATCATCTTTACTCAAACAACTTTTCATTAAGGCGGGAAATGTTCAAGCCGAATTATCGCGTTAAAAAGTTAAAAATAAAAAGAATTACTCTTTTAGCTGTAAAAGGTAGCTCAAAGAGCATTTTGTTGCTTATTTTATCAACGACGTATTTCTAAAGGACGTCTGGCAACAACAGGCGGTAATTCCCTCACGTTTGTGCATGTGTTGGGGGTGAACACGTTTTTGAAATGATTTGCGAACAGATCGTATTTTTCTTTGTCATTTCTAGCCCAGGATCCACTCAGATTACGCAGTGGTGGTTTAGCAATAACGGGTCTTTTAAGACGTCTGGCTGATCGCCATAAAGAATAATTTGTCTGAGCAGTCGCGTCTAGACCTTCCAGGTACTCCTTAAGTGACGCCATT
This sequence comes from Melanophora roralis, assembly GCA_963583895.1. NCBI lineage: Eukaryota > Metazoa > Arthropoda > Insecta > Diptera > Rhinophoridae > Melanophora > Melanophora roralis. The sequence goes on along the minus strand of OY757189.1, from coordinate 57,242,964 downwards.
CTTTGAACCTCCAGCAAGTTTTTTAATTGGTTTGTGCATTCTTTTAGCTTAATTTTAAGTTTGGGCGATCTATGCTATTGCCATTCCCTTCGGGCTCTCCTTTTTTTAGATAAAAGCTTTTCCAACATCGTCAGAAAAAAATTCAGTTTTTCCTGGCCTTCCGATAGGTAGAAGACGCATGTTCAACGTGTTCATTAAGGGCGCTTAGACAATCATTGATGTCTCCAGGAGTTTTTAGCGGCTAGTTCTCCGAACAGTGGGCGTTAATATATTTTTTATATTTTAACCAATTTACATCTTTAGTTAAGAAAAAATCACTAGTTGCTAATTAATGAGGACTGCAAATAGTGATTATTTTTGGTAAGTGGTCAGAATATAAATTCAAGAAGGGTTGGCCCCCAAAAAGCTCTGGGGATACACCTTTTGCTACACCAAAATCGATTTCGTCTGGAATTAAATTGCGGTCCGTTGGCCAGAAGGTTAGTTGTATGGTTAAAATAACGAAAAGTCCCATTTTAGACACGGCATCGTACAAGACACGACCTCTGGGACTATTTAGGCGAGAGCCTCAGTATGTGTTAGCGTTAAAGTCTCCAGAAGATAAGAGGCGGGGACCTAAAGATTTTTGTACTAAACCTTCGTTATGGAGAATCTATGTGGACAATAAACTGACGAAATAAGTAGATTATGGAAAAATTCATCAATGCAGACGTTTATTGCTTGGATATAACATGACATTCGGATAGGCCACCCAACCATTGGTGCTTAATTCTTGGGTTGATTAATATAGCAGAGCTACCACAGGATCTATCCCTGGGATCCTTTGAATCATAAAAATTATATCCACTTATTTTAAAAGTGCTTCTAGGTGTCATATGAGTCTCGAAAATCAACATGACATAAATTTTTTGGATTTTTTGGTGTATTTAAAAATATTCGAGCTCGTTTTTGTGTTGGCGGATGCTGTTTGCATTCCAGAAAGCAATCCTGAAGTAGTTCATGGCCTTTTAAGCATGGCTTGCAGAAGAGCAGACTGCATTTTTGCATTTTTTGCATCATGCCAGCCATTTGCGCCGTGATCTGCGTAAATTGTTTGACCATATTGTCAGTTACGGCTTCCAGGCGGTTAAATATGGGACTCGTTGGTTCTTTTGTTGGCACTTTTTGTATTGTTGTTGGTTGATTTGGCCTGTGTGCATTGGACTGGTTAGACTTAAATGCGTTAGCGTAAGAAACTTGACTTGTAGTGGGTTGTGCTAACAGGGGAAAGTTTGTTGTTGGTATATTAAACGGCTGGGGAGGTTCGTGCATGAAAATGAAGATAACTTTTTAATTTTACACAAAAATATTATTTTTCTTGTAACAATAATCTACTCGATAGTTCTTAAATAAAAAATCTCAAACTAGTACTAATCTCCAAAAGATTGATATTAAAAAAATTAAAAAATCACACACACAGAACAATTAATTAAGCTCAAACAAATATTTAATTGATTTTGTGTTGCACCCTTAAAGTTTAAGGATTTTCTTGCCGAAAATGTTTGCCAAAAAGTCCAAATGCTGCATGTGAAAAAAAATATTAAACAATATGGGACTGTTCATAAATACATCACTGCACTGCATCACGAGTGGAAACTTAAGAAAACCGATAAAAAAAAGTTTTAAAAAGGTGAATAATACTGGTAGAAGTCATTTTTTATTAAATAAAAACAGTTTTTAGGCAAATCAATGAATTGAAATACGTTTTTGCTACCCTAAAAGTCATGATGCAGCACAGTGTTGCATTTACGAACAGTCCCTATGTTACTATCCAGTTTTATATAATTACACAGAGAATGGCAACACTGGTCCGTATCTAAACATGTTGTGTTTTTAGCAGTATTCACTTACTTATTTGAGCAGTAAGTTGAGTGGGATGTTGTCTGATTATGATATGGCGCACATAAGGGGCGTATCTTTAAAGTAGTACATACAATAACAACAAACAAATTTAATAAATGCAAAATAAAACAAAAGTTTAAGAAAAAATCTGAAACATCTGCTGTATCTTGTGAATCTGAATGAGACTGCTAGTTTGGGTGTATGTTGGCCACTGTGCCAATTACTAGAAGCCATTGTAATAATTGATTATTTCGTTTTTGTAGTAAAATACTTTCTTAATGCAATACAACATAAATAAATTTTCTCTTTGACATACCTACATACCAGGCTAACCAAATAAGTGTATCCTACACTAATACAGGTAGTATCAAGGCGAATTCGAAAAACTCGCCCTCTGCATTTTGTTTTTGTGTTTGAACGGTGGAATGTCAGAAAATTTTTAAATTTTATACAAAATTGAATATTTGTAACGTGAAGATGCCAACTTTATTTTAATCAGCTGGACTCTTGATTAAACCTGGTTGAGTGTGCCCTGTGCTTCGTTTCAGTATTGTATGTGAAAAGTTCTTAAGTCGTGAAATTTATAGTTGCCCTGTCGACGACAGAATGAATCACAAAAGAAAATAATTTTTTGTTCAATTTTAATTTGCATTATTTTAAAATTATATGAATCACACTGTTAATAACTGGGAAACTATTGTTATCCTAAAATATTTCTCGTGAAAACTGCTCGCAAGTTATAGAAACGAGGTACTGACTTATAAAAAACAAAATATTGAAAATCATAAAGGAAACGCCAAAAACAAAATTGTTTGGAAAAACCAGAATTTGTTGAAAATTGTATATGTATGTATGTTTGGGCATATGTATGTATGTATGTATATTATTTAAAAGTTTGCGACTTTAAAGTGCGTATGTACATATGTATATTAATGGTAGATGTATGGAGGCATAACCCAATAAATATACGCCGATAAATAAACAACCTGGGCACAACGTTAGCGACCTAGAAGACGTTATTTATGATATGGTTAAATTATTGAGTCAATTCATAATGAGTGTGACTGGCATGCAAAAGGCCTAACTATATTATGCTTAAACAAACTGAAACTAATGTCAAATATCAACGAAAACCCTGTCAAGTGCTTAAGCAACTTATTGAAGTCTTTTGAGTGGCTATATTGTACTTTTTGAACTAAAATACTTACAGAACTTAGTTGCAAATATATGTACTTTTGCAAAAACTGTTTTACTTTTATATTCCAAGTATATGGATTTTTTTTCGCAAACTAACATCTAAAATTTTAATACATTAAACCATTGGCAAATAAATAATAAAATTATATTATAAAAGTTAATATACATATATGTATACAAAAATTTTCACATAAATAAAAATGTACTTAAAAGTGCAATAGAGCGCGCAACTCAAGTATACACAGCTGATACGTTAATCAAAGTACGACCAGTGCCTCGTTTCTGTATGGTATGTGAGAAGTTCTTTAGTCGAGAAATTAATAGTCACCCTGTCAAGGGCAGAATGAATCAAAGAAAAACTATTATACATTTTTAATGTTAACTTGCAATATATTAAAATTATATGACTCGCCCTGTTAATAACTGGAACACTTCTATAATCTTAAAAAATTTCTCGATGCGAAAACTTCTCGCAAGTTACAGAAACGAGGCACAGTGCCTGTGTTCTGTAACTTTAGTGAGAACTTCTCGCATCGAAAAGCTTATAGTCGCCTTGTAAAAGACAGGATGAACACGATAAACCTAATTATTTTAACTTTTAACGTTGTATAATGATAGTTTATGTATTATCTAAGTCACACTGTTAATAATCGGAAGACTATGACAATAAAAAAAATTTTCTCGCTGCGAAAACTTCTCGCCAGTTACAGAACAGGGGGGCAGGTTTGCTATTTGCCTAATCAAATGTGTCTTGACTTAACGAAAAGTTGCTTAAGAACATTATAGTTATACACATTTAAGCATGTGTATTCGCACTTTTGCTTAAGTAAGCTAAAGCACATTAAAGTTAGCCCTAAATTCAATTTTGATTTACGTAATTAATCTAGATGTTGAAACAGCTTCATAAGTACCTTTTACGATACGAAATATCCCAGATTATGATCTTGCGGTGACCCGGCCATGTTACACAAATAAAAAATTTTTTTTTTTTTTCATATATTTTATTATTGGATCTTCGCTTAAGCGAACTAACAATAAGTATTCAAATCTTAAGACTAAGTAATTAATATTAGCCCAGCCAGTGCCAGACTAAAATTTAAGTTCTCATAATAAAATAGTTATCTTCATCTAAGCGCAATAGTATCCCTCTTTTTCAGTCGGGAGTGTCTACTATGTTGCAAGATACTTCGAGCGAGCGGATTTGGATGCGTTTCCAGCTTATTTAAATACTTGTCCACATATTTCAGGATTTCGCTTTTAACTAGTGGAACTTCTAGATCCTTATGGATGTTGCTGTTTTTCACATACCACGGAGCACCAGTTATCATTCTTAGGATTTTATTTTGACGGCGTTGTATTTTTTCGATGTTAGAGGCGGAAGCAGTGCCCCATAATTGTATACCGTAGCACCAAATTGGTTTTAAAATCGAGTTGTAGATTAGAAGCTTACAATCAAGACGTAGCACAGAGTTTCTACCAATTAGCCAGTGGATTTGAGCAGCTTTAAGTTTCATTTGCGTCAGCTTAGCATCTATATGAGGCTTCCATGTAAGGCGGCGATCCAGGTGAATACCAAGATATTTTGTCTCAGATCGTTGAGGCACATTATGGTTGTTAATAGTGATTGGAGGGCACGTTTCTTTGCGTAAAGTAAAAGTTACGTGGGTACATTTTTGTTCATTTATCTTTATTCCCCATAACTTTGCCCATTTCTCGACTTGGGTTACGTGTTGTTGCAGCTGGTTCGAAGCCTCTTTAGGGTCTTTGTGAATACTTAGAAAAGCAGTGTCGTCAGCAAATGTCGACGTGTGTGTGAAACTATTGGTTGGCATATCTGCCGTGTAAAGCAAGTACAAAATTGGACCTAGTATACTTCCTTGAGGGACACCAGCCTCTATTGGTTGGGAACAACTTATTTGGTTTCCCTCTTTGATCATAAATTGTCGGCCTGTTATGTATTTTTCTAAAAGGTTGAAAATATTAGCTGGAAGGTTGAGCTTTAGTTTGTTTAGAAGGCCTTCATGCCATACTTTGTCGAAAGCTTGTGAGACATCGATAAAAAGCCCGGAGCAGTACTTCTTTTCCTCAAAGGCTTTTCTTATAACCTGTACCAACCTGTGAGTTTGTTCGATGGTACTATGTTGACTTCTAAAGCCGAATTGGTGATTTGGAATGCAGTTGTGGCCATTCAGGATCGGATTTAGCTTGTTTTTTAACAGTTTTTCGAACAATTTTGACATTGTGGGTAACAAACTTATGGGCCTATAAGATTCTACCTTCGAGGGATCTTTGCCAGGCTTAGGATAAAAAAATCAAATACCATTTTATTGGTTGTCTCTCTGCAGAGTGCTGAATATCAAATGCCTATATTAATAAATTTTTTCACAATCTTTTAATTTCGCAAGTTTATTGCCCAAAAAGATTTCCAATAACAAAAAATTAGTATTTTTTTTATAAATCTTAAGGTCCCTGATTGATTACTACTGGCGGCTAAGAAGCTAAACAAACGTACTGGAACTCCCATCTAATATCCACTAGATTTCGCGTTTTATGTGATTGCGTATTTTAACGTTATTTCACCTTTGCAGACATTCTATTTGCCAACTGACCACAATAAAATTCCCGACATTATTGATTTCGGCGTAACGAAATGTATATTGATGGAAATTTTAAAGGTTGAAGCCTAGTTAGATCTGTATTAAGACCAAATCGCTGCTAGTGACTCCTGGTTATGTAAAAGCGTAAATTGTTCAGAATAAAAAAATTAACATATCAGCGTCAAATTATTAGAAAACCTGCCATCAAAAACGCACGAAGGCGTCGATAATAGTCTTAGTAGCTTTAGTGAATATATTAAACAAGACTATAAACCAGAGGTTGTCAAAAATTCATTTTTAGTGCACAATTGTGCTACAAAAACAATAAAAACAAACTCACACCGACGCTTGTTCTCTTTTATTTCAGTTTGATTTCAGTCGTTAATTGAGTGTTAACGAGTGCACATGGGCGGATGCTTACTGTTTTTTTTTCAGCTTTGTTGTTTTTTCAGCTTTGATTTAATTTCAAAATAAACCAGCAAACAAAATAGTATAATGGAAGACAAAAATTTTTGTTTTGTCATTAAAAATGCTTTTGGTAACATGCAATGCATTTTATGTTACCAAACATTTAAAACAAAGAAAACATTATATTTCTTATATTTCTTCGAACCGAAGTCCAAGCTCCAAAAAAAATGGGAATAGAATTTTGGAAAAATCTAAATGATTTCGATTTTCCAGAGTTAAAAAGAAATGCTTTGAAGTTGTTATCCCTTTTTCCCTCTACATATTGCTGCGAACAAATTTTTTCCGACTTAAAATTTATTTGTTCCAAGCAGAGAAATAAATTAACTTCTTCAAATTTAAAACATATTTTGTTAATAAGAAATTGTTACAAAATCTTGAATTTGGAAAACTTAATTTATAATACCTAAATACACTTAATTTTTTAAGTTTTAACTGTAAATTGAACTCGCCCAATGGAATATGTGTGAAAAAAAATTGTCTAATTCTGTAATAACTGAGGCATATTTTTTATTTAATTTTAATAACTTTTTTTAAGTTCATTTCCATTTTGCTTTAAAAAGTAAAATTCATCACATTTGCAATGCTTAGTTTTTTGTTTGCTGGGCAATTTTCTCTTATCCAATACAGACGCATTTCATTAAATGAGAATTTTGACAACCCCTGCTATAAACATGTTTTTGAGCCCACCGCCGCACAGTGGGTTCGATGACACCGAAAGTGGCGATTAATTCATGGGAGCCGTAACTAAAATTTTTTTGAAATTTTTTTTTTCTCAAATCGTTAAATATGCATAAAAGGGCATATTCTGAAAAAAAGATACACGGAAAAAATGTTTTTTTACGTTTTTATAGACATTTTTATTTTCCGGAAAACTATAGCTTGTTTCAGAATTTTCGACGTAATTTTAAAATGGAAAGTGATTTTTTTAAAAAATGAGAAGCAAACAAATGCTTCTATTGTCTTCTTTATAAAAAATATAAAAAAAATTAATACATATTTTGCATAAATATGAATATTAGTTTGATTAAAAGTCTGAATTTGGGTTTTGAAGGATTTCAAGAATTTTACAACTTTTTTAAAAAAGTAACGAAATAAATTTTTATAATTTTTTTGTTTATCAATTATTGTCATACACTTAAAAAGAAGCCATATTATGTTCATCTTCACCTTCATCATCATAATCTTCGCTATCATTACTCTCACTTTCATGTATTTCCTGAGAAATAATAGGCGATAGCAAAAGCTATAGTTCGGAATTTGATAATTGTTGCTTTTCTTTCCGCTCATTTTGTTTATTAATACTAGATATGAATTGAAAAGACTTGATGCAGTCTTATTTAAGCTAATTCAAGAACCGCATAATTTTCTAATTCTTGTGTTGTTGTGCTGTAATGTAGTGTAGCTGCCACAGAAAAATGTTAATAGCAAAAAATGGAGCAACAAAACCGCAAATTTTCTGTATGTTTGTATTATCAAGCTAAGATTCCATACTTTTAAAAAATATATGATTCAAAACCCAACCTTAACTAATTTAGAAGTTATGGTTCACGAAACATCCAACATTTAAAAAAATCGTCAAAAATATTTTCACACATATTTTCAAAAATACTACATCATTTTTATACACTCTAATACCTGAACTTGAAGGTTCCATTCTTAAAATAATATTTTATTAACGTTAAATTTGAAAATTACGAACTCGTTTAATGCAAAATTTTACTTTTTTCGCTTTTTAAAAAAATTGCAAAAAATTTTTACCTTAGACACGTCACTGATGATGAAATTGCGTAGCTGCTTTCGAAAATGCAATCTACTCGGCTAGTATCGGTAGAAAAACTGCTTTTTTCAAATTAAAGTTTCTTTCAACATTAACGGAAAATAATAATTTCTTCTAATAAAAAGAAATTATATGAACTTAAGCCAAACTAAAAAGCAAAAATTTGTACATAAACTTTATTTTAAAAATCCAATTAAGCGTCACTTTCGAACCATTTTAACCCAACGTGCGCCGACTAGGTACAACAGAATTTTTTCCGCCATATAGCCCATCTTTTGTGTTAAAAAAAGATGAGCTTTCGGAAATTTTTTTTATTTGTTATTTTATTTTTAATATTGAATCTTCGCTAATGCGAACTAACAATAAGTATTCAAATCTTATTAGTCCAGTCAGTACCATACCAAAATTTAAGTTTTCTTAAAAGAAGACAAAAGTGTCCATTATGTTGCAAGATGTTTCAAAGTAGCGGATTAAAAAAACTTGTCCACATAGTTCAGGATTTCGCATTTTACTAGTGGAACTTCTAGATCATTGTGAATGTTGCTGTTTTTAATTTACCATGACGCACCAGTTATCATTCTTGCGATTTTGTTTTGACGGCGTTGAATGTTTTCTATGTTGGATGCGGAAGCAGTGCCCCATAATTGTATACCGTGACAGCAAATTGGTTTCAAAATCGATTTGTAGAGTAGAAGTTTACAATCAAGACGAAGCACAGAGTTTCTGCCGATTCGCCAATGGATTTGTGTAGCTTTAAGTTTCATTTGCGTCAACTTCGCATCTATTAAGGCTTCCATGTGAGGCGACGGTCTAGGTGAATACCAAGATATTTTGTCTCGGTTCGTTGAGGCACCATATGGTTGTTAATAAGAATTGGAGAGCACGTTTCTTTGCGTAAAGTAAAAGTTACGTGAGTACATTTTTGCTCATTAATTTTTATTCCCCATAATTTTGCCCATTTCTCTACTATGGTTACGTGTTGTTGCAATTGACACGAAGCCTCTTTAGGATCTTTTTGAATACTGAGAAAAGCGGTATCATCAGCAAATGTAGACGTATGCGTAAAACAGTTGGTTGGCATATCTGCCGTAAAAAGCAAGTACAAAATTGGACCTAGTATACTCCCTTGAGGTACACCAGCCCCAATTGGTTGAGAAAAACTTATTTGATTTCCCTCTTTGATCATAAATTGTCGACCGGTTATGTACTTTTCTAAAAGGTTGAAAATATTAGCTGGAAGGTTAAGCTTTAGTTTGTTTAACATGCCTTCGTGCCATACTTTATCGAAAGCTTGAGAGACATCAATAAAAAGCGCGGAGCAGTACTTCTTTTCCTCAAATTTTTTCTTATAACCTGTACCAGTCTGTGAGTTTATTCGATTGTGCTATGTTGCCTTCTAAAGCCAAATTGGTGATCTGGAATGCAATTGTTTCTATATATGATCCGAGTCAGCTTGTTTTTAAATAGCTTTTCGAAGGATCCTTACCAGGCTTAGGAATCATCTTAACTAAGCAACTTTCTATATTGGTGGGAAATGTTCAAGCCGAATTATGGCATTAAAAATAAAAATAATAATTCTTTTAACGATAAACGGTAGCTCTAAAAGCATTTTGTTGCTTATTTTATCAACACCAGGAGCCTTTTTATCATTTAGGTTAACGATAGCCTTTACAACATCTGAAAATCGGAAACGTATTTCCATAGGGCGTCTAGCAACAACAGGCGGTAATTCCCTCACGTCAGTATATGTGTTGGGACTTAACACGTTTCTTTAGTGACTTGCGAACAGATCGCATATTTCTTTGTCAATTATAGCCCAGGATCCTCTCAGATTTCGTAGTGGAGGTTTTGCGATAACGGGTCTTTTTAGACGTCTGGCAGCTCGCCGTAGAGAATAATTTGTCTGGGAAGTCGCGTCTAGGCTTTCTAAATATTTATTTAGTGATGCCATTCTGTGCACCTCCAACAAGTTTTTTAATTGGTTTGTGCATTCTTTCAGTTTATTTTTAAGTTGAGGCGGTCTATGCTTTTGCCATTCTCTCCGTGTTCTCCTTTTTTCAAATAAAAGCTTTTCAACATCTGCAGAAAAAATTTTGTTGTACTTGTCCTGACGATAAGGAGACGAAGCATGTTCAACGGCTTTTATAATGTTTTCATTAAGGCTGTTCAGACAATCTTCGATGTCTCCGGGTGTTTTTAGTGGTTGGCTTTCCGAGCAGTGGGCGCTGATATATTTTTTATATTTCAACCAATCTACTTTCTTAGTTAAGAAAAAATCACTAGTTGCTATTTGATGAGGACTGCAAATAGTGATTATTGTTGATTAGTGGTCAGAAGATAAATCGAAAGAGGCTTGGGCCTCAATAAGCTCCGGGGATATACCTTTTGCTACGCAAAAATCTATTAAGTCTGGTATTTTATTGCGGTCTGTTGGCCAATAGGTTGGTTGTCCAGTTGAAATAACGAAAAGTCCCGTTACAGACACGAAATCATACAAGACACGACCTTTCGGACTAAGTAGGCGGGAGCCACAGTACGTGTGCTTAGCGTTATAGTCTCCAGCAGCAATAAAGCGGGGCCCTTAAGATTTTTAAAAACTGTTGTACTGATCCTTCGTTATGGAGAATCTGGGTGGACAATAAACTGACGAAATAACGAGGTTATGGTAAAATTCCTCAGTGCAGACGTTTGTTGCTTGTATATAACTTTCGGAGAGACCACCCATCCACTGGTGTTTGATTCTTGATTTAATTAATATAGCTGAGCCACCACATGACCTATCTCTGGGATCTTTTGAGTCGTAAAAAGTATAGCCACATATTTTGAAAGTGCTTCTAGATGTCATATGAGTTTCGGAAATCAACATGACATCATTTTTTTGGTGTTTTAGAAAATATTCGAGTTCGTTTTTGTATTTGCGGATGCCGTTTGCGTTCCAGAAACAAACCCAGTTCATGGCCTTTTAAGCATGGCCTGCAGAAGAGCAGACTGCATTTCTTGCATCATGCCGGCCATTTGCGCCATAAACTGCGTAAATTGTTTGACCATATTGTCTATTACGGCTTCCAGGCGGCTGATATTGGGGCCCGTAGGTTCATTTGTTGGCACCTCTCTTTGTGTTGTTGGCGGGTTAGGCTTGCTTGCATTGGGCTGGTCAGACTTTAACGCGTCGGCATAAGAAAGTTGACTCGTAGTTGGCTGTGCTAGTGGAGGCATAGAAGTAGCTGCTATATTTAACTGCTGCCAAATTATATCATTAAAATTAATAAAAATTATTCTATTAGCTTTACAGCATTTTTTTTTTTGCTTATTTTGTCAACGCCAGGAGCTTTTTTATCATTTAGGCTAGCCTCTAGAACATCTGGAAATCGGAAACGTTTTTCTATAAAAACGTTTACAAACAACAGGGGGTGATTCCCTCACGCCAGTAAATGTACTGGTAGTGAACACAACCTTAAATGACTTGCAAACAGATTGCATTTTTCTTCGTCATTTCTTGCCCAGGATTCTCTCAGATTACGCAATGATGGTTTTGCGATAACGGGTATTTAAAGGCGTCTGGATGATCGCTATAGAGAATAATGTGTCTAGATCTTCCAAGTGATTCTTAACTGATGCAATTCTGTGTACCTCTTCCTTACAGCAAAGCTAACGAAATATATAAATAATTCTTCTTTGAGTATTGCAATATTATCATTTCATTCAAATATTCATCATTTGCTATTATAATTGTGTAAGGAGTATATTACGGCTTGAATGTTTTCCGCAAATGTGAAAAGCTGCCTTAGTAAAGATGATAACTTCCCCTGAAAAAGCTCCTTCAAAGGTGGAGTCTTATAGGTCTTTATAACTGTTACAAACTATGTACATCGTATATGTTCAAGCAACTGCTTAAAAATAAGCTGACTTCGGTATTGAACAACTGCATTCCCAGTCACCAATTTGGTGATCTCTTGATAGTTCTCTTCTGAGCTATTCATCGATATCTCTCAAGCCTTTGATTAAATATGACACGAAGGAATCTTTATAGCCTTTTGGGAAAATACATAACTGTTAGACAGTTCATGATCAAAGAAGGGTACCACTAAAGTTGTTCTCAGCTTTGCCTTACACAGCAGACATGCAAACCAACAGTTAAACACACACATCGACATTTGTTGATGATATCGCTTTTCCTATTCCTCATAAAGATCCTAAAGGGGCCTTGAACTAACCACAGCATCATATGATTCAAGTGAAGCAAAGTTAGAAGGAAGAAAAATAAAAGAGCAAAAATGCACCCGCGCAGCTTTTACTTAACGCAAAGAAACGTGCTTCCCAATTCTTATTAATAACCAGATGGTGTCTCAACACTTTAGGGTGAAATACCTTGGCATTTATCTATTCTGTCGCTTCACATGGATGCGAAGTTGACGAAAATGAAACTTAAAACTGCACAAATTCGTTGGCTCATTGGTAGACCCTCAGTGCTTCGTCTCTGTAGTAAACTTCTGCTCTACAACTCAATTTTGAAACCAATTTGGTGCTACAAGATACAATTTTCAAACACTGCTCCCGCCTTTAACATAGAAAAAATTCAAGCCCGTCAAAACAAAATTCTAAGAATGATAACTGGTGGTCCTTGGTATATTAAAAACAGCAGCATCCAAATGGATTTACAAGTTTACAAGTTAAATGCGAAATTCCATTTGCTCGAAGAATCTTTAAACGTAGGTAAAACAAAATAATTCATACTTTCAATAGATAACTTTCATTTAAGCGTGCCACTGGTGTGACTAATAGGTATGAAAAATTTTAAAGATTTAGGGCCTAATTACTTAATACGCAACGCATAATAACGCACACAATTGTATGTAAAAAATTACAATATAAAAAACTTTTCCATACATTATGTGTTTGTTTAAGGGCGTTGCGCTTTAGAAAATAAGGGGGTTAAATACTTATTGCAAGTTCACAGAAGATAGGAATTAATAAAAAAATATATATTAAAAAAAGATGCATGAGGACAATAAACAAAACTGCTGGTTACTATTATGGTTGCCTATTCCGACTACGGTTTAGAATTTCTTGTAATGACACAGTACAGAAAACGATTTTACCTTCAAATATAGGGTTTTTAGATTGTGCCGTTATTGCAACCGGTTAGCGATATTCAGGTATGCCCGAAAAAATAATATAAAATTTTTTTATAAAACGTGCTTTATTCAATATTTTTTACTCAATATCGATTTTGCTTGAAATAGGTACCAAATAATACGACACACGTACATACATATGTACCTATATTCCCAAACATATTTCGCATATACATATGTACCTATTCCTCGTATATGTATGTGTTCATTGGTATGAATGTAGGTAGAAACTCTTTAAGGACATAACATCGATTTAAAATTGTTGTGATTGTTCATAAAAATTTAAGGAAAAGCAAGACCAATTGACAGCTACAAGTGTTTAGGAATTTGATCATAATAAAAGTGGACGATTAAGAGACTCGACATAGGTATGTTTTTATTTAAAATGTGCATGAAAATTTTTGCTAGCTTATAAACATACATCAATACGTAGTTTGATTCATTGATGCATTCATTAATTTTCAATTCATCTGTGGGACGCGATTGCGCGCTCAATTAGAGTTAAATTTACTTTTGACTCAAAAAACTAGTTGGAAAAACATGGTTTTGAATTCTAATCAGAAAGTCAGGGCGGTACCATTGAGAGAAGCAAATAAAAAGATTAGGAACCAATCATATTAACCGTTAAGAGTATAAAAAATCACTCAACTCACAATAATAGACTTTATTCATTGAATTTCATGTACGATTTCTATCCTTATTGCTATATTATGGTGGTTGATAAATGAAAAATGGCTGAACGAACTTTATCCATGTGATTCCTTTATATTATTTTTTTTGTTTTTTTTTAACTATTGCATATTGCTCAAATTAAGAGAAAGAGAGTAAAAGGTATTTAAGAGTATTGATTGCTTTACCTGTGCAAGTTTCTGATCATGATAGTGGTACGAATGTTGGTTGGCTGGCTTATTGGTTGGTTAACCAAACTGAAAAATTAAACACAAAACAAAGCAATCATACGTAGTGTGTTTGTGGGTCTTTGTATTTATTACCACCGTTGTTGTTTGCACCAATTTGAGTCGAAGCTGGCTTAATGTGTGGGATAGACTGACAAGAAAAGATACAGCTGATTGTTTTTTTGTATTCGCTATCAGCCATTTGGTTAGTTCAACGAGTGGTGTTGCGTTGTAACGACGTTTTGTACGTTGCTATGATTTTGTGGCGTGTGGTCGTAAATCACTAAATCGGTATGACGTGTTTTTCAATATAACACTTTCAAAAAAAAAATATGTATAAATACATATCGATGTTCGTAATTGAAGCCGTGTTTTATTCCAATTTAATATTTATTGAATATTGGGTACATGCCGACATACAAAAAAAAAACGTGTAAAATAAAATGATAAAATTTAATTTATAAAATGAATAAAACAAAATAAGAGTACAAATTATAAGGAAAAATATTAAGTTTAAATTGGTAGATATTAAAAAAAAATGATAAATACCTACTTTTTATACGGTTGTAAAAGTTAAGAAATAACACAAATCAAATAAAAAGCTGGAAAATCACAACAAAATAATAATAAAAATAAAAAATTTAAATACATAAAAAAATATTATTTCAATTAATATTTAGTGCAAAAAAAGTGTTTCCATTTTTTGGGTTTTTGGAGACACGGTACAAAAAAAATATTTTGGATTTTATACTAAACCCTTGGATTAAAAACCGCCAAAATTGTGGAGGCACTTAAAATGAAGGTACGTTTTTAACTTGTCATCTTCCTGCGTGCCTTTCAAATGAACAAGACAGTTCACTTATTGCAAACAATTTCTTAAGGTTCATTTATACGTGACTTAACCATAGCCACAGAAAACAGCTGTTCGAACCAAAATTATGGGCAACATTGTATTTGATCATAGGCGACTTACTATTACGCCATAACCATAGAAACCAACTTAGGAGATTCACAAGGTGTTCTATTTGTCCTATTGTCATAAAATTTCCACAATGGTTTAAAAACATTTGAAAACTATTGGACACTCGGTGCAGGTATATTTGGAGTTGTTGTGACAATTTAATAAGCATAGTAAACGACGTAGTATTTTTTAAGAACTATTTTTGTATAAAAGACAGAAAAACCATTGCGAAATTTTATCACAATAGGACATAATGGGACACCTTGTGAATCCCCTAACTGAGTTTTAGGTTTTATGGCAACGGTTATGGCGTTTTGGTAAGTCACATATAATTGAACCTTTAGTGTGTATTTTTGTAAATAAATTGCGACGGAAAATGTTTAATAAAGAAACATTTAACGGTTTGCTATCGTTGTACATTATATTTTTTTCAATTATCGCATTATTAAAAAAAAATTCAACGATTTTGACTAAAAATTAATTTTCCCAATTAACTACTTGATTGTATTTCAAAGTTAATGCCAAATATGATGTTTGTTTATAAATTCTTAAAAAAACAATACTTTTGTATAGAAGTTTTGTAATTAAACGCTTTTGTGGGTCATGACTGCTAACGTACATATGTATACCTTTTAGAACTTAAACTCTGAAAATCACATTGCTCGTTTGTATAGCGGTAAAGCCTTCAGCTTAACAATCAAATTGGTGGCAGGTTCAATGCTAGACTGGGTCAAACATGTTTTGTTGTACTTAAGGTACCTTTACACGGTAATACAAAGTAATTAGATTTTGTAGAATCAAAACATTATGAAATTCTCTCCGTGTTTAAAAAAGAGAATAAAAATCTGCTCTAACTATTTTTCATGTTTACACGGATGAGGCTGGTAAAATCAAAATCGGTTGTTTCTTGCCACTTTCCTTTTGGGGTAACGCCATATGGTTAAGGTTCAACAATATTAACAAAAACAACATGAAAAAAATCTGCATTTATTTTGATTGTTTGTGTATTGTTTCATTAAGTGTAGCCACCTTCATTAGATGCTGTAAGTGCTGCCAATCTTTCACACCTCTGATGTGATGAGAATACACAAGTTTCTAAAATAGTTTAGAAAATAAACATTTACCGAACACTTGTCAAATTTTGCATCCGTATTCTCTCCTACCCAATACATTATGCTTTTACATTTTTTTTTTTTTTTTTTTGTTTCATATATTTATTATTGAATCTTCGCCTGTGGCGAACTAACAATAAGTGTTCAAATCTTAAAACTAGGTAGTTAATATAAGTCTAGCCAGTGCCAGACTAAAATTTAAGTTCTCATATTAATTATCAAGCTTCATATAAGCGCAATAGTATCCCTCCTTTTCAGGCGGGTGTGCCCACTATGTTGCAGGATGTTTCGGGCGAGCGGATTTGGGTGAGCTTCCAGCTTATTTAAATACTTGTCCACATAGTTCAGGATTTCGCATTTAACTAGTGGAACTAGTAGATCCTTGTGGATGTTGCTGTTTTTAACATACCAAGGAGCACCAGTTATCATTCTTAGGATTTTGTTTTGCCTGCGTTGAATTTTTTCTATGTTGGATGCGGAAGCAGTGCCCCATAATTGTATACCGTAGCACCAAATTGGTTTCAAAATCGATTTGTAGAGTAGAAGTTTACAATCAAGACGAAGCACAGAGTTTCTGCCGATTAGCCAATGAATTTGTGTAGCTTTAAGTTTCATTTGCGTCAACTTCGCATCTATATGAGGCTTCCATGTGAGGCGGCGGTCTAGGTGAATACCAAGATATTTTGTCTCGGTTCGTTGAGGCACCATATGGTTGTTAATAAGAATTGGAGAGCACGTTTCTTTGCGTAAAGTAAAAGTTACGTGGGTACATTTTTGTTCATTTATTTTTATTCCCCATAACTTTGCCCATTTTTCAACTTGGGTTACGTGTTGCTGCAATTGGTTTGAAGCCTCTTTAGGGTCTTTATGAATACTAAGAAAAGCAGTATCATCAGCAAATGTCGACGTGTGTGTAAAACTATTGGTTGGCATATCTGCTGTGTAAAGCAAGTACAGAACTGGACCTAGTATACTCCCTTGAGGTACACCAGCCCCTATTGTTTGAGAAGAACTTATTTGGTTTCCCTCTTTGATTTTAAACTGTCGACCGGTTATGTACTTTTCTAGTAGGTTGAAAATATTAGCTGGAAGGTTTAGCTTTAGTTTGTTTAACAGGCCTTCGTGCCATACTTTATCGAAAGCTTGAGAGACATCTATAAAAAGCGCGGAGCAGTACTTTTTTTCCTCGAAAGTTTTTCTTATAACCTGCACCAGTCTGTGAGTTTGTTCTATTGTGCTATGTTGACTTCTAAAGCCAAATTGGTGATCTGGAATGCAGTTGTTTTCATTCAGGATCAGAGTAAGCTTGTTTTTAAGCAGCTTTTCAAACAGTTTTGACAAAGTTGGTAACAAACTTATAGGCCTATAAGACTCCACCTTAGAAGGATCTTTACCAGGCTTAGGAATCATCTTAACTAAGGCAACTTTCCATATTGGTGGAAAATGTTCAAGCCGTATTATGGCATTAAAAATAAAAACAATTATTCTTTTTGCTGTTAAAGGCAGCTCAATAAGCATTTTGTTGCTTATTGTATCAACGCCAGGAGCTTTTTTATCATTAAGGTTAGCTATAGCTTCTACCACATCTGAATATCGGAAACGTATTTCTATGGGACGTCTAGAAACAACAGGCGGTAATTCCCTCACGTCAGTGCATGTATTAGGAGTGAACACGTTTCTTAAATGGCTTGCGAGCAGATCGCATTTTTCTTCATCATTTCTAGCCCAGGATCCTCTTAGATTGCGCAGTGGTGGTTTTGCGATTACGGGTCTTTTGAGACGACTGGCTGATCGCCATAGAGAATAATTTGTTTGAGGGGTTGCGTCTAGACCTTCCAAATACTTCTTAATTGATGCAATTCTGTGTACCTCCAGCAAGTTTTTTAAGCGATTTGTACACTCTTTTAGCTTCGTTTTAAGTTGGGGCGATCTATGCTGTTGCCATTCTCTTCGCGCTCTCCTTTTTTCAGATAAAAGCTCCTCAACATCGACAGAAAAAATTTTGTTGTATTTGACCTGACGGTATGTTGAAGAAGCATGTTCAACGGCTTTTTTAATGTTTTCATTTAGGATATTTAGGCAATCATCGATTTCTTGGGGAGTTTTTAGTGGTATGTGTTCCGAGCAGTGAGAGCTGATATATTTTTTATATTTTAACCAATTTACTCTTTTTGATAAGAAAAAATCACTAGTTGCTATTTGGTGAGGACTGCAAATAGTGATAATTGTGGGTGAGTGGTCAGAAGATAAATCGAAGGAGGCTTCAGCCTCAATAAGGTCCGGTGATATACCTTTTGCCACGCCAAAATCTATTACGTCTGGAATTTTATTATTGTCCGTTGGCCAATAGGTTGGTTGTCCAGTTGAAATAACGAAAAGTCCTATTTCCGACACTGAGTCATACAAAACACGACCTCTGGGACTAATTAGGCGGGAGCCCCAGTATGTGTGCTTAGCGTTATAGTCTCCAGCAGCTATGAAGCGGGGACCTAATGATTTGTAGAAACTGTTGTACTGATCCTTCGTTATGGAGAATCTGGGTGGACAGTAAACTGATGAAATAACAAGGTTATGGAAAAATTCATCAATGCAGACGTGCTTTTACATGATGAGATTTTGTATTATCCCACAACATTTTTTGACATATCGTAATATATGTATTACCGTGTAAAGTTACCTTTAGACTTGTGCTTGTGTTAAGTTTTTTCAATAAAATACAACAAAAATAGCTTGTTAATGCATTTAAATCCAGTTGTTCTAAATTTCGAAGCTTATAGATACATGACCGTTTTTTTTTAAATTAATTTTATTAATTAGACAGGAAAACTTGTAAATGTTGGCAGAAAAAAATCATGGCGACATCTTTACATAACTTAAAAATAATTTTTTTTATTTGACTATTGCAAAAAAGTGAACTTTCTACTAATTTTGCCCAAAAAGATTCCTTTATTCTTTTTCCTAAAAAAAAAACTTTCTGTAGAAATGCATTACATTTGAAAGCAAGTTTTATTTCTTATAAAATAGTAGTTTTACCTATTTTCGAAGGAAAAAATAAAATTTTTCAAGTTTTTTTTTTGAAATTCCAAGGCTGTTTTTAAAACCAGAACCAAGCGTTGAAAGATCGATTTGATATTTGAATAAGTATTTAATCAGTGTTATGGTAAAAAAGTCAATTCTGGGATTTTTGTTAGGGTTTTTTTGGAGTTGTGGGATTTGATTTTTGCTAACATATTTTTTCTAGTTTTATTCTAACTATATACATATAATTTAATGCATACATCTAAAAAAATTCGTCTAGATATCTAGACATATTTTTAGTTATCCTTTTCTTATATGTATACATATCAGTTGGTCCCGGGTCCTACGGAATTTACCTATTTCAAACCAAAATTTTGAATTTAGTATTTTTTCTGAAATTCAAAATGCTGCGATTGAAAAAGAAAACCAGGGTTTTTAAGCATTAAGTTATTTCTTTAAAATCGGTAAAGTATTCGTCCAATCGTTGGCGTTATGATAAAAAATCTAAAAAAAAAGTTAAATTCTGTAGTTTGTGTTAGGTTTTCTTTAAAAATTTTGGGATTTTCTTCTTTTAGTTCTTTTATTTTTTTTCTTCCTTTATTATTTGTTCTAATAAGGTCCATCATATATGCAAAAAATTTCATGTTAATATCCTTCCTTACCATACTTTCTGTGTCAAATAACATTCCCGTGGTTTTCACAAAAATATTAAAATTTTTTATTTTACATGCTTGTTATTTTTAGTTGAACTCATTGGTTTTAAGGCAAATTTTTGCAAGAGCAAGTTTTTCTACCAAGACTAGCCGTGTAGAATGAATTTTTGAAACCAGCTGCGTAATTTCATCATCAGTACTCTTTGAACGGTAAAAGTGTTTTTGGCTGTAAACATAACCTATTCAACTTAAGTGTTATCCATGGTGAAATTATGTTGATCAGTAGTGCGATTCAGTAACTTATAACGATTCGACAATCGTCATATTTATCGACAGAAATTATTGTTTGCTGCTACTGTTAAGTGATTCACTAAGACGTTTTTAACGATAGTGGACAAGTTGATTTTTGTTTGTATTTTATTAGTTGTAAAATAAATTTAAAGAAAGCGAAAATTATAAATATAGTAAAAATAATATATAATATACAAAATAACCTTTTGTCGATACAACTAACAACACAAAAATTATTGCCGTTAAATTATCAAGTATAACGATTGTAAAAATTGCTAAAAAGTTTTGCTGTTTACTTAACAATAACAGCTGACTTTAACGGAAGTGAATATCGTTAAAAACTTTACTGAATCGCAAAATCATTATATTTATCGTTAACTTATTTTGACGATGCGAATATCGTAAAAATAAGTTACTGAATCGGTGTTACGAGCACAGCTGATCTACTTTTTTCATGCATATATCGAGGCTGGGTTGTCGAAGTTGTTTACTTTTACATATCTTTTTTTGAAAACTGAGCCAACGAAAACTACAACAAAAACGAAAATTTTATTCACCAAATTTTGTTGTTGTAGAATCGCCACCACCTGATGCATTATTGCGCCATGGTGTTATCCAAAAAGGTAACCAGAAATATTTTTTATTTCATAAGTTGGGACGAAGTTTAAATTTTCCAAATACACTATTGGGGTGTTCAAACGGTATGTTATCAAGTCATATTGTCTTAAAGTTTTAATATTTTACAATAGTTTAAAAAATTGTTGTTGTGCTTAAAAGAAAAAAGTTCTATAATAATAAGACTTTTTGAACTGTGTAAACAGTGGAAACCTGAGCCGGGCGGCCGAAACTCTTCAGTGAAGCCGTTGATATAATTAACAAGTCGCAGTCATTAATTTTAAGATATTTTTGAAATTACTTATTTCTCTGTTTTCTCCAGCAGCTGATTCAAATTTAAAATAGCACACTTAATTATGAGCGGATGCTCACAGCAGTAGTATTTTTTCGTTTTATTTTTTAAATCATATGATTTTATGACTACCTTGTGAATACCCTATATGATTTTAGTATTAAAACCTCTTTGGCAACACTTGACTAACGGTTAAGCAACATTCATCTATCAGATGGAATGAAACGCTTTTTATTATAAAATATTAAACAATAGCGAATAATCCTTTTATTTCTCTTATCATTTTTATTTTGGCGCTTTTTTTTATCAGCGACAAATATACTAAAAGTCAAGATTATGTTGCACCGTGCCGTGTGTGAGTTTAGATGCTTTATTTTTATTAAAAATTTTAGTTCAATATCTTTCTCAGGTCCAACGACATAGTATAATAAATACATGTATTTGAATACAACATTATTTTAATTTAGCGGTCACACGTTAAAGTTTTGTCTTTCAAATTGCAATACACTCAAACTTTTCGAACATGAAAATGTAATATAGATATGGGGGATTTCATGTCAAGTGACCCAACTTTTTTTTTCGATTGGAAAGAAATTTGGACCAAAGTAAGTTCTTGCAGAGAGTAGCTTAGACACAATTTTTTAACACAATCGGTCAAGAACTCTCTGAGCTAGAGGGGTTCAAAATTTGACGTTTTCGGCAAATAGGTGTTTTTTCTCATACATGTAGTTTATTACCTTTTGCTTTTTACAAAATTCGTCCCAAATACTTTCGATAGCTTTTTTTTCAATCTTCCAGAAAAAAATATTTTTAAAATTAAAAAAAAATTTTTTTTATTTTTTTTACAAAATAATTAGAAAAAAATTTTTTTTTCCAAATGTGCCCATTTTTTTTTTGCTCAAAAGAAAGCTTAGGTCTTTTGTTTGAAGAGCTTGGAAGTCGCTTAGTGGGATGCGAGTGGGATATCTATAAAAAATAATGTTTTGTAACTCAAGGTAGAGGTTTTCCAATTTTCGCGTATAGTCTATTTTGATTTTTTATCCTATTTATGTAAAATTATCTCTTAAGCAAAAAAAAATATTTTATGCTAAGAAACAAAATAATTTAACCTTTTCGACGGTATGCATTGAAAATATTAACATTGCCATATAAAAGTGATTTTATTCCAGAGGCCTACCATTTTGTTGGTAATACAGTGTCGAGTGTATGAGACTTTATTTGGTACTTGCATACGGTCGGAAAGGTCTTAAGACGATGTTGCCGGTTTATCGACAATTGTATAAAATTGTAATGGAATAGAGCATACATCCGTTGAAATTTCGGTCAGCTGACTCTTTTTGTTTGCTGTTTTCAGTGGAGTTTTTGTAAAATAAAAAAATTTTGTAAACTTTTTTCTGCGCCTTATCCCATAGGACTAGAATTATCTTTTGTTAAAAGTTATGGCTGTGGATGTTTTTCTAAGCGGTAGAAAATTTTAATCTTAAATCTTAATGAAACTCCTATAAGGTCATAATTTTTAATAAAAGGATTTTTTTTATTTATAATATCATTTGTTTATTTACGGACATTTAAAAAAAATTTTTATGTACCTAATGGTACCTAAATATGCATATTTCTTCTTCATAGAAATTTAAGGCACTTTAGTGCTTCAAACGCTGTTAGCCAAATGACTTCTTTTGCACCTTAAGACCGTTTCTTAATGGGTGCAGCCATAGTTGTTTTGTTGATTAAAAGTTATTGTTAGCAGAACTTTTTATATTTTTAATTCCTTATCAGCGACTTATTAAGAGCTACATAATTTATTTCATTTGGTTTCTGCGCAGTTTTTTTTTTTTAGAGAAATTCACATATTGTATTTTTAACCGCATTATAAACTGCCTTTTTACTACGGGCCCAATTCTGCCATCAGAACTGTTCCGGTAATATATACCAATGGTTCGTAAAGGTTTGTTTTTATGAATTAGAAAGCCAGCATTTAATAAAGTTTGCACTTGCATAGTTTTAACTGTTTTAAGTTTTTTCATCTTTTTAATGTTTTTATAAAATAAAACTCAACAATTTTTTGTTTGTTTTCTCTAATTTTCCTTAAACACAATACAACACAATAGAAAGAACAACAATGATAAAATCAAAGACAACTAATGTCAACAGCAACGCTGATTTTTAATACAAAATACCAAACTTGTGTTAACAGTTGACAATGAACGACAATATTGCAAACTAAAATGCAGATTTGCAACAAACCATCGAAATTTATGTCGAGCTGTGTTGCCGTCGCCAAGTAGAATAGGGGTGAAAATGTTTGATCAATTTTTGGTTTCTCTCATATTTTTATACTTGAATCTTCGCTAATGCGAACTAACAATAAATATTCAAATCTTAAAACTAAGTAATTGATATTAGTCCAGTCAGTAATATATCAAAATTTAAGTTCTCTTAATAAAGTAAATTAATTTAAATAGTTTCATCTAAGCGCAATAGTATTCCTTCTTTTGAGACGAGTGTGTCCACTATGCTGCAAGATGTTACGAGCGAGCGGATTTGGATGTGTTTCCAGCTTGTTTAAATACTTGTCCACATAGTTTAGGATTTTGCATTTAACTAGTACTAGTACTTGTAGATCCTTGTAGATATTGCTGTTTTTATTATACCAAGGATCACCAGTTATCATTCTTAGGATTTTGTTTTGATGGCGTTGAATTTTTCTTATGTTGGATGCGGAAGCAGCGCCCGATAATTGTATACCGTAGCACCAAATTCGTTTCAAAATCGATTTGTAGAGTAGAAGTTTACAATAAAGACGAAGCACAGAGTTTCTGCCGATAAACTTTTAGTTTCATTTACGTCAACTTCGCATCTGTATAAGACTTTTATTTTCCATAACTTTGCTCATTTATCTACTTGGCTTACGTGGTGTTGTAGTTGGTTTGAGGCCTCTTTAGAGTCTTTATGAATATTGAAAAAGGCGTCAGTCAGAAAAAGGTGTCAGCAGCAAATGTCGACGTTTGTGAAAACTGTTGGTTTGCATATCTGCCGTGTAAAGCAAGTACAGAATTGGACCTAGTGTACTCCCTTGAGGTATACCAGCCCCTATTGGTTGTGCACTTTTCTAATAGGTTGAAAATAATAGCTGGAAGGTTAAACTTTAGTTTGTTTAACAGGCCTTCGTGATATACTTTATGGAAAGCTTGAGAGACATCGATAAAAAGCGTAAAGCAGTACTTGTTATCCCCAAAGGCTTTTCTTATAACCTGCACTAGTCTGTGAGTTTGTTTGATGGTACAATGTTGACTTCTAAAGCCAAATTGGTGATTTGGATTGCAGTTGTTTTTATTTTGGATCGGAGTCAGCTTGTTTTAAAGCAGTTTTTTTTTAACAATTTCGACAAAGTTGGTAACAAGCTTATGGAGCTATAAGACTTCACCTTTGAAGGATCTTTCCCAGGCGTAGAAATTATCTATACTAACGCAACTTTCAATATTGGGGGGAAATGTTCAAGCCGAACTATTTTTTTTCATAGTTTTTAATATTAAATCTTCGCCTTTGACGAACTAACAATAAGTATGCAAATCTTAAAACTAAGTAATAATTATTAGTCCAGCCAGTGCCAGACTAAAACTTAAGTTCTCATAATAAAATTGGTAACTTTATCTAAGCGCAATAGTATCCCTTCTTTTTAGACGGGTGTGTCCATTATGTTGCAAGATTTTTCGAGCGAACGAATTTCGATGAGATGAAATCCTTGCCCACATAGTTTAGGATCTCGCATTTAACTATTAGAACTTGCAGATCCTTGTATATGTTGCTGATTTTAATATACCAAGGTGCACCAGTGACCGTTCCCAGTATTTTGTTTGACAGCGTTGAATTTTGCTATATTAGAGACGAAAGCAATGCGTCGCATAAAATTAGTTTCAAAATTGAGTTGTAGATCAGCAGTTTACAATTAAGACGTAGCACAGAGATTCTACCAATTAGCCAGTGGATTTGGGTCGTTTTAGGCTTCAATTGTGTCAACTTTGCATCTATATACCAAGATATTTCGTCTTAATTCGTTGAGGTTGGTAATAAAAACGTGGATGCTATTTTGTTCGTTTATTTTAATACCCGATAAATTTATCCATTTTTCTACTTGGGATACGTGATTCTGCAGTTGTTTTGAGGCCTCTTTAGGTTCTATATGAATACTAAGAAGGGCGGTATTATCAGTAAATGTCGATGTATGAGTAAAATTATTTGTGGGCATGTCTGCTGTGTAAAGCAAATACAGAATTAAACCTATAATACTCCCTAGAGAAACCTTCGTCTCTGTTGGTTGTGGACAGCTCAAGCAGTTTCCTTCTTTTATTACAAATTGTCGGCCAGTTATGTAATTTTTCAAATCGTTGAAGATATTCCCCGGTAAGTTCAGCTTAAGCTTGTTCAGCAGGCCTTTATGCCAAACTTTATTAAAGGCTTGAGAGACATCAATTAAAAGCGCGGAGCAGTACATCTTTTCCTCAAAGGCTTTTCTTATAGCCTGTGCCAATCTGTAGTACCATGTTGACTCCGAAAACCAAATTGGGGACAGTTATTGACATTCAAGATCGGGGTCAGCTTGTCTTTTTTTTAGCAGTTTCTTAAAAAATCTCTATGCAGTCGGTAACAGACTTATAGGCCTGTAGGACTCCACCTTAGAAGGATCTTTTCCAGACTTAGGAATCATCCTTGGTAAGTTTTCCATACTGGCGGGAAGTAAACACGTTCCTTAAATGACTTGCATTTTTTTTCGTCAGGTCTAGCCCAGGATCCTCTCAGATTACGATAAGGGGTCTTTTAAGGCGTCTGGCTATAATTTGTGTGATCAACTTGAATGTCTTGCCGTAGCGTAAAACACCCCTGAACAAAAGTTTTATATATTAAATTTAAAGTAGAAATTAAACAGACATTTCTGGTACAATTTACTTACAACAATAAGTGTACGCTCGTAATGCAGTTGTTGCGCATCACTGACGCATCAATAAAACTTAATGTTTGTATCACTCTTATCCGTCAGACGTTTTTTTATGCAGTGCTGACGCAGCAGCCCAAGTGATAATTTCAAGTTTTAGCGTGTTGAAAAATGCAAACTTTACGCAGCTGTTGTACAATAGAAAAGCATCAGCATCACTACTGGAACAGGTCACGCATCAGTAACAAAATGTGGCATCACTGCAGCAGTGATGGATAGTTTGTATGCATTTACGAACGTACCCTATAATATTATTGATGTGATAGCGTTTTTAATACAGCTATACAGTTTATAAAATAATGGGAGCAGAAAATCTTTGGGTCAATTTGCGCAGGATAATATTTTATCATAGACCACAATGATGATCTCCTCAGAAATTTTTCTGAGAATTTCACGAATATTACTCGTTTACTATTCGAATTAGGGCGTACATCAATCTAATAAAAGAGAAAAAAATTATAAAGAAAGCATTCAAGTGATTCGCCTTGAATAAACGATGAGTGTAACTTTAAAATATGTATTTACATAAGTATGTAAAACAAAAAAAATTATATACAATTATATGTGCAAACACCATATGTACATACGTATTTATACATATTAATATGTATGTATGTATCTGCATTAATAAAATACGAAAAAGAAAAATCTTATTGACACAGGCGGGTCTTCCAGTTCAAAGCATTGAAAATCTCAGCTGGATATTGGCATTCAACAACGCATTGATCCCACACATAAAAATACAGTTTATTGTAAAGTTTCTTTGTGGTCAAATCGGTGCGGGGGAAATCTGTTATGTTTTGATGATGTGCATACATTTATAAATATTGATGTGATATTTTAAAACTCATCTCCATAATCGCTTTGAAAACAAAAAAAAACATAAAGTTAGCTTTATTGTTTAGGAAAAAATTAAACTGAAATACAAAAAACCAATTTATATGGTCAATAATTTTTTACTGATCCGTGTAAATTTGACTTCGTACACTATGATGGTGATGCAGCAAATTAAACAAAACAATCAAGTATAAGATTAATTTTTTTACACTCTGTCTCGCAAACAAATTGAACTTAATTCTGCATTGTGTAATCGCCCTTAGAGCTAGAGTGGTGTTAATTCGACAAATGTTTGTATCACAAACTGTTTTAAAAAGTATCTGTTTTAACACTGAAGTTGCCACATTACCAATTCTTTAGTGATGCTGTAAGTTTTCAAACTACAGAAAAAACAAAAAAATTTGATTAATTTTTCACTCTAACTTCTTAAGTGTTACATAATAGTATAAAAAAAATATAATAATATTAAAAAAAAAACAATTAATATTATATTTAACAATCTACGACAAAAAAAAAGAAGAAAAATATTTCAGTTATAAATTGAATAAATAGTTGCTTATTTCACAACCTGTTTTAAATATCGTACGTCGCACATAGGTCGGACATTAGGCCAAAATGGAAATTTAAGAAATGTAAAAATTTAAGTGCGCAGCTCGACAGATAACAAAATTCTGTATCGGATAGTGAATTTTCAAATCTTTTCTTGCAATTTGTTGTTTTGAGGCGCTGTCAAAGTCAGGAAAGTTAAGTAAATTTGCATGCACTTTATCAACTTTTGATGGTTTTGAGAGGTTTACAATATATTTTTTTAGCTAAACAAATGCAGATTTTACATTGATTTTTTTTTGCTAAAGACTATACAAGCAACTGCCTTATTTTATTTTTTTTTTAATTTTTTGTTTAATAGTACGTTTCCATTATAAGCAAATTAAGTAATTTTGAGTAAATCATTTCGAAGTGTTTCCATTACGTTGTAAGTAATTTTATGTTCGCATTCAATCTGACACGTATATCAGGTGGCCTCAGTTATTCAGCTGAAACCGGTGTTTCTTTATTAAAATATCAAAATTTGTTTATGTTTATGTATTTGATTCTTTTTTACAAACAACAACTGTAGTTTTCTAAAAAAATCTTAAAAGGAGGAAAAAGAATTTGTGAGTTTTTGTTATCTGTCTTGACATTCTTATGATAAATTAAGTTGTTTTTGTAGAACTGCTCCCACCTGATGCATGCTCCTTGCAATAAGCTGTCATTTTTTCGGATTTGTTACTCACCAATAATGGATTCCCCAAAGTTGCATTTGTAAAAATAGCCTCCGCGCAGTGTTGCACAGACAAATTTCGAAATAATCTTGAGCAAATCAAGTCATTTGAGATGATTTGCTCATATGAAAAATATATGGGAAATCATGTAGCAAATTACTTAATTTGAGCAAATTAAATGATTTGGCGCAAATAACGTAGATGGAAACGTAGTATAAAACAAAATTAGTTTTTAAAACGAAAACAAATCTGTGCTTCAAGTACTATTTTTTTTGGTGTATATATATTGTGGTTACGACACGAAATTGTTTTCAGAACCCTTTTTAAACTACGAGAGTAAAATGGAAAAAGTTTAAACAAGATTAGAGTTATTACAAATAGTACGTGAATATAAAGATAAATCTGTTGAAAGGAAATTGCGATTTTTAGATAGAAAATTGTGTGAAATGGCGACATGTTAGCGGTGAAACAGTATTTATACAGTTTCAGAAAATTTTTTCATATACAATGCACAAGATTTTAATACATGGATCAATGGGCTGTTATCAGAAAACATTTTCGGATTTACAGGCAGAATTTTGCAAGAAAGTTTTTAAGAGTTCAGTGTAACGTAGATATTATTAATAGACTTTTGCTCAATTCTGACCCACTGATGACTAGCATAGACCAACTCCAAAAAAGAAGTCATTGCCCTTTTCGAAAGAAACAGCTTCTTTAATGCTTCCCCCTGTACTTGATTTTGAAGAGGATTCAGATTAAGAAGAGGTCTTTGAAGAAACCGACAAAGAAGAACAGTAGCACTCCTGTTCTTAGTGCAAAAGGATATTTTTTTAATTAAATTAGTTTTTGTTTTCATACTTTAAATTAATAGTAACTTCTGTAAATAAGTTATTGTTATATATAAATTACTTATTTTCAGATAAATTTAATACATTAAATTACAAAAAAGCGGCAAACAAGCTTAAAAATAAATTTTTTGTAAAAATTAGCAAAATATATATTTTTTTTCATATTTTTTATTATTGAATCTTCGCCTTTGGCGAACTAACAATAAATATTCAAATCTTAAAACTATTTAATTTTTATTAGACCAGCCAGTGCCAGACTAAAATTCAATTTCTCATAATAAAATTAATTAATTCAGTAGAGATTCATCTAAGTGCAATAGTATCCCTTCTTTTCAGACGAGTGTGTCCACTATGTTGCAAAATGTTTCGAGCGAGCGGATTTGGATTTGTTTCCAGCAAAATATATAAAAAAAGTTTTTTTGTACAGGGCCGTTTCGGGGGGTGGGGTTCGGGGGTATTTCTGCCCCTCCCCATAAAAGCTTAAAAATTTTACTTTTATAGTATTTGGGCATAAGTTTTTCATTATTTTTATTATATAGGTACATTATTTTTAAAAATTTTTCTTTATGCCGCCGCCCACAAAAGGCGAGTGGATGACACTGTCCAAGTGTAGATTTTTTCAGCTTTCGCTTGCGTTTAAAGTTGCATTTGCCTAACAATAGTATTGAAAACTTAAAAAAAAAAATTTAATTTTTCAGAGGTGGTAATAGTTCTTCTAAAGGGAAACTTCTACCGCCTTGGTCCGATTTTTATTATCTTTAATCCTTAAATGCCTATGGCTACAATACATGTTTCTGACAAGTTTCATCAATTTTGGAGCACTCAGTAATTTTTAAGAAGCTTTATTGTAAAAAATAAAAAGTAATATCCGGCTAGAATGGCAAAATAACCATATGTGCGTCGCAGAAATTTCGACAGTTTACAGCTAATTTGTCAAGATTTACAAAAGAAGAAGAAAAATTAAAATAAAATATTTTATATCTATGACATTGAAAAAACAGCGAAAAATTTAACATAAGTTGCAGAAACTACTTCTATACAAAACCCTTAAAACATTTTTAATATTTTAAGACGTGAAACACGTAAAACGGGTTGTGAGTTGAACAAATGTTTCATTACTTGTTTTATTTTAAGGAAGACAAAGGTGCCATTTCATCTCTTTTTGGTTGGTGAAAACAAAGTTTAAGAGATTTCTAAGACTTTTAGCATTATTTCGTTAGGACTTTTCATTATTTAACTGTTGGTATTTTATATAAAATCGCTTATATTAAAAGTAGTGATCATTCAACCTTAAAAAAATTGATTCGATTAAAGGCCTTTTAGGCAGGAAACAGAATAGTAGCTGCAGGACAACGTTACGAGTAGCACTGCAAGCTGTTCAAATTTAAAAACACCAGTTTCAAAGTAATGCCAATAGAATACGAAGCTCTAGTAGTCGCTGCAGTAGAAATTAAAGCGTGGTATTCGAAACCTTGTTGCGCAGCAAAGTAATTGACAATTCGCTTGCCTAATATTACAAGATTGTGTAAATATTTAATTGTTGAGAAAATAAAATTTTAGATTTCTATTTTTTATCTTCTAGCTACATATGTTTTTCCAAATAATACTTGGTAACAAAGTTTCGTTAAACTGTTAGCACTGTAGGTAGGGCTGCGCCAAATCCCTTGCTCCTACTTCCGCCTTTATTTAAGTAAATAAGTATATGAAACCAGTTGTAATTGTTTAATTTTATTTTAATAAGAAAACAGTCGATAATTTTGTGTGGTTCGGAGAGCTTATAAAACAAAGTAAAAACATAATATGATATATTTGTTGGTATTATTGATACAATTAAGGTATTTATTTTTTTAATTCTTGTGCAGTTGATTTAGCGTTCCGTTAAAAAAAAGGACGAATTAAAATTAAAACGTATTTCTTAACTGTACAACTTTATCTCTACTGTGTTTTGTGTTAAACTTTTAAATGTGAATTTCAACAACTTTTGCTTCTATTTTTGGGTCATTATATTCTATAACTTTGGTTTGTTAAATGTTTGTGAAATAAGCTGTTGAAATTGGCCTAGACGCTTTTAAACAAATAATGTTATCAATCTCTATTCTAAATACGGAAAATACGAAATAGATTTTCAAACTGGCTAAATTGAATCATACATAAATACCGACAAAATGTCACATGAGTATTATTTTATTTTTTGGTTATATCTAGTTTAAATATTTTGACAATATAAAGTACAGGAATTTTTATATAAGAAGTGCCTCGCCTACTCAATAAAACACGCCCGTTTTTGGCGTGAAGCCGTGCCGTGTCAAGTGATTTGTTTTGATAAATTTATCTGTTTATAGGGGCTTTGAAAAGAGAGTTATGACTTTCTTTGCGCTAGATATTTAATTGGGACCACTGTGCGCAGGTGACTTTTATGTGCTGTTTTTTTGGAGCCAAATAGTGAGCGTCTTGGACGATTTATATGTATTTTGTTATTAAAAAAAACAAAATACACATATATCATCCTAGACGATCACTACTCGGATTTAAAAAAAACAGCACATTAGTTAAGAATAACTAAACTGTGTAAAATTTGAAAATTTGAGATAAAAACGTTTTGTTCTAATTGATCAAAATTTAATCACGTGTTTTTTAACATAATTGTTTACAATTGGTTATATCCTGGCGAATTCAACTTGGTTTTTAGCATTTTTAGAATAGTTTTAGATCTTAATTTCAATATTAAAAATTCAATTTAGGAATGGAACAAATATTAAAACAAAAATAAAAGATAAGAAAATAGTTTCTCAAAGTCATTGCCAACATAAGACAACAAAATTTGCTTATTCAATCTAGAATTAAGCGCAACAAAAAAGTAAGCTTTATACAATAGTAAAAACATTTTGTTGATAATTATGAAAATTAAAACAAAACATTTCTTAACAGATTTTTAACAATAAATGTTTGCTTTTTTAGAATGTCATAAACACCATTATGAGAGAAACATTTTACCAGTTTTTACCTTTATTTTATAACTCTTAGTGTTAGTTTTTCTTTTTTTACCCTTTACATTTCTTAAATTTTAATGTACTAAACCTTATAAATAAAAAGGTTTATGTATTTAAGGCTATTTGTTCAAGGATTTATTATACATATATACCTACATATGCTTGTTAATGCGTTTGCTTTTTGAGTTAATAAACCTTTCGGACCGAGTTTTGGTGTCAAATGGTTGGAAAAATATAATGCAGACATTCGGTAACCAAATCTCGCAAGATTTGGTAATAACTAAAGGAGATACAAGCCCAAATTCATTTTTGTTTCCGGTTCTAACTACCTTTTCTTTAGTGTTGTTGACTTAAATTAAAAAGAAGTGTTGTCATCCGTAAAATCATTGATAAACGTTAATAATTTTTTCAATGACCTTTCTAAGAACATTTTTCAAGACAAACGGTACATATATACATATGTACATATATGCATAACTTATTTAAGATCAAAGAAAGTAAAATTGAATTTCGTAAAAAATTTTTAATGGTACGTATATGTTCTGCGGGCAACGCACGGCTTAAATGTTGTGAAATCCTTAATCAATTTGTTGTGTTGTCAACTCTGCCGCAAAAAACAGCTAGATTCAGCAAACAAAAAATAATTACAAATGCCAACATTTTTACACACTTTTGCCAAAAAAATCAATATTAGTATAATAATTATTTTTTGACAAAAATTATGAAATTATGAAAAATAATTATTATTTTTTTTTTTTTACGATTTGTTAGTAACGGGCTTTTAAGGTTTTTTTTCCCTTTTGTGAGTCAGTATTCTATTAACTATTTTTCCTCTCATTATATCTTTTTCTCTGTCATCGCTCAGAGTCTGTACCCACTGCTCAAGATCCGCAATTAGGTTCACTGTGGATATATGGTCATATTTTACTGGAAATGCAAATTTTGAGCCAAGAGAGAGAAAAAAGCCCGTTACTAACAAATCGTAAAAGAAGAACATTAATAAAAGGTCGTTTAATATTAAAAACAATATAAATTATTATTTTTGTTGAGATTTATTTTCTTTTTGTATAATTATTACTGCCCTTTTTTTAAAAATTGTTTGAATGTCCTTTTAAAATAAAATTTAATGGACGCAAAAGAATGATATACTTTTCATATATAATTTTTTAACAAAAAAAACTTACAATTCTAAAAAGATACTTATAGCATTCAGTTTACAAAAAATTTCTATAATATTTGAATGCTTTACAATGATTGAATTCCTGTCTGTTTAAGTACAAAAAAATATCGTGTTTAAATCGATTTGGTGTGCTTTAAAAAAATACCGATATCCCGCTGTGTATTTTTTTTAAAAAAAAATTAAATGCTTCGATTTGTTGTTAATTTCTTTCATCACATTATTTGGTTTTTAAGGTTAAAAGCTTAGTTTTTGTCTTTAAAAAACTCACCTCTCAATATGAATCAGCGATACTTGGATTATTATTGTTTGGAATTCTAATTGTTTGTTATCTCATATGTTATAATTTGCACGAACGTTTATAGGTATGAAGAATTATATACGTACAAGTGTATGTATACGAGTATACATATATACAGTGCAGGAAATGTCAATAGTAAAACTGTTGTGATTTACTATTGACGTTGTCACTTCTCCACTGCTCTTTTCTATAGATATTCAACATTTTCGTGTCATTGGAAATCCACTACTGACATTGGTACTAATGACAAGGTAGTTCTTTTAGGGTTATATGTACACATTGGAATCAGTGTTCCATTAGTACATTTAAGCAATTTTAGTCTACAGTAATACTGAATAGCTATAGCCCAGGCAATGTTTTTTTCTATAGATATTTAGAAATGTGTGTTATTAGGACTTATAAGGATCATTATAATGCTGATACATTATTGTTTTTTTAAAATGATATCGAGCACTCAGGGGATGGTCCCCATACATGCATTGTATGGTGCTGGTATCGGGAAAATAGGTTATGGGAAGGAGGGTATAGGGACAAGAAAGACATATTAAGGTAGTTTGTTTCCCATACGGACTGTGCGACTAGCGAATGATTTTTTCTTGTAATGCGTAGTGTCATTCAATGGCCAATCGACGACAAATGGGTGTACTCTTCTTGAAAGACGTGTATCACGCAAAAAAACACGGGTTTTAGGAACAAGTTTCCTGATTTATTTGAAGTACATTCAATTATAGTATCGATAGAAAAGTAAAACGCACTCCACATTGCGACGATGTTTAAGTGAGCCGAGACGGTTAGATACCACAACGTCACCGATTAGTACCTTCGCCGGTTCCTGTACACGGTCAAGAAATTCCAAAATAGACTTTGGCCCACCTGCCTCTACATGAGAATTGTATTACATTTTCGGTTGGATAAAGGCGGTATAAATCTTAAGAAGATCAGGTTGCGTAAAGTAGTTCCTTCGCCGTTTAAGAACCCCAGACGCTTGGATGCTGGCTTCGACAAAAAAAAACTTGTTCCGTCCAGCAGACAACGCACTAGATTTTCATGCCCAGAACATCAAGAGCTTCCCTCTCCCCAATATTTATACAATCCGTTAATACAGGCGATGCAATATGGTCCAATGTGCGTTTGTGTATCAAAAGACAACATTGGGTTTTACTAGCATTAAAGTGGACCCTATTCACACGACCCCAATCGGAGATTAGCATCAGATCACGGTTAAGGGTGTCATTCATATTTTGCTTCATAGCCTCAATCTCCAAGGAGCTAGGTCTGTATTCGAATGAGTATGAATGTCATATGTTGCTGTCGTCTGCTAAGGAATAGATAGGATTTGAAGTCTGACAGGAGGTCAGTAAGAAAGATAAAAAATAGAGTAGGAGAAAGCACGGAGCCTTGTGGTTTCCCTGAATTGATCTCAAGCTCATAACAACACGAATAGTGCGATCTCTGAGAAGACTTGATATAAGTGGAGAAAGTTTTCTAACGACACCAAAAGCGGCAAGTTTAGATAGAAGCGCACCATGCCAGACCCTATCAGACGCCTAAAAAATATCTATATCCACCACTTTACTTTCGTCAAAATGGTGAATCGAGGTACAAAATTTTCCTGTTATAAAGGCCAGTTGTTTCCCCAAAGAGCTTCCTCAAGAAAAACCGTACTAGCGGTCGCTTAATAAACCGTTGGACTCTAGATATTTGACAAGGTGAAAATTAACCATACTCTCCATAACCTTGAAAAGAGCTGAACATATAGCTATCGGGTAGTAGTTTCCCCTTTTGGAGATTGGCGTAACATTAGCCACCTTTCAGCATATGGGGGTACCCAGGCACGGTATATGCTGCCAAAAAGGTTAGCTAATGGACGCGCCTGCGTCGAAGAGCATGGTTTTAAGACCAGTGCTGGTATACTATCCGGCCCAGGAGACTTACTACTGCTGAGATTCAGTGAAATCCTTTTAACCAGGCACTCGTTTAAGCTCGGGCAGTGATTGGTCGCTTTCCGGAAAATATGAATTGCCTGAAAATATTTTAGCCAAGAGGTTGGCTTTATCAACCGGGTCAGTGATCAATGTGTCATTTCTTAGTAGAGCAGGAATTAAAGAACCAGCGTTATCTCTTACTCTTTTAACAAAAGACCAAAAGCTCTTACTAAATTTGGGGGCAGCAATAATCTTGGCACGCAGACGTTGCTCGAGTATAGCCTTCTTACATCTGAGTACTTTGGCACACGAAGATCTCTCCCGTTTTCATAGCGAATCAGCGGCGAATATCTCAACAAAGCGGCCTTTTGGAGTCGAATAGCCGGAATGGCGAAGCCAAGAAGAACTGTGAACATTGAAATCCCCAGCAACAACGATTTCACTGTTCGGATATTTTTCAATGATTCTGGTTACGGAATCGAAAAGGAAGTACAGAGTGTAAGACCTGATTTTGAATTAACCCAAAGACAGCTAAATTCTGCATAAAACGTGTCGGTAGGTTGCTGACAATGGTACATAACATCTGGTTGAATATACACCGCAACGCCCCGATGAAGAGAGAATAGTGATAGTAGGTGATATCCAGGTATATAAAAACCTGAGGGTCAGCATCCTCAGACACCTGCATTTCACAAAGCGCAAGAACATCCGGCCGATGGATACATATGTGAGCATATTCGAAAAAGAGATTCGTTCTTAGTCCACGTATGTTGCAAAAATTTTAAAACGTCGTGTCATTGAAAATAAAGAAAAAAGTCAAATAAGGCGAGCTGAAACTTTCGTTTGCTACTGACTTAATTTTTTTTGTTATCAAAGCCAGACGTCTTAAAAGACCCGTTATCGCAAAACCACCACTGCGTAATCTGAGAGGATCCTGGGCTAGAAATGACGAAGAAAAATGTGATCTGTTCGCAAACCATTTCAAAAACGTGTTCACTACCAATACTTGCACAGACGTGAGGGAATTACCGCCAGTTGTTGCTCGACGTCCTTTAGAAATACGTTTCCGATTTACAGATGTTGTAGAGGCTATTGCTAACCTAAATGGTAAAAAAGCTCCTGGCGTTGATAATACAAGCAACAAAATGCTCTTAGAGCTACCTTTTACGGTAAAAAGAATAATTTTTTTTATTTTTAACGATATAATTCGGCTTGAACACTTCCCGCCTATAAGGAAAATTGCCTTAGTAAAGATGATTCCTAAGCCTGGCAAAGATCCTTCAAAGGTAGAGTTTTACAGGCCTAAAAGTTTGTTACCCACGATGTCAAAATTGTTCGAAAAATTGCTTAAAAACAAGCTGACTCCGATCCTGAATGAAAACAACTGCATTCCAGATCACCAATTTGGCTTTAGAAGTCAACATAGCACAATCGAACAAACTCACAGACTGGTGCAGGTTATAAGAAAAACCTTTGAGGAAAAGAAGTACTGCCACGCGCTTTTCATTGAGGTCTCTCAAGCTTTCGATAAAGTTTGGCACGAAGGCCTATTAAAGAAACTAAAGCTCAACCTTCCATCTAATATTTTTAACCTATTAGAAAAATACATAACCGGTCGAAAATTTATGATCAAAGAGGGAAACCAAATAAGTTCTTCTCAACCAAAAGGGGCTGGTGTACCTCAAGGGAGTATACTAGGTCCAGTTCTGTACTAGCTTTACAGAGCAGATATGCCAACGTTGTCAACAACACGTCTGCATTTTTATATTAAGCTTTGATTTTTTTTTCTCATATTTTTATTATTGAATCTTCGCTAATGCGAACTAACAATAAGATCGTATTTTTCTTTGTCATTTCTAGCCCAGGATCCACTCAGATTACGCAGGGGTGGTTTTGCGATAATAGGTCTTTTAAGACGCTTGGCTAATCGCCATAGGAAATAATTAGTCTGAGGTGTCGCGTCTAGACCTTCCAGGTACCCTTTTAGCCATTCTGTGAACCTCCAGCAAGCTTTTTAATTGGTTTGTACATTCTTTCAGCTTAGTTTTAAGTTTGGGCGATCTATGTTTTTGCCACTCCCTGCGAGCTCTCCTTTTTTCAGATAAAAGTTTTTCCACATCGTCAGAAAAAATTTTGTTGTACCTAGCCTGACGATAGGTAGAAGACGCATGTTCAACGGCTTTTTGAATGTTTTCATTTAGGACACTCAGACAATCATCGATGTCTCCGGGAGTTTTTAGCAGTTGGTTCCCCGAGCAGTGGGCGCTAATGTATTTTTTATATTTTAACCAATTTATTCTTATAGATAAGAAAAAGTCCCTAGCTGCTATTTGGTGAGGACTGCAAATAGTAATTATTGTGGGTGAGTGGTCAGAAGATAAATCCAAGGAGGCTTGAGACTCAATAAGCTACGCCAAATCGATTAAGTCTGGAATTTAATTGTGGGAGCCTAAAGATTTGTAAAAATCGTTGTACTGATGCTTCGTTATGGAGAATCTCGGTGGACAATAAACTGACGATATAACGAGATTATGAAAAAATTCATCAATGCGGACGTTTGTTGCTTGCATATAACATTCGGATAGGCCACCAAAAAACAACAACAACAAAAATTGTTTTTGTTTTGCTTTGTTAAAGGAATATTAAAAAAAATGCATCGTGTAAATGTAATCTTATAGTTTGGATTTTTTGTTGTTTTCGTGTGTTTGTATTTATGAAACACTTACAATTCGTTCATTTTTTCACAAGAACACGCAAATATTTAGTTATTTAATGAACAAAATTTTTTCATAAATACAAACACACGAAAACAACAAAAAATCCAAAATATAAAGTTACATTTATACGATGCAATTTTTTTAATATTCCTTCAACGAAATTATTGTTTGTTGTCAAAAAGAGTATAAAGAGAATACTTTTCTACACAGTTCGCTTAAATCGAAAATTCTCATCCGAGTTACATACATACGAATATCATGAAAAATGTCTTCACGTAAATTTTGTTAAAAAAACAAAAAAAAAGTTACATTGTATGAAAGCATTTTTTTAAGTATTTTTATTTGTACATGTGTGCCTCAATAAGTATTTAAAACCAATGACTGTAAAAATTAAAAAATTAAAATCAAAAAATTAAAAATATTATTAATTTTTTAAACCTATCTAAAAAAATTATAATTATCGTTATAAACCGTTTTTATTAAAACTAAAAAAATTACCGTCCTGCTAAAAAAAAAAAACAAAATTTTCAAATAACTTGATTTTCAACAAAAATGTATAGTTTAATACTCTCAAAATAATGAGCTTCACTTGACCCTACGATGTTTCATTGTGCCTGTTGTTTTCTTGAAAAATTATTTTTTGACAAAAATACACTTTAAAATTCTTATCAAATAAAAACATTAATATAGAAATTTGTTTCAACTAAAGACATACATAAGTGTTTATACATTTTTGAGCAATACATTAAAAGATTTTAAAATTTAACGTTATGAAATACTTTAATACATAATCGGTAATTTAAATGGCTCCCAACCTCGATGATACATGTGCGACATCTTATCAAAAAGTTATGTTTTTTTTTTGGTAGCAGCTTTAATCGGCCACCCTGTATTTTAAACTTAATTTATAGAAAAAAAAAACAATTTGTGCTTAAGATAAACTTTTTAAAAATGTGACAGGTGTAACATTTTCATCAAAACGTAAAAAAAGAAAGAACCGAGTATTCAGCATGTGATAATTTAAAGCTCTTGCCAAATAAATAAAAATAATTTCTACGTTTTTTTTAATTAAAGACAGCAATTTTCTCCCATTTTGGGCCTCCATATGGAATTGGCTATGTGTAGCTCAAATGTTCGTATGTATATTAGTTCTATTAAGTTTTAGTACTCATAAAACTAAAACCAATTATAACAAATTGGTCACAAAATTGACCAAAAAGATTGAAATTTATTTATTTAAAACGCAAGATATCTATTGTTGGATAGAGGAGTGAAAGACAATGGTTTATTTGAATACGCGTGGGAGTTTATTTTGGGCGTTACTTCTTAAAGTTAAGTCGAGTATAGACACGGCAACTTTTGTCATTTGTTTGTGTATGTGTTTATAAACTGTATTTATGTACATATGTATGTATTCACATACATGGATTGGATACTCATGTGTACACACGAACCTTTGTGTAAACAAGTCTTTAAGATGCAAAACAGCCAATAACCACAATTTAAAACTCTACTTAAGAGTTAAAACAGTTAAAGGCATTTATTTACATACAAACATAAATTTAAAATTTAAATCATAGCTTCTTTGATCGGTGCGACCTTATATGTTGTTAAATCTTTTAGGCCTCTTTTAATTTCTTGAAAAAGGTCGTCACTTTAAAAACAGAAGGCTTAAAATTTGTTAAAACGTAAATTTAATGCGTTGGCCTTTTTGCATTTTAGATGACGATACGTACTTTTTTTCCATAAATATGTTTATATAGATCAATATATACATACATACATATTAGTTGTGTTCCATATTTTTCTAGCAACAATAGATTAAAAAGAAATATATTTCAAAATTGATCTCAAAAATATTTAAAAGTAAATGAACACTTTTACAGCCAAAACTGGCAATCAAATTTATTTTGTTATTGTAAACTTATTTTATAA
Organism: Melanophora roralis; assembly: GCA_963583895.1. NCBI lineage: Eukaryota > Metazoa > Arthropoda > Insecta > Diptera > Rhinophoridae > Melanophora > Melanophora roralis. The sequence goes on along the minus strand of OY757189.1, from coordinate 57,203,089 downwards.
ATGTTTTTTGAGAGCATAATGACAGAAATTTCTGATAGTAAAATTTTTACTAGTAGAAACTATAAGAAACATTTTTGTTTCTAAACATATTACGCTCTTTTTTGGCTCTCTAGTTACTAATTTGTTGTGTACGTGAACACTAACTAGCAATAATTATCGAAAATTATTGATAATTTTCTGTTAATGAACAAGCCTATTTAAATACAACGTTGCCATTGTTTGTTTTTTTTTCGAAAAAATTATGGCTTGAATATTTTTTTGAAAGTTTAACGTAATTTTGGTCAGTTTAAGGAACTTCCGATGCATAATTTAAATAAAATTTTTTGCTGAAAAATTGTTTTTTTTATTTAAACCAATAAAGCCCTGTAAGTTTTGACGATTTTGCCAACCTTGTATACTCCCACATAGTCCCACAGCTCCTAAAGGCAAGTTGTTGACACTTTTTAAAAGTTAAAACTAAGTTGAGAAATAAACTCAAAATAAGTACAATAACCAACATAATGCAGGTTAAGTTGACTTTTAAGAGTGGGGCTTATATTGGATCCATTGTAAATTGTATATATTTGAACATCTATAAACATCTCATAAAGCCACGTGAATGTCACGAGATTATACAATTAGAAAACAGATTAATCATGTTGCAAAATGCGGAAGGCATCCGTCCAGTGTGTTAGGTGTACGATCGATCTAAAAATCTGCAGCCACAAAAAACAGCATTGGCTTACTTCGCTCGGCTGGCTGAATTGATTAAAGAAAGCACTTCTGGTCCGAAATCTCGCACCGTAATGCCAAAGCATTGCCGATTTCATGGAAGAAGCCGTTATATTCATACTTGGTTACTGGACGCCACCCTCAAGAAACGCATGATACGATTAGAAGTTTTCGAATGCTTCTAAAGCGAAGAAAAGGACTTGGGAGAAAAGACGCTAGTGTAAGCATTTTGATATATTCAGGAGCCAGAATAAAGTTCGAAAATTATACCAAAGAGTAAAACAACAAACTGAGGGCTTTAGTATAGGCAATTATAAAGAATGTTATCTGATGATAGATGCAGATAATGTATTGAGAATATGGAAAGAAAATTTTTCACGATGTTAGTATTCGTACGACCGGAGTGAAGATACCGCAGAACCAATTCCAGACGCGGTATTAAAGCCATATCGCCTAGCCAAAATAAGGTGAAAATAATAATAGCCCGCTTTAGCTGAACTGTTCAAGAACGAAGCGACAAGCTTAAAAGGCGTATTTATCAGCTTATTCGTGCAATCTGGCTATATGAACGCACATTCAAAGATTGAAACATTACTGTGTTATGCTCTGTGCACAAAAGAGGAGTTAAGACAGTATACAATAACAGGGAAATAATTCCTATTCCTATAAGTTACTAAAAATTATTCAACGTATTGTGTTAAAAATTAAAATCTAAAGTTTTTTCATATTTTTATTATTGAATCTTTGCTAATGCGAACTAACAATAAGTATTCAAATTTTAAAACTAAGTAACCAGTCAGTATCGGGCCAAAATTTAAGTGCTCATAATAAAGTAAATTATTTTTAATAGTTTTATCTTAGTTCATTAGTATCCTCACTTTTCATAGAAGTATGTCCACTATGTTGCAAGATGTTTCGAGCGCTCGGATTTGGATGTGTTTCCAGCTTATCTATATACTTGTCCACCTAGTTCAGGACTTGGCATTTAACTAGTGGAACTTGTAGATCCTTGTGCATGTTGCTGTTTTTAATATACCAAGAAACACCAGTTATCATACTTAGGATATTGTTTTGACGGCGTTGAATTTTTTCTATGTTGGATGCGGAAGCACTGCCCCATAATTGTATGCCGTAGCACCAAATTGGTTTCAAAATCGATTTGTAAAGTAACAGTTTACAATCAAAACAAGGCACAGAGTTTCTTCCGATAAGCCAGTGGATTTGTGTAGCTTTAAGTTTCATTTGCGTCAACTTCGCATCTATATGTGTCTTCCATGTAAGGCGACGATCCAGGGTCTTTATGAATACTGAAGAAAGCGGTATCATCAGGAAATGTTGACGTGTGTGTAAAACTGTTGGTTGTCATATCTGCCGTGTAAAGCAAGTACATAGCTTAACCTAACAGGCCTTCGTGTAAAACTTTACTGAAAGCTTGAGAAATATGGATAAAAAGCGCGGAGCAGTGCTTATTTTCCTCAAATGTTTTTTCTATAGCCTGCACCAGTCTGTGAGTTTGTTCGATTGAACTATATTGACTTCTAAAACCAGATTGGTGATTTAAAATGCATTTGTTCTCGGAGTCAGTTTATTTTTAAGGAGCTTTTCGAACAGTTTCGACAAAGTTGGTAACAAACTTAAAGGCCTGTATGACTCCACATTTGAAGGATCTTTTCCAGGCTCAGAAATCATCTTTACTAAGGCAACTTTCCATATTGGCGGAAAATGTTCAAGCTGTACTATTGCATTAAAAATAAAAGGAATAATTCTTTTTGCTGTAAAGGTAGCTCTAAAACACTACTGGGCATTCTGCAACGCCGCACACGTTCCCTCTTTTATCTTAACTACACGTATACAAAATAAAAGACATTTTACTAAGTCTCAGATGAGTTTCGCTTGTCTGTTTAATTACACTAACAAAAATATGGAATTAATATTATCTGAAACTGCACATATAGGAAAACAAATGTAATAGTATCAGTTGCCTATCCTTGCTCTAAAAGCATTTTTTTGTTTATCTTATTAACGCCAGAAGCTTTACTATTTTTTAGGTTAGCGATAGCCTCTACAATATCTGAAAATTTAAAACGTTTTTCTATAGAACGTCTAGCAATATCTGACGGTAATTTCCTAACGTCAGTACATGTATTGGGAATGAACACGTTTCTTAAATGACTTGCGAACAGATTGCATTTTTCTTTGTCATATCTAGCCCAGGATATTCTCAGATTACGCAGTGTTGGTTTTGCGATAACGGGTCTTTTAGGACGTCTGGCAGGTCGCCATAGAGAATAATCTTTTTGAGTGGTGTCGAGACCTTCCAAATAATCCTTAACTAATGCAATTTTGCGTACCTCCAGCAAGCTTCTTTTTAATCGATTTGTACATTTTTAGCTTAGTTTTAAGTTGGAGCGATCTATCCGGTTGCCATTCTCTTCAGGCTCTCCTTTTTTTTAAAAAAGCCCTTCAACATCGACAGAATATAATAGAAACTATTTAAGTGCAAAACCGAAAACAAATACAAATCATTTAAGTGCAAGTGTGCCTAATTTGAATAAATGTACTGAACAAGGGACAAATTTAGCCCAATCTCTGTTTAAAAATTATAAAAAAAATACCGAGGTGCCATCTTCATCGCGGTCTTCTTTATCAAGTTCTGGTGTCGCACCAACAGCTGCTAAAGGCGCTACGGGCCCAATTTCTGCGTGTGCTCCTAAGATCCAGGTAGGGATGGACAGGTACGTAACAGTTCTTAAAAGGGGAAGGAGCCCTAAATCGGCAGAAGCATCTCAACCTGCAAAAATTTTAAAAGACGATGAAAGGCCAACCTCATCGCAAAATCGTTTTGCAATTTTGCAAGAGGATAATGAGGCCCCTGTTAGTGAAAAAAAGTCCTTTAAGCCACCTCCCATTTATTTGAGGGAAAAAAACTCAAATGATCTCGTCAAGTTTTTAGTCGGTTTGATTGGGGAAAATAACTTTTATGTTTCAAACGTTAAACGCGGTAACATATTTGAGACTAAGCCGAACTAAGCCGAAAATAGTTCCTGCCCCTCCCCAGCCTTTAAATATACCAACAACAAATATGCCTCCATTGGCACAACCAACTACAAATCAAGTTTCTTACGCCGCCGCATTAAAGTCTAACCAGCCTAATTCACGTAAGTCTACCCAGCCTACAGCACAACAAGAAGTGCCAACTAGCGAACCAACCGGGCCTAATTTTAGCCGCCTGGAAGCCGTAATTGACAATATGGTCACACAATTTACGCAGATTATGGCGCAAATGGCCAACATGATGCAAGAAATGCAAAAAATGCAGTCTGCTTTTCTGCAGGCTATGCTTAAAAGACCATGAACTGCCTCAGGGTTTGTTTCTGGAACGCAAACGGCATCCGCCAACACAAAAACGAGCTCGAATATTTCTTGATGTTATGTGTATTTCTGAGACTCATATGACATCTAGAAGCACTTTTAAAATTAGTGGTTATTCTTTTTACGATTCAAAGGATCCTAGGAATAGATAATGTGGTGGCTCGGCTAATCTAATCAAATCAAGAATTAAACACCAATGGTTGGGTGGCCTCTCGGAATGTTATATCCAAGCTACGAACGTCTGCATTGATGAATTTTTCCATAACCTTGTTATTTCATCAGTTTACTGTCCACCCAGATTCTCCATAACGAAGGATCAGTACAACAGTTTCTACAAATTATTAGGTCCCCGCTTCATAGCTGCTGGAGACTATAACGCTAAGCACACATACTGGGGCTCCCGCCTAATTAGTCCCAGAGGTCGTGTCTTGTATGACTCAGTGTCGGAAATAGGACTTTTCGTTATTTCAACTGGACAACCAACCTATTGGCTAACGGACAATAATAAAATTCCAGACGTAATAGATTTTGGCGTGGCAAAAGGTATATCCCCGGACCTTATTGAGGCTGTAGCCTCCTTGGATTTATCTTCTGACCACTCACCCACAATTATCACTATTTGCAGTCCTCATCAAATAGCAACTAGTGATTTTTTCTTATCAAAAAGAGTAAATTGGTTAAAATATAAAAAATATATCAGCTCTCACTGCTCGGAACACATACCATTAAAAACTCCCCAAGAAATCGATGATTGCCTAAATATCCTAAATGAAAACATTAAAGAAGCCGTTGAACATGCTTCTTCAACATACCGTCAGGTCAAATACAACAAAATTTTTTCTGTCGATGTTGAGGAGCTTTTATCTGAAAAAAGGAGAGCGCGAAGAGAATGGCAACAGCATAGATCGCCCCAACTTAAAACGAAGCTAAAAGAGTGTACAAATCGCTTAAAAAACTTGCTGGAGGTACACAGAATTGCATCAATTAAGAAGTATTTGGAAGGTCTAGACGCAACCCCTCAAACAAATTATTCTCTATGGCGATCAGCCAGTCGTCTCAAAAGACCCGTAATCGCAAAACCACCACTGCGCAATCTAAGAGGATCCTGGGCTAGAAATGATGAAGAAAAATGCGATCTGCTCGCAAGCCATTTAAGAAACGTGTTCACTCCTAATACATGCACTGACGTGAGGGAATTACCGCCTGTTGTTTCTAGACGTCCTATAGAAATACGTTTCCGATATTCAGATGTGGTAGAAGCTATTTCTAACCTTAATGATAAAAAAGCTCCTGGCGTTGATAAAATAAGCAACAAAATGCTCATTGAGCTACCTTTTACAGCAAAAAGAATAATTCTTTTTATTTTTAATGCCATAATACGGCTTGAACACTTTCCACCAATATGGAAAGTTGCCTTAGTTAAGATGATTCCTAAGCCTGGTAAAGATCCTTCTAAGGTGGAGTCGTATAGACCTATAAGTTTGTTACCAACTTTGTCCAAACTGTTTGAAAAGCTGCTTAAAAACAAGCTTACTCCGATCCTGAATGAAAACAACTGCATTCCAGATCACCAATTTGGCTTTAGAAGTCAACATAGCACAATCGAACAAACTCACAGACTGGTGCAGGTTATAAGAAAAACTTTCGAGGAAAAAAAGTACTGCTCCGCGCTTTTTATAGATGTCTCTCAAGCTTTCGATAAAGTATGGCACGAAGGCCTGTTAAACAAACTAAAGCTAAACCTTCCAGCTAATATTTTCAACCTACTAGAAAAGTACATAACCGGTCGACAGTTTAAAATCAAAGAGGGAAACCAAATAAGTTCTTCTCAAACAATAGGGGCTGGTGTACCTCAAGGGAGTATACTAGGTCCAGTTCTGTACTTGCTTTACACAGCAGATATGCCAACCAATAGTTTTACACACACGTCGACATTTGCTGATGATACTGCTTTTCTTAGTATTCATAAAGACCCTAAAGAGGCTTCAAACCAATTGCAGCAACACGTAACCCAAGTTGAAAAATGGGCAAAGTTATGGGGAATAAAAATAAATGAACAAAAATGTACCCACGTAACTTTTACTTTACGCAAAGAAACGTGCTCTCCAATTCTCATTAACAACCATATGGTGCCTCAACGAACCGAGACAAAATATCTTGGTATTCACCTAGACCGCCGCCTCACATGGAAGCCTCATATAGAAGCGAAGTTGACGCAAATGAAACTTAAAGCTACACAAATTCATTGGCTAATCGGCAGAAACTCTGTGCTTCGTCTTGATTGTAAACTTCTGCTCTACAAATCGATTTTGAAACCAATTTGGTGCTACGGTATACAATTATGGGGCACTGCTTCCGCATCCAACATAGAAAAAATTCAACGCAGGCAAAACAAAATCCTAAGAATGATAACTGGTGCTCCTTGGTATGTTAAAAACAGCAACATCCTCAAGGATCTACAAGTTCCACTTGTTAAATGCGAAATCCTGAACTATGTGGACAAGTATTTAAATAAGCTGGAAGCTCACCCAAATCCGCTCGCCCGAAACATCCTGCAACATAGTGGGCACACCCGCCTGAAAAGGAGGGATACTATTGCGCTTATATGAAGCTTGATAATTAATATGAGAACTTAAATTTTAGTCTGGCACTGGCTGGACTTATATAACTACCTAGTTTTAAGATTTGAACACTTATTGTTAGTTCGCCACAGGCGAAGATTCAATAATAAATATATGAAAAAAAAAAACATCGGCAGAAAAAAACATGTTCAACGGCTTTTTTTAGATAAAAAAAACACTAGTTGCGATTAGGTAAGGACTGCAAATAGTGATTAAAGTGGGTGAGTTAGAAGATGAATCCAAGGAGGCTTGAGCTTAAAAAAGGACCGAGGATATACCTTTTGCTACGCGAAAATCTATTACGTCTGGAATTTTATTGTGATCAGTTGGCCAATAGGTTGGATATGCAGTAGAAATAACACAAAGACCCATTTCAGACACAAAATCATACAAGATACGACCTCTGGGACTAATTAGGCAGGATCCGCAGTAAGTGTGCTTAGCGTTATAGTCTCCAGCAGCTAAGAAACTAGGACCTATAGATTTGTTAAAGCTGTTGTACTGACCCTTCGTTACGGAGAATCTGAATGGAGAATAATCTGACGAAATAAATAAGTTATGGAAAAATTCAATAATGCAGACGTTTGTTTTGTGGATATAGCATTCGGAGACGCCACCTATCCATTGGTGTTTGATTCTCGATTTGATTAGTATAGCCGAGCCTCCACATGATCTATCCCTGGGATTTTTTGAACCATAAAAATTACATCTACTTATTCTAAAAGTGCTTCTAGATGTCATTGGTTTATTAAAAAATATTCGAGTTATTTTTTGTGTTGGCGGATGCTGCTTGCGTTCCAGAAACAAACCCTGAGGCACTTCATTGCCTTTTAAGTATGGACTGTAAAAGAGCAGACTACATTTTTTGAATTTTTCATCATGTTTGCCATTTGCAACATAATCTACGTAAATTGCTTAACCATATTATCAATTACGGCTTCTAGGCGGCTAAAATTTGAACGTGTTGTGTCGTTTGTTGGCACCTTTTGATGTGTTGTTAGCTAAGCACGCTTGCGTGCTTTGGGCTGGTTAAACTTTAATGTGTTAGCGTAAGAAACTTCACTTGTAGTTTTCTGTGCTAATGGGGGCATATATGCAGTTGGTAGATTTAATGGCCGGGAAGAGGCAGGCGCTTCTTTTGCCCTGGATGAGCGTCTAACTAAGTCAAAAACAGGGCAACTTCTATAGTTGGCAGTGTAGTTTCCAGCGCAATTGCCGCACTTCTTCACCCTAGGTTCCATCCTATGATTTTTCGCACTTGGTTGTAACAAGCAGATGCCCACACACAACACAAACAGAAGGCAACTTACAATAAGCCTTAGTGTGGCCTTATTCCTGGCAGTTCAAGCACTGTACAGGCCCAGACCGCTTATGTGGCACTTCCACAGTAACTCATCGGTGCATAATATATATTAACACCAGTTTTCTCCTTAGATTTTAGAAGAAAAGGCATCCCGAAGCGTTAGTTAATTAGATCGAAACCAAAATCGGGCCAGGGCCCCAGGCCTTGACTGCAGAAAAGACTTGAAACTAACTGGCCTGTAATCCTTTTTTTTTGTGTGTGATGCCTCCATTAGGGATAAATGCGACGTTTACTTCCGGCAAATATGAAGGAATATACAATCATAAGGGACCAAGGATTGTCTGCTAAGAAGCCACGATGTGACAAGTTCGAAGTCCAGCCATAATTTGGCTTGAAATCAGTTCATCTGGTCCTGGCGACTTAATTGTTTTAAATCTGTTGATTACCCAGCACTGCATATAATCATCCAGTGGTACCGTCGTGGATGACCGGTTATGCGAGATAGGGAGGAATTCCGGAAAGTGAGTGTTTATAAAAACCTCCAGTGTTTCACGGCCATTTTTAGTTCAAGTGCCATTATCCATTTAAATGTAGCCAGGGACGGCTTTCAATATTACAGCAAACGTTTCTCCGAATGCCACGTTCGGCACAACTGACTTTGTTTTTGAATTTTGTTCAAAATGGATTTAAATAGAGTCAAGTTTAAGTTTTCTGTATATCCTGCAAATTTCGTTTATTGTAGATGACCGGCAAGGCGATTTCCTGCTGTCTCTTGGGAAGGGTCGGTCGGGCAAGATAAGGACATAGTCTCCCTCAAAGAGTTAATAATATCGATACAACATCCTCTATATTACCATGCAAGGAGTTGCCCTGTTCACAATAAAAAGTTGAAATTAGTCCTGTTCATTTACGGCAATAGCAGTAGGTTCTGATTCCTTATTTACTTATGCCAAGTTTGAAATTTATTATGTAATCACCTCTTATTTTGCGGTCTGTGCTACCTCAAATTTGGTGATGAAAGTTTGCGTTGGCGCCGACCATTTTCCGGACAAGATCGTGTGTTCTTACCCGTAATAGAGTGTTTTAAAAGAGCATTTACATGTTAAGCAGCATTAAAAAATAATATATGAAAAACTCCAAGGACTAAAATACCAAAAAGCTACGCGTGCCAAATTATACTGCATATATGTATGTATGTGCATATATAAGTATGTTTATTCATAGGTTTAAGAAAACACCTTTTGTTTCATGACAAGAAGTCCAGTTATTCTATGCACATAAAAACAAATTCACTTATGTACATACATATTTGTATGTCCGTATGTACGTACGCACCTTTCAATATTCTTAAATCACTTTTCCTTAAATATATCAGTTTGTATGTACAACAAAAATTCTGTACAGATGTTATGTTAAAAAGGACTTAACAGATATTAATGTTTTTCTTATTGTTTTTAATGATTTACTATAGGGCTCATAGCAATTTATTATTAATAAACCGATTTTAAAAACAAAGGACAAGAAGAGGATTTCATAATTGACTTACAAGCCTCTGGTAGACCATAATCTTTGCTTTCTTATCTTTTTTGTCTTACTTTTTTTGTTTAATATTTTTTATGTTCTGCCATTGTGCTACAGCGTTTTCTTTGCTGAAAAAAATAACAATAAGAATGATGGAAGAGAAGAGTAAACAACATCTTGACTTGCGTGACTCGAATATAAACAGTAAAATGACCAGGAATTTTTGATTTTGCTTTGAAGTTAAAGGCTGTTAGAAATCACACCTTTAGTTGTTTGTTGAAACAGTTACGCATGCGCCTTGCAATATACACTTAAATATGTATGTTTGTGTGTATGTAATTACATTATTTGTCTCCTACAGCTTAAGTTGAAACTAGTAACGTTTTGGAATAGTTATATACTATGTAGTTGCAACCAGGACCAGTAACAAAAGAGCAAAATTAAAAAAAAAATATTTTAAACATTGCAATTAAAATTAAAAACAAGTAAAAGGCTATAAAAGAAAAAACACTAGTATTTTAACTAGTGTTTAACAATATAAACTAGTTCGGCTCCTATGACAACCAAACGCTAAAATCGATAGTTCGATGCAGCGTTGCCAGAAGCTTTGGGAAAAAAATTATTATTTGTCATTAAAAAAATCTCATTTTGAGGAAAAAATCATTACATTTATTATATAAGGCGCATAAAACAGCCTCTAATAATAACCACCTTGCTTATGAGCGATATAACTTTTTCTTGGTATAGACTAAGGAATGGTAAGCAAAGCCGAAAATCGATTTTCGATTTTACGATCGACTTTTTTTATCTCGATTTTCAAAGTCGATTAATCGAAGCTCATAATCGATTTTAATTCAAAGTCGACTTTTATTTTGATGCTATATGAAAATGAATAGATACATAGATACCTTCAAAAATGATTTTAAAGTGATTAAATTGATCTTTTCCCAAAGAAAGGTATAATTGGAAAAGGTGTTCGTACCAATTTAATGATAACAAAGAACGCAGGTCATAAACAAATTCAGATAGCTTAACTTCATTCAGAATTATATACTTAAGTGCAAATAATCGTTATAATTTCAATTTATAAAATTAAATAAGTGAAAATTTAAATACGCACACACAACAGACATACATATTTAATTTTTAAAAACGATAATATATTTTAGGTGTACTGTGACTGAACTATTTTTTTTAATTGTTTAACAATTTTTTTAAATGTGACTGCATTTTTAATTTACTTCCGGCGTCAAATATTAAAAATTTTTAAATAATACACTAACGCTTCATATTAATACATGAGTTTTCGGTGCAAATAGTTTGAAATAAATTGTGTTAATATAATATTTCTTGAAATTTATAGCATTTAAAAATTTTTAGGTAAAATCGATCTTTTTTCTGCTCAGTAATCGATTTCAGTATAAAATCGTCAACAAAAAGACGATTACAAAATCGATTTTCGACTATAATCGAAGTCGATTTACCAGTTCCTAGTATAGACATATTTCAAAAGCGTCGAAACTTCTTGAAATTGTGACTTTTATAGTGGGTTATTCATTATGTAGTTATCAGGAAAACCAAAAATGTCGAAACCAAAATTTTAAGGGCGTCGCACAAAGCTGTAATGTTTTTCTCTTTATCCGTTTCAGAACTTTGGAAAAAATTTTGGCATCGATTTGTTAAGGCTAATTATAGCATTAAGCAGCAAATTTTTCTTTTAATATGTTAAAGTTTACATGCTAAGATGACCAATTTAAAGCGAGTTTTACTTTTAAAACCATTTACAATTGTACGAATGGTGCCACGGCTGCGATGCATTAACTCTCCCTGTGTCAGCAAGAAGATTGCTTGACTTTGAAATTTAAAAAAAAAAATTGGTTTTTATGACTAACAGCTAGTCCTGTGATATCGAACGTTTTCTTCGAGTTAGTTTTTGACGAACAGCTGACTTTCGTCCCAGTAAAAGTTTTTACGGGGCAACTCGAACGGAAACCAAAGCATTTCCGTACAAATTTGCGTTCCACAAAGTAAATTGTTTATTGTGTGTGCGAACACAAATGTCAAAATCAGTAATTTATGTTTGAACAATCGACAAAAATAAAGACAAACACAAAAAGTTTTAGTCGGTCAAACCCGAATCAATTGTACTCTGCATCACAATTTAATTAATACAAAGTTTCAACATATTCAAAAAATATAGCAGGTTATAGTGATTTTCGGCTATGGTTTCCTTATGTAAACAACAGTTCATTGTAAACCAACTGTTGAGAAATTATGTAAAACTATTTTTTTTTTGTAAAAAATGATCCAGTATTATTTGGTGCCGATATCGATATCTGTTCCCAGGTTACGCGATTGAATCTGATTTCCATAAGAAGGACTTGTTAAGGACCAATAGCAGATTATGAGATGATTACAACCATATTCATTTTTACTATGTGTCTTTTGCATATTTGCAATTTGCAAAGATAGAGTAATATTCAAAGGACTAATTGATGAAATTATAGGTAGATTATCATAAATTTCAATAGGCTTCGTTTCTAAGCCAAAAATCGTTCCTGTGCTAAGTTTTGTAAAAATGTGTTAAAAAAATCATCACCTTTTAAAATGAAAAATCATTATATGAGGTAAAAAATCATCAAACCATATTTGTTACAAAAAACCATCAAAAATATGATAAAATCATCATTCTGGAAACGCAGATCTTAATACACAATTCTTCTTTTTTTAAATTAATTTGAAAAAAAAACAAAATTTGTAAATTTATTAAAACAAAATAATTATAAATTTGGCGACTTTTTCATTGTTAAAACTCGACACGATTTTTTTTTGCGATTTTTGTCGATTTTTGATAACCGGTTTGGCGATGAAGCATGAAAAAAACTGAAAACCTTGTTTGTAAACAAATGTATATTCTAACCAAGAAAGAAAATACTATAATCGATAACAAAAGCAATAAAGTACAAATTTACTTGGAAGCACTAAGAACAAGAAAATGAATATCGTTTAAAGATCAGCATGATTTTTAGCAACTAATTAAAATTTTACAAAAACAAAAAAGAAAAAACTTATGAATCCTAAAATGTTGTATTAAACGAAAATAAAACTGCAACAAATACTGCCTGCTATTGTTTTTGTTCTTTTTCATTGCCTTTTCAATATGCTTTTACATTCACACACCATTTAAAATGCATAGAAATTATTTGTGTAAAAAAAAAAACAATAAAGTAACAAAGACATTCAAGTGGGCATTGTTTGCTCAAGCATCGAAAATCCGCAAAATAGCCCCTAAGGACTCTTATATGGATAACAAATGAGCGACGGAAACATCAGGCTTAACAGCCAGTTAACCAGCAGCCTACAGCAACCACCAAGAAGTCAATGTCATCATGAAAAAGATAATGTGTTAAATGTTTGTTGCAATAGATTTTAAGAATACATACTTACAGTTTTTGTCTATTTGTTTCGTACAATAAGCGTAAGCATTTTATAGATAAAACAACCACTTTATTCTTTCGTTGTTTAAGTTCCGGTGGTTTTGTTACCAATTCCCGTAAGAAAATGCCAAAATTCATATAAAAATATTATTTGTATCCTACAGTTCTAAATAGCATGAATCGTAATTTTACCCCAATACATAGAATTTATAAAGAACTTTCAAAGGTTTATCAGACAAATTTTTCGTGTTAAACTTTTGTTTAATAAATTTTGTAGCTGGAAATTTATGTTTTTCCTTCTCATATTAATTTTTTTTTATATCACCAGTTTTGCTCATTATAATATTAACCACAAGTGCATTGATTTATTATAGGTCATGTTAAATTTTAAAATAACTAAAACGTTTTCCATTTATCTCTTATATATAAAAGAACAATTTTTTTTGTTAGTGACACCGCTTTGAAACTCAAGAACGGCTGAACCGATTTTAATGAAACTGGAAAAAAAGACATACCCGATATCTCGGAATGCGTTTAAGGCTAATTTGTTTTTGGAAATTCTGACTGGGCGTGGCACCGCCCATACAAATTGAACAGTTTTTTCACATACCTCAATACCTATTATAGCTGAAGTCTCCAAATTTGGTACACCTCCCATACAACAAAAATAGTTTTTTGTGCATATATCAATAACTTCTAGATGTCATATGACAGCTTTTAAAATAAGTGGCTATTCATTTTACGATTCAAAGGATCCCAGGGATAGATCATGTGGAGGCTCGGCTATACTAATCAAATTAAAAAATTAAGGTTAGGTGGCATCTCCGAAGGCTATATTCAAGCAACAAACGTCTGCATTGATGAATTTTTCCCTAACCTAGTTATTTCGTCAGTTTATTCTTCACCCAGATTTTACATAACGAAGGATCAGTACAACAGTTTTTACAAATCTTTAGGTCCCCGCTTCATAGCTGCTAAAGACTATAACGCTAAACACACCTACTGGGGCTCCCGCTTAATTACTCCCAGAGGTCGTATCTTGTATGATTCCGTATCTGAAATGGGTTTTTGTGTTATTTCTACCGGACAGCCAACCTATTGGCCAACCGACCACAATAAAATTCCAGACGTAATAGATTTTGGCGTAGCAAAAGGTATATCCCCGGAGCTTATTAAGGCATAAGCCTCTCTGGATTATCTTCTGACCACTCATCCACAATTATCACTATTTGCAGTCCTCACCAAATAACAACGAGTAATTTTTTCTTATCTAAAAGAGTAAATTGGTTGAAATATAAAAAATATATCAGCTCTCACTGCTCTAAACACATACCACTAAAAACTCCCCAAGAAATCGATGATTGCCTGAGTATCCTAAATGAAAACATTAAAGCAGCCGTTGAACATGCTTCTTTAACAAACCGTCAGGTCAAATACAATAAAATTTTTTCTGTCGATCTTGAAGAGCTTTTATCTGAAAAAAGGGGAGCACGAAGAGAATGGCAACAGCATAGATCGCCCCAACTTAAAACGAAGCTAAAAGAGTGTACAAATCGCTTAAAAAATTTGCTGGAGGTAAGAGAATTGCATCAATTAAGAAGTATTTGGAAGGTCTAGACGCGACTCCTCAAACAAATTATTCTCTATGGCGATCAGCCAGTGGTCTCAAAAGACCCGTAATCGCAAAACCACCACTGCGCAATCTAAGAGGATCCTGGGCTAGAAATGGTGAAGAAAAATGCGATCTGCTCGCAAGCCGTTTAAGAAACGTGTTCACTCCTAATACATGCACTGACGTGAGGGAATTACCGCCTGTTGTTTCTAGGCGTCCCATAGAAATACGTTTCCGATATTCAGATGTGGTAGAAGCTATTGCTATCCTTTATGATAAAAAAGCTCCTGGCGTTGATAAAATAAGCAACAAAATGCTCTTAGAGCTACCTTTTACGGCAAAAAGAATTATTCTTTTTATTTTTAATGCAATAATACGGCTTGAACACTTCCCGACTGTATGGAAAGTTGCCTTAGTAAAGATGATTCCTAACCCTGGTAAAGATCCTTCTAAGGTGGAGTCTTATAGGCCTATAAGTTTATTACCAACTTTGTCAAAACTGTTTGAAAAGCTGCTTAAAAACAAGCCTACTCCGATCCTGAATGAAAACAATTGCATTCCAGATCACCAATTTGGCCTTAGAAGTCAACATAGCACAATAGAACAAACTCACAGACTGGTGCAGGTTATAAGAAAAACTTTCGAGGAAAAAAAGTACTGCTCTGCGCTTTTTATAGATGTCTCTCAAGCTTCTGATAAAGTATGGCACGAAGGCCTGTTAAACTAAACCTAAACATTCCAGCTAATATTTTCAACCTACTAGAAAAGTACATAACCGGTCGACAGTTTAAAATCAAAGAGGGAAACCAAATAAGTTGTTACCAACCAATAGGGGCTGGTGTACCTAAAGTTAGTATCCTAGGTCCAATTTTGTACTTGCTTTACACGGCAGATATGCCAACAACCAGTTTTACGCACACGTCTACATTTGCTGACGATACCGCTCTTCTCAGTATTCATAAAGACCCTAAAGAGGCTTCGTGCCAATTGCAACAACACGTAACCCAAGTAGAGAAATGGGCAAAATTATGGGGAATAAAAATTAATCAGCAAAAATGTACCCACGTAACGTTTAGTTTACGCAAAAAAACGTGCTCTCCAATCCTTATTAACAACCATATGGTGCCTGAACGATTTGAGACTAAATACCTTGGCATTCACCTGGACCGTCGCCTTACATGAAAACGCATATAGATGCAAAGTTGACGCAAATGAAACTTAAAGCTACACAACTTCATTGGCTAATTAGCAGAAACTCTGTGCTTCGTCTTGATTAAAAACTTCTACTCTACAAATCGATGTTGAAACTAATTTGGTGCTACAGTATACAATTATGGGGAACTGCTTCCGCCTCTAACATAGAAAAAATTCAACGCAGGCAAAACAAAATTCTGAGAATAATAACTGGTGCTCCTTGGTATATTAAAAACAGCAACATTCACAAGGATCTACACGTTCCACTAGTTAAATGCGAAATCCTGAACTATGTGGACAAGTATTTAAACAAGCTGGAAACGCATCCAAATCCGCTCGCTCGAAACATCTTGCAACATAGTGGACGCACTCGTCTGAAAAGAAGGGACACTATTGAACTTAGATGAAACTATTTAAATTAATTTACTTTGTTAAGAGAACTTAAATTTTGGTCTGGTACTGACTGGACTAATATCAATTACTTAGTTTTAAGATTTAAATACTTATTGTTAGTTCGCATTAGCGAAGATTCAATAATAAAAATATGAGAAAAAAAAATCTCAAAAACTGTAATAGCTGCAGTCTCCAAACTTCGTACGGATGATTATAGTGCTAATATGATAATTGTGCTCTGTATGGGCGGGAAAAAAGAAATGGGCGTGGCATCTCAATATCTCAATAACTGTAACAGTTGAACTCTCAAAACCTTGTAAAGATGTTTACAATGGTTATATGCATAATTCAGCTGTGTATAGGTTAAAGTCTCCAAACTTTGTGTAGGTATTTACAATGTTGATGTTTACAATTAAGCTGAGTTTGGGAGTGAAGAAAATAAAAGGCGTGGCACCTTCTTTACAAGAAAAAATCTTTTACATATATATGTCAATAAATGTAGCAGGTGAAATCTCCAAATTTAATATGGGTATTTATTATGTTAATATGCATAACTAAGATGAGTATAGGCAGGAAGTAAACTATGGGTGTGGAACCTCTAATAGCATGGAAATATTTATATGTGTATCTGAATAACTGTAACAGCTAAGGTCTACAAACTTTTTGGTGTGGCACCTCCCGTACAATTGGATATTTTTTTTACATGTACTTCAATAATTCTTATAGCTAGAGTCTTAAAATTGTCTATGGATGTTTATGTTTGCTAATATACATAATTGAGGTAAGGAATACTTTGGAGAAAAGGGAATAATGTGCATGGCATCTCCCATACAACAAAAATACTTTCTTATATAAGTTTCAATAACTGTAAAAAAACTTAAAAAAACGTGTTTATATTTTTCTTAAACCAGTTGAACGCAATTTAAATTATTAGTTTAAAAGTAACAGAAATAACCTAAAAATTACCAATAAAATTTTTATCCCTTTTTACCCCTTAGGATCAAAATTATCAAAGTTTTATATTCATATTTTTTCGAGACCTGTCGAACGCCATAAAAAATAATTTGAGCCCCTTTTTATCTTTTTCGGTTCCGAAGGTACAAAATAGATATAAGCAGTTATAAAATATGGTTTTTTACCCTGTCTCGCCTCTAATGGTCTAATATTTCAAAATATGTAAGTACGAAAAATTCATTCATAACTTTGAAACCTGTCGAGCGTAAATTAAATTATAATTCTATCTTTTTTTAGTTCAGAAGCTACAAAATTAACCAATAAATATTTTAAGTCTTGCCCTAAGCATTTAGGCTATGTAATGATAAATCTGTCTGTCAGATAGCGAGTCATTAACGCAATTTTTTCTTTACATTGTTTTGTAAGCACAACGAACATTTAAAAAAATAAAAAAAAAAAATATATTTACAAGTGGCGGATAGAGCCAATATAAACTGAACTGTTTGTGAAGTTTTGTTAGGTAATAGCTTCTTATCATGAAAGATACGATAGGCTAGAACTTTTCTATTCACGTTTTATTAACAATTTTCAGTAATTATCAAAGAAACAAACAAAACATGTTTATAACATTATTGACATGCTATTAAGGATAATATTTTGTGAATTGTGTGTGTTTAGGCAAAAAATTCGTTTGATGATTATATACATATATTGTTAGGCAATACGTGTTCGGAGATACTCGATGCTGGATGTATTCAATAGAATGGCAAAAACGAGGCTTGCCGCATGCACACATGCTTATTTGGTTAGTCGAGAAGTTCGACCAGACCAGATAGATAATATTATAAGTGCCGAGATTCCTGATCCCGAAACAGATCAAGAACTACATGATGTTGTAATTACATATATGATTCATAAACCGTGTGGCACCATCAACCCTCAATCTCCGTGCATGGTCGATGATGTTCCAAATATTATCCACGAAAATTTACGGCGGAAACTATCACTGGCAATGACGGTTATCCAATGTATCGGCGTTGATCGTCCAATGACAACGATTAAACTATTACAAAGAAAGTTAAAGGAAACGATTTTGTGATTGACAACAGTTGGACTGTGCCAGATTCGCCACTTCTTTTCAAATCATTTAGGACACATTGCATTGTTGAATATTCTAATTCAGTGAAGTCGATCAAGTACATCTGCAAATATGTCACGAAAGGCAGCGATATGACTGTTTTTAGCATCAAAACCTCCAATGGCAACGATGAAGTTACGCGTTATTAAGTTGGGCGATATGCGAACTGCAATCAGACGGTTTGGCGTATATTCTCATTCCTTATACACGAACGTCATCCCACTGTTGCACATTTAGCAGTGCATCTGGAGAATGGCCAACGAGTAAATTTCACTGCGCGCAAATGTTGTTCAACGTGCTGAAATACCTCCAGCGACAACATTGACAAGTTTCTTTGCTGTTTGTCAAAGCGATCCGTTGGCACAAACTTTACTTTACTCGGAGATGCCACGGTATTACACTTGGAACGCTTCTTCAAAACATTTTTAACGTCGAAAGAAAGGCACTATGGTTCCTGGGCATCCAGATGTGCGTTCAAGTGATGCTCTTGTTTGCATTTATACAGTTCATCCGAAGAATGATGAATGCTTTTATTTCCTGGTGAATGTTCGTGGTCCAACATTATTTTCAGCATTTCGTACTGTTAATAGTATAGTCTGCCCAACATTTTGTGCTGCATGTCAAAAACTCAATTTGTTTTAAAACGATACTTATTGGGATACGACAATATCTGAGGCATATATAAATATTATTTGCTATTGTCATTATTTGCTATTGACATGCTTCCTGTCAAGTCCAAGTCACCTGTGGAACAAATACAAGGACGATGTGTCATTTTACATCAATATCGTGTCAGCTCGAGAAATCCAAATCTTGAAGTCAATACGAAGATGCATAACCGGGCCTTGCTCTTAATTGAAGACATGTGTTACCTTATATGCGGCAGCTTGTTAGTCAGGCTAGGACTGCCAGCACCAAAACATGAAATAAATGAGCTACTAAATCGAGAATTGAAGCGTAATCGTGAATACGATCGACATGAGTTGAACCAATTAGTTCAAACCAATGTTTCCCTCTAAAACCTCCAAAAGAAGGAAGTCTATGATATAATATTGAAGGCAATTGATGTCCCCGGTGGAACTGGGAAGACATTCGTCATGCCATTGATTTAAGCCACTGTTCGTGCGAGATCTAACATTGCTGTAGCGGTAGCTTTATCTGGAATAGCGGCCACATTGTAAGAAGGATGCAGCACAGCTCACTCAGCGTTAAATTTGCCATTAAACCTTCAAAATAAAGAGCAACCGACATGTAACATTGCGAAAAACTCCGCCATGCCCAAAGTTTTAGTAGCGTGTAATATCATTATCTGGGACGAATGCACAATGGCACACAAACGCGCAAAAGAAGCTTTTAGAAGAACACTAAAAAAACTGCGCAGTGACTTAAAATGTTTTGGAGGTGCAATGATTTTACTGTCTGGTGATTTCTGCCAAACACTGCCAGTCATTCCAAGATCGACCGCTGCTGATCAAATAAGCTCTTGCGTTAAACCCTCAATTCTGTGGCGTTTTGCAAAGATACTGCAGTTGACAGAAAACATGAGAGTTAGATTGCTCAACGATTTATCAGCTAAAGATTTCTCCAACAAATTGTTAATTATCAGTAATGGCCGTATTCCTGTGGACGAATTAAATGGATTGATTTCGTTTCCTCAAAATTTTTGTAATTTTGTATCGTCAAAAGAACAGCTCATCCAGAAAGTATTCCCTAACATAATTGCTAACGGGAAAAATTATGACTGGTTGAGTGAACGGGCAATTTTAGCAGCCAAAAATATAGATGTTAATGATATAAACTATGTATATAGTTCAGAATCAAATCGTTAGTACTCTGCATTCTTTTAAATCAATTGATTGTGTAACAAAGGAAGATGAAGCCACCAGCTGTCCAACTGGAGTTTCAAACTTCTTGGATGTGCCTGGCTTACCCTCGCACAACATAGAACTGAATGTTGGCTCGGTATTTATCGTGCTTCGAAATTTAAACTAACCAAAACTTTGCAATGGAACGCGTTTGGTAATAACAAAACTGATAGTCCATGTTATTTACGCAATTATACTTAGAGAGAAATTCAAAGGTAAAGAAGTTCTAATACCGAGAATTCCGATGATACCAACCGATATGCCTTTTGAGTTTAAGCGAATTCAATTTCCTATTCGTCTTGCATTCGCAGTGAAGATAAACAAATCAAAAGGACAATCCTTGAGCATTTTTTTCTCATGGCCAAGTATACGTTGCATGTTCACGTGTGGACAAACCATCTGCTTTATTTGTACTTGCGCCTAATAACAAAACGAAAAATGTCATATATCACAAGGTACTGTACTGAAGGGAATTAACCTCAAGCACGAAAATACAGATCTTCCTTATTTTTGTAATTTTTTGAATTTTTGTTTTCCTTATAAATATATTCCAATAAACTATTTGACTAAATAAGCTTTGTACTCTTTTTAAAAAATCCATATATTCAATAATTGTTAGGTTGTACGAAGTTCACAGGGTCAGCTAGTATATGATAAAACCACTACTTAAAAATAAACATTAAAACTGCACAGGCAAAGTAAAAAATTATGTACTAAGATGTACATACATATGTAGCTACACATAAAAAAACTAGTACATACTAGTTGCTTTTGGCATCAAACTAGCTGCATATCTGACTTTTTTCATACCTCATAACATGAGGTTGTTAGAGGAGGCCAAATATATAGTTTAGTTGCACATAGTTATATATTAGTTAAAATACTGGTTTTTTTAATTTGAAGCTTTATTTCTGTATTTATTTTTTTAATATGTATGTACACTTATTACTTATTATTACTTTTTTCTTAATTTTGCTCCTTTTTGACTAATACAAACCTATCACTTTTTAACCAGTCTCGTCGCAACTAGTACATAACGATTCCCAAATGGTACTACCCAGGCAGAAATACACGATTCTAAAACGACGGTCCAAAAATGTTGTACCACCACAGCCCTGTAAGCACAAAATTTCGACTCTTTCAAAATATTGTACCATTACAGTACTGTATACACAAAATCGCAACCCTAGTTTTTAAATGTCAAATTTGCTTTCAAAATAAAAAATGTTTATATTTTTAATTTAAAAAATGTATAAACGTTAGAAAAAATACAAACAAAAACTCTTAAGATGCGTTGGAAAGTCTTTTGCATGTTTTATTTTGCTACATATAAACATACTTATTTTAGGAAATCTCTTATTTTAAAGCCCAAAGTAGCAATGTCCACCATTTTAACAAAAACAGGTCAAACTCCTAAGACAGAAAAGATAAATAATGTTACTCTAATACCGGAAATTTAAATTTACAGTATTGCTACAACATAAAAACCAAGAGTCGAAAGACGCCCATTTGGCGTTATCATTTTAACATCGAGACAGCATTGTTAACTTGTTAAATTTACGTTATTTTGATATTGAAAGTCCTCTCCAAACGTCAGGACAGAATCGGTTTGACTGTATTTTTCTGCCTGGGTTGTTACATCTCTACTAACTTTAACATCTCAATTCTTTTCGATAAGTACTCGTATTGAATCAGCTTTTAGATGGCTAATATAAGTCGTATATTTAAAGTATTAAAAAAAATTTCTGAAATAAATAAAAAAAAAATAACAACCAGTTAAAAGGTATTAAATAATAAAAAAGTGAAAAGTGAATTTAAATATGAGGGGTGTTAGGAAGTTAGTTAAAAGCTAAGTCATAGTTTAATCTACTTTAACTCACCATTAGACAACTAAAAATGAGTTAAATTGTAAATATCTGGACTGACTTGATCTGCAGACACTCTCTGGAAATATTAAAATGAAACTTTTTTTAAGAAAAGGAGCTAGATTTTGAGTTAGTTGTGACTCTGTTTTAATCATTTCCGATAGGGTATTTCAAAACAATACTTTTTAAATATTGGAAATACTTTCCTTTATCCATTTGCAAATGAATTCCTGACTTTATGTCTTTTTTAAAATGTTTATATTTTTTAGCGCATGTGTGTTCGTGGTTGCATGTATGCATGTGTAATTCTCCCTTTTTAATTGCAAATAGGATGATCGCAATTAAATTTCGTAATTTTCGCGTAAAACTTACAACCCGTGCTTAACGACGCGTAACGAAAATTCCAAATGTTTTACATGGTGTCGCGTTGCAAATTTACATTTTTAAATGCGATTATTTACAAAAGCAATAGACGGTGCAGAGGGAAGGTGGCGCCGTTGGAATTATCGATTGTGCGGATTTGTCAGTCGCAGTGGTCGGGTGAAAATCCCGCGTTCTCTGTGGAGACATTTTTTAAGAGTAATGATTCTGACGTAATTGCTCGTCGACAATTTTGTTTAAAGTTCGGTAGTCGGCGAATATGTGATGGACTGATTGCATATTTTTTTGTACTCGGATGCAGAGATTCCGCGCAACTGCTTCGGCTATGAATGTCCCACGACCAGGACCCAGTCGATCTTCAAGGGCTTCCGAAAACAATGAACTGGTTGAAAGCAGTTTACGTGAAAATACGCGACTTTAAATACGAAAAGCAGCAGCATCATTGGGACTTCCAAGAGCGATTATTCATGAAATTATAAAAAGGGATCTGAAGTTCCATTCTTTTAAAATTAAAATCGTTCAAAAAATGAAAGAGAGTGACTTTAATTTTGGCAAAACTTTTTGTGAAACGATGTTAGAGTGTGTTTGCACTGCAAACCCCATTTTTTTGAGCGACGTGGTTCATTTTCACTCAAACGGCCATGTCAACAAGCAAAATTGCCATTGCTGGTCTCCAACAACCCGCAACTCTCGATTGAAACATCAAAAACCAGAGTAAATATTTGGTGAGCCTTATCAACGCATGAGCTAATTGGATCATTTTTTTCAAAAATTCTCGAGGCCAGGCGACGAATGTCAACGGTGAAAACTATCGACGCATGATTAAGATATACCCTTGCCAAACCTGCGATCTCATTCGTCGTACTCTTAACACATGTGGTTTCAATAGGATGGGGCGACTACACACATGGCCACCGAGGTCGTCCAAACTAAATTCCAAAAATTTTTTTATGGGGCTACCTCAAAGAGAGGGTTTATAATGACAATCCACAATCTGTTGTGGCTTTAAGGAAAATATTTGCCGAGAAATCAGCTCAATTGAACCAAGTTTACTGCAGCGTGTGGCGCTCTGTTTTGAACAGTTGTTTCCACTCGACGAAAGACATCTGGATGAGATACTCTTTAAAAAATATAATCTTCATTTCCATTCTATCGTTATTACGTTTTTTACTAACGTTTACAAATATTAATCTGCCACCAGACACCCTGTAAAAAAATTTTTCATTTTAACAGAGAGTCAGCTAAAAAAAAAAATAGGGTTCTACACAATACCAATGTATACTTATATGTATACATACATGTGTATGTGCATCTAACAATGTGCATCTAATAGTGTATGTATTGCCTGATCCTCATGGGGTTTCTGCCGACATTTTCTTTAATTCAAACAGAACACGGTCGCAACCTAAAACAAAAACGTCTTTTAGAGAAAACGGATCTGAAATCAAAACGTCAGTTGCATGTTCACATACTATCATTTAACATAAATTGCACCCACCTGTGGTGCTGACAACTTTTTCTATTTTAACCCAGTCTTTCTTTAAAAAAAGTTTTATACATTGCTTTTGTGCTTCCTCAATTAATTTTTGAACAATATCAGTAAATTGATTAACAAATTTACAAAATTTTAAATATTGCACATTCAAAAGTTTTCTGAATTTCTTTTGCTATAATTTTTCTTCTTTAAAACATATGGGTTTGTTTACAAAATGTGTAAAATTCAATAAAAGTGTGGCAATATTGTTGAGAGAATTTCTTTCATGATACAAAGAATCAGGTAATCTCGTCGGCCCAGCTGATTAGTGCCTAAATGTCAAAATTACGCTCTCCCTGTGAAAATAAAACAACAAAAATTATTACTCACCGTTTTTTTTCTATGAGCTTTTGTTTGACACTTGTGTACTAATTTGTAGTTGTTGCAGGGACGAGATTACCTGATTAGTTGTATCATGATTTCTTTTCAAAAGTGAGAGCATAAAAAAAATCGCTGTCAAAATAAATAATGAAACTCAACACGACCATAATCGAAACTTCGCACAGTGGGGTTTTCGTTACTAAGAACCAGAATTGATTTGAAGTGGCTATTTCTGCCATTTATTAAAATTTCTCAAAAAGATGGCACAATATGAAAAGGGATACTTACTGTACAAAGTAAATAGTGTTTATGTGCCAAAAGAAGGCATTGATTCGTTGTAGCTTTATCTCTTTCTATTTTAGAAATTAAAGTAGATAAATGTAGAAATGTATTTATTTATAATTTATTTTGTAAGGCCAAAAAATGTACAAATATGTATATGTATATATATTCCAAACTTATTTTGATACTATTTTAAAAATGCTTTTATTTTTTTTTCCATAAGGGTGGTACAAACTAAGGTCTGGTGAGTAAAAACTTTACAGGATGTTGGACAATATCTATTGTAGTCTATATAACGATAACCCCATTATAGTTCTATATCTATTATAGTCTATATAACTGCACCCCTATATCATAGTGTTTGAAAAATATATAAAACTGTATTGAAGGTACTTGACTCGATGTCAAAATCTTTTTAGTTTTTTAAAAAATGGGGACTTGTAATATAAGCACCTTGTGCCAGCCTTAAAGTCGATAAGTGATACCGAGATATGGCGTATCAAAAAAATCTCCATGCTCCTATACAAAAATCTTATTTCCATTTCTTATTTCCATAAGCTAATTATCAACAAAGTCTTCACACTTAGTTTCATGATAGCAGATACCATAGCTACCAAAATAAATTAGATAAATAGAGTAGATTTGAAGAAAACTGGGTTACCTGAGCTATTTGCTCATATCTCTGTTGCTATTTAACCAATTTTGCTGCATTTTCAAAGCGGCTGTTCACGGGATATTTCTGGCACCCTAACACCAAATTCCGTTTTGTAGAACTTTTCTTAACTCCAGCCACTTTACCTTATCAGATTGACCGACGGACAAGGTTCAATCGACCAACCTATCCTTTAAGATACACGATATATGTATATATACTTAATGAGGTCGCAAGTGAATATTTTAGAAATTACAAAGGAAATTAAAAACTTTTTATATCCTTTTTATTATGTATGTGACAAGTTTAATAATAATTTTTTTATTGCTCTGGCGTCGAAGGTTTAACAATAGCTGTGTTCAATAACTTTCCAGTAAATACTAGCAACGAGAGAGTAAAAGAAGGTAGTTCTTTTAGAGTCCACACTCACAGTACTTTTGACACCGCTACGGCGTGATTTAAGAATATATTACTTGGTTTATTTTTTGTGTGTAGGAACCTCAATTTAATGCAAATTTTCAGAAGCGCTCTACAGCGTATAATCACTAGAGATTTCTGTCTCCATGCCTACAAAATTCAATTAAAAAACAAACAGGCAACGAATTATTAAGGTGTAAAACATATAAATCGTACACTAAATCAAAGACAGCCACAATTTAAAGCCATTAATTTTTATGAGGGGCCTTTTCTCTGTACTTTAAAAACTTGTTTGGATTCAGATCCTTAGTAAGAAACCGTCATAGAATAAAGTTTACCTTAAAACAAACAAAATTTGCATGTGTTCCTAAAGAACTTAATTTGGGAATTTCTCTAGGAAAATAGAAAATTTTTTAAACAAAATTCGGAGTTGTGACTGTTATTTATTCAGTGTGCGATAATTAAAAAAAATACGTTTACATTTGTGTTGTTTAAAGAAACAAACCCTACTTATATAACTTTAAAAAACGCATTTAAGTCGAATGTATAGAAGAGCGAATTTAGAAAAAAAATATTTACTTTTTGTAAACTAAATGTTAAGGAAAAATTACAAAAAAGAAACTTCATTAACACTTAATGTCAATTCGTGCAACATGTTTTTGCAAAATTTATTTGCAATATTAATTTTTAAATTTGTGGTTAACTGAGTTTTGTATTAAATTGCATGTGTATGTGCATTTTTTGTTTATGTATATCTATGTATGTGTATGATTGAAGAAATACCGTGAACGAAACGTGGGGGCAAGTGTCTCTATGTCACCACTTTTGTCGATTGTTTTGGTACCTATTTGGCGACATTGTCAACAACGCATCTACATTTTTATATTAATTTTGATAAGAAAAAAAAACTTAGCAGCAAAAGGAAAATTTCGACCACCAAACATGTATCGGCAACATAATGGTTATTCCTTTCAGTTGGTCAGCGGGTTTTTTTCAGTGTGATTTACATACATAACACAAAACAAACATATCTTCGGGTACAGCTAGTCAGTAGTACTGTAGAAAAAATTGCTACAGGTACTAGTTAAACATTGGCTCCAATACATACATATGACCCTAAAATAACTACCTTGTCAGTAGTACCAATGCCAGTAGTGGATTTTCAATGATACGCAAATGTTAAATGTCTTTAGCAAGAAGCATTTCCTGAAATATAGCTTGTCGATAGCACTGGTGACAACGTTAATAGTGAACCACTACAATTTTACTATTGACATTTTCTGCAGGGTACATTTGCATAATATATCCCTTCAAACAATTTATATACAAAAAGAAGCATACTCGAATAAAAAGGAAATTAAAACTCATCGAGTATGACACCATCACCTTATCAAAAAAGGGTTCGAAAATGTTTAATCTCTTCAATGCTTACTAAATAGACCATTTATCAGTTTCCTTTCAATTAGAAATTCCTTTGAAATAAAAATTTATCTTCTTTTGTACCGTAAAAAATCGTATTTTGAAAGTTTTATTTCAGTTCAAATAAAAAAAAAATTGAAAAACTATTTAAAAGTTATAATTTGCAATAAATTTCAATGAACTTTAACAAATATAATATTAAAAAAATGTAATTGGTTAATAGGCATTTCCATGTTTATCGGCCCAAAATAAAAAAAATAATTTTCTAATTTAAAAAAGCGATGAATGAACGTCTAAAGGGAACATAAAATGATCGAAACATAAACATTTTTTTTTAAATTTTGCAAGGATTTAAAATAAATTGATGAATTGGCTCCACTTTTTTTAAAGAAAGAATTGATTTTTGTTTAAACAAATTTTTAAATAAAATCCGAAACACTTTGAACCATCAAGTAATTTCATCAAGTAACGAAGCCTGTTTTTAATAATATTTTTCACGATACGATAAAACGGATGTTATCTTTAAGAGGAGCCAAAGTAGTAACTATAAGGTTACTTTTAGCAAAAACGAAACTTTCATTTGTTTAAAGAGATAAAAAGCATAAAAATGCAATTTACATGAATGGCTAAAAATGGAATTATCCAACAGAATGACTTTGGCCGAAAAATTCTTAAGCCACTAAATTCAAAAGACTATATAAAAAAAGAAAAATATTAATAAGAACATCATTATCATGATATTGAAACAACAGTTTGACAGGAGTATACAGGTAAATACACACATATGTATGTATGTATGTTTGTTCAGCTCCAATAACATTCTGTTTTAGTTTACGATAAAACTTTTGCACAAACAACATGGAAACGCTAAAATACAAATGCAAATATTATGATTGGAGGTAAAATAAATAAAATATGCATCAACCCAATAAGCAAATTTATTTTTGACAGATAACTGCTGAGGTTGCTCTGCCGAAATGCGTATCACATGCTGGTAAAACTCTACCCACAAAATTTTAATGAAAATACTGTTTGAAATTGTGAAAAATTTATTTTTGCATACAAGAGTATATATTACTGTATTATGTTGTCTCACCATAGTCTAATCCGTAAAAAATGTTTAATGGGAAATTATCACATCAGCGAAGCAAACCAAAATGCTAATGCATGTTTACGTGCACATACTTATGTATGTGTATTTCGTAGTTGGTTTGCAGCAATGTTAGGAAAAAGAAATTAAAATATAAACATAAAAGGTTCCTAGAAATTATAAAAATATTTTTAATTTTATATGTACCTATTTGAATTTATCGCGTTTGACGGTTTTGTAACGATTGTTGCTTGTTCTGACAACTGTAGCTCTCACCGTCAAGGCGACAGTTAATTATTCGTGATAATCTTGCATACGAGATGAGATCATTGCAACATGTATTCACAAATAAAAAAGAGTTTACCATATGATGGCTTTCGACAAGTGCTTTATAAAGCGAAATTTATGTTAAGTCTACCAATAAATGTCTTTTGGGTAATAACAATAAACTATCTAAATTTGAATATATGGTCTTGACACCTTCTACCAGATACCAGTGGCATTTCATATATAATTTAACATTACATCAATGTTAAAATAACAGTTCCTTTTATCAATTTTATTTACAAAAATATATTGTAAATGGGAAGCTCTAAACATAAAGCCAAGAATTGCATAAAATTCTACATTATTTAATTAGGTATATGCATGTATACATATAAAGGTCTCTTATATGCATATCGGTGGCTTTATATTAAAAAGACGGAACTAAATTTCTATTTATGTTTCAGGGGAAGAAAAACAATATACATACATATATGCACTTATCGCTCATTCGTTCAACATCATAACTCAAAAAAGAGCTATAGATTCTACAATTAAAGTTTAAGTAACAATTATTTAATTATATAAATATGTATGTATATAATATATGTAGGTATATAATATAATATAAATGAAAAACAGTTGTATGAGCATAAAAATGTAAAACTTGTACAATTTTCTTTAACAACAATATTCCAGAGTCTGTAACTTTTTATTTTTAAAAAATTCAAAAAATGTGAAATAAATACTTTATGTGCCCCTAATTGACTTTTTACCTTAATCTGTGGTAAACGTTTTAATATTAATTAGGGGATTCACAAGGTGTCCTATTATGTCCTATTGTCATATTGTTATAAAATTTCAAAATGGTTTTTTTGTCTTTCATACAAAAGTTGTTCTTTAAAAGTACTACGTCGTTTAGTATACTTATTAAATTGTCACAACAACTCCACTTACAACTGCGCCGAGTGTCCAATAGTTGGTAAAAGTTGTTAAAACATTGTCAAAATTTTATGACAATATGACAATAGGACACCTTGTGAATCCTCTAAATATTTAATAAATCATAACCTTAAAATCTGCAAAAATAAATATGTGAGATAAGTACTTTGTGGTAAACTAATTGTACTTCGCCCGAAATCTGGGTTAACAGTCCTTTGTTTCACATTTCAAGGCTCATAGTCTTAATAAATACAAAAAAATACTAAAAATGTTAGAGAAGTTCTTTCTGTCTACTTAGTTTATTTCCAGCTTTGTTAGGGGTCCATAAGTTTTATTTAAGGTTGGCAACCAAAACGAAAAACGGTATCGGTACCGCTAACCCTATTAAAAAATTTGTCATTTCGGTATCGGTATCGGTATTTTGATTATATCAGTATCGGTATAGATAATTACTTAATGGTATTTACAAAAATTAAAAAAAGTCTATGTTCAATTTAAAAACATAGTTAAGTTTTTATTTATATGTTCTCTTTTTTATTAAACTAATAAAGAAAAAATAAATTGCTGATTTGTAAAAGTAGGTACTTACATTGTTTAAAAACTAATAGGAACATAAAATTGAATTTCAAACATTTGTATAATAAAATAATATTTTTAAAATTAATAAAAAATCAGTATTAATAAAAATATGTTAATACCAGGGTACACTTATACAGGTTATATCAAGAGCCTAGCTGATTATAAATATTTTAGAAAGTGAATAACAAATTAAATAATTTTGTCTTAAGTTTTAAATTTTTTGACATTTACTTTTTCAAACAGAAAAAAGAAATGTAGAGGGCGAATTTTTGAATTCACCTTGATACTACCTGTACTAGTGTACCCTGGTAAATACTTTGTACTTTTTTAAGGTAAAATTTTTAAAAATATATCGAAAACATTTTTTTCAGCTTCTAAATCAAAGTCAATTTTTTTTAAATATAAATTAAAATTTAATAATAATTTATAGCCTTGAAAAATACATTTAAGTTTACAGTTTGGGATATTTAAAAAGCATTAACTTTTTTAGTTGTATATGGAAATAATAAGGAACACAATATATTGTTACCGCCACTGCTTTCACCCTTTTGAAAAACAATTGTTTACTTCACACTTAATGATAACTAAACACAATCTTTGTAAATGTCAAAGTTTATATGTATTACTTGAGTGAATTTTTTTATCTTTTATATAATTGTAAGCGCCAAAACTTAAATGCAGTTGATCCAAATTGTGACCACATAAATACAATTAAAACTGCCATTTTGTGGTAAGTTCAATCGTGAACCTCACTAAGTAAACTGCTCTTGGTATCCATACCAAAAAGAATTTTAACATAAGAGTTAAAGTTTTAAGAAGTCAAATAACAAATTAATATTGAATTGTTTTAATAAAATATTTTTGAATATTCACTTTAAACTCTGTGTTTGTAATCTATAGTGGATACCAGGAGCCTGGGTCAAACTACCCGTCAACAATATATGGTTGAATAAAACAGCTCCACGTTGAATCGAATCACAATGACTGCATTTAAACTATCCTCATCTAACCTATTGCGGCTAGGGTTCAATATATATTTTACCCCCGAAAATAATCTTTCTACACTAACTTGTGTACCTGGTACAGCTAACACAATTTTTGCTATAGCTTAGTTTCACTTTGTTCTTTCCACCAATTAAAAACATTTATGTGCCTTTGTAAACGTTTTCATTTAGCAACTCACGTAATTTGCCATTGTTTGGGGTTAAAGAGGAATTTTTTCCCTATACTTTTGAGAACTGCTTCTACACAGTCGGATGATGTACTCGAGCTGCAGTTTGCATCATCATCAGAAGCTATGTTAAAATTTTGAGATATGGTGTTCATTCTGACACTTACTTTTACAATATGATCAACTGCCCGTTCAACTAAAGTACCCTTAAGAACAATATTCCAACGTGAATCCAAGAACAGCGCAAAAAGAATGGCTTCATTCTCAAAAATAATTTCTGTTGCAAAAAGAAACTGCAAGTATAATGTAATCACGACCTGTCGAGATACATCAACGCGACAGGGTGGGACTAGTACTCCATTTTCCCTTGGACCATGGTTTAAGGGGACCTATCACCTATCTAGTGGTGTGGTGTTGTCAAAAAGGGGTCATTTAGACTCTACTTGACAGTTTGCGTGCAGCGAACTACCACGAAAACCAACCAACCAACCATAATGAAATCATCTTTTTAAGTTTGCTTTGTTAGAAAACAAAACGCTGTTATTGTTGCAATTGTGGAACGTGAAGTTAGCAATACTATTTTTAAGAAACAGTGTAAATTCATGTGACATATAATGTCAGATGTACATGTGTTTAGTTTTTGCTACTTGCATTATTTCTTAGATTTTTATTATCAAAGCATATAATCGCAATACTGGTATTAAAGGAAACGGTATTTTGATACCGGTATTTCGCGAAACAAATTATTTCGGTATCGGTATCAATACCGGTAACCAAATTTAAACGGTATTTAAACGGTATCGGTAACGGTACCTAACCTTGGTTTTATTTCATATTTCTATAGGCATTATCTCAAAAAATGCAAAAACTATCTAACTAGTACGAATATATAACTTTTACCCCTAAGGATCAAAATAAAAATCGAGAACTGTTAAACGAAATTTAAAAATGATTCTGTCTTTATTGGTATCCAAGTTACAAAAAGTACCTAAAAGGTATTAAAAAACACAAATTAACAACAACAACAACATTATTGAGTTAAAAAGTCCAAAATGTAGAAAGGAGTACTAAAAGCATATTATTATTTTTTTTCGAGACCTGTCGAATACAATTTGTATTACTTTAAAAGTAACAAAATGGACATAGAAGAAACAAAATAAAAAGTACCAAAAGTATATACGTATATTTTCAAAATCCGTCGAGCGCAATTTTAACAATGCTTTTATAGTTGTTGTTTAAGAAATAACAAACAGAACCTAAACAGTACAAGTATCACGTTTTTACCTCTGTATTTACCTCGTTAAGGGCAAATTTTCGAGACTTGTCGAACGCATTTAAATTGTGTTTCTATCTCTATTAGTTGAAAAGTAACAAAATGGACTTGAGCAGTATCAAAATAAAGTTGATCAAAATAAGTGTTTTGCCTCTAAAGCTCAAAAATTTCGAAAACTTCTACGCACATGTCCGTTCGTTTTTTGAGTAAAGTACGATGCTTTTAAAAATTCTAGCGCATAGATAAGGAGAATTTTCCTATTTTTACCGTCTTAGGGTCCAAATTTACCTTAATACTGTTTTAGTACAACCTAAAAAACCAGAAGAGGTACTCGCAGTTTAAATTTCAAATCTGTAGCTTTACGTTAATGAAATGGTCATCTGGCCAATTGGGCATCAACGCTGTTCCTTAACGTTTTAGCAACACCTATTGAACAATTTAGCACTTGATTGTAAAATAATGGTGAAATTTCTACAACATTTCAAGAAGAAATGTATAGTAAAGTATAAGTACATGTATGTATGTATATATGCATTTGTAATATGTTTTAAAGTTTTTAAAGTTTTTTTACAACTAAAATTTGAAAGTTGTATATCAGTGCACGTTTAATTTAGTTCATTAATTCACTTCAATTCAAATACAAATCAAATAGATAAATCCTAACAAAGCACTACGTTTTATCCTATGCAGGTTTATAAAATAAATGTTTGCCATAAAATATATAAATTGGCATTTTTAACAAATGTCAATAAAGCCAAGCAGTTTCGGTAAAATGCCAAAGAATTAAGTATTTTACATAAATTTGATAATGATTTATTGACCGATTAAATGAAAAAGTAAATATGTATGTAAATAAAATTTGAAATAACAATAATGATAAAAGAACAGAAATTAATAGATTAACTCGAATATAAATGACCAACGAGCACGATGACACAAAATTTTATTGTTTAAAGAAAAAAACAAATAAAATAAAACAAAGAAATCAAGTAACAAATTACTTAAAAATGATAAATGTAGTATTTAATTTTAAACAATAATTATTTATATTTTTAGTATTTTTTTTATCTGATAAAAAAAAAATATCAAAGATTTAAACTAAACAACGATATTGTGTCGTATTTTATGGAGAATCATAAATTATTTTTGAGCGTTTAAAATAGAGACAAACTTGAGCCATAAAACTTTTTAGCTGCAGCCTTATTCTGTAATCCTCATTAAGTTCTCAGTGGTTCTATGGAACCCATTGGTTTTGGATAAAATTCGTTGTATTTATTGTAAGTATGTTTGAATCGAATCAAATTGAGATTTTACATAAAATAGAGGACATTTTGTTGGATTATTTTTTTTTGTAACAAGTGATGTTTTAAAAAAGATAAATCATTCCATAAATAAATAAAACATTTTTACAGTTTCGTGCCTGTCTATCTATCATTTAAACTTTTCAGAGAATTTTTAAATGGCGCACACTAAATCAAAAGCATTCACAGCTCAAAGTTTAGTAGAATAATTTCTTATTTATTTCGGTATCGGTATATCGGTGTACATCTGAAACGTATTTAACAAAAAATAAAAATGTATTTATAAATGTTTTCTTTTTAATCAGGCTAAAAGAAAAATAAGTTTTTTAAGCCATATTTACACTACCTGAGTTATCATCTGAGTTTCACAACTATAACTCATTTGTTTAGTGTAATAACATGTCTGTTTTTATTTGTTTTTATTTTTTGTCTAATCTCAGTTGAAAATAGAACGTATTCTATTTTCAAACTATTTAAGGTCTGAGTTTTATATGTAAGTTTTCAAAAGTTACCGGATTAAATGCTTGTTGTTGTACTGCCATAGTCTATATTCCAGCTTAACAACTTTTATAATTAGGGGACTAAAACTAATTTCTTAGACAAAATTTAATACTAAAAATAAGAAAATCGAATTGCTTTTTGTTTATAAATATTTAAACTAATTTTTTTGATACTCGACTCAGATGAGAACTCAGGTGGTGTAAATATACCTTGACTTATGAAGGTACCCATCAAAAACTTTACTTACAGCTCATTTTGTAATGACTTCTTATATTCATTACTTTGTATCGTTGTCCGCGCTTTATTTTGTTTGTTGTTTGTTTGTTTGACTATTTAAAAGAATGTCATGAGCAGTGTTGCCAAGATCAAAAAATGTTTACAACCAAACTGTTTTTGGCAGACCAGACATAATGCGAATCATTTTGATTTTTGCACAATTCTTTTGATTGTATTATATTATTAATTGTTTTAAATTCAAGCTAATTTCTATATTTTGTTTTTATTAAACTAAACTGTGAAAAAATTGTCTCGGCAACAGTTGAACTATGTGACAATGGCATTACGTTTTGAACAAAACAATTTAATACTTCAAAACACTTTTCATTCGTGCCAGTTTGATATTTAGATACTTTGTTCCAACACTCAACTATATCCAAGTGACTTTCCAAATCAATATTTTGAAATTCGTTGTAATTGGCATTGGGATAAAATTTTTTCTTCATTGCCACCTGTTAAATTTGGAAAAGATGACCAAAAAGTTTTCAAAGAAATCTCTGAAATACTTTTTTTTGTATCAGTATGTAAGAGTTGACTATATCCTAGCAAAAACTTTACTTACAAAATAAGTAGAAAAATTGAGTCGAATTACCGTCAAGCACTACTTACAATTTAAGAAATAAGTGGTCGCAAATAGTTTTAAAATAAGAAAAAGACTTTACTTTTTTTTATATACTTTATACTTTTTTTTGTACTTTGTTTTTAAATGTAAAATAATATATTAAAACAACCAGTTTTTTTCTGCTTGATTTATTGAAGTAACCAAAATAGACCTGATTTATAATAATAATTATTAAACTCATGATTTTTCAAATCATAACGTACTTTTGATAAGTCATTACAAATTAAATAACAAATAGAAAAAAGGGCAATTAAGGCCACAAAACAGTGAATTAAGGAAACCATTATAAAAAAGTTTGTAAGTAAAGTTTTTGCTGGGTTGGTGAAATGAATTAAGCTGAAAGTCCATGGCACGCGTCGACGTCGGAATGCGTTGTGCCTTTCTGAACTTTTTAAACCTTGTAGCGTTTAAAGTTACATGCAATACTTTGACGCATAGAATTTTTTGTTTTTTACAGTACAAAAACAAATAAAAAAAAAATAATATAAAACTTACACCGTTATTACTGAAAATAGCTGGTCTGTTGGTTTGACGTTTTGCGACGCATGCAAAAGTAGATATGTATTAGCTATATTTTTCGTGTGCGTCGCGTCAAATGACGTCAACTCGTTATAATCTGTAACTTGCCATATTGAAATATGTACACGTATTCAACTGTTTTTACAACCGCGTATAAAGCAAGAACGCATGAAAAGCATGTTATGGACTTTCAGCTTTAGTTTTACAACTGATGACAGTGGTAAGAGCAAGGTGTGTTAAAAAAAAAAGTTGGCCTTGCAAGTCAGCTGCTTCTGAAATTAACGCTATTAAAGTGAAAAATAAAGAAAAGATGGATTTTTTCATTTGCAAGATTTAATAGTGTTTAAACTTGTGCCTAAAGAAATAATAACAAAATTGTCTTAAAACAAATTTTTCAACTACACTTTTTTTATTTCATTATATTTTTTTATTGAATTATCACTTCTGTAAACTAGCAATAAGATTTCAAATCTGTTTAATATTTGTACAGCCATTGCCACCCTTAAATTTATGTTCTCAAATAAATATATAAATTCGGATGGTTGTATCTCTAAGCATCAAATTGGTTTTAAAATTGACTTATAGAGCTGAAATTTACAATCTAGACAAAGCCAATCAACCAATGAATTAGGATTGCTTTCAGTTTTATTTGTGTTAACTTAGCATTTATGTGTGGCTTTGATGGGAGACGGCGCTCTAGGTAAATGCCAAGCTATTTCGCCTCAAGGAGCAGATTCATTGTAGAAATTAAAATCGTTTCTTTGCGTAAAGTAAAAGTTACGTGGGTACATTTTGTTCATTAATTTTTACTCCCCATAGTTTTCCTATTTCTCTACTTGGATAATATGATGATATACTAGTTGTTTTAAGGCCTCTTTAGGTCCTTCATGAGTACTGAGAATGCAGTATCGTCAGCAAATATCGACGGTTGTATTTTATGGCATGTCTGCTATGTAAAGCAGGTACAGAACTGATCCTGGAATGCTACCTTGAGGTACGCTAGCCGTATTTGTTTGAGGACAATGAAGTGGCCCCCTTCTTTGATCATATACTGTTTGTTGGTTATATACTTTTCCAAAAGGTTACAGAGATTCACAGCTTTAGTTTTGTTTTGGCCTTCAAGGCAAACTATATCAAATGCTGATAAACAGCCCGTAGCAATAATTTTTCTCCTTAAATGCTTTTCTTATATTTGGTATCAACTTGTGGATCTGTTCAATTGTGTTGTCGTCTAAAACCAAATTGGTGATTGGAAATGCAGCCGTTTTCTTTTAAGACCGGAATCAACTTGTTTTTTTTAACAATTTATCAAATGATTTCCAAATGGTTGGCAACAGACTGATAGGACTATAAGGCTTCAATCTAGAAGGCTTTTTTCAGGCTTAGAATCATCTTTATTAAAGCAACTTTCCACATTGTCGGAAAGTGTTCAAGCCTTAAGTCATATATGACTTTAAAAAACAATTCTTCTTTTTGCTGTGCAAAGCAGCTCTGAAATAATTTTGTTTGCTTTTTTAGCGTTTAAATTATAAATAGCCTCTACGACATTAAGGAATCTCATTTGCATAGGCTGCCTAGCAACAGCAAGCAATAATTTACTTATATAATTGTAAATAAATTTTTGAAAAACATTAAAACCTATGGAAATTTTTCAAAAACATTTTTTGTGTAACAAAAAAAAAAATTCCTAAAAATTTTTTGGCGTAGCAAAAGGTATATCCCTGCAGCTTATTGAGGCGCAAGCTTCTTTGGATTTATCTTCTGACCACTCACCCACAATTATCACTCTTTGCAGTCCACACCAAATAGCAACCAGTGATTTTTTCTTATCTAAAAGAGTAAATTGGTTGAAATATAAAAAATAAATCAGCTCTCACTGCTCTGAACACATACTCCCCAAGAAATCGATGATTGCCTGAGTATCCTAAATGAAAACATTAAAGAAGCCATTGAACATGCTTCTTCAACATACCGTCAGGTTAAATACAACAAAATTTTTTCTGTCGATGTTGAAGAGCTTTTATCTGAAAAAAGGAGAGCGCGAAGAGAATGGCAACAGCATAGATCGCCCCAACTCAAAACGAAGCTAAAAGAGTGTACAAATCGTTTAAAAAATTTGCTGGAGGTAAGAGAATTGCATCAAATAAGAATTATTTGGAAGGTCTAGACGCGGCTCCTCAAACAAATTATTCTCTATGGCGATCAGCCAGTCGTCTCAAAAGACCCGTAATCGCAAAACCACCACTGCGCAATCTAAGAGGATCCTGGGCTAGAAATTATGAAGAAAAATGCGATCTGCTCGCAAGCCATTTAAGAAACGTGTTCACTCCCAATACATGCACTGACGTGAGGGAATTACCGCCTGTTGTTTCTAGACGTCCTATAGAAATACGTTTCCGATATTCAGATGTGGTAGAAGCTATTGCTATCCTTTATGATAAAAAAGCTCCTGGCGTTGATAAAATAAGCAATAAAATGCTCTTAGAGCTACCTTTTACGGCGAAAAGAATAATTCTTTTTATTTTTATTGCCATAATACGGCTTGAACACTTCCCGCCTGTATGGAAAGTTGCCTTAGTAAAGATGATTCCTAACCCTGGTAAAGATCCTTCTAAGGTGGAGTCTTATAGGCCTATAAGTTTATTACCAACTTTGTCAAAACTGTTTGAAAAGCTGCTTAAAAACAAGTTTACTCCGATCCTGAATGAAAACAATTGCATTCCAGATCACCAATTTGGCTTTAGAAGGCAACATAGCACAATAGAACAAACTCACAGACTGGTGCAGGTTATAAGAAAAACTTTCGAGGAAAAGAAGTACTGCTCCGCGCTTTTTATAGATGTCTCTCATGCTTCTGATAAAGTATGGCACGAAGGCCTGTTAAACAAACTAAAGCTAAACCTTCCAGCTAATATTTTCAACCTACTAGAAAAGTACATAACCGGTCGACAGTTTAAAATCAAAGAGGGAAACCAAATAAGTTGTTACCAACCAATAGGGGCTGGTGTACCTAAAGGGAGTATCCTAGGTCCAATTTTGTACTTGCTGTACACGGCAGATATGCCAACAACCAGTTTTACGCACACGTCTACATTTGCTGACAATACCGCTCTTCTCAGTATTCATAAAGACCCTAAAGAGGTTCGTGCCAATTGCAACAACACGTAACCCAAGTAGAGAAATGGGCAAAATTATGGGGAATAACAATTAATGAGCAAAAATGTACCCACGTAACGTTTACTTTACGCAAAGAAACGTGCTCTCCAATCCTTATAAGCAACCACATAGTGCCTCTATGATTTGAGGCGAAATATCTTGGCGTTCACCTGGATCGTCGGTTATCATGAAAGTCTTATATAGATGCGAAGTTGACGTATATGAAACTTAAAGTTTATCGGCAGAAACTCTGTGTTTCGTCTTGATTAAAAACTTCTACTCTACAAATCGATTTTGAAACCAATTTGGTGCTACAGTATACAATTATGGGGAACTGCTTCCGCCTCTAACATAGAAAAACACAACGTCAAAACAAAATCCTAAGAATGATAACTGGTGCTCCGTGGTATATTAAAAACAGCAACATCCACAAGAATCTACAAGTTCCACTAGTTAAATGCGAAATCCTGAACTATGTGGACAAGTATTTAAACAAGCTGGAAACGCATCCAAATCCGCTCGCTCGAAACATCTTGCAACATAGTGGACACACTCATCTGAAAAGAAGGGACACTATTGAAACTGTTTAAATTAAATTTTGGTCTGGTACTGACTGGACTAATATAAATTACTTAGTTTTAAGTTTTGAATACTTATTGTTAGTTCGCATAAGCGAAGATTCAATAATAAAAATATGAGAAAAAACAAAAAAAAATTTTAGGTAATAGACAAACAATTTCCCAATTGCCCCCATAACTTTGCCCCATAACGTGCCCCCCAGAATTGGGGAGCACGTTTCCTTTCGTAACGTAAAAGTAACGTGGG
The DNA here is from genome assembly GCA_963583895.1 of Melanophora roralis. Classification (NCBI taxonomy): domain Eukaryota; kingdom Metazoa; phylum Arthropoda; class Insecta; order Diptera; family Rhinophoridae; genus Melanophora; species Melanophora roralis. The sequence goes on along the minus strand of OY757189.1, from coordinate 57,163,578 downwards.
TGCATTTTTGTTCATTTATTTTAATACCCCATAACTTTGCCCATTTTTCAACTTGGGATACGTGATGTTGAAATTGTTTTGTGGCCTCTTTAGGGTCTTTTTGAATACTGAGAAAGGCGGTATCATCAGCAAATGTCGACGTGACGTATGAGTAAGATTGTTTGTGGGCATATCTGCTGTGTAAAGCAAGTACAGGATTGGACCGAGTATACTCCCTTGAGGTACACCAGCCCCTATTGATTGAGAAGAACTTATTTGGTTTCCCTCTTTAATCATAAAATGCCGGCCGGTTATGTATTTTTCTAATAGGTTAAAAATATAAGATGGAAGGTTGAGCTTTAATTTGTTTAACAGGCCTTCATTCGATGGTACTACGTTGATTTCTTAATCCAAATTGGTGATCTGGAATGCAGTTTTTTTCATTCAGGATCGGAGTCAGCTTGTTTTTAAGCAATTTCTCAAACAATTTGGACATAGTTGGTAACAGACTTATAGGCCTGTAAGACTCTACCTTCGAAGGATCTTTCCCCGGCTTAGGAATCATCTTTACCAGGGCAACTTTCCATACTGGCGGGACATGTTCGAACCGTAATATGGCGTTAAAAATAAAAAGAATTATTAGTTTTGCTGTGCAAGGAAGCTCTGAAAGCATTTTGTTGCTGCTTTCATTAAAGCCAGGAGCTTTTTTAGCATTAAATTATTGATAGCCTCTACGACATCTTACAACTGAAAACGTATTTCCATAGGACATCTAGCAACAACAGGCGGCTATTTACTCATGTCAGTGCATGTATTTGGAGTGAAGACATTTGTTAAATGACTTGCGAGCAGATCACATTTTTCTTCATCACTTCTTGTCCAGGATCCTCTCAGATTACGTAGTGGTGGTTTCGCGATAACGGGTCTTTTAAGATATTTCGCTGATCGCCATAGTGAATAATTCGTGTGAGGAGTCGAGTCTAGACCTTCGAGGTGTTCCTTAAGAGATGCCAATCGGTGAACCTCTAGCAAATTTTTCAATTGGTTTGTACATTCCTTCAACTCGGCTTTAAGTTGGGGTGATCTGTGTTTTTGCCATTCTCTTCGGGCTCTTCTTTTTTCAAATAAAAGCTGTTGCATGTCTGCTGAAAAAATTTTGTTGTACTTTGTCTGACGATAGTAAGAAGAAGCATGATCAACGGCATTTTTTATGTTCTCATTAGGGCTGCTCAGACAATCATCGATGTCTTCGGGTGTTTTTAGCGGTTGGTTTTCTGAGCAGTGGGGTCTGGCAAATTTTATGTATTTTAACCAATTAACCCTTTTAAATGAAAAAATATCAATAGTTGAAATTTGTTGAGGACTAAAAATAGTGATTATAGTGGGAGAGTGGTCTGAAGATAAATCCAGCAGCTATGAAGCGGGGACCTAAGGATTTGTAACAACTGTTGTACTGATCCTTCGTTATGGAGAATCTGGGTGGACAATAAATTGACGAAATAACTAGGCCATGGAAAAATTTATCAACGCAAACGTTTGTTGCTTGTACATATATAACATTCGAAAAGACCACCCATCCATTGATGTTTGATTCTCGATTTGATTATTATAGCCGAGCCACCACATGATCTATCTCTGGGATCCTTCGAATCGTAAAAAGAATAGCCTCTAATTTTGAAATTACTTCTAGATGTCATATGCGTCTTAGAAATCAATTTTTTGGTTTATTGAAAAATATTCAAGTTCGCTTTTGTGTTGGCGGATACCGTTAACGTTCCAGAAACAAACCCTGAGACAGTTCATGGCCTTTTAAGCATGGCCTGCAGAAGAGCAGACTGCATTTTTTGCATCATGCCAGCCATTTGCGCCATGAACTGCGTAAATTGTTTAACCATATTGTCAATTACAGCTTCGAGGCGGCTAAAACTGGACCCGGTTGGTTCATTTGTTGGCATCTCTTGTTGTGTTGTAGGCTGGGTAGGCTCACATGCATTGGGTTGGTTAGACTTTAATGCGTTGGCATAGGAAACTTGACTTGTAGTTGATTGTGCTAATGGAGGCATGTTTGTAGTTGGTATATTTAAAGGCTGGCGAGGGGCAGGAACCACTTTCGGCTTAGATAAGCGTTTAACTGAATCAAAAACGCGACAACTTCTACAGTTGGTTCCTCCGCAATTGCTGCATTTCTTTACCCGAGGATCATCTTTTGGCTTTTCGTTCTTGGTCGTAGCATGAAGGTCACTACACACAACACAAACAGAAGGCAACTTGCAATAAGCCTTGGTGTGACCATATTCCTGGCAGCTTAAGCACTGTACGGACCCAGATCGCTTATGTGGCGCTTCAACTACAACTCTACGGTGAAAAATATATTTTAGGTCATAAATAGGGTGACGTCGCTCTCTTAATCTCGTAGTGTACGGACGTGTCTACGCGAGTGTATATTTGTAATAGGTGATATTTGTAATAAGTTACAAAAAAAATTTGTTAATATACATACCTACAAGACATAAGCGAGAATCGAAAATAAAAACAAACTAAACAAAATAAAAAAAACCAAACGGTTAATGAGTAACAGTAATCGTAGTGACAGTGGGCCTAATAGCCGAAATGCTTACATTGTGTTAAGCTCAGAAGCGTTAGCAATGAAAACATTAGAGACCCTGAATATAATAGAAACTATTTAAGTGCAAAACCGAAAACAAATACAAATAATTTAAGTGCAAGTGTGCCTAATTTGAATAAATGTACTGAACAAGGGACAAATTTAGCCCAATCTCTGTTTAAAAATTATAAAAAAAATACCGAGGTGCCATCTTCATCGCGGTCTTCTTTGTCAAGTTCTGGTGTCGCACCTACAGCTGCTAAAGGCGCTCCAGGCCCAATTTCTGCGTGTGCTCCTAAGATCCAGGTAGGGATGGACAGGTACGTAACAGTTCTTAAAAGGGGGAGAAGTCCAAAATCGGCAGAAACATCTCAACCTGCAAAAATGTTGAAAGACGATGAAAAGCCAACCACATCGCAAAATCGCTTTGCCATTCTGCAAACAGATGATAATAATGGCTCCGTTACGGAAAAAAATTTTAAGCCTCCTCCAATTTATTTAAGAGAAAAAAACTCGAACGACCTCATTAAATTTTTAGTTGCATTAATAGGCGAAAAGAACTTTTATGTGTCGAACATAAAACGTGGTAATATATATGAGACCAAAATTCAAGTAAGTCACGAGAACGCTTACCGCGCCACGGTGCCGGAATTTGAGAAATTAAAAAAGAACTTTTACACTTACCAGCTAAAAAACGCAAAAGGCCTCCAGGTAGTCATAAAAGGAATTGACTCAAATGTTGACCCGGAGGAGATAAAGACCAGTTTGTGCAGCGAAGGATTTAAGGTAAGGACTGTGACAAATATTAGAAACAGGGAAAAATCCCCTTAACCATTGTTTCGAGTTGAACTTGAGCCTGGTGATGCCAAATTAAAGAAAAACTAAACTCACCCCAGTTATGGTTTAAGATATATTATGCACCGTAGAGTTACAGTGGAAGTCCCGCATAAGCGATCTGGACCTGTACAGTGCTTAAATTGTCAGGAATATGGCCACACAAAAACTTACTGTAAGTTGCCTTCTGTTTGTGTTGTATGTGGGGATCTGCATGTTACAACCAAGTGCGACAAACCAAAAGATGACCCTAGGGTGAAGAAGTGCAGCAATTGCGGTGGAAACCATACTGCCAACTACAGCCAACTACAGAGGCCTTTGATTTAGTTATGCGCTCATCTAAGCCGAAGGTAGTTCCTGCCCCTCCCCAGCCGTTAAATATACCAACAACAAACATTCCCCAGTTATCACAGCCAACTACAAGTCAAATTTCTTACGCCAACGCACTAAAGTCAAACCAGTCCAATGCACAAAGGCCAAACCAACCAACCACACAACAACAAGTGCCAACAAGTGAACCAACTGTTCCAATTTTAGCCGTCTGGAAGCCGTAATTGACAATATGGTCAAACAATTTACGCATATAATGGCGCAAATGGCTAGCATGATGCAGGAGATGCAGAAAATGCAGTCTGCTCTTCTGCAGGCCATGCTTAAAAGACCATGAACTGCCTCAGGGTTTGTTTCTGGAACGCAAACGGCATCCGCCAACACAAAAACGAGCTCGAATATTTTTTAACACACCAAAAAATCGATGTCATGTTGATTTCCGAAACTCATATGACATCTAGAAGCACTTTTAAAATTAGTGGATACAATTTTTATGATCTGCTATTTTAATCAAATCAAGAAATAAGCACCAATGGTTGGGTGGCCTATCTGAATGTTATATGCAAGCAACAAACGTCTGCATTGATGAATTTTTCCATAACCTTGTTATTTCATCAGTTTACTGTCCACCCAGATTCTCCATAACGAAGGATCAGTACAACAGTTTCTACAAATCATTAGGTCCCCGCTTCATAGCTGCTGAAGACTATAACGCTAAGCACACATACTGGGGCTCCCGCCTAATTAGTCCCAGAGGTCGTGTCTTGTATGACTCCGTGTCGGAAATGGGACTTTTCGTTATTTCAACTGGGCAACCAACCTACTGGCCAACAGACCACAATAAAATTCCAGACGTAATTGATTTTGGCGTAGCAAAAGGTATATCCTTGGAGCTCATTGAGGCTCAAGCCTCCTTGGATTTTTCTTCTGACCACTCACCCACAATAATCACTTTTTGCAGTCCTCACCAAATAGCAGCTAGTGAGTTTTTCTTATCTAAAAGAATTAATTGGTTGAAATATAAAAAATATATTAGTACGCACTGCGCGGAGAACCAATCGCTAAAAACTCCCGGAGACATAGATGATTGTCTGAGCGTCCTAAATGAAAACATTAAAAAAGCCCTTGAACATGCGTCTTCTACCTACCGCCAGGCTAGGTACAACAAAATTTTCTCTGAAGATGTGGAAAAGCTCGTATCTGAAAAAAGAAAAGCCCGCAGGGAATGGCAAAAACATAGATCGCCCCAACTTAAAACTAAGCTGAAAGAATGTACAACCCAACTAAAAAGCTTGTTGGAGGCTCACAGAATGGCATCACTGAAGAGTACCTGGAAGGTCTAGACGCGACTCCTCAGACAAATTATTCCTTATGGCGATCAGCCAGACGTCTTAAAAGACCTGTTATCGCAAAACCACCACTGCGCAATCTGAGAGGATCCTGGGCTAGAAATGATGAAGAAAAATGCGATCTGTTCGCAAATCACTTCAAAAACGTATTCACTCCCAATACATGCACTGACGTGAGGGAATTACCGCCTGTTGTTGCAAGACGTCCTTAAGAAATACGTTTCCGATTTGCAGATGTTGTAGAGGCTATCGCTAACCTTAACGGTAAAAAAGCTCCTGGCGTTGACAAAATAAGCAACAAGATGCTCATAGAGCTGCCTCTTACTGCTAAAAGAATCATTCTTTTTATTTTTAACGCGATAATTCGGCTTGAACATTTTCCGCCTATATGGAAAGTTGCCTTAGTAAAGATGATTCCTAAGCCTGGCAAAGATCCCTCGAAGGTAGAATCTTATAGGCCCATAAGTTTGTTACCCACAATGTCAAAATTGTTCGAAAAACTGTTAAAAAACAAGCTAAATCCGATCCTGAATGACAACAACTGCATTCCAAATCACCAATTCGGCTTTAGAAGTCAACATAGTACCATTGAACAAACTCACAGGTTTGTACAGGTTATAAGAAAAGCCTTTGAGGAAAAGAAGTACTGCTCCGGGCTTTTTATCGATGTCTCACAAGCTTTAGGCAAAGTATGGCATGAAGGGCTTCTAAACAAACTAAAGCTCAACCTTCCAGCTAATATTTTCAACCTTTTAGAAAAATACATAATAGCCCGACAATTTATGATCAAAGAGGGAAACCAAATAAGTTGTTCCCAACCAATAGAGGCTGGTGTCCCTCAAGGAAGTATACTAGGTCCAATTTTGTACTTGCTTTACACGGCAGATATGCCAACCAATAGTTTCACACACACGTCGACATTTGCTGACGACACTGCTTTTCTTAGTATTCACAAAGACCCTAAAGAGGCTTCGAACCAGCTGCAACAACACGTAACCCAAGTCGAGAAATGGGCAAAGTTATGGGGAATAAAGATAAATGAACAAAAATGTACCCACGTAACTTTTACTTTACGCAAAGAAACGTGCCCTCCAATCACTATCAACAACCATAATGTGCCTCAACGATCTGAGACAAAATATCTTGGTATTCACCTAAATCGCCGCCTCACATGGAAGCCTCATATAGATGCAAAGCTGACGCAAATGAAACTTAAAGCTGCTCAAATCCACTGGCTAATTGGTATAAACTCTGTGCTACGTCTTGATTGTAAGCTTCTAATCTACAACTCGATTTTTAAACCAATTTGGTGCTACGGTATACAATTATGGGGCACTGCTTCCGCCTCTAACATCGAAAAAATACAACGCCGTCAAAATAAAATCCTAAGAATGATAACTGGTGCTCCGTGGTATGTGAAAAACAGCAACATCCATAAGGATCTAGAAGTTCCACTAGTTAAAAGCGAAATCCTGAAATATGTGGACAAGTATTTAAATAAGCTGGAAACGCATCCAAATCCGCTCGCTCGAAGTATCTTGCAACATAGTAGACACTCCCGTCTGAAAAAGAGGGATACTATTGCGCTTAGATGAAGATAACTATTTTATTATGAGAACTTAAATTTTAGTCTGGCACTGGCTGGGCTAATATTAATTACTTAGTCTTAAGATATGAATACTTATTGTTAGTTCGCTTAAGCGAAGATCCAATAATAAAATATATGAAAAAAAAAAAAAAAAACAAGTAAGAGCGCTATATTCGGCTGTGCCGAATCTTATATACCCTTCACATTGGTCTTTAAATATACCCAGCCGAGTAATTTTGTACTGCAAATAATATAATAAAAAACCTTGTGCGAGTTTTAAAGCCCATAGAAAAAATAACAAAATTTTAACGTTCGTATGAATAATAGAAATAGATGAAGAAGATTTGAGGTCGAGAGTTTTTAAAGTTTTCGACATTATTCATATTTAAAGGTTAATAAAACTTATTAAATGTTCTAGTCCCCCTGCTCTTCACCAACTTTTTCACCAAAATGTATGAATTATTTGATTATTACTTTTTGTAGAATATTCGAAGTCGATAGCTGTAATAGTTTTCCAGAAGTAGCGTATCGAAAATTTTATAATAATTATTAATTTGTATGGGAGCTACCCCTTTTTTTGCCCCCACTCATAAATTTTTTTCTCTAAAACGTAGGCTTTCTTGCCCAATTACTTTTTGTAGAACATTTCATTTCGATATCTGTTATAGTTTCCGAGATATAGCGTATCGAATATTTCATAAAAATTGTTAACTTGTATGGGAGCTACCCCTTTTTTTGCCCCCACTCAAAAAACTTTTTCTCTAAAGCGTAGGCCTTCTTGCCCAATTACTTTTTGTAAAACATTTCATTTCGATATCTGTTATAGTTTCCGAGATATAGCTTATCGAATATTTTATAATAATTGTCGATTTGTATGGGAGCTACCCCTTTTTTTGCCCCCAGTCGAAAATTTTTTTCTTTAAAGCGTAGGCATTCTTGCCCAATTACTTTTTGTAGAACATTTCATTTCGATATCTGTTATAGTTTCCGAGATATAGCGTATCGAATATTTGATAATAATTGTCGATTTGTATGGGAGCTACCCCTTTTTTTGCCCCCACCCAAAAAATTTTTTCCTTAAGGCGTAGCCCTTAGCGTGCAATTACTTTTTGTGGAACATTTCATTTCGATATCTGTTATAGTTTCCGAGATATAGCGTATCGAATATTTGATAATAATTGTCGATTTGTATGGGAGCTACCCCTTTTTTTGCCCCTACCCAAAAAATTTTTTCTCTAAGGCGTAGCCCTTAGCGTGCAATTACTTTTTGTAGAACATTTCATTTCGATATCTGTTATAGTTTACGAGATATAGCGCATAAAATATTTCACCAAATTTGTGCAATTGTAGAAAAAATACCCCTTCCCCTGGTCCTATCTGAAAAAATTTTTTCCATTATTTAGGTCCCTTCTTTAGCAGTATCCGTGCCAAGTTTTGTGGCAAGAGTGACTATACTTACTGAGATATATAGGGATATATGCACGGATTTTGTCCTAAAAAAATGGGTTACTCTGGGTTTTCGCTTATATCTCGGTCAATAGTGAACCGATTTTATTGATTTTAAATAGCGATTGTCTCCAGGATATTTCTAATAGTTTGACACCATTAACTGGTCTGTATCTTTTTATTTGACTCCGGAAACTTGATTTCAACAGACAGACAGACAGACATCGCTAAATCGACTTCCCTATCTATAAGGATCCAGAATATATATACTTTATGGGGTCGCAAATGAATAATAAAGAAATTACAAACGGAATGACAAAGTGATATATACCCTATCACTATGTGAAGGGTATAATAAATAGGGTGAGTCTCATTCTTTTTTAAATTTACATCACCAGGCTCAAGCTTTACTCGGAATATTGGTTGGGGATACCTTTCTCTGTTTCCAATGTTTGATACTAACTTGGCTTTAAAGCCTTTGCTGCACAAACTGGCCTTAATCTCCTCTGGGTCAACATTTGAATCAATACCTTTGATAACAACCTGGAGACCTTTTGCGTTCTTAAGTTGGTAGGTGTTGAAGCTTTTCTTATGTTTTTTAAGTTCGGAAAACCGTAGTGCGGTAAGCGTTTTCGTGATTCACTTGAATTTTAGTTTCATAAATGCTTCCACGCTTTATGTTTGAAACATAAAAGTTGTTTTCGCCTATTAATTCAACTAAAAACTTTATGAGATCATTTGAGTTTTTCTCTCTCAAATATATTGGGGGAGACTTAAATGACTTCCTTTCGGGTAATGGGGCATCATTTTCTTCCTGCAAAATGGCAAAACGGTTTTGCGATGAGGTCGGCTTTTCCTCATCTTTCAAAATTTTTGCTGGGTTGGTAACCTCTGCCGGGGGGGGGGGCTTCTTCCCCTCTTAAGAACTGTTATATAACGATCCATTCCTACCTGGACCTTTGGAGCTTGTGAAGAAAATGGACTGTGACCGTCTTTAGCAACTGTAGGTTCAATTTCTATATTCAATAAGGAAGACCGCGATGAGGATGGTACCTCGGTATTTTTTTTTATAATTTTGAAAAAGAGATTGGGCTAAATTTGTCCCTTGTTCAAAACACTTATTTAAATTTGGTGCACTTGCACTTAAATTGTTTTTATTTATTTTTGGTTTCTCACTCAAATAGTTTTTATTGCATTAAGGGTTTTTAATGTTTTCATTGCTCACGCTTGTGAAGCTTAACACAATGTAAGCATATCTGCTATTAGGCCCACTGTCACGACGATTACTGTAACTCATTTACCGTTTGTTTTTTTTTTTATTAAGTTTGCTTTGGTTTTTTTCACTTAAGTATACAATATGTATGTATATAATAAAAATTGTTTGCCACCTATTACAAATATTCGCTCTTATTAACACTCGCGTAACACGTCCGCACACAACGAGTTTAAGATCACGAACGAAAATGGGCTTATTTTTTTTATCACCTGCTGGATAAAAGTATTTTTGATTGTACAGTCAAATCCCGATAATTCGTATCGCAAGGGACCGGCCATTTTTTACGAATTATAGGGGTTTTTGATTTATCGAATCAACGGGGGTTTTCAATTTATTTACTAAAACAAATAAAAAGAAACATAAAAAACAAATGTTAAAAATAAAATTTAAAATAGATACATAAAATGAAATAGCAAATTTATTTATTTAGCGTAAAGTACGTGTAATGCGGTAAACAAAAAATTATTCTTTTCATGTTTGTGTTGTTTTTATTACGAATTATAATTAGCAAATAATTACGATTTATAAGAGGTAAAGATTTTATTTGAAAAAAAATACCAATTAGCGAGGGGACCAAAATGTATGGAAATTTTACGAATTAACGAGATTTTTGCAAGGGACCGAAAGTTTATTAAGGATAATCCGGAATTGCGATTTATCGGGGTACGAATTATCGGAATTTGACTGTATTTGAAACTTTGTTGCAATAAAAAATTATTTCTTAAAAAAATATCCTTTAGAAAATATGAAAGAGAGAAATATTAAAAGAGAGAAACAGATTATTCGCTATGTATGTAATTGTTTTAAACTTTTGCCGAACTAATAAAAATAAATTTGTGGCAACATATTTTTATTTCGGTAGTTTAATCTTTTCTTTGATGTACGTGAGTGCATTCTTAAGTAATAGTTCTGCTGGTCCCATGGTTAAAAGGTTGAGAACCAATGACCTTAAGATAGAGCCGGGTCAGCACAGCCGAGCAAATGAGAGCTCAACAGATTTGCCCATTCTTAGCCGGCTTACATGAAATTGCTCAAATGAAACTATTCTAATTGGTTTAGAAATTACAAAAAGTATAAAAATATAATTTTTACCCTTTTTATAACCTTTAGGGTTTAACCTTTCAAAAAATAATTTTTTTATCTTTATTGGCTTAGAAGTTACATAATGGAACTAAAAAGTATAAAAATGTATTTTTTCATCCTTTGCGCCACAAGATCTAATCTGTCATTAACGTTGTTGCTTTATATACAAATATATGCACATAGATATGGTGTAGTATAAATAATTACTTTACCTTAACCAGTTACTTAAATTATAATATTTGCTTCTAAATTTCCCTACCGGGTGTTTCCTACTGAGTAATTTTTAATTTTAATTGACAAATGTCAATTGTTTTTTTTTTTTGTAAGTACGGATTAATCACCCAACTTATTTTTTAACAAAAACTTTAAAATATTGAACGAAAATGTCAAAGAATAACAAACTTGATTTGCATTATTAGCTTTTTTTTCACCAAGAACAACACACACACATACACTTTTAGTCTTCTTATAACTTAGGTTTTTTTATTTTACTCTAGGATCTAATTTTTAAAGGATATTTGTTTGAAATTAAAAAAAATCAACACTTTACTAATTGTACAAGCTAGAATAGGTTTTTCCGCTCTCCTGCAAAATTTGATTTTTAGACATATGCGGTTTTTCATGAAAACCACAGATATAAGAAGGAAACTGTGAAACTACCAATGGGTTACTTTTAACGAAATATTACGGCATAAATAACAAATCTTCAGTAAGGGAAGAGAAGTGAGTGCAGAGTGGCTCATTAGTTTATGAGAATAAGCCTAAGAACCATAGTAAGGGGCTCATTACTTGGCACTGTCCGCTTAGGGCTAGGACGAGCAGTTAGATTATTGCAGGATGTCTAAGGAAGAAGAGCAATCGGAGACGAAAGAGCATGTTGTCTGTCTCCGTCCCAGATTGTGAACCATAGGGTCAAGTTGTTGGGTGAAAAATTTCACGAAAAACAAGGCGATGTTTCGCAGTGCAATTTTTGGGTTCATCATGGAAAACGGGTGGCTAGCTAATACGAAATGGTAGGAAATTTTTACAAAAAAACTTGAATTGTTTTTTTCTTGCAAATTTTAAGACTACCTCTTTCCTTTTTTTATTCTTAACACTTTTTTTATTTTTTCCTTGAAGGAATGCACAGTAGACCGAAGAGGTCTCCGAGTGTTGGTGTATAGGAGAATGCCTTTTAGTTCATCACCCTCAGACACCTTACATAACCTTATCTTTTTTTCGAGATACTTTTGTTGGGCATCTATGTTCTAATGCCCAGTGGGAGAACATGTTTTATGAGAATGTATGGGTGCATTTTTACTATGTTACTTATTAAAAAAAAAAATACGGCAACATCAACCTTTGTTGTTGTTTTTCTGTACTACATATGTAACTAAAAAGCTTTTTGTGTGTCCTGCTCTCATTTTTAAGGTCTTCGTTGGTACTCGCGTAGTGTTTATATGTAAAACCCGATTAGCATTCGGGTTTCGGAGACAAACTTGGCGTAGTTGTTCTAATGCCAGTTAAAATTTCTTTTTATAAATTGAGTGACTGTATGTGAAATTATTTTTTTTTTTAATTTTTCTTGCTTTTTATTTATATTATTTAAATAGAAATTAATAAAATCGTATTTTTTGCATGCATTTCTTTTAACAAATTTTATTAAAAAAGGTTTCAAAATTAATTTTTTAAAAAAATATATCGCACACTCAATTAAAAGCATTCACAACTTTGGTGCTATTTTGCTTTTGAAAACATGTTTCTAATATTTTAAATTAAGTTTTCGTGTTTGTTATAGATGAGGTTCAGGAGAACTGGTTTGGTAACAAAAATTATTTTATTTAATAAAATTTAAGTATAATGAGTCAATCAATCAATAGGTCAATTTGTTTTATTAATAGTTTTAATAAATGACCTTAAGCCGAAACGATCAAGCCCTACATCTACATAAGTTTTGACTAATTTTGATTTAGTGTGCGATATGTATATGTATGAAAGTATTCATACATACATACATATGAGTATGCATATATTTAAATTTTTTCTTTAGCTATTTGTTATTAATGTTATGGCTGTTGAAGATATTAATATTGTTTTTTTTTGTTTTGTTGGCGGCAAATATTGTGTGTTATTCAAATGCACAACTGCTGTAGAAAAGTTAATGTCAATTTAAAATTGTTTATAAATCTTTTAAAATTGATCAAAAGCAATATATTCAAACTAGTTTAGAAGCACACTAGAGATTATAAAAGAAAACAAATAAAAATTTTAAATTCGAAAATAAATAAATACCAAATATGTAATATAAACAGTAGTAAAAAATATTATATGTATCTTCTGATACTTGTGTGTATTTAATGTATTTATGTATTAGTGTGAGCGTATACAATTTTGTTGTTTTTTTTTATTTTTGTGGGAAAAGACTGGTTTGGGGGCGCCTGTATCAACAACAAGTATAAATCAGAAAGAAACAATCAGAATAGAAATAAAAATTTATTTTATATGCAAGATCTACCATACTAAAACACAAGAAAACTTTGGGTATAAGACTTACTAAGAAGTATTGTTTATTTTAGAGCTACTTCTTGAATAATTAATTTAAAATTTTATTTTAAACCTTTTAGAAAAATAAAAAATAGTAATTTTTATTTATTTTGTTCAATAATTATATTAATTTTTTTTACATATCACGCACTTAACCAAAAAAAATCACAACTCAAAACTATAATTTTTCACGAGAGCCTTATTTTATCCCTTTAAAAGCATGACTTTAATTATTTATGTATTCAAATAAAGTTAAACGACAAGAAAACCGTTTAGGAATTAAACTTCCTAAGATACAAACGAAGTTGTCGTATTAGACTATATGTGGGGACAGGCTTGAGAAAAAAAATTATTCTTATAGATTTCGAGTTGTGACTGTTAGATTTATCTCGCGGTATGTATGTACATAGATTTGGGGGACCATTTATTTTTTGCGCCAAAATCAGTACGCTTGTTTTTTATACTATAGGGACCGACCGACCACCCTCAAGTTTAAATAACTTCCTGAGTCGATTATAGCATGTCTGTCTGTCCGTTTTGGTGTCTATGTATTCTTGTAGGTCGCAGATCAATATTTGATTCAGAAATAAAGTGTTTTCAAAATGTATAACAATTTTTGTAGAGCTGTCAATCGGTTTAAAACTTGATTTGAGTGATAAAATAAATTTTAATGCACTACTTAGTCATCTTTGTTTTGCTCTAACTAAACAAATTTTTTGTAGAAAATTATTTTAAATATCATATGCAATATTAAGATAATAAGATGCACAGTTTTTGTTTGCATATATTTTATTATTGAATCTTTGCTTATGCGAACTAACAATAAGTATTCGAATCTTAATGAAAAGGGTTTTAATTTTACATTTGTATGTTTAGTATGTTCGAAATGTTGTAGGATGTTTGTTCTGCTTTTGTTGTTGCAGTAGATTAATTTAAGGTGTATGCGCCACTTATGCATATTATTTTGTATCATTTTCTTTAAATGTAAATTAGGTATTAAAGTGCTGCCACCAGTTTTATGCATTCACATATAACAAAAAGAAAAAGGTATTGGTAAAAGAGCATCCATAAATACACATATGTACATCCAAATCTATACATCTTATACAAATGTTAATATATATACGTATGTATATATGTACATAACTTTGTATAAACGACACCAGATACTTGTTTCACTATCTGAAATTTTAATTTCTTTCTTATTTTAAGTAGTTTTCGATTTTAATCTTTGTGGGAAAATATTTAGAACAAAAGTTAACTGTTCTGTAAAGTAACAAAAAAAAATGAGAAAAAAATAATAAAAAAAAACATAAAACAGACACACACAAGATCACATTAATAACAACAATAAATACGTTAATTTCAGATGTTGAATTCACCGACTTCAACAACCAAAATATGTAAATTTTTGGTATCTTTTCAATTCAAATTATTTAAACATACATGAAAGCAGTTTAGTGTTAGTTGGTTTGTCCAAATGAAGAAAGTTATAAAACGAACTTTATAATAAAAAAATACAGCAACAAAAAAAAATCAAAATAAGAATCTTCATGAAATCCTGTTTATCAACCAACAACTGTTAAATTATGAAGTTAACTTCTTAAAAACAAAGAGAAAAAATGCTATTAACTTTTTTTAAGCCAAAAAACAAACATCTCGGGTTCGTATAGAAACGCAACAAAGAAGTATGAGAATGGTAATATTAAAAGAAGAAGAATAAGACAAAAACGTAGCAGATCAAATGTTGTCAACACGAACGGCTTATGTAGTCAATAAAACGGTCAATCTGACCTACCGTTTGTGTCTGAATTCCCAAACAATAAACTCTATAACGTAAGAAAATAATAAAAAAAAAAGGAAAAAAATTATACAACCCTCATATTATATACATATTTTACATAAGAATGCATTTTCTGCGTTACAACATCTCTTTGGCATTAAATATCCACATGATTAAGAGAAGATCGTTTATTTTCATACCCTTCACATTTGTGTCAAACGTACGTGAGTACGGATTTTCTTAAACCAAGTACGTTTTATCTAGTACGAGTTTCTTACTTTAAGCCACATTTAAGCCAAAAATGGATTATTTTAAGCTTGTTACCGTACCTGATGTAAACTTAAAAAGAGTAACTTGGGCGTAAAATGGAATAATCCAGAAATGAAAACTCATTTTTTGACTTACTTATTTCATTTTTATTTTATTGATTTTTAATGTTTGTAATTTATTTTTTTTTCTGTACTTGCCCTACCTGGGATTCGATTCAGGGACTCCAGTGTGATTTTGGATAAATTCAAGAATAACACTCTCGATTTTAAAATGTGCTTTTTCTATCTACGTACATATGTAGTATGTATATCCGTTTGTCAATCCATTTGTAATTTCTTTATTATCAATTTGAAACTCAATGAATTATATACATACATACACAGAAAGAAAACTCGCTTTCTAAAATCAAGAATTTTATTATTGAATTTATCCAAAATCTTTTTAAGTACGATCCTCACTTACATTTTCTTAAATCAAGCCTATTCGGATTGCTTCAACAAATCAAGCAAAAAAAAGCTTGTTGTTTTAATATATTATTTTACATTTGAAAACAAAGTGTCTCGGTGGCTTAAAGGTAACGCGCTTGTGCTGCAACACAGAAATCCCTGGTTCAAATCTCAGCTTCGGTAAATACAAATAATTAAATTTTTAAATTAAATTAAAAATTTTAAGTATCTATAAAATAAAAATAAATTATAAAATTCTTTTTCTTTAATAAAGCTCCATAAGTCAAAAAAATGACATTCCACTTTCGAATTAATCCAGCTTGCGGCTTAAATCAATATTTTTCACGCTTACATCAAGTACGGTTATGAACTTAAATCAATCCTTTTTTGGCTTAATTGTGGCTAAAAGTAAGAAATTCGTACTTGAAAAATTTTACTTGGAGTAGGAAATTTCGTACTTGATTTAAGAAAAACCGTACTCACCGTACTTTTGACACCGCTATGGCTTGATTTAAGTAAAGTTTTCTTAGATAATTTTTTGTGTGTACATATGTATATTCCGGATTCTTTTAGATGGGGATTTTAACAAAGTGATGCCCGGCTATTTAGATCAGTTTTCGGATCCAAGTCAAATCTGAAGGACCACGTTTTAGTGTCAAATAAGAAAACCCCGACATAACCTTTGTTTTACCTTTGCTGGATATTTTGGAGACGACAAGCTAAATTAGGGATTTTTTTGAATAGAAGCAAGAAAAGAAGTTGTCCACCTACAATTACATTAATTTGATGCGCTTTTTGAAAAAAATTTAATATTGCTCTTAGTAGTTCATTTAAAATGAAATCAAATACATATAAGAAAAAAACCAACATCCAAATTTACATAAAATTAAATGTAGTGTTTTCAGTAAAAAAAACATTTTTAAGAAACATAGACTTTCAAATATTTCAATACTTGAGAAACCAGATAAGTCTATTATATGTGCAATTTATGATTACTATGAAATTAAACAAATATTATAAATATTTTGGCACTAATTTAGGTATATATCTGAATCAAAATTCATTAAGGATCTTTTATATTTGCTATTTATACAATTTTTACAATGTTATTTCCAATGCAATATTTCTGCATCTAGTTTGATTTGGTGTAAAGTACTTGTATTTATTACTTCGTGTTTTCAAATTATCTAAAATAAACTAAATTAAAGCAATATAGCCAACATGACGCTACTATGCTTTGAGGTTTTGAATACGATTTTTTTTTTCAATCTTGAAGACGCTTCTCTTACTTCCCACTGGAATAACTTTTGCTATTCGCTTAAGATTCATTAACAAATTTAAAATAGAATCGTGAATCCACTCACTTATTTTATAAAAGAAACAGCTTCTGTAATTATTGGTACCTTGTTGCTTTTGGAAATGGAATTATTAAGGGGATGGGAATAGCAGGGCGTTTGTTTTGTATTTATTGTGACTCAAAGTTAAAGCTTTGACCACAAGAGTAAATAGCGTATTTGAATAAAAATGTCAAATTTCTACTTTGCCACTAATATTTTTTGCAGCCTCTTCAAAAGCGCTCACAAGGCCAGAAAGCTTTTTTTAAACATAGCAACGGGTCATAATCTCGATGAACACAGATGATATCTTCTTTTCTAAACGCTGTTAACGAAAAGAATATTTTTAAAGTTCTTAAGAGTAAGTTACCAAGGCTTTAAGTCTCACATTTTTTTATCCTTCTACGTTTTACGTAAAAAATAGGATGGAATATATACAAACAAAAAAATCCTTTTTAACATTCGATAAAACCAACCACCCTAATTAATACTTAGAGCCAACAAGTTTTCTCTTTTCCACAAACTTTTTTTTAGTATCGATTTCACAGTTATCTTTTAAGTAAATCATTTGTATATTCCTTGATATTTGTAATTAAGACTTATTTGTATTGGGTTTTGCCAATTTTAATAATTTTTTGTTTAACTTTTTTAATTTATATGAAATTTATTATAACATTAAAATATTTAAATTAAGTATTGTGTAGACAAATTAATACAAAATGGGTAATTTTTAAATCTTTTATATATTTATATTTTTTCTTAAATAGAAAAAAAATATTTTTACCCGAGTTGGGGGCAGGGAAGAGTTAGGATAGCCCCCCTAAATCCCCGGCTGTTACTACAGAGTAGTTTTATTTCCAACATAATATGCACATTTTAGAAGAAAAGTTACAGAAATCGCCAGCACCATTTTTTTCGCAAGCAATTTCTTTACTGATTTTCCGTAAAAAGGTGTAAATAAATGCAGTGATTGAAATTCTTTCTTGTATCATGCTTGCCATTTGAGGCATAATCTACGCAAATTGCCTAACCATTTTATTAATTACGGCTTCTAGGCGGCTAAAATTTGAACCTGTTGTGTCGTTTGTTGGCACCTCTGGATGTGTTGTTGGCTGAGCACGCTTGTGTGCTTTAGGCTGGTTAAACTTTAATTCGTTGGTGTAAGAAACTTGATTTGCAGTTGGCTGTACTAACTGTACATATTTAATGGCTGGGGAGGGGTAGGAACTACTTTCGGCTTAGATGAGCGCCTAACTGAATCAAAAATAGGGCAACCTCTATAGTTGGCAGTGTAATTTCCACCACAATTGCTGCACTTCTTCATATAAGGATCATCTTTTGGTTTGTCGAACTTGGTTGTAACAAGCCGATCCCCGCACACAACAAAACAGAAGGCAACTTACAATAAGCTTTAATGTGGCCATATTCCTGGTAGTTCAAGCACTGTACGTGCCCAGATTGCTTATGTGGCGCTTCAACTACAACTCTACGGTGAATAATATATTTCAAGTCATAAATGGGGTGTGCTTCATTTTTCTTCAATTTGACAACACTAGGCTCAAGCTCTACCCGAAATATTGGCAAAGGTTGCATTTCTTTGTTTCTAATGTTTGATACATTTTTGGCTTTCAACCCTTTGCTGCATAAACTGGTCTTTATTTCTTTAAGGTCGACATTAGAGTCAATACCTTTAAAAACTACATGCGTTCTTAAGTTGGTAAGTATAAAAGTGTTTCGAGCCACCAAACCATGGTGCGGTAAGCGTTTTCGTCATTTACTTGAATTTTTGTCTCGTGTATGTTACCATGTTCAATGTTTATAACGTAAACGTTGTTTTCGCCAATTAAACCGACTAAAAACTAAATGAGATCATCCGAATTTTTTTTCTCTCAAATAAATGGAGAATGGCTTAACGAAATTTTTTTAATTGACGAGGTCATCATTATCCTGTTGCAAAATGGCGATGATGGGATGGCCTTTCATCGTCTTTTGAAATTTTCTCAGTTTGAGATACTGCTGCTGACTTCGGGCTTCTTCCCCTTTTGAAGAATCGTTACCTAGATCTTAGAACACGCGCTTTTAAGAGCTTTAGGTATTACTACAGAACTTAATAAAGATGAGCACTATGGCATCTCGGTATTTTTTTAAAATTTTTAAAAAGAAATTAAGCTAAGACTGTCCCTCGTTAGTACATTTATTTAAATGAGGCACTGCTGCTCTACAACTCAATTTTGAAAACAAATTGATGCTACGGAATACAATTTTGGGGCACCGCTTCCGCCTCCAACATAGAAAAAATTCAACGCCGTCAAAACAAAATTCTAAGAATGATAACTGGTGCTGCTTGATAGATTAAAAACAGCAACATCCACCAGGATCTCCAAGTTCCACTAGTTAAATGCGAAAAGTATTCCAATAACCTTGAAACTCATCCAAATCCGCTCGCTCGAAACATTTTGCAACATAGTGGAGGCACACCCGCCTGAAAAGGAGGGATACTATTGCGCTTAGATGAAGTTAATTAATTCTATTATGAGAACTTAAATATTGATCTGACACTGGCTAAGACTAATATTAGTTACTAAGTTTTAGCCAAAGGTGAAGATTCAATAATAACAATATGACAAAAAAAAAACGCAAGTCCAAATTTCAATGCATATAAATGAAATTTTTTGAATCGTCTTACTTTAGCCTAAAAATATCAATAATAAAAGCAGTTTGTCGGAAAATTTTTAGAGTGTGAATTGAATTGAATTGAATTAGTAGTATAATTAAACTGAAAGTGGTGACTTGCAAACGGATTTTAATAAAATGTAAGTAGTTCATTTTGTATGTAATATATGAAGGTATTCAAACTTGGAACTCAGAGTTAATTTTCTATTCATTGCAGATTTTTAACAAATAATATTTAAACATTTTTTGAAAAAAATCATTTTTTTCCTTTTTGAATGTCACCCCAATTATTTTATTATCGATTTGGTAGTTTTTTATAACAGCTGACTAGCGAGTTATTAAAAATTTTGTGATGCAACCTCTTCCTTTTTTATATAACGGTAAATCTTAAGAACCCAAGTCAGTTAAGAAAATGGTTTTTATTTGTCTTAGAAGTCTTTACCACATTTAATAAAATTTTTTGCCAGATTTTATTATTTGGAAAAGACTTATAAATATTGCGGTAACGTTATATAGCAAGAAGTTTTTTGTTTATTTAATGAAAAAACGCACTCTATTGAATCCGCGATTAAAAATATAAAAAGATGGTGCATATGTCTTACTTAAATTTTTCCCATAATTAGACTTTTACCACTTTTAAATATAATAACTTATCTGTTAACCGTCTAAACAGGATTTAAGTAGAAAGGCATGCAGGATGTCTGCCAGCAAGGTATACTACTTTGTTTTGCCGCCATTTTGGTAAACATTAGTCTTGGCAGTTCATATATAGCAGTCGTAAAGTAAAATTTATTGTGGAAAAATATTCTGTTAACCAACGTACTTTTATCGTTAAAACATTTTATCAAAATCAACCATATAATGAGTGACGAGGCACATTTTCATTTGAATGGATATGTGAATAAAAAGAATAGTCCGTTCTGGGCAATGGAAACCCCTCAAATTATTTATCAGTCACCTTTGCATCCGTTAAAAGTGACAGTCTGGGGTGCAATTAGGTCAGGAGGAATCATTGGACTTTACTTTTTTTAAAACTGAAAACGGCGTCGCTACCGTTAGTCAATGGGGAGCGATATCGTGATATGATTGAAAACTCTTTAATGCCACAACTGCATGCTTTGGGATTGGTTAACATGTGGTATCAACAAGACGGTGCCACTTTGCATGCAGCCAGGATTACCATGGAATTACTGCGCGATTTCTTTCCATAATAAGTTTTTTCAAGAAATGGTGATGTTGATTGACCTCCACGGTCGCCTAATTTGACTGCTCCGGACTTATTTTTGTGGGGATATCTGAAAAACATGGTTTGTGCAAACAAACCAGAAATGCTGGAGCAACTCAAGCAAATGTGAAAATGAGTGAGAATGTAATGAAAAATGCGCTCCAAACGGCTCGCATTTGTGAGGTTTACAGAGGCGGACATTTATCTGATATTGTATTTCATACATAATTATTGACACTAAATAAAACATTTATCAATATAAGATCCATTCTCTTTCATTTAATCAAAAATTATAAACAAACAAAGTAGTATACCTTGACGGTGGACACCCTGCATCAAATCTAATCTTAAAAATTCAATCTACCCAACAAACTATATAGAAAAAGCTTGTAACAAATTTTTTACCACACGCCTTAAGCTTCTAAATTTGTTGTAAAATCTTTTGCAACTAACAGTGATTGGTAAGTTATGAGGAACATATGCATACTGTTAAGCATTTAATTAGATATCTTTAAGGAAATAAGGACTAAAATCTTGAGTATATCACTAGTGATGATAAGTCGTTGATTAGATATGATGATGCGGATTGGGGTAGCGATGCCAAAGACAGAAAATCATATACAGGACCTGCATTTTTCATTGGTAATTGCTTGATTTCGTGGCAATCTAGAAAGCAAGCTTCGATGGCATAAGCAGTACTGAGGACGAATACATTGCCGCCTCAGATACAGCAAAGATTGATATCCAAGGTGCACAGATATTGGCCACGTACCCAATATATCATAAACGTAGCAAGCATATCGATGTTAAATACCACCATATTTATAAATTCATTAAAGATAGGTAATTCGCTCAGGAATACTGTCCTACAAATGATATAATAGCGGACGTGCTAACAAGGAACTTGACACGAGTTAAACATAATAACTGATAATAACTGTATTAACTCAATGAATAATAATTAAATTTTGTAAAGGAATATCCACTTTGAGGTGGTGTGGCATAAGAAAAATTGCAATCATTCAATCTAAACGTTCTTTCTTTGCTCTTTTCAAACTATTGTACTTTACGTTTTCCATTTTATCGTTGAGAAAAGACGCACTTTAATAAACGTATTTATAATTACCAGTCTGTAACTTTAATCTGGTTTACTGCATCAGAAATTTAGCACTAACATATTATAGTTGTCAACATAGTTTTACACATATGTTACTCCAACACACAAAAAACTACAAAAAAATTTTTTCAAATAAATTCTTGTTCAAAATAATATATTTTTTTAGTAAATTTATTAAATAGTCTCTAATAATATTTTTATTTGATTTTTAAATCAAACAAAATTATCGCCTAGACAAATCAAATATTCAACCAGCTCAACAAATTTTTTTAACAGAAACTAAAACTATTATTTTTTCAATAAAATTCTTGCAAAATTGTTTGTCTAAATTTACAATTTTCGTTGTAGGTCCTCAGCCAGACAAAATATTTACTGATTCTCTGAAATTTGTTACTGATTCTACAACTCAGTTTTTTCTGTGAATATAGTTTAATAATAAGCACTATTGTTAGTTTACCAAAAAAAGTTTTCTATGTGACGTTTTTGACGATTTTTTTGACGATTTTTTGGTACAATAGTTTGGCAGACATGGTTAGTGTATTTATGTTGTTTTATATATATTGTTCTACTAACCCAATAAGCATTTTGGCTGAAATTCAAGTGGAATTACATTTGAAATCAAGTCACAATTTCCAATTTCCAGTGTTGAATTACAGTTGAAACACAGTTGAATTCAATAGCGAATCCAGCAAAATTAACCATTGAATTACAGTCGAACAAAACAGTACCTTTATAGTGTAATTCCAGCCTTGAATAACGGTGTGATTCAAGTTGAACCGAAAATTTAATTATAAAATCATCATCTTCACCGCCGCCAATGATTTTCCATCAACTCTGTGCCATACATAACGTATGCTTCAAACAAATTTGTTGTTGTTTTTTAACAAACTTCAAACAGACTGGAAAGAGGATGGATTTTAAATGTAATTCAAGCTTGAATTCACACCGGAATTCCAACATTGGAATTCACAAAAAATTTGTGCTTATTGGGAACGTTATCTTTACACATTTATTATTGCAAATTTTTTGAATCAAACAAGAGTGAAAAATTTTTGAAAATCTAGTTCCTAATATTTTTAAACAATGTACCTTTTACATACAAAGAGAAAATAATTTTAATTAAAAACATAGTTAAACATTTTAAATTTTTGCTTCTTGTAAATACTTAAGGCCGACGGAACATGCATTTATGAAAGCGAACATTAATCGGTCGCAAACTTTGTTGAAATTTTGGTTGTTCGGCTGAACCTGACTGTAACCGAACACAAATCGAGCAAATAATTCTAATAATAAAAGAATTTTTTTAAATTAACAGACATACGCTTATTTTTACTTTAAAAAAATATAACAATAACACAAATACATACATACAAAAATACACGCAGGACAAATTAAATGAATGCTCAAATCATAATTTAATAAGAAAAAATATTTTTTTTTTGCATAAATATGTAGTTGTCTTCTTAAATATGTATTTTAAGACCCAATCGATACCTGTTTTTTTGTAACTAACAATTGCAAGCAATAGATTATCAATTAAAATTTTGTCAGCATGCGGTAAAAATCGGTAGAGTTTGGAGAAAATGCCAAACGTCGAACATGGGCCGAACATCAGTTTTCACCGAACTCTGGACCCAAACGTTCGGTCGGGCCTCAGTAACTACCACTAAGTAAATACCTATACTGGTGTAATCAAAATACCAATACCAATACCGTTATTTCGTTTAGGTTGCCAACCTTGATTTTAAACCATCGATGTACATACATCGATACATACTGGCTTTTGTAACAAATTTTTAATATAAGTTTGTACCTACATTTTGGAATGATTTTAGGTTTGTGCCTTTCTCACTCCCCTTTATTATTTGTTCTTTATATTGAATAAGTAATTGTACAAGTTATTTGTAAAGATAAATACATACATATGTACATAAGTATGCACATATATAAGTATATATTTTTGAGTAGTCATTATTTGCTATTCCCAAAAAAAACAAAATATTTACCAATTTTATATGAATCTACTACATTGGTATGCATCAACTTATAGCCTATTTAGGGGTTCTTTTCATTTCTTTGTACCTATTCATTTACGTATTTTGTAAATAATATTTTTGAAAGTGAAACTAGCAGTGGTTTTGTGGTCTTTGTACGCAATACAAATACAATTGCATATATTAAGTGTGTATGTAAGTACATATGAACCAACAAGGACGAATACAAAATATGTATCTACATACAAACTTACATGAAATGTCTGAAAAGGCGCTTGCTTAAAGTCATAAATAATTTTGACATTTTTCACATGCTGTTCATAACACCGTAAACATTTTTAATGTTTTATTATTAAGTATATAAATAAAAAAAATAGAAAAATTTTGATAGACCCATACACACATACAATCACATGCATTTAAGCAGTTTGTACAATAAAAAATAACATTAGTAAGAATTTATAGCAGTCTTCTACTCAATTCTCATATAGTTTAAGCAGTTTCTTTGTCCGAATTAAAGGTAGATAATAAAAAACGTGCAAACGAAACATTTGCATTTAAAAAAAATTATAAACACGTTCGCGGGTGTTTTTTTAGAGGAGGACAACTTTAACTTAAAATGAAACAGAAAAAAAATATTTTTTAATATCCATCCAATTGACTTTGATAGTAAAATATTTTTATGACATTAAAATTTAAATATGACTGAACTAACAGACCAATGGGTACATACGCTTTGCAGTAAGTCAGGCAGCATTTTGGTAAAAAAAAAAAGCGTCGAACATTGACTTTTAAGTGATCGATGGTTAATGGATTATGGGGACCATCATCGCGACTATTACCCAATAAGCACAAATTTTTTGTGAATTCCAATGTTGGAATTCCGGTGTGAATTCAAGCTTGAATTACATTTAAAATCCATCCTCTTTCCAGTCTGTTTGAAGTTTGTTAAAAAACAACAACAAATTTGTTTGAAGCATACGTTATGTATGGCACAGAGTTGATGGAAAATCATTGGCGGCGGTGAAGATGATGATTTTATAATTAAATTTTCGGTTCAACTTGAATCACACCGTTATTCAAGGCTGGAATTACACTATAAAGGTACTGTTTTGTTCGACTGTAATTCAATGGTTAATTTTGCTGGATTCGCTATTGAATTCAACTGTGTTTCAACTGTAATTCAACACTGGAAATTGGAAATTGTGACTTGATTTCAAATGTAATTCCACTTGAATTTCAGCCAAAATGCTTATTGGGTAGGTTTACCAGGTTATAACCTATAGCGCACTACATCATTAAAAACACTTTCAAATATAGTTTGGCTTCACGGCAACCGATAACTGCCAAATCAGCTGTCATGATCAACAAAATATAACTGAAAAGTGATTTCTTGTATGGTATATTTTTTGTTAGGCAAACACTGCCTACTTTTCTGCGCCCCGAATTTATGGTTTTCGCTAACAGAATACTATTATTACTTACAAATATCCGCAAAAGCATTTAATCCTTAGTTATCAGTATCATTTATGTGACTGAGGGATATAAAACAATTTTCTTTTTCCGTCTACTTTTAAACTCAAGTCCTACGAAACCAGTTTTGGTGTCAAACTATCAGAAATATGCTTAAGATATTTGCAAAAAGAAAACCAACAAGATCGGTTTACTACGGGCATAGATATAAGCAATAGAGTTCGGTTCGCCTCGTTACTTTAGCTTGTTTTTGCCAAAAACTTGGTTTATTTAATCTCCACACCCCATATAAATTACATTGCGGTTTTCGGAAAAAGCTAACAAAGTTGTTGACAAAAATAAACTAAAGTAGCCAGTTGGCCCAAATCAAATAAGCAACACCTGAGATAAGAAATTTTATTTTGATATTCACATTTTAAACACAACAAATTTGTTGGGTTCACCGGGAATACAAAAAGGCCATTGTGAAGGGAATATAAAACGGCACAACCAAGTATAGAGCTTCTCTTATTCATCAGTTAAACTTACATTGTAGTACGGTTATCAAGAATCAACATTCTTACGTAGACAATTAAATTATGAAGCATTGCAGCCAGTGTGGCCATATTAGCTTTTTTGGAGCTAAATTTAGCTTTATTTTTCTTCATTTAGTCCGAAATATTTACATTTAGCCTTTAGCTTTTTTTTTAGCTTTATTCAAAATTGGATTCAGCTTTTTTAGTAGTTTTTGAAGCTAGATAAAAGGTCAAAAATTTGTCGTATTATATTTTTTGGTATTTATCTCAATTATATTGAAATGTATCAAGCTCTTAATTTTCTTCGAATTTACAACATTACAGTTTCCGAACCATTGTTTTGTTTAATAATTTACTTTTAGCGACATTTAAAAAACGTGAAACAGCACAAAACTACAATAAAACAAAGAAATAAGGAAGGTATGGTATTACAGAAAAAAACGTAAGAATTTGTTTTCCAAAACAAATACTTTTAAATGCGGCAATTTGAAAGAAAAAATCCAAATGCGACACAACATTTGTTCCATCTTTTGGTTAAATTAAAAAATGTTTTCATGTATTGCGAAATAATTTTTCAAGAAAAAAGCAGGCACAATAAAACATAGTAGGGTCAAGTAAAGCTCATCATTTTGATGGTATTAAACTATATTTGTTGAAAATCATGTTCTTTGTAAATTTAGTTTTTTTTAGCAGGACGGTAATTTTTTAATTTAAATAAAAACGTTTTATAACGATAATTATTATTTTTATGGACAGGGTTAAAAAAATAATAATATTTTTTATTTTTTCATTTTTACAGTCATAGGTTTTAAATACATATTTAGACACACATGTACAAATAAAAATATTTTTAAAAATGCTTTCTTACAATGCAACTTTTTTACAATAAAGACCATATTTTTTTCTTTTCTTGAACAAAATTTACATGAATAAAGGCATTTTTCATGATATATAGGTATATATATATATGTATGTACTTATGTAACTTGAATGAAAATTTTCGATTTTTAACGAACTAAGTAGAAAAGTAGTCTCTTTATACTCGTTTTGTCAACAAACAAAAATTTCATTGAAGGAATATTAAAAAAATTGCATCGTGTAAATCTGTTTCGATTTTTTATTGTTTTCATGTGTTTGTAGTTATGAAAAAAGTTTGTAAATAAATTACTTAATTTTACGTGTTTTTGTAAAAAAATGAACGAACAAAGTGTGTTGAGTATTTATATCTAAAACTAATTTTCGTTTTTTGTTTTTTTTCAATACATATCTTACAAATTAGTTTTTTTACCAAAACAGGCAGCAAATTAATACCTGCTTCTTAAAACTTTTTAAAAAAGCTCTTGTACATGCATATGTATATGAACACATACATATTATTTTTCTTCTTACTGAAGGTATTGGTCTACCAAATTTTCGTAAATAAAACTAAAATTTTAAAAACAAATTTTCTTTTTAAATATTTTTAGCACAAAAACGTTTCGTTCCTATTATGAGAAATGTCTAAATAACGAAGAAATTTTTTAAAAAACGAATAAAAAAATGTAGCTTTATTTTTTGGCTTTAAGTTTTTGTTTTTAGCACTTTTTAGCTGTTTTTTAAACGTGATTTAGCTTGAACTTTACTTGAAAATCTGGTCACACTGATTGCAGCTTTTGTTTTTATTTCAGGCCAAAAATATAAAATATTTTTTGTTTGGTCGGATGATCGCTAAACCTTATTTTGATCGGTTTAAGAGAATGTACTCTAGTTATTTTATAAAAGTGAAAACACTAATCTTTGTAAACATTTTCAATTCTCGTTGAAAATTATTTACTTTTTAATAAGCCGATCTTAGTAAAATTCATTTAAATAGTTATGGTCGTAAAGCTTTGAATATATACAGATTTTGGCTGATGTTGTAATATTTTTGTCAATCATAATCGACAAAGCTTAAGGACTTTATCAATAATGGGTCGATGATCACCATTTTGTAGTCGCCTTTATCTTGCTTAAATTTGCTCTATTGCCCTATTTAATGTACATTTTTGTTAAAGATACTTACCCCCTATCTCCAGCCCCTAACAGGGTTGCCATACAAAATTTGAAAAAACTAGGGTGAAACCCCCACAACTTCCCCAGAGTCGCATTTAGAGAAATAAAACATATCACAGACCCCCATTAGTTTTCCCTTCTTAACATATTCCTAGAACATACTTACCCCCTATCACCATCAACTAAAGGGGCTGCCGTACAAAATTTGGTTGATTTTTTTTTTTTAATAATAACCAGCACTTAGGGGATGGCCCCTACACATGCGTTGCATTGTGTTGGCATCAGGAAAATAGGTTATGGGAAGGAGGATAAAAGGAGTAGTGTTTGTGGACATTTGATTTAAATTTCTCGATATTTACTGTGGCAGGGAAGACATCACTAGGAAGTTTATTCCACATACGAACTGTGCGACCGAAGAAGGAATTCTCCCTGTAATGGGTGGTGCGATTCACGTGTATCACGCAGAAAGTTCCGGGTTTCGGGAACCAGTTCCCTGATTTCCTCAGAGCACATTCCATTATAGTATCGATAGAACAGCGAAACACACCCCACATCACGATGGTGTTCGAGTTAATCAAGACGGTTAGATACCGCAACGTTGCCGATGAGTATCTTCGCTCGTTCCTGTACGCGGTCAAGTAGCCCCAAAATAGACTTTGGGGCACTAGCCCATACATGACAGTTGTATTTCATTTCTGGTCGGATATAGGTGGTATAAATATTAAGAAGATCAGATGGTGTAAAGTAATTCCTACACCGTTTAAGAAAACCAAGACATTTCGATGCTTCTTTCGACAAAAGAAAAATGTGTTCCGTCCAGCGGACATCGCACTGGATTCTCATGCCCAGAACATCAAGAGTCTCTGTCTTTTTAATACTTACATCATCTATTAATACAGACGAGGCAGCATCGTCCATTGAGCGTTTATGTGTCAAAAGATAACATTGGGTTTTACGGGCATTAAAATCGCCCCTATTCGCACGGCCCCATTTGGAGACTACCATCAGATCGCGGTTAATCGAAACTTTCATACTCTACCTCCAAGCTTCAATCTCCAAAGAGCTAGGCCTATGGTCAAACGAGTATGAATGACATATGCTGCTGTCGTCTGCAAAGGAATAAATAGGATTCGAAGTTTGACATAGAAGATCACTTAGAAAGATAAGAAATAAAGTAGGAGAGAGAACGGAGCCTTGCGGTACCCCTGAATTGATTTTGAACTCGTTGGAAGAGATCGTATCTGTAACAGCACGTATTGTGCGATCTCTGAGAAAACTCGATATAAATCGAGAACATTTTTCACCGACACCAATAGCAATAAGTTTAGATAGAAGCGCACAGTGCCAGACCCTATCAAACGCCTTAGATATGTCCAGAGCCAACACTTTACTTTCGCCAAAATGATGAATTGAGGTACACAATTTTCCTGTTAGAAAGGCCAATATGTCTCCCGTAGACCGTCCTCTACGAAAGCCATACTGGCGGTCGCTTAATAAGCCGTTTATCTCCAGATATTTAACTAGGCGGTAGTTAACCATACTCTCCATAACCTTGGAGATCGCTGAACAAATTGCTATTGGTCGGTTATTTTCAGGGTTTTCAGCCTTTCCCTTTTTGGGGATCGGCGTAACCTTAGCTACTTTCGAGCACATCGGAAATACTCCGGCATGATAAATCCGGCTGAAAATGTTAGCTAATGAACCCGACAGCCTCGAAGAACATTCTTTCAGAACCTGTGCTGGTATACCATCCGGCCCAGGGGACTTACTAGTGTTGAGATCCAAAAAAACCCTTTTAACTGCACGAGCTCGAAAGAATATGTCTGACATAGTCCCAGACAATTTCTCAGGTTCGGGCAGTGGTTAAGTGCTTTCCGGCAAATATGAAATATTTCAGCCAAAAGGTTAGCCTTTTCAACCGAGTCATTTTTCAACAGAACAGGGATTGAAGAACCAGCGTTGTTGCCTACTCTCTTAACAAATGACCAAAGTTCCTGCTGCCTTTGGGGGCATCAAGAACCCTTGCACGCAGACGCTGTTCGAACAAAGCCTTTTCGCGCCTGAGTACTATGGCACACGAAGATCTCACCTGTTTGCGTAGCGAATCAGTATCGGCGTTCTTGTTTGCACGCCATTTACTAAATGCTTCCTCTCTGGACCTTACTGCAGCTTCGCAAGTCTGGTTAAACCACGACTTCTGCCGAGGTTTACTGGAGATCGTTTTTACCGGAATAAAGGATTTCATTCCCAGTAAAATAATATTTTCAACCATTTTCGCCATGGCATTGAAAATATTGTCCAAGAAACATAGTTTCCAGTTAAACTGCTGAAAGAAATCGTTGAGCTCTGCCCAACGAGCCTTTTCGTATACAAAAATCGAACGCTTCGGGGCTGTCGTCGAAGCGCCGTGAAGCCCGGAGAACAAAAAGGAGGCGGAAACGGTGCAATGGTCCGAGTTTCCGAGAGGTGTAAGAACACCTACTTCGTACTTTTCAGGGTGCGAAGTAAGAAAAACGTCGAGGGTACTATTCTAGTGCCCCTCAACACACGAAATGTGCATTGGTTTGTTAACTAGTTACGCAAGGTGATTGTGCGCGGCGAATAACTTGACATATCGGCCCTCTGGAGTCGTTAGGCCGGAATGGCGAATCCAAGAAGAATTGTGAACATTAAAATCACCAGCAACAACAATTTCACTGTTCGAACAATCCCCAAGGATTTTGGTCACGGAGTCAGAAAGGGAGTCGAAGCCACCCATAGTGATATCCCTTCCAGTGTTTGGACTTCTATAAAGAAATCCGAAGTGCAGAGTGTGCCACCTGATCTTGAATTTAACCCAAAGACAACTAAATTCTGCATCAAACATGTCAAATGGTTGCTGACATTGGTACACAACGTCTGTTCTTATATATATCGCAATGCCCCGATGGAGGGAAAAAATGTCAAAAGATGGTACCCAGGTACCTGGAAATCCTGAGGGTCAGCATTTTCAGATACCTGAGTCTCACAAAGTGCAAGAACATTCGGCCGATGGAGACTCACGTGAGAATACACTGAGAAGAAATTCGTTCTCAGCCCACTTATATTTCAAAAATGAATTCTGAACCGTTCTGTCATCATAAATAGAGAGAAAAATAAATCAAAGTCCCTCGTTTGCTAAATATACAATGTCGATAGCCAATCGCTGCCAACTTGACTACACCAACGGCCAGTGTTATACCTTTGCCGATGGGCAGTTAACCAGCAATTGACACCACATGGTCCATTTATGTTTGTTTTCTAATAGGTTGAAAATATTAGCTTGAGGGTTCAGCTTTAGTTTGTTTAACAAGACTTCGTGTCATAAGTACTTTTTCGAAAATTTAGAGACATCGACAAAAAGCGTGGAGCAGTAATTCATTTCCCCAAAGGCTTTTCTTACAACCTGAACCAACCTGTGGGTTTGTTCGATGGCACTATGTTGACTTCTAAAGCCAAATTTGTGATTTGAAATGCAGTTGTTTTCACTCAGGATCAGGATCAGCTTGTTTTTAGGCAACTTTTTGAAAACGTTGAGGTTGTTCGTGAATATACTTATATTCCTATAAGACTATCTTCCAAAGTCCTTCCCATGCTTAGGAATCATCTTAAATAAGGCGAATTTCCATATTGGCGAAAAATATTTAAGCTATAATATGGCGTTAAAAATAAAAGGAAATTTTCTTTCTGCTGTACAAGCTAGCTTTAAAAGCATATTATTGCTTTTTTATTAAAGAAGCTTTTTTATCATCTACGAAATCTTGGAATTGGATTCTTATTTCTTTAGGACGTCTAAAAACAACAGATGGTAATTCACTAATACTTCGTCTTTCTTTTTCGTTTTTTGGCCAAGAACCTCTCATGCTGGCATTTTAATAACTGGGGTTTTAAAACGTTTAGCTGATCGCCAGAGAGAATAATTCTTCTGAGCCATCGAGTCTAGATCTTCGAACTGTTCCATTAATGATGCAATTCTGTATACCTTAAGCAAGCTTTTAAGTTGGCTTGTAGCTTCTTTCAGCTTAGTTTTAAGTTGGGATGGTCTATGCTTTTGCCATTATCTAGGGTTGGTAGAAAAAGCACGCTAAGCGCCTTTTTCGATGTGTTGATTTAGGCATTTAAGAAAACCGTCGATGTCTTTCATAGAAACCTTCTGGTTGAAATCGACAATATCTGGAATTTTGTTTTGGTCAGTTGGCCAATATGTAAGTTCCATTTCGGACACGAAATCATAAAAACGAGACCTAAAGGACTTATTAGGCCCGATGATAAATACGTATGCTAAGAGTTATAGTCTGCTGTAACGGAGACCAAAGGATTTTTAAAAGTTGTTGTACTGATCTTTCATTGTGAAAAGTATGGGTGGACAATAAACCATTAAAAACAGAAGGTTCTGGAAAAAATTACCAAGAAAGACTTCTTGATTTATTTATATATCCCTGGAATTCTTCGAATCGTAAAAAGTATAGCTACGTATTTATGGCCTATTAAGTATGGCCTTCAGAAAGGCATACTGCATCTTTTGCATTTCTTGCGTCAGTAAGTCATATTATTTACCCATTTGTTTAACCATTCGGTGGGCGTATGAAATATTTTTCCGACTCGCTAGTGGGAGCATATTTGTATATATTGATATTTGCCGGCTGGGAAGAGACGGAAACTGGTTTTTGATTATATGCACGCTTGACTAAACTAAAAAAAGAGTACCAAAATATGCGAGTTTATTTTCAAACAATTAAATTACTTGAATTTGGCTTACAGAACACGTCTGATATTTAGTTCTTAGACCCTAGTTTAGAGGTTAGTTATAACTTACCCAGAAAAAAGTGGCTTATGTTCCTATCTTCTGACTTCTTTTTAAGAAAAAAGTTTACTTTCGTTTTAATAAAATCCTAGATTTTAAATTTTTTTTCTAATTTCAATAAGTTCAATTGGCATCCTTTATTAATACAAGTGTTCTACTGGATTACGCAAAAACCTTGTAAATTTCCTTAGCGATCAAGGGAAAATATTTGTATTTGTCAGAATTTTCATAATATTTATTAAGAGATCACTTTTTTATTTAAACAGTTGTGCTTTTATTTAAATATATACTTACATACATATTTCTTAAGTAAACATATTTATTAAATTTATTTTGTCGGCAATTTTAAATTTTTGTTACCTTTAATTTTATTTTATATATTTAATTTTTGTAAATTTTTATAAAAACACAAAAGTTTTAACAATAATTATTTCTTACAATTCTGTTTTATCTTTAGCCGCCCGCACACATATGTTGAATATTTATTTTCAGTATTTTTTTAATCTTCGTTATTATACTCTTTACATAGTGATAAGGGTATATGTTAGTTCGTTATTCCGTTTGTAATTTCTACAATATTTACTTGCGATCCCATAAATTATATACATTATTGATCCTTATAGAAAGGAAGTCGATAGTCTGTTGAAAATCAAGTTTTCGGAGCAAAATAAAGTCGCCCAGAAAACGTTTTGATATCAAACAATCTCTGAGACAATCGCTATTTTAAATCGGTTTACTATTGACCGATATACAAGCGAAAACCCAAAATAACCCAATTTTTTTAGGGTAAAGTCCGTGCATATATTTCCATATATCTCAGTAAAAATATAGTCACTCTTCCCACAAAACTTGGCACGTGTACGTTAAAGATAGGGACCTAAATTAGGGAATTACTTTTCAGAGAGGAGCAGGGGAAGTAGTATCTCCCCTATACTTCTACAAGAAGTAATTGTACGATATGCATGCAGTTTGGAAAAATAAATAAGTTGGACAGGAGCAGGTGGGACTCCCCCCATACAAATGAAAGATTTTTGTTAAACTTTTAATACGAAATATCTCGAAAACTGTTGAAACCCTCGACCTCAAACCTTCTACATTGTATTATAGATACAAACGTTAAAATTTTCTAAAGTTTTCTATTTCAAAAACTAGAATACCTATCGACCTCAAAACCCAGCGCAAAGTATTTTTTTCTTTATAAAATTTGCGGTACGAAGACAACTCGGCTCAATCAAATGGCTGCTGTGAAGTGTGTATAAGATTCAGTACAGCCGAATATAGGCCTCTTCCATATTTTTTTTAGCTTTTTTTTTTTTTAAATTTCTGACAGCACATACAGGTGAATTTCATGTGCTATAGTATGTATTAATACATATCGAGGGCGTATATTCAATAAATGCCAACTCAAAGAAGCTAACTTTTTAGGAAAGTGAAAAAACTAGTTATTTCGCTTACTATTGCTAAAATAAACAATCTACCTTCCAGAAGATGTTTTATATATTTTTACTAGTTTACACCTTTGCAAAAAATTTCACATTTTGCACTCGTTTGCGTATTTTTTGGATATAGAATATTTTAGTATACTAAAAAAGAAATATTTTTTTAGAGTTAGCATATTTTGTCGGAAAATAACAATAAATTTTTTTTTTGCAAAACGTTTATTAATTAACCAGGTTTAATATGTTATTATTATACTTTTTGTATAAATTGTATAAACTAAAAAAAATTAGGAATCGTTTCATATTTTAAAAATTAAAAGCTCTGAAAGTATTTTTCATCTCGGGTTGCTCAAATTTGTCACTTTCTAACTTACGCTATATTGTAACGAGGTCCATTCAAATTGAGCATTTTGAAAGCTTATATCATTGGCTATAATCGCCCCATACATAATGTTACAATCCGATAAATAGTTTAAAAGTTACATATACATAAATATGTTAGCAATTTTTTCTTCAAACGCTATGTACTAATATTTTAAAAGTAACCATGTCTCAAAAAGTAGCCATTGGATATAACATTTTTTACCAGATTCGTGTTCAGCACGCCAAATGCAATATGATATGATGTCGATTTATAAAAAATTAAACGTTTTTAAAAATTTTGAAAATTTACAATGGAAGTTAGCATTTATTTTCACAAAAAAAAAATTTACTTTAAAATAGCATAATAAGAAAAAAGGTTATAAAACAAGAATAATTCTTTTTTTTTGCTTTGAAATTTTTACCAAAAATGGGCGTTCGACAGAGGAGCAATCTGCCATCAAAAAGTCATTTTGCCCAAAAATTGAGTTAGCATATTTTGAATATACGCCCTCGATATGCATATTTAAGCATCGTTATTGGTTCTAGTGTTTAATACTCACATTCTAATCTCAGATGTGTGTCATATAAAAGTTTTAAACATGCGTTTATTTATGTATAGTTGAACTATTTGTTTTTAAGACAATTTTTAATTTTAATTTTTTAGGCTCAAGTTCAATGCTACTAAGTTCTCATTATTTTGCAAATGAAGTATTTTAGTTTATTATTCTATTAGTGTACATAAAAAAGTAAAGAAAGAAAAAGCTTTGATTCAGTTAGTGTTAAATGGAAAAAACTTCGTGCCGACTCACCACGCCACAATAGGCGAATGGGTTAAACGGCTGATGTTTACAACCAAATATAATAACTAACAACCGAACAAAGAGTGATGATGATGAAAATTATAGCTGTTTTCGAAAATCCATTCTACTCAGCTAGCGCCGGTAAATAGGAACACGTTTTTTCAATATAAAATTTTTCCTTTCTTAACTATTGCTAATAGAATAACAAACTAAAATACTTCATTTGCAAAATAATGAGAATTTAGTTTTTAACATATTTATGGATCTTCTAGTTAAGTCTTAAAGAGAACGACAAATATGGACAAATAATACAAGTTAGGAAGATGAATATAACTTAGGAAGATAAATATAACTTATAAAAAAGACTCAGTTATCTAGAAGACGGGCCTAAAAGCCATGCCGTAATTTTTCTTCACATACTAATAATTTTTAAACGTTTGTATAATTTTAAGGAAAAAATACAAATCTAATAAAGAAATACATTCATGAATATGTACATATACGGTTGATTCTGGGATGACGGGCTAATTTTCGGCGTCGATTTTTTTTTTGCAAAATAACATAATTTTAATAGGCTACAGCCAGTGCTGCCAATATCTGTGTAACTATTCAATAAGTAAACAATTCATGACACACATCTGTTAAATTAGTTAAAAGTTTTTAAACTTAATTTAGGTTTCAAAAAATTAATAAACCATACATGGTTTACTCAACAAAAGGCATCTGTAGATATTTTTTTAATTTCAAAACACCTCAAACATCTTAATAGTCTAGGCGACAAGAGTTGTTAAAAAATATTTTGTCAGAAGCTTTTAAAATTACCACTTTTGCTGGCGGTCCCCAATTTCCTAATTTTGAAGTTTTGTGCCATTCTTAAATCTTGCTGTAGATAGAGTATTTAGTAAATAAAAAAAGAAAAGAAACCCATTTAGGATATACTTTTTCATCTGAGACCATTATGCCAGTAGACAAGAAATTGCAGTATGTATGTAGAAAACAATTATTCTGCAACAAAATTTTTTAATCAAAAATAGTGGAAAAAAAAATTTTTGCAGAACAATAAACATGAAAATAGACCTAAAGCTTAAAAAAATAGACTTATTTATTAATAGTGGAGAACTTTAAATTTTGATAAACTCATGTTAAAAAATGGGCAATTCCATTTTGGCGGTATGACAAATGTACTCCAATTTTTTTTTTAAATTTGCTGTTTTTAAAAATCATATGATTCCTAGTAATAAGAAAACTTTTAACGATGAACATGTTTTCTTATCAGAGTTGCCACTAGAAACTTTATATTTTAGGTCCCATTTTATGAACAAAGTACAGCTTTGTAAAAGGTCTTTTGTAAATCAAAAAACTATTATGACTTACAGATTTTATTTTAAAAAATACCTATTTAATTTTCTCAGCAACTATTTTTTCATTAATTGTTTGGTTTTAAATTTTGTAAATTTTAAAATTGTACTTATTTGCCAGCAACGTTTTTTAGGCTGTAACGTGAAACGCCTAAATTCAATGATTTTATTATTAAGTTTCGTGTTACTTATAACTTTTTGTCTGATTCTGGCGCTAGGGATGTGAAAATCGATTTTCAGTATTAACAATACTGGTTGCTGCATTTATTTAAATTATAGCTACTCAATTATTATAGGTTCACATCAATTATTTTAATTTTAACCGAATTTTGCAAATGTTTTATAATATGACCCCAGTTAATCCACACTTTTCCTTTTGTAATAAGTTGATTAAATTTTAATGCGAAACTTTAAAAAAATGTTTATTTCGTCAATTTGTTTTTTTTTTAATATAATAAACTTTGTTTTTTAAAGCAACGCAGGCAAATGAAGAACGAATATCTTCATTTTGTTAATATAGTTGGTCAAGTTCCTGCAACATGTGGTGGCAGTTCACATATACTAATTCTTTTGGATCTTTGAGTTTTGAAATGACGTGTAATTTTAGGAACAAAACATAAACATTCAGAAATATATTAATTGATGAGAAATAGTCACACATATAGAAGAAACAGATCACTTGATAATTTTTATTTATTTAACAGTAACTTTATTAAAAATTTGTATACTATATTTGTTAGAAATTCAGACAAATTTAAGTGAAACTAGGGCTGAGGACAGTCAGGGGAATAATATTTGAAGACTTGGATAGGCAAGTTTTGTTTAAAGGCCAAAACAATTTTTAGAAAAGATATTTTAGTGATTACGATGATCTTTCAAAGCATTATTCAAAAGGAAATAAGAAAATGGGGTATATATTTTAAATTTCCCTATTTAAATAAACCGGAACATTAAATTGTCTGGAAATCTCAGAATAACGCATGCATACTCATGCGTCATAAAACGTAATTATAATTTTTTAGTAGTTTGGCTTTTAAGGGTATAAAATATGTATCAAGTTTCCTATCTTTGCTATAAAATATAATTAGCATTCAATATATTATTAATGTATGTAGAAGTATGAAATAAGTTTAAGGAATATTGGAATCTAGTCCACGGAACCTTTCTGTCTGACTTTTTATAAGTCTGGTGCAATTAAAAATTAAAGAGATTGTGTAAAAGTAGGAAAACCCCATATAAAGGGTGGCAACCCTTTTATTATTTAAATACATGTGTACACAGTTTAAAACTACCAATTTAACTATTGGAATTTGAAGATCTTTGTGGATGGTACTGTTTATACTTACACCACATATGTACGTGGTAGGAGCGTTATGCGTTTGTGCAGATGTTTGTAATGCCCAAAAATAATGGTCTTAAACCCACCTGAGTCGGTTTAAGCATTTCCGACGTCCAACCGGCTGGGTGTCCATGTGTTTTTGTAAATACGCAACAGGTCCCGATTTTGAAGAAAGTTTCGATGAAATATGGCACGAATAAGTCTTTTTAAACTTGTTTTTGGTAATGTCCGGTCCATATTTCGGCATGACCCCCATACAAATGTTCTCCCAGAAAAAGCATTTTGAGTTATAGCTGACCCGAGCATTACTTAATTTGTACAAAGTTTTGCAAATGTGTTGCCATGAATTATAATTTAAATGTAATTGGTCTATTTTTTCATATAACCCCCATACAAATGTGGTGTAGGATTTAATGTAGTCGGGCTTGACCGACTATAACTTTTGTACGATTAATATACCACAGATCAGCATTTATCCTTCGTAAGATTTTGTTTTGGCGACGCTGAATTTTTCTTTATATCAGAAGTTGAATCCCATCGCTCCAAGCCGGAACGCTCGATACCTCACATTGATGCTTGTTTGGAAAAGCGAAAAAAATACTAAAGTTTTAGTTAAAAAAAAAACCTCAATCAAAATCAAATTAACGTAAAAAGCAAGTCTAGTGTAAATGCTATTTGTGTTTTTATCAAAATTGTAGTTTTTAAAAAACGTATTTTAAAACGGCCTCAAACAAATGTACATGAAAATATTTTGTAAAAGCTGTAGGTATTGTCTTTTATTTTTATTTTTTGAGTTTTAAAACTCTTATTTAACTATGAGTCGAAATGGCATTGTGGTTAGTTCTTGAAAAAATGAAAAAAAAAATATACTGTACAAACACAAACCAACACAAGTTGTAAATAGCCATAAATTGAAATTTGCACCTTGCGCAACAATTTATTAGTTTTAAGAATTTTTTTGTTATATGGACGTTACTGCAGCAATAAACGTTATAGATGTTCTAAACAATAAATTTATAAAAAATTTACAGTCAAGAAAAGAACAAAACAAAGGCACAACTTCAATATAAAATTTATAAAATTCTTTAAAAACAAGAAAATTAAAATTTTTGGTCAGCCAGTTCGATATAAGTTATTTATAAGATTTATTGGGGATCAGTATATCAGTAGGAAATTGTAAAAATTGTCAATTTTTTAATAGAATTGCATTAATCTACCGAACTCAAGTTTTTTTTTTGGATTTTTTTTTTGCCTGCACAAAGTATTTAACTACAAATAAGTACCCAGGCAACCTAAGCAGGTGTTACCAACGTAATACAATGTCTTGGTGCTTAAAAAAAAAGTTTATATATAGTTGCCCAGTATCCTAAAGGATTTCCATTTTTTATTTAATTGACTAAAACTTTGGTGGTCCTTATTTAACAGTTTAGAGAAATTTTTTATGTCAGATAGTGTCAAATATCAAACAAATAGTCTTTAGCATGCAAAAGGGCAATAATTAAAATTATTTTGTATCCCTGAATTGGCGGCCCAACCAAGAAATAGACACATCTAACAAGTCTGTCATAGATTAAAAAAAAAATAATGATGATAAATCGTATCATATCCCAGCAAAAAAAAAAGTGAAAGTTGTTTTAAAATTAAAGCATTTTTCTTAAATACCAAGTAACTCTAAGTCCTGAATTTTATATTCCGAAACTGTTATTTTTAGACACATCTAGGTATGTTTTAAGAATGCCTTTATTTGTGTTATGTGTCCAATGATTTGGATCTAATTTGTCATTATTAACTAAAAAAAAGCTGTTTAATAGTATTTACTTATTTCACCAATAAAAAAGCTATGCAAAATTTCAAATTTTTATCAAATACCAAGGGCCTCATCTAAAGTGCATACTTTTCAGTTCTTTGGACAACTTACCTCCTATGACAAGCACGTGTTAAATTCATTGATGTTTCCCCAAAAGTAGAACTACTTCGGGTTGATTTTCATCAATGAATTTACCTCCGATTTGTATGCTTTTTTTTGCTGGGATATAGTAATAAAAACAATCAATGACTTCAAGAATAATAAAACTATAAACTTTTTTACTAATAGACAGACCATAAAAAAAAATGAATGTCCAAAAGAATAATGTAACTTACAATAAGTTTTGAAATATTAATAAATAATTTTGTTAATTAAACATATTTAATGAACAATTTTAATTTTAACATATCTCTTAAACTAATTAGACTAATTACTTCTATTTATACTTATAACACTGTGCTACACCAAAATTATTCAGGGGTTCTCATGTACCAATTCTGTTTAGCTGGAGTCCATAGAAAAATAAAGTACCGTTAGTTTTTCTAGGTCACTTCGTTAAGTAATTTCATAACGGTAAATGTGGTAAAAATCCGGTTTTCTTGGAATTTCAACTTTAAACCGTCATAACTTCTTTGTTTCAAAACGGATTTCTACTTTTTATTAAATATACCTGATTACATTTGTTTGAAAAAATTTTTGAAAATCGGTTGATAAATGGCTAAATTAATATGGTTTAAATATAAAAAAAAAAAACAAATTTTTCAACAAACTTTTACTTTCCTGAGGCTCTAGGTTATTTATGGGATACCAAATATTATAAATATTTATGACTATAAAAAACAACACTAAAATAGTTTTCCAAAATGCTTAACTATATTAAAATCGGATAAAAAACAAATGAGTTATGCTATGTTATGTGTTTTGACTTTAATGCTTGTTTCTTGTAATGGACTACCTGGGCAGATGAGGCCTAATAAATTTCCCATAATACTGTGTGGGTTTTTTGATATTTCTGCGCATACTTAATTATCTATTAGCAGTTTTGTTTCTATCCTTCTTAATGGATGTATATAGCTGTTTCTTTTTAACTTATTGCATTGACACGTCAAGAACTCACAATCTGTTGTTCTTAAGTTTTGAATTTTTGCAATTAAGAGTAGTCTTTTTTTTTACACTGAACTCGAAGGATTATTGCTAAACCTAAAGAAATAAAGATCAAAATAATATTTTAAAGGAAAATGTGTGATAAAAGTAACAACTTTTGTTTTATATGTAGATTATTCGTCGATAAGCGACATAAAATAGATCTGCCACTTTACGCAGAGTATTTTAGTCGTTGCTTAGTACAAGGAAAATGGTATATACCATCGGTGTGCTGTTCATCTTGTAACGCAACACTAAGATCCTGAAAAAACGATATACATGGTTCTTTTGCATTGCCATTTCTGGAACCGGTTAAATGGCTTCCACTACGTATACATAGAGAAAATAATTGCTATTTCTGTTGAACGAACATAAGAGGATACCATTTTAAAATGAGAAAGCAAATTAAATACGCAAATGTTGATAATGTTGTTAAGACTATATTACATAAAAACAACGACGCTGTTTCAAAAGTGGCTGCAAGAAAATCACCACTTTTAATTGAATTTGAACCATCTCTAGTCCATTTTGAAAGCACTGCATCAGAATTTACTTCATCTGAAGGAGAGTTAAATAAACAACATTTTATTTCGAGAGAGGAATTTCTTGACCTTGTTCGTGATTTAGGATTGTACAAAAGACAAACAGAACTTTTAGGTTCAAGATTGAAGCAGTGGAACATTTTACAAGAAAATGTAAACATCACATTCCGTAGGACCGAGGAAACTAGCTTGTTTGGATCACTATTCAGCGAAAGCAATGAAAATAGTAATTTAGCTTACTGCAATGATGTAAACACATTGTTTGAAGAACTTTGATATAATCATGTTTTACAAGATTGGCGGTTATTCATCGATGGTTCAGCAAAAATAATATAAAAAATGATTTTTACTTTTACATTTTCATTATATATATATTGTTTAAAGGCTTGAAAGCAGTACTTTTGCATAATGATGGATTATTTTCTTCGGTTCCGTTGGCTAACGCTACTGACATTAAATAATATTACGATAGTATTGCTCCGATACTAAATGCCATAGGTTACACCACACACAAGTAGCTAATTGTAGCAGATTTAAAAGAACTGACAATTTTGAATGGCATGCAAGGTGGTAACACAAAGTATTCCTGCTATTTTTGTGAATGGGACAGCCGAGCCACTTCTAAACATTACATGCAGAGAGATTGGACTCCGCGTACAACAGTTTTTGTTGGTGAAAAAAATAGCATAAATATTCAATTAGTCAATCCAGCAGATATTATTTTACCCCCATTACACATAAAGTTGGGTTGATTAAACAATTTGTGAAAGCCCTTGACAAAAATGGACCAACATTCAAATACATTGAACACGATTTTCCACGAATAACCAACGAAAAATTTAAAGAAGGTAAAAAGTGTATTATAAACGTTTGATCAATGAAACTAATTCATAATCCTCAACACAAATACGGACATTGGTTAAAGATTAAAATTTCGTGAAACAAATGAAACTTGCAGAAAAAAATGCATGGGATTGCTTTGTGTCAGTATGTGAAAATTTTCTTGGAAACAAAAAAAGTGAAAACTATAAGCAGATAGTAAACAATATGCTATCTGCCTACCATGCGATGGGTTGCATCTGCATGGTCATTTGGAAAAAAGTGATGAGCAAGGTGAACGATTCCACCAGGAAATGCTTAGAATTGAACAGCGTTATATAGGAAAAAATAAAATCAGCATGCTTTCTAGCTACTGCTGGTCCTTAAAG
This sequence comes from Melanophora roralis, assembly GCA_963583895.1. Taxonomy (NCBI): domain Eukaryota; kingdom Metazoa; phylum Arthropoda; class Insecta; order Diptera; family Rhinophoridae; genus Melanophora; species Melanophora roralis. The sequence goes on along the minus strand of OY757189.1, from coordinate 57,120,883 downwards.
CGCGATACTGACAGCGAAGTTTATAAAAAGCGTAGAACACAACATCATTTCTATATAAAAAAGAACTAGCTAAGCCCCGGTGTGCTTCGCTACCCCAATTGTAGTAAAATTATTAAAATATGTAAACAAAAGAATTTATATATTTTTTAATTTATTGGTTGCCCCACATAAGTTGCAATAAATAATAAGTCAGCCCTACTATTTACTTAGCACATAAAAATTGGATATTTACCAGGCTTACAGTTTTGGAGATATTCAGAAAGCTTTAATAAGCAAAAGTTATTTATAAACTTCTATATATAATCTACGCTACTTATTAATATATTAACATTTTTTGGTAACCTGACGAATGCAATTTAAACTATGTTTCTACCTTCATTGGTTTCAAAGTTACGAAAAGTACTAAAACATAATTTTAACCTTTTTTCCCCTAAGAGTCCAATTATTCAAAAAAGACCCAAAAACGTACTCATATTTTTTGGGCCCGTCGCATCCAATTTGAATTATGTTTCTATCTTTATTGGTTGAAAAGTAACAAACAACACATAAAAAAATCAAAATATATTTTTAACCCTGTTTTCCTCTTTTGGGTCCAAAATTAAAAAAGTACGAAAAACGTAATAAGACCTATCGAACGCAATTTAAATAATGTTTATATCTTTATTGGTTTAAAAGTAACAAAAAGTACCAAAAAGTACCAAAAGATAATTTTAGCCCCTTTTTCCCCCATTTCGGACCAAAATGAAAAAAAAAAACTGCAGATACCTGTCTGTTTGTTTCTTAAGGAAAACGCAAAACTTTTTAAATTTTGTTTTTATCTTATATACATCAAAAGATAGTAGGCTACAGGTTTTTCCTTTTTTGTCCCCTTTTTATCCCTTTACGGGCCCAATTTCTTAAAATTCGTATGTATTTAAACAAACATGTATTTAGCTCTACGCGTTTGATCAGTATGGCTTTGGGTAATTTGGTTAGGCAATTCATAACCAGACCTTCCCACACAAATTGGCTCAGTGTGGGCGCGGCAGCAAAGATTTCCAAAAAAAACTTGCCAATTGTTTCTTCCAGACTTTAAGTAACTCGCTGTAAAAATTTCAAAAAAATCGATCCACTGGTGTGGACAGCTATAAATTACAAACATACATACATATGTGCATACATACATACATACATACATACATACATACATACATACATACATACATACATACATTCATACATACATACATACATACATACATACATACATACATACATACATACATACATACATACATACATACATACATACATACATACATACATACAAACATACATACATACATACATACATACATACATACATACATACACCCCTTCTTTATATAATAGACTAGCTAAGCCCCGGTGTGCTTCGCTACCCCAATCGTAGTAAAATTATTAAAATATGTAAACAAAAGAATTTATATATTTTTTAATTTATTGGTTGCCCCACATAAGTTGCAATAAATAATAAGTCAGCCCTACTATTTACTTAGCACATAAAAATTGGATATTTACCAGGCTTACAGTTTTGGAGATATTCAGAAAGCTTTAATAAGCAAAAATTATTTATAAATTTCTATATATAATCTTAGCCCCTTATTAACATATTAACATTTTTTGGTAACCTGACGAATGCAATTTAAACTATGTTTCTACCTTCATTGGTTTCAAAGTTACGAAAAGTACTAAAACATAATTTTAACCTTTTTTCCCCTAAGAGTCCAATTATTCAAAAAAGACCCAAAAACGTACTCATATTTTTTGGGCCCGTCGCATCCAATTTGAATTATGTTTCTATCTTTATTGGTTGAAAAGTAACAAACAACACATAAAAAAATCAAAATATATTTTTAACCCTGTTTTCCTCTTTTGGGTCCAAAATTAAAAAAGTACGAAAAACGTAATAAGACCTATCGAACGCAATTTAAATAATGTTTATATCTTTATTGGTTTAAAAGTAACAAAAAGTACCAAAAAGTACCAAAAGATAATTTTAGCCCCTTTTTCCCCCATTTCGGACCAAAATGAAAAAAAAAACTGCAGATACCTGTCTGTTTGTTTCTTAAGGAAAACGCAAAACTTTTTAAATTTTGTTTTTATCTTATATACATCAAAAGATAGTAGGCTACAGGTTTTTCCTTTTTTGTCCCCTTTTTATCCCTTTACGGGCCCAATTTCTTAAAATTCGTATGTATTTAAACAAACATGTATTTAGCTCTACGCGTTTGATCAGTATGGCTTTGGGTAATTTGGTTAGGCAATTCATAACCAGACCTTCCCACACAAATTGGCTCAGTGTGGGCGCGGCAGCAAAGATTTCCAAAAAAAACTTGCCAATTGTTTCTTCCAGACTTTAAGTACCTCGCTGTAAAAATTTCAAAAAAATCGATCCACTGGTGTGGACAGCTATAAATTACAAACATACATACATATGTGCATACATACATACATACATACATACATACATACATACATACATACATACATACATACATACATACATACATACATACATACATACATTCATACATACATACATACATACATACATACATACATACATACATACATACATACATACATACATACATACATACATACATACATACATACATACATACATACATACATACATACATACATACATACATACATACATACATACATACATACATACATACATACATACATACATACATACATACATACATACATACATACATACATACATACATACATACATACATACATACATACATACATACATACATACATACATACATACATACATACATACAAACATACATACATACATACATACATACATACATACATACATACATACACCCCTTCTTTATATAATAGATAGAAGATAGATACAGGGATCACATATCAAATATTTTTCAAAAGAAGTTCAAACTTCTCTTATATTGTTATATCCAAATTTTATTATGCTTTTGTGCAAATTTTTGTACCTCACCAAAAAAAAGGTCTGAGACCCACCTCCAATTATACCGATTGACACAGAATCCCTTCCTGAGTCGATTAAAACCTGTCAGTCCATCCGTCCGGCTAGGAGTTAGGCTGAATTCTAAAACGCCGTTTGCTTTGCATCATGAAATTTCAAGTTTTTCCTGAAAGCAAAGATGATGTTTTTGATAATATCTTCTACTTCCAAATGAGTGCTTGCAGCTATATTAATGTCCTGGAAGCAAAAAACGTTGTCCAAATTGTAAAGAGTGAATAAGGGAAGAAGTTGAAAATTTTTTATGCAAAGCAAACTGTGCTTTGGAATTCAGTCTTAATGTATTCTTGTTAGCAAAGTAGAGACCGCATTTTTGCAGATATTTCAATGAAATTTGGAACAGATAAGTTTTTTGGCATAAGAAAAAAGCGTGTTGTTTGTGGTGATGATCAGGTTATTTTTCGACAGAGCTCCCATACAAATGTCCTTTCGGATTAAGCGTTTTAGGCTATAACTGGCTAGAATATGGCCTTATCTTCACATAATTTTGCACGTTCGTCTATCTTTATGTCACCCATTTTTGTACCGAAAATAAATATTAACGGTCTATTTTTGAGCTTCATAAAAATAGAAGAACCAATTTGAAAACTTACATTTTTGTGGGCGCTGCAATCCTCCATTTTTGTCCTATAGAACTTCGGAATTAGAGGCCTTCTATATGTGTGCCAATTTTAAAAAATCAGTGCAATTAAAGTACCAGCATAAAAAGTTTAAGTTTTATGGGCGTGGCACCGCCCACTTTTTTACCTTAAAAATTTTAACTTTAAAAGCCGTTTACGTGCGAACTAATTTCCAAAAATCGGTTTCGAAGAGGAATTGAAATAATGTTTCTATCATAATTTATTTTAAAGTTACAAAAAGTACTAAAACATAGTTTTAACTCTTTCTTCCCCTTAGGGTCTATAAAATTAAAAAAGTATCTAAAAACGTACTCATATTTTTTAGGCCTGTTACACTTAATTTGAATAATGTTTCTATCGCTATGGGTTTAAAAGTTACAAAAAACGAATAAAAAAATCAAATATATTTTTAGCCCTTTTTTCCCCTTTTGGGCCCAAAATTAAAAAAAAGTACGAAAAACGTAATCATATTTTTGTAAGACCTATCGAATGCAATTTGAAAAATTTTTCTATCTTTATTGGTTTAAAAGTAACAAAAAGTACCAAAAAGTACCAAAATATAATTTAAACCCCTTTTTTCGGCCTTTCGGACCAAAATTTAAAAAAAAAACTCCAAACACCAGTCTGTTTATTTCTTAAGGAAAACGCTAAGCTTTTTAAATTTTGTTTCTATCTTATAGACATCAAGAGATAGTAGGTTACCGATTTTTCCCTTTTTGTCCCCTTTTTATCCCTTTACGGGCCCAATGTTTAAAAACTCATGTGCATTTAAACAAACATGTAAAGCTTAACACGTGTTGTAAATTTCAGGTATTTAGCTCTACGCGTTTGAGCAGTGTGGCTCTGGGTAATTTTGTTACTTGACCTTCCCACAGAAATGGGCGTAGTGTGGGCGTGGCAACAATAATTTCCAAAAAAAGTAGCCTATTGTTCCTTTTAGACTTGAAGTAACACTCTGTAAAAATTTCACAAAAATCGATCCACTGGTGTGGCCAGCTATAAAATACAAACATACAAACATACATACATACATACATACATACATACATACATACATACACCCCTTCTTTATATAATAGACTAGCTAAGCCCCGGTGTGCTTCGCTACCCCAATCGTAGTAAAATTATTAAAATATGTAAACAAAAGAATTTATATATTTTTTAATTTATTGGTTGCCCCACATAAGTTGCAATAAATAATAAGTCAGCCCTACTATTTACTTAGCACATAAAAATTGGATATTTACCAGGCTTACAGTTTTGGAGATATTCAGAAAGCTTTAATAAGCAAAAATTATTTATAAATTTCTATATATAATCTTAGCCCCTTATTAACATATTAACATTTTTTGGTAACCTGACGAATGCAATTTAAACTATGTTTCTACCTTCATTGGTTTCAAAGTTACGAAAAGTACTAAAACATAATTTTAACCTTTTTCCCCTAAGAGTCCAATTATTCAAAAAAGACCCAAAAACGTACTCATATTTTTTGGGCCCGTCGCATCCAATTTGAATTATGTTTCTATCTTTATTGGTTGAAAAGTAACAAACAACACATAAAAAAATCAAAATATATTTTTAACCCTGTTTTCCTCTTTTGGGTCCAAAATTAAAAAAGTACGAAAAACGTAATAAGACCTATCGAACGCAATTTAAATAATGTTTATATCTTTATTGGTTTAAAAGTAACAAAAAGTACCAAAAAGTACCAAAAGATAATTTTAGCCCCTTTTTCCCCCATTTCGGACCAAAATGAAAAAAAAAACTGCAGATACCTGTCTGTTTGTTTCTTAAGGAAAACGCAAAACTTTTTAAATTTTGTTTTTATCTTATATACATCAAAAGATAGTAGGCTACAGGTTTTTCCTTTTTTGTCCCCTTTTTATCCCTTTACGGGCCCAATTTCTTAAAATTCGTATGTATTTAAACAAACATGTATTTAGCTCTACGCGTTTGATCAGTATGGCTTTGGGTAATTTGGTTAGGCAATTCATAACCAGACCTTCCCACACAAATTGGCTCAGTGTGGGCGCGGCAGCAAAGATTTCCAAAAAAAACTTGCCAATTGTTTCTTCCAGACTTTAAGTAACTCGCTGTAAAAATTTCAAAAAAATCGATCCACTGGTGTGGACAGCTATAAATTACAAACATACATACATATGTGCATACATACATACATACATACATACATACATACATACATACATACATACATACATTCATACATACATACATACATACATACATACATACATACATACATACATACATACATACATACATACATACATACATACATACATACATACATACATACATACATACATACATACATACATACATACATACATACATACATACATACATACATACATACATACATACATACATACATACATACATACATACATACATACATACATACATACATACATACATACATACATACATACATACATACATACATACATACATACATACATACATACATACATACATACATACATACATACATACATACATACATACATACATACATACATACATACATACATACATACATACATACATACATACATACATACATACATACATACATACATACATACATACAAACATACATACATACATACATACATACATACATACATACATACACCCCTTCTTTATATAATAGATAGAAGATAGATACAGGGATCACATATCAAATATTTTTCAAAAGAAGTTCAAACTTCTCTTATATTGTTATATCCAAATTTTATTATGCTTTTGTGCAAATTTTTGTACCTCACCAAAAAAAAGGTCTGAGACCCACCTCCAATTATACCGATTGACACAGAATCCCTTCCTGAGTCGATTAAAACCTGTCAGTCCATCCGTCCGGCTAGGAGTTAGGCTGAATTCTAAAACGCCGTTTGCTTTGCATCATGAAATTTCAAGTTTTTCCTGAAAGCAAAGATGATGTTTTTGATAATATCTTCTACTTCCAAATGAGTGCTTGCAGCTATATTAATGTCCTGGAAGCAAAAAACGTTGTCCAAATTGTAAAGAGTGAATAAGGGAAGAAGTTGAAAATTTTTTATGCAAAGCAAACTGTGCTTTGGAATTCAGTCTTAATGTATTCTTGTTAGCAAAGTAGAGACCGCATTTTTGCAGATATTTCAATGAAATTTGGAACAGATAAGTTTTTTGGCATAAGAAAAAAGCGTGTTGTTTGTGGTGATGATCAGGTTATTTTTCGACAGAGCTCCCATACAAATGTCCTTTCGGATTAAGCGTTTTAGGCTATAACTGGCTAGAATATGGCCTTATCTTCACATAATTTTGCACGTTCGTCTATCTTTATGTCACCCATTTTTGTACCGAAAATAAATATTAACGGTCTATTTTTGAGCTTCATAAAAATAGAAGAACCAATTTGAAAACTTACATTTTTGTGGGCGCTGCAATCCTCCATTTTTGTCCTATAGAACTTCGGAATTAGAGGCCTTCTATATGTGTGCCAATTTTAAAAAATCAGTGCAATTAAAGTACCAGCATAAAAAGTTTAAGTTTTATGGGCGTGGCACCGCCCACTTTTTTACCTTAAAAATTTTAACTTTAAAAGCCGTTTACGTGCGAACTAATTTCCAAAAATCGGTTTCGAAGAGGAATTGAAATAATGTTTCTATCATAATTTATTTTAAAGTTACAAAAAGTACTAAAACATAGTTTTAACTCTTTCTTCCCCTTAGGGTCTATAAAATTAAAAAAGTATCTAAAAACGTACTCATATTTTTTAGGCCTGTTACACTTAATTTGAATAATGTTTCTATCGCTATGGGTTTAAAAGTTACAAAAAACGAATAAAAAAATCAAATATATTTTTAGCCCTTTTTTCCCCTTTTGGGCCCAAAATTAAAAAAAAGTACGAAAAACGTAATCATATTTTTGTAAGACCTATCGAATGCAATTTGAAAAATTTTTCTATCTTTATTGGTTTAAAAGTAACAAAAAGTACCAAAAAGTACCAAAATATAATTTAAACCCCTTTTTTCGGCCTTTCGGACCAAAATTTAAAAAAAAAACTCCAAACACCAGTCTGTTTATTTCTTAAGGAAAACGCTAAGCTTTTTAAATTTTGTTTCTATCTTATAGACATCAAGAGATAGTAGGTTACCGATTTTTCCCTTTTTGTCCCCTTTTTATCCCTTTACGGGCCCAATGTTTAAAAACTCATGTGCATTTAAACAAACATGTAAAGCTTAACACGTGTTGTAAATTTCAGGTATTTAGCTCTACGCGTTTGAGCAGTGTGGCTCTGGGTAATTTTGTTACTTGACCTTCCCACAGAAATGGGCGTAGTGTGGGCGTGGCAACAATAATTTCCAAAAAAAGTAGCCTATTGTTCCTTTTAGACTTGAAGTAACACTCTGTAAAAATTTCACAAAAATCGATCCACTGGTGTGGCCAGCTATAAAATACAAACATACAAACATACATACATACATACATACATACATACATACATACACCCCTTCTTTATATAATAGACTAGCTTAGCCCCGGTGTGCTTCGCTACTCCAATCGTAGTAAAATTATTAAAATATGTAAACAAAAGAATTTATATATTTTTTAATTTATTGGTTGCCCCACATAAGTTGCAATAAATAATAAGTCAGCCCTACTATTTACTTAGCACATAAAAATTGGATATTTACCAGGCTTACAGTTTTGGAGATATTCAGAAAGCTTTAATAAGCAAAAATTATTTATAAATTTCTATATATAATCTTAGCCCCTTATTAACATATTAACATTTTTTGGTAACCTGACGAATGCAATTTAAACTATGTTTCTACCTTCATTGGTTTCAAAGTTACGAAAAGTACTAAAACATAATTTTAACCTTTTTCCCCTAAGAGTCCAATTATTCAAAAAAGACCCAAAAACGTACTCATATTTTTTGGGCCCGTCGCATCCAATTTGAATTATGTTTCTATCTTTATTGGTTGAAAAGTAACAAACAACACATAAAAAAATCAAAATATATTTTTAACCCTGTTTTCCTCTTTTGGGTCCAAAATTAAAAAAGTACGAAAAACGTAATAAGACCTATCGAACGCAATTTAAATAATGTTTATATCTTTATTGGTTTAAAAGTAACAATAAGTACCAAAAAGTACCAAAAGATAATTTTAGCCCCTTTTTCCCCCATTTCGGACCAAAATGAAAAAAAAAACTGCAGATACCTGTCTGTTTGTTTCTTAAGGAAAACGCAAAACTTTTTAAATTTTGTTTTTATCTTATATACATCAAAAGATAGTAGGCTACAGGTTTTTCCTTTTTTGTCCCCTTTTTATCCCTTTACGGGCCCAATTTCTTAAAATTCGTATGTATTTAAACAAACATGTATTTAGCTCTACGCGTTTGATCAGTATGGCTTTGGGTAATTTGGTTAGGCAATTCATAACCAGACCTTCCCACACAAATTGGCTCAGTGTGGGCGCGGCAGCAAAGATTTCCAAAAAAAACTTGCCAATTGTTTCTTCCAGACTTTAAGTAACTCGCTGTAAAAATTTCAAAAAAATCGATCCACTGGTGTGGACAGCTATAAATTACAAACATACATACATATGTGCATACATACATACATACATACATACATACATACATACATACATACATACATTCATACATACATACATACATACATACATACATACATACATACATACATACATACATACATACATACATACATACATACATACATACATACATACATACATACATACATACATACATACATACATACATACATACATACATACATACATACATACATACATACATACATACATACATACATACATACATACATACATACATACATACATACATACATACATACATACATACATACATACATACAAACATACATACATACATACATACATACATACATACATACACCCCTTCTTTATATAATAGATAGAAGATAGATACAGGGATCACATATCAAATATTTTTCAAAAGAAGTTCAAACTTCTCTTATATTGTTATATCCAAATTTTATTATGCTTTTGTGCAAATTTTTGTACCTCACCAAAAAAAAAGGTCTGAGACCCACCTCCAATTATACCGATTGACACAGAATCCCTTCCTGAGTCGATTAAAACCTGTCAGTCCATCCGTCCGGCTAGGAGTTAGGCTGAATTCTAAAACGCAGTTTGCTTTGCATCATGAAATTTCAAGTTTTTCCTGAAAGCAAAGATGATGTTTTTGATAATATCTTCTACTTCCAAATGAGTGCTTGCAGCTATATTAATGTCCTGGAAGCAAAAAACGTTGTCCAAATTGTAAAGAGTGAATAAGGGAAGAAGTTGAAAATTTTTAATGCAAAGCAAACTGCGCTTTGGAATTCAGTCTTAATGTATTCTTGTTAGCAAAGTAGAGACCGCATTTTTGCACATATTTTAATGAAATTTGGAACAGATAAGTTTTTTGGCATAAGAAAAAAGCGTGTTGTTTGTGGTGATGATCAGGTTATTTTTCGACAGAGCTCCCATACAAATGTCCTTTCGGATTAAGCGTTTTAGGCTATAACTGGCTAGAATATGGCCTTATCTTCACATAATTTTGCACGTTCGTCTATCTTTATGTCACCCATTTTTGTACCGAAAATAAATATTAACGGTCTATTTTTGAGCTTCATAAAAATAGCAGAACCAATTTGAAAACTTACATTTTTGTGGGCGCTGCAATCCTCCATTTTTGTCCTATAGAACTTCGGAATTAGAGGCCTTCTATATGTGTGCCAATTTTAAAAAATCAGTGCAATTAAAGTACCAGCATAAAAAGTTTAAGTTTTATGGGCGTGGCACCGCCCACTTTTTTACCTTAAAAATTTTAACTTTAAAAGCCGTTTACGTGCGAACTAATTTCCAAAAATCGGTTTCGAAGAGGAATTGAAATTATGTTTCTATCATAATTTATTTAAAAGTTACAAAAAGTACTAAAACATAGTTTTAACTCTTTCTTCCCCTTAGGGTCTATAAAATTAAAAGAGTATCTAAAAACGTACTCATATTTTTTAGGCCTGTTACACTTAATTTGAATAATGTTTCTATCGTTATGGGTTTAAAAGTTACAAAAAACGAATAAAAAAATCAAATATATTTTTAGCCCTTTTTTCCCCTTTTGGGCCCAAAATTAAAAAAAGTACGAAAAACGTAATCATATTTTTGTAAGACCTATCGAACGCAATTTGAAAAATTTTTCTATCTTTATTGGTTTAAAAGTAACAAAAAGTACCAGAAAGTACCAAAATATAATTTAAACCCCTTTTTTCGGCCTTTCGGACCAAAATTTAAAAAAAAAAACTCCAAACACCAGTCTGTTTATTTCTTAAGGAAAACGCTAAACTTTTTAAATTTTGTTTCTATCTTATAGACATCAAGAGATAGTAGGTTACCGATTTTTCCCTTTTTGTCCCCTTTTTATCCCTTTACGGGCCCAATGTTTAAAAACTCATGTGCATTTAAACAAACATGTAAAGCTTAACACGTGTTGTAAATTTCAGGTATTTAGCTCTACGCGTTTGAGCAGTATGGCTCTGGGTAATTTTGTTACTTGACCTTCCCACAGAAATGGGCGTAGTGTGGGCGTGGCAACAATAATTTCCAAAAAAAAAGTAGCCTATTGTTCCTTTTAGACTTGAAGTAACACTTTGTAAAAATTTCACAAAAATCGATCCACTGGTGTGGCCAGCTATAAAATACAAACATACAAACATACATACATACATACATACATACACCCCTTCTTTATATAATAGAAGATAAAGTCAAAACACATAACGTAGCATAACTCATTTGTTTTTTATCCGATTTTAATAAAGTTACGCATTTTGGAAAACTACTTTTGGGGTTTTTTTTTATAATAAATATACATAATATTTGGTATCAAATTAGCAACTTATAGTCTGAGGAAGTAAAATTTTTTTAAAAAATTTTGTTTTTTTCATATTCCAGCAAAACAGAATTGGTACATGAAAACTCCTGAATAATATTTTTCTCAACTTTTTTATCACAGTGTAATTTTTAATGAAGAGTAATACTGAAAAGGTGGAATGCATTTTCAAAACCCACTAAAGTTTTTTGCCAGTATTCTTCGATGAGTACTTAACCCAGCAAAAACTTTACTTACAAAATAAGTAGAAAAGTAAGTAGAATTCTCGTTAAGCACTACTTACAATTCGACTGTAAAAAGTACTTATTTTTGTTCGCGATGTCCCAAAACGAATCCGATTTTATTTTGGTACGTATATACCCCAAAATATAAGTACTTTTATTTTTAATGGTTTAATTTAAAAAAAAGTAGTCGCAAATAGTTTTAAAATATAAAGAAGACTTTTTTTTAATTTTATTTTATAGATACTTAATATTTATAGGGTTTGTTGTTGGTTAAGTTTGTCTATATGCATTTCATTGGTTCTTACACCAAATCATCAGTAGACTTCAACCCAAATTCTTAAAAAACTCATGAATATTTTCTGTCTTTATATAATAACCTCAATAAACAAAATGAGAATTACTATAAGCATACCAAAACGTTCGAGTTTTTTTAAGAATCCAACAAAGAAAATCAAAACAGCGAATAGCGAATATTGGTTTCTTGGATTCTTAAATTAAATGAATTCTAAGATTAAATGAGTTATTGAGCACTAGCTGCCTACTTGATTTCAAAAATGTTGTATTTGATGTATAATAACTCCCAATTTAGAGGTAATCAATAATGTAAGTCTTAAGTAGCTCAAAATAACTCCTTTCCCAATTATTGTGCGTTGTTCTCTGACTAGAACAAAAAGTTACGAAAATAGGGCCTAATACGTTCAAATTTTACATGTTACATAGAAGGTCAAAAAGTTACATAAAATGTAATAAATGTAACCAACTGGCAACGCTGCCAACAACAAACCCTATAAATATACAAGAAAATTGGGATTAAATCCTAAATTATATTTTAAAAAGTGTTGATACTTAATATTTTTAATTTAAAAATTTAATTTTTTGTACTTACCGTTGATGAGATTGCAAAAGCTGTTCCGGATCTTTGAAAATGCTTTAATGCATCTATTCCAGCAGTAGGTGGAAAAAGCATGTTCAGCGGCTTCCTCAATGTATTCGTAAGACTGTTAAAATGGTCACTGATGTCTTCCGGTATTTTTAACGGTGATCGTTTGGAATAGCATTGAGTCTCATTTTAGACGGGGCAAATGAGCCGGGAGCCCCAGTTTGTATGCTTTGCCTGACAGCAGTTATAAAGCAGGACATAAAGATTTAAAAAAGTTATTGTATTAAATTGAATGAAAATCTAGACGGGTTTAACTGATGAAATCATGAGGTTCTAAAAAATTTTTCCAATACGGAAATCAGTTAGTTGAATATGGAACTCAAAGAAAGGAAATGGTGTTTGATTCTCTAGTTTATCAATATATCCAAGCATGTCATATTTCTCGGGGACCTTTATAGTCACATATTTTGAATACGCTTCTACACAGAAAAAACTTGACAAATTTTTATTAAAACAAACAGTTTTTCAAAATCATATTTTTTTTTAGACAATATTTTATTAGATCTTATTTTTTAATTTGAACAAAAAAAAGAGAAATCAAAAAATATATTTGTCCAATAGCAATAACTTTTTTGTTAAAATAAGTGGGCATTTTTTTCCAAATAAATTGTTTCAAAAACCTAATAAAATTATTTATCTGATTTTACAACTTTGTTTATAGGACCGAAATGAGTAAAACATTTTACAAAATCAATATTTTTTTTGGCTAAAATCGGTCCTAAAAATGCCTACTATTTTGTCTGAAAAAAATTATAATTAAAAAAAATCTGTTTGTTAAAATAAAAATTTGTCAATTTTTTTTTGTGTAGATATCATAAGGGGCTTAGAAATCAAATTTTCATTAATTTTTGTTAATAAAAAAAATTAAAAAAATTTTTGTTGTTGATGAATGCCGTTTGTGTTTTAGAAGAAAATTTTTATATGCCAAAGCTGGACGCATTTATGTATATGTATAAACATTTTTTAAAAGTAAGTAAATAAGTTATGTACAGTTAAATCCAAACTACCTAAGTAGTTTATTATTTAAATATTATTTATGCTGATTTTATTTTTTTTTTATTTCCACAAAAAAGTATAAAAAAAGAGAATAGATTCGGTCTGTCCGAATATTAAGGATTTGACCGAAGATTGGGTTCAATTGGAAGAAAAGGGCATTTGTATGTGCCATTGTCGATATTTCTTGCCACTGCGGTTTGATTTTTTTTTTTTTTTGAGAAAAAAATTGGTAAAAATTAAAAACAAATTTTAAAGTATACAAATTCACCATGAAGAGATAAAGCAATAAAGAAAGTTAAAGCAACGATATCATCTTTAGCAATTCATGGTAAGATGATCGTGTGTGACTGTCAACTTTTGTTACACACAAGATTAATTGATCGATGAATTGATGGTTTTTGTAAGGCTACAAGTTAAAGAACTGTTTTGTTTATAATCTTTGGCTGTCTGTACAAATTGAGAGATTCCATCCATAATGTTTTGGTCACATCGTGCAGTAAAAATAAACATATTTAGAGAAAAAGGCAGAAACCAAATAAGAAAAAAAAAAACAGTAAAGCGACAACTGTCAAAGTTATACATACAAGTATGTAAACATGTATCTACGAGAATGATTGTAAAGGAATTAAGTAGAATAGAGATTATAATAACAAAAGTCATGAAGTGTTACAAAACTGTAGAGGACTTTCTATAAAGCAATATTCAAATTTCAAATTAAAAACAGGCAATCCTATGAAAATAAGATTTTAAAAATAGGTGTGTTACAAATAACTTTGGGTGTATTTGTACATATGAGAGTAAAAACAGAATTTACTCTCTCCAACTTTTTTACTTACCCAAATCTTCTAAAACAAAAAATTAATTATTGCTGTTGATGTTGCTTACATTTTAATTTCAAACTTAATTAGTGATTTTAGCCGTTGAAAGTCATAATTAAAACATGTGTATCACTGGTAAGAACATATGGTAAATAAAATACATATATACAAAATACTTTTGGCCGTACAAATATATTATAGAAACAAAGCATCAATACATACTTACATTTTCAAATAATTTGGAAGAATTTTTCATAATTTTTCTTTTAAAAATAAGTTTTTAGCATTTTTATAATTTTTCCGAATCAAAATTTTTATACATGCTAATAAAAACAGCTGATAACTATTTACATACACAAACTAACCCAAAGAAAAAGTTTGTGTAAATTTGTGCATGAAGAGAACTAAAATTACTCATCTGGAACACACCTAATGTATGACTAGTAGATATTTATTTATAACTCTTCTACTTATTTTAACACCGTTATAATACTACATATGATATGCTGATTTGTTTTCTACATACAAACTTTTTAAAAAGGCAAAGGCAAAATCATTTTTATACCCTTCACATAGTGATAAGGTTATATATCAGTTTGTCGTTCCGTTTGTAATTACTTTATTATTCATTTGCGACCCATAGGGAAGTCGATAAAGCCATGTCAGTTTGTCCGCCTGTCACTCTGTCAATCTGTTGAAATCAAGTTTCCAGGGTCAAATAAAACAATACGGACTATATATGGTTACAAACTATTAGAAATACCCCTGGAACAATCGCTTTTTAAAACTAGCAAACTCGGTTCACTATTGGCCGAGTAATAAGCGAAAACCAAAAAATAATCCATTTTTTTAGAACAAAACTCGTGTATATATCCCTGTATATCTCAGTAAATATAGTCACTCTTGCCACAAAACTTGGCACAGATGACGATAGGGACCTAAAAAAAGGGAAAACATTTTTCAGAGAGGATCGAAGGAAGTGGTATTTCCCCTACAATTGCACAAATTTTGTGAAATATTTCATGCACTAAATCTTTAAAACTGTAAGAGCTATCGACTTTAAATGTTCCACAAAAAGTAATTGGGCAATAAGGCCTACATTTTGGAAAAAAAATTTTTTGGGTAGGGGCAGGGGAAGTGGTAGCTCCCATAAAAATTAACAGTTTTTCTGAAATTTTTGATATGCTATATCTTAGAAACTATAACAGCTATCGAGTTCAAATTTTTTACTAAAACTAATTGGACAATAATGCCTACATTTCAAAACTCACATATCAACAATTTTTATGAAATTTTCGATACGCTATAACCCTATCGACAGCTAACCGACATCAAATGTTCTACAAGAAGTAACTGGACAATAAAAAGAATTATTTAAATAGAAGCAGAGGGAGGGGAGCCCCCACATAAATGAACAATTTTTAAACAATTTTTGATACGCTATATCTGAAAAACTATAACTGCTATCGACATCGAATCTTCTAAAAAAGGTTATGATCAAATAATTCATACATTTTGTAAAAAAAAAATAGTAGAAGAAGGGGGACTAGAACCCTCCTACAAACTAACAGCTTTTATTAAACTTTTAATACGAATAATGTCGAAAACTTTTAAAACTCTCGACCTCAAACCTTCTCCATAGTACATATTTCTATTATATGTACGAACGTTTAAATTTTGTAAAGTTTTCTATTTCAAAGACTAGTATTGCTATGGACCTTAAACCCGGCAGAAGGTATTTTTATTAAAATATTTGCAGTACAAAATAACTCGGCTAGAAAAACGGGCTGGGTATATTAAAAGACCAATGTGAAGGGTATATAAGATTCGACACAGCCGAATATAGCGCTCTTACTTGTTTTAAACTAAAATAATAAATTTGAAATAAGCGCATTTTAAATAATTTACATATAACGCGTCCTAAACTTAATGAAAGTGCAAGCTTCGTCATAAATCGTATAAGAGTCGCATAAATGTACAAGTTATTGTTTCACGAATATATTTTATAAAAACATTTTAACCCTCCCCCGAATGCAACACCAAATATGGTGTACTTGATTGACTGACCTATCTATCATTGTACAGCACAAATATTTAAGGCTAGAGACTTAAAATTCGGATTGTGGGTACCTCTCCTGATCTGTAGATCCATTAAGATGGGATTTTAATAAATTCGAAATCTAACGGGGTAAAAAGAGACCAAATAGGAAAAAAAATCGCTGTGCTAATATTTCCTTAAGAAGCAAAATTTATTAAGAAAAATAAACGAGACCGTGTCTGGGATTTTCTTGAAATTTTGGATCCTAAAGGGTAAAAGAAGAAATGAACTATATCAATATTGCTCTGCTCTATTCTGTAACTTCCAAACCAACACATATGTAAACAGTAAAGGTCAAATCCTATAGAAATCTTCCTATTTATCCACTCCTTTGATAAATCTATAGTTCTCCCTAGACAATAACTACTGACCTCACTAAGCTAATATATAAAGCCAACCCTCGCCATCTCTTTTGGAGGATCTGCAGCTCCGAACAGGGGCAGACCAGATGTTCCAAAGGCATTATTTTCCCCTTATCCCCTTATCAGCTGAATTAGATAGAGGTCGAAAGGAAATTAAGTGGTCAAAACGTACCTTTTTCCTATTATTGTATTTTTGGTAGGTTTAAGTTTAAGGTTTAGGTCCCCAAATAAATGAAAAATGTACAATTTTTTCAAAATTATTGCTCTTCCGTTTATACAATTTTTCGAAAAATATAACAAAAACAGGGACTGTTTTACAATTATCTATAAGCTATAACTTTTTTGTCCCGTGATTTTGTTAAAGTTGTATCTAAAACATAATAAACCATTATAGTTAAATATAAATTTAAGAAGTTAAATGTTTTCTGTTAATTTGAAACGTGCTCATGCAGTAAATGATAAGGACGTACACTACTCCTGCTTAGGTTACTAGATCTTAATTTACCTGTCGCCTTATTTTTTACGTTCAAAGGAAAGGGTATTTTCTTAGGGTTACAATAAATGACAACTACAGCTTAAAAATTATTAAACAGAAGCCGAATTTTAAATTGGAGGAGAGTTAAAAAGGTTCACCGTAATTTTTTTTTAACTTTCCGATTTGATAAAAATATTTTTTATTATTTTAATGGTAAACTATAAATTTTGTTTATTAATTAACAGTTTGTTATAAAAAATAATCAAAACATTCGAAAAAAGTTTGTTTGTTTAATTTTTCTACAAATATATTCAATTTACAAATCGTCACAGATATTGCAAAACGCCCTATTTAACATTTTAACAGTTATTAGAAGAGGCAAGCATTTTTGTATAAATGAAAAATACATTTACAATTAACACGAATTTTGCCATATATGTGAGTTAAAAAGGATCAACAGATTTTTTTTTGCTGGAAAAAAAAGAATTTTTCGAGATAACGAACATATTTTAAGGCTAGAATTATTAAAAACCCAATTTTAAATTCTTTGTAAGATAGGGCGTTTTGCATTTTCTGTGACAAAATACACCTATTCAATACAAATGGAATTTAAAATTAATTTAATATGATAGAATTAAAAAAAAAATTATTAGCCCAGCTGATCATTTTTTTTGCTTCCTTGTGATTACTTTGCTTGAGTGTCAAAATTTGTTTACATATGTAGGGCGCCATTGCTGTTTTTTTTAACAAATTAATGTAAAATGTAACAGAATTGTATTTGAGTTAATCCATTTGTTAAACACAATTACTTTTGTGTTTAAAAAATGTACACAAGTTTTTGATTCAGTCAAATAAAATAAAAAAAATGTTTATCTCTTTCCCAATAATCACTTTTATGTGAAAAACTGTATATGGTTGATTTTGAGATTACGGGCTCATTTGGACATAATTTTCGACATTGAAGTTTTTTTTTAGCAAAATTGCCTTTAAAAAATAGGTTGATGATGCATTTATTTAAACTATAGCTACTCATTTGTCATAGCTGTACATCAAATTTTGAAATTTTAACCAAAGTTTTTAAAATTTGTCACACATTCGCCCAGTTAGGCCATACATTTTCCTTAAAATTATTTTAATTTAGTTTATTGTATGTTAATTGTATTGTATAATTAATGGACTTCATTATCTAATTATTAGATTTAATTCCTTTCATTATCGTCGTTCTCCCGGCCGTTTTTGTTAACAGTTAAATGACAAATATTTACAAAATTTTTTAATAACAATTTAATTATAGAATAATATAAATATAGAGTTGAAGTTGAAGCGCCACATAAGCGATCTGGGCCTGTACATCGCTGGAACTGCCAGAAATATGGCCACACCAAAGCATATTGCAAGTTGCCTTCTGTTTGTGTTATGTGTGGGAACCTGCATGCTATGACCAAGTTCAACAAACCAAAATATAATCCCAGGGTGAAGAAATTCAGCCATTGCGGTGGAAACCACACGACAAACTATAAAGGTTGCCCTGTTTTTCATTCTGTTAAGTGCTCACCTAAGCCGAAAGTAGTTCCTGCCCCTCCCCAGCTTTTAAATATACCAACTACAAACATGCCCCCATTAGCACAGTCAACTACAAGTCGAGCTTCTTGGGCAAATGCATTAAAGTCTAACCAGCCTATTGCACGTAAGACTACCCAGCCTACAACACAACAAGAAGTGCCAACAAGCGCCGCCTAGAAGCCGAAATTGACAATATGGTTTAACAATTTACGCAGATCATGGCGCAAATGGCTGGCATGATGCAAGAAATGCAAAAAATTCAGTCTGATTTCCTGCGGGCTATGCTTAGGAGGCCGTGAACTGCGTCAGGGTTTGTTTCTGGAACACAAACGGCATCCAGAAGCAATTTCAAAATAAGGGGCTATTTTTTTTACAATTCGAAGGATCCCAGAGATAGATCATGTAGTCGGCTTTAATAATCAAATAAAGGATCAGTACAACAGTTTCTACAAATCATTAGGTCCCCGCTTCATAGCTGCTGGAGACTATAACGCTAAGCATACGTACTGGGGCTCTCGCCTTATAAGTCCCAGGGGTCGTGTTTTGTTTGATTCCATATCTGAAATGGGACTTAACGTTATTTCATCTTGACAACCGACATATTGGCCAACTGATCACAATAAAATTCCAGACGTTATCGATTTTGGCGTAACAAAAGGTATATCCCCGGAACTTACTGAAGCTCAAGCCTCGTTGGATTTATCTTCAGACCACTCTCCCACTATAATCACTATTTTTAGTCCTCAACGAATTTCAACTATTGATATTTTTTTGTTCAAAAGAGTTAATTGGTTAAAATACAAAAAAATTTTTAGCACACACTACTCGGAAAACCAACCGCTAAAAACTCCCGAAGACATCGATGATTGTCTGAGCAGCCTTAATGAGAACATTCAAAAAGCCAAGGAATATGCTTCTTCTCACTATCGTCAGACTAAATACAACAAAATTTTTTCAGCCGATGTGCAACAGCTTTTATCTGAAAAAAGAAGAGCCCGAAAAGAATGGCAAAAGCACAGATCACCCCAAATTAAAGCCAAGTTGAAAGAATGTTCAATCCAATTGAAAAATGTGCTAAAGATTCACCGACTGGCATCTCTTAAGGAACATCACGAAGGTCTAGACTCGACTCCTTAGACGAATTATTCACTATGGCGATCAGCGAAATATCTTAAAAGACCCGTTATCGCGAGCCACCACTTCGTTATCTGAGAGGATCCTGGGCAAAGAATTGATGAAGAAAAATGTGATTTGCTCGAAAATCATTTAACAAATGTCTTCACTCCAAATACATGCACTGACATGAGTAAATTACCGCATGTTGTTGCTAGACATCCTATGGAAATACGTTTTCAACTGTCAGATGTCGTAGAGGCTATCAACAAAAAAAAGCTAAAAAAGATCCTGGCTTTGATGAAATCAGCAACAAAATGCTGTTAGAACTGCCTTGCACAAGCAAAAAGAATATTTATTTTTATTTTTGAAGCCATATTACGGCTCGAACATTTCCTGCTAATAGGGAAAGCTTAAGATGACTCCTAAGCCTTCGAAGGTGTAGTCTTAAAGTCCTAAAAGTCTGTTACCAACTATGTCTAAATTGTTCGAGAAATTGCTTAAAAACAAGCTGACCCTGATCTTGAATGACAATAATTGTATTCCAACTTACCAATTTGGCTTTCTGAGTCAACATTGATTGGTACAGGTTATAAGAAAATTCTTTGAGGAAAAGAAATACTTTTCCGCGATCTTTATTCATGCCTCTCAAGCCTTTTACTCAAAATTTTGTAAAATATATTAAACTTTTTTTTTTAAAAGCCACATAGGAGAATGACAAACGAAAATTCCCCTGACATGTAGACGTAGTGTGATATACATATTTTTTTATTAATTTAAATACTAATTGTTAGTTTGCGAAGATTTAAAAATAAAAATGCAAAAAAAATTATTTTCTTAATGTTAAAGTTATATCATTTTAAACATGATTTGAAGCGCATATAAGATTTAAAAGGGCAAGAAAAAACCTAATAATTCATATCAATAATTAATAAATAATATTCACATTAAAAGAAAAAATAAATCATTTAGTAACATCTTATTACTTTACTCACATTTCTTTTTAAAATCGTATTTTATATTTATTAAAAATTAAGACAAATTTAGGAGAAAGTATGGTTGGGGAATGATATTTGAAGACTTGGATGCGCAAGTTTTTTAAGAACAAACTAATTTTTATAAAAGATATTTTAGTGATTATAAACGTCATTCATAGTTAGTACGTGTGTAAATTTTTTATTAATAAATTAAGTAAATAATTATGTTAAATCAAGTTTTTTTTTTGGTTATTTTTATCTAAGTTCATTAATTTTTTTTTCGTTACAGACTGAGCTGCGCTCCTGCGCAGCGTGTGGGGAGCCAATTTCAGAAAGATTCTATCTCGAGGTTGGTGGCTGTTCGTGGCATGCTAACTGTCTTCGGTGTTGCATGTGCATGTGTCCTTTGGATCGTCAACAATCATGTTTTATACGTGAGAGACAAGTTTATTGTAAGGCTGATTATAGCAAGTGAGTAGTGATATTATATACATATTCATATACATATATATATCTAAATATCTCTTAAACAAAAAACTTAACATAGCGATGACATTGGAGGCAAGTACTTACTGTGCTCGCTTGCAAAGAGAGAGTTAAATAAGGGGGCTTATTCTGAATTGCGATGCGAAAGTCAATGCGATGCGAAAGAAAATTAGTATTCTGTAAGCCTTTGGCATTCGCATTTTTTTTTAAAGTATGGTATTATGGAAAATGGTGTAATTGTCAAATTGAAGATTTAAATAGTTGTGATTTCGGTAATAGTATACAAACATACATACAAGTATATACATAAGTGCATTTATTTATTAAATTTTTTAATTTTGTTGTCGTTGTTTGATTTTGTGGCACTATGGTTTGCGGGCGACGAAGAAGGTTATGAGCAAAATGAAAAAGTTCAAAGAAAGTTTCTCAGAATCAAATCCGATATTCTAAGCTTGAATGACAAAAGGTATGTAATTTATTTTTGGAGTTTTTTTGATATAAGTGTTTACTTACATACGTGCAATATTTCTTTTCCTAGCTTTATGAAAAATTTTAGATTAAGTTTATGTCGGACAACTTGTACTTAATCCTTCGGCTACTGTTTGCCACAAAGCATTTGCTGATTGCCGCGCATTTGGTGTTTTTTAATGGCCTTTGGAAAGTTGGCTGTGATTATTTATAAACTCCACCGTTATATCAAACTGACGGTATTTCGTGTTTTTACAACTTTTTTCCCTGAAAAAACTCCATCACTATTTATTTTGTTTATAAATTTATAGTTTTATATAATTTTGTTTTTTTGGAATATACTGCATCATATTAAATAATTTAATCGTATAGTTTTAAGATTAAATAAATAAAATTTAATTTTTACCCACATTTTTGTGCTTTGCGATTGATGTTTAGCTGTCGAATAAATTTTGCGAATTTGCTGTACATTTCGCATTTCTTTTCGCATTACAGAATACCAACCTAACACCGGCTTGCCACCCTTTGGCATTTAAATGCGTATACAATTACATACTTTGCGAACATCGTAACATAGAATACCAATTATTCGCATTTACATGTTTTCGTATCGCATTGACTATCGCATCGCAATTCAAAATAAGCCCCAAGGACTTACCATGTTCGCTTACAAGAAGGAACTTGCATTATTGGCAATTAAAAAACTTTTTCCTGGGGACCCCAGTTACTCATTGTCGCAATTAAAGTTTTTTTTTTATGTTTTGGTTAAAACTGGCTAAGAACCTTGAGCTAGAAACTATCTGCCTAAATTTTAGATAAGAAATAACTCATTATCTGACAACTGCTAGTAGTAATTCAGACGGTATGCAATAGTAATTGAAAAGTATGAAATTTGTAATGCCTAATCACTTCCAAGTTTTTGCTGGGACGCTGAATATAAATCTAACTTCCATATGACGAGAATTCGTAGTCTTATTTTAATTTAGGACATTTTTAACGTATTTAAAAAAACAAACATGTATGCACTAACACTATAACAACTTTTTGAAATTTCTTTTGAACTAAAATTTCTCAATATTACAGGCGGACTGTGTGTCGGTGATCTTCCTAAAAAAAAAAATAATAATAAAAGAATTTATATCTTAAATTTATAAATTTTCTTAAAACAAGTACCAAAGTTTCTTTTTTCAAAATTGGGTATTTTGAATGGAATAATGCATTCTTTTATATTACTGCTACTCAATTATTAAAGGGGCACATAAATTATTTTAAACTCTTACCGAATTATTCAAAGTTTCTAAAATATTGTTTAAATTAAGTTTCGTTACGAAACTTTAAAAAAATTCACTTCGTTATTTTTAAACTATTATTTCTATGATAAATGTCATTCCCCTGGCCATTTTTGTTGACAGGGGAAAGGCGAATGCATAAAATAAATTAAATTTAAGTTTCAAGGAATTGACATTAATCAAGAGTTGGTATTTAAAGTTAAGTCAAAATTCGAAACAAAATTTTAAAATATATTAAACTTTGTTTTTAAAAGCAACATAGAGAAATGGCGAACGAAGTATGAATACCCATTTAAAGGACAAAACGCGACTTTTTCATTTTGTAAATATATTTAGTTGGGAAAATTTCTACAAGATGTGAAAGCAGTTCATATAGTGATCTAATATATTTAAGTTTGTATTATGTCTTGTTTCAAGTAATTAATTTTAATAAGCTTCGTTTTAGCTTTGAAAAAATAAATTCCGTTTGCATTTTTGGATAACATGTACATAAGTTAAATAGGTTGATAGGTTTTCAGGCAAAACACTACTACCGTTCAAAGAGTACTGGTGTTTAAAATACATCTTACTTGGCTGGTGTTGGTAAGAAAAATTAGCAAAAACAATTCTTAGCAAAAAAAAAAACAAATAAAATCAAATTGAACAAAGCTAAACTAATAAATAGTAAAACCGAAATATGTAAAAATTAGTTTTTTTTTTGTATTGACAGTGAAAAGAAAGGAAAAATTAGTTAACTTTATGACTTTCTACAAGTGAATTTTTACGTTTTTGAATTTAAATAAATTTTTTTGTTGGATTAAAAAGATATCTTGTTGAAGGGGTTTTAAATGAATATCCAGTTGTTTTAGGTTACATATTGAGTTGATTATACATACTTTAATATTTTTTTATGTGCAGGGCGGAGAGAGCCAGGGGAATGACTTGTGTAGGCAATTTTTTAAGAATAAAACAATTTTTCGAAAAGATATTTTTGTGATTACAAAGATCTCTTAAAGCTTTATTTAATAGCAAAGAAGTAAGTGAGATATTTTTTATTTTTCCGTATTTAAATTGGACAGCAAATTAGCCGGTAATCTCAGAATCACCCATGTATTGCACATTTACAATACAAGTCGCATCGGTTAGAAGGATCTCAAAACTAAAAACTCCGTGATTTCGTTTTAAGAAGGAGGAGATATTTTTTTAACTTAACTATATGCATATTAAATGTATTTTATTTTGTTCCTAAATTATAAAACTCAGTTAGAGGAAATATGTAAATTAAATTAAAAAATTACGAACTTATTTATTTAATAACTTATCAACAATTAAAATTTGTTGCAAAAATAATATTAAAATATGAAATGTATATTTTGCTACAGGCTTTCAATTGAAAAGAAAAACCCCTTCGCCCAGTGTAATCAAATAAATTAAGTTTAAATTAATCCAACTACTTAATTAAACAAGGACCCGCATGTATATACAGATGTTGGTGAAAGAGTATTTTCACACCAAAGGCAGAAGTACTCGAACATTAACATTGCGGAAAGGAAAAATATATTTTATTTATTTATAATAGTAATGTAAATACATGCAGTTATACTTTTGGGGCCTTTAAGTCCCTGGCCCCAAAAGGGATTACACCTGCCATGCTACACAACTTTGCGAATAAATTTTTCACACTCTTGGTAATGGTTTTTAGAACATGTCTTTTTGGAAGATATATATGTAAGCACCTAAGAGGTGAATAGAGAACAGAGTAATTTTAATACTCAAAACCAAAGGACTTCAGACATATCAGCCTATCGTAACTTCTGCTTAAGACATTGGAAATATTGATTGATTTTCACCTGAGGGATCCTAATAATCCTTACACCATTAGTAGGGCATAACATGATTACCCTCAAGGGTAAATCGGTTAAAGGTGTCTTTTGTGATGTGGTTAGATAAAAAGAACAGATAATATACACAAGCGGCGTCCCTGGATATACCTTTTTACATACATATGTGTTTTGAAATAAAAAGTATATATTTTCTTAAAAAAATGTAAGATCTTACTTTTTAATTTAAAATAATTTAGCAGGGAATTTAAAACCATCCATAAATGTTTTTGTTTTAATGAATAATTTCTTTTGTGAAATTTAAGCGGCACTATTTTATACATTAAGTAATAAGTTTAATTGTTAATAGATATTTTGGCTATTTGATGTAATGTTTTTAGTAATCCAAAAATATATTTTAGCAACCCCATTATGTCACAAGTTGTTTAAGTACTTGTAGTCTCTAATTTTTTACTAGATTTTTACGAAGGTCAAACGCATGATTTAACTGGCATCACTGGTGCTATGAAAAGTACAACTTAAGCGGCATCAGACATAATTCTCCACATGATAGCTTTCAAGTACTCGGCGATGAGAATAGCAGAAAGAATCTTGGTCAGATTCGGCGAGCCAGGGTTGGGAAATTTTCTTAATACTGGCCGCACTAGTGGTGAGGCATTGTAGCAGGGCCCTTGGTGGGATTATTGACACTTTTAATGTCAGACTTTGTTGGATTCCAAGACACTGCGACATAGTTGGCAATGAATTTAAACCGCCAATGAGTCACTATTATGAGAAGATTAGGACATGGATGCTTAACGTGAAGAATTTTTAGTAGGAGAACAGAAGTAACTGCAGAAGGTGCAGGCTTTGTCCCCAGGGCTGAGTGCAGCAGGCATTGGGTTTCTTATTTTTTTTTTTTTTTTGTTTCATATATTTATTATTGAATCTTCGCCTGTGGCGAACTAACAATAAGTGTTCAAATCTTAAAACTAGGTAGTTAATATAAGTCCAGCCAGTGCCAGACTAAAATTTAAGTTCTCATATTAATTATCAAGCTTCATATAAGCGCAATAGTATCCCTCCTTTTCAGGCGGGTGTGCCCACTATGTTGCAGGATGTTTCGGGCGAGCGGATTTGGGTGAGCTTCCAGCTTATTTAAATACTTGTCCACATAGTTCAGGATTTCGCATTTAACTAGTGGAACTA
The DNA here is from genome assembly GCA_963583895.1 of Melanophora roralis. NCBI lineage: Eukaryota > Metazoa > Arthropoda > Insecta > Diptera > Rhinophoridae > Melanophora > Melanophora roralis. Next base: position 57,094,441 of record OY757189.1, on the reverse strand, counting down.
GTAGATCCTTGTGGATGTTGCTGTTTTTAACATACCAAGGAGCACCAGTTATCATTCTTAGGATTTTGTTTTGCCTGCGTTGAATTTTTTCTATGTTGGATGCGGAAGCAGTGCCCCATAATTGTATACCGTAGCACCAAATTGGTTTCAAAATCGATTTGTAGAGTAGAAGTTTACAATCAAGACGAAGCACAGAGTTTCTGCCGATTAGCCAATGAATTTGTGTAGCTTTAAGTTTCATTTGCGTCAACTTCGCATCTATATGAGGCTTCCATGTGAGGCGGCGGTCTAGGTGAATACCAAGATATTTTGTCTCGGTTCGTTGAGGCACCATATGGTTGTTAATAAGAATTGGAGAGCACGTTTCTTTGCGTAAAGTAAAAGTTACGTGGGTACATTTTTGTTCATTTATTTTTATTCCCCATAACTTTGCCCATTTTTCAACTTGGGTTACGTGTTGCTGCAATTGGTTTGAAGCCTCTTTAGGGTCTTTATGAATACTAAGAAAAGCAGTATCATCAGCAAATGTCGACGTGTGTGTAAAACTATTGGTTGGCATATCTGCTGTGTAAAGCAAGTACAGAACTGGACCTAGTATACTCCCTTGAGGTACACCAGCCCCTATTGTTTGAGAAGAACTTATTTGGTTTCCCTCTTTGATTTTAAACTGTCGACCGGTTATGTACTTTTCTAGTAGGTTGAAAATATTAGCTGGAAGGTTTAGCTTTAGTTTGTTTAACAGGCCTTCGTGCCATACTTTATCGAAAGCTTGAGAGACATCTATAAAAAGCGCGGAGCAGTACTTTTTTTCCTCGAAAGTTTTTCTTATAACCTGCACCAGTCTGTGAGTTTGTTCTATTGTGCTATGTTGACTTCTAAAGCCAAATTGGTGATCTGGAATGCAGTTGTTTTCATTCAGGATCGGAGTAAGCTTGTTTTTAAGCAGCTTTTCAAACAGTTTTGACAAAGTTGGTAACAAACTTATAGGCCTATAAGACTCCACCTTAGAAGGATCTTTACCAGGCTTAGGAATCATCTTAACTAAGGCAACTTTCCATATTGGTGGAAAATGTTCAAGCCGTATTATGGCATTAAAAATAAAAAGAATTATTCTTTTTGCTGTAAAAGGTAGCTCAATGAGCATTTTGTTGCTTATTTTATCAACGCCAGGAGCTTTTTTATCATTAAGGTTAGAAATAGCTTCTACCACATCTGAATATCGGAAACGTATTTCTATAGGACGTCTAGAAACAACAGGCGGTAATTCCCTCACGTCAGTGCATGTATTAGGAGTAAACACGTTTCTTAAATGGCTTGCGAGCAGATCGCATTTTTCTTCATCATTTCTAGCCCAGGATCCTCTTAGATTGCGCAGTGGTGGTTTTGCGATTACGGGTCTTTTGAGACGACTGGCTGATCGCCATAGAGAATAATTTGTTTGAGGGGTTGCGTCTAGACCTTCCAAATACTTCTTAATTGATGCAATTCTGTGTACCTCCAGCAAGTTTTTTAAGCGATTTGTACACTCTTTTAGCTTCGTTTTAAGTTGGGGCGATCTATGCTGTTGCCATTCTCTTCGCGCTCTCCTTTTTTCAGATAAAAGCTCCTCAACATCAAGAGAAAAAATTTTGTTGTATTTGACCTGACGGTATGTTGAAGAAGCATGTTCAACGGCTTTTTTAATGTTTTCATTTAGGATATTTAGGCAATCACTTCTATTCTTATTGACTTGGGAAATATGAGGCTGAGGACCACAATTGGGGCCTTAACTAGGCACTCTCTGGCAAATGAAATTGCGGCACTCAGATTACTGTAGGATGTGCGAGGAAGAAAAAGATTTAGATACAATAGAGCTTGTTGTCTGTCACAGCTCGACATTACAGTGGCTGCGTAAAAGACTCTACAGAGACTCGCAGTGTAAACTGCAAAATATCATTTGATGGGGAGTTTCCCCAAGGTTACTTAAACTGTTTTCCTCTTTCTCAGACTTTTTTTATTGTTGGTCTTACTACTTCTTTTCTTATTTACTGGGTGTCCAATTTTTCCTATTCCATACTTTTTCTTAAAGGGATCCAAAATGGGGTCAGGAGGTTTTCAAGTGTTTATGTATGAGAGGATTAGTCTCTTTGCATCTCCCTTCACATCCTAACCTAATCTAAATACATGTACGAACATAGCAAACTTATATAGAACATAATTGCAGGAGTTAAAAACGAGACAATATTTGTTAGTTTTGTTTGGATTCGTGATAATTTTTTTTTTATTCTCTCTTAATTTCATTTAATCCCTTTTTAGTAAACTCATCAGAGATTATATTTTGTACAACCTTTCGGAAGTGTATTTTTTCGAACACAAATCTTCTATTTTTGATTTATTGCTGAAAAATACTAGAAACGCAATTGGGACAAACGAGAAAGTTTTCGTACCGATCATTAGATAAACCAAACTATTCACATCAGGTGCCAGCGAAATAAATAGAAATAGTAAATATATCGCAGAACTCGTTGCGTACGCCGAATTTCCAAAACGCGCTGATTGTGAGCGTTTTTTTTTAACAAAAATGTTTTTTTTTTGTTGACAAATATTCAGCATGAAAAACTTGTCGTTCTTCTTAGTTGTATTTCTGGCACATATTGCTTTTTATTATTGCTCATTTTATTTACTTTTCATACAGTTGGTCTTATAAGCCGTAAGGTAAATATTCAAACATGACACAACATTTACACTTTCATTTGTATATGTGAGTGTTTGTACTGCGATAAAAATTTTTAATATTTGAAAAAAAAAACATCTTGAATTAACAAATATTATAATGAAAAATATTGAAATTTACTGACGTAAACTTCGAGTTGCGCTTGCAATGCGATTACAAGACAGCTTCCTAACCATTAATTTATATGTTAGTACATATGTATGTTGTTATTTCTGTAGTTATTTTGTTATTCTAACGTCCCTTTTCACAAAGTCCGATTATAATTTAACAGGAAGTTTAACCGTAAGTTAGGAAAAATTGCATTTCACAAAGTACGGTTAGCATTTTGCGTAAATAATAAAAACCAGTATTACCATACTTTTTTTATAATGTTAGTGTTAACTAACCGAAAGTTGCTGAAACGCAAAAAACTAACCGTATGTTAAAAAGTTCCGGTTAACGATATCGGCGGTTTGTTAATGTTCCTGTTAAATTAAAATAATCGGACTTTGTGAAAATGGCTGTAAGTTGTAATTTAAGCTCGCCTTACATGGTAATACGAAGTATTTAGACTTTGTAGAATCAAAATATTATGAAATTCTCTCCGTGTTTTAGGAAGGAGAATAAGAGGTAAAAAATAAAATTAAAAGAAAATAAAAGAATAAACCAAAGAAAAGGTGTTGCCATGATAGAATAAATGGGAGACCGTAAATTTCATTCTAACCCAAGAATTAAAAAATTTTTATGAGCATATATGGATGTAAATACAAATAAAATTGCTGTATTCAAATTTCAATTGAATTTAATTTAAATAGAAGATATTTACTACCAATGCTCAGTACCGAACAAAAAGTGCTATTGAGGAGTTTTAGCGGGCTCTGAAAATGCACTGCACTCGGCTATTGTCGAGAAACTAAACTTTTTCAAGATAATTCTTCAATAAAAATCCTGTCACAATCAAAGTGAACTAATTCGCCTGATAGGCTAGAGTTAGGTTACGAACGGTAGTGGCAAGTCCAACTCGCCACCTTCACTCGGAAGCCCTCAGGCCCATTGTGAATCCCTTGAGAAAATTAGCCTGATAAACTACAAAGAAAATTTATAAATAAAAATCTGTTTTAAATAGTTTTCATGTCTACACGAATGGTGTTTGTAAAATCAGAAGCTGTATTTATATTGTTCGTTTTTCTATGTGGTAACGACATATGGTTTAAGTTCTACAATATGTATTAACAAAAACAACATGAAAAACTTTTGCGTTGCTTTTGATTGTGTGTGTGTTTTGATTCACAAAATGTAGCCTTCATTAGATGTTGTAAGTGCTGCCAATCTTTCACACCTCTTATGTGATGAGAATACGTAAGTTTTTTAAATGGTTTAGAAAATAAACATTTACCGAACACTTATCAAATATTGGATCCTTAATCTCTCCTACTCAATACCATATGCTTTTACATGATGAGATTTTGTATTTTTCTACAACATATTTTGACATGTCGTAATATATGTATTACCATGTAAAGTTACCTCTATTTAGATTTTTAAGTTGAACATTCATTGATTTATTTTTTTTGTATTTATTAAGATCATTCATGACTATCGGATGTATGCATCGTGATTTCAATAGAGGCAAAAAAAAACAACAACAAAACAGACAAAAAAACTAACAACATTGAATTAAGTTTACTTAAGAGTATACATGGTTACATACATACATACATATGTACATATATGTTTATATGCGTGTATTTCTTAAAGTCCTATAAAACCAAAGATAAACATTTCAGCAACTACCTTTATATGACCAAAAACGACCATTCTTTTACCACTTTGATATTTTTCTAGCATTTACGTAAAGAACATAAATTACAATATGAAAAAAACACTAATTTAAATAAAAGTTTATTAAATATGCTGTAAAAATATTTACTTTTTCACTTAAGAATTCTATTTTTCTCAACAAATTTTTAACTTTTAAAGAGGAATACGAGTACAATGGTACTTGAAACTGCAAGCCGTTTGAAAAATGTTGTTATTTGTCACACGTATTGTGACATTAAACCGACCAAAGTGAACGTAGATGATAAATTACACTTCCGGTATCTGACATTTAAAAGTATATCGTTACCTTAATATAGAAAGGTTTTAACGCTACTTGTTGGTTTTCTTTTAAATGAATGTATGTATAAATGTATTTCGATAGATAATCTACTTAAATATGTACCGTCATTTAAAGGATTTTTTTTTTTGCAAAGAATCCCTTTACAAAGACCCTCTGGATCCTTTCTAGGTAAAAAGAAACGATTATTATCAACGATTATATTACCAATTTAATAGTATGAACCTTTACCAATCCGAGATAGTTCTTAAAAGTCATATCAAGGAACACACCTTCGAGAGTTCGCCGTGGATTGCTGGACACTTACATATATATTTTTCATTTGTTTTAACTGTCAATACAAAATAACAGAAATTAAAAAAAATATTATTGTTTTGCATATTTTGGTTTTGCTATTTATTATTTTAGCTTTGTTCATTTAAATTTTATTTGTTATTTTTGCTAAAACTTGTTTCTGCTAATTTCTCTTACCAACACCAGCCACGTAAAATGTTCTTTTCGACACCAGACACTTATTTTCATCATCAGTACTCTTTGCACGGTAGTAGTGTTTTTGGATGAAAACGTCACCTATTTAACTTACATGTTATCCAGAAATGCAAACAAAATTTCGTTTTTCTAGCTTAAACGAAGCTTATTACAATTTAGGCCTCGAAACGACAAATTTTGTTTTTATTTTTGCAACGTTACTGTTAAACAAAAATTTTTAGAAAAAAATACCAACAAGGTTATGCTGTTTTCCTTTCTGGCAAAAATGTTACCATTCGAGCGGGTTTATGTTCCATTTTAAAAATACACGCAAGAGTGAAAACAGTTTTCGTTGTCCTTTCTGAATATGTTGCACTAATACCTGGCAAGACTGTAACATATCTTACCCCCAATTATATTTCAGTGTGTTATGTAAATAAAGACTTTTTTATGAAATCAAGTTTTTAACACAGAATGCAGTTTTAATTAAAATCAAGCAATTTTTCTGTTCCATTGAAACAAAAAAAAAAATGGAAAACTTTTTAAGTGTGTGTGGAAACTGATAAAAATATTACACATACTTATTGCAACATTTTTTTTTAGAATGGAAAACACCATTAAATGGAATTTTGTTGTTGTCTACTCATGCTAGTCGTTTGACATTTTTAATAAAATTAACTGGAAAAATTAACTCTAACGGAAAATCAGTATTTTTGTGTAGTCGTTTTAAACTGTCCAAACCAGTTTTGAAAATTAATTGAACTACGATTTAACTGTTTCTTCATTCAAAAATAACTTTACGCAATACTTCTTAAATAACTTACAGTCAGTTGCTGTAATAATAGGTCTGTCTGCGTACACATATTTTGCATCATTTTGTACAAAATGTTACAAAATCTTGCAAAATGTTGTCTGCGTACTCCAAATCTCTTGCAGCGAGAGAGCCAAAAAGAAAATTTTTTGACAGTTGGAAGTAAGAGAACTTGCAAAATGTTACTGGAGAAATTTCTTCTTGCAAGATTTTGCAACTAGTTTGAACAGCTGTTTTTATTTACTAATTGAATGAAATAATTTTTGTGAAACGAAAAAAGAAATTGAAATTTAACAATAGTTAGAATTGTGTTGATTTTTAACGATTATAACAAATTATAATAAACATAACATTTTACTAATGCCAGAAATGTCCAAATATACAAATAATTTACCGCGTACACATATGCTAAAATTCTTTTGCTTTGTTATTTGAATTGTTTACACACCGTTCAGCTGTTTTCTTGCAAGATTTTACTGGATACTGTCTGCGTACTTTTTGATATATTTTTAGCCGACAGAGTAAAATTGGTCTTACTCTCCCAAAAAATATTACTGAGTATTTGCTACTGGAAAAGTACGCAGACAGACCTAATATTTTAAGTGTAGTATAAATCTCATTGCGCTCGGGTAGCAGAGCTGTAAAAAGCTGCAATCAATTGACATTGAAATCAAAGTGATTTCAACCAAACTGATTTCATTCTTTGATTTCTAAATGATTTCAGATTTCAAAATGAAATCTTGTCAAAATTGCAATATTTTTTGATTGCAATCATTTTTTTTAGAAATCATTTGATGCAATTAATTTAATTGCGATCAATTCGATTGCAATCAAATTTTTGTTGAAATCATGTGATTTCAACAAGTTCCCTTGAAATCATGTGATTTCAATAAATTCCCTTGAAATCACAACTATAGTAAAATTCCAATGAAATAATTTACATTTGGAATCTAGCGGTTTCTACTATAATCTGGTGGAAACCTCCAAATTTTTGGTGGAAACCACTAGATTTTAGTAAAAATCACTAAAGTTTTGGTGAAAACCAACAGATTCTATTGCAAACCTTCACTTATATTTGACCAGAAAAATAAAAGTCAAAAACAAAAAAAAAAATTAATTTTGTGAATTTATTAAAAAAAAGTCAAGACAAACATTTTTTTTTCTACGGAAGAACTGATTGCAATTAGAAATAATGTTTACCAATTTAACAAAACTTTGTAAATAAAAATTGCCATTTTTCATTTGAAAAGAACGAAGATTTTGATTCTGATTTAACTTTGATTGCAATTACTGGATTTGATTGCAATTAAAGTAATTGCAATCAAATCGATTGCAATCAAATTTGATTGCAATCAATTTATATATAAATTGATTTCAAAAAATTGATTCAATCGTTTTTATCATATTGATTTCATGATTTCAAATTGAAATCATGAAATCAATTTACGATTTTGAATGCAATCAAAAAATTAGCAATCATTAAAGCGAAATCATGTGATTGCAATTAAATCGATTGCAATCATTTACAGCTCTGTCGGGTAGTAAAATTTCCACATACCTTTGAGGACTCTTGACGAAGTATTATTTATTAAAACGTTCATGGCCCTCACATCCATAGCTGCCAGATTTGACGATTTATCGTTATTTTTAAGATTTTAGGGGCAAAAATAGGCTTTTGATGATTGGACGACCCTCGCTCTGAATTTTAGAATTTTGAAAATTAAAGATTTTGCGGCATTTAAGAAAAATATATTTTAAAATATTAGCCACTGTTTGTTTGCATACATATATAAATAAAGCTATTAAAAACAGATTTTAGGTAGAATACTTTTTACATAAAAATTATTAGAATTAGTTTAAAAAGAGTGTCTAAAAAATTTTGTCTGTAAAATAAAGTATTTGAAAGTGGTGTTCTAAATAAAACCGTTTTAACATAAAAATGCCAAATAACTATATTTAAAGAATAAAACTGTAAAATATTTATACAGATTTGTTTTTATATTTGCGGTTTTTTTTGCTTAAAATAATAAATTTTTCTTTTAAATTTGTTACTATTTGTGAAGAAACTACTTGTAAGCATTTTCTGTCCCGAGTTTTTTTTTATTATCAAGTAAAAATTTAAAAAAAACATACATTTACGGTTGACGAATCCTTGACGATTTTAAAAAATTGTTTTGACGATTTTTGTCCTAAAATTTGACGATATTGAACCAAACTTATCTGTCAGCAATGTTCACAGTGCGAATGTCCATTACTATCTCATACCCTTCAATACCTCTGTGTTCACGAACCGAACTGTCTGAATATATGAACTTTTTTCATTTCTTTTTTAGTTATACAACAAATATAATAACCATGTCTTGATACGAAATCAGCTATGCAGCTAAAAGTTACTCAGAAAGTTGCTCGAATACATTTGTTGCTCTACTGCAAACATACTCTTTAAGCTCCAGAAGAGAGACTTTTTGGGTATATGAGGATCTCTTAATAAGGATCTTTGTCCCTACCAGTCCATCACATAATAGAATCCTGATCCTTAAAAGTCACTGCCAGTTCATTCGAAAGAGTGACTGCTTCTGTGATTTTAGATTTAGCTATGCGTCTCTTGATCTTTATATACACCAATTTAAACATTTAAAATTAAAGAGTAAAAATCTCTTACAGCAGTGTTTAAAATTGGTACTCTCTTTGCTACAGTATTAAATTTTTTATATGTAGTTTAAAATAAAAAATTAACTGAAAAAAAGTATTTAAAACATTTTTTTTCTTAGCAAAGTTGACAATTAAATGTTAGGGCCTTTTCCTATTTGAGTAGCGATACATATGAGCAAGAGACTTTTTCGGTTTAACTTTAGTTTGTTTTAAAATGAATGTAAACATTTTTTATTTGTATGTATTAATATTTTCTATTATACATTCATTGAATATACATAGGTTGTTTAATTTTTCTCTTTTTGCAGAAACTTTGGTGCAAAATGTTCAAAGTGTTGTCGCGGTATATCCGCCTCGGATTGGGTGCGGCGAGCTCGCGACTTAGTTTTTCATTTAGCCTGCTTTGCCTGCGATCAATGTGGCCGACAATTATCTACAGGCGAACAGTTTGCGCTCATGGAAGATCGTGTACTGTGCAAAGCCCACTATTTAGAAACCGTTGAAGGTGGAACTACATCAAGTGATGGTAAGTTTAAATTTATTTAGCTTCTTTAGGTTAATAAAGTAATTTTGTGAAAAAATATCGTTTAAAAGTCATTTAAAAATGTTATAAATCGGCTACCTTTAAGGTTCATTTATACGTGACTTAACCATACCACAGTAAACAGCTGTTCGAGCCAGTCTTATGGGCAACACTGTATTTGATTATATGTGTTTTACCATTACGCCATAACCAAAACCATATAAACCAATTGAGTTTTAGTTGTTAAGGCAAAAGTTGCTCTCTTAATCTCGTAGTGTACGGACGTGTCTACGCGAGTGTATATTTGTAACAGGTGATATTTGTAATAAGTTACAAAAAAAAAATATTTGTTAATATACATACCTACAAGACATAAGTGAGAATCGAAAATAAAAACAAACTAAACAAAACAAAAAAACCAAACGGTTAATGAGTAACAGTAATCGTTGTGACAGTGGGCCTAATAGCCGAAATGCTTACATTGTGTTAAGCTCAGCAAGCGTTAGCAATGAAAACATTAGAGACCCTGAATATAATAGAAACTATTTAAGTGCAAAACCGAAAACAAATACAAATAATTTAAGTGCAAGTGTGCCTAATTTGAATAAATGTACTGAACAAGGGACAAATTTAGCCCAATCTCTGTTTAAAAATTATAAAAAAAATACCGAGGTGCCATCTTCATCGCGGTCTTCTTTATCAAGTTCTGGTGTCGCACCAACAGCTGCTAAAGGTGCTACGGGCCCAATTTCTGCGTGTGCTCCTAAGATCCAGGTAGGGATGGACAGGTACGTAACAGTTCTTAAAAGGGGAAGGAGCCCTAAATCGGCAGAACCATCTCAACCTGCAAAAATTTTAAAAGACGATGAAAGGCCAACCTCATCGCAAAATCGTTTTGCAATTTTGCAAGAGGATAATGAGGCCCATGTTATTGAAAAAAAGTCCTTTAAGCCACCTCCCATTTATTTGAGGGAAAAAAACTCAAATGATCTCGTCAAGTTTTTAGTCGGTTTGATTGGGGAAAATAACTTTTATGTTTCAAACGTTAAACGCGGTAACATATTTGAGACAAAAATTCAAGTGAACCATGAAAACGCCTACCGCGCCACGGTTTCGGAGCTCGAAAAACTCAGAAAAAACTTCTATACCTACCAACTCAAGACCGCAAAAGGCCTTCAGGTAGTTATTAAAGGCATTGATTCTAACGTTGACCCAGAAGAGATCAAGACCAGTTTGTTAAACAAAGGGTTTATGGTTAGGACGGTATCGAATATGAGAAATAGGGAAAAACACCCCCAACCATTATTCCGAGTGGAGCTTGAGCCTGGTGATATCAAATTGAAAAAAAGTGAAACTCACCCCATCTACGATTTAAAATATATTATGCACCGACGAGTCACCGTGGAAGTGCCACATAAGCGATCTGGGCCCGTACAGTGCTTAAACTGCCAGGAATATGGCCACACTAAAACTTATTGTAAGTTGCCTACTGTTTGTGTTGTGTGTGGGGATCTGCACGATACGACCAAGTGCGACAAGCCAAAAGATGATCCTAGGATAAAGAAATGTAGCAACTGCGGGGGAAACCACACTGCCAACTATAGAGGTTGTCCTGTTTTTAATTTAGTTAAGCGATCAACTAAGCCGAACATAGTTCCTGCCCCTCCCCAGCCTTTAAATATACCAACTACAAATATGCCTCCATTGGCACAACCAGCTACAAATCAAGTTTCTTACGCCGCCGCATTAAAGTCTAACCAGCCTAATTCACGTAAGTCTACCCAGCCTACAACACAACAAGAAGTGCCAACAAGCGAACCAACCGGGCCTAATTTTAGCCGCCTGGAAGCCGTAATTGACAATATGGTCACACAATTTACGCAGATTATGGCGCAAATGGCCAACATGATGCAAGAAATGCAAAAAATGCAGTCTGCTTTTCTGCAGGCTATGCTTAAAAGACCATGAACTGCCTCAGGGTTTGTTTCTGGAACGCAAACGGCATCCGCCAACACAAAAACGAGCTCGAATATTTCTTGATGAACCAAAAAATCGATGTTATGTGTATTTCTGAGACTCATATGACATCTAGAAGCACTTTTAAAATTAGTGGTTATTGTTTTTACGATTCAAAGGATCCTAGGGATAGATCATGTGGTGGCTCGGCTATTCTAATCAAATCAAGAATTAAACACCAATGGTTGGGTGGCCTCTCGGAATGTTATATCCAAGCTACGAACGTCTGCATTGATGAATTTTTCCATAACCTTGTTATTTCATCAGTTTACTGTCCACCCAGATTCTCCATAACGAAGGATCAGTACAACAGTTTCTACAAATCATTAGGTCCCCGCTTCATAGCTGCTGGAGACTATAACGCTAAGCACACATACTGGGGCTCCCGCCTAATTAGTCCCAGAGGGCGTGTCTTGTATGACTCAGTGTCGGAAATAGGACTTTTCGTTATTTCAACTGGACAACCAACCTATTGGCCAACGGACAATAATAAAATTCCAGACGTAATAGATTTTGGCGTGGCAAAAGGTATATCACCGGACCTTATTGAGCCTGAAGCCTCCTTGGATTTATCTTCTGACCACTCACCCACAATTATCACTATTTGCAGTCCTCACCAAATAGCAACTAGTGATTTTTTCTTATCAAAAAGAGTAAATTGGTTAAAATATAAAAAATATATCAGCTCTCACTGCTCGGAACACATACCACTAAAAACTCCCCAAGAAATCGATGATTGCCTAAATATCCTAAATGAAAACATTAAAAAAGCCGTTGAACATGCTTCTTCAACATACCGTCAGGTCAAATACAACAAAATTTTTTCTGTCGATGTTGAGGAGCTTTTATCTGAAAAAAGGAGAGCGCGAAGAGAATGGCAACAGCATAGATCGCCCCAACTTAAAACGAAGCTAAAAGAGTGTACAAATCGCTTAAAAAACTTGCTGGAGGTACACAGAATTGCATCAATTAAGAAGTATTTGGAAGGTCTAGACGCAACCCCTCAAACAAATTATTCTCTATGGCGATCAGCCAGTCGTCTCAAAAGACCCGTAATCGCAAAACCACCACTGCGCAATCTAAGAGGATCCTGGGCTAGAAATGATGAAGAAAAATGCGATCTGCTCGCAAGCCATTTAAGAAACGTGTTCACTCCTAATACATGCACTGACGTGAGGGAATTACCGCCTGTTGTTTCTAGACGTCCTATAGAAATACGTTTCCGATATTCAGATGTGGTAGAAGCTATTTCTAACCTTAATGATAAAAAAGCTCCTGGCGTTGATAAAATAAGCAACAAAATGCTCATTGAGCTACCTTTTACAGCAAAAAGAATAATTCTTTTTATTTTTAATGCCATAATACGGCTTGAACATTTTCCACCAATATGGAAAGTTGCCTTAGTTAAGATGATTCCTAAGCCTGGTAAAGATCCTTCTAAGGTGGAGTCTTATAGGCCTATAAGTTTGTTACCAACTTTGTCAAAACTGTTTGAAAAGCTGCTTAAAAACAAGCTTACTCCGATCCTGAATGAAAACAACTGCATTCCAGATCACCAATTTGGCTTTAGAAGTCAACATAGCACAATAGAACAAACTCACAGACTGGTGCAGGTTATAAGAAAAACTTTCGAGGAAAAAAAGTACTGCTCCGCGCTTTTTATAGATGTCTCTCAAGCTTTCGATAAAGTATGGCACGAAGGCCTGTTAAACAAACTAAAGCTAAACCTTCCAGCTAATATTTTCAACCTACTAGAAAAGTACATAACCGGTCGACAGTTTAAAATCAAAGAGGGAAACCAAATAAGTTCTTCTCAAACAATAGGGGCTGGTGTACCTCAAGGGAGTATACTAGGTCCAGTTCTGTACTTGCTTTACACAGCAGATATGCCAACCAATAGTTTTACACACACGTCGACATTTGCTGATGATACTGCTTTTCTTAGTATTCATAAAGACCCTAAAGAGGCCTCAAACCAATTGCAGCAACACGTAACCCAAGTTGAAAAATGGGCAAAGTTATGGGGAATAAAAATAAATGAACAAAAATGTACCCACGTAACTTTTACCTTACGCAAAGAAACGTGCTCTCCAATTCTTATTAACAACCATATGGTGCCTCAACGAACCGAGACAAAATATCTTGGTATTCACCTAGACCGCCGCCTCACATGGAAGCCTCATATAGATGCGAAGTTGACGCAAATGAAACTTAAAGCTACACAAATTCATTGGCTAATCGGCAGAAACTCTGTGCTTCGTCTTGATTGTAAACTTCTACTCTACAAATCGATTTTGAAACCAATTTGGTGCTACGGTATACAATTATGGGGCACTGCTTCCGCATCCAACATAGAAAAAATTCAACGCAGGCAAAACAAAATCTTAAGAATGATAACTGGTGCTCCTTGGTATGTTAAAAACAGCAACATCCACAAGGATCTACAAGTTCCACTAGTTAAATGCGAAATCCTGAACTATGTGGATAAGTATTTAAATAAGCTGGAAGCTCACCCAAATCCGCTCGCCCGAAACATCCTGCAACATAGTGGGCACACCCGCCTGAAAAGGAGGGATACTATTGCGCTTATATGAAGCTTGATAATTAATATGAGAACTTAAATTTTAGTCTGGCACTGGCTGGACTTATATTAACTACCTAGTTTTAAGATTTGAACACTTATTGTTAGTTCGCCACAGGCGAAGATTCAATAATAAATATATGAAACAAAAAAAAAAAAAAAAAAGTTGTTAAGGCAACGGTTATGGTTATGGCGTTATGGTAAGTCATATATAATTGAACCTTTAAGAAAGTGACTAAGTAGCTTTACATGGGAAGTATTTGAGGACACTTTTTAGACAAGAAAATTGTTTTATATTCGATGAGTTTAACTTCTTTTTGTATCAAAAAATAGAAATTACCTTCATGTATGTATGCATGTATGTATGTATGTATGTATGTATGTATGTATGTATGTATGTATGTATGTATGTATGTATGTATGTATGTATGTATGTATGTATGTATGTATGTATGTATGTATGTATGTATGTATGTATGTATGTATGTATGTATGTATGTATGTATGTATGTATGTATGTATGTATGTATGTATGTATGTATGTATGTATGTATGTATGTATGTATGTATGTATGTATGTATGTATGTATGTATGTATGTATGTATGTATGTATGTATGTATGTATGTATGTATGTATGTATGTATGTATGTATGTATGTATGTATATATATATGTATGTATGTATGTATGTATGTATGTATGTATGTATGTATGTATGTATGTATGTATGTATGTATGAATGAAGAAAAAACAATTTTACAAACGAAATTCAAAAGGCCGTAACAACAAGTGAATAAATTTCAAAAACAAAAAGGCGTAACAACACACTTGAAAAAACTGACTGTTTTTATTTTTGAATAACTAAGTTTCCTACTATTTTTTGCAAATTTGTCTTTGTCCTTTTTTGTTTAATGTTAACGGTAATATTTTGAGTGAGTGGTATTGTGAAAAAATTAAATAAATATTAAAAAAAAAGTAAAATGGAAAATAATAATAATGAAACTGAAGAAATCCACATCCGTTAAAAGTATATCATTTAGATCATACATACTTTCTTGATGACGATTCGCTTCCAAAGAGATACCTATCTATTCGACCAGGTGAAGAATAACTTTTTGATGCTCTACATATGCATTAAAAATTTTACTAATTTAAGTTCATTTATAGGTAAAAAAGGAGATCCCACGGTAAACATGATTCGTGCCTTGGCATACGACAACACTGAAATCATTTATTATAAAACAAATATTTCAAAAGAATATGCGATTCTTCCACAATGAACAGCAAAAAAATTCACTGATAAAGAACCTTGTCGATTACATACCCAAAGATTAAAAATTTCGAAGAAGAAATGGGAACATCTTCAAGACCTCAAATCTATACTTCCTACAGATTGTCATTACTTTTATGACAACATTCCATTTGAAAATTAAATATAATTATTTTTTACATTCTATACTGAAGTATTTTTTCTTTTTCTGAAATAAATTATTACATACATATTTAATGAATTTAATATTTTTTTAGTTTCTTATCATTTGAAATATTAATGGCCTTATTCATAAACGTACAATAGTGTTTATTAAAGGCTTATTTGACAATTATTCCATATATACTTGTCAAACAAGCCTTTAATAAACTTTATTGTACGTTTATGAATAAGACCCTAAATAAATAGATATTTTAAAATATTTATGTACTGTGTAAATACAATGTTTTTAATAAACTTACTACAAAACATGTTTATTATTTAATAAAGTGGGAAGAATACTTATATTCTAAAAACAAAATCCCCATTGCTCATGTTTAATGTTGTTACGTCTTTTTGTTTCAGAAAATCGAATGCCAAAAAGGCGTAACAACCATAACTTAAAAAATATAAACAAAAAATAAAAAAAATCTTAAGAAATAAGTCTACAGTCGTGTTTTAAGCAAGGCAATAAAATATGTCTTTTAAATCTTAAATTTCATTTTACAACGTTTATTGCTTCTCCTATAAAAAAATAAAAAGTGTTGTTACGCCCTTTTGCATATTAGGTGACGATATGTATCTTAATTGAAACAGGCCCACCTCGCTAAGCGCAGCCCTCGTTAAATGCAACGTCTTGATTATTGCAACTGGTAAATTGTTGACATTGTCGACTCAATTAAATCAAATATAACAAGCTCAATCAACTATTGCAGTTTTTCTCCCAAAACGATTCACTTTCACATATTTTTTTTATTGAATTTAGTTTTTAACGATACTTCTCCTTAAACTACGAGTATTTCGGTACAAATTAGTTTTGGATATACCGCTTTTGACTGCACTTGTTTCTTGTGCTCATTGGGAAGAATATTTCAATTCATTTTGAATAAAATGCCGCTGATGAAATAACGTGACATAACAATTCAAAACAGCTGTTTGAACCAAACTTATGGACAACACTGTGTTTGACTGTATATGGCTCGCCATTACGCCATTGCCAAAAACATAGAAACTAGGGATGAGCGACCCGTGATTTTCAAAGATTACTGTGAACAGTTAACGTGATTTACAAATCACTGTTACTTTAAACAGTGACGGTGATCGCTGTTTCTTTTTTTCGCAAATAAATATGTTACTTTAAATAAGTTATAAGTTATTTCACAGGAATACCCAAAAATGTTACTTTGCATAAAAGCATGTTTACACGGTAATTGCCTTCCTGAATCTAAATTTCAACCTTCGTGTTCAGACGACTGTTTTTGTTTTAGTTTTACCATTACTTTTTACTATTTCCTTTTCTTCTAGTTTACTTTAATGGTGATAGTTTTGTTTGTTGACAAAAAAGATCATAAAGAGACTACTTTTTTGCACCCCCCGTCAAGACACATAAAATTTCATGAAAGTGATATCAAACAAAATATCATCTCGTAAATTGGCTCATTTATTTGTAAATTTGCATTTTTTATTTGCTGGTTGTTTATAATTTTTAAGTTTTTATACCCTTCACATAGTGATAGGGTATATATCACTTTGTCATTCCGTTTGTAATTTCTTTATTATTCATTTGCGACCCCATAAAGTATATATATTCTGGATCCTTATAGATAGGGAAGCCGATTTAGCGATGTCGGTCTGTCCGTCTGTTGAAATCAAGTTTCCGGAGTCAAATAAAAAGATACAGACCAGTTAATGGTGTCAAACTATTAGAAATATCCTGGAGACAATCGCTATTTAAAATCAGCAAAATCGGTTCACTATTGACCGAGATATAAGCGAAAACTCAGAGTAACCCATTTTTTTTAGGACAAAATCCGTGCATATATCCCTATATATCTCAGTAAGTATAGTCACTCTGCCACAAAACTTGGCACGGATACTCCCAAAGAAGGGACCTAAATAATGGAAAAAGTTTTTTCAGATTGGACCAGGGGAAGGGGTAGTTTTCCTACAATTGCACAAATTTGGGGAAATATTTTATGCGCTTTATCTCGTAAACTATAAGAGCTATCGACTAAATTGTACGCAAAGACCAACACTTTAAAGAAAAAATTTTTTGAGTGGGGGCAAAAATAGGGGTAGCTCCCATACAAATCGACAATTATTATAAAATATTCGATACGCTATATCTCGGAAACTATACAAGATATCGAAATGAAATGTTCTACAAAAAGTAATTGGGCAAGAATGCCTACGATTTAAAGAAAAAATTTTTTGAGTGGGGGCAAAAAAAGGGGTAGCTCCCATACAAATCGACAATTATTATAAAATATTCGGTACGCTATATCTCGGAAACTATAAAAGATATCGAAATAAAATGTTCTACAAAAAGTAATTAGGCAAGAATGCCTACGCTTTAAAGAAAAAATTTTTTGAGTGGGGGCAAAAAAAGGGGTAGCTCCCATACAAATCGACAATTGTTATAAAATATTCGATACGCTATATCTCGGAAACTATAACAGATATCAAAATAAAATGTTCTACAAAAAGTAATTGGGTAAGAATGCCTACGCTTTAAGGAAAAATTTTTTGAGTGGGGGCAAAAAAAGGGGTAGCTCCCATACAAATCGACAATTATTATAAAATATTCGATACGCTATATCTCGCAAAATATAAAAGATATCGAAATAAAATGTTCTACAAAAACTAATTGGGCGAAAATGCCTACAATTTTGAAGAAAAAATTTTTTGAGTGGGGGCAAAAAAAGGGGTAGCTCCCATACAAATCGACAATTATTATAAAATATTCGATACGCTATATCTCGGAAACTAAAACAGATATCAAAATAAAATGTTCTACAAAAAGTAATTGGGCGAGAATGCCTACGCTTTAAAGAAAAAATTTTTTGAGTGGGGGCAAGAAAAGGGGTAGCTCCCATACAAATCGACAATTATTATAAAATATTCGATACGCTATATCTCGGAAACTATAACAGATATCGAAATAAAATGTTATACAAAAAGTAATTGGGCGAGAATGCCTACGCTTTAAAGAAAAAATTTTTTGAGTGGGGGCAAAAAAAGGGGTAGCTCCCATACAAATCGACAATTATTATAAAATATTCGATACGCTATATCTCGGAAACTATAAAAGATATCGAAATAAAATGTTCTACAAAAAGTAATAGGGCGAGAATGCCTACGCTTTAAAGAAAAAATTTTTTGAGTGGGGCAAAAAAAGGGGTAGCTCCCATACAAATCGACAATTATTATAAAATATTCGATACACTATATCTCGGAAACTATAACAGATATCGAAATAAAATGTTCTACAAAAAGTAATTGGGCGAGAATGCCTACGATTTAAAGAAAAAATTTTTTGAGTGGGGGCAAAAAAAGGGGTAGCTCCCATACAAAGCGACAATTATTATAAAATATTCGATACGCTATATCTCGGAAACTGTAAAAGATATCGAAATAAAATGTTCCAAAAAAAGTAATTGGGCGAGAATGCCTACGCTTTAAAGAAAAAATTTTTTGAGTGGGGGCAAAAAAAGGGGTAGCTCCCATACAAATCGACAGTTATTATAAAATATTCGATACGCTATATCTCGGAAACTATAAAAGATATCGAAATAAAATGTTCTACAAAAAGTAATTGGGCAAGAATACCAACGCTTTAAAGAAAAAACTTTTTGAGCGGGGGCAAAAAAAGGGGTAGCTCCCATACAAATCGACAATTATTATAAAATATTCGATACACTATATCTCGGAAACTATAACAGATATCGAAATAAAATGTTCTACAAAAAGTAATTGGGCGAGAATACCAACGCTTTAAAGAAAAAATTTTTTGAGTGGGGACAAAAAAAGGGGTAGCTCCCATACAAATCGACAATTATTATAAAATATTCGATACGCTATATCTCGGAAACTATAACAGATATCCACATCAAATGTTCTACAAAAAGTAATTGGAACAAAAGGCCTACGCTTTAAAGAAAAACATTTTCGGATGGTGGGTGAAGAAGGGGTAGCTCCCATACAAATTAACAATTTTTATAAAATTTTCGATACGCCATATCTCGGAAACTGTAAAAAATATCGAAATGAAATGTTCCACAAAAAGTAATTGGGCAAGAATGCCTACGCTTTAAAGAAAAAATTTTTTGAGTGGGGGCAAAAAAAGGGGTAGCTCCCATACAAATCGACAATTATTATAAAATATTCGATACGCCATATCTCGGAAACTGTAAAAAATATCGAAATGAAATGTTCCACAAAAAGTAATTGGGCAAGAATGCCTACGCTTTAAAGAAAAAATTTTTTGAGTGGGGGCAAAAAAAGGGGTAGCTCCCATACAAATCGACAATTATTATAAAATATTCGATACGCTATATCTCGGAAACTATAATAAATATCGAAATGAAATGTTCTACAAATGTAATTGGGCAAGAATGCCTACGCTTTGAAGAAAAATTTTATTGAGTGGGGGCAAAAAAAGGGGTAGCTCCCATTCAAATTAACAATTTGTATGAAATATTCGATACGCTATATCTCGGAAACTATAACAGATATCCACATCAAATGTTCTACAAAAAGTAATTGGAACAAAAGGCCTACGCTTTAAAGAAAAACATTTTCGGATGGTGGGTGAAGAAGGGGTAGCTCCCATACAAATTAACAATTTTTATAAAATTTTCGATACGCTTCTGGAAAACTATTACACCTATCGACTTCGAATATTCTACAAAAAGTAATAATCAAATAATTCATACATTTTGGTGAAAAAGTTGGAGAAGAGCAGGGGGACTAGAACATTTTATAAGTTTTATTAACCTTAAAATATGAATAATGTCGAAAACTTTTAAAACTCTCGACCTCAAATCTTCTTCATCTATTTCTATTATTCATACGAACGTTAAAATTTTGTTATTTTTTCTATGGGCTTTAAAACTCGCACAAGGTTTTTTATTATATTATTTGCAGTACAAAATTACTCGGCTGGGTATATTTAAAGACCAATGTGAAGGGTATATAAGATTCGGCACAGCCGAATATAGCGCTCTTACTTGTTTATTTTAATTTTTTTTTGACGCTAGGTCAGATAAACATGCGATAGTTGGTTATCAAAATTTGAGATGATAAAAAATTCTTTGCTGTTCGCATAAGATTCAAAATGAACCTTTAAGACTCGCTTTCAAAAATTTTTTAAATCAAACAGTGAAACCATAGGTGGAGTTTGAACCGCGAATCAAAGAGCGAACCACGAATTTTGGTCGCCGTGTGAACATTTTTTTTTTTTGCATAACAATAGGTATTCAAATCTTAAAACCATGTAATTAATGTTATTGCAATCAGTGCCAGACTAAAACGTAAGTTCTTATAATAAAATCAAGTGATTTCAATGGTTTCATGTGAACATGTTATAACATATAAAATTTAAATTAATGACCTAATTTGCGTCAATTCATTTTTTTTTGCGAACCATAGTGAGGTATGAGATTTAATTAATGAGGTGGTTATATATTCTGGATCCCTATTAATAGGAAATAGCAAAAATAAAGCTTTCAGCGCCAAAAAAATCTCGACGGCCACGTTTTATTGTCAAACTATAAGAAATATTTTTAGGTATCAATTCGAAAGCAGTAAGATCGGTCTACTACGGAGCGAGGTATCAGTAGAAACCTAGAATACTCAATTTTTTAGACCAAACCCATGCATACATATATCATTATGCAGACATATATCTCATTTAGTGTGAATAATATTGGCAAAAACCTGACACGGATACCTTAAAGACGGTAACCTAATTTAGGCAAAACGTTTTCTTGGATAGAAGCAAGCGAAGTTGTAGCCCGTCTACAATTGCACAAATTTTATGAAAAGTTGTTTTAAATGTATAAATTATGAAAAGAAGCGCCCTAAGAAATTAAACTCAATTATTGCAACAACTCCAGTTTACGCATCAGCCCATAATATTTTCATTTAGTGAAGAGAAATGTTGCCATTTTATTTTGTGTAGGGTACCACAAATAGTAATCTCTATCTTTGCATCCATTTCGAATTTTTCCTAATTAATTTTTAAACAAATTTTTTTTATTTTTGAGCATTAAAAAATCTGAAAGAAACAATAATTTTTTTTCTTTTTAACAAGACAGAATGTAACCCTTAGATTAATTTAGGAGGGGAAAATGTATAGTTTTCTCATTCATACAGGGTAAGGTTATTAGAAGAGAACTTACATTAATGATAGAAAACAAAATGGCATTATTTAGATGAATGAAGGTTGCACTGTACATATATATTTATGTTACCATGTTAGCAGATTCGCTTTTATTTTTCTTTTGTTTTGTTTAGATATTCTTCACATTGTGGATAAATACACATGTTTGTGCCCATGTTAGCTAAAATAGTATAAACACGCTTTCGGTAGCTGTAGACAGCTTATCAAGTTAAATGACGAATTATGTGTAAATGACATGCGCTTATTTTGACCAAGATGTAACTTATTTTAACCACGTGCAAATTTGTACATAAATGTCGGAAAAAGTCTGACAAAAACCATGTCGTTCAAACCAAGCAAAGTTAAATATGTACATACATATGTACATATTACTTAAAAGAATATTCATAAAAAGAGTAGAAAAATATGAAAGAACCATAAAATGTTGACGCCATGTATTCGCCAAAGAAGCCAAACAGCTAGTAATTTAGTAAAGACGCCAGCTCTTCATCCAATCGTTTAAGTTTTACTGGCTACTAGGCCAAAAAAAAAACACCAACATTATTTTAGTTGTGGACCAACTACTACAACAGGTGCAGAACGGAAAATATTAAACTTACTTATTAAACAGCATATTCACATACTTAAATGCACTGAAGGCCTATGGCTCATTTACTTTAAAAGTGTCATAACTTTAAAAAATAAATTTCTATTTCTTGGTTGTTCTTATGTGCTTTATAAATTTTAAACACATTATTTTAAAAGCCAGTAAATACAAAGATTTGTTTTTCTAGTTTTTTCAATTAATGAAATTTTTTGTACTACAAACTAGGGGTTTCAATAATAAAATAAAAAAAATATAAAATAAAATAAAATAAAATAAAATAAAATAAAATAAAATAAAATAAAATAAAATAAAATAAAATAAAATAAAATAAAATAAAATAAAATAAAATAAAATAAAATAAAATAAAATAAAATAAAATAAAATAAAATAAAATAAAATAAAATAAAATAAAATAAAATAAAATAAAATAAAATAAAATAAAAAAACAAAATATAATAAAATAAGATTAAATAAAAAAGTGGATATTCATTTTGCGACACCAAAGGGCCACAGCTAGATATTGTCGTGGCTCGGCTATATTGATCAAATCGAGAATCAAGCACTACTTCATGTATTTTTCCAGAGCCTCTTGATTTTGCAGTCCACCCAGATTTTCAATTACAAAAGATCTGTATAAATTTTTTTACAAATGTTTAGGTCCTCGCTCAATAGCTGCTGGCGACTATAATGGTAAGGGACGAAAATCGTAAATCCTTAAGTTACACTAGCTAAATAAGAGCTTTTTTACCATGTGGACATTGTTTTCCATAAATATTTTATTGTTGAACCTTTGCTTATATAAACTAACAATATGTATTCAAATCTTAAAACTACGTTTAATTAATATAAGTCCAGCTAATGCCAAAGTTTTTTTTTCATATTTTTATTATTGAATCTTCGCCTTTGGCCAACTAACAATAAGTATTCAAATCTTAAAACTATTTAATTTTTATTAGACCAGCCAGTGCCAGACTAAAATTCGAGTTCTCATAATAAAATTAATTAATTCAGTAGTTTTATCTTAGTGCAAGTAGTAAAGTTCAAGTTCTCAAAATGGAATTAATTAATTTCCACAGTTTCACCTAAAGATGTTTCGAGCGAGCGGATTTGGATGTATTTCCAGCTAATTTAAATACTTGTCCACATAGTTTGCGATTTCGCATTGAACTATTGAAACCTGTAAATCCTTGTGGATGTTGCTGTTGTTAATATAACAAGGAGCACAAGCTATCATTCCTAGGATTTTGTTTTGAAGGCGTTGAATTTTTATTATGTTGAATGCGCAAGTAGTGCCCCACAAGTGTACCCTGTAGCACCAAATAAGTTTCAAATCGAGTTTTAGAGCAGAAATTCGGAATCAAGACGTAGCACAGAGTTTTAAGTAGTTAGCCAATGGGCAGTTTTGAATTTGACTTTTGGCAACTTAGAATCTATATAGGAATTTAACGTGAGTCTACAATCCAGGTGAATGTCAAGATATTTTGTCTCATATGGTTGTTAGTAAGTAAAAGTTACGTGGGTACTTTTTTGTTCATTTATTTTTTGTTCCCCATAAGCTTGACCATTTCTCTACTTGGGTTACGTGATGTTGAAGTTGGTTCGTGGCCTCTTAGGGTCTTTTTTAACACTTTAAAAAGTGATATCATCGGCAAATATCGAGGTATGTGAGTGACTGTTAATTGGTTGGTCTGTAAAGCAAGTACAGAACTGGACCTAAAGTACTTCCTTGAAGTACACCAGCCCCAATTGGTTGAGAACAACTTAAGTGGTTTCCCTCTTTCATCATACTTTTTCGACTGGTTATATACTTTCACAAAAGGTTGAGGATATTAACTGGAATTTTCAGCTTTTGCTGATTAAAAGGCCTTCATGCCATACTTTATCGAAAGCTTGAGAGACATCGATGAGAAGCGCGGAGCAGTACTTCTCTTTCTCAAAGGCTTTTCTTATTACCTATGCCAAGTCGTGGGTTTGTTCGATGGTACTATGTTGACTTCCTGCCCAGGATCCTTTCAGATTACGCAGTGGTGGTTTTGCAAAATCTGGTTTTTAAGGCGTTTAGCTGATCGCCAGATTAAATAATTCGTCTAAGCAGTCAAGTATAGATCTTTAAGGTGTTCCCTTGGTGTTTTTAGTTGGATGTTGGTGTTCAGCTTGGTTTTAATTTGGAGTAACCTGTGCTTTTGCCGTTCTCTTCGGCCTCTTCTGCAGCACATCGGCTGAAAGAATTCTGTTGTATTTAGTCTGACGGTAGGTAGAAGAAACATGTTTAACGGCTTTTTTAATTTTTCATTAAGGCTCCTCAGACAACCATCGATGTTTGCGGGAGGTTTTAGCAGTTGGCTTTCCGAGCATTAGCTTCTAATAAAATTTTTGTATTTTAACCAATTTATTCTTTAAGACTAAAAGATATCACTAGTTACAATTTGGTGAGGGCTTAAATCAGTAATTATTGTGGGTGAGTGGTCTGAAGATAAATCAAATGAGGCTTAAGCTTCAAAAAGTTCCAGGGATATACCTTTTGTTACGCCAAAATCTATTACGTCTGGAATTTTATTGTGGTCAGTTGGCCAATAGGTTGTCTGTCTAGTTTAAATAACGCAAAGTCCCATTTCCGGCACGGAATTATACAAGACACGACCTCTGGGACTAATTAGGCGGGAGCTCCAATTCGCATGATTAGCGTTATAGTCTCTAGCAGCTATAAAGCGGGACCTAAAGATTTATAAAAAATGTTGTACTGATCCTTTGTCGTGGAAAAATTCATCAACGCAGATGTTTGCTGGGAGTACATTCAAAGCCGGCAGCTCGAAACAACATGCGTACAAGCAGACACACTGGATTAAGGAAGATGGACACTGTTGCTTTATTTTGAAGCAATCGGAATTCATATGTATATGTATTGTATATGATTTTGACAACTTGAATTTTTCTCTGAGTATGGCTGGACTTTCATTTTTTCATAGTTCTTATGATTTTAAAACCCATTGTGAGTTAATGGGACTGAAGATTTATTATTAAAAAAATGTAAAAAAGATATTTGTTTGCTAATTTTGGCTGATAAAGTGTTTACTTAGGTTTTAATTTTTTTGCAAGTAATTTCGCAAAATTTGCTTACCCTCTCGCTGCAATTACTTAAGTACTAGGGTAGGTATTGAACAGACCTATTGTAATATAATCTTTAATTGCGAAAAATGGCAAAACTTAACTTCAAGAGAAATAAAATAAATTTAATTAAGTAAAATGTTTAAAGAATAATAAGCATTATTGTTTCTTCCATTTTTAACGCATCTATGATATAAGAAATTAAATAAATTTTATGTTTATTTAAAGATGGCTGTGATGGTGATGGTTATCACAAAAGCAAAACGAAACGTGTTCGCACAACATTTACAGAGGAGCAGCTACAAGTATTACAAGCAAACTTCCAAATCGATAGTAATCCGGATGGTCAGGACTTGGAAAGGATTGCATCTGTAACGGGGCTAAGTAAACGCGTGACGCAAGTTTGGTTTCAAAACTCAAGAGCACGACAGAAAAAACATATACATGCTGGTAAGAATAAAAGTAAGTAGTGTTGTAGTAGTTGTAGTTGTAGCTAAAGAAGAACTGCTTGCAAGACAGTAGATTGTAAATTATAATTTTAACTCTAAATTTCTTAAAATATATTTAATGCTGTATAGTTGCTTTTAAGATTTGGATAATACTTTGCTCGTTCTTAAGTAGTATGAAATGCATGTATAAATGTATATTTGCTGTGAATTTTGTAATAGTGATGTCGTCAGCTACACTTTTTCTTTATGTTTCTAATTTTAGTAAGAGAACCTGAAGGTAACACTTTTGCCCGCCATATAAACCTGCAGTTGACGTATTCATTTCAGAACAACGCACAAAATCCAATGCAAATGAATGGCAATAAAACGGCACTATATCCGCCACACGGTAAGTTTATTTCTTAATTTAGAACTTTTTATTTTGTGCCAATCCAGTCAAATAGAGTTAAAGGATTTTAAAAAATTTCTTTTAAAATGAACAAGACAAAATAATTCAATGTATATTCGTTGTACGCCTTTAACTAGGGAAACTAAGTCCGGAAACCCGATCCCGGATTCATAATATAATTTATTGGAGTTTCTTTTTGCAAAAAGTTAATAAATTGTTCCTTTTACTTATGTATGCACTTTTTTGCTAAAAAGTTCCAGAATTCTTGAATATTTGGCGCAACCAAATATTAGCGCTTTTACTTGTTCAATTTGGCAGTTGCCAAAAACAGTAAACTTCTTAACAAAGAATGTTTTGTTTAGGTAGAATATATGTACATACTAAGATATGTCTTTTTTGATTTTAGGTGACGATATGTTCAATATATGTATATTTAAAATGTTTCATACAATAAAAGCATAAAAAAGTTAAAAAAAAAAATTATTGGGGTATCTCAATCCATTAAAAAGCTAACCCTTTGTTCGCTTAAGTTATATTGGCAAGGTTCCCCCAAAATATTTAAAAAATCCAACTTTTTATTCTTATAAATTTTTTTTGTTTCTTTCTTCTTTTCAGAATCTTCTTTAGATGAATTATCACAGGACTCCAGTGTGCATTGTATGCAAAGTGAAGTGTGACTTATTGATACCTTTACATCCCATTAGAGCAATTATTTTCTGTTTTGTTTGTAAAAATTATGTATTTATTGAATATTTTAAGAAAAAAAAAAAAAAACAACAAAACATTAAAAATTTACGTCCTAAACCTAGTCAAAATTACATAAATCGTCCAGTTCTTAAGAATACTAGAAATCTATTTATCGCACAAATATCTTTACTCATTCAGAAATTCAGAAAACGAAATCAATTAAACAATATCTTGCTTAAAAGTTATTTCAATTAATTAATTTAATTTAATGTGTAAGTTTAAACATAAACCTTCAGTTAATACAAAAGTGCAAAAATAAAAGAACAAAAATGTATTAGTAAAATTCTTTTGCTTAAAAAAATACTATAAAATTATACGAAGAAGCATCTATATTACAAGTTAGTGGTATTAGATCAGCTAGTTTTGGCCTATTTTATTTTGCGTAGTGCTCAAAATGTCAAAAGTTTTTTACGTTTATTTGATTGGCAAACGCATTTTAAACTAGTGTCTTTTTTTCATATGAATTTATATATATTTTAAAAATTTTATTCATAAAAATAATAAAATGTCATTCATGTGTTGTTTATTCTAATATTACAACCTTGTAAAATTAATGTAACTTGAAATGTACAAACGTACATATTGTCATCTTAAATCCAAAAGGCCGTATATAACCATAAAGAAAACTTAGAGCAGAATATAAAAAAATTATTACTAAAAAGCAAATTAATCGCGTTATACTCGTATACAGTCTTAGGACCGTCAAAATATTAGTAAAACCCCTGTGACACAGTTGTTTATATTTTAAAACTTAACAAACACCTGTTTTCTGTTTCTATAATGAAGATTTTTATCTTATTGTTTAGCTGTTAGTTTTGGCCTTTTAGAATTTAGATGACGATATGTATATTAGAGTGACTTAATAAAATTAATTCTGGATTTCCCCCCAGCTCAACCTTCTTAAATGTGCCAATTGGCTAGAAAATACGATTGGCAAAGTTCAGCTCAATCGGGGGATATTAAAACGTGCCTCATTTAGGTTAAAGTTACGAAAAATAGTGGGATTTAAAAAAATCGTAATTTTTCGTCCTTAAAACCAAAACCATTTCTTCTAGGAATATTATTCTAGTCTAGAAAATTTCATTCCTAATAGTTATGAAATTTAATAATTTTTTTGATAAAAGTGCAAGTTTTATTGGTATTTATCATACATATATCAGTTCAGATCGCAGTGAATATCCTTAAATATGAATTTCTACGCAAAGGTTAAAAAACATTGTAATAATCTCTTTCAAATATATTTTATTAGTCCTGTTGCTGGATAGTGTTAAATAATTTTTTTAATTATAATTTAGAATTTTATATCATGTCATTATTATTATAAAAAAATAACATTTTAGGGTGGTAATGTCTTACATACGGCAGATTTTAAAGAGTCCGGAAAAGATGGCTACATTCAAAAACCACTTGTAACTAAAACTGTCGCTGTTCTTCATCTTTTGTCAAAGATGAATTTAGGCCTTGTAGTAATTTTACTCCTCTCTAAATTGTGCTATTAACTGCTGTTAAACCGTCCGCAATTTTTGTTTTTGCTTTTAAAAAAGTATGTTTCGATTTCAAATTTCTGAAAAAAAATTATATGCTTAATTTCCTTGTCCATCAAATGATCAACTTCTTTCAGTTAGATCCCTGTTACTAGAATTTACTTAATCGCTTTCTCCTTCGGACCATAGTTATCTTACCATGTTTGTTTTAACATTTTGTTTTTTGAAAAGACAATTTGTTCCAAATTTAAATACCATAGATGGACAATTATTTAAGAAAATGCTTTGTCTGCAAGTTCTTTACCAATTGTTCTACATTAACCTTTTAATAATTTTAATGATTGTAGGTCTTGGTTCAGGGCCAGGGTGAGTCTTTTAGCATTAGACGGTGGTAGACGTCCTAAATAAATTAAACAAATATGGATGAACTCTTATAATTACCCCTGGGCTGACGAATTTTTAATTTATCAAAAAGATAATTTGAAATTTGTTCTGGATTATTTATTTTATTTCTAAAATTTTTAAAAATATGATGGCGAGATGCTAAGTAAAGAAAATTTATCTTTATTAATTGTTCTAGCACAATGAAGGTTCCCCACTGGCGACCAGTATTTACTGCTATTGTATCAAAACACATTGCCTGAAGTTTTGCAGCTGATCTCCACTGCACAATTGCTGGTAATACAGATTTTTTAAAGACTGGAACCCCTATCAACGTTTCCTCAAAACCACAAACAGTTAGAATCGCTAGCCTCTTTACATTTTCTTTATTCAATAACTCTGGAAGCAATTTTCAGTCCCAGTGCACAACAGCATTATCTTAATCAGAATTTCTAAAACTCGTTTTGATCAAACCAGTTTGTTGTTGTCGAAATTGTTGTCTGCGAGTTCGTATGGCTCTTTTGCTTATAACAAATTTTTTTTTGTCATGTCCTAATGCTTCTGCTCTAACTCGCACCACATCTCTATCAGAAATAGTACATCGATTCAACAATACTATCAACTTTTCCAGTTGGTACGTCGACAGTATCTTTCATTTTTTTTTAGTAGGCCTATTACAGACTCTGTATCTGTATCATTTTCCATCGGCTGCTCTTCCTCTGATGTGCTACTAATGCTTGTTGTAGATTTCAGTTCGACATTTTTTTTAACTTCCTAAAGTTAAATATTAGTGTTAATACATACTGTTAATATTGACTAAATGAATCCTTTTTAAAAAAACACGTACTCTTCTACACATATATTTGTTTTGAATTTTGCAAATCTTTTCGTCGTTCTACATTAACAGATTTCATGTAGACACTTCTCATGAAGTCAGGGAAAGAACTCTCTGGAGTAACAAAAATTGCCAGTTTTATTCTTTAGATGTCTTAGTAGTTCTCGGATGAGCAACATCAAACAGTTTGTCAACTCTTGATTTGAGTTCCTCCTCTTTTCTGAGTTTGGCGCTGAGTGGCGCTTGTTGATCTTTAAGTGTTTTTTTTGAAGTTTTGCTCATTCATCATACAATTTTTCAGCTTTGCGACACAATATTGAACATCATAGCTTGGCACATATTGTAAAATAAACTAGATAATACTTGCCAATTTGAAGGTAATATACTGTCACTTATGATTAGACATGTGAACAATTAAAAAAAATTGCGTCCTTCTGCTTTAAACTCATACTCCTTGATACTTTGAAAGATGATGGGAGATCCATATTTATAATAATAATCTATAGATAAGTGTTTCACAATTACTTCTTAGTTTTTTTTTAACTTACTTCTGCCTGCTGGAACAATAACAGAAGATTTGAGACAAAAATTATTTCGTTGTTTCAAAAAATAGTGCAATGGTGCACATAAAAAACAGTCATCTTAGCAATAAAAGTTTACAAACCTTTTTTTTTTAATTTTCATGTTAAATGCACCACCAGTAGATATTGAGGAATAAGCCAATATTTTCAAATTTAAGCAACACCATTTTCACTTATCAATGTATGTGCCTCATTCTTATTATTAGGGAAATCTGGAATAATTTTCCAAGTATGATGTAATGAATCAGGTAGGAAATATTATTTATCACCGTCTAGCCTGCAAGTAGCTTTAAGCTATTTTACTTGAATATTTTATATCTGAGTTACACATGGCACTTTTTGTTGTCTTCTGAATCCATTATGTCTAATAAAGATTCGTAATGGTACAATAATTTTTTTTTTCAAAATATCACAAAAAACCACTTGCAAGACGGTAATACTTAACTTCAACTTAGCCTGATACAAACCGCTTTTTTCGTTACTTTAACCTCAATGAGGCAAGTGCTAATATTATCCAATTGAGCTGAATCTTTGCCAATTGTATTTTCTAGTCAATTGGCACATTTAAGGGATATGAGTCTAAAAATAAAATCAATTTTGTTCTTATATATTTTGTAACACCCCTAATGTACATACCTACATACATTCATACATAGATACATACTTACATACAAACACACATACCCAGTAGTATTTTTTTAAAATTAATCATGCTTTTGTTCGAAATGTTTTTTAACGAAGCCTTTTTACAAATTTCATCAAAAATGAGTAGGAAACGCGATTCATAAAAGACTCATTCAGCACAGTTTCGGGTAGTGCTCCATATTCTTCAGTACAAAACAATCATTCTCGATGAAGCAGATAAAATGGGGTCAGTGGCGGGAATCGAACAACCGACCCCCCCCCCCCCCTCCCCCAGACTGGTAAACTGGCGCACTTACCCACAAGCTCACCGGTCCAACTGCAAATTATAAAAATCAATAAATATCGTCGTCGTAAATCTGAAATTACTTAAACATGAATTATTTTAATTTTACAGGAGAAGCAAAAAACATAACTTTGACTTTAGGATCGTGTTGTACTTTATAAAACGTTCTTTCACTTCTTAAGAACGGGATAAATTTTTCAAAAATCTTTGGTGGTTTAAAATATTTTAAATCGTAACTGATACTTCTAAATATTATATTTTTTATTTTATATTTTTTTATGTTGGAAGAGGTATGTAAATTGACCTTTCAAATCACAATCAATCAAAAACTCAATTCTAATATTTTGTGATGACACATAGCTTCAGTTAATATACTACACAGGCAGCAAAAATGCTACACTACTGAAGCTGGGATTTTTGCATAGAGAATGGTCTATTGAATTTTGCGTCTACTTTTCCTTTTTTCCTCTATCATTGTGAAGGGTTCCGCTATGTCGGACTGATATATGATAAAAGATATCTGTTGGATGTCAGCCAGATGGCCGCCAAATCTCCACGTCGTGCCTCTGATGATGCTCGTGGCTTTGTTATAACGGCATCCAATACAATGTGAAACAATGACCGCCAAAAGACATAGCCTTGCCAGACAAGCGTGTCGAGAGCTTTTAAAACGCTGTAGGAGCATCTGCATTCTTCTAGTTGATTTATTTTAATGCAAGTACTATTTTAATGGTCTTTGCAGGATTTTTGAGTTTTAAAACCAGTTTGATTGCAAAGAAACTCTTTGTCGAGGGCGTCAGAAAATTTTCTGGCAATTACCTTGTTATGACGCCTAAGAGTGTGATCCGCCTCCAGTGTAAACACTCTGTGGTAGTACTTCATTTTGGTAAGTTTATGATTAGGGATTATCCTGGTTTATCAGAAAGACTATTATTGTCTCGTAATATTTAAATCACATTCTTCATCAAGGTGACACTGATTGCGATTAGGTATGAAATTGAATTAGACGAGTATGTCTAGCTGACTGTTTTAGAAGTAGTAAGATCCATGTTGCAGTTTGGTAGTGGTTTAAGGAGGAGAAGGTTTAATTAATAAGCTTTTTTGTTATTTTTTGTAAGTCTTGTGTTTTATCTTCTACGGCTACCGTAATGTTTTTAAACTTATGTGGCTATTTAAGCTTATCTCTCCGAGCACTTCACCTAACATTCCTGGCAAAAACATGTAATAGCCTGGAGCCTAGATTTTAACATGCGGAATCTGACATACAACGGACCATCAGATATCTACTGAATTCTTTCGAGTAAGTTTGTATTTCTAAACGCAGTTTGCTTTGCATCACACTTTTTTAAATTCATCCGGACGAGAAACCTGAAGGTTTTGATAATGCTTTCTGCTCCCAAACAAGTACTTATGATTAAATGAATATTTTAGAAACAAAGAGCATTGTAAAAATTGTAAAGAAGAAGGAGTTGGAAATTTAATACAGTTTGTCTTATATCGAATAAAATTTGCAGATGATTTTCTCAACCATCTTAAAATCACGTATGAGGATTTAGTATCTAGGCAGTTTGGATAAAAGGACCGTTTAAATTCTGGACGTCAAACATTCTATGGTTTTCTTTTCTCATTTTTGCCACTGCATCCCTTACTTAAGTATATTCCCCAGAGCATTTAGCTCCACGTTTGTTTTCCACATCTAATAGTCAACTGGGCTTGTCCTGATAGCGTTCTGGTCAACCCGATTCACAATTACATTCCTCTCTGTTTAGTAATAACCCCAATCTGCTGATGCGCTGTTGTTTAAGTCCGTCAGAAGCTCAAAATTCCCCAGAATTTGGTTACAGTTTTATGATTCTGAGAAGACCTGTGCATGCTTTGAGGGATCTTAAAGTTCCAAATCGTGTTCCGTGTTTAAGTTCAAATGTCCTTCAAGGGGTTATTTGGTTATTTATTTTTTTGGGTTTTTAAGGTTTCAATTATCAGTTGGTTTAAAAACAGTACCTGTTTGGGCTTCTGTATTCGATCCCAGAACAAGGCCTGCGTGCATGGAATAAAGGTGGACCAATTTAAAATAATGTTAATATTGATACTTCCGTACTGACGAAAGTTTTGACTCCGCCTTTTAGCCCCAATATAAAAAACTGACGCTGGCAGTAGATGACCATTTCTTACACCTTGTCGTTACAAGTATCATAGACACTTGGAACTTGTTGAGAGGCCGGTGTCAGAAGGAAACCTTTCGAGACTCTCCCTTTTGGAACTGCTAATTTTTCTCGAAATCTATGGACGCTTTCAATAGTAATCAGCTATGATTCCGGTAAAAGTCACATGGAAAAGCAAAAGTAAACAAATAATTTCCATCTAAGCCATATTATAAAAAAAAAACCAAAATATTACAATAAGACGTATCTAATGATGTTAATTACTTAAGTACATATTTCTAACGCGGGTATTTATTTTCCCCGTCTTTTATGACCCTCACAACACACCAGTTGGATTTTTGGAGAGCAAAAGATCAAATAAGATATTTAATTTTTACCTTTTTATAGATTCCTAACTTTAAGAAGGCATAAGGAAAAGTTTAAAGATTAATAGAGTTGTATGTATGTAATTATGCATGTATGTATGTGTGTGTGTATATTGTAACATACTCAAACCAAACAGTTGCAATCATGGCGGAATAAGAAAGTGGAATCGTCCCTACAACAACAACTTCCTGTAAAATTTAAGCATGTATTTTGTTGTTGCTCAATTCCAGCTTGGTTGTCAAAAAAGTTGTGATCACACATACACACTGTATACACAACCATTATAGAACATTAAAAATTTTGGCAAGCTAAGCTGGAAAACACATGGCGGAAATAAAAGTCAGCTGATCAGTTACTACCACCTTGTTCAATATACCTTGGTTGCAATGATAAACATCTAATATTAAACATAAATACATATGTATGTACACATATACATGTTAAACAGCTGAAAAGGCATTGGATTTTAAAATCCTTAATTGACTTCCTACCGAATTACGTTCTCATAGAGGTGATGGGCCATCGAATGCGGAAAGCGACATCGGAAGGCATTAAGTTGTTTCGTTTACCTCGTTCAATGGCCACGCTTATTTGCAGGGCGTCAAAATTTTTAATTAAAGTAACAAAAAAAAAATAAATAAATAAAACAAAACAAACACAAACATCAGACCGACATGAACATTAAAACGTACATACATACAAACAAGGAATTTATTAGCGTATAATTAATTTAGATAAACAATTTATGTTCATGTTATTTACTTTTGTACTTACAGACTACAAATTTTTACAAATATTGTAATTTTAGTGAAAATAAATATTTAAAAGTTGTTATTGTTTTTATCTGTTTTTTAAATATTTTAATTTCCTTTAATTTACCAATTAAGTTTAGTTAAGTATTTATATAAAAAACATATTGTACAATAAGGAAATAAATTTAACTTTAAGTTAAATTATTAATAAAATAATATTGTTTTGTAAATAGTAATTGCCAAAATATTTTAGTATTTGTAACAAATATTATTAAACAATTATAGATTATAAACAAAAATGAACCATGAAAAAAAGTAAAAATTAAAAATTTTCCAAATTAATAAATTTTTTTTTATTTACGCCCTAAATAATTAGACTTCTTGAAAAATGGCCCTAATTTCAGAAATAAAAAATAGCCCCACAAAACAGGAAAAATTGACAGCAAAATATTAGTGATTTTTAATTATCAGCCCCAATTGCTAAAAATTAGAAATTGTGAAGTCTTACATTTATCTATATGTATGTATCTGTAATTTAGGAACAGTTTTCATTTAGTTCGTTTTTTAAAGTTATTTTTGGACCCTTTTTACATTTGAAGCATTTTTTCCCTCATTTTAAGCCCTTATCTATTTTTGGGCCGTATTTCCTATCTTTAAGAACAAATTTTCATATTTGAAATTGAGTCTATTTAACATTTTTTAATTGGGTCAATATTTTATTTAGTTATTTGGGATGATTTTTTATACGGGCCATTTTGCATATTAGCATTTTTCATATTAGAATATCTTTAAAAGGAAAAAAGCTTTGAAAATCTAAAAAGTTTTGATAATCTCTTACCCCAGCTTAGGAAATGGCAAATTGACAAAAACAAAAAAAAATTAACCAAATTTGTATGTTGTCTTTTATATCCATTTTGTACTATGTACTAGCTAATATCCGGAGTGCTTTGTTACCCCGACCTGTGATAATACTAAAGCATAATCGTTTAGCCTATTTCTTTAGTCGAATCCATATTTGCCCACTAATTCACTATTAACTGAATTTTTTAATCTTTCTTTGCTTTTTTTTTATCGCTATCCATGTAGTAATATATGCTTTTTATATAATTGCTTAC
Organism: Melanophora roralis; assembly: GCA_963583895.1. Taxonomy (NCBI): domain Eukaryota; kingdom Metazoa; phylum Arthropoda; class Insecta; order Diptera; family Rhinophoridae; genus Melanophora; species Melanophora roralis. The sequence continues at coordinate 57,059,047 of OY757189.1, read as the reverse complement.
TTTGAACATAATTAGGGGACTTACAAGGTGTTCTATTTGTCTTATAATTATAAAATTTCTCAATGGTTTTGTTGTCTTTAATACAAAAATAGTTCTAAAAAAATACTACGTCGTTTAATATGCATATTTAATTGCCACAACAACTCCACATACACCTGCGCCGAGTGTCCAATAGTTGGTAAAGGTGTTTAAACCATTGTGAAATTTTATAACAATATGACAACAGGACAAATAGAACACCTTGTGAATCCCCTAGATATTAAAAAACTTTTACTAACCTTTTACTATTATTATAATAAAGTTCAAAAAATATTTAGAAAAGAGAGCAAAAATTATTACAATTCGTACGCGTATTCCTTCGGATTAAAATAAAATCTTTTAAGAATAACAAAATCCAATTTAAATTTTGCGACCATCTTTTTTGTTAAAAATTTGCAGAAAGTGCCGAAAAGTACTTACATTCTAATTTTTCCCCTCAATTTGACCGAACATCCTTCTGCTTTAATTTAATAGAGTATGATGTTTTTTGAAATTTATTTTTTCTTTCTTAGTTTGGTACCAAATATGTGTACCAAGGACTTTCTTTCCATACATTTGACTTCCGACAGATATCATATCATAATCCTAAAAATAAAAGGAAGCACTAAAACGTGAAAAACTTATTTTTGCCTACTTTCCCAGCAAAAACTTGAAAGTGATTAGGCATATATAAGAATGAGTAACTGGGGTCTCTAGTTAAAGGTTATTTTAATGCCAATAAAGGAATAGATTTGTAAGCGAGCACAGTAAGTACTAATTTAAAAAAGTACTTAAGGAGTTAACTCCTCCTTTGTAAGGGAGCATGGTATGTATATACCACCTCCAATGTCATCGCCATGTTAAAATAATGGGTTAAAATGCAAATGAGTAAGAGTTTTTTGGGATTTTAACTCATTACAAAGAAATGTAAGTTTTTGCTGGGCTGTTGACTTTTGGCACAACCTGGTCAATAATCCTAAAATCCGTATGTGAATTTCATAACTGCAGAATATGCCATAAATGAATATTACGTTAAACTTACCTTTTTTACCTTAAATAATATTCGACCCCAATCCGGGGTCTAAAAGAATGTAAAAAAATTCCAAAAATATAAAAGATACATTTTATTCTGAAAATATTTAATGTTTAAGAAAGTAAATTTTGCTAACCTATGTGATCTGATATGTCAAGCAGGTTAAAAAGGGCATTTATTTCATTAATAGATATACATAATTGTGTTTCCCCGTTCCTTTAATTTTCTGGTTCTTTTATCACCTTTATTTCAGCACCAAATTTTTCCCCAATTTAAATTCGTAGTTTTTTATTATTGGTTGGAGAGCTACTGAATGTAAGTAGTAGGGAACTGAGGAGGCAAAATCCTCCCTATGGGGTTTTGCTTCCTCAGTTGTTTTTTGCCATAGAGAGGAAATTTTCTTTAAAATTTCCTCTCTATGTAATTTTTCCATAAGGAGGATTTTTTCTTTAAATTAAAAATTTTCCTCTCTATGTAATTAATCCATAAGGAGGATTTTTTTTTTAATTAAAAATATTGGTATCAATGTAATTTAAGCTTTTGGTTGTTAAGTAATTTATGTTCATTTTTTTGTTTTTTTTTTATATATATTTTTAGTTTTTGGTTTCCAATGCAATTTCTCATAAGGAGGAATTTTTGTTTATAAAGAAGTGTATTGTGAGAAAGTATAAGTGTTGCAAAACAATTTCTCATAAGGAGGATTTTGTTTATTAAAAAAAAAAGTGTAATGTGAGAAAATATAAATTTTTGATTGTTTTAAAATTTTGTAGTTTGCGCAGGGAGTTTTTTATTTTGTGTGTAAATAAATATCTATAGAGATTAAAGATGAAGGTGAAATATTTTAAGAGAACATTTTCGTTTGAGTACTTTAAAAAAGACAAAGGAAAGAGTGATAATTTTAAAAATCCTCATGAGGTGTAGTTCAAAAAAAAAAAAAAAAAAAAAGATATAAGAGGGGATCAAGATTATACTCTTATCATTAATCTTATTGTTACTTCAAAGTACACTTAAAATGGTACGAAAGCTCAGTACATTTGGAAGTTTACTAGTTTTAAATGTTTTTCATTTTTTCTACAATTTCAGATGTATGAACAAATAATAAATATTGCCCAAGGTATAAGACCAGAGTACACAAGAGTTGATGATATTCCTCTGAATCAACCATTCAAAGTTCAAAATTTTGAATGGAAGGAAACGCAATATGGTTCGAAAATCATAGCAAATTTGGACAATAATAAATGGTTTTATCTTCCGCAAAGGATTACAAAACTTTTAAATAGAGAGGATCCATACCTAACTAAAATGAACGACAAAGTCTGGACAATTATTTATAAAGGGCGCCAACCCTTAAATAGTTGTGCGATATTTGAACTAAGCTATAATTAAAAAGTAAAATAAAACAAACTGTATAAAAAATATTAAAGAAATATCAAATAAAATGACAAACATTTTCGAAATATTTTTGTAATAGTAACATATTTTTTATTGAAAATTTTTTAGGACAATTAAACTTAAAAATCTAAATTCAGGGACAATAAAATTTTGTCATCCTCCTCAGTCATGTACCTCTCATAGATGTTGACGGTCAATAAAAGCTGATCGTCCTCCTCAGTCATGTACTGTTCATACATGTTTGACTGATCATTTGGTTGTATTGTTGTTGTTGAATTGTTGTGTTCTTCTACATTGCTCTCTGCGCCTATCCATCCTTCAATATTTCTTGGAAGAGGATTTTCTTCCTTGAAAGTCTTTGCCTTTTTATAGGCAAAGTTATGGAACTGAAGGAAATGCCGTTTCTTATTCCATATGTTTTTGAATCCCACATATGGGCAGAATTCGCATCTTAGTTCTTCAGGGTTCATTTTGTAAATAAAAATTAATTAAAAAAATATTTTTTGATTTGAAGAACTAATTTTCAATATTTTATTTCCAACCTATTTAAATGCTTAATGAAGCAGTATTCTGAAATAAGATACCATGGGAACTTTAATTTTTCTGATATGCAAAAATTCAATTAAAAATATATGTACATATATAATAAAATGCACACCTTACAATTAAAGCTGACTGATTGTTTTTTCTTTTTTTGTTTGATTTTTTATTTAATAAAATGGTTAAAAAATTTTTTTTTATTAGTTTGTAAACTTATTTCAAACAGTGCAATACGTTACAAGAAAAATATTTTTTTGGTAATTCATAAAATGTCTTCATTCAGCTGCAAATTTTGTCATTCTACTTTTGCTGAAAAGCAAATGCTTAAACCACATGAAGCTCTGCATTGTGTGGAGTGCTTCAAGTGGTTTTCCAACCGAAATCATTTAAGGGAGCATGAAAGATGTCATGCCTCCACATCTGTCATAAAAAACACCAAAGAAGTAAAAGCTTTAAATGGTAATCGTTTTTTAATAGCAAGGAGTGCCTTCCAAAATAGAATTCAAACGTTTTCATACAAAAATGAAAAGGAGGAAGTCTTACACCCAGAAGAATTTTTTAACGAATTGAAAAATGAAACTTTTGACATACTTTATGACGCTATAAAAAGACATCGCACATTAAAATATAATATGGAGCTAGAATGCGAGTACATTAAAATTAAAGATGATGAAATATACGCTTGCTCTTTGACACATAGGTCAAAAATGACTTTTTTAACTATAAGTGATGGAATTAAAGAGTCACTTGAAACTCATTTTTCATATATATATAAAAACATGTCCGAGTTTCAAGAAAGAGACAGTGGTTGGTCCTTAATTAAAATAAAGCTCCTTAATATCAACATCAATAAGGCTGCATTTATAAGAGGATCCAGATACATATCACTGCCACAATGGATTATAAAAAAGCAGGCATGTGTAAACATTCGAAACCAGGATGAATTCTGTTTTAAGTGGAGTGTAATAACTTCATTTACCACACATCTAGAGGATATCAATATTGCTGACGGTAAAATTATAGTAAATAATCAACTGCTTAATTTCGAAGGGCTAGAATTTCCAGTAAAGCTTAAAAACATCAATACTTTTGAAGAAAAAAACACAAATATTAGCATAAATGTATTTGGATGTGAGGGTCAGTACATTGTGGGACCATATTACCTTACAAGTCAAGTAAGGGAACATCATATAAATCTGCTCCTTCTCTCAGATGAAGAACATTTTCACTACGTGTTTATTAAAGACATTTCAAGGTAAATAGAAGAGATCTGGTTCTACTGTTCAAAAATTTAACCACTTTTTCTTAGATTAATAAGGAGTAGTCTTACATCCAATAAGAGGAAGATTTACTTTTGCAATGCCTGTCTCCAATATTCCCAAACAGAAAGTCTCATACGAGATCATGAGACCAGCTGCAAGAAGGTGGTCTCAAAATTGCCAAAACAAGAGGATTCGGTACTCAGCTTTAAGAACTACCAAAAGCAGCTTGACGTACCATTTGTCGTGTATGCAGATTTTGAGGCCTACCTGGAAAAAAAGGAAAATGCTGAAAGCGACGGTAGTATACAAAAACATATAGCGTGCAGTTTTAGCTATTATATTAAGTGTAGTTTTGATGATAGTTTAGATAAGTTTAACATATATTTTGGTAAAGATGCACCCTTAATTTTTTTGGATAATTTGATTAGAGACTGTAAAGAAATTTATACAAACTTTTTAGACCGAGACATACCTATGAGACCACTTTCAAATGACGAACAAACATCTTACAACATTTCTTCAATATGCCATATTTGTAAGGAAGAATTAGAAAATGATAAAGTTAGAGATCATTGCCATTTTACTGGGAATTACAGGGGAGCAGCCCATAGCTCATGTAATATTCTATATAGAACTGCAAAATTTATACCAGTATTCTTTCACAATTTTTCTTCCTACGATTGCCACCTCTTTATTAAAGAACTTTCAAAATTTGAAGGTGATATAAAAGTAATTCCTCTTAACAAAGAATTATATATATCACTTTCCAAGTTAATACCAGTCGGAAAAAATAAAACTTTTGAAATCCGCTTTCTAGATTCATTTCGATTTATGGCCTCCAGCTTAGAATCACTGGCAAATAATTTAAATACTGAAGATTTTTATGTTTTAAAAAAAGTTTTTAGAGAAAAACAAGAGTTTGACCTACTAAGAAGAAAAGGAGTATTCCCATATTCCTATATTGATTCAATGGAGCGCTTTGAAGAAACTGCCCTTCCTAATAGAGAAAATTTTTACAATATTTTAAATAATACTGAGTGTAGTAACGAAGACTACAAACATGCTCAAACAGTGTGGAGAACGTTTAAATGCAGTAGTATGTTGGATTATACAAAATTATATCTTAAAACAGATGTTCTCCTCTTAACCGATATTTTTCAAAATTTTAGAAAAATTTGCAAAAGTATTTACAATCTCGATCCATGCCAATATTATACTGCACCCGGTTTATCTTGGGATGCTATGTTAAGAACAACTAAAATAAAATTGGAGTTGCTTAGTGATATTGACATGTATAATTTCATACAAGATGGTATCAGAGGAGGACTAGTGCAATGCTCCAAAAGGTACTCTAAAGCTAATAACAAATATTTAGAAGACTTCGACAGTTCGAAGCCTTCAGATTATTTGATGTATTTAGATGCCAATAACTTGTATGGATGGGCAATGTCTGAATATCTTCCATACGGAGAATTTGAGTGGGTTTATGATGAGAATATTTTGAAAATGCTGGATGTAACTAATATTTCAGATAATGCACATATTGGCTACTTTTTGGAGGTAGATGTAGACTATCCCGAAAATTTACATGAAACCCATAATGATTTGCCATTTTGTCCAGAAAACAAGATTGTGGGTAATTCCAAATATAGGAAGCTAATTGCAGACCTTACTTCAAAAACGAGATACAAAATCCATTACAGAGTTCTTAAACAATGTCTTAGTAATGGATTAGTATTAAAAAAAATACATAGAGCAATAAAATTTAAACAATCTCCATGGTTAAAGGAGTACATAGATTTAAATACATATCATAGAACATTGGCTAAGAATTCTTTTGAGAGGGATTTTTTCAAATTGCTTAACAATTCAGTTTATGGAAAAACCATGGAAAATGTTCATAAGCGAAAAGATGTTAAAATTGTGACAGATTGGGAAACGACTAGACAAAATCATTTAGGAGCTAGAGCACTTATTTCAAAACCAAATTTTTCAAGTATTATTCAATTTTCCGAAAATATGTTTGCAGTTCAACTTAAAGTAATGCATATAACTTGCAACAAACCAATTTACTTAGGATTTGCTGTACTAGAACTATCTAAATGGAAAATGTATGAATTCCATTATCAGTATATGAAACCAAAATTTCAATCTAATTTGGCACTTAACTATATGGATACCGACTCGTTCATATATACCATAAGAACAGAGGACTTTTATAAAGATATTCATGAAGATATTAACTCAAGGTTTGATACATCAGATTATCAACCTAATAATATTTTTAGTCTCCCAAGGTTAAATAAAAAAGTTCTTGGTATGATGAAAGATGAGAACAATGGAAACATAATGAGGGAATTTGTAGGACTACGATCAAAAATGTATTCATTCCAAACAGTTAACATGAATGAAGTAAAAAAATCTAAAGGTGTAAAAAAGTCTTGTATCAAAAATTTTTCAATTCAAGATTATAAAAAAGCGTTATTTGAGAAAAAAATTATTTCAGATTCGATGTATACATTTAGATCAAAACTACACCAGATGTACACACAGAAGCTGTATAAAGTTGTATTAAGTTTTGCGGACGATAAAAGAATTATTGCTTCAGACCAAATTAATACTTATGCGCGAGGACATTACAGACTTAAACTTGAGTGTGACAGTTTTTTTACAGACAAAGATGACGACATTTTTATGGACATTGATATATAAATTTTTGTTTTTCAGCTTGATTAGCTTGTGTACATATCTTATTTGCTTTAAGAAAATGGTATTATGTACTGTGTAAATACATATGTAGTCATAATTTAATAATAATAAAATAAAAAAATTTTAAAAAAATGTACATAAAATAAAACCAAATGTTCCTTTTTAAAATTAAATAATGTGTTTTATTTTAAATATTTTTCCATTGTACATTTTCAGTATTATAATCTAATTTTTTACGATTTCTAGTTTCTCGAGATGAATACTGATATGGTAAAGTTGATTGCTTCAAACTTTTGTGCTTCTCTTCCTTTGACAATATTCTTATTTTTGGTGTTCTGGTATTTGAAAAGTTTTTAAGTCTTTTAGCTGCTAAAGATGCAGAATGATTTGCTTTTTGTATTGTTGTATCCATATCAACTTCTTCACCATTATCGTCAGTATAAAAGTCTTCTGGTAGGTTAATATTAGATTGTATTCCAATGCTACTTAATTGAGGTTTATTTGTTTGGGTCTCAATGTGCTTTTTATACGTTTTTCTGGTTTGAGTCTCATTATCCCGTAAATTATTGTATTTAAAGCTTCCATTCTGATCGGATATATTTTCTTTTCCAATTAAATATTTTGCTAATTCTTGTTTAATATAATACCATTTGTTAATATCCTTTAAGGTATGCGATGCATATAATGGGAGAAGCTTGCGATGAAGAAAATCCGAGTCAGAATGTTTGCTTTTAAATTTCTCATAAACTGATGGATGAATAACAATTAATTTTGATAAGTTATTTGACATTTTCTAAAATTTTTCCAATAATTCCACTTAAAACAGAAGAAATTATGATTGGCAAAAATCCTCCTTTTTGAATAAGATGTTTCCTCTTTTGCTTAATAGAGGTATGTGGGGAACAAACTTCCCTTATCGTATTTTTATATGGTTTAATTTTATGGAGCACATTTTTGTTTATCCTATGATTTTTGATGATAACATTAAAAAGTATTTCATATATTGTTTTGATAACAACATCATCGACATGTTTTAAAATTGCATTTCGTAGTTTAGGTTCTGCTTTTTTAAGAACATAAAGAATATGTTTGTTCTCCTTCAATAATTTTAGGTTTGAGGTCATTGTTTATATTTGCAAATATTGAGCAATGAGTACTATTAAATATATCGGATCTAAATCTTAATGCGTTATGTATTTGTTGTGTAAGATCAATTAACATATAACCATGGGCGTGTTCTGTGCATTTATTATATACATTAACTAGAGCCTTGGAATTTTCAGGATATATTTGACGGGCTAAGTGTTGAAATTGTAACTTATCTCTTGGATTTTTGAACATAACTATATATTTAGAGTTTAAAGAAATATCCCTTGAATAGGCACCTTTATGAAAAATGTTTTGTGTTACTAAAATTACAGCTAAATTTCTATGATGAGATCCCTTAGTAAAAAGTTCGCAAACATTTTTATTTGATGACTCAAGCATTAAATCATCCAATATTATTAAAGTCGATTCTTTATCATTAGTATCAAAAGTATCTGGAACTCCCTCAACAAACTCCACATTTTTTATTTTTGGAAGTGAATTTTTTTCAGCAAAACACCATATAATCCTATCTACATTTTTAGATATTATATTTTGATTTTCTATTAATGATAGAATGAATGTAGACTTTCCGCAGCCAGAGGGGCCACAAACCATCATTGTAAATGGATATATAAACTGGGGATACATGTTATTACATTCATATACCGTTAGTAACTGAATTTAGGTTTTACTATCTTTTTATAAATATGAGTAAACAAACTCTTGTTAATGAACTTCACCAGCAGGCGAGAAGAAACTTTAAACGTCGACGATTTATTCAAAAGGGTATTTTAGATACTTGGCAGATAGATTTAGTAGAAATGATACCATATGCAAAAGTCAATAAAGGTTTTAAATATATGCTAACTGTAATAGATATATTTTCGAAGTATGCGTATGCTGTGCCACTAAAATCTAAAACTGGAATAGAGATTTCAAAAGCATTTAAGAATATAATAAAATCAAATGGTTACAAATTTCCTAAAAACCTTCACTCCGATCAAGGAAAAGAATTTTTTAATAAATTCTTCAAAAATCTTACGAAGAAACTAAATATTAATCATTTTCACACTTTTTCAAACATGAAGGCATCAGTAGTTGAACGTTTTAACAGAACTTTAAAAAATAAAATGTGGAAACAATTTAGTATGCAAGGAAATTATACGTGGATTAATATATTAGATAGATTATTGCAAGAGTATAATTCTTCATACCACCGAACTATAAAAATGAGTCCTAGCTCTGTTAATAAGTCGAATGAGAAAAAGCTTCTTAGAACTGTATACAATAACCTAAAAATTTTTAAAAGAGGGAAATACAAAATAAATGATTTTGTTCGCATCAGTAAATATAAAAATGTTTTTGAAAAAGGATATACCCCGAACTGGTCAGCAGAAGTTTTTAAAATAGATAAAGCTTTAAATACAAATCCGATAACATATCAACTTAAAGATCTGAATCGAAACATTATTAGAGGAGGATTTTACGAAGAAGAATTACTGAAAACCAAAGTTCCTAATACCTTTTTAGTTGAAAATGTGCTAAAACGTCGAGGAAAAAAACTTTTTGTAAAATGGTTAGGTTTTTCCAAAGAATACAATTCTTGGATTCACCAAAATAATATAAGTTCCTAACTTAAAAGTCCTATATGTATTGCTTATAACAAATTAATTCCGTCATTTTATCCTAAGATGGCTTCAATTATAGAGCAAAATAATATATATATTACTCTATTAAGTAATGATTCAACCGATATTTACAAAAACACTCAAAACACTTTTACAAATTTGTTAAATTATCCATTAAACCTTAATTATGAATGGGAAGTTGGACTATCAGACATTTCATTTGCATTGTTTAATAAAGAGGATGAAATTAGCCAAAATACTATAAACCGTAATAAACGAAGTACTCAAAATCAAGACTTGAATCATGTAATACCAAAAATAACTAAACTAGACACCGATAACCAACATCATGTTATAAAATCAAAGTTCAGAGAATTAATGAAAAAATCAAATGATAATAAAGAACCAATGGTAAATATTAATAACCAAAATTTGAAAAATGATGTAACTCAAGGAACTCAAATAATATCAGAAGCAAAAGAATATTCAAATGGCAATTCAAAAGGTAGGGAGATAATTAATATCGCTGATGAAAAATTAGAAAAAAAGGAAAAGGATTCTGTACTATCATCTTCAAAATATGTTAATAAATTTAGGAAAAACTTTGATAATGGTCAATCACTCAATGTGAACGAAATTGTATTTGTTTATACGGATATAATTAAACCACGTCATGTGGGGAGTAAAAAAACCAAATGTATAAAAATATTTTCAGTATCAACATTAAAAAATTATATTCATTTTAATCGAATTGAATATTTTCCAATTGAAACTTTAAATATTAATGATATATCAATAATGATTCGAAATGATGAAGGAAAAGAGATGAATCTAACAAAACATATACCAGTTTTTTGTACTTTACATTTTAAAAAGAAACGTATATAATGATTGTGTAAGGAAAATTGTAAATCATTTTGATTATAACCATGGATGTTATGTACACAAATTATTACAATAACCAGTCTGGAAATAACATCCAAAATATTGGTGAAATATATCATACACCAAGAATTATACAATATGGGCGTGGTATCGGATCACTTTTTTCTGCAATATTTTCTCATTTGAAACCTTTATTGAAAACAGGCCTACATGTTTTAAAGAATAAATCAGTAGATATAGGAAGAGAAATGTTGGAGGAAATTGGAACAAGGCCCGTAAAAGAAATTTTATTTAATCAAGGAAGAAAAGTTATGAATAACATTAAAGAGGCTACTATTGATAAAATGAGGAAAATGCAAGAAGGTCGAGGCAAGCGTATAAAATTAAAACGTTTAAAACAAAGACCACAGATAAAATCAAAACGTTGCAGAGGAAAGAACTTTAAAGATATTTTCGGAAATTTAAAATGTCTGGATTTATAGAATGTATGAAAAGCGAATTAGATTTATTTGAATCCCCTCCAATTCAAACCAGTGTCATTAAAACTGAAGAAATATGTTACAATCCAATCGCTTCTTTAGATAACTCTAGTACAATTGAGTTTGTGTCATTAGGAAATGGTGAGACATACAGAGATCTTAATAGTATCTATCTAAGGCTTGTGGTTGAATTTAAAGGAACAGGAAGCGTTGTAAATAACCTTTTGCACTCTTTATTTAGAAATTGCTCAGTGTATCTCAATAATAAAAATGTGTCCCAACCTGACAATAACTATCACTACAGAGCATACATGGAAACATTGCTTAATTATGGAAATGATGCTACATCAACACATTTGGAATCATGTGGTTGGGCTATTGACACAAATAAAATTAATTCACTGATTGAGAAAGAAAACTCTGGATTAGATAAAAGAAGAAAACTTTTTAAGAATGGTAAAAAGGTAGAGCTCTTTGGAAAGCTTCATGTAGATGTATTTAATCAACAAAAATATTTGTTAAATAATGTTGATATTAAGGTGGCACTGAACTTAGAAAAACCAGAATTCTATATTTTAGAAGGTGGAGATAAAAACGACTCGAGCCTGAAAATACATGAAGCTTACTTATACCTTAATCATCTCTCTATTAATAGTAATATTTTAATGGCTCACCATAATGTTTTACAATCAAAAAATGCTGTTTATCCATATAAAAGGGTAGAAATGAAAACATTTACTATACATCCTGGTAACCACTCATTATCGCTAGATAATGTAATACTTGGACAATTACCAAATTTTCTTATTTTCGGAATGGTATCTAACAAAGCATATAATGGAAATAAACAAGAAAATCCGTATAACTTTCACCATTTTAATCTACAAAGATTTAATTTAGTTGTAAATGGAGTGCAATTTCCTGCACAACCAATTGAATTTAACTATAACAATGGTGGAATAATAAGCACTCGCGGTTATCAAACTTTATTTAAAGGAACTGGAATTCATCATTTTGATAAAGGTCATCAAATAACAAAAGAGCTTTTCGATAACGGATATTTTATGCTAGCTTTTGATATAACGTCAGATCATAACAACAATTCTAACTGTGGGAATTTAATAAATCAGGGAGCAATTCGTATTGAAGGTCGTTTTGGAAAACCAATAACAGAAGCAATTACCTGCCTAGTATATTGCGAGTTTGATAGTGTAATAGAAATCGACAAATCTCGCAGTATTATTCAGACACTATGAATTCAATCTTAATCGCACAAACTTTAAAATCAAATAACATTACAAAGAGTAAATTTGAAGGCGTTTTTGCTTGCAATATATTACCAACAACACCAGTTAAAAAGCCATCATTTTTTATTGCTAACACTGATCCTTCACATAAGCCTGGGCAGCATTGGGTTGCAATTTACTTTCCTAAAAATAAACCAGCCGAGTACTTCTGTTCTGCTGGTCAACCTCCAATTAAACCATTTATTTCCTTTTTAAAAAAAAATTCCAAAAGTTTTATTTGCAACAGTAGAAGAATACAGAGTGAAACTTCAACTTTATGTGGAATATACTGTTGTATTTTTGTTTACTTAAGATGTAAAAATATATCTTTTGAACAAATTTTAAACCTTTTTAATTATTTTGATTTGTACGAAAATGATATATTAGTTGTAAGACTATTTAAGAATTTTTTTAAGCAGTTGTAAAAAAAAATCGAATACTAAAAATGTTATATTTAAGTTTTTTCTTTTTTTTGTCATACATCAATTCCAATAACAATTTTAGCTGAAAAATATTTTAAAATAAAACACATTAAGAAATTCAAAGTGTATTACTGTTTTTTTTTTATTTATTTCTAAATTTATATATTTTGAACTGACCATAACCATACACAACAAAACTTGTAAAAGTCAACGAACTTCCACAATTTTTTTCAAGTTCAAAATCATTGTCAGTGAATTTTTCTACTATATAAAAATGCAATTAGTAAAAAAAAAAATGTTTATGTATGGGAGTAAATTTGTATTGCAATTACTGAAAACCTTTTCTTATTGTAAGAAAGAAGGCGTTTTAAATTTCATTAAAACTGCGGCTTTTAATAAGTAGAAGTAAGAATTATTTTTGAAAAATAAAAAGAATTTATTTTTTTTCTTCAAGAGTTTTAAATTTCGTCTTAACTTCTGCAAAAAAAATATAAAAATCCACACGTATGCAGAAGCAGAGGCAAATTATTATATAAAAAGAAAAAGATTTTTTATTTAAATTTTTTATATAAATTTTATTTTCAAAAATATATATTTTTTTAACAACAAAATAAATATAGTAACCATGTACTGATCATTTTTATTTATATGATCTATATAGCACTTTTCATACGCTTTGATAGTAGATAATATCTTCGGATAATTTTGTCTATGAATAATTTCCGTTGACCATACATCGCACATCTACAAGTATCTGGCCCCTCAGTTGTGCTACCCGTTGACCAAATGCAGTTCTTGTAATGTTGTCCATATTTTCCAGGTTCTGGTGCGTCCTTAATGTCTTCCCAATTTCTTGTTGTTGTTAAAAATTCATTAATTATGCTTAGATGTTCAGGGAAAATATATTCCTCAAAGTCCTGTACAAATTGGATAATGGCACTTCGCGACATGTTTTTCTCTCGATATTTCTCAAAATAATAAATAAGTTCTAAAAATTTGGGGCATTTATATCAATTTTAAATTTATTTTTTTAATATGCATACATGTTTACATTGATACTTATAAAAAATACAAATTTATGTATTTACGTATTAAAACATTCTTGGAATGTTTGTTTGCTCCCAATTAAAAAACGGTTGAGAATTAGGAATAGAAATATTTTCATTATCATCATCTCCATCATTTGTTTCCTTAGGGACAGCTTCTTCTAGTTCTAAAACATCTTCGTTGTTGTTAAATTTTTTTGTGAGCATATAATTATTTTTAGCAATTCCTTTCAGCAACCTATCATCTAAACTATTATATCGTTTAGGAAGATACAACATCGAATTCTCTAGCTCTGCAATAACTACCTTTCCATATTTAGCTTTCAGATGAAACATGGATAGTACTCTGTATGGTTTTGACGCTTCTAAGTCCTTTATGGTTTGATATCGTTTTGCCTTGAGACTATTAAAAGTTTTCACAATTTCAGAGTTAACCATCTTCCTGCTAGACATTATTATTATTTTTCTTTAAGCCGTCTGAACTACGAATGAAGATTTATTTTAGAAGAATTTAACTTAATAAGATGTTTAGTTTTATTTCTTACATATAATTACTCTTTTAATTTTTAAATATATCACTCAAACGAAAATGTTCTCTTAAAATATTTCACCTTCATCTTTAATCTCTATAGATATTTATTTACACACAAAATAAAAAACTCCCTGCGCAAACTACAAAATTTTAAAACAATCAAAAATTTATATTTTCTCACATTACACTTTTTTTTTAATAAACAAAATCCTCCTTATGAGAAATTGTTTTGCAACACTTATACTTTCTCACAATACACTTCTTTATAAACAAAAATTCCTCCTTATGAGAAATTGCATTGGAAACCAAAAACTAAAAATATATATAAAAAAAAAACAAAAAAAATGAACATAAATTACTTAACAACCAAAAGCTTAAATTACATTGATACCAATATTTTTAATTAAAAAAAAAATCCTCCTTATGGATTAATTACATAGAGAGGAAAATTTTTAATTTAAAGAAAAAATCCTCCTTATGGAAAAATTACATAGAGAGGAAATTTTAAAGAAAATTTCCTCTCTATGGCAAAAAACAACTGAGGAAGCAAAACCCCATAGGGAGGATTTTGCCTCCTCAGTTCCCTACTACTAATGTACCTAATAAATACAAAATATAGTTTTTGCTTATTTTTCTACCCCTTATGTTCAAAAGTTTAAAAAATGTACCAACAAAATATTAATACATTTTTTAAACCTTTACTGGTTTTAAAGTTACAAAATGTATCTAAAAAGTATAAAAATATAATTTTTGATCTTTTGCATTTCCCTTAAAATACAAAATTCTAGAAAAGTCTCGAATAAAATCATATTTCTAGTTTTCTTAACTGTATTGGTTGAAAAGTTACAAAAAGTACATATAAGTACTAAAACATAATTTTAAATTTTCTGTTCCCTTCTGTCCAAAATTTCAAAAAAGTACCAAAAAAACATTCAAATTTTTTAATTCGCCAGTTCTTATTTTTTTTCTATCTTTATTGGTTTAGAAGTAACGAAATGTACCTTAGCAGTTGTTAGAGGTAAAACATTTAGTTATGGGATTTCTATATTGTAATTTTAAACTTAGCTATTTCATACCTCTTTTTTAAATACGAAATTGAAACGTAGTATCATTTTTGTGATAGAAAATAAATATTTTATAAATTTTCATTGTTTGAATATTTTTCTGAGAATAAAGACGCTTTTATTAGAATTAAAATATGTGTCCAGTATTTCAAAAAAGTACATGAAACACATTTATATTTTTTTAGATCTGTCGAACGCAGTTTAAATTAGGTTTCTATCTTAACTGATTGAAGTTACAAAATAGACCTAGGAATAGGGTTTTTATTTCCCGGAGTTTTTCGCTTCCCGGGAAACGGGAAATTAAAAATTAATTTTCCGGTTATCCCGCTCTTTAAATAAAAAAATTTACAGGTTGTACTAATAAAAAACTGTTGTCATTAAAAAAAAATTTATATAAGTTAATACATACATATAAAAACTTACGAATTCAAAAAAGAAAAATATAAAGAAATCAAAGTAAAACTTAACAATTCGGTCCAGGGTACACTTAACCAGGTAATGTCAAGGCGAGTTAAAAAACTTTCCCCTCTGCATTTACTTTCTGTGTTTGAACGGTGGAATAAAAAAAAAATTTAATTTCATACAAAATTATATATTTTAAGAGTACGAATGTCAAAGTTGTTATTGTTAGGTGGGCTCTTGATACGTATTACCTGTTTGAGTGTACCCTGATTGCAAATACGCATAAATTTCAAGCACTGTAGAATGACATCAGCGGGAAAGCCTTTGTTAGGCAAAAATCCAATTTTGTTACATGTTTACGGTCGTATTTATAATAATTATAGTGGGCTTATAAAGGGATTATTGGACAATTCGCATAGACATCTCTCAAATCAGCCCTTAATAACCATTCTTAAATTTTTTGTGATAATGGGGGTTAGTATTTAATGTTTTTAAAATCAAAAATAAGGAAAAAGAAAAAAAAAATTGTGAATATGTTACAAAAATACTTGAAGTGCAAGTTTTTGTAAGTCCCGGGATTACCACACAGAATTCCCGGGAAAGCGGGATATGAAAATTGACGAATTTCCTGGGAATTTTCGGGACGGGAACTCCCGGGAAAACCCCTACCTAAGAAGTATCAAAATATTGTTTTTACTCTGTTTATACTCGTTTCGATCAAATATTTTAAAAAGTAACAAATAAATCTGTTCATATTTTTTTAATTCTACATATCTTGCAAAATTTGGATTTTTTTTCCATCTTTATTGTCTCAGAAGTTACGAAAGAGATCCTATATTTTACCATAGTACCAAAGAAATATACATATACATATATATTTTTTTACACCTGTCAAACATAATTTAAATTTGGTTTTTAACTTTTACAAAAACAAGGTACCAATAATGAGTTTTTTCCCGTTTTTGAACCCCGATTTTACCCTCTAGGGTCTAAATTTTAAGAAAGTAGCAAGAGTATATTCATACTTTTTTAGGCCTGTCGACTGCAAATTACATTTTATTTCTGTCTTTATTCCTTTGCAAGTTACTATGTGGACTTAAAAACTATCAAAATTTGGTTTTCACCCTGTTGTGTTTGTAGGGTACAAATATTAAAAAAAGTGGCAGGCAGAGGTCTGTTTATTTTTAAAGCATAAATCCTATAGTTTAGAAGATATGAGCTTCTTATTTAACTCATTTTGGCCACTTAGGGCCGGAATTTACAAAAATCCTTTTGTATTGAAAACAAACATCAAGATGTTAACGTTTGTTTTAAATTTTATATCTTCAGCTTTGCGCGCTTGGTTTTTACGGTTGTGATTTAATTAGCAATACATTCAATAACCGAACCCTCCCACACAAATGGGTATATTGTGGGCGTGGCATTAACAATTTAAAAGAAAATGTACCCTATTGATCCTTCCAGACTTGAAGTAGCACCCTGGTGTGACCATCTATAAAATACATACATACATACATACATACATACATACATACATACATACATACATACATACATACATACATACATACATACATACATACATACATACATACATACATACATACATACATACATACATACATACATACATACATACATACATACATGCATACATACATACATACATACATACATACATACATACATACATACAAACATACATAAATACATACAAACACATACAAACTCAACTCTTCTTTTTATCTACATTAGGGTGGAAGCTATTTTATAAAATGTCGAATTTCAAAATCTGCGCGCCCTTTTTTGAGACTTGACTTAAGTAGAAAATTTTAAACAATTCGGATAATGTTGAGCCGCCAAAAATATAGTATATAAAAAGCATATGCATTTAAATTTAGCAAATTAAGTTACTTACTACATACTTTTTAATTTTAACGACAAACTCAGATAGTTTTCAGTCTGAAATAGTTAACCTTAATTGTGCTTTGGTTGAGATATGGCCCAATGTTCAGAATTGACATATGTACATTTCGTTTTTTTATTTAAGTGAACTTATATTTGATATTTTTCAAAAAAAGTTATATATTTTTAAATACATAAAATAAAAAACAAGTAAGCAAGCGAATAAATTAAAAGAAATATGTATATAAATAATAGTTGATTTTTGTAATATAGCATTATTTGACTCTATTACAAAAATCAATTTTTTCTTTACATCGATTTCCTTATCGTTTTCGAAAATAAGGGTTTAATGGAACTTGCTGGTTCCACAATAAAATTTTATTCAGTTTTTGGTTTGACGTTTCGAATGCTGAATAAGCCCCTTTATGTAATAGGCGTGTTTCTTTACTTTTTGGGTAAAGTTCGGAAAAATGAAAATAAATAACATTTACTTTCCCAAAACAACGAAAACACACCAAAGTACGGGAACACAAAAAACCAAATTTCAAACAAGAAAAAACACATGAAATGCTTTGAACAACTACCAGAAAACGAAAACGTAAATTTCAATGAAATAAATATTTAAATATGGTAGAAGTAAACATAGAAACATTAATTAAATAACATGTAGGAATAAAACAACTGGCATTAAGCCGGACATTTATTTACTTTTAATTTTTGTATCTTCCAAACAAAAACTTTATTTGTTAATGTTTGCTTTTTGAACCAGCTGATTGCTTAACAATTTTTTAAATGAGCCCAAAAAAGAAGTCCGAGTTGTTTAGTACAAAAAGAGGAATAATCCTCCCTTTTTAAATCACTCTCATTTACCCAATTTTTGTGTACGGGAACACAGCTCAAATATATTAAAATTTTTAAGCAAATTAGAAAACTATAAACAAAAGTTTGGCAGAAAAAGCTATTTCCAAAGTTTTTAATCATCGTTAGTATTTAAAGGTATTGAATTTGTGTTATTTGCTGCAAGGTTAAAGTTATCAGAACGGGAAATATACTGCTGAGAATTTCCAAGGCAGTTGACGATTGTGCAAAAAGGGGTATAAAATTAGTTTAGAATTACCATACTAGTGTTGTGAAAAGTGGATGCTTTTGATTAATCAATACTACTGGATACTTTTTCAACTGAGTAGTCGATACAGTTATTGCAGTCGCTAGTTTTAAATACTTATATTTTACAAAATGTATTCTTACAATGTAATTTTTAATATTAAAGATTAACGTTTTTTGTTTTTTGACAAAATTTACATGAAGACATTTTTCATGATAGATATAACTTCCATTCAATTTTTTGATTCTAGACAAATAACTTAGAAAAGAAACCTCTTAATACTCTTTTCGTCAACAAACAAAAATTTAATTGAATTAATTTATTGCATCGTCTAAATGTAGTCTTATAGCTAATCTTTAAATATATACATATAGGTATATGTATATACTTACTCACAAATTAGTTTATTTATTTATTACAAAAGCAGGTAGTAAAGAAACAACTGCTTCTAAATTTTTTTTTAAAAGTTCTTGTATATGCATATGTACATATATGTATGAATATTATTTTTCTTCTTACAAAGGTATGAGTTTTAAGCTTTTTTATCGCGATTTAGCTTTAACTTTACTTGAAAGTCTGGTCACACTGCTATTGATGATTTGGTGTAAGAACCAATGAAATGCATATAGACAAACTTTACCTACAACAAACCCTATAAATAAAAATCTTTCTAAAACTAACAATTAAAGTGAAAAATTAAGAAAATATTTGCCAAGTATAAGATTTAGTGGGGGCTGGAACTTGAGCTTAAAGAGGTAATAATAAAATTGCTTTAAAGGAAATTTTTCAGCTATAAATAAATAAAAAATTAAAAAAATATTAGGAACATAAAATTGAATTTTTATTTTAAATAAAATAAATTAAAATATGCGCGTGACTTTTTTTGGTACAAAAAATTTACAATAAATGCATAAAGTAGAATAAAATTCTATGTTTACAAAAGTTGCAAGCAGGTAGACTGCCAGGGTACATGTATATCAGGTAGCCTTAGATAACCAGCTGAGTAACGCTATTTCGTTATATAAATGTCAAATGTTGTTTATGTGTTTTTTTTAATTTTTTACAAACAACAACTGTAGTTTTGTAAGAAAAGCTAAAAAAAAAGAAAAAAGAATTTGTGAGTTTTTGTTATTTGTCTTTGACATTCTTATAACGGTTTAGTTGCTTTTGTAGAATCGCTCCCACCTGATATGAGTGCGCCTTGTAGACCGCAACCACCTCTAAAGGTTTGTTTTTTGAGAAAACAAAACAATAACAGCAATGCAATTGTGGAACGTAAAGTTAGTCAAACTATTTTTCACTAAAATTTAAAACTATTTTTGCTACTTGCTTTGGATTTTTATTAACGAAATGTATAATCAATATTTTGTTACCGGTATTAAAAGAAACAATATTTTGATACCGGTGTTTTGCGAAACAAATTATTTCGGTATTAATTGCCAACCTTGTGAAATTCATTTATTTTGGTTAAAAAATTATGGGCTCGGTTATATGGGTGCTTATTTCTTTGTATTGGGGTTCCACTCGACGTGCTCCGATCAAATTACTTTTTTTTTCTAAATAAATGATGAAACAGAAAACGGTTTAAAAAAAAGCGGCTCTTAACGAAAACCGGCCCACAATTAAAACGTCCAACATGTGATGCCGGCAACTTTTCCAATTTTTAACTGCAATCTTCCTTTAAAAAAGTTTTTTACAATTGCGACTTCAAATTATGATTACATTCATGCTTTTGTACTTCTTTTATTACTTTCGAACGTAATTTGGACGTTCACAATACGCGTGGTATCAGATTAATATGTTTTGCTACTACAAAATACAACCCTGAAAGTATTGAGTACTTACTGTTAAGTACTGAGTACCGGGAATAATACACTTCTGCTGCATCGAAGAAGGCACCCAAGCGTTTTGGTTTCTTAACACAAAGTAGGAATAACTTTACATCATCTGATCTCCTTATTGTTCGTGGTGCCTTTACCCGACCGAAAACGAAATATAACTTTTAAAGTCTGTTTTAAAGCTACTTAACTGCATTCAAAGGAACTGGTGAGCTACTTTCGGTAACGTTAAAGTATCTAAAAGTTCTGATTCACTTACACACAAAAATATACTACGTAAACTTTACTTAACTCAATCCGTAGCGGTGTCAAAAGTACGCACATAGGGGTATTTTGCCATTCTAGCCGGACATTACTTTTTATTTTTTACAATAAAGCTTCTTAAAAATTACTGAGTGCTCCTAGATTGATGAAACTTGGCAGAAACATGTATTGTAGTCATAGGCATTTAAAAAATAATAAAAATCGAACCAAGGGGGAAAATGTTCTCCTTAGAAGAGCTTATACTACCTCTGAAAAATTAAATTTTTTTAAGTTTTTAATACTATTAATATGCAAATGCAACTTTAAACGTAAGAAAAAGCTAAAAAAATCTACACTTGGACAGTGTCGTACTCTCCCCTTTCGTTGGCGTCTGCATAAAGTAAAATTTGCAAAAATAATGTATAAAATAAAAATAATGGAAAACTTACGCCCAAATACTATAAAAGTAAAATTTTTAAGCTTTTTTGGGTAGGGACAGAAATGCCCCCAAACCCCACCCCCGAAACGGCCCTGTACAAAATTTTTTTTACATACATATTTTGCTAATTTTCACAAAAAATTTATTTTTAAGCTTATTTGTCGCTTTTTTTGTAATAATATGTATTAAATTTTACTGAAAATAAGAAATTTATATATAAAAATAACTTATTTACAGAAGTAACAATTAATTTGACGTTCACACAATTTTCTTTTTAAAAATCGCAATTTCTCCTCAACATATTTATCTTTACATTAATGTTCTATTTGTAATAACTCTAATCTATATACATATATATAAAAGAATAACGTTACTGACTGACTGATTCATCATCGCACAACCCAAACGCGCAGAGCTAGAGACCTGAAATTTGAACTGTGGGTACCTTTGCTTATGTTTAGATCCACTAAGACAGTATTTCGGGAAATAAGCCCGAAGGGGCTTAAAATGGGCCAAATATGGAAATATCCGAAAGTTAATATCTCTTAAACTACAAACGATAAAAACAAAATTTAAAAAGGATCTTATTTTACTCAAAAAATAAGTAGACCCGTGTCTGGCTAAAAAAGGGTAAAAACTAAATTTTGATAGTGCTTAGGTCCACTTTGTAACTTCTAAACGAGTAAAGGTACAGACAACGCAATTTATGATTTCTGTTAATTCAAAGTATTAATTTTGTTTTTTGGTCTTTAACGGAGTTTTTTAGTTATAAGTAAGTAAGAGCACTTCATTAGGCTGTGCTGAATCTTATATACCCTTATATACCTCAGAACATGACATAAGCTTACAATCACAAATTTTATTTATAGTCAATAAACTATTATTTGCAATATATTTATGTTTAGTAATGAAAAAGAAGCGGCGGCTAAGTTTGACCCAATACTAAACCGAAAAAATCATCGATCATATGATCAGCGGTCCAGGTGTGCCGGCGATCATCTCAGGGATATATCTGACAATTTGACACCAATAACTGGTCTGTACTACCTTATTTGATTTCGGAAACTTGATTTCAACAGACGGACATGGCTATATAGACTTCCCTATCTATAGGGATCCAGAATATATATACTTTATAGGGGTCGCAAATGGATAATAAAGAAATTATAAACGAAATGACAAACTGATATATACCTTGTCACTATGTGAAGAGAATGCAAAAAACTATAACTACTTATTGATCATGCAGAAATGGTTAAACTACAATCCAGAAAATTCAGTAATCGAGAGATAAAACTTTATCTGTCTTGATTAATAAGGTTGTACTGTATTCGCATTGTGTTTGCATGATATTCACTACTAACATATTAACACAAGAATAATACAAGATAAAATATTAAAACATCATCGCTTAGTCAGCATGTTGACGACTTATATCTTATTTAAATGTAATGTAAGTAAGATAAAAAGTAGATATTCTAGATGCAGCTTAATCTCGATTGAAGCTATCACCAGACCCAAAACATTGTAACGTTGTTCATACTTGCAACAGACATACATACAACAGAAGCATCACGACAGGAGATGTTATGTTTTTTTTTAAAAAAGAATTGAAAGTCATCTATGGAAGAAGATGTATGTGTTTATTATAATGTTGGCTTATAATTCAATTAATATTAAGTAAAAACAAATTCTACTTGAGGTTTGTTTGTTTTGTTGAGGATACTTGTTTGAGTTAATGTTGTGGGATGATGCAAAAGTAAGAGATTGAATCAATGAATCGATTGTTTGGAGGATGATCTGAAACTCTTATACTCGTAAAGTGCTAGTGACTTCGCACTTTATTAATCTCGTTTAATCTTGAAACCGACATACCGTTACCTGAAACGCCGAAGAGTAGAGCTAAGGAGAAAATAAAAATTAAGTTATTTGATAATTAAATTGATTGATAATGGGTTGTAGTGAACAACAAGGCCAGAGAGGCATAGATGAGATTAACATCTTAATTCACCGCGTTGAGAACAACTCGTAAGATAGTTTTCCAAATTGACTGGTGACATCGTAAAGCCTTTACAAATGTTTAGTGTTTTATTACCTATTTTGCGCCAAAATAACGATTTGATTGAAGAATTTCAAGAGTGCTTTTAAGAACAAGTAAGATAGTTTTAGCCGGTCATACCCAACCATATTATACCCTACAACACAATTTATTTAATATTGTGTGCACGTGTAAATATGATTAGAAAAATAGTACCATTTATTTGCTGTTTATGAGGTTAAATGTATATCCGGAAGTTGGACTTTTATGGGGCCCATTATGGATTTATGATTGTTCATTACAGAATTGAACTTAAAATTTGGTTACATGAGCGTGAGGCAGTTATAACCAAGAATGCTTATTCCGGCAGGACATATAGAGGAAATGTCAAAAATGATAAAACATTCGTCACCACAAATAATAGGATAAGTTCCTATGCAAAAAAAAATTAAATATGTCTGTGACGAGTTTCATAAATATACATACATATATGTATATATATGTAGCCGGACGGGCGAACATGCCTAATTCGATTTAGCAAGTGAATCTAATGGCGTTTTCTTTTCTGGCAGAAATGCTGCCTTTATTCTGCCCTATGTACTCATTTCTGTTCTTTTCTGAAAAGCAAGGCAGCATTGCTACAGAGTT
Organism: Melanophora roralis; assembly: GCA_963583895.1. NCBI lineage: Eukaryota > Metazoa > Arthropoda > Insecta > Diptera > Rhinophoridae > Melanophora > Melanophora roralis. Next base: position 57,035,044 of record OY757189.1, on the reverse strand, counting down.
GTAAGTTCTTTTCTGGTAATGTTGCCCTAAAAAAATGAAAAAATGCTACATTTTTGCCCCTAAAATAATCAAAGGGTTACTCACTGCCTTTTTAAAAAGAAGAAGATCTATTTTTTTGCTATCAGTTTTTTGACGTTGAATAAAAAAATTTTATTTCTGTAAAGAAATCATAAAATGGAATTAAAAAACGAGGTCTCATCTAAAAATATAGTGATTGTTTGTTCTGTTGTAGTCACTGAAAATGTACCACTTTTCAAAGGTTTAGGTAGTTTTAAAAAAGTGTTACAAAATAAAATGGCAACATTTATGCTCAGAAAAGAAAACACCATAAGCCAATCGCTATGCTTGAATGTGGGTCTTGGACTCTGTGCTACAAACATCTGCACAAACGCATAAAAAAGGCAAAAAAAAATAAAATATGTCTGTGACGAGTTTCATAAATATACATACATATATGTATATATATGTAGCCGGACGGGCGAACATGCCTAATTCGATTTAGCAAGTGAATCTAAGCCAATCGCTATGCTTGAATGTGGGTCTTGGACTCTGTGCTACAAACATCTGCACAAACGCATAAAAAAGGCTTAACAACACTTAAGATAGCACTAAACAGGGTAGATTTGACTGAGCCAAATGTGGTTGTTTGTATTTAAACTATTTTTTTTAGAGTTTTTAACCCTTTTGTAAAGCTATTAAAATTGATAATTGGTACTTTTGCATTTAAGGTGACGATATGAATGTACGAATGAAATCTGTGCAATCATTCATCTGTAACTCTTTGCTCATTTAAAAATGTACATCCGATTACATAAATATTGTGTTTTGTACATATTTGTAGTAAGAAGTGGATATAGTTTGTTAATGTTATTATTTATACGTAAATGATCATATATGTGTATGAAAAGAATAATAAATGTGATATATTTAATAATAATTCATTTTGAGTGAATTGACATAACCATCATCATTGCTATCACCGTCATCGTCATACAGTCTGGGATGAGTCAAGTTATATTCTTTGTTTAGTTCTTTTTTTTTTAAATTATGTTTGTAAGTATTTTGTGTCAATATTTATTTTGTAAAATTATCTTTCTTCCGAATAAATGATGAATTATACAGGTGGTGAGATGATATTTTAAAATTTATAATTTATCGATATGACTGCCATGCACTTGACCGGAGGTTTATCTAAAACAGTTGATATAGAAAAAAAAATCAACATTTGCAGGCATTTTAAAAATGAATGGTTAATATGTTGAAGAAGAGTTTTATTAAAAAAAAAAAAAAATAAAACATAAACGAAAAAATGTATGTATGTACATATATAGCAGTACAATTTATAACCTTGCAAAAAAATTTAAGTGTTCAGTTGTTTGGTAAGTAATTTTTATTTATTGATACTATCATTTCCATTCATTTGGGGTTCAATTAAACCAAAATGTTTATATTTCTTAATTTAAGTTACTTGGTGGCCATACGTTCAATTTTTGTCTTTCAAGTTGCAATACACTCGAACTTTTTTAATAAAACACTTAAACTTTTCGAACTTGAAAGCATCTTGATGATCAATTTTACCACCCAAGTCGCCTTTAAACTTAATGGTCAAGTAAGCAGCTGATTATAGAAATTTTTCATAAATTTTCGTCTTTTCACGTGTCTGCTTATAGATATATTCTGCCGCAAATAATTTGTAATTAAATTTTCATATATTTTTTGTATATTAACATTTATAAAAAAAACTAGCTAAACCTTGGTGTGCTTCACTACACCAATCATAGTATTATTGTTTGCACATTATCTATTATCAAAAGATGAAAATAAAAGCATTTATATATTTGTTTAACTTACTGGCTGCCCCTTCACCTACCAACTTAAGAACGCAAAAGGGCTCCAGGTTGTTATCAAAGGTATTTATTCAAATGTTGACCCAGAGGAGATAAAGGCCAGTTTGTGCAGCAAAGGCTTTAAAGTCAAGTTTGTGTCAAACATTAGAAACAAGGAAAGGTATCCTCATCCATTATTCCGAGTGGAGCTTGAGCCTGGTGATGTAAATTTAAAAAAAATTCGAATCATCCCATTTATGACTTAAAATATGTATATTTTTCACCGTAGAGTTGTAGTTGAAGCGCCACATAAGCGATCTGGGCCCGTACAGTGCTTGAACTGCCAGGAATATGATCACACCAAGGCTTATTGCAAGTTGCCTTCTGTTTGTGTTGTGTGTGGTGACCTGGATGCTACGACTAAGTGCGGCAAACCAAAAGATAATCCTAGGGTGAAGAATTTCAGCAATTGCGGTGGAAACCACGCGGCCAACTATAGAGGTTGTCCTGTTTTTGATTCAGTTAAGCGCCTATCTAAGCCGAAATTGGTTCCTGCCCCTCCCCAGCCTTTAAATATACCAACTTCAAACATGCCTTCATTAGCACAACCAACTACAAGTCAAGTTTCCTACGCCAACGCATTAAAATCTAACCAGCCCAATGCACGTAAGCCTACCCAGCCTATAACACAACAAGAGGCGCCAACAAACGAACCAACCGGGTCCAATTTTAGCCACCTCGAAGCCGTAATTGACAATATGGTTAAACAATTTACGCATATTATGGCGCAAATGCAAAAAATGCAGTCTGCTCTTCTGCATGCCATGCTTAAAAGGCCATGAACTGCCTCAGGGTTTGTTTCTGGAACGCTAACGGCATCCGCCAATACAAAAACGATTTCTGAGACGCATATGACATCTAGAAGTAATTTCAAAATAAGAGGCTATTCTTTTTACGATTCAAAGGATCACAGAGATATATCATGTGGTGGCTTGGCTATATTAATCAAAGCGAGAATCAAACATCAGTGGATGGGTGGTCTTCTCGAATGTTATATACAAGCAACAAACGTTTGCGTTGATAAATTTTTCCATGGCCTAGTTATTTCGTCAGTGTAATGTCCACACAGGTTCTCCATAACAGAGGATCAGTACAACAGTTTCTACAAATCATTAGGTCCCCGCTTCATAGCTGCTGGACACTATAACGCTAAGCATACGTACTGGGGCCCTCGCCTAATAAGTCCCGGGGGTCGTGTTTGTATGATTCCGTATCTGAAATGGGACTTAACGTTATTTCGTCTGAACAACCGACATATTGGCCAACTGATCACAATAAAATTCCAGACATTATCGATTTTGGCGTAAAAAAAGGTATATCCTCGGAACTTACCGCAGCTCAAGCCTCGTTGTATTTATCTTCAGACCACTCTCCCAATATAATCACTATTTGCAGTCCTCAACAAATTTCAACTAGTGATATTTTTTCATTTAAAAGAGTTGATTGGTTAAAATACAAAAAATTTGTCAGCACCCACTGCTCGGAAAACCAACCGCTACAAACTCCCGCAGACATCGATGATTGTCTGAGCAGCCTTAATAACTATCGTCAGACAAAATACAACAAAATTTTTTCAGCCGACGTGCAACAGCTTTTATCTGAAAAAAGAAGAGCCCGAAGAGAATGACAAAAGCACAGATCACCCCAACTTAAAGCCAAGTTGAAAGAATGTACAAACCAATTGAAAAATTTGCTAGAGGCTTACAGAGTGCCATCTCTTAAAAAGCACCTCGAAAGTCTAGACTTGACTCCTCAGACGAATTATTCACTATGGCGATCAGCGAAATCTCTTAAAAGACCCGTTATCGCGAAACCCCCACTACGTAATCTGAGAGGATCCTGGGCAAGAAATGACGAAGAAAAATGTGACTTGCTCGCAAATCATTTAACAAATGTCTTCACTCCAAATACATGCACCGACATGAGTAAATTACCGCCTGTTGTGGCTAGATGTCCTATGGAAACACGTTTTCAACTGTCAGATGTTGTAGGGCTATCAATAATCTAAACGCTAAAACAGCTCCTGGCTTTGATGAAATCAGCAACAAAATGTTTTTAGAGCTGCCTTGCACAGCAAAATGAATGATTCTTGTTATATTTAACGCCATATTACGGCTCGAACATTTCCCGCCAGTATGGAAAGTTGCCTTGGTAAAGATAGCTCCTAAGCCTACATATAAGTCTGTTACCAACTATGTCCAAATTGTTCGAGAAACATTTTGCAACATAGTGGACACACTCGTCTGAAAAGAAGGGATAATATTGCACTTAGATGAGACTACTGAATCAATTAATTTTATTATGAGAATTTGAATTTAAGTCGGGCACTGGCTGGTCTAATAAATATTAAATAGTTTTAAGATTTTAATACCTATTGTTAGTTCGCCAAAGGCGAAGATTCAATAATAAATATATGAAAAAAAACTGGCTGCCCCACATAAGTTGCAACAAAATATGAGTCAGCCCTACTAATTAACTAACATTTAAAAATTGTGAATTTACCAGTTTTATAGTGTTGGAGATATTCAGAAACCTATAGTTGGCAAAAATTCTTTTGTAAGATCTATTCCTGAAAAATATATAAAATATAATTTTAACCATTAGGGTAAAAATTTCAAAAATGTAGCAAAAAGATATTTATATTCTTTTGAGTTCTGTCGAATGCAGTTAAAATTTTTATATTTTTTAGGCCTGTCGCACGCAATTTGAATTATGTTCCTATCTTTATTGGTTTAAAAGTTACAAAAAACGCCTAAAAAATTAAATATACTTTTGACCATTTTATCCCCTTTGGGTCCAAATTTGAAAAAAATACGAAAAACGTAATCATTTTTGTAAGACCTATCGAACGCAATTTCAATAATATTTCTATCTTTATTGGTTTAAAAGCAACAAAAAGTACCAAAATATAATTTTCACCCATTTTCCTCCTATTGGCCCAAAATTTAAAAAAAAACACCAAATTGCTATCTGTTTATTTCTTAAGGAAAACGAAAAACGTTTTTGATTTTGTTTATATCTTATTTTCTTCAGAAGATAGAAGTTACAGATTTTTCTCTTTTTGCCCCCTTTTTATCCCTTTACGTACCGAATTTTTAAAAATGTATCTGTATTTAAACAAACATGAAAAGCTTAACACGTGTATAAATTTTATGTATTTAGCTCTACGCGTTTGATCCGTATGGCAATTCATAACCTGACCCTTCCAATAATTTCCAAAAAAAGTAACAAATCATCCTTCCAGACTTAAAGTAACTCCCAGAAAAAATTTCAAAAAAGTCGATCCACTGGTGTGGCCAGCTGTAAAATACAAACATATATAATACAACCCTTCTTTGTAAAATAGATATAGGGATAACATTTCAAATATTTTTAAAAAGGAGTTTGAAGTTATCTTATATTGTTATACCCAAATTCGATTATGCTTTTGTGCAAATATTTGTACCTCACAAAAGTAAAGGTCTTAGACCCACCTCCAATTATACCTATCGACACAGAACCACTTGCTGAGTCGATTTAACATGTCAGTCCGCCCGTCCGGCTGGAGTTTATTCATTCTTGTGAACAAAGTAGAGACCGCATTTTAGCAGATATTTTGATGAAATTTAAATAGATAACTTTTTTGGCATAGGAAAAAAGCATGATGTTTAGGGTGATGATCAGTTAATTTTTTGACCTAGCTCGCATACAAATGTTCCCCGGATTAAGCGTTTTGGTCTACTGGCTCATATATTTCCTTATCTCCACATAATTTTTCACGTTTGTTCATCTTTATGCCACCCATTATTTTACTGCAAATAAACAGGTATTTTGAGCTTCGTAAAAATCGCAACAATAGAAGAACCAGAATGAGGACTTAAATTTTTGTGGGCACGGCAACCCCCAATTTTTGTCGTTTAGAATTTCAGAATTGAGAGGCCTTCTATATGTATGCCAAGCTTAAAAAAAATCGGTGCAATAAAAGTACCAGCATTAAAAGTTTAATATTTGTGGGCATGGCACCGCCCACTTTTTTGCCTTCAAAATTTCAACTTTAGAAGCCGTTTATGTGCGAACGAATTTCATAAAATCGATCAGGAAGAAGTACGTATAATATGATTTTTGTTTTAGGGGGCGCAGCCCCTCCTTCTTTTTTTCCCTAAAAATTTTTTCCGGTAGAGGCCTTATATATGTGTACAAAATCTTAAAAATATCGGTGCAAAAAATGCACCAGTATTAAAGGTTGTATTTTGGCAGTAGAAGTACAGTTAGATTTGAAGTGCTGTAGGCTTGGCAGCTCCCCTTTTTTCAAAAACGTATAGCCAATCGCACACTCAAGTCTTTAAAGTATTTACATTCCTAAATTTATATAAATTGGTCCAGCTGCTTAGGCGTGATTGCGTGACAAACAAACAAACAAACAAACTTACACCTTGATTTTATAATATATATAGGGGGATTATTATTGTACCAAAGAATACTTAAATATATAAATGGTGATTGTCATACAAAAACGTAATTTGTTTGCCCGATCACTTCATGATGCGGAAGAAAAAATAGAAAGTAGATTTGAAAAAAGCAGTTTTATTATAATACTTAAAGTACGAAATTATTCGGCTTGATCATATTTCTGGGTATTTAAAAGATCAAAGTGAAGGGTACATAAGAATATAACGCTCTTCCTTGTTTTTTCAAGTTGTTCTGAAATTCAAGTTCTCCGATTACAAATGTGCTTACAAAATGTCCAAATAAATAGCATTAACTAAAAATTTCATTTAAAATTTTATATTTTAAAAACAAAATTTTTAAAAAAGTGTACTTATCAATCCAATTTTTAAAATAATTTACCAATGTAACTACATACTTAGATCATTATTCTATGGGGCAAAAATTGATGCTAGTAATAACCTGTCATTACTTTGTAACCTATGAAAAACCAAAACCTGTTGGAAATTAAAAAATAATTTGTACTGAAGGGATGCATTTTTGTAAAATTCTGTGATATGAAAATTGTTCGTGATTTTTAAAACTTAAAAGATGTTAAATCTAGCTTAAAAATTGCACATAAAATTTTTTTATTTTTCATTTAAAAACACACATATGTAAAATTTATGCAAAATCAAATGAAAATATAAATTGAAAAATCATGTTGTGACATTATCTCTTTGCGTAGATATACATATGGACTAACTGAAATGTAGTTATTCATTTCCATTACCAACTCTGAGATAGGCATGCAAGGACTTAGACTTGTACACACTAAGAATGTAAATACATATGTACAATCAAACGTGTCGTCATTTTGTTGATATAGCCCCTTACTGACTGAAGGTAACAGTAAGGGAATGAGTGACCCAGACTAAACGTGTGTCAAGTTACAAGCAGTATGCAACAATTGCAAATGTCGTTCATTGTAGAATGAAAATAATATTTTATGACTTACGCTGTATGCAAGTATGTATGCCGCTACTGCTTGATGCATTTATACACAAATGTGTATATGAACCTATTTTCAGATTATACTTACACGTATATTTTGCAGCTTACAAAAAAGCATTATATTATAAGTAAACAAAAAAAATTAATTTAGTTGAATGCGACGTTTAGAAAAAGTAAAACCGAATGTCCCTTGCTACATTTACAATGTTTTTTTAAGGTTGTATTTGGAAATTTTAAGTTCAAACGCACCTTAATTCTTTTACTATACTTTGTTGAGCTGTTAAAAACACAAAAAAAAACATTCTACTAAACGAAGTTTATTAACTAGCAAGCTATTTTAAAGACAAACCAAACTAGTTTTTCTATAATTGTTTTTTTAATTTTGGGCTAAACTTTAATATAAATAATCAGAATGTAACATTTAGTAAATTCCTTCAAGGGAAACATAAAGTTTCACGTTACCGAACACCTCGTTTAATACTTCTGAACGAGTGTTCACTTTCAGTTAGTTCTTCAAAAATTGTTAACTTCAACAACAAAGAAAAGACAATCCCGTTTGCCTTTTTTAAAAGCATGTACATAAGTTAATTAGATGTTGGATACAACCAAGCACTGCTGCCGTACAAAGAGTACTGTTAGAAAATCTGTAATTGATTTTGAAAATGCATTCTACTTTGCTGGTGTTGGTAAGAAAGCCTGGTTTTTAAAAAGAGTTAATTTCAATTAAATATATTTAAAACATTAATTAATATTTCATTCTTAATAAAAAGAAATTTGATTAAAATGAACTAATTTAAAAATAATGAAACAAGGTTTGTCTTAAAAACAATGAGTTCAACAACTAAATCATGTGATAACTTAATAAATACATATTGATAAGTTGTTTTTAATTCTCTAAGCGCATATAATAAAAAAATAAACTTACGTTTAGTAATGCAAAATTCAATGCGAATAGATAACTACTAAACACACGCTTACTATTGCCCAAACTGAACCCTACCCTAGCAAAATTTTTTCGAATTTGAGTAATAAGCTGTCATTACTTCATTAGTTATAAGGTAATGAGTTCGTTTCGACAGAAAAACTACCTCTTAGTAAGGGCGTTTGTAATTACATTTGTAGGATTAGGAAACAGGCTTAATATAAGTTTCATTTTAAATCCTTAAATTCTTCTTTATTTTGTTCAGTAAATCATTGGTAACTAACTATTCGATTGATTTTTGTCAGCACATTTGTATGCAGAAGTCGTAAATTTCAGTACAACTCAAACAAAAATAACTAGTTATTCGACCAAAAGGTAACAAGTGCTTGTTACCTTGTGGTCTACCTATTTGTTGTTAGATTGCCACGCTTTTAATTTTGGGACGATTTAACTACTAACATGGTACATGTGTTAAGCATCCACGAAGCTATTTGCGAAAAATATTTAACCATAATTTTGAGAAATATTTCAGAAAATAATGCAAGTGCCCTGAAACGCAACTTTGAAAAATGTGAGGGTAATGTGGTAAATAATATGCTGCTAATGTGGTAAAGTGTACGATATTACCAGCTCATAGTTTTTCCTTAATTTTCAAACGTTTTTTTATGTAAATTAACATTTATTGTAATTTTACGGATCTGGCACCAGTTTTCGTACTTCACATTTTTTTTGGAATTTTTTGTTTTTGGAAGGTAATGTTGTACACCATACCAACAGCTGACACAAGCTATACCACAATAACCCCAATTGCGTTTGATGCAAATATTTACATATATATTTTAAGAAAATTGTGAATTATATACAGCCACTTCATGAATTCTTTGCTTGTTTAGTACTTACCAATTGCTTTATTCCAGAAATTGAAATTTTTGAAAAATTCATTTCAGGAAAAAATGTGTGTTTTTCAAGGTTGGCAACCGAAACGAATAACGGTATCGGTAACGATATTAAAAAATTTGTATCTTTCGGTATCTTTATTTTGATTATATCGGTAACGGTATTTCTTTTTTAATTTCAGTATCGGTATCGGTATTTTCATTATATCAGTATCGGTATAGATACTTACTTAATGGTATTTACAAAAAATAAAAAAATCTATGTTCAATTTTAAAACTTTGTGACGTGGCTACCACACACATATGTAAATGCTGACACTTCACGGGCAAACGCCCCTGCATTCAATACATAACGCCCCTGACTGGAACATACATACATACATAACAATCTACACTTACTGTCACAAACATATCCCGGCTTATTTTGATGCTGACTTACGTGTGAGTAGGTTTGATACATAATAATACTTCTCATTTAGATTACGCACGTTGGAGTATAGGATGACTAATTTGTGTTACACTCGGAGCGATTGAATTTGCATTATTATTCTTGCGCCAATATAGGAGGTCGATTTAGACTAATAGGACCTACGAAGTGGGAACCGAATGCGGACGAATCACCAGAAAACCCGAGACTCCAAGTAATCAGCACTCGAGGCCGGCCGAGTGGCTCACCATTGACGCTCGAGTGGATCGAACGTAGACAGTCCTAGACAAGACACATCTTTCGCTTCGGCTCCGGCCGACTGCTCTTTCGCTTCGGCTCCGGCCGACTGCTCTTTCGCTTCGGTTTCGGCCGACTGCTCTTTCGCTTCGGTTTCGACCGGTTGCTCTTTCTCTTCGGTTCCGGCCGACTGCTCTTTCGCTTCGGTTTCGGCCGATTGCTCTTTCGCTTCGGTTTCGACCGACTGCTCTTTCGCTCCGGTTTCGACCGACTGCTCTTTTGCTTCAGTTTCGACCGACTGCTCTTTCGCTTCGGCTTCGATCGACTGCTCTTTTGCTTCGGCTTCGGCCGACTGCTCTTTCGCTTCGGTTTCGACCGATTGCTCTTTCGCTTTGGTTCCGGCCGATTGCTCTTTTCCGTAGTTAATATTGTCTATTTTAGATTTAGCACCTAAGACTCCCGTATGCATTTAAATAGTAGGCTATAAGGCAAAGAATTGTACGTAGGTATATCTATAAAGTAGTTTGTAAAGTAGTTTGTTTATCCAGTACATAAGAATCCTTTACGTATTTTAATATAAGGCGATAAGAGGAAAATTGTACGTATTTTAATATTAGGCGATAAGAAAGAAAATACAATCCCATCAGCTGCCACTACCCAACGGCCCGAGCGTCGCAACCAGTAACCCGACCGACTGGCGGTAGTCGCAACCCAGCAGCCGAATCCAGCGTGACACCCAAGAATCCGACTGCGATCGTTTCATTCCCGAGGACGGTAGCTACTGAGGCAGAGTGGTTGTGTTACCTATAATTGTACTTCAACATAATAAAATCATTTAATTAAGATTATTGTAATCCCGCCCAGCTAGGGTAAATCAATCGTCTTTTTATTACTCACGGTTAGAGGGTCCTTGAGTAGACCCTGGACTCGGCTAAGCTACCTCAGCCGAAGATTAAAACCCCGTTACAACTTAGTTAAGTTTTTATTTATATCTTCTCTTTTTTATTAAACCTTTAAAAAAAATAAATTGCTGACTTGTAGAAGTAGGTACTTATATTGTTTAAAAACATTTTTAAAAACTAATAGGAACATAAAATAGAATTTCAAACATCAAACATTTTTATAATAAAAAGATATTTTTAAAATAAATAAAAAATCAGTATTAATAAAAACATGTAAATACCAGGGTACACTTATACAGGTTATATCAAGAGCCTAGCTGACTATAAATATTTTAGAAAGTGAATAACAAATTAAATAATTTTGTCTTAAGTTTTAAATTTTTTGACATTTACTTTTTCAAACACAAAAAGGAATTGCAGAGGGCAAATTTTTTATTTCATCTTGTACTAGTGTACCCTGGTAAATACTTTGTACTTTTTTAAGGTAAAATGTTTAAAAAATATTATATCGAAAACATTTTTTTCAGCTTCTAAATCAAAGTTAATTTTTTGAAAAAAAAATATAAATTAAAATTTAATTAATAATTTATAGCCTTGAAAAATACATTTAAGTTTACTGTTTGGGATATTTAAAAAGCATTAACTTTTTTAGTTGTATATGGAAATAATAAGGAACACAATATATGGTTGATTAAACAGCTCCGCGTTGCATCGAATCACCATAACTGCATTTAAACTATCCTCAGCTAACCTATTGCGGCTAGGGTTCAATATATATTTTACCCCCGAAAATAATCTTTCTACACTAAGTTGTGTACCTGGTACAGCTAACACAATTTTTGCTATAGCATATAATTCTGGCTTAGTGTTACTTTGTTCTTTCCACCAATTAAGAACATTTATGTGCCTTTGTACAAGTTTTTCATTTCTAAAAGCATTTAGCAACACACGTAATTTTTTATTGTTTGGGGTTAAAGAGGAATTTTTTTCCCTATACTTTTGAGAACTGCTCCTACACTGTCGGATGATGTACTCGAGCTGCAGTTTGCATCATCATCAGAAGCTATGTTAAAGTTTTGAGATATGGTGTTCATTCTGACACTTACTTTTACAATATGATCAATTGCCCGTTCAACTAAGGTACCCTTAAGAACAATATTCCAACGTGGATCCAAGAACAGCGCACCTAGAAAGGCTTCATTCTCAAAAAAGAATTTTCTCATTCTTTTTTATTTCCTCAAGTAAGTTGTATGAAAAATTGTTTTTAACTTTCTGAAGTTCAATTGTGCATGCAAACCAAGCGTTTTTGGATTTTTATTACCAAAGCATATAATCGTAATAGCGGTATCAAAGGAAACGGTATTTTAATACCGGTATTTTGCGAAACAAATTATTTCGGTATCGGTATCAATACCGGTAACCAAATTTAAACGGTATTTAAACGGTATCGGTATCGGTAACGGTTGCCAACCTTGGTGTTTTTACACCAGCAAAAAAAGTCAATCACACATCAAAGCGATTTTTTGAAACTGACTCCCAGAATGACTTCCAAATATTAAATAAAGCAACACTTTAGTTACTTATTTTTCTAAGAGCCGCAATCTATTTAGCCTGTTTCTGTTACTATTATATTATTAGCTTAAGAGAAAACTTACTATATCACATTACCAGCCTATATTATATTACCCGCTAAGCAAAGGTTTCGTTGGAACATAGCGGAAAACCAAACCAGCATAAAGTACAATGCAATGTTCAGTTTTTAGCTACAATCGTTCCTGGTACAGAAAACGTAGTTTTTTCCGTGTAGTCATTAATTGATTAGAACAGCTAGAAACTGGAAAATATTTTGAACATGTATTGGATTGTATGGGTAACTGTATCCTTTAAAGCAGTCGAAGGCTGCGATGCCAACTTAGTGCTTTAAGCACTGCTTTTGAATGCCTCAAAACGCCAAATTTTAGTTTTAGTGCCGAACTGAAAAAAAAGCACTAAGCTGGTGCTTTCTTGATTTTTCGATTGTGCCTTTAGTGCTTTTTAAAAGTCTTAAACTTTATCAGCAATTATTGTAGGCCGTGACTGTTTTTGCAAGTCTCACAAATGAATTATCCCCTAAAAACTCTAGATTTATCTCACCGCATATTGGTATTTTTATTAGAAAGTGTATTAACCGCTCGATTAACAATTCACTTCAAGATCTTTTAGCTAATTTTTAGAAAACGAATATGCTTGAATTCAGCATGACCCGTTTTAAACCAAAATTTTTCTAAAGTACACATACGTATGTATGATATTTTTTAACTAAAACTGAAGGCAAATCTTCAGTAGACTTTAAACAAATTCTTAAAAAACCGCATGAATAATTTCTGTTTTCATATAATAACCTGCATAAACTTATTGAGATTTTTTATAAACAAACCCAAACATTCGGTACTCAACTATTTTGATTTTCTTTTTCCCTTATACATCTAAATAGCCATTGGTTACCGCTAAGTGTATTATAAGGGCTACTGAAAATAAAACCTTTTCGTGTTGCAAAAATTTCTAAATATTGGGAAAATTGAAATCAAATCCTGAAAAATATTTGGAAATTGTTTTAAAACTGAAATTTTTAGTTTTCGCTCAATAAAGGACTTGTGGGGGTGCATGGTGTATAATGGTTAGGATTCAGTTTAAAACAAAGTTATTAAGATATGCAAAATTTTGTAAAAAGTGATATTTAAAGCAGTTTTATCCCCAAGAAACACATGAACAACCAGTCGGATGGATAGATGGGCATGGTTTAATCGACTCAGAAAGTGATTCATAGTCTACCGGTAACAGAACAAGTGTGTCTTAGGCTATTCCTTTAGGGCACAAATGCATGTTATCCCTTCCACGTTTGTAGTGTGTGTATAATAAGTGAAGTGCTTTTTTACGCTTTTCTGAATGCAAAATTACGCTTTTTGGTGCCTTTTTTTTGTGAACGATGTGCTTTTTGCTTTAAAAAAGTTTGCATCACTGGTCGAAGGTTTTGTGTATGTGTGAGTGTTGTATAAAATGATAGAAATTTGCGCATTATAAAAGTTGATGCAAGTCAGGTAAGTTTGCATTGACACCACAGCACCGAGAAAAATGAACACAGACAGAATTAGTAACGATGTGTCGAACAATGGCCACTTACTGAGCCAGCATTTGCATAAAGGTGTTAAAGTGTAAAAGTGTAAAAGTCGAATTGTGTTAGCAATGCAACACACGCAATAACTACATCAACACCACCAGCAATAATAAAAACAAACAACAGAAACTGACACAAACACCAAAACAGAAGCAACATCAACAACATCGAACAAGATTTGTGGAGGCTGAAAATTCCATGTTTTGCAACAGTATGTATTTGCTCTTTAATTTTATTCATATGCTTGTGATGAAATTGGTCATGCTGCAAATGATGAAAGATGTTCATGGTTAGGGAGTATAAAGTAAAGATGAGCAATATATTTTTGCCACAGCGCTGATCGTTGCATGGCTACAATGAATATATGAATACATATACTTACACATATACATCATATATATATATATGCATAAGCATTTACGTATGTATGGGTAAAACTATTGGTAGAAGTAGTTGTTCAGCTCAGTTGGAATCTTTTTACATTTTGGCTGGCTGAATTAAAATTCCTCCATTTCATTAGGTTAGGTTAGGTAGAACAGGCAGCCGTTGAAGGAAAGATTACAGCTCACTTGGGTCCGATTAATTCGGTCCCTTTGTGTTACCTGGAGAGACAGATAGAATAGGTTGAGATGGAAGGAAAGTAGAAATTTTTGAAAGAAAGAAAAATTGAAGAATGAAGCAGACTTACCAGGGTCTCTGGTGGGAATCGAACCCACAACCCCCAGACTGGTAGGCTTGTGCACTTACCACTGACCTACCGGGGCACCCCTCCATTTCATTAAACTTGTAATTCTCTGGCAATGTCAGCAATGATTTGAAACGGTTGGCAATGTTGCAGCAAACATAAAAAAAAACAATAAACAATCTCAAACTAAGTAAATATAATCGAACAGTGTATAAGACAGACATTATACAAGCTACAGTAGTTTTATGTTACCCTCAGCACTTACATTAAACAGCGATGCAAATGTAGTCTACAAACATATCGACCAAATAAAGTTAACATTTGTTTTAAAGCATCTAAATAAAAATCACTTCTAGTCCAAGCGACTTAAAATAGTGTTGTTCTCTATGAATTGAAGCGAAAAGAAGTCATGCCTTTTCTATTTAAGTGTGAACAGACACAAAGCGTCAATTTTATTTTAGTAACTCTTATTGAGTTCAACATAGTATCCTGCTGCGAGGCCTCTACTGC
The DNA here is from genome assembly GCA_963583895.1 of Melanophora roralis. NCBI lineage: Eukaryota > Metazoa > Arthropoda > Insecta > Diptera > Rhinophoridae > Melanophora > Melanophora roralis. The sequence continues at coordinate 57,020,007 of OY757189.1, read as the reverse complement.
GACAGCTACTACTATTCATAAGAAGAGCAACTGTAACAACACTACCTTATTACGTTCAATGCAATCAATTATTACTTACTTGTAAACAACTTTTTTATGTTTATTTTTATTTTGTCGTTGTCATATGATTAAGTGTTCGGTTATTCGAATCTTAAACTTTCTGTTGTTGTAAAAAGGTTTGTTTGAGAACTAAAAAAATTGTATAAATTTGAATAAATTTGCGCTGGATTTTACCAGATTACGTTTTATTACTTACTGCAAGATTCCTCATGTTTGAGTTGTGTTTGGGGACCTGCATGCTACGACTAAGTGCGATAACCAAAATGATGATCCTAGTGTGAAGAAACACGGTGAAAACCGCACCGTAAACTATAGAGGTTGCCCTGTTTTTAATTTAGTTATGCGTTCATCTAAGCCAAAAATAGTTTTCGCCCCTGCCCAGCAGTTAAATATACTAAATACTATTATGCCCCCATTAGCACAGCCAACAGCAAGTCAGGTTTCTTATGCTAACGCAATAAAGCCCAACGAAAGTAAGCCTAAACAGCCAAAAATACAACAAGAGGTGCCAAAAAAAATAACCAACCCAGTTCAATTTTAGCCGCCTGGAAGTCATAATTGAGGATATTGTTAAACAATTAAGGCAATTTATTGCGACTTTGGTTAACATGATGCAAGAAATGCAAAAAATGCAGTTTGCTCTTTTTCAGGCCATATCTGTTAAAAAGGCTAGGAACTATCTTAGGTTTCGTTTCTGAAACGCAAACAGGATCCGCTAACACAAAAACGAACTCAAATATTTTTTAATGCAACTAAAAATTTATGTATTGTTGATTTTCCAGACTCTTATGATATCTAGAAGCACTTATAAATTAAGAAGCTACAGTTTTTACGATTCAAGGGATCCGATGGACAGATCAGGTGATGGGTCGGTGGTCTCTCCGAATGCTATATCCAAGCAACAAACGTTTGCGTTGATGAGTTTTTCCATAACCTCGTTATTTTGTCTGCCCACCCAAATTCTCCATAACAAAGGATCAGTAAAACATTTTTTAAAAATCTTTAGGGTCCCCTTCGTAGCTGCTGGAAAATATAACGCTAAGCTAGGGATTTCGCCTAATTAGTCCCAAAGGCCGTGTTTTGTTTGATTTGGGACTTATCGTTATTTCACCTGGACAACCAACTTGTTGACCAACTGGTCACAATAAAATTCCAGAAGCTATCGATTTTGGCGCAACAAATGGTATATCCCCGGAGCTTATCAAAGCCCAAGCACTCACCCACAATAATCACTATTTGTCTTAAAGAAATATAAACAATTTATCAGACCCCACTGCTCGGAAAACCAACCGATAAAATCATCGATTAATGTCTGAGCAGCCTTACTGAGAACATTAAAAAAGTCGTTGAATATGCTCCTTCTATCTACCGTCAGACTTAATACAACAAAATTTGTTCCGCCGATGTGCAACAGCTTTTCTCTAAAAAAAAAAGAAGAGCCCGAAGAGAATTAAAAAAGGATAGATTATCTCAGCCTAAAACTAATCTAAAAGAATGTAAAAACCGGTTAAAAAATATGCTGAAGGTTCACAGAATGGAATCTCTTAAGAAACACTTCAAAGGTTTATACTCTACTCCTCAGGCGAATTATTTACTATGGCGATCAGATAAATGTCTTAAAAGAACCGTTATCGCAAAACCACCACTAACTAATCTGAGAGGATTCTGGGCTAAAAACGACTTCAAACACTTGTGCTGACGTGAGTGAATTACCGCCGTATGTTGCTAGATGTCCAGCTTCTTAATATCGTTGAGCTATTGACCATAGCCTGGATTTGATAAGATGCTTTTAGAGCTGCCTCGTACAGCAAATAGAATGATTATTGTGAACGCCTGCCAGTATGGAAAGTTGGCTTAGTAAAGATGATCCCTAACCCTGGAAAATATCTTTCGAGTGAAGTCTTAAAGGCCTATATGTATGTTACCACCTACATATGTATATCCAAATTGTTCTATAAATTACAAAAAAAAAAAAAACAAGCTGACCCGATCTTTTTTTTTCTTATATTTTTATTATTGAATCTTCGCTTAAGCGAACTAACAATAAGTATTCAAATCTTAAAACTAAGTAATTAATACTAGTCCTGTCAGTACCACCCTGAAATTTAAGTTCCCACAATAAAATTAATTAATTTCAAAAGTTTCATCCAAGCGCAGTAGCATCCCTTCTTTTTAGGCGGGTGTGCCTACTATGTTGCAAGATGCTTCGACCGATCTTGAATGACAAAAATTGTACTCCAATTCGGAAAATGCATTCAGTTTCGGGCTTTGCTTTAACAAGCAAAACTTAACGGAAAGTACATTGTGGTTTGGAACATATAGTTAAATGCATTCGCATAGTTACTTAAGCTGACATAAGCTCGCACATTCCTAATATGGTTAAGCCTTTATATCTGTTTATGGTATTTAAAAATCAGTAGAGAACCAAAAGTAACTTAACTCACTAAATTTCCCTTGAACGTAATAACATTCCTGATGTATTGTTGAATTTGGTTTAACCTTGATAGATCTTGACCAGAAAGGAAAGTTGATACGATCGTACTTTTTTTGATACTATTAGAAGATGAAAAATACCATGCTAATCATCTGGCTTATTTTATACTCTCATACATGTTTGTATTATAATTAACATATACATATGTAAACTGGTGTTATTTTGCTTTCTCATAAACTGCCTCTTTTTCTTGTGGTTTCCTTCATACATAAGTGTGCTTCTTTAACATGGCTTTCAAGGGAGGTTGTAAATCACATTTTAAAGTAGCGGCAGCCCTTGCCATATTATTTTGGAATAAAAGGTTTCGAAAAATATTATGTGACGAAAAGTGATGCCTCCCGCTTTATTAGCATTAGTGACAGGAATTTCAACAACGGCCTAGTAGGACTTTAATTAGCTTTGAAAATTTTTATTAGGGGAGATACAGCCAGTGATAAATTGACATACATACATAGGATATAGTCAAAAGCATATTATTTTATAGAGTCGTTAACAGTAACGTATAATCTTAATAATTATGCAAATGGGTTAAAAATTTAACGGTTTTTTAAATTTTATCTTACCCCCACAAATTTAGAAAAAGTCCTTAAACAAGGCGTAATACGAAAGATTTTTAGAGATGAAAAATTCTTTACCTCGAAAATTTTTTAACTTTTTCTTGAAAACTAAACATAAGCAAAAATGGTTACTCAGACAAGAAATAACGAGTTTTTTTTAATAGTTTACTAGGTGAGCAAAGGTATTTTTGAGGTTATCTGGTAAAAATAAATGACAACTTTCGTTCACCCCTTTTTCATATTAATTGTAAATATTTTCAAGAAGACTTATTTTTTTGAGATTCAAGTCAACACGACTTCGGAAAGACGATAAAAAAATTTTATGTTAAATTTTTCAAGCAACAACAGAAAATATCCCTTCAAGCAATTTCTATTCAAAATGACAATTATTCGGTACAAAAGGAAGCTTAAACTTATCTAAAAGTGTCCCCGATCTAGAAAGATCATTCCCCTATTATAATACTTACTTAATAAGACTATTAAGTTATTTATTAAAGGCAATAATTCGAAAAACTTTGAATTTTTGTTTTTAAAATATCTACTATGTAACCAATATTTATCTAGTTTTATATCAAAAAAGTATTATATTTTAATACTTTCAATATAAAAAAGTATTTACATATTGGAAAGTTTTTCAACTTTAAAATTTACAACGAACTTTAACATAAGGGAGTTAAAATTATGTCTATTTATTCAGCTCTAAGTTTTTTAATAAAAATGTGATAGCTAAAGCTATATTTACACTACCCAAGTTCCCATCTGAGTTGAGTGTTAAAGAAATAATTCAAAAGTTTTATGAGTGTCAAAAAACAATTTAATTTTTTTAATTTTTAATATTACATTACGTTTAAAGCTATATTTACACTACCAGAGTTGTCATCTGAGTTTCACAACTGAAACTTATTTGTATAGTGTAATAACATGTCTATTTTAATTTGGTAATATTTTTGTCTAACCTCAGTTGAAAGTAAAACATTTTCTATTTTCAAATTATTTAACGTCTGAGTTTTAAATTTGAGTTTTTAAAAGTTACCGGAATAAATTCTTATTGTTTTATTGCCATACACTTTGTACCATTTTAACAACTTTTAGAATTAGCGGGCTTATTTAAATTTCTTAGATGTAATGTAATACAAAAATAAGAATTTCAAATTGTTTTTTGACACTCAACTCAGATGAGAACTTATGTAGTGAAAATATAGCTTAAGGAATTAGTTTTAGTCTGCTAATTATAAAAGTTGTTAAGCTGGCAATACAACAACAAGCATTTTATCCGGCAACCTTTGAAAACTTATATTTAAAATTCAGACGTTAAATAGTTTGAAAATAGAAAACGTTTTATTTTCGACTGAGTTTAGACAAAAATATTAACAAATAAAAACAGATACGTTATTACATTAAACAAATGAGTCTCAGTTGTAAAACTCAGATGATAACTCAGGTAGTGTAAATATAGCTTAAGAATGGAAATTTTTATAAAAAATTAAGCAATTCCAAAATAGCCAAATGTAATTCATTTTCGAAATCAGCTACGATTTCTCGTCAGCACTCTTTCTATTCGGTACTACTGTAAGTTGAGTGTTGATTTGTTCTTTTTAAACAAACTTTTATTAGAATTTAAATACTGGAATTATATTTATATTCCATATTGCTTAGACCGAACTAAATCCACATCTCATTTTATTCGCATTTATAACTAGTTACTTCTGTTATATAATTTATTTTCAGTTCTATGCCTATGTACATTCTAATGTACATTACATAACATACACATACATAGTTATATGAAAATGTGTTAAAATCTTCTCTAATTTGAGCTTTGTAATATGCAAACTTTAGCTTGAAGTTTAATTTTTTGTCTTGTAAATATTACTAAATACTGTTTAATTTAATCAAACAACCTACGAAACTAAATGCATTTAATTGTTTATGAATAAAAAGAAAAATTTGAAGAAAAAAAATCTAAAGTATAAGAAGTCTACTGAAGTTTGCTCAACAAGTTGCAAGGTGTTAATTGGCGAAAATTCCATGTTTTAATGTGCAACAACAAAACTAAAGCTGTAGCTTGTCCAGCCGTGTTTTTTGTACAGGAGCCAAATTTCGTATTGTGTTTTTAGTCATGTTGTCGCAACGATTGCTGTCACCAAGTTTTGCTTTATTAGTCACTTTTGGGTGGTTGCATATATTTTATGTGCACCACAGTAATCATGCAGTAAGTAATCTTGTTTGTACCACGAACCACGATCACTAATATAAGAATAACATGATTTTTTGAATACCAATGATCATGTTTGCTTGAGTCGTTTAGTGTTGAATATTGGATTAATTAAAATTTTCAATACTAACGTTTGTCCGTTGTTACCCTGCAAAATAAATTGGACCACATGATACATTTTAGCTAAAATGGACTACATATTTACAACATGGTCCTATGTAATGCAGTAAAGGACAATGTCATTGTCAAACAGGAAGTTGTAGTCAGACGACAGGTGTTTTTATCTTAACGATTGCATATTGAGTTGTCGTAGTTGTAATACTAGTCCTCTATGGTGTACCATAAGGAAATCTCGAAACTACTCCGATGTAATGCAAATCTGAGTTAGGTGGTCCGGTCCTAGGACATCTTAATGTTAAATGAACCATGTTTTTTAACATACAATTGTGCTTCTTTTGGAGTAGTCTTACTCCTGTATGGACTAGTTTATATACGCATGTACGCACTAGTCGCGTGTTCTGTAGGGTAACAGCCAACACACACTTTCACAATGATGTTTCCGCATGTTCTGTGCAAAAGACCTTACCTTAGTGCGCCTTGCTTTCAAAAAAAAAAAAAAAACGAAGAGAACCGCACATTTAATATTGAAGCTTCATGATAAAAGTGTTAAGGAAATGTTTAATTTTCACACTTAATGAAGGTCCAAATTTTATTTTTAATTCCAGCAGAATGACATAAAGAACTAAAAAATTATTTTATTTGTAGCTGTTAAAATGCGAATCAATAGAAATTCTTTACAAAATGTGTTCCCTTACAATGTACTCCTTTTGAAGAGACCAGTGCATTTTTTCCAAAGCCCAAATAAAGAATCAAAAGCAAACTCAAGGGACGTTTTTTTTAAAAATATGAGATTTTATTTTTAAATTTTGCGCAAATATTCAAATTATAATTTGGTTAAAAAATTTAACAAACAGTTTACTTTGGCATGTTAAGCATTGTTGCAAAATTTTAATTTGCGAAAAAAAGCTAATTAAATCTTCCTTTATTAGGTGGTTAAATATTAAAAAGTAAAACTTCCAAATTGCTCTAATATTCTTAAAAATATTTTAAAGTATACAACTTGCACAAATTGTTTTACGTATGACTATAAAAGAAAAATTGTCCTGCATAATTTTAAGCTAGATTGGTTTATAGCCTTTAATGGTAACAAAACGGTTATGCTGACATCCAATAATATAAAACATTTTGTAAATACAGATCTTTAATAAGTATACGCTTATTGACATTTGCAATTTTCCTCAAATGACAATTAAATAGAGATTCCAGGATTGTCACCGGCATTTCACACACTGCTTCGATATTGGCATTTAAGCGGCGTCTCCAACAGATCCTGTCTCTGGATGTACTGCACAATGGACGACGAATGCGTTAATTTTGGGGTTCTCTTTTTTTAAAGACACTTTTTTTTTTGAGCCCTAAGAGGTAGATATTTTGATACTGCTTTAGTTTATTCTGTAACTTTTTAACCATGGAAGATATAAACATCATTCAAATAACGTTCGGCAGCTCAAAAACAACTTCTTTTTTAGGTTTTAAACTTAAAGGCCCACCATTAGGTTATACTGTCAGCGTATTCCTCGCTGGTTCAGAGTAAAAACCCCGAAACAATATTTTCTAATTACAGTCTTAATGGTTTTCACCAGATTTAATTTACAGTTTTAATGGTCTTACCCAGCTTAGATTCCAGTCCACCTATTATTTATAACGGAAGCTGGAAATCACGGATAAGAATTTTTATTAAAACTATTATTGGACTTCTCCAGGGTATTCTTCTATTATTTGTTTATAGTATAAATGGACTTCTCCAGGTTGTTTATTCAGCTTTTAGTACGTCAATTTTCTACAATGTATAAAACCTTGTACACGTCCTATAATCAAAATAGGTGCGTGTATGTGTTCCGTCTTTAAAATTACCGAACATGTAGAAATGTGTCTGTTGTAGCAAATTTAGCTGTATATATTTTTTTTAATTTTTCTATTACTGTACTTATTTCGGATAGCTATTCTTCCAATTTTTTTACAAAATTGAAATAACTAATTTCTCAATTTATTCTTAATTTGGTGATATTATCATTCCAGTACTCATGGACCTTTCAAGGGTATTATTTTATAGGTTTTCGTAAGCATGCAAAGACTTATCCAGGGGTATTTTTCTTTTTTTCCCCTTCTTAAGTATTAATGGGCATCTCCGGGCTATTGTTTAAGTTCTGTTATTTTTACTTTATTTACTTTTCTTTTTTACAAAATTTCGTTATACAAGGTGGGCCAAAAAAAATCACACTAATGAAAGATGCAAATTAGTTCTGACGTTGTGAACTAGACAGATGTAGAATACAAGTTAACAGGCCACGGAGCTATACACTCTCCAAGAACGTGGATTAAAACTGTCATCCTCAATCTCGAAGCCGAAGTGGACGATTTTTTGACCAAAATCATAATGAGCGATGAGGCTAATTTCCACCTCAGCGGGTAAGTGAACAAGCAAAATTATCTCTTCTGGGCACCAAAAATACACGAGTGTGGCACGCGGAGACATTACGCCACGAGTGCAAGAATCTGTAAAGTACTCGCTGAAGTGAGAAAAAATGCCATAAGACGAGCCCGTATAGCAATCAATTGTGACGGGGCCGTTTGACCGATATCATCTTCTTAGCCTGACTATTAAATCTTTAAAGGTTCAAATAAACATAGTCAAAAAAACAGAATTGAAGTTTTGCATTTAGAAAAAAAATTATATCTAAACAACATCGGATTACTTCTTTTAGCCCACCTTGTATATCTTAAATTTATCGATTTTCAATCTCTTTGTTACAACATTATCAACATCATTCCAGTCATTTAAAAATTTATTTATTATCCATTTGACTATCTTTCTCTCAGGCTCGTCCAATATCCACAGTATATATGTATTTACCAAACTATATCTTAGTATTTATCATCGAATTCCACAAGTTATATTCCTTTTAAATTTATATTATGTGCAATTCAACACATAGAAGCAGTTATTACAGAAACGCACGCATTGGTTTTAACATAAAAAACGCAAAACGGAACATTTATACGAGTTTTACAGGCATCAGAACAACACAAGTTCAAGACACTTATGTAATAATCGACTTAAAAAAAGATGCTTACTGCAACACGTCACAAAGAGAACAATTTGTAAATTTTGAACCAGTGCCCATGTTCTGTAACTCTCGCTTTAAGAAACTTTTCACTTGAAACATGCAAAATGAAACAAAATCGCTACAAATCGACACAAGCAGCTGACTTTTCTCACCAGACTGTTTCTGTAACTTTTCATGCGAGAACTATCTGTCACGTAAGTCAATTACTCGTTAAACACAAGAAATAGTGTCTTTGTATAGTTTTACAGCGAGAACTTTTCACTTAAACTGTCAAAAATACTCACAAATAAAAAGACCTCGAGATAACAACATTTAAAGAAAAAAACATTAAAATATATAAAATGAGTAATAAAAATATAGAAAAAAGTAAGTGTAAATGTTTTCTGTTATTCAAAAATTATTTAAATTTTGTGAGTTTTAGAAAAACATAAGAGTTTCGAAGCAGCAAAAAGAAAAATTAGTGGAGTTAATGTCAACTCCTCCGTCACTAAAGCTAAACTATACATTTTTTGTAATTTTTTCAACAAGTTTTTTTATTTTTTTATACTTTTTGGTTTAAATTTGTAAATTTCTTTAATTTTCTTAACTTTTGATTATATCTGGCGCACAATTTATACTTATATGGTTTTCTTCTTCTTTTTTCGTGGTTTTGTTTACTTTTTCTCACCTTTCTGACAGTTCTAACGTAATGACGTTAACATTTTAGGTATTTCTCGCCAATAGTTACAGAAACACTTTTTTCTCACATGTCGAGAAACGATTGAAAATTTTGTTTCATGCCTTTTCCATGCGAGAAGTTCTCACCAAAGTTACAGAACATAGGCACAGGAAGGAACATAGGACCAAGGCGATTAACATTTTTCTGCTGCAACTGTAGACATGTCGGCGGCGGCTTAGCTTCCTACGTTAATGCTTTTCCAGCTGGGAAATTTTCTTTTGGCAAAGCCGAATGTTATGTTTTTTACACATGTAAGTATATACATAATTATATTTTTATTATTTTAATAAACACAAATCGATCTTGCGAGGTTTCAAATCATAAACGTTTAACTTGACTGATTATACCGACTTTTTACAATTTTCATTTCGAATTTTAGCTAAAATTTACTTCGTACGGATGTTTAACGAAGTTGATGAAATTATTGGAAAAAGTAGAAAAATTTAAACTAAAAACAAAAAAAGTATTCCAATTATCCAAAAAATTTTTAATCGTGTTTGAAAATTTTTTAATTTGGGACTTAAATTGGTGTTAAAAATTTTTAATTTTGTTTTTTACAATTTCGATAGACACTTTTAACGTTTTTCATGACTCAGGACTATATATGCATTGCAATGTGTTGCTATCAGGAGAATAGGTTATAGGAAAAAGGATACAGGGATTAGTTTTTGTAAACATTTGATTTCAATTTCTTGCTATTAACTGTGACACAAACGACATATTTAGGTAGTCTGTTCCACATACGGGCTGTGCGACTAAAAACGAATTTTCCCTGTAATGCGTAGTGCGATTCACTGGCCAGTCGACTACAAATGGGTATGATTTTCTAGAAAGATGGTTATTATGCAAAAAGCACGCGTTTCAGGAACAAGCTCTCTGATTTCTTCGGAGCACATTTTATTATCGTATCGATAAAAAAGTGGAATATACCCCACATTGCTGTGATGTTCAAGTTAATCGAGACGGTTAGATAACCCAACGTCACCAATGAGTACCTTCGCCCGTTCCTTTACGTAGTCAAATACTTCTAAAATAGATATCTGACCACCTGCCTATACATGAGAACTGTAATCCATTTTCGGTCGGGTGGCATAATTTTTGAAAAGATCAGGGGGTGTAAAGTAATTCCCACACAGTTTCAAGAAATCAAGGCTTCTTCAAAATCAAAAAAACGTGTTCCGTCCAGCGGAGATTGCACTGGATTTTTATGACAAGAACATCAAGAGCTTCCGTCTCCCCATTTGCACGGCCCATATCGAATATTAGCATCAGATCACGGTTAAGGATGTCAAAGCCCCAATATCCAAGGGGCTACCCTGTAGCCAAATGGGTATGAATGGCATATGCTGCTGTCATATGCAAAGGAATAGACAGGATTTGAAGTTCAACAAATGAGGTCATTAAGTAAGATAAGATCTTTACGGTACCCTTAAACCTTAAACTAATTGGAAGAGATTCTATATATCACAACACGTATAGTGCCACCTCCAGAAAGTTCACCACCAACACCAAAAGAGGCAAGTTTAGATAGAACCGCACCGATGCAAACTCTAATAAACGCTTCACAAATATCAAGAGCTACTACTTTACCTTTGCTAAAATGAGGAATAAAAAAGTACAACATTTGCGGTGGAAACCCCTTTGCCAACACTGGAGGTTGCCCTGGTTTAGAATTAGTTAAGCGCTCGTATAAGTCAAAAATAGTTTCTGTCCCTCTCCAGCCGATAGATATGCCGACTAGAAATATGCCCCCATTAGCACAGCCAACTACAAGTCAGGTTTCTGACACCAACGCATTAAAGTCTAAACAGCCAACAACACAACGAGAGGTGTACGAAAAGCCGCCTAGATGGCGTTATTTAGAATGTGGTCAACAATTTTACGCAATTCATGACGCAAATAGCTGGCATGATGCAAGAAATTCAAAAAATGCTCTTCTGCAGGCCATGCTTAAAAAGTCAGGAGCTGCCTCAGGGTTTCTTTCTGATACGCAGACGGCATTCGCGAACACAAAACCGAACTCGAAAATTTTTCCTAATATACCAAAACACTGATGTATGTAATGTTGGTTTCCGACACTCATATGACATCTAGAAACACTTTCAAAATAAGTGGCTATACTTGTTACGATTAAAAGAATCTCAGAGATTGATCATATATTGGCTCGGCCATAATAATGAAATCAAAAATTAAACACAAATGGCTGGTGGCAGCTCCGAATGCTATATAGAAACAACATACATACGTCTGCATTAAGGAATTTTTCCATAACATGGTTATTTCGTTATTTTATTTTTTACCCAGATTGTTCATAACGAAGAAGTAGTAGTACAACACTTTTTAGGTCCCCGCTTCATAGATGCTGGCGATTATAACGCTTAACACACCTACTGGGGCTCTCTCCTAATTAGTCCCAGAGGTCGTGTCATATATGATTCCGTATCTGAAGCTTAAACCTCATTGGATTTATCTTCTAACCACTCATCCGTTAAAATCATTATCTGTAGCCCTCACCAAATTGCAACTAGGTATTTTTTCTTATTTTAAGGAGTAAATTGGTTGAAATATACAACGGGATTAATCCAAAAATTAAACGTAATTTCTTTTGAACAAGAGTTTTTAAAATTTTAGTTTTATTTTATTAATATGTACTTAACATATATATTTTTTAAAAATTTAGTTTTTTGACTTACCGTAGCTGAGATTTGAACCAGGGACTTTCCGCACTGCAGCACCAGCGCGCTACCTCTAGGCCACCAAGACATTTTGTTTTTAAATGTAAAATAATATATAAAAAAACACGCTTTTAGCTTCTTGATTTGTTGAAGCAATCCAAATAGGCTTAATTTCAAAAAATGTAAGTACGGGTCGTTCTAAAAAATTTTAAGAACGATTTTGGATAAATGCAAGAATAAAATTCTTGATTTTAGAAAACGAGTTGCATTCTTAATCTCGTAGTGTACGGACGTATCTACGCGAGTGTAATATTGATAATAGGTGATATTAGTAATAAGTGGCAAACGAATTTATAAATATACTTACATACACAAATTAGTGAGAAAAGAAAAAAAAAACAGCAAACTAAATAATAAAAAAAGCGAACGGTTAATGAATAACAGTAATCGTCGTGACAGTGAGCCTAATAGCCGAAATGCTTACATTGTGTTAAGCTCCACAAGCGTGAGCAATGAAAACATCAGAGACCCTGAATATAAAAAAAACAATTTAAGTGCAAAACCGGTAAATAATTAAAGACAATTTAAGTGCAAGTGCACCAAATTTAAATAAGTATACTGAACAAGGGACAAACTTAGCCCAATCTATTTTTAAAAATTATAAAAAAGTAGCGAGGTGCCATCCTCATCGCGCTCATCCTTATCAAGTTCTGGTGTTGTACCAGCAGCTGCTAAGGACGGTCACGGTCATTTTTCTTCACAAGCTCCAAGGGTCCAGGTAGAATGGACCGTTATATAACAGTTCTTAAGAGGGGAAGAAGCCCCAAATCGGCAGAGATTAACAACCCAGCAAAAATTTTGAAAGATGACGAAAAGCCAACGTCATCGCAAAACCGTTTTGCCATCTTGCAGGAAGAAAACGATGCTCCGTTACCCGAGAGGAAGACTTTTAAGCCTTCCCCAATTTTTTTGAGGGAGAAAAAACATTAACGACGATCACGAAAACGATTACCGTACCACTGTTTCGGAATTTAAAAAACAGAAGAAAAACTTTTACACCTACCAACTAAATGCCGCAAAAGGCCTCCAGATTGTGAATAAAGGTATTGGTTCAAATGTGGACCCTGAAGAAATTAAGGCCAGTTTGTGCAGTGCAGCAAAGACTTCAAAGCCAAATTTGTGTCAAATATTAGAAACAGGGAAAGGCATCCCCAACCATTATTTCGAGTAGAGCTTGAGCCTGATGATGTAAAATTGAACAAAAATAAACTCACCCTAAAATATATTTTGCATCGTAGAGTTGTGGTTGAAGCGTCACAAAAGCGATCTGGGCCCGTGCAGTGCTTAAATTGCCAAGAATATGGTCACACCAAGGCTAACTGCAAATTGCCTTCTGTTTGTGTGGTGTGTGGAGACCTGCGTGCTACGACAAAGTGTGACAAACCAAAAGATGATCCTCGTATGAAGAAATGCAGTAATTTCGATGGAAATCATACTGCCATCTATAGAGGCTGCCCTGTTTTTGATTTAGTAAGTCTAACCAGCCCAACGCAAGTAAGCCTAACCCGCGAAAAACACAAAGAGAGGTGCCAACAAATGAACCTACGGCCCCCAATTTTAGCCACCTGGAAGCCGTAATAAAGAATATGGTAAAACAATTTACGCAGATCCTGGCGCAAATGGCTGGTATGATGCAAGAAATGTAAAAAATGCAGTCTGCTTAAAAGGCCATGAACTGCTCCAGGGTTTGTTTCTGGAACGCAAACGGCATCCGCCAACACAAAAACGAACTCTAATATTTTCTAACACACCAAAAATTTGATGTCATGTTGATTTCCGAAATTCATATGACATCTAGAAGCACTTTCAAAATATGTGACTATACTTTTTACGACTCCAAAGATCCCAGAGATAGGTCATGTGGTGGCTCAGCTATATTAATTAAATCAAGAATAAAACACCAGTGGATGGGTGGTCCCTCCGAAAGTTATATACAAGCAACAAACGTCTGCATTGACGAATTTTACCATAATCTCGTTGCTTCGTCAGTTTAATATCCACCCAGATTCTCCATAACGAACGATCAGTACAACAAATTTTACAAATCTTAAGGGCCCCGCTTCATAGCTGCTGGAGACTATAACGCTAAGCACACGTACTGGGGCTCCCGCCTAATTCGTCAGAAAGGTCGTGTCTTGTATGATTCCGTGTCTAAAATGGGACTTTTCGTTATTTCAACTGGACAACCAACCTATTGGCCAACAGACAACTTATTAGAGGTGCACAGAATGGCATCACTGAATAAATATTTAGAAAGCCTAGACGAGACTTCCCAGACAAATTATTCTCTATGGCAAGCTGCCAGACGTCTAAAAAGACCCGTTGTCGCAAAACCTCCACTGCGTATTCTGAGAGGGTCCTGGGCTATAAATGACAAAGAAAAATGCGATCTGTTCGCAAGTCACTTAAGAAATGTGTTCACTCCCAACACGTGTACTGACATGAAGGAATTACCGCCTGTTGTTGCTAGACGTCCTATGGAAATACGTTTTCGATTTTCAGATGTTGCAAAGGCTGTCGTTAAATGATAAAAGGGCTCCTGGTGTTGATAAAATAAGCAACAAAATGCTTTTAGAGCTACCGTTTATCGTTAAAAAAATTATTCTTTTTATTTTTAATGCCATAATTCGGCTTAAACATTTCCCGCCGATATGGAAAGTTGCCTTAGTTAAGATGATTCCTAAGCCTGGTGAGGATCCTTCGAAGGTGGAGTCGTATAGGCCTATAAGTTTATTATCACCTTTGTCAAAATTGTTCGAAATGCTCTTTAAAAACAAGCTGACTCCGATCATGAATGGAAACAATTGCATTCCAGATCACCAATTTGGCTTTAGAAGTCAACATAGCACAATCGTGCAAACTCACAGACTGGTGCTGATTATAAGAAAAACATTTAAGGAAAAGAAATACTGCTCCGTGCTTTTTATTGATGTCTCTCAAGCATTCGATAAAGTATGGCACGAAGGCCTGTTAAAAAAACTAAAAGCTAAACCTTTCAGCTAATATTTTCAACCTTTTACAAAAGTACATAACCGGTCGACAATTTACGATTAAAAAGGGAAATCAAATAGGTTTTTCTCAACCAATTGGGGCTGGTCTACCTCAAGGGAGTATACTAGGTCCAATTTTGTACTTTCTTTACACGGCAGATATGACAACCAACTGTTTTGCGCATACGTCTACATTTGCTGATGATACCGCCTTTCTCAGTATTCATAAAGACCCTAAAGAGGCTTCGTGCCAATTGCAACAACACGTAACCCAAGTTGAGAAATGGGAAAAACTATGGGGAATAAAAATTAATGAGCAAAAATGTACTCACGTAACTTTTACTTTACGCAAAGAAACGTCCTCTCCAATCCTTATTAGCAACCATATGGTGCCTCAACGAACTGAGACAAAATATCTTGGTATTCACCTAGACCGTCGCCTTACATGGAAGTCCCACATAGATGCGAAGTTGATGCAAATGAAACTTAAAGCTACACAAATCCATTGGGTAATCGGCAGAAACTCTGTGCTTCGTCTTGATTGTAAACTTCTACTCTACAAATCGATTTTGAAACCAATTTGGTGCTACGGTATACAATTATGGGGCACTGCTTCCGCCTCTAACATAGAAAAAATACAACGTCGTCAAAACAAAATCCTAAGAATGATAACTGGTGCTCCTTGGTATATCAAAAACAGCAACATACACAAGGATCTAGAAGTTCCACTTGTAAAATGCGAAATCCTGAAATATGTGGACAAGTATTTAAATAAGCTGGAAACACATCCAAATCCGCTCGCTCGAAACATCTTGCAACATAGTGGACGCACTCGTCTGAAAACGAGGGATACTATTGCGCTTATATGAAGCTAATTAATTAATATGAGAACTTAAATTTTTGGTCTGGCACTGGCTGAACTAATATTGACTACCTAGTTTTAAGATTTGAATACTTATTGTTAGTTCGCTTAAGCGAAGATTCAATAATAAAAATATGAAAAAAAAGAAAGTGGGTTTTCTTTCTGTCTACAACTAAATTTTTTCTGCCGATGTAGAAAAGCAAAGCCCGAAGAGAATAGCAAAAGCATAGATCGTGCCAACTTAAAACTAGGCTTAAAGAATATACAAACTAAATAAAAATTTTGCTGGAGGTACACAAGATTTTTTTTTTGTTCATATATTTTATTATTGAATCTTCGCTTAAGCGAACTAACAATAAGTATTCAAATCTTAAAACTAAGTAGTTAATATTAGTCCAGTCAGTACCAGACTAAAATTTAAGTTCTCACAATAAAATTAACTAATTTCAAAGGTTTCATCTAAGAGCAGTTGTATCCCTTCTTTTTAGGCGGGTGTGCCCACTATGCTGCAGGATGCTTCGAGCGAGCGGATTTGGATGTGCTTCCAGCTTATTTAAATACTTGTCCACATATTTCAGGATTTCGCATTTTACAAGTGGAACTTCTAGATCCCTGTGGATGTTGCTGTTTTTGATATACCAAGGAGCACCAGTTATCATTCTTAGAATTTTGTTTTGACGGCGTTGGATTTTTTCGATGTTAGAGGCGGAAGCAGTACCCCATAATTGTATACCGTAGCACCAAATTGGTTTTAAAATCGAGTTGTAGAGTAGAAGCTTACAATCAAGACGTAGCACAGAGTTTCTGCTAATTAGCCAGTGGATTTGGGCAGCTTTAAGTTTCATTTGCGTCAGCTTCGCATCTATATGAGGCTTCCATGTAAGGCGGCGATCTAGGTGAATACTAAGATATTTTGTCTCAGATCGTTGAGGCACATTATGGTTGTTGATAGTGATTGGAGGGCACGTTTCTTTGCGTAAAGAAAAAGTTACGTGGGTACATTTTTGTTCATGTATCTTTATTCCCCATAACTTTGCCCATTTCTCAACTTGGGTTACGTGTTGTTGCAGCTGGTTCGAAGCCTCAGCAAATGTCGACGTGTGTGTGAAACTATTGGTTGGCATATCTGCCGTGTAAAGCAAGTACAAAATTGGACCTAGTATACTTCCTTGAGGGACACCAGCCTCTATTGGTTGGGAACAACTTATTATTATTATTTGGTTTCCCTCTTTGATCATAAATTGTCGGCCTGTTATGTATTTTTCTAAAAGGTTGAAAATATTAGCTGGAAGGTTGAGCTTTAGTTTGTTTAGAAGGCCTTCATGCCATACTTTGTCGAAAGCTTGTGAGACATCGATAAAAAGCCCGGAGCAGTACTTCTTTTCCTCAAAGGCTTTTCTAATAACCTGTACCAACCTGTGAGTTTGTTCAATGGTACTATGTTGACTTCTAAAGCCGAATTGGTGATTTGGAATGCAGTTGTTGTCATTCAGGATCGGATTAAGCTTGTTTTTTAACAGTTTTTCGAACAATTTTGACACTGTGGGTAACAAACTTATGGGCCTATAAGATTCTACCTTCGAGGGATCTTTGCCAGGCTTAGGAATCATCTTTACTAAGACAACTTTCCATATAGGCGGAACGTCTAGCAACAACAGGCGGTAATTCTCTCACGTCAGTGCATGTATTGGGAGTGAATACGTTTTTGAAGTGATTTGCGAACAGATCGCATTTTTCTTTAACATTTCTAGCCCAGGATCCTCTCAGATTGCGCAGTGGTGGTACACAAGATGGCATCACTAAAAGACCACTTGGAAGGTCTAGACTAGACTCCCTGGATGAATTATTCCCTTTGGCAATCGGTTAGACGTCTTAAAAGACCCGTTATCGCAAAACCAGCACTGCGTTATTTGAAAGGATTTTTGGTAAGAAATAATGAAGGAAAATGTGATCTGCTCGCAAGGGATTTAAAAAACTTGTTCACTCCCAATACATGCACTAACATGAGGGAATTACCGGTTGTTGTTGCTAGATGTCCTATAGAAATGAGTTTCCGCTTTCCAGATGCTGAAGAGGCTATCGCTAACCTAAATAGTAAAAAAGCTCCTGGAGTTGATAAAATAAGCAACAAAATGCTCTTTGATCTATCTTTTACAGCTAAAATAATAATTCTTTTTGTTTTTAACGCGATAACTTGGCTTGTACATTTCCCGCCTATATGGAAATTTGCCTAAGTAAAGATGATTCCTAAGTCTGGTAAAAATCCTTTGGAAGTGCAGTCATATAGGCATATAAGTTTGTTAACAACTTTGTCGAAATTGTTCGAAAAACTGCTTAAAAACAAGCTTAATTTGATCCTGAATGACAACAACTGCATTCCAAATCAGCGAATTTTACTTTAGAAGTTAATATAGTACCATCGAACAAATTTACCGGTTGGTACAGGTTATAAGAAAAGCCTTTAAGGAAAGCAGTACTGCTCCGCGTTTTTTATCGATGTCTCACAAGCGTTACACAATGTATGGCAAGAAGGCCTGTTAAACAAACTATAGCTCAACCTTCCATCTTTTTTTTTTTAACTTTTAGAAAAATACATAACCGGCCGATGAACTATGATCAAAGACGGAAGCCAAATAAGTTCTTCTCAACCAATAGGGGCCGGAGTACCTCAAGGGCAAGGTCGGCAACCGATACCGATACCGTTTAAATTTGGTTACCGGTATTGATACCGATACCGAAATAATTTGTTTCGCAAAATACCGGTATCAAAATACCGTTTCCTTTGATACCGGTATTACGTTAATATGCTTTGGTAATAAAAATCCAAGAAATAATGCAAGTAGCAAAAACTAAACACATGTACATTTGGCGTTATATGTCACATGAATTTACACTGTTTCTTAAAAATAGTATTGTTAACTTCACGTTCCACAATTGTAATGCTGTTATTGTTTTGTTTCCTAACAAAGCAAAAGATTATTGTATTTTACTTGCAGTTTCTTATTTCAACAATATTTCGCTTGGCGTTAGCTGTACCAGGTACATAAGTTAGTGTAGAAAGATTATTTTCAGGGGTAAAATGTATATTGTGATTCGATCTAACGCGGAGCTGTTTTAATCAACCATACCCAGCAATTTTTTTTAAATTTGAGTAATGAGCTGTCATTACTTAACAGGTTACCAGGTTATGAGGACGTTGCCACCAAAAAACTACCTTTAGTAATGATTTAATTTGTAGGTATATATGCAAAAATAGGATTATGAAACAGGCTTTATAGAATAATTTAGTTTACAAACCTTAAATTTTTATTTATTTTGTTAGAGCTATCATTGGGAGCTAGTTACTCGATTGATTTTTGTAAGCACATTTGTATGCAGGGGTCGTAAATTTCGGGACAAATAGTGCTTGTCCATCTCCAACATTACTTGCTAACTTACCAGGTAAACAAAAGTTTTGCTGGGTATATTGTGTTCCTTATTGTTTACATATGCATAGGGTTTTTTTCGGACTTTTTTGCTTCCCGGGAGACGGGAAATCAAAAATTAATTTCCCGGGAATCCCGCTCTACAAATAAAGAAAAATTTACAGGTTGTACTAATAAAAAACTGTTTTTATTTTTAAATAAAAAAATGTATATAAGTTAATACATACATATAAAAAACTTTCGAATTCAAAAAAGAAAAAATATAAAGAAATCAAAGCAACACTTAACAATTCGGTCCAGGGTACACTTAACCAGGTAATATCAAGGCGAGTTTATAAACTTTGCCCTCTGCATTTACTTTTTGTGTGTGAATGGTGGAATTTAACAAAATTTAAAAATTTCATACAAAATTATATATTTTAAGAGTACGAATGTCAAAGTTGTTATTGTCAGCTTGGCTCCTAATATTACCTGTTTGACTGTACCCTGTTTGCAATTATGAATAAATTTCAACCACTGTAAAATGACACCAGCGGTAAAGTCTTCGTTAGGCAAAAATCCGATTTTGATTCATATTTACGCTCGTATTTAAATTAATTATAGTAGGCTTTTTAAAGGATTATTTGACAATTTGCATAGGCATCTCTCAAATTAGCCCTTAATTACCATACATTAGTTTTTTATGAATATGGGGGCTAGTATTTAATGTTTTATAAACCAAAAATAAGGAAAAAGTAAAAAAAAAATTGTGAATATGCTACGAAAATACTTGAAAATGCTTTTTAAATATCCCAAACAGTAAACTTAAATGTATTTTTCAAGGCTATAAATTATTAATTAAATTTTATATTATATTTTTTTTCAAAAAACTGACTTTGATATAGAAGTTGAAAAACATGTTTTTGATATAAAATTTTTTAAACATTTTACCTTAAAATAGTACAAAGTATTTACCAGGCTACACTAATACAAGATGAAATCAAAAATTTGCCCTCTGCAATTCCTTTTGTGTTTGAAAAAGTAAATGTCAAAAAATTTAAAACTTAAGACAAAATTATTTAACTTGTTATTCACTTTCTAAAATATTTATAGTCAGCTAGGCTCTTGATATAACCTGTATAAGTGTACCCTGGTATTTACATATTTTTATTAATACTGATTTTTTATTTATTTTAAAAATATCTTTTTATACGAATTATTGATTTTTAGTTTGGCTTAAGTTCATATAATTTCTTTTAATAAGAAGAAATTATTTTTTTCCGTTAATGTTGAAAGAAACTTGAATTTTGAAAAAAGCAGATTTTTCTACCGATACTAGCCGAGTATAATGCATTTTCGAAAGCAGCTACGCAATTTCATCATCAGTACTCTTTGGACGGTAGTAGTGTATTTGGTTGTAAACATCACGTATTTAACTTACACGCCCAATCAAAAGAGAACATATAAATAAAAACTTAACTATGTTTTTAAAATTGAATATAGATTTTTTTATTTTTTTTTTTAAATACATTAAGTAAGTATCCATCCCGATACTGATATAATCAAAATACCGATACCGAAATGAAAAATTTTTTAATACCGTTACCGTTATTCGTTTTGGTTGCCAACCTAGCTCAAGGGAGTATACTAGGTCCAATTCTGTACTTGCTTTACACAGCATATATGCCAACCAATAGTTTTACACACATGTCGGCATTTGCTGATGATACTGATTTCCTTAGTAAAGAGGCTACAGAGGCTTCGAACCAACTGCAACAACATGTAACCCAAGTTGAGAAATGGGCAAAGTTATGGGGAATAAAAATAAATGAACAAAAATATATTATTTTTTACCTTACGTAAAAAAAAGAGCTCCACAATCACTATTAACAACCATATTGTGCCTCAACGATTCGAGACAAAATATCTTGGTATTCACCTGGATCGCCGCCTCACATGGATCTCTCATATAGATGCGAAGCTGACGCATATGAAACTTTAAGCTGCTCAAACCCACTGGCTAATGGATGGAAACTCTGCGCTTCATCTGGATTGTAAACTTTTACCATACAACTCAATTTTAAAACCAATTTGGTGCTACGGTATACAACTATGGGGCACTGCTTCCGCCTCTAACATAGAAAAAATTTAACGCCGTCAAAACAGAATTCTAAGAATTATAACTGGTGCTTCATGGTAAATTAAAAACCGCAACATCCATAATGATCCAGAGGTTCCACTAGTAAAATGCGAAATTTTAAACCATGTGGACAAGTATTTAAATAAGCTGGAAACACATCCAAATCCGCTCGCTCGAAGCATCTTGCAACAAAGTAGGCATACCCGTCTAAAAAGAAGGATGAAACCTTTTAAATTAAATAATTTTATTGTGAAAATTAAAATTTTGGTCTGGTGCTGACTGGACTAATATTAAACACACTTAGTTTTAAGATTTGAATACTCATTGTTAGTTCGCATTAGCGAAGTTTCAATAATAAAAAAAAAAAAACTTATATTTTTAAAGAGCAAAATGCACATATCAGATACGCATAGACATTGGAACCAAAATGTATGCACATACATACTTATGTACATTTTTACTGTAAATATACATTTATTTTAATAAAGATTCGAATAAATTATGCCGCATAACAAATCGGTATTAAATAAAACTCTTTTAAATACTACCAAAACTGGTAACATTACAGTAGTGTTCTTTTGATTGCAAAGTTTATAACGTTCAGTTTAAAGCGTTTCGTTTTGCACTTAAAGTATTTTTTGGTAACATTTCACTATGTTTTAAAAGTGAAACCCTTAAAAGTATGTATATTGGGGACATATTAAGATTTCTTTAACTTTTTTCAGAAAAAAATTTGTAATCTTTTAGAAAACACAGAAAAGGATAGAAACAGATACCAAGTAGCTAAGAAAAGTTACTTAAAAACTAACTAAAACTTTAATCAATTTTGCGAATTCTCAAAAGATCTATACGTTTCTGTAAAACGAACTTACAATCTTTGGTAACACAAATGTTTTTTGTCGCGATTTTTTTTCTGTGTAAGTTTGTTATTAAAACTCAAGTTTTAGAATATTCCTAAAAGAATTGGATCTTATTTTTTAAAAATGGACCAAGGCTTGAAATAGGTTAGGAGGCTATTGAATGCGAAGATGAAGGTATATAGTATATTCAAAGCTCCCCTGGCATATATAGTTTTTTCAAAATATAAATATTGTAATAAAATTATCCTAGAGCAGGTTTGAAGTCAATGTCTGAGATGTAAGCTAAACCTATAAATTTTTTTTGCATATTTCTATCATTGAATCTTCGCTTACTTGAACTTACAATTAGTATTAAAATATTAAAACTAAGTAATGAATATTAGTCTAGCCAGTGCCAGACTAAAGTTCTCAAAATTAAGTTAAAGTTATTTTGTTTATTTTGAAACCCTAAAAAACCAATTTTTTAAAGACAATTTTCACCCATAAGTATACCCTATCATCTCATCAAGGTACATTGATACAGGACGTATCAAGGCTTATTCAAAAAATTCTCACACTCAAGGCTTAGAAGTATATATATTCTCAATTTCATTAAAATCGGTTCAGTCGTTAAACAAACTTACACCTTGATTTTATAATATAAGTACATATGTATGCATGTACACTGAGCCAAAAAAGCATTTCTAAATCAAAAATGTGAACATGTTTAGGAATAAAAATTTTTTCTTGTTATATTGAAATTTAAAATCTTTATTATTACAATTTAACAAAAAAAAAAACTGTTATATCAAAAATTTTGCGTTCTCGTTTTAAAACTCTTGTATTTCAAAAAAAAAAAATAATTTTTAAAACAAGGATATTTTATTACTAATTTAAAATTTAACAATTTTAATTTTTTTTTTTAATTTTAATTAAAAATTTTCTTTTTTGTTTTAATAACGAATAGTTTTTTGCTAAAAATAAAAATGTGTTTTAAGATTTAAAATTTTTATTGTTAACATTTTAATTTTTGATTTGAAAATATAATACTTTAGTCATTTTTGAGCAAGCGCCATTTTGTAGATTGAAAAGTTCAAGCGAATACTTAACAATTAAGTACTGTGAAAAAATAAATTAATAAACAAGCTTTTAAAAAATGGAAGAAAGATATTACATTATTGAAAGATTCGAGTCAGGGGAAAGAGAAATTTATACGAAGCAATATGATCCACTGTTGGATTTGTTTAACTGTTTCGATTTGGGAAGAATAATGCTATTTTTAAAAAGTAAGTTTTTTGTTCAACAGTTCGGTGGCAACAAATTTTAATATGATGATTTTTTTATTTTTTATAAATTCAGATGCTGAAATATATTTTAGATGCCCCCGCAGTTGTATATACTTACATTATTATTACTTCCAGTTAAATGTCGATGACGCAAATGTTTGGATCCCTTTAAAGTGAAGAATTGTTTGCAAGATTCGCGACCTTTTTCAAGTAATTTCCTTTTAGCATAGGACAAAGTAATTTTTGTTAACACAATATTTCCTTTACATTTGTTTTTCATTTTTGCAAATATATCTATGTACATAATAAAAAGTTACATGAATGGTTTATTTTTATTTGGTTTATAGTAAATATAATGCAGTGTAGAAACAAAAGCATGCATTTTTATTTTAAAAATGCTTAAATTTTAATTTAATAATGCTATATTTTATATTTAAAACGTTTCATTCATTATCAAAACAAAAACTTCTATTATTAATTTAAAAATTTTCATTTTTTATTAAAACATTTTATTTTTAATTTAAAAATTGTCAACTATGTTTTAAGATTGTTTAGAGTTTGCAACAAATATGAAAAACTTTAAAACAAAAAAAAATCATTTTGATTTAAAAATGTTTTTTTACAATTCCTCCATTTTAAAAACAAGAACGAACCTTTTTTAAATAAGAAAAAACAAACTTAGTTCGATTTTGTCACGGTTTCATTTTTAAAATAAGACTGTTTCTGCTTGATTTTAAAACTTTTTTTTAAAGGTATGTATGTATGTATATAGGGGTTCATTTAGCCCCCATACAAATGTCATCGTGGAGTTAGAATTTAGGCTATAACTGACTCGAATATTGCTCTATTTTGACAAAATTTGTGTCTTATTTAATGTATACCAAACGAGAATAGGATCGGTCCATTTTTTATGTAGCCCCCATACAAATTCCCTTTGGGAATAAGCACTTTAGTTTATAAATATCTTGAATATTAATTTACGTTCCTAATATCGGTCTATTTTTTATACAGCCCGCTTACAAATGTAGTGTAGGGTATAATATGGGTGGGCTTGACAAATTATAGCATCGTTACTTGTTTTTAACATACAATTTTGGTACTATAACTTTTACAGCTCTTACTTTCTGAAATTTAAAACTTTCTCGCACTGTTTGGTTTCCCGGGAAAGTGCGAACGTTTTTTTAAATTCCCAGGATCCCGGGATCCGGCTCCATAGTTATATCTTTTTCATATTTTTAGTTTTGAATCTTCGCTAATGCGAACTAACAATAAGTTTTCAAATCTTAAAATTAAGTAATTGATATTAGTCCAGTCAGTCAGTACCAGACAAAAATTTAAGTTCTCATAATAAATTTAATTAATTTCAGTAGTTTCATCTAAGTGCAGTAGTATCGCTTCTTTTCAGACGAGTGTGTCCACTATTTTGCAAGATGTTCGAGCCAGCGGATTTGGATGTGTTTCCTGCTTATTAAAATACTTGTCCACATAATTCAAGATTTGGCATTTAACTAGTGGAACTTGCAGATCCTTGTGTATGTTGCTGTTTTTTATATACCAAGGAGCACCAGTTATCATTCTGAAGATTTTGTTTTGACGGCGTTGAATTTTTTCTATGTTGGAGGCGGAAGCAGTGCCCCATAATTATATACCGTAGCACCAAATCGGTTTCAAAATCGATTTGTAGAGTAGAAGTTTACAATCAAGACGAAGCACAGAGTTTCTGCCAATTAGCCAATGAATTTGTCTAGCTTTATGTTTCATTTGCGTCAACTTCGCATCTATGTGGGACTTCCATATAAGGTGACGGTCCAGATGAATGCCAAGGTATTTCGTCTCAAATCGTTGAGGCATCATATGGTTGTTAATAAGGATTAGAGAACACGTCTCTTTGCGTAAAGTAAAAGTTACGTGAGTACATTTTTGCTCATTAATTTTTATTTTCATTAGTTTTGCCCATTTCTCTACTTGGGTTACGTGTTGTTGCAATTGGCACGAAGCCTCTTTAGGGTGTTTATGAATACTGAGAAAAACGATATCATTACCAAATGTAGAGGTGTACGTTTAACTGTTGGTTGGCATATCTGCCGTGTTAAGCAAGTGCCAAATTGGACCTTGTATACTCCCTTGAGGTACACTAGCTCCTATTGGTTGGGAACAACTTATTTGGTTTCCCTCTTTGATCATAAATTGTCGACCAGTTATGTACTTTTCTAGCAGGCTGAAAATATTAGCTGTAAGGTTTAGCTTTAGTTTGTTTACCAGGCCTTCGTGCCATACTTTATCGAAAGCTTAAGAGACATCAATAAAAAGCGCGGAGCAGTATTTTTTTCCTCAAAGGATTTTTTTTATAACCTGCACCAGTCTATGAGTTTGTTCGAATGTACTATGTTGACTTCTAAAGCCAAATTGGTGATTCGGAATGCAGTTGTTTTCATTCAGGACCGGAGTCAGCTTGCTCTTAAGCAATTTTTCGAACAATTTTGACATTGTGGGTAACAAACTTATAGGCCTATAAGACTCTACCTTTCAAGGATCTTTGCCAGGCTTAGGAGTTATCTTTACTTAAGCAACTTTCAATATTGATGGGCAAGGTTCAAGCCTTATTATGGCGTTAAAAATAAAAGCTCTTATTCTTTTTGCTGTAAAAGGTAGCTTTAAAAGCATTTTGTTGCTTATTTTATCAACGCCAGGGGCTTTTTTAATTTAGGTTAGCAATAGCCTCTACCACATTTGAATATCGGAAACGTATTTCTATAAGACGTCTAGCAACAACAGGCGGTAATTACTTTACTTTAGTGCATGTTTCTTAAATGGCTTGCGAGCAGATCGCATTTTTCTTCGCTATTTCTAGCCCAGGATCCTCTCAGATTGCGCAGTGCTGATTTTGCGATAACGAGTCTTTTGAGAAATCTGGCTGATCGCCGTAGAGAATAATTTGTTTGAGGAGCCGCGTCTAGACGTTTCAAATAATCCTTAAGTGAATCAATTCTGTATACCTCCAGCAAGTTTTTTAATCGATTTGTACACTCTTTTAGCTTAGTTTTAAGTTGGGGGAAAAATCACTAGTTGCTATTTGGTGAGGACTGCAAATAGCGATAATTGTGGTTGAGTGGTCAGAAGATAAATCCAAAGAGGCTTGCGCCTCAATAAGCTCTGGGGATATACTTTATGCTAGGCCAAAATCAATAGTTTGGCTGTTCAGTAGAAATAACACAATACCCATTGCAGACACGGAAGCATACAAGATACGATCTCTGGGACTAATTAAGCGGGAGCCGCAGTTGGTGTGTTTGGCGTTATAGTCTCCAGCAAATATGAAGCGGGAACCTAAAGATTTGTAAAAACTGTTGTTCTGATCCTTTGTTATGGAAGATCTGGGTGGAGAATAAACCGACGAAATAACTAGGTTAGGGAAAAATTCATCAATGCATACGTTTGCTGCTTGGATATAGCATTCGGAGATGCCACCTAACCATTGGTGTTTAATTCTTGATTTGATTAGTATAGCCGAGCCTTCACATGATCTATCCCTGGGATCCTTTGAATCGTAAAATTAATAGCCACTTATTTTAAAAGCACTTCTAGATGTCATTTGAGTCTCCGAAATCAACATTACATCAGTGTTTTGGTATGTTAAAAAATATTCGAGTTCGTTTTTGTATTGGCGGATGCCGTTTGCGTTCAAAAACAAACCTTCAGGCAGTTCATGGCCTTTTAAGCATAGCCTGCAGAAAAGCAGACTGCAATTTTTGCATTTCTTGCATCATACCAGCCATTTGTGCCATGATCTGCGTAAATTGCTTAACCATATTGTCAATTACGGCTTCTAGGGGGCTAAAATTTGAACCATTTGGTTCGTTTGTTGGCACCTCTTGATGTGTTGTTGGCTGGGCAGGCTTGCGTGCTTTGGGCTGGTTAAACTTTAATACGTTAGCGTAAGAAACTAAACTTGTAGTTGTCTGTGCTAATGGGGGCCTATTTCTAGTTTGTATATTTAATGGCTAGGGAGGAGCAGGAGCTACTTTCGGCTTGGATGAGCGTCTAACTAAGTCATAAACAGGGCAACCTCTATAGTTGGCAGTGTGGTTTCCAACGCAATTGCTGCACTATTTTTCCCCAGGATCATCTTTTGGTTTGTCGCACTTGGTTGTAACATGCAGGTCCCCACACACAACAAAAATAGAAGGCAATTTACAATAAGCTTTAGTGTGGCCATATTCTTGGCAGTTCAAACACTGTATGGGCCCAGATCGCTTATGTGGCACATCCACTGTAACCCTACGGTGCACAATATATATTAAATCCTATATGGGATGATTTTAATTTTTTTTCAATTTAATATTACCGGGCTCAAGCTCCACCCGGAATAATGGTTGAGGGTATATTTCCCTGTTCCTAATATTTGATACAGCTCTAACTTTAAACCGTTCGCTGCACAAACTAGTCTTTATCTCCTCCGGGTCAGCATTTGAGTCAATAACTTTTACAACTACCTGGAGGCCTTTAGCGTTTTTAAGTTGGTAAGTATGGATCAGTATAATATACAATAATAAAAAGCATTTCATTCCATCTGAGAGATGGATGATGCTCGACCGTTAGTCAAGTGTTGCCGAAGAGACTTTTAATACAAAAAAGCATAGTGTATATGAACAGTAAACTTCGTCCTAACTTACAAAATAAAAAAGAAGGAAAACAGTCATACCGTTTCCCTTTCTCTGTTACATGTAAGTTAAATAGGTGATGTTTACAACCAAATACACTACTACCGTTCAAAGAGTACTGATGATGAAATTGCGTAGCTGCTTTCGAAAATGAATTCTACTCGGCTAGTATCGGTAGGAAAATCTGTTTTTTTTTTTGTTTTCAAATAAAAGTTTTTTTCAACATAAACGGAAAAATATTAATTTCTTTTAATAAAAAAGAAATTATATGAGCTTAATAGTACATTTACATTTACCCCAAAAACAGGTTATAAGTTGTTTATGGTGCTAAGCTAGTTTGAAAAACGTATTTATCCATACAAACCATAAACATGTTTTTGCGATGAACTAGTTTTAAAATATGTACTAGTTTTTGTTAATGCAACTCTATTTTTTTAATATTTTTCTGGCAACGCTAGTAATATTTGGCATTTGTGCAAGGTGCATGTATTAGGAGGCCTTAGTTAATCAGCTGAGTAACGGTATTTCATCATTTAAATGTGAAATTCTAATTTTGTTTATGTTTTTTTTTTTTTGACAAACAACAACTTGTATTCTAAGAAAAGCTCAAAAAGAAGAAGAAATAATTTTTAAGTTTTTGTTATCTGTCTTTTGACATTCTTATGATGATTTAGTTGTTTTGCAGAACCGCTCCCATCTGATGCATGCGCCATTCATTAAACTTTAAAAAAAAAAAACAAAATACAAAAAAAGTAATATTAATTAATTGATAAAAAACGGTGTTTTTAGACGAGTGAATGAATGAAAAATATTTTTTTTTTGTAATAACGTCCATATTTTTATTAAAATTTATAATATTAATATCAACCGTTTTATGACTTCTCAAAGATAAGCAACTTAAATAGTTTATATTCTGATGTAAACGGTATAGTTTATGGAAGTACTTTATTATCATAAACTAGTTTAAAAACGACAAGTGTAAATGCAGTATAAGCCAAACAAAAAATCAAAAATTTGTATTAAAATCAAATTACTTTCATTTTTATTTTCCGGGAACCCGCTTAAAAAATCCTTGGGAAGCAGGAAATATTATTAATTGAAATTTTTCGCTTCTGGAATACCCCTAACCTAAATGTTACGAATAATAAATTTGGTATTTTCCAGCTTGGAATATTCTGCCATCCCCGATGTACTCACTACTGAAGCTAAAGTATTTAGATCTAAAAACTCAATATCTTATATTAGTCCAGCCAGTGCCGGACTAAAATTTCAGTTTTTAAAAATAAAATTATTTAATTCCAGTTGGTTTATCTATTGACAACATTGTCCTTCCTCTTTAAGCAAGTGTGTTGGTCATGTTGTATTATATTTCGAGTTGGCCGATGTGGATAATGTTTCCACCTTATTTAAATAATTTTCCACATGGCTTAGGACTTCGCATTTAACTAGTGGAACTTGTTGATCCTTTTGGATGTTGCTATTTTTATTATACTACACACAAAAAATTATCTAAGAAAACTTTACTTAAATCAAAAGTCAAAAGTACGGTGAGTACGGTTTTTCTTAAATCAAGTACGAAATTTCTTACTCCAAGTCAAATTTTTCAAGTACGAATTTCTTACTTTTAGCCACAATTAAGCCAAAAAAGAATTGATTTAAGTTCGGAACCGTACTTGATGTAAGCGTGAAAAAGATTGATTTAAGCCGTAAACTGGATTAATTCAAAAATGAAATGTCATTTTTTTGACTTATGGAGCTTTACTAAAGAAGAAGAATTTTATATTTTATTTTTATTTTATAATTATTATAATTAATTTATAATTTAAAAATTTCATTTTTTGTACTTACCGAAGCTGAGATTCGAACCAGTACAAGCGCGTTACCTCTAGGCCACCGAGACACTTTGTTTTCAAATGTAAAATAATATATTAAAACAACAAGCTTTTTTCTGCTTGATTTGTTGAAGCAATCCGAATAGGCTTGATTTAAGAAAATGTAAGTAAGGATCGTACTTAAAAAAATTTTGGATAAATTCAAGAAAAAAATTCTTGATTTTAGAAAGCGAGTTTTCTTTTTGTGTAGGAAGCAACAGCAATCATTCTGCGGACGTT
Source organism: Melanophora roralis (assembly GCA_963583895.1). NCBI lineage: Eukaryota > Metazoa > Arthropoda > Insecta > Diptera > Rhinophoridae > Melanophora > Melanophora roralis. The sequence continues at coordinate 56,989,747 of OY757189.1, read as the reverse complement.
GATTTTTTTTCAAGTTGGAGGCGGAGGCAGTGCCTCATAATTTTATACCGTAGCACCAAATTTGTTTGAAAATCGAGTTGTAGAAAAGAAGCTTACAATCGAGAAAAAATACAGAATTTCTCTCAATTAGCCAATGAATTTAGGCTGCTTTAAGTTACGTTTGTGTCAACTCCCCATCTATTAGTTACTTTCAGGTGAGACGATGATCCCCTTGTATGCCAAGGTATTTCGCCTTAGAGAGTGTTAGCATCATCTGGTATTGTAGAAGAATTGGGAAGCATTTTCGTGTAAATTAAAATGTATATGTGTTTAACTATTTGCTGGCATGTCTGCTGTGTAAAGCAAGTACAGAATTGGCCCTAGAGTACTACCTTGTGAAACGCCAGATTGGGGACAAATTTTATCATAAGCTGTCGCTCGGTTATATTCTTTTTTTTAAAGGTTATAGAGATTCGCAGACAAGTTTTGCTTTAGTTTCGTTAACAGGTCTTCATGCCATGTTTTATCGAAATACCACAAAGAAATATTTCTTCCCTTTATACGCTTTTTTATAACATGTACCTTAACTTAAAAATCCATAAAAAGTTTCTTCGCTCCTTAAAAGTTTCACAATCCTTCAATTTTGGGACAAACATTGACTGCCCTCTTTGTCTGTTGATAGAGCGGCCATTCGTATTGTTTAATATCGTGCCAGCGACTTGACTTTGACACCAACAATGTCGACTTTAAAAATATTTCAAAATAAAATTTGCTTTACGAACCGTAAAAAAAGCAGAAAAATTCAAAAGCGTCTCTGCACTGGTTTTAAAAGCAACATTACTTGAACACATTCTTTATTATACTTAAGCTGGCATGCGTGTGCCATATGATACCACAAATCATATACGCCAGTGTCACCATAACTTTAACAACAACACTGGAGTCAGCCAAACCATTCGTAAGCTTTGGGTTAAGCGGGCAAACTTTTTGATTTATCGAGCGAATAATGTAATATGTTGTCAGTATCTTAAATAAAACTCTTTTTATACCCTTCACATAGTGATAGGGTATATATCATTTTGTCATTCCGTTTGTAATTTCTTTATTATTCATTTGCGACCCCATAAAGTATATATATTCTGGATCCTTATAGATAGGGAAGTTGAAATAGCCATGTCCGTCTGTCCGTCTGTCCGTCTGTCCGTCTGTCTGTCTGTCTGTCTGTCTGTCTGTCCGTCTGTCCGTCTGTTGAAATCAAGTTTCCGGAGTCAGATAAAAAGATACAGATCAGCAAATGGTGTCAAACGATTACAAATATCCCGCTAACAATCGCTATTTAAAATCAGCAAAATCGGTTCACTATTGACCGAGATATAAGCGAAAACCCAGAGTAACCCATTTTTTTTAGGACAAAATCCGTGCATATATCCCTATATATCTCAGTAAGTATAATCACTCTTGCCACAAAACTTGGCACGGATACTCCTAAAGAAGGGACCTAAATAAAAGAAAAAGTTTTTTCAGATAGGACCAGGGGAAAGGGTATTTTTCCTACAATTGCACAAATTTGGTGAAATATTTTATGCGCTATATCTCGGAAACTATCACAGCTATCGACATAAAATGTTCTACAAAAAGTAATTGTACGCAAAGGTCTACACTTTTTTTGAGTGGGGGCAAAACAAAGGGTAGCTCCCATACAAATCGACAATTATTATAAAATATTCGATACGCTATATCTCGGAAACTATAACAGATATCGACTTAAAATGTTCTACAAAAAGTGATTGTACGCAAAGGTCTACACTTCAAAGAAAAATTTTTTTGAGCGGGGGCAAAAAAAGGGGTAGCTCCCATACAAATCGACAATTATTATAAAATATTCGATACGCTATATCTCGGAAACTATAACAGATATCGACTTAAAATGTTCTACAAAAAGTGATTGTACGCAAAGATCTACACTTTAAAGAAAAATTTTTTTGAGCGGGGGCAAAAAAAGGGGTAGCTCCCATACAAATCGACAGTTGTTATAAAATATTCGATACGCTATATCTCGGAAACTTTAACAGATATCGAAATGGAATGTTCTACAAAAAGTAATTGCGCAAGAATGCCTACGCTTTAAAAAAAATTTTTGAGTGGGGGCAAAAAAAGGGGTAGCTCCCATACAAATTAACAATTTTTATGAAATATTCGTTACGCTATATCTCGGAAACTATAACAGATAGCAAAATATAATGTTCTACAAAAAGTAATTGGGCAAGAAGGCCTACGCTTTAAAGAAAAAATTTTTTGAGTGGGGGCAAAAAAAGGGGTAGCTCCCATACAAATCGACAATTATTATAAAATATTCGATACGCTATATCTCGGAAACTATAAAAGATATCGAAATGAAATGTTCTACAAAAAGTAATTAGGCAAGAATGCCTACGCTTTGAAGAAAAATTTTATTGAGTGGGGGCAAAAAAAGGGGTAGCTCCCATACAAATCGACAATTATTATAATATTCGATACGCTATATCTCGGAAACTATAACAGATATCCACATCAAATGTTCTACAAAAAGTAATTGGAACACAAGGCCTACGCTTTAAAGAAAAAAATTCTCGGGTGGGGGATGAAGAAGGGGTAGCTCCCATACAAATTAACAATTTTTATAAAATTTTCGTTACGCTTTTTCTGGAAAACTTTTACAGCTATCGACTTCGAATATTCTACAAAAAGTAATAATCAAATAATTTATACATTTTGGAAAAAAAGTTGGAGAAGAGCAGCGGGACCATCATCTATTTCTATTATTCATATGAACGTTAAAATTTTGTTATTTTTTCTATGAACTTTAAAACTCGCACAAGGTTTTTTATTATATAATTTGCAGTACAAAATTACTCGGCTGGGTATATTTAAAGACCAATGTGAAGGGTATATAAGATTCGGCACAGCCGAATATAGCGCTCTTACTTGTTTATATTCGTTTTATTCATCTATTTTTTACACTTTTAGCTTGTGAATTGGATTATTCTTTATGCTTATTTTTTTCAAAACAAGAATATTTTTATTGTTATTATTTTGTACTTTGTACATATGAATGTACATAAGTCAGAGTTTGTTAAACTGGACATACATTTTCAAGGAAGGCAATGGCAAGCACCGATTCCGACACACTCTAAACTACTATTAGGACAAGTAAAGGGCTTATAAACCATTTATTTAAAGCGTATCGCACAAAAAAATTAGACAAACATTTACGATACATGCAAACTCTAATTAAACTTAAAAGTCTTACTATAACCCTCCTATCAGTCGTCAGTAGTCATTTTAATTATTGTTCAGAAAAAATATTGAAATAATAATTTAGGTTAAAATGTAAAATACGACTAGAAACCTTTTAACTGTGTTTAAAATTTGAACTTTTGCTTTGTCAAGTTTCTTCTATGACTTTAAACTTTTGTGTAGCGGATAATTTGATTTAGCTAAAGTGTTGTGCCCTGCTGAGTCGCGGTTAAATAAATGTATGTTTGAAGGTAAGAAATGCTACTATAAATTGCGGTATTAAAGAAACTTTTTCTTACCACGAACGATTGATAAATCATTAGGTTGCAGAATAAAAGAAAAATGCACTTAATAACATTAACTAAATTTTCTTTTTTTAACGAAAAGAGAAGCAAAAGATAAATTAAGTAAAAAACGACAAATCTTTACCACCCCACTCCTGTGTGAAACATATTAAATTGTTAATTATCAAGTAGGTACAATATTTTAGTTCTTTTAATATGTACTTCTCATATTTTAACTAATAAAACGGACTTATGTATGTTTACTTATATAAATTAATATACACATGTTTACGATTATGATCTTTAGATAGATGGAAGAATTTTTTTTTAAGTTATCGATTGTTACTCCCACTAGGAATGTTTCTTTTTGCGTGAAAACATATTTAAATAAAATTTATAGGGTTCGAATGAAAGGAGGGCGTAGCGCATCGCCTTTAAAAGTGCCCACAAAAGTGGGGTAGGAAAATAAAAATATGAATATGAGGCATTCTTAAACAAGATTTAAAAATAAAAACAATTTTTTACTTTTTCCGAAAGTACTAGGGTTGCATTTTATATTTCGGGATTAGAGAACAAAAATAAATATTAATCATCAAAAATCACTTTAGTGTATTTAAAAATATTCCCCATGAAGACCTACCTATACATGTTTGCATGCGTTTGAACCAATGGTCGAAGCACTTTTGCCACTCCGATTAAGGGATCCCCAGAACATGCATTCTAAATACAGCTACCGCTTCTTCTGGTGTTGAAAAACGTTGACCTTTAAGTTTGTTTTTTACGTACGAGAATCAAAAAAAGTAATTCGGTGCCAAAACAGGGCTATACGGTGGATGACTCATCAAATCGAGGTTTTGGGTGCCTATAAATGCAGTTGTTTGAACCGATGTGTGAAAGCTCGCATTGTCATAGTGAAGAGTGATCCATATTCGGCGGTTAGTTTTCCTGGTTTCTTTGAAGACAAGTGGCAAACAAATGGTTAGGTACCACTCAGACTGTTCTGTGTTGTTCTAGTAGTACGGTTGCGACATGTAGTTTTTCCAAAAAAACTGGCGACCCATTCAGTCTACTGCTGTTTACTTTCGGCCTTATACGCGTAAATCCACGATTCATCACCTGTAACGATATCATATACTGCGCGTTTTTTTTGACCAATCGACACGAGCCTCTTTTTGAGGAATTTAAAAATTATGTGGGATCCAACGCGAACAAATTGTTTTGACAGTCAAATGTTAATGCAATATTGAACGTATGCTGGTCACACTAATGCCTAAGGTTGTCTCTAGTGTTGTCAAAAAACCGACTTTTTTTAAAACCGGTTTTCCGGTTACCCGAACTTCTCAAAACCGGTTAATCGGTTAACCGCCCATTAATTTACAAAATATATATAACGTAAAAAAGAATTCATCTTTATTAAAACAACAACATAAATAACTTAAAAAATAGCATTTGTTACACAAAATTTGTACTTTACGTAATATATGGTAAGAGAAACAAAAAATAGTGTCTAGAAAAAAATTTCTGAGGATCAAATGTGAATTTTATCAAAATAAATAAATCACAATTTGCCTTTTTATATTATATGTATATACTTTTAGAAAAACAGCTACTGTATATTATTTTTTTCTTGTTTTCTCCAAATTTCTTACAAATTTCATTTACTAAACACACAAACAATAATTCACAACGAAATAATAGCACTAGCTTATAACAGTGCGGTAAACACAAAAATAAATTAAGGAAAATTGAAAGATATAAAAAATCGGTTAACCGGAGGGAGAAACCCGGTTTCCTAAAAACCGAAAATATAGCCCTAAACCGGGTTTCCGGTTAATCGGTTAACCGAAATTAACAACACTAGTTGTCTCAATCTCACGATAGGTCACATGACGATCTTGAAATATCAGCTCACGCACAGCATTAATGGTTTTCGAAACAACAACTGATTTTGGACGACCGTCACGAAATTCGTCTTGAAGTGAACTACGACCACGATTGAACTCACCACACCATCGATTAACACTGGTCCTTGATGGAGTTTCATTTCCAAAAATTAAATTAAGTTTATCCATGCACTGTTGCTGAGTTAATCCACGTCGAAAGTTGCAAAAAATAATGGCACGAATATGTTCACGATTTAATTTCATATTTGGATCGAGTTGAATCTTTTAAGTTACTGTAAATAACACAAATAGCGCTCGTTTGTCAAAACGTTCTGAGTACGTATAACCTAGAAAATGTCAAACTTTACGATAGTATTGCCAAATCCAGAAACATAAAAGGCAACCCTCGTATGAGTCATTATTTTTGTTCTATCTTCAGCTTTTTTAAGCCTTATGTGTCATATATCGATGTTTTTGTTTTGAGGATGTTAATGTTTTGCTTTAAGTGATATTGCGCTCAGCATCCCGTTGAAGATTTTAACCAAGACATTATAAACAAGGTGAACACTTTTTGGCGCAGCATTTTTTTGCAAAATGCATTACAATTTTATATGTACAAGGTGTGCCAAAAGAAATCCCCCTATTTGAAGATGCTCTTATTTTTGCAAATGGCGGCCAATGTTAAATCTGATTCTACATTTGTGAACTAGACAGATATAGAATACAAGGGAACAAGCCATGAAACAATACGCTCTCCGAGAACTTGGAATAATTGTGTCTATTTTTTTGCGTAACACTACGTATGTGGTGTTGGCGCAGCGCGAACTTCGTCGCAGATCCCCCGGTCGTCCAGCACCGACTGTGCAAGCACTGCGCCGTTTGTCCACCAACCTTGAAAACTATGGGACAACACGAGACGCTGTCAAGAGTGGCCTGCCCCGGAGCGGCCGTTTTTCCTAGAATATCACCGCTGTTCGCGAGGATGTCGAGCTATCGCCAGAAACATCGACGCCGTGTCTAGCAATTACCCATCAGCTGGTCGTCCCTAAAATGAAATTTAGTCAAAAGCCTGCTCATGTTCCCGTACAAAGTCCAATCCACGCATCAGCTGCTGCATGTGGACCACCAAACGCGTGTAACTTACGTCCAGTCCATCCTCAATCTCAAGGCCGAAGTGGACGGTTTTTCTACCAAAATTATAAAAGCGATGAGGCTCATTTCCACCTCAGTGGGTACGTAAACAGGCAAAACTATCGCTTCTGGGGCACCGAAAATGGTGCACTGTTCACGCTGGAGGAGTCATCGGGCCATTTTTTTCGAGGACACCGGTGGTCAGACGACAACAGTGGACGGTGCGCACTATAGGGCGATTTTATCCCAGTTCGTTCTGCCGCAATTAAACAACTTAGGACTGGAAAACATGAGGTTCCAACAGAATCGCTCGATTTAACCATTCCAGACTTTTTTGTGGGGTTTTTTGAAGTCCCTTGGGTTCGTGAACAAGTCCGAGACCCTGGAAGCCCTCAAGGACAACATTCGACACGAGTGCGAGAATCTGTCGCCCGAAGTTATCGCCGAGATGATAAAAAGTGCAATAAAACGAGCCCGTTTAGCACTCAATTGTGACGTCGCTTATTTGGCCAATATCGTCTTTCGATTTAATCAATAAATTTCTAAAGGTTTGTATTAGAGCAGTGGTCTTCACCCATATTACCCAGCTAACGAAGATTTTCGGGTTTTAACTTACTCTCTTCGTGAATAATACAACCAGGGTTTTCCAAAATAAATTGTTTTCCTACCAAAATGTTTCTTAAAATATGCCAACAGCAACTGAATAACTAATCCTGATTAAATTGTATTTTAAAATAAATATCGTATTTTGTTAACTGATATTGCTTTTATAATTCATGGCGAGCTATTTTTATTTTATTTTTCGATCGTAAAATTAAGAAAACATAATAAATTATTAACATTACACAATCTTTCATAAATAAAAAATCCATACGCTTTGTTTTCATCATTGCAAACGGTAATCATAATCAAAACAACAAACATATGAAAAATAAAAAATTTCAATTAGTAGTAGTGTTGGGCATAATCTTTCTTTTCAGGGAATCGTTCACAATCGGTCAGAAAGGGTTAAAGGAAATAGTTCGTTCTTTTCGTTCATCTTTCTTTTATGAAAGATGTTTTGTGTGAAAGATATTCTGTGGGAAATATGAATGACCGACTGAAACACGACATGTTGACAGCTTTTTTTTTCTTATTTAACGAAAATGCTAATATTGAGTGTTAATTGATAAACAAAAAAAGAACATTTTTAGTGATAAATAAGTTAATAATAAAAAAAAAAATAAATGTGTGGGGCATGAAATACAAGAGGTGTCTGTAATTAAAATAATTATTTCATTATTGACAAAACTATTAATCTAATAAAGAAAATAACTATATAACAATTGTGTGTGCCAAATAAAAAACTGTTTTTATTTTCGGCCACAGTGACAGACTACCGTTCAATTGAAATAGTTCTTTCATAACCGACGCCGTTCTGTGTGAAACATGAAAGGTGAAAGATGAACGAAGAAAGGTTTGAAGGAAAGAGTACGAACTATTTCTCATCTTTCCTTTTACAGAATCGTTCAATTGAACTAGTTCGTTCATGACCGACACAACTCTAATTAGTAGCTTGTTAGCTTTCAAACAGAGTAGGTGTATGTCGCAGGTTTTTATTTTTCAGAGAGAGCTAAAAATGTTTTTTCTGCACTGCAGCGTTGCCAATTAGTGTGTAATTATCCAAAAATAATTTGAAGCTCTTTATGTGTGCAATATAGGTAGAGCTAAAATTTTTTTGATAATTACAGTAAGAAATTGATAGCAAGCTACATAAATTTATGCAATTTAAAAACTTTTTCATAATCCAGGTAAAAAACCTACGGACATACATATAAATTTTTTACAGCATTTTAGAAAAAAATATTTATAATAATTATGTGGGATATTAAGTGGGAAAATATTTTTTGTTTTCTTTAAACATATTCAAAGAGGCTGAGTGCCTTGTATGCAACCAGTTACTAAAGAATATGTTTGCATCGCACCTTAAGCGGCATACAATGCATATTAAGTTTCATTCTGTTTCAGGAAATGAGAGAAATCAAATAATAAAAAAACTAAAAGAAAATTTTCGACTCAAAAATCTTTGTATCCAAAATAGATGCTCAAATAACTCTACCAATACAGATAGCCAAATCAAGGCTTCACATATCATCAGCTTAGAATTAGCTAAAAAATATCGTTATAATAAAACAAAATATTAATAATTTTATATTTTGCCTTGAGATAAAAAAAAAAAAACATTAGCTTACAAAACACTGATACACAAAAACAAATATAGTAAAACAATACTTTAATTTTTTCATAAAAATGAATTATTTTGGTTTTTATTTTTACATTTTTCAGTTAGTACTGTATTACTGAATGAGCGCGATATGTTGTGCTATGTTTTTATTTTTTTTTATATATAATTTGTTATGTTCTGTTTTTTCACTTAAAATGCAGATTTGTTTTTTCCAAATTTGCAGTTCTTATAAAAAAAAAATAATGACAACGCTGACAATAATACTCTCATTTTAAGTGCGTTTCTCTTTGTGAAGACCACTGTATTAGAGGCCAGCTCAAGACGACATTAAATAAGGCATCATCTCGAATTTTCGATTCATTTCATATACCTTACGTGTGTACACACAACAATAAGTGCTGCGTTGTATTGTTCGCCATCTCTTTTGTTTACTTAACTTAACTTAAATTAAAAATATATTCACACTTAAGCACACTTAAGTAAACAACAACGGCACATCAATTCATCATGATCACACATTTCAATTTCAATTCATCTCGAAACTTTACTGTTGACGGAATGTTCCTGGTGTGTTAGTTTTGAAAAGGGGGGTTGATTTTTAATGTATGTATGAAATGTACTGTAATTACGTAGGAATTTTCTATTGATTTGCCTGCTTGTATATATGTTTGTTAATGTATCTATTCAACATTGTGTGTAACACACACGGTTTTGTTGTTGTTGACCACACATCATCACAGTAATTTTTTTTGTCGACCACACATCATGACAGTATTTTAGTTGTATCAACAACAGTGCATGACACCACTCTTTATTCTTAACTACACTACATTGCATCAAAGAAACTGTGGCAGCTGCACTACATTACAGCACTTAAAGAATTAGAAAATTATGCGGTTCTTGAAATACTTGAAATAGGACTTGATTCAGGTCTCTAGTTTGTATACATAAATATAATCAAGGAACAGAAATCGTGGTTTAACATTTAGAAAAAATGAGAGCCAAACAATATCGGATAACTTCCTTTGGACCTCCTACATGTTTACGCCATGGATGGAAATGTTGCTTGTACCTGATGCCAATAAATTTAATAAAAAAACTATAAAAAATGTAAATCTATATAAAAAAAGTTCATTTATATATATTGTAAAAACTCGCTTTTAAAAATTTAGTGAAATATTGCATTTATGTCAAAAGAGTAGAAAAAAGAAAAACAAACTAAAATAAATAAGTATTAAAATGTTTTGAATAAAAAATAATTCTTAAAAAAAAATTTTTATAGGTAAAATACATATTTGTAAAACCCTGTTTGTTAAAAACTGGACTTTAAGTCAGAACGTCAGTATACAAGACAAAGACATAGTTTATTAATATTTTATACAAATTTTTGCTCATTATTTTGGCTTAAGTTCATTATATAGTTTCTTTTATTAGAAGAAATTACTATTTTTCCGTTAATTTTGAAAGAAACTTTTATTTGAAAAAAAACAGATTTTTCTACCGATACTAGCCGACTAGAATGCATTTTCGAAAGCAGCCACGCAATTTCATCATCAGTACTCTTTGAACGGTAGTAGTGTCTTTTGTAAACATCACCTATTTAACTTACATGTAACAGAGAAAAGGAAACGGTATTACTGTTTTCCTTCTTTTTTATTTTGTAAGTTAGGACGAAGTTTAATTCTCATATACACTATGATTTTTTGTATTAAAAGTCTCTTCGGACACACTTTATGAAAATCTTCCAATTATTCTAGATTTTTTCGACCTTTATCAAATCTAACTGTACAAAAAAATAACTTTTAATATTGGTGCATATGTTGCACCGATTTTTTCAAAATTTTGTACACATTTATAAGGCCTTTAACGGAAAAAAGTTTTAAGGAGGCGGGACCACGCCCCCTAAAATTAAACTTTTTTTGCTGGTACTTCATGCTGGTTCTTCTATTGTTGCAATTTTTATGAATCTCAAAAATTGACCAATAATTTTTATTTTCGGTACAATAATTAGTCGCACAAAGATGGAAAAACGTGCAAAGTTATGTGAAGATAGAGCAATATTTGAGCCAGTTATAGCCTAAAACGCTTAATCCGGGAAGACATTTGTTTGGGAGCTAGGTCAAAAAGTTAACCAATCATCACCACAAATAACATGCCTTTTTCCTATGCCAAAAAACATATCTGTTCCAAATTTCATCGAAATATCTGCAAAAATGCGGTCTCTACTCTGTTCAAGAGAATACATTAACTCCAAGCCGGACTGACATGTTTTAATCGACTCAGGAAGTGATTCTGTGTCGATCGGTATAATTAGAAGTAGGTCTGAGACCTTTACTTTTGTAGGGAATAAATATTTGTACAAAAAGATGATCAAATTTAGGTATAACAATATAAGAGAACTTTAAACTCCTTTTGAAAAACACTTGAAATGTAATTATACTATAAATTAAGAACGATTGATATATACAGGGTGTCCCCCGGCAAGGTATACTAATTTATTTTACCGCCATTTTGGTAAACGTTAGTCTTGACAGTTCGTAAAAAATATTCAGTAACCCAACGTGCTTTAATCAATAAAACATGACAACCCCGGTTTTCATGAAAAAATAATAATTAGTGCCGAGGCACATTTTCATTTGAGTGGATATGTCGATAACCAGAATAGTCGGTTCTGGGTAATAGAAACCCCTCAAATTATCCATCAGTCACTTTTGCATCCATTAAAAGTGGAAGTCTGGTGTGCAATTTGGTAAGGAGGAATCATTGGAGCTTACTTTCTTAAAACTTAAAACGGCGTAATGGGAAGCGATATCCTGTTATGATTGAAAACTTTTTAATGCAGCAACTGCATACTTTGGGCTTGGCTAACATGTGGTACAAACAAGAAAGTGCTACATCGCATACAGCTAGGAATACAATGGAACTTCTCCAAGATCTCTTTCCACAATAAGTTATTTCAAGAAATAGTGATGATGATTGGCCTGATTTGATTGCTCCGGACTTCTTTTTGTGGGGATATCTGAGCAGCAAGGTTTATGCATATAAACCACCTTTCTGGCGGACACCCTGCGTATGGAAATATTATTGGAGCAACAATACAAACAGGGTAATTCTAAGGGGAAGATATTTTTAAACTCCATATACCAAGTAATCCAAAAGGTTTGCCTTCCAATTCTTAACGCTGGCAATTTTCAAACAAACTAGCCTTTGCTTTAACAATTAAATAATCCCAGGTTGCTGGTTAACTGGATTTGCTGGTTTGCACTTGGAACTCCCTCCCGCTTCTCTCATGGCATGTTGTATGTCGCCTGTTCTAGGGTACTAAGTGGATAAAATTTACACATTTTTGCACTAAATGGAAAAACTCCTAACAGAGTGGAAAATAGCGTTTTATGAAGTGCCTAACGACCCGTCATTTTTTTTATAAGCTACAAATTTAACTATTAATATTTGTATAGTAATTTTGAACTTAATAATCTAGATTTGTTTTGTTAGGTTTTGTTTGCATAATTTCACACAACATTGTTTATGGGTTTAATGTTTATGTAAAAGTTTTATTAACAACACTAAGGGTATTTCGTGTAAAAATTCACATACTAAAAGCATAGACAGCTCATCAAAACGATTAAAATTTCGAGTTGAATCGAATGCCGTAATTTTCCCCCAGTTTTATATGCACTTTTTTAAGTTAAAAATTTGCTTCCAAACTTTACCTTTTAAGATTATTCCCGCGCAACGCCGGGTGGGGTAAGCTAGTTATTTAATTCTTATGTGAATGGCAAGGTACCCGGGTACCTTTAGCGTTTTCATCTTAATTTTTTTTTAAGAAGTAGATGATCCACATATTTGAAACTTCTTGAGAACTCCTAACTTTTAATAAATTTTAAATTATAACTATTTTTTTAGCTTAAAAATATTTTGAAAAGGCGCGATGGACCAATTTTCATCTTATACCCTTAACAGCATGGCAAGGTACCCGGGTACCTTCATACATTAAATATTAAAAAACGATTATTGCAAGTATTTTTTTTTTGTGAAGTGTTACTAAAATAAAATTAAAGAAAGTTGCTATATCTCAGATTTAAACTTAAATTTGGTAAAACAAAAACCAACAATAAAATATATTTCTTTCATATACAAATACATAAATAAAAAATAACGTTTGCCTATAAATAAATTATTATTAATCGCTTTGTGAACATTTTGGGTAAATTGGACAGTTTGTTGAATGATCATTACAAATCGGTTTAAAATATCTGATGCAAGCTTTACGTGTTTTTCTTTGCTTCATACGTTGTTCATAAGTTGCGAGCACACGTGAAAACTGCCTACTACGGGAGTACGGCCGCTTTTTTTATTTATTTGTAAACGTGAAATGTTGGACGTTGAAACTTCAAAATCTTCTCCAAGTACATTGTTCATTGGAGATTTGACTGATGGCTGGATAATTGTTGGAATTCTAATGCGCTGCGTAATGTTTTCCTTACACAATTCGAAGCTTAGCTCTTTCAAAAATTGTCTACAACGATCTGTGGAACGCAATTGTGTATGGTGTTCCATATAAATTATAAAATATGCTAATGCTGCTACATCTATTATATTATAAAATAGTGAAAGTGGTCATCGATTTGTTCTGCGTTTGCAGTAACATTCGCCGAACAGTTTGTCCCTATTGTTAGCTCCTCCTTTGGTTTGTTATAATATGTAATGACTTCTGGTTTAGCAGCAAGAGTTGATGCTACATTAGGCTTTACATGCATAGTTGATAACATAACTAGAGCTTTCTTCTTTTTCGGTACATAAGAGCATAGTGATGCATCTTTCCTAAAGGCAAATTTTAAAGTGTATATTTGTCCAAAATAAAATCGTAGATATAAAAAAAAGTTCTCACCTTATCTAAAGTTATACAATCAAAAAATAAAAACATGTAAAGCACAAACTTGTCTTTTTGTGGCTGCATTCTCTCTGGCAGAAAGCGTTTGTTCTTTCTTATTGTTCCCATAAGTGTTAAGTTCCACGAACTTAAAGTTTTGCTAGCTCTAAGGATTTAAAACAGTTATCAGTAGATACATTTCTTCCTGAGTTTTTGTATGGCAAAACCAGATTTAAAACCCGTTTTTTCGCCTATATTTATTTGGAGCTTACCTTCTGATGGTTTACCAGTGTACAAATTTCCATGCAAAGGATAAGAGTTTAATGCATCGCAAGCTCAAAAAATATTGATGCGTAAAGCGGGTACGTCCACTATATCCAAAAGGTTTGTAACTCTGACGTAAATTCACATTTAGCATCTTCCAAATATCTCTAAAAGCAGCAGCCTTATCAGTTTAGGAACATATCTTCGAAAAACATATAGGTTTCCAATACTATTTCCGTATAGGTACCCGATACCTTGCTATGCTGTTAAGGGTGTTTTTTTTGTCATTCACATAAGGGTTATAATAAATACACTATACACGTGCACAAATAGAACAAATAAGTATTGCAAAACCAGAAGGTACATCCTTGTACATACTAGTTGTTTTTGGTATAAGTGTGTGAATAAGTGTAATTGATATTTTATGGTTTTGCTATTGCGCCAGTGTTGCCACCTTAGGTGTAATTACACATTTCATGTGTAATTTTTCGTTTCATGTGTAGCCCATGTGTAATTGGTTGCATGTGTAATTCATGTGTAATTTAAAATTTTATCATTTTTGATAATTATTATTATTTTTATATAGTATATATTAAAAGTTTTTTACACTTATTATTTAAAAATAAGGAAGACCGCTTAATTCGGCTTTGCCGAATCTAATATACCTTTCACATTGATCTTTTTATGGCCATCTTATTTGACCGAGTAATTTCGTAATGGAAATATTATAATATAAATACTTTGTCCGGGTTTGAAGTCGATAGCTATTCTAGTTTTAAAAATAGAAAACTTAAGAAAATAATGTTTGTATGTATAATAGAAATACCATGTAGAAGGTGTAAGGCCAACAGTTTTCAACTTATTTCGTATTAAAAGTTAGTTAAAAGTTATTCCTTTGTGTTTTTTCCAAAAAGTATGCATAATTGTCCAATTACTTATTGTGAAACATTTAAAGTCGATATATGTTATAGTTTCTGAAATATAGCGTATCAAAAATTTTACAAAAACTGCTTATTTGAATAGGGGTTGCTCCTCTCCCTGCTCTTATTCAAAAAATTTGTTTTTCAAAATGTAGGTATTATTGTAAAATTACTTGTTGTAGAACACTTGACTTCCATAGCTGTGATTGGATAAAATTGTTCCAAAAATTTGTGCTTCTACATGAAAATTTTTTTCCCTAATTTAGGTCCCTATCTTCAAAGTATCTGTGCTAAACTTTGTGGTTATTTTAGAGTTTCGTTGGCATCTCGGTCAATAGTAAACCGATTTTGCTAATTTTAAATAGCGATTAAATCAGGTATATTTCTGATTATTTTCTGAGCGACTTTTTTAAGGTTTGGAAACTTGATTTCAAAAGACACACAGATGGACAGACATGGCTTTATCGACTTACCTATCTATAAGAATCCAAAATATTTATACTTAATGCGGTCTACAATAAATATTGTAAAAATTAAAAATGGAATGACAATTTCATATACACCCTTATTACTATGTAAAGGGTATACAATTTAAAAATATGTAAAACATCTCAGAAAAACATTTTTAATGCAATAATAAATAACTGGGAGCAACAGAAAAAGGCTATTATAATGCTAATAAAGTAATAGCTTATTTAAATCCCTCTTTGTAAGCGAGCATGGTAAGTACTTGCCTCCAATGTCATCGCCATGTTAAAATAACGTGTTAAAATGCTAATGAGTAAGATTTTTTTGAATTTTAACTAATTTTAAAGCAAGTTTTTGCTGGGTTATTAATTTTAGGGCAAAAAAGGCCTTTTTTTTGAAAAAAAAGCATGTGTAATTCGTAATTTCATGTGTAATTTTGGGTTGATCCATGTGTAATTTAGCATTTCGTTGGTGGCAACACTGTATTGCGCACTCACTCTACTCTTTTAAACAAATATTGTTGTTTATGGTTTTGCATTGAGTGCGTAATGTATTTGTTTTTTTTTTTTTTGTGCTGAATAACAATAGTATCATGCACGTTTTCTTATAACTGTTGGTACAACAAATAAACAAGATCAATCAATCAAACAAAAATTTGATTTTTAAAGTTTATTGTAGCTATAGTGTTTAAAAATGAATAAAATAAATATAAAAAAACATTTTTTTTATCTCAAGCTCAAAAATTAAGATAAAATAATATATATTTATTTTGTATTCTTTAATTATTTAAATTTCAATTTAAAATTTGACTTTAATATATAGAGTAACGAAATTTTTCATTCCGTTTGTAATTTCTGTATTATCCATTTGGGACCCCATAAAGTATATATATTCTGGATCCTTATAGATAGGGAAGCCAATTTAGCGTTGTCCGTCTGTCCGTGTTATGGTTGAAATTTTCTGAAGCCCCCCGATATCGCATAGACCCGTAAGTGATATCAAACTGTCAGAGATAGTCGCGAGAAAATCGGTATTGAAATTCAGCGAAATCGCCAGATAAATGACCGAGATATAAGCAAAGATATAAGACCAAGACTACCGAACATACGTATGTATGTAATAATAAAAAAAAAAAACAAAAAAAAGAACAAACAGAATCAGTCATGTTGATATTATTGAACCACACCCAAAACGAAAATTTTATTAGTATTAGTATTCATACATATAACAGGGTTGCCATACGAAGCTTAATTTAAACATTTTTAAAATCGCTCGTACGGCTTCCAGGGTTCTCCTACAAAGGTAAAATGTAAGACCGACCCGAATTATTTTATCCATCCAAAACATTTTTTTTTTATTTTTTTTAACATATATTTTATTATTAAATCTTCGCTTAAGTGAACTAACAATAAGTAATCTTAAAACTAAGTAATTAATACTGGTCCAGTCAGAACCAGACTAAAATTTAAGTTCTCAAAATAAAATTATTTAATTTAAAAGGTTTCATCTAAGAGCAATAGTATCCCTTCTTTTTAGGCGGGTGTGCCCACTATGTTGCAGGATGCTTCGAGCAAGCGGATTTGGATGTGTTTCCAGCTTGTTTAAGTACTTTTTAATATACCAAGGAGCACCAGTTATCATTCTTAGAATTTTGTTTTGACGGCGTTGTATTTTTTCGACGTTAGAGGCGGAAGCAGTACCCCATAATTGTATACCGTAGCACCAAATCGGTTTCAAAATCGAGTTGTAGAGTTGAATTTTACAATCCAGACGTAGCACAGAGTTTCTACAAATTAGCTAGTGGATTTGAGCAGCTTTAAATTCATTTGAGTCAGATTCGCATCTATGTGAGGCTTCCATGTGAGGCGGCGGTCTAGGTGAATACCAAGATATTTTGTCTCGGTTCGTTAAGGAACCATGTGGTTGTTGATAGTGATTGGGGAGCACGTTTCTTTACGTAAAGTAAAAGTTACGTGGGTACATTTTTTTTCATTTATTTTTATTCCCCATAACTTTGCCCATTTCTCAACTTGGGTTACGTGTTGCTGCAGTTGGTTCGAAGCCTCTTTAGGGTCTTTATGAATACTAAGGAAAGCAGTATCATCAGCAAATGTCGACGTGTCTGTAAAACTATTGGTTGGCATATCTGCTGTGTAAAGCAAATACAGAATTGGATCTAGTATACTCCCTTGAGGTACACCAGCCCCTATTGGTTGAGAAGAACTTATTTGGTTTCCCTCTTTGATCATGAATTGTCGACCGGTTATGTATTTTTCCAATAGGTTAAAAATATTAGCTGGGAGGTTGAACTTTAGTTTGTTTAATAGGCCTTCATGCCATACTTTGTCGCAAGCTTGCGAGACATCGATAAATAGTGCGGAGCCAACATGTGAGTTTGTTCGATGGTACTATGTTGACTTCTAAAGCCAAACTGGTGATTTGGAATACAGTTTTTGTCCTTCAAGATCGAATTCAGCTTATTTTTAAGCAAATTTTCGAACAATTTTGACATTGTGGGTAACAAACTAATAGGCCTATGAGACTCTACCTTCGAAGGATCTTTGCCAGGCTTAGGAATCATCTTTACTAAGGCCACTTTCCATATAGGCGGGAAATGTTCAAGCCGAATTATTGCGTTAAAAATAAAAAGAATTATTCTTTTATTTATAGGGTTTGTTGTTGGTTCAGTTTGTCTATATGCATTTCGTTGGTTCTTACACCAACTCATCAGTAGACTTCAACCCAAATTCTTAAAAAACTCATGAATATTTTGTGTCTTTATATAATAACCTCATTAAACAAAATGAGAATTACTATAAGCAACCAAAACGTTCAAGTTTTTTTAAGAATCCAACAAACCAATATTCGCTATTCGCTTGTTTTGATTTTCTTTTTCCCCTTACATTTGAATAACCATTGGTTATTACAAAATGTATAAAGGGGCTACCGAAAACAAAACCTTGTTGTTAAACAACATTTTTCAAAATATTATTTAGGATTTAATCCCAAGTTTCTTGTTTATTTATAGGGTTTGTTGTTGGTTAAGTTTGTCTATATGCATTTCGTTGGTTCTTACACCAACTCATCAGTAGACTTCAACCCAAATTCTTAAAAAACTCATGAATATTTTGTGCCTTTATATAATAACCTCATTAAACAAAATGAGAATTACTATAAGCAACCAAAACGTTCAAGTTTTTTTAAGAATCCAACAAACCAATATTCGCTATTCGCTTGTTTTGATTTTCTTTTTACCAACAACAAACCCTATAAATAAACAAGAAACTTGGGATTAAATCCTAAATAATATTTTGAAAAATGTTGTTTAACAACAAGGTTTTGTTTTCGGTAGCCCCTTTATACATTTAGTAATAACCAATGGTTATTCAAATGTAAGGGGAAAAAGAAAATCAAAACAAGCGAATAGCGAATATTGGTTTGTTGGATTCCTAAAAAAAACTTGAACGTTTTGGTTGCTTATAGTAATTCTCATTTTGTTTAATGAGGTTATTATATAAAGACACAAAATATTCATGAGTTTTTTAAGAATTTGGGTTGAAGTCTACTGATGAGTTGGTGTAAGAACCAGCGAAATGCATATAGACAAACTTAACCAACAACAAACCCTATAAATAAACAAGAAACTTGGGATTAAATCCTAAATAATTTTTTGAAAAATGTTAATTATTCTTTTAGCTGTAAAAGATAGCTCAAAGAGCATTTTGTTGCTGATTTTATCAACGCCAGGAGCTTTTTTACTATTAAGGATAACATCTGTAATTCGGAAACGTATTTATAAAGGACGTCTGGCAACAACAGGCGGTAATTCCCTTACGTCTGTGCATGTATTAGGGGTGAACACGTTTGTTAAATGATTTGCAAACAGATCCCAGTTTCTTTGTCATTTCTAACCCAGGATCCTCTCAGATTACGCAGTGGTGGTTTTTCGATAACGGGTCTTTTAAGACGCTTGGCTGATCGCCATAGGGAATAATTTGTCTGAGCAGTCGCGTCTAGACCTTCCAGGTACTCTTTTAGTGATGCCATTCTGTGAACCTCCAGCAAGCTTTTTAATTGGTTTGTACATTCTTTCAGCTTAGTTTTAAGTTGGGGTGATCTATGCTTTTGCCATTCTCTTCGGGCTCTCCTTTTTTAGATAAAAGCTTCCTCACATCGTCAGAAAAAATTTTGTTGTATCTAGCCTGACGGTAGGTAGAAGACGCATGTTCAACGGCTTTTTGAATGTTTTCATTTAGGACGCTCAGACAACCATCGATGTCTCCGGGAGTTTTTAGCGGTTGGTTCTCCGAGCAGTGGGCGCTAATTTATTTTTTATATTTCAACCACTAGCTGCTATTTAGTGAGGACTGCAAATAATGACTGTTGTGGGTGAGTGGCCAGAAGATAAATCCAAGGTGGCTTTAACCTCAATAAGCTCCGAGGAAATACCTTTATCTACGCCAAAATCGATTACGTCTGGAATTTTATTGTGATCCGTTGGCCAGTAGGTTGGTCGTCCAGTTGAAATAACATAAAGTCCCATTTCAGACACGGCATCATACAACACACGACATCTGGGACTAATTAGGCGGGAGCCCCAGTACGTGTGCTTGGCGTTATAGTCTCCAGCAGCTATGAAGCGGGGACCTAGAGTTTTGTAAAAACCGTTGTACTGATCCTTCGTTATGGAGAATCTCGGTGGACAATAAACTGACGAAATAACGAGATTATGGAAAAATTCATCAATGCATACGTTTGTTGCTTGCATATAACATTCGGATAGGCCACTAATCCATTGGTGTTTGATTCTCGATTTGATTATTATAGCTAAGCCACCACATGATCTATCTCTGGGATCCTTCGCATCGTAAAAAGAATAGGCACTAATTTTTAAAGTGCTTCTAGATGTTATATGAGTCTTAGAAATCAGCATAACATCAATTTTGCGGTTTATTAAAAAATACTCGAGCTCGTTTTTGTGTTGGCGGATGCCTTTTGCGTTCCAGAAACAAACCCTGAGGCAGCTTATGGCCTTTTAAGCATGGCCTGCAGAAGAGCAGACTGCATTTTCTGCATCTCCTGCATCATGCTAGCCATTTGCGCCATTATCTGCGTAAATTGATTAGGCTTACTTGTATTGGGCTGATTAGACTTTAATGCATTAGCATAAGAAATATTACTTGCTGTTGGCTGTGCTAAAGGGGGCATAGTAATACTTGGTGCATTTAACTGCTGGGTAGGGGCAGAAATTATTTTAGGCTTAGACAAGCGCCTAACAAACATTTTTGTGGAACATACTTACCCTCTATATCCAGCCCCTAACATGGTTGCCATACAAAATTTATAAAAAATAAGGTAAAAACAGCTACAACTTCCCCGGAGTCGCCTCTAGAGGAAAAAAATGTATCCCAAACCCCCATTAGTGTTTCCTCCCTAAGGGGGTTGCCATACAAAATTTACAAAAATTATGTAAAAATGCCCACAACTTCTTCAGAGTTGGCCTTAGAGCAATAAAGTGTACGACCGACCCCTATTAGTTTCTTCTCCCAAACATATTCCTAGAAGATACTTACCCTCTATCTCCACGCCCTAACAGGGTTGCCATACAAAATTTACAAAAATGATATGAAAATGCCTACAACTTTTTCAGAGTTGGCCCTAGAGCAATAAAGTGTACGACCGACCCCTATTAGTTTCTTCTCCCAAACATATTCCTAGAACATACTTACCATCTATCTCCACGCCCTAAGGGGGTTTCCATACAAAATATACAAAAATGATATGAAAATGCCCACAACTTCTTCAGAGTTGGCCTTAGAGCAATAAAGTGTACCACCGAGCCATATTAGTTTCTTCTCCCAAACATATTCCTAGAACATACACACCCCCTATCTCCACGCCCTTAGGGGGTTGCCTTACAAAATTTATAAGAATGATATGAAAATACCCACAGCTTCTTAAGAGTCGACCTTTGAGCAATAAAATGTATACCGACCCGCATTAATTTGCCCTCTCAAACATATTGCTCGAATATACTTACCCCCTATCTCCACGCCCTAAGGAGGTTGCCATACAAAATTTACAAAAATGATATGCAAATGCTCACAACTTCTTCAGAGTCAGCCTTAGAGCAATAAAGTGTACGACCGGACCCCATTGATTTCTTCTCCCAAACATATTCCTAGAACATACTAACCCCCAATCCCCACGTCCTAAGAGGGTTGCCATACGAAATTTACAAAAATTATATGAAAATGCCCACAACTTCTTCAGAGTTGGTCTTAGAGCAATAAAGTGTACGACCGACACCCATTAGTTTCTTCTCCGAAACATATTCCTAGAACATACTTACCCCCTATCTCCACGCCCCAAGGGGGTTGCCATACAGAATTTACAAAAATAATATGGAAATGCCCACAACTTCTTCAGAATCGTCCTTAGAGCAATAAAGTGTACGACCGACCCCAATCAGTTTGTCCACCCAAAAATTTTTTTGGGGCATACTTACCCTCTATCTCCACCTCCTTAGATGGTTGCCATACAAAATTTTAAAAAATAAGGTAAACAAGGCTACAACTTCCCCGGTGTCGCCCCTAGAGGAATAAAATGTATTACTGACCCCCATTAGTTTCCCCTCCCAAACATATTCCTTGAATATACTTACCCCCTATCTCCACCCTCTGAAGATGTTGCCATACAAAATTTGAAAAAATTAGGATGAAAACCCCAACAACTTCCCCGTAGTCACCCGTGGAGCGATAAAAACTGACACCGACCCCTATTTAAAAGTATGAAGTATTTCATTAGTAAACAAATGAATAAAAATAAATAAAGTTTGGGATTTAGAAAGGCCAATGTGAAGGGTATATAAGATTCGGCCCAGCCGAATATAGCGCTCTTATTTGTTATACCCTTCACATAAGTGATAAGGGTATATATAAGTTTGTCATTCCGTTTGTAATTCCTTTATTATCCATTTGGGACCCCATAAAGTATATATGTATTTTCTGGATCCTTATAGATAGGGAAACCGATTTAGCGATGTCCGTCTGTCCGTCTGTCCGTGTTATGGTTGAAATCAACTTTCTGAAGCCCCCCGATATCGCCTAGATCCGAATGTGGTATCAAACTGTCACAGAT
Source organism: Melanophora roralis (assembly GCA_963583895.1). Lineage (NCBI taxonomy): Eukaryota > Metazoa > Arthropoda > Insecta > Diptera > Rhinophoridae > Melanophora > Melanophora roralis. Next base: position 56,967,305 of record OY757189.1, on the reverse strand, counting down.
AGTCGCGAGAAAATCGGTATTGAAATTCAGCAAAATCGCCCGATAAATAACCGAGTTATAAGCAAAAAACCACGACTACCTCGGTTTTTTGAGTCTACAACAACAACAAAGAACATACTTTTCAGCGTTGCCGTTTGGTTACATTTGTTACATTTTATGTAACTTTTTGACCCTCTACGTAACATGTATAATTTTACTCTTTTTGAACCAATTTTCGTAACTTTTTGAACTCGTCACACACTAAGGTACTATTTTTAGTGTAAGTGATATTTTAAAGTACTCTAATTGCACAACATTGAAAATTATGGTAGAACGCGCTATCAGTTTATACTGAATGACTTTTAAAATTGAAAGTGTTGTAACAATGTTTACTCCTTATTCAATAGGTGGTGTTACTTGCACTTGGGTTCACTTTTTTATATTTCTATCTTGACATTTCAAACCCGAAATAAAAACACCATCTCTCAAAGCATTTACTTCTGAATAAGAGTGAAAAAGAACAAGAATTACAGTTATTAATTTTGCTTGGCTTTGTGGTGGTAAAGTTACATATAAAACAAATTTTATAACATATTAGCACATAAACAAGAATTTTAATATTATATAATAGTTGAAATGGGTAAGTAATGTTCAAAGCGTAAACATGCATATATAAAATGAGATAAAACTATTGCTTTACAGCTCAAGCTACAAAAAAAAAGACAATATATAATTTCAACGCTAAGTGGCTTTCGGATCAACAATTCAGTGGATGGCTTACACAAAAGGTATGCAAAAACGACGTTACAGCTTTCTGCAAAGTATGCGATATAGCGCTAGTAAATCATAAACCAGCGCTTAATAAACATATGACGTCTAGCAAGCACGTAAAAAACTGGAAATCTATTAAAAATAATAAACCCATTGAACAATTGCTAATAATAAATAAAGAGGACTATGAAATAAGAAGAGCTGAAATTAAAATATGTGCCTTTATTGCACACAACAATCTTCCTTTTTCCCTGGTGGATTCAATGATTCCGTTTTTATTTCACACGTTTAAGGACTCTAAAATTGCAAAAAATGTAGCATTGGGCCGGACTAAAGCAACTAATATGATTACCAAACTAATTGGGCCTTCGTTTCAAAAAGAAATTCTAAATATTATTAGCAAACCTGGTAATTTCTTTAGCCTTGTTATGGATGAAACAACAGATGTTTCCATAAAAAAGCAATGTGCTTTAAGCGTAATATTTTACCACACAGAAAATAAGGTAGTAGAGACAAAGTTTTTAGATATTTTTGAGACAGATTCTGGAAAAGCTGAAGATTTGTGTAATGCGCTCTTGAGCTGGTTAAGAGCCAACTTTGTGCCTTTGGAAAACTTTGTTGGATTTTCTTCGGATACCACGAATGTGATGGCTGGTACTCACAACTCTGTTTTTAGTCACTTACAGAAGTCCGTTAAAAATATTGTGTGTATCAAATGTAGCTGTCATCTCATTCATCTAGTGGCTTCAAAAGCATGCGCAAAGCTACCAGGTTCAGTTGAAGATATGTTAAGAAATATCGCAGGATATTTTTGTCGGAGCTCCAAAAGAATATCCCAGTTTAAAGAATTTCAAAACTACTTCAATTTAGACAACCATAAAATATTAAGTCCAGCAGCAACAAGATGGCTTTCGCTTAAAGCATGTGTGGATAGAACTCTAGAACAATATACGGCTCTAAGAGAGTACTTTCGCTTAGAAGTTTTTGAAAATCCTTCAATTGGCACAAAACAGGTTTTTGATTGTTTAAACAGTAATATAACGAAAATATATTTGGAGTTTATGTCCTACATTTTAGAAATTTTTAATGATTTTAACAAATTATTTCAAACCGAAAAACCGCTGCTTCATGCTGTACAGCCAGAGATTGAAAAATTGATTAAAATAATTGCAAGCAACTATTTAGAATTTAACCACACAAAAACAACATCTGCTTTTGAAATAGAGTTTTCAAACTCAAAATACTTTTTACCTTTGGATAAAATTTACCTAGGTGTTCTAGCTCAAACGTCGCTATTAGATTCAAAAGAAGATCCAGATGAAATACTAAAATTAAAACAAAATTGTCTTTTTTTTTACATTGAAGCCTTAAAGCAGATAAACAATAAATTCGATTTTAGTGACAATATATTTGAAATTATTAAAGTGGTTAATCCGAGCTATGCCCAATCTTTTGTTTTAAAGGATTTAAGTGATTTATTAAAAAAGTATCCCAATTTAGAAAATTTTGTTGATACACAAGCATTACACAAAGAATGGCGCGAGCATGCGCTTCTTAATCACGAGTTGTTAGGATTATTCCCAAATTTAAGTGCTTTTGAATATTGGGAAAAAGTTTTCAACCTAAAAAACGCTGCAGATGAGCAATTATTTAAAAATTTAAAAAAAGCCATATGCTTAATTTTTGTTCTTCCATTTTCAAACGCATGTGTGGAGAGAATATTTAGTCAATTAAAACTAATAAAAACCGACAATCGTAATCGGTTAACTACCAACACAATAGCTGCATTAATGATGACTAAAGAAAATATAAAAGATTTGTCGAAATATGAGCCTTCTTCATCACTAATAAATAGCAATATCAAATTATATTGAAAACTAATATTTGATTTTTGTAATTATAAAAAATATGTACATATGTATATAATGAATTTAATAAAACAATATTACTTTGTTTGTCCATTAACACAAAAAATTGTCCATTAATTCAAAAATGTAACTTTTTATAAAAAAATGTAACTTTTTCGATAAAAAAATGTAACATTTTCAAACTATCCCTGGCAACGCTGATACTTTTACATGTAATAATAAAAGAACAACAAAAAAACAACAAAAAACGAAAAAAACAGAATCAGTCATGTCTATATTATTGAAACACACCCAAAACAAAAATTTTATTAGTATTAGTGTTCATACATATAACAGCGTTGCCATACAAAGCTTAATTTAAACATTTTTAAAATCGCTCCTACGGCTTCCAGGGTTCTCCTACAAAGATAAAATGTAAGACCGATCCGAATTATTTTTTCCATCCAAACATTTTTGTGGAACATACTTACCCTCTATCTCCAGCCCCTGACAAGGTTGCCGTACAAAATTTTAAAAAATAAGGTTAAAACCGCTACAACTTCCCCGGACTCGCCCGTAGAGGAAAAAAATGTATCACAGACCCCCATTAGTTTCTTCTCCCAAACATATTCCTATAACATACTTACCCCCTATCTCCACGCCCTAATGGGGTTGCCATACAAAATTTACAAAAATGATTAAATGCCCACAACTTCTTCACAGTTGGCCTTAAAGCAATAAAGTGTACGACCGACCCCCATTAGTGTGCCCTCCCAAACATATTCCTAGAACATACTTACCCCCTATCTCCACGCCCTAATGGGGTTGCCATACAAAATTTACAAAAATTATAAAATGCCCACAACTTCTTCAGAGTTGGCCTTAGAGCAATAAAGTATACGACCGATCCCCATTAGTTTGCCCTCCCAAACATATTCCTAGATCATACTTACCCCTATCTCCACGCCCTAAGGAGGTTCCCATACAAAATTTACAAAAATTATGTAAAAATGCTCACAACTTCTTTAGAGTTGGCCTTAGAGCAATAAAGTGTCCGACTGACCCCTATTAGTTTGCCCTCCAAACATATTCCTAGAACATACTTATCCCCTATCTCCACGCCCTAATGGGGTTGCCATACAAAATTTACAAAAATGATAAAATGCCCACAACTTCTTCAGAGTTGGCCTTAGAGCAATAAAATGTACGACCGACCCCTATTAGTTTCTTCGCCCAAACATATTCCTAGAACATATCTCCCCCCTATCTCCACGCCCTAATGGGGTTGCCAAAGAAAATTTACAAAAATTATAAAATGCCCACAACTTCTTCAGAGTTGGCCTAAGAGCAATTAAGTGTACGACCGACCCCCATTAGTTTGCCCTCCCAAACATATTCCTAGAACATACTTACCCCCTATCTCCACGCCCTAATGGGGTTGCCATACAAAATTTACAAAAATGATAAAATGCCCACAACTTCTTCAGGCTTGGCCTTAGAGCAATAAAGTGTACGACCGACCCCCATTAGTTTGCCCTCCCAAACATATTCCTTTAACATACTTACCCCCTATCTCCACGCCCTAATGGGGTTGCCATACAAAATTTACAAAAATTATGTAAAAATGCCCACAACTTCTTTAGAGTGGGCTTTAGAGCAATTAAGTGTACGACCGACCCCTATTATTTTCTTCTCCCAAACATATTCCTATAACATACTTACCCCCTATCTCCACGCCCTAATGGGGTTGCCATACAAAATTTACAAAAATGATTAAATGCCCACAACTTCTTCACAGTTGGCCTTAAAGCAATAAAGTGTACGACCGACCCCCATTAGTGTGCCCTCCCAAACATATTACTAGCATATACTTACACCCTATCACCACGCCCTAATGGGGTTGCCATACAAAATTTACAAAAATTATAAAATGCCCACAACTTCTTCAGAGTTGGCCTTAGAGCAATAAAGTGTACGACCGACCCCCATTAGTTTGCCCTCCAAAACATATTCCTAGAACATACTTACCCCCTATCTCCCTAATGGGGTTGCCATACAAAATTTACAAAAATGATAAAATGCCCACAACTTCTTCAGAGTTGGCCTTAGAGCAATCAAGTGTACGACCGACCCCCATTAGTTTGCCCTCCCAAACATATTCCCAAAACATACTTACCCCCTATCTCCACGCCCTATTGGGGTTGCCATACAAAATTTACAAAAATTATGTAAAAATGCCCACAACTTCTTTAGAGTGGGCCTTAGAGCAATAAAGTGTACGACCGACCCCTATTAGTTTGCCCTCCCAAACATATTCCTAGAACATACTTACCACCTATCTCCACGCCCTAAGGGGGTTGCCATACAAAATTTACAAAAATGATGTAAAAATGGTCATAACTTCTTCAGAGTTGGCCTTAGAGCAATAAAGTGTGCGACCGACCCCTATTAGTTTCTTCTCCCAAACATATTCCTAAAACATACTTAACCCCTATCTCCACGCCCTAATGGGGTTGCCATACAAAATTTACAAAAATGATAAAATGCCCACAACTTCTTCAGAGTTGGCCTTAGAGCAATAAAATGTACGACCGACCCCTATTAGTTTCTTCGCCCAAACATATTCCTTTGAACATACCTCCCCCATATATCCACGCCCTAATGGGGTTGCCATACAAAATTTACAAAAATTATGTAAAAATGCCCACAACTTCTTTAGAGTGGGCCTTAGAGCAATAAAGTGTACGACCGACCCCTATTAGTTTGCCCTCCCAAAGATATTCCTAGAACATGCTTACCCCCTATCTCCACGCCCTAATGGGGTTGCCATACAAAATTTACAAAAATGATAAAATGCCCACAACTTCTTCAGAGTTGGCCTTAGAGCAATCAAGTGTACGACCGACCCCCATTAGTTTGCCCTCCCAAACATATTCCTAAAACATACCTACCCCCTATCTCCACGCCCTAAGGGGGTTGCCATACAAAATTTACAAAAATTATGTAAAAATGCCCACAACTTCTTTAGAGTGGGCCTTAGAGCAATAAAGTGTACGACCGACCCCTATTAGTTTGCCCTCCCAAAGATATTCCTAGAACATACTTACCCCCTATCTCCACGCCCTAAGGGGGTTGCCATACAAAATTTACAAAAATTATGTAAAAATGCCCACAACTTCTTTAGAGTTGGCCTTAGAGAAATAAAGTGCACGACCGACCCCCATTAGTTTGCCCTCCCAAACATATTCCTAGAATATACTTACCCTCTATCTCCACGCCCTAAGGGGGTTGCCATACAAAATTTACAAAAATTATAAAATGCCCACAACTTCTTTAGAGTTGGCCTTAGAGCCTATTTAAAAATTAGAAATATTTCATAAGGAAAAAAATGGTTAAAAATAAAAATTTTGGGATTGCGAAAGGTCAATTTGAAGGGTATATAAGATTCGGCACAGCCGAATATAGCGCTCTTACTTGTTTTTAGCTAAATTTGTTTTATTTATTTAAATAAAATTTAAAAAATGTAAAATATTGCTCATGTAGCCAGAATAAGAAAAACAACGAAAGTACTGGTAGTTAAGCATCATTATTTGTATGTATCTGTTTCAACGAAACATAGAAAAACAAGTTTGTTACTCTTGCTCTCATTTTACCAAACCACACCACATTTAATTAAAGAAAATACCAATACTAACTTATAACAAAAACACGAAGCTACTTATCAATACGCACTAAAAGCCGAAAAACACACAAACTGGTGTAAACAGATATATCTTTGCACGTGTTTAAAATACACAATCTGATTTTTTTTTACCTTAAGCTCGAAAAAACAGGTTGTGTGTTTATTTTATGAAAATTTTAAATCAAATAGAAATTATACATCGGTGCATGACATTAATAAAATTAAATTTTTACATAAAATTTATTTACAAAGATACACGAAAAACATGCATTTTCCGTCTCTGTAATGCGCGGGCTGTTGTGACAACTCAAAATATTTTACACAATTAACTACGCGGCCAGACGTTTAATTTTTGCCTTTCAAGTTGCAATAAACTCACCAATTTTTAGTAACACACTCAAACTTTTCGAACTTGAAAGCAACTTGATGATCAATTTTTCAATTCAACTCGCATTTCAACTTGATGGTCAAGTCAACAGCTAATTATAGTTATATTTCAAATATTTTATCGAAAATAATTTTAACTAAATTTTGGTGTATTATTCGTATATTAACACTTATAAATAAATAAATGCAAATAGTTTGTGTGTCGTTGTACCAAAATTCAGTCGCAAATAAATAAGAAATGTAATAAAATAATAATTGTAATATATAAAACAATTTTTGTAATTCGTTTAACAAATATTCTGCCGCAAAGAAAGCATTTTTCATTTATTTCTTGATGACGCCATCTTAGAAAATGAAATTGATGATCAAGTTGATTATCGAGTTGCGTGCAGCCTACGTCACGATCATTAATTCGAATGAATTTGACAAACAATATGTGTGATCAACTTGAAAGCGAAAACTTGAACTTGTGGCCGCAGCGTAAATCGCCTGTTGTTTTTGCATAAAAATTATTGTTGTCGCAATTAAAATAACTTGTTTTTGTACTTCAAAACCTCAGTTTGAACTACAGTTCAAACTCTATAATCCGAAAACCATAAATCCTGAGCATGTCCGTATTACTGGAGTGTCCGGATTACCGATGTGTCCATAATTCCACTCAGTGTCTTTCTACACTCCCTCACTAGCTAAGACTTGAGGCAGGCGCGAATCCAACCCAAGCTTTTGTGGAGGGGGGAAGGTGGAAATTGTAAATGAAGCACACAATTTAAAAACTAGCTTTCAGCCGTTTATTAAAACAAAAAATCTCAACAAAAAAGTTTAGTTCATTGAAAATAAATATAATTACATAAAAGACAAATAAACATACATATTTATTAAATTAATAATGTATGGTTACCTGTTAAAGCGAGTTTGTTAATCACGACATTTGCGTCAATTTAAATGTTATTACATAGTATGCAATATTGCTAAGCCGTTAAGCCTGTCCTCTGTCATGGTTGACCTCAGCCATGTTTTTAATACAGTAAAAGGTAGAAAATCACCTTTAAGCCTTTCAGCATTACTGACCGGCATTCAAACAAAGATTGAGAATATTTTTGTTAATTTGGGTAAATATCTGGGCATTCCTTATAGTTTCAGCTCATAATTTTGCACATCGTGAATACCCCTATCAGGGTAAACTCATAATTTTGCTCATATTGAATGCCCCTAATTTTAAGTATATCAAATTTCATTTAATTTTAATTGACCAATTTTAAGTTATTCTTGGTTTATTTTCTTCAACTATAATTGGTTAATATTAAGTTATTTTTGGTTTAATAGATCAAATTACATTTTTGTTATATTGTCAATTCAGGATAATGTGTATTTAAATTTAGTATAAATAATTGAATAAAACTAAAAATTTGTTAGTAACTAGCATAAAATTGGTTTTTTAATTATTTAATCATCTTGTCTTCAAGTTCCAAGTGCTTGAAGATTTACAGCAAAAATAAAATATAGTACAATCCAAATTCAAGTGTTTGGGTTGATATTTACTATAAATAATTGTACACTTATAAAATTTCCATTTTTGTTTTAATGCAAAATTTAAGCCTTTAATTTTGATATAAGCTGCTCTTTAAAAATTTTTTTTTTAATTTAAATAAATTATCTGGAAGTTGTGGAATTAAAATTTCTAAATCAGTAAATGTATTCTGAGGCTAGGGTCCTCTTTTTTTTCCGGACACTGTCCTCTTTTTTGGGCATTCGTCCTCGAAAAAAATCGGCGTCCGGAAAAGTCCTAAATTTTTTAACAAACGCTAATTTAGTTATTTTGCAAAATGCAACGGCTAAAAAAATTATTAATGGTATTGAAATATTTGGAAACAATCTTTTTCCGAAAAGAACGTATCTTTTATTGTAAAAAAAGAGTCCAACATCGCTAAATTTGTGTTTTAACTTTTTATCATGTTTTTTTCTTACTTACTTGAAGTATCCTGTGTTCAGAATTCGTATCTTACATATTTACTTCAAGTATTTTGCTACTGAGTTACTTTTAAAGTATATTTTTGCCGTTAAAGCAATTTTTTTTTTAAGTTTATTGCGACTTAAACCTACAACAAACCCTATAAGTAAATATAAAACTGTTTAAAACTATTTTTTTCTTGATGTCCGGAAAAGTCCGGGTTTTTTGCGCTGGCTGTCCCCTTTTTTTGAATTTGGAGATAACAACCCTATCTGAGGCAGAAGTTGCGGGATGTCAAACAAGTAAAGGAAGTCCTATGAGAAGCGTGTTCTTAAGTCCGGTAAACAAATTCAAATAGGGGTTTGTAGCCCTCGATGCAACCAATACACATTCTACGCTCATTTCGTTGGTCCTTTAAAAAGTTTTCCTCAGCTAGAGGTACTTTAGTCACACATTTACAAATGTTTCTGGACGCGCACCTACATGTTGCGATGTCAAATAATTTTTTCCGAGATTTCTTTAAAAAAATTTGTTGTTTGACTTCAACAGGCTTAAAACAGGACTCGATGCCTTTTTTCATATTTGTTCAATATCACAAGAAATTATTTCACATATGCACTTAATTGAAGGATCCTTGCGGCTATTTAATTTAAGCATATCATTTTTTAGCCACAGGTAATATTTAATAATATCACAATGCTTTTCCAAATACAAAACTACACAAATATTTCCTAGTTTTAGGCATTTTAAATATTTCCTCAGCAATCGCGTTTTAAGTTTTTTAAACGAAGATTTAACATTTGCTTCAATTTTGTATACTTTTTTTAACACGCTGCACTTCTAAATACTATGAAGAAACTGTTTTAGATGAAAATTATTTTTTGCATGGGAATCCCCAAACTTTATACTTTAGCAATAAATTTAAGTGATGCCAACATCTTACTTAATGTCGCAGCAAAAACTAACTTCACCTACGCATAGTTAGTGACTTCCCTGCGGGAAATGAGTGTCAATTGGTCGGCGTACCCGTCCTGTTACAGGTACAAAACATGAATTGGACAAAAGTTATAGGTCGTGATTGGTTAAAAAGGTACCCATCGAGTAACTGGTTAAAAGGTGTTAAAGAGGTTAGGGGAAAAAATAGAAATATTGGTCCCTACCCATAAACATACATCTGTTTATATATACACACACACACACACACACGCGTAAAAACAAAGTAGATTGAACAGGATTTTAAGCATTTAATGCAAAATTTCCTAATATGGGATTGGCCTGTAACCGTTCTGAGGTGTAAGTTCTGAACCAATTGCCCCTTTCAATGACAACGCAATGTAAAAGTGACAGGTTCTCTTCATATAAAGTGCTGGAACTAGAACCAGTCCCTACATTAAAGAACCGTTCACCTCAATAGTCTTGGACCAGTCCACTTCCCCGTAGGGTTCCTACACTCAATATTTGGAATCTTTATTTGCTATTAATTATTATTGTTAATTCGACTTTTTAAAAATATTTTATGATTACCAAAACAATTATTTTAATATATAAAATTAATAAACTTAGTTTTTACTTACGTACATATTGTTTTGGTAACCAAAAATATTTTTAAAAAGTCAAATTAACAATAATTATAACTAGTGGCGAATAAAGCTACCAAATAATTAATGCGGGAAGTCATTTAAAAGTGAAGTTTTTGCTGGGGGTAGATAAAAATGATTTTTCAATAGTACTTTCTGCCTTAAACTATGTTATTTTTTAAGCTTCATGCGCCACCTCGAAATGAAGTCGCAGAGTCTTGTTATTTTCCACAATTAATTGGGTCATCTATTAACAACACAGGAGGTTTTAAATTAAAAAAAAATTTTTTGATCATTTTCACTCCACCCTAGCGTACATATCTATATGTACTCGTACGTAAGTAAGTATGTATGAATTGAAGCCTAAATTATTTTGTATTTTTTAAGAGCAAACCGAAAAGAAAAACAAAAAAATCAAGTAAGTATTTATTCCAAACATGTACTCGAATGTTATCAAAATCAGTTGAGTAAATAAATTCTCTTAAACGAAACTAAAAACAACAAAACGTGACATATTTGTAAAACCATTTAGTTATAGGAAACATACATCAACTTTTAAGCGGAATTTGTAGAAAATAATAAAAACTATTGACTGTATTTGCCAAAGCGCAATACGAGCACACAATTTCGATAAGTTTTATTTAAAAAAAAATTAAATTACAGCGGAAGTTGAGTCATACTTTCGTTTTCGTGTAGCAAATAAGGTGAATATACACCCTTATGACAGTTATCTTTGTCCAAGGCAGACTTAAATTTAACATTTTATGTACGCATCCACGTGGGGATGTACCCAGCAGCAAAACTTATCAGCCCTTTTCTATCTGACCTTTTAGAAAGTCTATATACACCTCTTAGATCCCACTACTCACTGTAAATGGCCTACAATTAAAGGAAATTCCTAAGGCATCTGATATTACTTCTAAAATAGGCGATAAAATGGGAAAAAGCATTACAATTGTCCTTCTTTAAGAAGGAAAGAGTGATGTTCACCTGCATTTCATTTTTGTTTTTTTTTTGCAATTATCAGAAAACTTTAAATCGAAAAGCCTTTTAACGGGTATTTATTCAAAGGTTGTCCGTAAGCCTCGCTAGGTAAGGTTAGGTTAAGTAGGTATAACAGTCAGCCGGTAAAGGAAGGATACAGCTCACTTGGGCTCCCTTTGTTTAACTTGCAGAGGAAGATGAAAAAAGTGATAATACAATACAAAAAAAAAACGTTTAAATTTAGTAAAGTATTTGAAAGAAGAAAAATATGATTATACATACTAGTTAGAGTCTTTGGCAAGAATATAAACCATAACCCCTAGACTAGTAGATTTGCGCACTTACTAGCTGGTCAGCTGGGATAATCTCGCAATCCCGAGTAAAAGAAGCAAATGAAATATAATGTATGCTGAATCGTGTAGAAAACGCTTGAGTATATAATCGAAGTCGAAAGCTGTAGGTTTGCACAATAGGGCTAAATTAGGTATTTATGAAGGTATTTTAGTTCCTTTTTTTACCGCTGGGTATATATGAGAATCTATAGATTGAGTAGAAAAAATTTTTATGTATGCACATATTTATGTGTGTTAGTTAAAACTTTAAAGCCGGTTATACCAATTAATCGATTTGCTTGTAGTTTTTACAGGATGTTACTTAAAGTCTGGAAAAAGCAATTAACTTTGTTTTTTTTTACATCTTTATGTAAAGTTATTGGTAGACTTCTTAAAAGACTGATTTACAATGGTAAAGATAAAAAGCATAAAACTTAATCCATGAAATTTAGTACTGGGGATTTTTATCCCGATAATGGACAAAACTAAAACGGAGTTTTAAAAATTGGAGCTCTAAACTTACTTTTTATTTTCTTAACCATATTATTTAAACCAAAATTTTAAAAGTATTTTATGTTCTACCTATAAACTAACGTGACAGATATCTTATACCTTTTTTAAAAATATATTCCATAAAATTATTATTATTAATTGAAATTAGTCCGACTAGTGTTAATATTACACTTTCAATAGTTTCCTCTGGGAATAACAGTGCCCCTTCTCTTTAAACAAGTGCGTTCGACATTTTGTATGACAATTCGAGGATTCGGACGTGTTTCCAGCATATTTCAGTATTTGTCTTAGAGTTAAGAATTTCGCATTTTACTAGTGGACTTGGGGATCTTTGCGGATCTTTCTGTTTTTAATATACCAAGAAGCGGCAATAATCATTTTTAAAATTTTGTTTTGACGATGTGGAATTTTCTCCATGTTAAAGGAAAAGGCAGTGCCCCGTAGCACCGAATTGATTTTAAAATCGATTTATAAAACAGAAGCTTGCAATTAAGGCGAATGACAGAGTTTATATTGTTAAGTCGATAAATTTTGGTTTCTTTGAGTTTCATCTGTGCCAGCCCTGCATCTATACGTGACTTCCATGTGAAGCGACGAACCAGGTGAATGTCAAGGTATTTTGACTCAAGATTTTGGGGCTTTTTCTGATTACACAGTGATACAAAATTTAACTTTCCGAATGGGAAAGTTACAAAAACCTTTGAGGGCGTTTTTCTAGTCCAATGTGAGATTTTTGAAATTGGTGATTTTGGAACACTGTCTAATTAAAAAAGTTCATTGAAAATTTGATAAAATAATGATTATTTATTTTTATTATCCTGGAAAGTTGTGAACGTTTTTACCAATTTGTAGAATCTTATTTTGGTCAGTTCGCCAACAAGGTGGTTGTCCATCTGAAATTACATTCAGTCCCATTTTAGACACGGAGTTATACAAAACTCTACCTCTAGGACTTATGAGTCAGGAGTCCTAGTACGTATACTAAGCTTTATAGTCGCCAGCAGCTATTAACCGGTGACCCTAATATTTAAAAAAACTGCTGTACTGATTATTCTTTACTGAAAATTGTTATTATTAAATATATCTACTATTTATAAACCGCTTCCAGGTAGTTTATGGCCTATTTACAATGGCCTCCCAGCAAAAACTTACATTGCTTTGTAATGACTTAAAATCCAAAAAACTCTAACTCATTAGCATTTTAACCCACTATTTTAACATGGCGATGACATTAGAGGCAAGTACTTATCATGCTTGCTTACAAAGAGAGAGTTATATAAGTACTTCCCATGATCCCTTACTAAGATAGACTTACAAAAGCTAGTATTTTATTGGTATTAAAATAACCTTTTTTTGAAGACCGCAGTTAATCATTGTTGCATTGAAAGTTTTTTTATTTGATGTTTTGGTTAAAACTGGTTTGAATTATTAAGTTAAAATAAGTTAAGAAAAATTGTCAAACTAAAACTATCCGCCTAAATTTTATAAAAGAAATAACTCATTATCTAACAACCGCTAAGTAATACAGACGGTATGTAATAGTAGTTAAAAAGTAAGACATTTCTAATGCCTAATCTTTTCCAAGTTTTTGCGAGGTACAGTAGAGCAGACTGCATTCCTTGCTAGTCATACTCGTTATAAATTAATTCAATGCCATATTCTTAATAACGGCTTTCAGACAATTAAAATTTGGCCTACTGGGCTGGCTTAGATGTTGACGTATAAAATATGACAACTAGCTAATTGTTCTAGTTGAAAACATTTCTTTCCTGGCTGGGAAGGGGCAGACATTTTTTGAGCTATTCGATATCTGACCTCACTCTGGCTAAACGGTATACACTAAATACCTTTTTCTGTGATTGACTCTTTGGCATCTTGAACGCCGCTGCTACTGCAATAAATTATCTTAAAGTTTATAATTTATTTTTATGTATTTAAATTTTGGACAGAGACTAACACTGGTATTGATTTGAAGTTTATATCGGAGCAATAATTTTTGCAGTAAATTTTAAGTTGTTATAAAAAATGCAAAAAAATTCGAGCGCACACTATACTAATATAGTGCTCTCGCGATATGTTTTGCACGTGATAAAATGTTTTGTAAATTGTATGATACATTTACCCCATCTATCGTAACAATCTTAAGTTTTTTTCAAGTATTGTTGGGTAAATTTTGTTGGCAAGCCCGCAGCTCTAAAAATGCTTTTTCACTCAATGCATAGTTTACCCAAAGAATCTTTGTCAAAAAAATTGTACGTGAAATACTTACGATACTACTTTGAAAGATTGATGTTTGCTTTAAAGATAGTGGCGATGCTGGTAATAGATGTAGTGGGTAGAAACTCTTTTAAGGAAATACTCCATCTTTGAATTGTTACAGTTTTTCGCTTTAGAATATTAAATTCAAATCATACAAAGGATAAATTGTAGTTGCTACGCAAAAAAATGTATGTAGAAGTTTGTAAAAGAAAACATTTAATTCAACTAAACAGAAATACAATTGTAAATCTGTATTTACCGTAGATTCATAAGTAAATATTAAAGAAACAATTTATAATACAACAAATTTTTTATATGTTGCGAACACACAGTATACACAAAGATTATATAACATAAAAAGTTTGCCAAACTAAGTTGAAAATCATATGGCAGAAATAAAAGTCAGCTGATCAGTTACTCCTACCTTGTTTAATATACCTTGATTGTAAACATACATCATAAACACACACTTATATATATCCACATAATTGCATCCAAAAAACTAATTCTTTGCAAAACAAACTATTTATTACACCCTTCACATAAGAGATAAGGATATATATAAGTTGCCATTTCTATTGTATTTTCTTTAGTTCCCACCTGCGACCCCATAAAGTACATATTTTCTTGGTCCTCATAGATAGGGAAGTCGATTTAGCGATGTCCGTCTGTCCATCGGCCCATGTTATGGTTGAAATCAACTTTTTGAAGCCCCCCGACGTCGCATATACCAGTCAGTGATACCAGACTATTACAAATCTCTACGAAAAAATCGCTATTGAAATCAAGAAAAATCGCCCTATAACTAACCGAGATATAAGCCAAAAACCAAGACAACCTCTGTTTACTTCTCTAAAATGTTTACATTAAAACCTCAACAACTGCCCCGAAGTTGCTCCAAAAAACCGAGTCCTATTAGTTTTTTCTCGGGAACATTTTTGTGGAACATACTTACACCCTATCTTCGGGTTGCCCTACAAAGTTTATTTTTTAAGTCACTCCCACAGCTTCCACGGTGCTGCTACAAAGGTCAAATGTAATACCAAGCCCAATTGATTTTTTCTCCCAAGCATTTATTTGCAACATACCTACTCCTTGTCTCCATCCTTTAAAAGGGTTGTCATACATAATTTAAAAAAAAATTAGGGTAGAAACTCCTATAATTTCCAAGGAGTCACCCTTAGAGGAATAAAGTGTATAACAGACCAGTGAACACACTTACCCATAAAAAATTTACAAAAATTATGTAAAAACACTTACAACTTTCCCAGAGTCAGCCTTCAGGAAATACAATGTACGACTGATCCCCATTAGATTTTCCTACGAAACATATTCCCTACCTCCATCGCCTAAGTGTAATAAATCCCCCCAGCAGCTTCCATGGTGCCCGCGGTTAGGCTGACCTTAAATCATTTATCCTTACACACATTTTTCTAGAACATGCTTAACCCCTATCTCCCCATTAAGGGGGCTGCCATACTGAATTTGAAAAAATTAAGGTAAAAACCAGTACAACTTCCCTGTAGTTGACCTATGTGGCTTAAAATATGAGTTTTATTTATAAGGAAAATATTGATGACCTGAAGCCGAAATTAAATATTCCACAATGATTAAAATAATTTTTAAATATAAGAAATGTTTTTTTTTTCTTTTTTTTGTAAATAAACATAAAAGCTCGCGTATTGGAATGGTATTTCTTTTAATATTGAAAACTAAACAAGATTGCTAATTGCTGTAACATAAAGGTCAAAATAAAAGAAAAATTAAATGAGATGATAAAGTGTTTAACATTTAAAGATTTTTAATTTGAAAACCAAATGAGTGACTGAATAAAATAATTCAACACCCATAGACACACATACACCCCCAGTATTATTTGACGGTTAAATAATATGCAAAATTATTTTGTGAAAGAAAACTAAGGACAAAATATACACATTTAATCCACTGGGCTTAATTTACACCAGCTTAAATTGGTGTTGAAATGGTTGAATGGATGGGTGTTGAATATGCAGAAGAACCCAAAAAAATAATCCAAACTTGAAGTCGAAATAAAAAAACATACAGAGAGGGTAAATTGAAATTGTGAAGAACTTTTGTTACAAAAGACTTTTGCGATTGTTGGCAATCTCAAAAGAAGCAAAGAAAAAAAAAGGAAAATAAGTAACAAAAAGGATAAAGTTAAAGGTTTTTAGACTGTAAGCAAACACACAAACACACCTCCAAGCACTTTGTACTTAATACAAATATTTACAGCAGTAGTAATCTTCATCGTTATGATGGTAATAGTATTGTTGATCATTATGATGAACTTCCTTTTCGACGGTTTATTGAAGTTGACAGATGTGGGTTGTGCTACAATTAAATAACAATAACATCACCAATAAACCCCTCTAAAACTGTATTTATACATGTTTGTATGTTAAAACAATTTGATTCAAAAAATAGTCACATACATGTGTACATATGTACATATGTGCTAGAAATAACAGAAAAATTAAATTCATCTAAACTTCTATGTTAGTAAAAATGAAATGGTAAGCCAGTCATTTGTAGATTGTATATATGAAAAAAATGATTTATGAAATACACTGCAGAATACTTTTGTTTTAAAACCACTAAAATTTTAATTTTTCAATTGGTAAATAGCTACTTGTTTGTTTTTGTAGCGGAGGTCGTAAATTTCAAAACAACCCAAACAAAAATAACTAGTTATTCGGTCAAAAGATAACTAACTAGCGTTTTTTCATCTCCAATATTACTTGTTAATTAACTAGATAAGCAAAGATATTGCCAAAGGTTTGTTGCTTAACGTAGTACTTAAAAGCGACTGGACTGGACCGATATCGCTCATAATTTTTTGTGAATTGATGTTCCCGGTAATACCGTTACGAAAAATATTAAAAATCAAAAAATTCTAAACAGTCGAAATCAAAACTATAAGGATGATTGTGATCTTATTAAATAAAAAGAAAAACAATGTACAAGATCGTACTTAACAAAAACTCGAGAATGACTTTTCATCACTAAACATTACATTTTCCATTTAATCGCAGCTAAAACTTACATTGCTTTGTAATGAGTTAAAATGCTAAAAACTACTTTCTCATTAGCATTTTAAATCATTATTTTAACATGGAGATGACATTGGAGGCAAGTACTTACCATGCTCGCTTACAAAAAAGGGCTTACAAAAGCTATTATTGGCATTTAAATAACCTTTCCCTGAAGACCCCAATTACTCATTGTTGCATTTAAAGTTTTTTTCTTTAATGTTTTGGTTAAAACTTGCTTAAAATATTTAGTTAGAAAAGGTTAAAAAATTGTCAAACTAAAACTATCTACCTAAATTTTATATAAGATATAACTCATTATCTAACAACTACTATGCAACGCAGACGATATGTTATAGTAATTGAAAAGTAAGTTATTTGTAATGAGTAATCACTACCGAGTTTTTGCTGGGATATTATACACCGACTCTATACTTTTGTGATGGATGTAAGCATTTAACTTACATTTTAGCTTACAACTCACACAATTCAAAATAAGACTTAAAAAACGACTCTGATTTCCAAGAAAAGTATGTTTTTAAGCGATTAATAGTCATAAGATACTGAAAGGACATAATTTCTGCTCGCAAGTTTGTAACCTTGCAAATTTTAATTTTAGAGAATTTTAATTTAAGATCATGTTGTGTAAAATATTTTTAAATCTAGGTTTGATTTGTTAAATTTTCACAGTTCTTTACAATGCTTTAATCGTTTGGACTCATTATTTTTTTATATATAATTTTTTCTTTGAACCATTGAAAAATGTGAGGGGTGTGACATTTTCATCAAAACGTCAAAAACAGAAGAGCCAATTTTTCTTTATGTTATTAATTTAAACTATTGCCAAGTAAAAAAATAATATATGATGCATATATCCAAATTGTGATTTTTATAAAAAATTAATCAAAAATAAGTTAGGAAAAGGACCCATGACTCGACAACACTCGTTTAGAGGAGTCTAGGGTAAGGTACAATTCGCTACCGACAAAACGAAAACGTGCAAGAGTCATATAAAATTACAATCAAAAATGCTAACTGGGTATATATAATTTACAATAGTTTGAATTCTTGACAGAAGATTGTCTGTCGGGTCAGCTGATATTATTACATCATGTTCTTATCCTAAAATATCCCAGTTTGTTCCACTTCTGCTACTTATACTAACTACGTAAAGTACATACATAATATGTACATTTGTACATATATGAGATTACCTAGCTAGCCAAGGGCTGTCCAATGGATGATGGTGGTTAATTTAATCTCCTAAACGAATCCCTGGATGATTATTTGGCGATAACAATAACAAAACAATGTTCATTTTTGTTATATTTCGTCGAATGTAACAGTTTCTCTGGTTCCAAGAACCTGCATGAGATTCGCCAAAGAGTATTTTGCAAAAAAAAAAATGGCTAGCTGGGTAATTAAAAATTTTAATGGATTCCTAGAGAGCCAGATAGTTTGAAGAGTTACAACAACAAATCAATATTTAGTTTTCTTTTTTTGGTTTTAAGAAAACACATTAGAATACCTCGCGGCGAGGTCCTCCTTTCAAACGACAAGTACGAGCATTTCAGAAGCTGTAAAAAAATTAATTCCTTTGTGTGCTTTACACGACTCTAAATGTTTTTATAGAAGAATTGTAAGATAATCTGTAGATAAGTTTCAAATAAATCTCCTGTTGGCGATTAAAAACACTCTGCATGGGATTCGCAAAGGTATTTTCTAAAACTTAAAATTGAAATGAATAAAAGTTTAAGCTTGAAACGTTACAGGTATTTTTTTGTTTGTAAAATGTAGAATTTTCATTTTTTAGCGTATTTTGAACAATTTTTATTTCTAAAATTTCCTTTTATATTTTATCAGGCTAATTGGTTAAAATTTTATTGTGATAAGAGTATGTTAATGAGAGTATGTGTAAAATACAAATTAGTATTTCCGTATTCAAATTTCAATTAACACTTGGGTTAAATAGAAGATATTTACTACCAATGCTCAGTACCGAACAAAGAGTGCTGATGAGGAGTTGTAGCGGGCTCTAAAAATGCATTCCACTCGGCTAGTGTCGGGAAACTAAACTTTTTCAAATTATTTCTTCAACAAAAATCTTATCACAATAAAATTTGAACCAATTAGCCTGATAAAATATAAAAAGAAATTTTAGAATTTTCGGCCTAAAAAATAAAAAAGGGTTTAAAATAGTGACTTTTTGTTTACTTCCATACAAATTTAATGTTTATTTGCTGAGAGGATACAAACACAAATATTGAAATTTTGAAAGATTAATTACGTTAAACACAACGCATAATAACAAAAACAATTGTGTGGAAAAAACTAAAATTTAAAAAAACTTTTCCATACATTTTGTTTTTTGTTTTAGAGCGTTGCGTTTTAGGAAACAACGGGGTAAGTAGTCAAATAAATACAAACACAAAAAAAATTAAAAAGGGAAAGTTATTAGAAAATGTAAAAATACAAATGAAGTTGTAATCGGAAGTTGTTCGTTTGTAGTTTCAGTTTTTCCAGCGCGTTCGATTACAAACAAATGTAAGCGACAATTGCACAAATTGAACAAGCGGATATGCTGCCGGGCACAACAGTCAGTCACATATTTGCTTGCACAAGGATTGTGAGGTTTCTTTGTTCTTGTATTTTCCTTTTTTGTTTGTAAATGCTAAGCTCCTTGGCTGCATATGTTCACTTTGTATTAACACCCCAAATATAATTTTTACTTTTGCGATGCCTTTTTCTCACTTTCGCTTAGTTGTGTTTAAAATATAAAGGTATTATCATACATACATACACATATTTTTACACGCAGAGGTACCAACTTAACCTGTTTTTAGCTCGTTTAGGCCGGGGTAAATATTTTTTTCATTTTTAAAATATTGTTTTCCATCCTTTCTTATTTTGAAACTAAAAATTTATTCTGGCATTAAAAAGAATACTTTTTTGGACCTAAACTTTAATAAATGTTTTATTGTTGCTTACGTTTTATAATTTATACTTAAAACCCAGTTAGGGAAGAAGCGTCCCACTTCTATAATACTTACTCAAAATACATATGTATGAAACTATTTAAAAAAGTATCTAATTCCGTTTTGGGTTTTTTTGAGAAAAAAACCAATCAGTTTTGGTATTTTCGTCGATATTAATATATGTATAACACGACCTTAAGCTACGCCAGCCAGAAAAGATTAAGTGGTCCCCCTTTTTATCATAAACAGACGGTCGGCTATGTACTTTTCGAAAAGGTAATCTCCATAACCTATACACAGGCAAGTTTAGCTTAAGTTTGGTTAGCAGGCCTTAATGTCATACTTTCTAAAATGCTTGAAAGACATCAATAAATAGCACAGAGCAACATTTTTTTCTTAATGGATTTTCCTATAACCTGTACCAATATGTGGGCTAGCTCGATGGTACTGTATAGCCATCTAGAAAAAAATTAGGGTTTGGGAGTACAGTTGTTTTTCTTTTAGATCTGAGTCAGCTTTTCTTTAGACCATTTTTTAAACACTTGAACACTTCACGCCAATGGTGAAAGTTTTCTTTGTAAAGATAATTCCTTAGGCTGGAAAGGACCCTTCGAAGGTGTAGTCTTGCAGGCCTTTTAGCCTACAACCAACTATATCGAAATTGTTCAAAAAACTGCTTAACTGCCGATCTTCAAGACCAAAAACAACTGCATTCCAAATCACCAATTTGGTTTTATAAATACTATAGAACAAACTTACAGGTTATAAAAGAAGCCTTTGAGGAAAGGAAGTATGTACTGCTTCGCGCTAAAGCTAAAGCCTTAGCTAAAGTATTACATTAATGCCTGTTAAGCAAACTAAAGCTGAACTTGCCAGTTAATATTTTTACCCTATTAGCGAAACATCTTTCAACATGGGGGACACACTCGTTTTAAGAGTTATTCGTTTGCAATTTAACACGCTAATGCCTAAAAAAGTTGCTTTCAACACAAAACCAACATTTTTTCATAATAGATAACGAACTAATAAAATAATAAAAAAATTATTTGTCATAATTGAATATTTAATTGCATTTGGAAACTTAATGCCAACAATAACGCTTATTAACGAACTATTTTTTCAAAACGTGATAAAATTGCATACGATCTTGATGAAAAATTTGTATGATCCGCTAAACCTGGCAAACTGTAACAGCTCTTGACTTTAAATAACCTCTAAAAAGTATTTGTACAATATTGCCTACATTTTTGAAAAAAATTTGTTTGAATAGGAGCAGGGGAAGGGGCAGCCCCCATACAAATAAACAATTGTGTTAAAATTTTCGATACGATGTGTCTCTGAAATTATAACATTTATCGAATTTAACAAAATGTTCTGCAAGAAGCCACTGTGCAACAAGTAAAAGCGCTATATTCGGTTGCGCCGAATCTTATATAACCTTTACATTGTGTTGGGGTTTTTACCCCGAATTTGTTAAAATCCCCTTAGGGGATAGAAATAGGGGGTAAATATGTTTTAGGGATATATTTGTAAAGAAAAATGAGTCAGGGTCAATCCTACATTTGAGCTATCCACGGGCCCCTTGGAAGCTGTAGGAGAGATTTATTACAATTTCACAAGCTTTGTATTGAGAAAGGAAGTAACTTTGTTCTAGGCCCTATACTTTATTTCTCTTAGGCTTACTTTAGGGAAGTTATTGGCCTTTTTACATCACTTTTGTAAATTTTTTATGGCAACCCTCTTAGGTGATGGTTATGAGGGGTAATTATGTTCTAGGAATATGTTTGGGAGGAAAAACTAATGGCTATCTGTAATACATTTTATCCCTCTAAGGGTGACTCTGGGAAGTTGTAGGTGTTTCTTCCATATTTTTTTTAAATTTTGTATGGCAATCCTATTATCGGCTGGAGATAAGGGGTATGTATGTTCCGAAAAAATGTTTGGGAAGAACAATTAATCGGGGTCGGCGTTACATGTGACCTTTGCAGGAGCACTCTGTGAGCTGTGGGAACGATTTAAAAAAAATAAAAATAGAGTGTAAGTCTATTTCAAAAAAATGTTTGTAAAAGAAAACTAATGGGAGTCGGTCTCAGATTACACCCATGTGCGGGCGATTCCGGGGCTATCGTAGAGGTTTTTATGTACAAATTTTAGAGAAATAAACAGAGGTAGTCTTGGTTTTTCGCCTGTATTTTGGTCACTAATAGGGCGATTTTTCTGAATTTTAATAGCCATTTTTTTCGTAGATATTTGTACTACTTACGGGTCTATGCGAAATTGGGGGCTTCAAAAAGCTGATTTCAACCATAACACGGACAGACGGACAGGCGGATATCGCTTAATCGACTTCCGTATCTATATGGACCAAGGACTTTATGGGGTCGCAGATGAATATATAAAGAAACTACAAACGGAAAAACAAACTAACATATATATACCCTTATGACTTATGTGAAGCGTATAATAATGCCTATATATTGGAAAAATTTTGTTGGATAGGAGCAGGCCCGCTACAAATATACAATTTTTATGAGATTTTTGATACGCTACGTCGCGAAAACTATAACAGCCATCGACTTCAAATATCCCACAGAAAGTAGTTGTACAACGATGTCTACATTTCGAAAAAAAACTAGTTAAATAGGAGCAGGGGGAGCGAAAGCCCCAATGCAAATGAACAATTTGTATCAAAATTTTAATACCAAATAGGCCGAAAACTATTTAAACTCTCGACTTTAAACCTTGTACATGGTATTTCTATTTTACGTACAAATTTTAAAATTTTGGAAAGCTTTTTATTTCCAAAAACTAGAAAAGCTGTCGAGAACAATTTGGCTAGATTAGATGGCTAGGTATACAAAAAGACCAATGTAAAGTGTTATAAAATTCAGCACAGCCGAATATAGCGCTATTACTTGTTTATATAGAGCTTGGCATTGTCAAGACATGACTTGTGTCGTCAGGGCGTATTTTAACAATTAAGTTCTAAAAATTGGTTTTAATGTAACGCCAAATAACTGAACAAAAATTTAACATTAACATCCCTGATAAATGGCATGCAATTAATTCATTCACATACATTCACACATTAGTTGATCTGTATTTGTTTGCACTCCTGTTTCCTGCTCTATTTTTGTTGTCAACAATAAATATTTGCTTTAAATAGTTTTGTTCAATTTGTTCTTGTGTTTTTTAATTCGTTGTTTTGTTTGTGTGTTTACATATTTATTTATATATATTGTACGTTTGTTTGATTGTTTGAAGTGAAAATAAAATTTTCGAGCAAATGTGACAGTTGAGTTGGATAATCAAAACGTTTAACACATAAAATTATAACACTTGTTGTTTGATTATTGTATTAAAATTATACGAATGAATTGATACATTTGTTATTTTTTGTATGTGTGAATTGCCCTTTTAAAATGTACGCATATGTACATATGTATGTACGTGCAGTGATGGAAAATGAGAAATTCATTTGGGTATCAAAAAAATGTTTCGAGAGTACTTGTTTAACGGTAATAGTATCAAAATATTTTTTTTCTCTGTTTTACATTAGGTCTGTCTGCGTACACATATTTTGTATCATTTTGTGCAAAATGTTACAAAATCTTACAAAATGTTGTCTGCGTACTCCAAATCTCTTGCAGCGAGAGAGCTAAAAAGAAAATTTTTTGACAGTTGGAAGTAAGAGAACTTGCAAAATGTTACTGGAGAAATTTCTTCTTGCAAGATTTTGCAACTAGTTTGAACAGCTGTTTTTATTTACTAATTGAATGAAATAATTTTTGTGAAACGAAAAAAGAAATTGAAATTTAACAATAGTTAGAATTGTGTTGATTTTTAACGTTTATAACAATTTATAATAAACATAACATTTAACTTATTGCTAGAAACGTCCAAATATGCAAATAATTAACCGCGTACACATATGCTAAAATTCTTTTGCTTTGTTATTTGGATTGTTTATACACCATTCAGCTGTTTTCTTGCAAAATTTTACTGGATACTGTCTGTGTACTTTTTGGTATATTTTTAGCCGACAGAGAAAAATTGGTCTTACTCTCCCAAAAAATATTACTGAGTATTTGCTACTGGAAAAGTACGCAGACAGACCTATTAAATACAAAAAAGTCATATAGACATTTTAAGTGTTTTTAGTTTGTTCAAACGTTAATCGAAACTGAACTGTAGGTATATATTTTTGAAAAATTTGAATTTTGGTTTAAGTCCGTTAATATCTGACCTTTAATTTGGGAAAATTGAGGTTAGCCCTTAAAAAAATTTGAATTTAAATGTTTTTTCTGCATTGACTTGCCGAATTTATGTTATCTCATCTCTATGAAATATGTTTTTTGTCCGCCTTAAGTTACCAAGCAACAAGTTAAAAAGTTTATTTTACAACTTTTTTATACGCTATGCCAAAGAAATGTGTATATTTAAAACATTTAGCTAGGCAACTACCCATAGGTTAATACTTTATGCTTTTAAAAAAACGTTACAAATGACGACCACTGATTAAATTTTTACTCAAGTATGAAATATTTGTGGAAGTAATGGTTAAAACCACATTAACTAATCTAAAAGCATCTTTTGTCATAGAGAAAATTTTCAAAGCTATATTTTCTGTATACGCCACCCTTTTGCACTTTTTAAATTTATTTTTTTTTAATTTAAAAGGTTTTTTAAACGAAAATTTCATACAGAATCAGTATTTCAAATTGAAAGATTGTGTATGAATATACCCCTTAACTTTTTGCATTGTTAATAGTTAATATTGTACGTAATTTAACATTAAAGACTTTTTAAAACAGTTTTGGTTCCTTCTAATTTCTTAACAAAAATTAACTGATCCAATTTTTTTTTCGAATTTGCAAAAAAGGTGCGCTTCTATGTTTTTTTAAAGTTAATCTAAAAGTCACCATTTTTTTTAACCTGTAAATGATAATATTCGAAATTTTTGATTGCAAAATAAAATTGCAAAAAATATTATTTACAGCCTCTCGTAAAAGGGAGCATATTTACGTACTCGAGTAAAGAAAAGCGCATAGAAAAAACAGATAGTTGGTAAGAGGCAAAACTAAAAAAAAACTAAAATAATAATAAAAAAAAGCAAAAGTGGGTATCAAATTAGCCAGAAAACTGAACTGTAGGTATATATTTTTGAAAAATTTGAATTTTGGTTTAAGTCCGTTAATATCTGACCTTTAATTTGGGAAAATTGAGGTTAGCCCTTAAAAAAATTTGAATTTAAATGTTTTTTCTGCATTGACTTGCCGAATTTATGTTATCTCATCTCTATGAAATATGTTTTTTGTCCGCCTTAAGTTACCAAGCAACAAGTTAAAAAGTTTATTTTACAACTTTTTTATACGCTATGCCAAAGAAATGTGTATATTTAAAACATTTAGCTAGGCAACTACCCATAGGTTAATACTTTATGCTTTTAAAAAAACGTTACAAATGACGACCACTGATTAAATTTTTACTCAAGTATGAAATATTTGTGGAAGTAATGGTTAAAACCACATTAACTAATCTAAAAACATCTTTTGTCATAGAGAAAATTTTCAAAGCTATATTTTCTGTATACGCCACCCTTTTGCACTTTTTAAATTTATTTTTTTTTAATTTAAAAGGTTTTTTAAACGAAAATTTCATACAGAATCAGTATTTCAAATTGAAAGATTGTGTATGAATATACCCCTTAACTTTTTGCATTGTTAATAGTTAATATTGTACGTAATTTAACATTAAAGACTTTTTAAAACAGTTTTGGTTCCTTCTAATTTCTTAACAAAAATTAACTGATCCAATTTTTTTTTCGAATTTGCAAAAAAGGTGCGCTTCTATGTTTTTTTAAAGTTAATCTAAAAGTCACCATTTTTTTTAACCTGTAAATGATAATATTCGAAATTTTTGATTGCAAAATAAAATTGCAAAAAATATTATTTACAGCCTCTCGTAAAAGGGAGCATATTTACGTACTCGAGTAAAGAAAAGCGCATAGAAAAAACAGATAGTTGGTAAGAGGCAAAACTAAAAAAAAACTAAAATAATA
The DNA here is from genome assembly GCA_963583895.1 of Melanophora roralis. Taxonomy (NCBI): domain Eukaryota; kingdom Metazoa; phylum Arthropoda; class Insecta; order Diptera; family Rhinophoridae; genus Melanophora; species Melanophora roralis. Next base: position 56,940,937 of record OY757189.1, on the reverse strand, counting down.
ATAAAAAAAAGCAAAAGTGGGTATCAAATTAGCCAGAACAATATCCATCCAATGGTATAAAAAAAGTACGATCGTATCAATTTTTGATTTGACGATTTATCATCATTTTGACGATTTTCGGCCACAAAAAATGGGTTTTGACGATTCGACGATTTTTGTCCTAAAATTTGACGATTTTTATAAAGGTTTTGGACTTATCCAGAACCCAAAAATTTCGTTATGGATAAGTATGGCTTTAAAATTTCCTTTCACATCATGAATAAGTGTTTCCAGAGAAAATGTTTGCGAATTTTCTGTCAATCTTTTGCTACTTTAATCACAAGTTGCTATTTAAATCTCGAAACATTGGTATCAAACGAAAGGTTTTTAAAGGCCCTTCAGCTTTAGTACTCTACAGTATAACACACCTAAAATATACTATTTTATTATATTATATGAATATTTTATTATATTATATGAAGAAAAAAAAACAAAAGAAAGGTTCTTCTATGATAAAACTAATCAGGTAATCTCGTCCCTGCAAAAACTACAAATTAGTACCAAAGTGTCAAACAACAGCTCATAGAAAAAAAAAAACGAGCACTATATATGAAGAAAAAAAAACAAAAGAAAGGTTCTTCTATATATAGGAGCACTATATATGAAGAAAAAAAAACAAAAGAAAGGTTCTTCTATGATAAAACTAATCAGGTAATCTCGTCCCTGCAAAAACTACAAATTAGTACCAAAGTGTCAAACAACAGCTCATAGAAAAAAAAAAAACGAGCACTATATATGAAGAAAAAAAAACAAAAGAAAGGTTCTTCTATGATAAAACTAATCAGGTAATCTCGTCCCTGCAAAAACTACAAATTAGTACCAAAGTGTCAAACAACAGCTCATAGAAAAAAAAAAAACGATTAGTAATAATTTTTGTTGTTTTATTTTCACTATGTTCTTCATAGTTTTAAAATTTTGGCACTAATTAGCTGGGCCAACGAGACTACCTGGTTCTTTGTATCATGGGTTCTTCCGCTTTGAAAAACCATTTTTAGCCATTTAATATTAGCCATTGCATGTTTACTTAAAAATGTTTTCAGTAAGAATACTGTATATTATATTTCTGTAAAAAAATTATGTGTTTCAAATAAAATTGTTTTTAACATAAAAATTATTTTTTAAGACTAAACTTGGAAATTCGTAAAAAATTTCTTAAATATTTGCGTTTTTTCATTTTTGGTTTGTTACTTTTAATTTTAATATGAATGTCTATTTGCATAAATTTTTAACCCAAAGGTGTCAGGTAAACAGTGCCCAGTGTTTTACCAAAAACAACTCAATGGCTCGCGAATTCCTAAGACATGAAGGAAGAAAACGTAATCACAATGCCATAAAATTTAACCAACGGTGCTGCTGCTATCGAAGCATAATGGCAAAAGCATAGATAGCCCCAACTTAAAACTAAGCTGAAAGAATGTACAAACTGATTTGAAAACTTGCTTAAGGAATACAAAATGACATCAGACGAATTATTCTCTATGATGATCAGGCAAACGCCTTAAAACACCCGTTATCGTATAACCACCACTGTGTTAAATGACATAATCCTGGGAAGGAAATGACGAAGACAAATGCGACCTAAATTGGGGATATAATGACTCTCGAAAAAGTATTTAATTATTTGTTTTCAAAAATTTGCATCCTAAATGTGTTTTTAGAACGTATCCAAAGGGATACAAATATGGTTTGTGGTTTAGAGAAGTACTGTGATTATCGTGTAGTACTAGGGTTGCATTTTATATTTCGGGATCATCGAAAATCTCTTTATTGTTTTTCAAAATATTCCCCATGAAGATCTATACACTTTTTCATGCGTTCAAACAAATTGTCGAAGCACTTTTGCCACTCTGATTGAGGGATCTCCAAAACATGCATTTTGAATACAGCAAACGCTTCTTAAGGTGTCGAAAAACGTTGACCTCTAATTGTTTTTTTACGAACGGGAATAAAAAGAAGTCATTCGGTTTCAAGTCAGGAGTATACGGCGGATGACTCGTCAAATCGATGTTTTGGGTGCTTAAAAACGCAGTTGTTTGAGCCAATGTATGAGAGCTCGCATTGTCGTGGTGAAGAGTGATCCATTTTCGGGGTTAGTTTTCCTGGATTCATGGAAGACAACTGGCAAACAGATGGTTGTGTACCACTCAGAATAGACTGTTCTACGTTGTTCAAGTGATACGATTGCGACATGTCCAGTTGTTCCGAAAAAACTGGCGATCATTTGCTTAGAAGTGCTTCGGGCCCGAACAACTTTTGTTGGATTTGACTTATCTTGAAACACCCAAACGGTCGTCTGCTGTGTACTTTCGGGCTTATACGCGTAAATCCAGAATTCATCACCTGTCACGATATCATAGACGTAATTCGAAGCACCGCGGTCGTATTTTCTGAGCATTTCTTTCGACTAATCGACACAAGCGAGGTATATTTAACAAGGTAGGAATAACTGATCAGCTGACTTCTATTTCCGCCATATGTTTTCTAATTTAGACAATTTTTTATGTTATACAATGGTTGTGTGTATGTGTGTTCGCCGCATGTTCGACAACGAAGCTGGAATTTGCAACAACAAAATACATACTGAAATTTTAGAGGAAGTTGTTGTTTTAGGGACGACCTCACCTTCTTATTCGACCATGGACACGAGCCTTTTTTTAAGCGATTGACAAACTGTGTGGGATCCAATGCGAAAAACTTGTTTTGGCAGTCAAATGTTCGTAGAACATTGAATGCATGCTGGTCTTACTAATGCCTAAGGCTGTCGCAATCTCACGATAGGTCACGTGACGATCTTCCAATATCAGTTCATGCACAGTTCATTCACATAGTGATAAAGGTATATATCAGTTTGTCATTCCGTTTGTAATTTCTTTATTATCCATCTGCGACCCAATAAAGTATATACATATATTCTGGATCCTTATAGATAGGGAAGTTGATATAGCCATGCCCGCCTGCCCGTCTGTTGAAATCAAGTTTCCGGAGTCAAATAAAAAGATACAGACCAGTTATTGGTGTCAAACTATTAGAAATATCCCGCAGACAATTGGTATTTAAAATCAGCAAAATCGGTTCGCAATTGACCGAGATATTAGCGAAAACCCAAAACAACCCATTTTTTTAGGACAAAATCCGTGCATATATTCCTACATATCTCAGTAAATATAGTCACTCTTGCCACAAAACTTGGCACGGATACTCTTAAAGTAGGGACCTAAACAATGGAATAGTTTTTTTTTCCAGATAAGATTAGGGAAAGTTGTATTTTTCCTACAATTGCACAAATTTGGTGAAATATTTTATGCGATATATCTCGGAAACTATTACAGCTATCGACTTAAAATGTTCTACAAAAAGTAATTGAACAACAAAGCCTACGCCTTAAAGAAAAAACTTTTTGGGGGAGGGGTTAAGAAGGGTAGCTCCCATACAAATTAACAATTTTTATGAAATTTTCGATACGCTATATTTCGGAAAGAATAACAGATATCGAAATTAAATGTTCTCCAAAAAGTAATTGGAAATCAAGACTTACGCTTTGAAGACAACATTTTTTGGGTGGGGCAGAAAAAGGGATAACTCCCATACAAATTAACAATTTTTATAAAATTTTCGATACGCTTTATCTAAGAAACTACATATAACAGATATCGAAATCAAGTCTTCTACAGAACATCAAGACTTAAGCTATAAAGAAAAAATTTTTTGGGTGGGGGCAAAAAAAAGGGTAGCTCCCATACAAGTTAACAATTTTTGTGAAATTTTCTATACGCTATATCTCAGAAACTATAACATATATCGAGATCAAATATTCTAAAAAAAAGTAATTGGACATGAAGATTATATATTTACAAGAAAAATTTTTTTGGGTAGGGGGTGAAGAAGTTGTAGCTTTCATACAAATAAACAGTTTTTATGAAATTTTCTATACGCTATATCTCTGAAACTATAACAGCTGTCGACATCAAATGTTCTAAAAAAAGTAATTGGACAATGAGGTCTACACTTTGAAGAAGAAATTCCTGGGTGGGGCCAGGAGAAGGGGCAGCTTCCATACAAACTAACAGTTTTTATGAAATTTTCGATACATCTGGGAAACTATAACAGCTATCGACTTCGAATATTCTACAAAAAGTAATAATCAATTAATTCATAATTGGAAAAAAAGTTTGAGAGGAGCAGGGGGACTAGAACATCCCATAAAAATTAACAACTTTTATTAACCTTTTAATATGAATAATGTCGAAAACTTGTATAACTCTCGACCTCAAACCTTCTTCATCTATTTCTATTATTCATACGAACGTTAAAATTTTGTAAAGTTTTCTTTTGACTTTAAAACTCGCACAAGGTATTTTTATTATATTATTTGGAGTACAAAATAACTCGGCTGGGTATATTAAAAGACCAATGAGAAGGGTATATAAGATTCGGCACAGCCGCATATAGCGCTCTTACTTGTTTTATATACATACATAAGTAGTTTTTGATAATAAAATAAATTTTTAATATAATTTGTATTCCAAATCCATTAAAAATTTATTTTATACATAGTATTTATATAAGTACACATAATAGGAGTTATTATAATTATCTCCCGTTTCAACCTGTGGGTTTGCTCGATGGTGCTTTGTTGACTCCGAAGGCCAGGTTGGTGTTTTGGAGTACAATTATTGTCATTCAAGATCAGGGTGAACTTGTTTTGAAGCAATTTCTCGCAAAATAAAAATAAGCTGTCCCCGATCCCAAATGACAACAGCTGCATTTGAAATCACAAATTTTACCTTAGAAGTCAACATAGTACGTACCATCGCATAAGGCCACAGCTTAGTATAGGTTAAATTAAAGTCTTTCCTTCCAGCCAATATTTTCAACCTTTTAGAAAATACATAACTGGTCGACAATTTATGAGCAAAGAGGGAGACCATTGAAGTTGTTCTCAAACAATAGGGGCTGGGGGTGTTTCTCAAGGTAGTATTTTAGGACCAACTCATAACTTGCACAGCAGATATGCCAACCAACAGTTTTACACACACATCGACATTTTCTGATAATACCGCTTCTCTTAGCATTCATAAAGACCCTAAAGAGGCCTCGAACCAATATCAATATCACGTATCCCGAGTAAAGAAATGGGGAAAGTTATGGGGAATAAATATAAATGAACAAAAATTTTCCTACGTAACTTTTATCTTACACAAAGAAACTTGCTCTTCAATCTTTATTAACAACCATATAGTACCTCAGCGGTTTAAGGCGAAATATCTTGGCTTTCACCTGGATCGTCGCCTCACGGGGAAAGCCCATATAGGTGGGAAGTTGACACAAATTAGGCTCAAAACTGCCCAAATTCATTGGTCAATCGGTAAAAATTCGGTGCTACGTCTTAATTGTAAACTTCTGCTCTGCAACTCAATTTTGAAACCAATTTGGTGCTACGGTATACAATTATTGGTCACAGCTTCCTCCTCCAATATGAAAAAACTCAACGGCGTCAAAACGAAGTCCTAAGAGTGATAACTTGTGCTCCTTGGTATATTTAAAACAGCAACATTCACAAGAATCTACAAGTTGTACTAGTTTAATGGAAATCTATGTGGGCAAGTATTTAATTAAGCTGGAAACACATCCGAATCCGCTCGCTCGAAATATCTTGCAACATAATGGATATACTCTTTGGAAAAGAAGGGTTACTATTGCGCTAAGACAAAACCATTGAAATTTGTTTATTTGTTTTTGAATTCTATAAAATTAATTGACGTCTTCGAACACACCTACCTAATACAGATGTTAAAAGTCACTTATAATTTATTGCCCTCGTCAAAATCATGCAAACCAATATGAAAGATTAAAAGCATTAGTTTCATATGATGTAGAATCCACATCTATGCCTTTCAAAAGACACACCAAAGATCTAAAGTCATTCTTAGGATTTAAATACTGTTATGACCTTTTCTTGTGTATGTATAAGCAGTCATCTGAGTAACAAGTGAGAGCGCTATATTTGGCTATACCGAATCTTATATACCCTTCACGTTGGTGTTTTTATATGCCCAGCCATCAGTTCTTTCGTACTGCAAATATTTTAATGAAAATACTTTATGCCTGGCTTAAAGTTGATAGCTATCATAGATCTTAAAATAAAAAACTTTTAAAAATTTTAACGTTTATAAATATGTACAATAGAATAGAGATACCATGTAGAAATTTTGAGGTAGAGAGTTTGAACAGTTTTCGACATTATTCATATTAAAAGTTTAATAAAAGCTGTTAATTTGTATGAAGGCTTCCGCTCGACCTGCTCCTTTCCAAAATGTAAATATTATTGTATTATTACTTTTTGTTAAACATTCAAAGTCGATAGCGGTTATAGTTTCCCAGATAAAGCGTATCAAAAACTTTATAAGAATTGTTCATTTGTATGGGGGTCCCCTGCTTCTATCAAAATAATTTGTCTTACAAAATGTAGGCATTTTTGTCCAGTTAATTTTTGTAGAACATTTGAAGTCGATAGCGGTTATAGTTTCCAAAATACGGCGTATCGAAAATTTCATAAAAATTTTTAGTTTGTATCGAAGCTGCCCCTCGCCCTGCTCCTAACCCTATCATCGAAATATCCGTGCTACGTTTTGTGACGTGAGAGTTGATGTATTTCCTGATATATACATAAATATAGGGGTATATTAACGGGGTTTGTCCTTAAAAATTGATTGCTTTGGGGTTTCGCGTACATTTCAGCCAATAGGAAACACATTTCACTGATTTAAAATCGATTGTCCAAGGAATATTTCTGATTGTTTGATGCCAAAATGTTTTTTGTGCGACTTTATTGGATTTCGCAAATCGGATTTCGACAGACACATAGACGTACTACCTTATCTATAAGGATCCAAAATATATATATACTTTATGGAGTCTTAAGTGAATATTGTAGAAATTACAAACGGAATGACAAACTGATATATACCCTTACCACTATGTAAAGGATATAACAAAACCATAAATAGGCGCATATAAAACAAACTCTGCTGGATAAACCAGTATGCAGTCAGGCCAACCTTCAATATTCTTGTTATATCACAAATACATAGTTACAATGTCCACAACCTGTATGGTGACAAGTTCTTGGGCACCCGCAGCGATAAGATTACTTATCTTGAATATTGATCACTTTGAAAACATTGTGATGTTATGTGGTGGCATTATCAACTTGTCTGCGAGTTAATATTTTAAACTTTTTATTGTCACATCAAAAACATCAGCAAACTGCTTGGATGTCTAATGTTGTACGGATCTTGCGTACATATGTATGCTTGTGTGCATGTATTTGTTGATGAATGTATCTAAGTATACCTAAATACGCGGCTGCTCAAATTCATAACACAGTAACAAACAAATAATTTCAAATCAATTTTATTTTATTAATAGTTTAAAGTGAAATCTTGTGGCAATCTCTAAAACAATCACTTTTTAAGTTACGCAGTATCAAGTAAGTACTTGTATGATTCCGTGTCTGTAATGGGACTTTACGTTATTTCAACTAGACAACCAACCTATTGGCCACAATAAAATTACAGGCATAATAGTTTTTGGCGTAGCAAAAGGTTTACCCCCGGAACTTATTGAAGCTCAAGTCTCCTTGTATTTGCAGTCCTCACCAAATAGCAACTAGTGATTTTTTTCTATCTAAAAGAGTAAATTTGTTGAATTATAAAAAATATCTGAGCACCCACTGCTCGGAAAACCCTCCGCTTAAACCTCCCAAAGACATTGCTTCTTTAACTTACCGTCGGGACAAGTAAAATAACATTTTATCTGCCGGTGTGAGAAGCTTTTATCTAAAAAGCCCGATGAGAATGGCAAAAGCATAGATCACCCTAACTTAAAACTTAGCTAAAGGAAGAATGTGCAAACTGATTAAATAACAAGCTGGAGGTACACAGAATGGCATCAATTGAGGATCTCTTGGAGAGTCTAGACGCGACTCCTCAGACAAATTATTTTCTATGACAATCAGCCAGACGTCTTTAAAGATCCGTTACTGCAAAACAACCCCTGGGTAATCTGAGAGGATTTTTGGCAAGAAATGACGAAGAAAAATTCGACGTGCCTGCAAGTCATTTGATGAACGTGTTTGAATTACCGTGTTTGAATTGACGTAAGGGAATTACCGCTTATTGTTGCTAGACGTCCTGTTGTATTACGTTTTCGATTTTCAGATTTTGTGGAGGCTGTCGCTAATCTAAATGATAAAAAAATCTTCTGGTGTTGAAAAAATAGGCAATAAAATGCTTTTAGAGCTGCCTTTTAGAGCAAAAAAAAAATAACTATTTTGATTTTAAACGCCATATTACGACTTGAACATTTTCCTTCAATATGGAAAGTTGCCTGGTAAAGGTCCTTCGAAGGTGGAGTCTTAGGTTAGGAAAAACAGGCAGCCGTTGAATGAAAGATTACAGCTCACTTGGGTCCGCTTTATTCGGTCCCTTTGTGTTACCTGGAGAGGCAGATAGAGGAAGTTAAGATGGAAGGATAGAAGAAATTTTGAGAATGATAGATAAGAAAGAAAGAAAGAACAGAAGAATGAAGCAGACTTACCAGGGTCTCTGGTGGATATCGAACCCACAACCCCCAGACTGGTAGACTCGTGCACTTACCACTAACCTACCGGGGCACCCAAGGTGGAGTCTTATAGGCCTATAAGTTTGTTACCAACCATTTTGAAATTGTTTGAGAAACTACTTAAAAACAAACTGACTTCGGTTGTGAATAACCAAATTACCGATTTGGCTCTAGAAGTCAATATAGTACTATCGAACAAACTCACAGGTTGGTACAGGTTATAAAAAAAAAGCCTTTGGGAAAACAAGTATTGCTCTGCGCTTTTTATTGATGTCTCTCAATCTTTTGACAAAGTATGGCACAAAGGCCTGCTAAACACTCTAAAGCTGAACCTTCTAGCTAATATTTTCAACCTATTAGAAAAGTACACAATCACTAGGGACTGGTGTACCTCAAGGGAGTACACTGTACTTGCTTGCCCAGCAGATATACCAACCAAAAGTTTCACACACGTGGACATTTGCTGATAATACCGGTTTTCTGAGTATTTATGAAGACCCTAAAGAGGCCTTTTAGCCAACCTACGTAGCTTTTACACTAAGCCAGAAAATATGCTCCCCAATTCTTATGTATACTGCCTCAACGATTTGAGGTGAAATATCTGGCAATTCACCTGAACCGTCGTACCACATTGAAATCACATATAGATTCGAAGTGGACTCAAATTAAACTTAAAGCTACACAAATTCATTGGCTAATCGATAGAAACTATGTTCTTCGTCTGGGTTGTAAACTTCTGCTCTACAACTCAATTTTGAAAACAATTTGATGCTACGGTATACATTTATGGAACACTGCATCCACCTCAAACAAAGTAAAAATTCAACGCCGTCAAAACAAAACTCTAAGAATGATAGCTGATGCTCTTTGGTAAATTATGTTAACAAGTATTTAACTAAGCTGGAAACACAACCAAATTCTACCGCTCGAAACATTTTACAAAATAGTAGACACACCTGTCTAAAAATAAGGGCTACTACTACGCCTAGATAGAACGTTTAAAATTGAATTCTTCTTTTGCGATAACTTTAATTTAAGTCTGGTACTGGCTGGACTAATAATAAGTACTTAGTTTAAAGATTTGGCTCTAGAAGAGAAGGAATATAAAGCAGACATACGAGGACGAAAACAATCAACTTCACTGGCAAAACTTTGTATTGAATAGGGACAGAAACCTTATTTTGATAACATAAAGATTCTAGATAAAGAGAAAAAGGAAAATGAGAAATATACGATGGAAAGCTACCGAATACAACCAAATTAAAAAAGTGCAATAAATACAAAAAAAAAAAGACAAAGATAACACAAAGTCCAATAACAAATACAATAAACAACTGTGGTTAAAGTGTTGTGTTGTCCACCAAAACTGTGATATAACTTAAAAGAGAAAAAGCATGTAATTTTTAATTAAGACAAACGTAAGTAACACTAATAGAGATATAATTATGTGCGTAGATACTTTTATTTGTGCAAATCGTTGTATTTCTGGAATTTTTTTTCTCTGTTTTAAAACAATGCTGCCAGAATTAATTAAATTCAAAACTAAACCTGATAAAGTTGGAGAATAACCAACGAAACATCGGAAAAAATTTTAAAATGAAAATATAGTCTTTTTATTTACTTTTGAGGAACTATTTAACGACCTTGAAACCCTTTTTTAAAGATCATACATTTATATTAGTCTATCCAGTGCCAGACTTAAATTAATGTTTTAAAAAAAACAAAGTTAATCAATTCCAGTGGTGTGATTTAAGAGGAAAAGTAGTAGTGGATATATTTCCAGCATATTTAACTACTTGTCCAAATAGTTTTGGATTTCGCCTTTTAACTAGTGGAACTTGTAGATCCTTGCGAAGACGTTGTAATTTGTGGAGTGCCCCCATTAATTGCATACTACAGCACCAGAATGTTTCCAAGAGTTTACAATCGAAACGAAACACACAGTTTTAACGAATCAGCCGATGAATTTAGGCTGTTTTACAGTTTGTTTTTGGCAACTTCGCATCCATTTGTGACTGCCACGTTGAGACACGATTCAGGTAAATGCCAAGGTATTTAGCTTCAATTGAATATCATGTTTTTTACTTAAAGCTTAAGTTACACTCAAAAAAGTTTTTATGTAAAATCTACTGGAAATGGTATTAAGAATAACTGGATATTCATTTAAAAGCCCTCCAACTAGATATTCATTAAAATCAACAAAGTATTTCATTCAAATTCAGACATCAAAATAAAAACTTACAAATTCGTCTAAAATTAACTAGATTTTCTGTTATTTACAGTTAAACGCAAAGTATCGGGAAAAAAATTAACAAAATTAAATATTACTAAAAAATAACTGACAAAATTAACTGCAACGGAAAATCAGTATTTTTGTGCAATGGGAGCTTTGAATAACTCTTCAAACCAGTTAAAAACAAATATTATATTGAAATTTACCTGTTTTTTTAGTTTAAAAACAACTTTACGGAACACTTCCTAAATAACTTACAGTCAGTTACTGTAATAATACTGCTGCCCATTTTTCTTCTTGGACAATGTGGTGCTGTAATTGGTTCGAGACCTCTTTATGATCTTTATGATTAAACCCTCTAATAACTTGATAAAATCATTAGAGTTCCTTTCTTCCAAATAAATGGAGGCATCATTATCCTTTTCAGAATGGCAAAACGATTTTGTAATGAGGTTGGCCTTTCATCGGCTTTTAAAATGTTTGCAGGTTAAGATGCTTTTGCCTACTTCGGGCTACTTTTCTTTTTCAGAGCTGTTACGCATGGATCCATCCCCACCTGAACCCTAGGAGCCCACGCAGAAATTAGGCTAAATATGCCTTTAACAGCTATAGGTACAACTCTAGAGCTTAATAAAAGTTTCCGCGATGAGGATGGTACCACGGTATTTTAATAGTTTTTAAAAAGGGATTGGGCTACGTTTGTCTCTTGTTCACTGCACTTATTTAAATTAGGCACACTTGCGCTTAAATTTCTTGTAATTGACTTTGGTTGGCACTTCAGTTGTTTTTAATTAATGCAGAGTCACCAATGTTTTCATTGCTAGCGCCTGTAGAGCTTAACACAATGTTAGCATTTTGGCTATTAGGCCCACTGTCACCGCGATTACTGTTACTCAGTAACCGTTAGCTAAGTATGTCATGTTCGTTCTCAAAACATGAATTACACGATGCACAGTGGGTTAGATGACACCGAAAGTGGCGATTGATTCATAGGAGCCGTAATATAAATTTTTTTGTTCTTTTTTTCGAATCGTTAAATATGCATAAAAAGGCATATTCTAAAAAAAAAGATACATGGGAAAAAATTTTTTACGATTTTATAGACATTTTTATTTTTCGGAAAATTATAGCTTGTTTCAGAATTTTCGCCGTAATTTTAAAATGGAAAGTGATTTTTTTAAAAAATGAGAAGCAAGCAAAAGCTTATATTGTCTTCTTTCTAAAAAATAAAATATTAATATATATTTTACAGAAAAATGAAAAGAAGTTAAATGTAAAGTCTGAATTCGGGTTTTGAAGGATTTCGAGAATTTTACAACTTTTTTAAAAAAGTAACGAAATAAATTTTTATAATTTTTTTGTTTATCAATAATTGTCATCCATTAAAAAGGAAACCATATTATGTTCATCCTCACTTTCATCTGCATAATCTTCGCTATCATTACTCTCACTATCATGTATTTCTTGAGAAATAATAGGCGATAGCAAAAGCTGTAGTTCGAAATTTGATAATTTTTGATTTTCTTCCGCTCATTTTGTTTATTAATCTAGTATTAATGAATGGATCTGAACTGAGAAAAAATCTTTTTATGATATCTTCATTCGACTTTTCTCGGCTGCATTTGCGAACAAAGTGTTCCTATAATTTTTAAAATTCTTATTTCTGGCTTCCTGAGCTTCTTCTGAAAGTTATCCAACCGGTAAAAGGGCATATTTTATGATTTAAAAAATTTATGTATAGTAGGAGTCATACAAAACTATTTTTACACTCTCGTGAATGAAGATGACTGAAACTTGTTCACGCACCTACCTCTATTGAAATTAAAATCCTTCGACAACAATAACAACAATAGTAAACATTGAACGAATGACTACAGCAGAACAAAATACACGTTAGTTTTGTTAAATACATGGCTTTGAAAAAACACGACTGCAAACAGAAAAATGTTAATAGCAAAAAATGGAGCAACAAAACCGCAAATTTTCTTTGTTGTTTTATGAAGTTAAGATTCCATACTTTAATAAAATATAAGATTCAAAAGCCAACCTTAACTAACTTAGAAGTTCCACCACCCGGATAACAATCTTGACGCGATGTGGTGGCTTAAGTGTAGGCTGTGGTATCCGCTTTAAGGGAATGGCCTTGATGGGGAATGCATTCATACCTTCCCCATCCTGGTTTCATTAAGGTGGTATACAAACGAGCCTACATGACAAAAGGTTATCCAATCCCTATCCCTTATCCTTCACACTTCATTCTCCAACTTCCTATTCACCACTTGTAAGGTTAAGGTGTTTAGTAGCAGTGCCGAGACCTTGAATGGCTAATCAGTGGTTAAAGAGGATTAGTTGCTAACAGCTCTCCTCCGGTGCCAGGTCACGGGCCGGTTGTATGTAATAAACCAGTCCATGTATGCCGCCCCTACATGGATCGTCCATCCCCTCACGTGCATACTTGTGGGACCAAAAATTAACCAAAACAATAATAAAATAAATACAAAAAATGAAGAAGAAGGAAAGAAAAAGACGAGACGTTGTTCTCGTCTGAAGATGATCTTCTCGTCTCCAGCCAGGAAACGTTAGTCGATCTGTCAGACAGAGATGGCGAAAGACATAGCACCCTACTGCCCTCTCAAAGCACAAATAAAAAACATGCTCAATTGGACAACAAGGCTGGTAGCCAATTGAACAAGAAAACAAAAAGGAAGAGTCAGAAAGACATCCTTAAGCCCAGGTACGCAAAGGTGGTAATTATTCTGGACAAAATTTCTAAGAATACTGCAAATGGTACCCCCCACGAACGTGATGCGGAAGATCGCGTCAAATACCAGGCTGTGGTAGATGAGTACCTTTAGTTTAAGGATTCCTTACCCAGCACATCCAAGGAGGCGATCGAAGGAAGGCCCAAGCGTAACCGCTCTCAGATAGAGGGAGGCAAATCGCCGAAAAAGAGAAAAGTGGCAATGAAAGCGAAAGCTCCAGGACCGATCTTGGTATCCTCAAATACAACAACACATACCAGGAGGCCATTCAATGAGGTTGTGAAGGACCATCTTACTGTGGCTCTGGTAAACGAAAAGGGCGGTACCATATGTCCTGTGGCAACAGAATGGGGTGCAATAGAATCCAGATTAGCAGGGCTCGTTTTTGACTACGTGCTCCATTTATTTTGGTCCCCTCGCTAATTCGTAATTTTTTTTAAATAAAATCTTCTTTACCTCTTATAAATCGTAATTGTTTGCTATAACTACCACTAATAATTCGTAATAAAAACAACAGAAACATGGAAAGAATGATGTGTTTTTTACCGCTATTTTTTTACGTGACTTTGGCTTGTGTGTGTGTTTATTTTTTTAAGATTAGTTTGTTACAGGAATACATGTATTTTACGCTAAGTAAGTGAATTTGCTACTTTATTTTATGTATTTATTTTATTTATTTTGTATTTCATTTTTAACAGTTGTTTTTTATGTTTCTTTTTATTGTTTTAGTAAATAAATTGAAAAACCCCGTTAATTCGTATTTATTTTACTTTAACCCCGTTAAATCGAAACTCCGCTAAATCGAAAACCCTTATAATTCGTAAGAAATTACCGGTTCCTTGCGATTACGAACTATCGGGATTTGATTGTATTTGTAATAAGTAACAAAAAAAATTGTTAATATACCTACAAGACATAAGTGAGAATCGAAAAATAAAAACAAACAAAAAAAATAACCAAACGGTTAATGAGTAACAGTAATCGTCGAGACAGTGGGCCCAATAGCCGAAATGCTTACATTTTGTTTATCTCAACAAGCAAGTTTGCCTTATTTGAATAAGTGTACTGAACAAGGGACAAATTTAGCACAATCTCTGTTTAAAAATTATAAAAAAATACCGAGCTGCCATCTTCATCGCGGTCTTCTCTATAAAGTTCTGGTGTCGCACCTACAGCTGCTAAAGGCGCTCCTGGCGCAATTTCTGCGTGTGCTCCTAAGATCCAGGTAGGAATGGACAGGTACGTAACAGTTCTTAAAAGGGGGAGAAGTCCGAAATCGGCAGAAACATCTCAACCTGCAAAAATTTTGAAAGACGATGAAAGGCCAACCTCCTCGCAAAATCGTTTTGCCATTCTGCAAGAAGATAATGATGCCCCCGTTACTGAAAAAAAAATCCTTTAAGCCACCTCCAATTTATTTGAGGGAAAAGAATTCAAGTGATCTTTTAAAGTTTTTATTCGGTTTGATTGGGGAAAACCACTTTTACGTTGCTAGCATTAAACGTGGTAACATATACGAGACAAAAATTCAGGTAAATGACGAAAACGTTTACCGCACCACTATTTCGGAGCTCAAAAAACTTAAGAAAAATTTCTATACTTACCAACTTAAGAACGCTGAAGGCCTCCAGGTATTGTGCACCGTAGGGTTATAGTGGGGGTGCCACCGTAGGGTTATAGTGGGGGTGCCACATAAGCAATCTGGGCCCGTACAGTACTTGAACTGCCTGGAATATGGCCACACCAAAGCATTGTGTAAATTGCCTTCTGTTTGTGTTGTGTGTGGGGATCTGCACGATGCGACCAACTGCAACAAGCCAGAAGAAGATCCTGGGGTGAAGAAATGCATGAATTGCGGTGGAAACCACACTGCCAACTATAGAGGTTGCCCAGTTTTTGACTTAGTTAAACGCTCATCCAAGCCAAATGTAACTCCTGCCCCTCCTCAGCCATTAAATATACTTACTACAAATATGGCCTCATTAGCACAGACAACTACAAGTGAAGTTTCTTACGCTAACGCATTAAAGTTTAACCAGCCCAAAGCACGCAAGCCTGCCCAGCCAACAACACATCAAGAGGTGCCAACAAACGAACCAAATGGTTCAAATTTTAGCCCCCTAGAAGCCGTAATTGACAATATGGTTAAGCAATTTACGCAGATCATGGCACAAATGGCTGGTATGATGCAAGAAATGCAAAAATTGCAGTCTGCTTTTCTGCAGGCTATGCTTAAAAGGCCATGAACTGCCTGAAGGTTTGTTTTTGAACGCAAACGGCATCCGCCAATACAAAAACGAACTCGAATATTTTTTAACACACCAAAACACTGATGTAATGTTGATTTCCATGAACTGCCTTAGGGTTTGTTTCTGGAACGCAAACGGCATCCGCCAACACAAAAACGAGCTCGAATACTTTTTAACACACCAAAAAATCGATGTCATGTTGATTTCCGAAACTCATATGACATCTAGAAGCACTTTTAAAATAAGTGGCTATACTTTTTACGACGCAAAGGGTCCTAGGGATAGATCATGTGGTGGATCTGCTATATTAATTAAATCAAGAATTAAACACCAATGGTTGGGTGGCCTATCCGAACCTTATATTCAAGCAACAAACGTCTGTATTGATGAATTTTTCCATAATCTCGTTATTTCGTCAGTTTATTGTCCGCCCAGATTTTCCATAACGAAAGATCAGTACACCAGTTTTTATAAATCTTTAGGTCCCCGCTTCATAGCTGCTGGAGACTATAACGCCAAGCACTCTTACTGGGGCTCCCGCCTAATTAGTCCCAGAGGTCGCGTCTTGTATGATTCCATGTCTGAAATGACCACTCACCCACAATAATCACTATTTGCAGTCCTCGCCAAATTGCAAGTAGTGAGTTTTTATTAAATAAAAGTGTAAACTGGTTAAAATATAAAAAATATATCAGCACCCACTGCTCTGAAAACCAACCACTAAAAACACCCGGAGACATCGATGATTGTCTGAACGGCTTAAATGAAAACATTATAAAAGCCATTGAACATGCTTCTTCTACTTACCGTCAGGCCAAGTACAACAAAATTTATTCTGCCGATGTGGAAAAACTTATCTGAAAAAAGGAGAGCCCGAAGAGAATGGCAAAAGCATAGATCACCTCAACTTAAAGCCAAGTTGAAGGAATGTACAAACCGATTGAAAAATTTGCTAGAGGTTCACCGATTGGCATCTCTTAAGGAACACCTCGAAGGTCTAGACTCGACTCCTCAGACGAATTATTCACTATGGCGATCAGCGAAATATCTTAAAAGACCCGTTATCGCGAAACCACCCCTACGTAATCTGAGAGGATCCTGGGCAAGAAGAGATGAAGAAAAATGTGATCTGCTCGCAAGTCATTTAACAAATGTCTTCACTCCAAATACATGCACTGACATGAGTAAATTACCACCTGTTGTTGCTAGATGCCCTATGGAATTACGTTTTCAGTTGTCAGATGTCGTAGAGGCTATCAATAATTTAAATGCTAAAAAAGCTCCTGGCATTGATGAAATCAGCAATAAAATGCTTATGGAGCTGCCATGCACATAAAAAAGAATAATAATCCCTAAGCCGGGAAAAGATACTTCAAAGGTGGAGTCTTACAGGCCTATAAGTCTGTTACCAACTATGTCCAAATTGTTTGAGAAATTGCTTAAAAACAAGCTGACTCGGATCCTGAATGAAAACAACTGCATTCCAGATCACCAATTTGGATTTAGAAATCAACATAGTACCATCGAACAAACCCACAGATTGGTACAGGTTATAAGAAAAGCCTTTGAGGAAAAGAAATACTGCTCCGCGCTCTTCATAGATGTCTCTCAAGCGTTCGACAAAGTATGGCATGAAGGCCTGTTAAACAAATTAAAGCTCAACCTTCCATCTAATATTTTTAACCTACTAGAAAAGTACATAACCGGTCGACAGTTTAAAATCAAAGAGGGAAACCAAATAAGTTGTTACCAACCAATAGGGGCTGGTGTACCTCAAGGGAGTATCCTTGGTCCAATCTTGTACTTGCTTTACACGGCAGATATGCCAACAAACAGTTTTACGCACACGTCTACCTTTGCTGACGATACCGCTTTTCTCAGTATTCATAAAGACCCTAAAGAGGCCACAAAACAACTTCAACATCACGTATCCCAAGTTGAAAAATGGGCAAAGTTATGGGGTATTAAAATAAATGAACAGAAATGCACCCACGTTACTTTTACGCTACGCAAAGAAACGTGCCCCCCAATTCTTATTAACAACCATACGGCGCCTCAACGAATTGAGACGAAATATCTTGGCATTCATCTGTATCGCCGCCTCACATGGAAGCCTCATATAGATTCGAAGCTGATTCAAATGAAACTTAAAGCTGCTCAAATCCACTGGCTAATGGGTAGAAACTCTGTGCTAAGTCTGGATTGTAAACTTCTAATCTACAACTCGATTTTAAAACCAATTTGGTGCTACGGTATACAATTATGGGGTACTGCTTCCGCCTCCAACATAGAAAAAATACAACGTCGTCAAAATAAAATCCTAAGAATGATAACTGGTGCTCCTTGGTATGTTAAAAACAGCAACATCCACAAAGATCTGAAAGTTCCACTAGTTAAATGCGAAATTTTTAATATGTGGACAAGTATTTAAACAAGCTGGAAATACATCCAAATCCGCTCGCTCAAAACATTTTGCAACATAGTGGACACACTCGTCTGAAAAGGAGGGATACTATTGCGCTTAGATTAAATTATTTATTTCCTTATGATAACTTAAATTTTAGTCTGGCACTGGCCGGACTAATATTAAATATATAGCCCTAAGATTTGAATACTTATTGTTAGTTCGCCAAAGGCGGAGATTCAATAATAAAAAATATGAAAAAAAAAAAAAAAAATGTTGATTTCGGAGACTCAAATGACATCTAGAAGTGCTTTTAAAATAAGTGGCTATTAATTTTACGATTCAAAGGATCCCAGGGATAGATCATGTGAAGGCTCGGCTATACTAATCAAATCAAGAATTAAACACCAATGGTTAGGTGGCATATCCGAATGCTATATCCAAGCAGCAAACGTATGCATTGATGAACTTTTTCCTAACCTAGTTATTTCGTCGGTTTATTCTCCACCCAGATCTTCCATAACAAAGGATCAGAACAACAGTTTTTACAAATCTTTAGGTTCCCGCTTCATAGCTGCTGGAGACTATAACGCTAAACACACCTACTGGGGCTCCCGCCTAATTAGTCGCAAAGGTCGTATCTTTTATGATTCTGTATCCGAAATTCGTCTTTGTGTTATTTCTACTGGACAACCAACCTATTGGCCAACCGACCACAATAAAATTCCAGACGTAATAGATTTTGGCGTAGCAAAAGGTATATCGCCGGAGCTTATTGAGGCACAAGCCTCTTTGGATTTATCTTCTGACCACTCACCCACAATTATCATTCTTTACAGTCCTCACCAAAAAGCAACCAGTGATTTTTTCTTATCTAAAAGAGTAAATTGGTTGAAATATAAAAAATATATCAGTACTCACTGCTCGGAAGACATACCACTAAAAACTCCCAAAGAAATCGATGATTGCCTGAGTATACTAAATGAAAACATTAAAAAAGCCGTTGAACATGCTTCTTCAACATACCGTCAGGTCAAATACAACAATATTTTTTCTGAAGATCTTGAAGAGCTTTTATCTGAAAAAAGGAGAGCGCGAAGAGAATGACAACAGCATAGATCGCCCCAACTTAAAACGAAGCTAAAAGAGTGTACAAATCGTTTAAAAAATTTGCTGGAGGTTTACAGAATTGCATCAATTAAAGATTATTTGGAAGGTCTAGACGCGGCTCCTCAAACAAATTATTTTCTATGGCGATCAGCCAGTCGTCTCAAAAGACCCGTAATAGCAAAACCGCCACTGCGCAATCTAAGAGAATCCTGAGCTAGAAATGATGAAGAAAAATGCGATCTGCTCGCAAACCATTTAAAAAACGTGTTCAATCTCAATACGTGCACTGACGTGAGGGAATTACCGCCTGTTGTTTCTAGACGTCCTATAGAAATACGTTTCCGATATTCAGATGTGGTAGAATCTATTGCATTTCTTAATAATAAAAAACCTCCTGGCGTTGATAAAATAAGCAACAAAATGCTATAAGAGCTACCTTTTACAGCAAAACGAATAATTCTTTTAATTTTTAATGCCATAATACGGCTTGAACATTTTCCACTGATACGGAAAGTTACCTTAGTAAAAATGATTCCTAACCCTGGTATAGATCCTTCTAAGGTGGAGTCTTATAGGCCTATAATTTTGTTACCAACTTTGTCAAAACTGTTTGAAAATCTGCTTAAAAACAAGTTTACTCTGATCCTGAATGAAAACAACTGCATTCCGAATCACCAATTTGGCTTTAGAAGTCAACATAGCACAATAGAACAAACTCGCAGACTGGTGCAGGTTAAAAGAAAAACTTTCGCGCTTTTATAGATGTCTCTCAAGCTTTCGATAAAGTATGGCACGAAGGCCTGTTAAACAAACTAAAGCTAAACCTTCCAGCTAATATTTTCAACCTATTAGAAAAGTACATAACCGGTCGACAATTTATAATCAAAGAGGGAAACCAAATATGTTGTTCCCAACCAATAGGGGCTGGTGTACCTCAAGGGAGTATACTAGGTACAATTTTGTACTTGCTTTACACGGCAGATATGCCAATAAACAGTTTAACGCCCACGTCTACATTTGCTGACGATACCGCTTTTCTCAGTATTCATAAAGACCCTAAAGAGGATTCGAGCCAATTGCAACAACACGTAACTCAAGTAGGGAAATGGGCAAAATTATGGGGAATAAAAATTTATGAGCAAAAATGTACCCACGTAACGTTTACTTTACGCAAAGAAACGTGCTCTCCAATCCTTATTAACAACCATATGGTGCCTCAACGATTTGAGGCGAAATACCTTGGTATTCACCAGGACCGTCGCCTTACATGGAAGACACATATAGATGCGAAGTTGACGCAAATGAAACTTAAAGCTACACAACTACATTAGCTAATTGGCAAAAACTCTGTGCTTCGTCTTGATTGTAAACTTCTACTCTACAAATCGATTTTGAAACCAATTTGGTGCTACGGTATACAAATATGGGACACTGCTTCCGCCTCTAACATAGAAAAAATACAACGTCTTCAAAACAAAATCCTAAGAATGATAACTGGTGCTCCTTGGTATATTAAAAACAGCAACGTCTACAAGGATCTACAAGTTCTACTAGTTAAATGCGAAATCTTAAACTATGTGGACAAGTATTTAAACAAGATGGAAACACATCCAAATCCGCTCGCTCGAAACATCTTGCAACACAGTGGACGCACTCGTCTGAAAAGAAGGGACACTGTTGAACTTAGATGAAACTGTTTAAATTAATTTACTTTATTATGAGAACTTAAATTTTGGTCTGGTACTGACTGGACTAATATAAATTACTTAGTTTTAAGATTTGGAAACTTATTGTTAGTTTGCATTAGCAAAGATTCAATAATAAAAATATTAGAAAAAAAAAATTTTTTAATAATCCCGTTTATGCTTAAATAAATCTTCTTTTGGCTTACATCAAGTACGGTTCCGAACCTAAATTAATCCTTTTTTGGCTTAATTGTGGTTAAACGTAAGAAACTTGTACTAAAAAAACCGTACTTGGGGAAAGAAATTTCGTATTTGGTTTAAGAAAAACCGTACTTACCGTACTTTTGACATCGCTATGGCTTGATTTCAGTAAAGTTTACTTAGCTGATTCTTTGTGTGTACTAATGTTTCGAACTGTCAAAACCGTGATTCTGGTTTCTGGAAGTGAAATTCATACGAAACCCACGATAAATTATAGGCTGATCACAAATATACACCTTCAACTATTGTTGTTATAAGGCCTCGAAAGGATGCATCATTTTTATAGTTAAGGTATTCATGAACGAACTAGTTCAATTGAAGAGTTCAGCGGTAGGTCATAATAAGTAAGTAATTCTTACTGAACGCAAAGAAGAGTCAACAAAATTTTAAGCTTACAACTTAGCAAGAAGAACAAACTAGTTTTTAAATTGGAACAAGGAACAATTTTGCACTTCTCTAAACGTTTTAGATAGATAGAGTAACAATATTGGAGACAGTGAAGGGATTTAATACTTTTTTCAGTAGGACATTTGCATGGGAACAGTTCACTGCCCAGCAAAAAATTAACGAGATTTTGTAAGCAGTAAATACTTTTCTATTTTTTCTAGTTTTTTGACCTTTTTACATAAAAATAGACCTAAAGCTTAAAAAAATAGACTTATTTAGTAAATACTTTTTCTAGTATACTAATGCGCTTCGCAGCTAGCACTTATCTTTTCCCTTAATAAATGCAATAGTGTATGGCAGTAAATGTAAAACTTTTACTGCTTTACACACTCGCTTACTCAAGTGCATACTAAGAAGCACTACTGTAAGGCAGTGAGTAAAAAAAACATTATTTTTTCGTCAAGTAACGAACACAAAAACACGGAAAAACATTTATTTCGATGACGCAATAAATTTAAGCTTCTAAAGAAGCGCCAAAACTACATGAATTAACTGGATATTTATAGCGCCTAAATAAGCACTTAACATGAAATGGAACTAAGTGGGACATCACGAATAAATATCATGCCATACGTAAGCATGTTTGTAAGCTTTGCTGTATTGATATTCCCTTACAAACCTACCTACGGCGAAGCAGCAGTTTTTGCTGGGTGGTCTTAAAAGCTTGATCCCTACAGCAAACCGCTGATCTGTGCCGAAAAAAATAGAAGTGTTCTCAAAAAAACATTAACACCCAGCCGTACGGATGGATTTGCTTTTAATCGACTCAGGAGGTGAATCTAAGTCTGTTTTTTTTTGTGAAATAATTTTTTTTTAAACCACCATGCTGAAAGCCTCCTAATATTATCCAAAACAAGATAGATTGATTTACGATTCTATTTTGAATGAATCTAGTGCGAATAGCAAATGTCTTAAAAAAGTTATCCTTATTAGGAGGAAGAGACACGTCTTCAATGCCAAGGTTTCAATAACATCGTAAAAATTGTGTAAATAGCACAGATCCTTTAATGAATTATGATTCGGATATACATATACCCAAAGTTGCGAAAAATATTTTTAATATTTGCCTCTTTGCAAATCCACAAGTGAGAGGTGATTTTTTACCTCCTGGAGATTAAAAACGTGGATTAAGTCAAAAAGAAAGCGAAGAAAGGCTAGATGGATAAGCAGTAATACATTGGCATCAATTGGTAATCACAGATTTTACATACATACATAACAGGCATTAACAAATATTTTTTTTGTTCTCACAAAGATCTTTCAACCTTAATGTTAAAAGGTTTCGAAAATATTGAAATATTTTAAAGTTCAGGTTTCCTAAATATAATTTGCATTATAGTTTCATCTCATGTTTTTTTTACTGAAAATTACTACAATTGATTTTATGTAAATTTGGACGCTGATTTTTGTTGTTATAAATATTTGATATCATTAAAAAAAAACTACACAAAACAAATATACATTTTTTGGTTTCATATAAAAACCCTAAAAAGACAGCCCTATATCCCCCCCCCCCCCCCCACCCTCCCCCACCCTCCAAACGGAAAAGTTTAACCTGCACCTAAAATTACTATTTCAACGTTATGAGGATTGAGTACGAATTGTATTGTTTCCCACGTTACATAGTGAACAACTATTTTTATCTCTATCACGGCAGCAGAAAGCAGTTTTCATTAACATTATGTCGTCTCCTTCGTTTCTAAATTTTTATTTTTTAATGTATTCAAAGAATTTAGTTTTTAAAACAGTTTGCACCCAAAACAATCTTTTTGTCTTACGTTAAAATTTATGGCTGCCAACCTGAGATATACATCCAATCATTAAATTATACATACTGACGTATCTCTCCAATAAATTTAGAAGTGTGTGATCGCATGCATAGATTTTTGTAAATCCACATACATTAATGTTAGCCGGTGTGCATATGTATGTATGTATATTACATTTAGTTACAGTTCTATTCATTTCAGATGCATTTTTACCTAAATCTTAAAACACCAAAACATTATGGCCGGTTAAGCACGAACTTGTTTCACTCTGCAAGACAATATCGAAACCATGTAATTCTTATATATTTCTATTGATATGATATGCTCCTTTAAGTCTGAATACTTTTTTAGAAGTTATTGCTGTCACGCCCGCAATACTGCCATTTATGTGGGGGAGTAAGTTTATTGATTGATTAACTTACTAAACCATAACGGAACTGATCAAATGCTTCGACACACAGTGGGGCCAAAGCAAAAAAAATTTTAATCAATCTGTATCTTCGAAAGTACTTGTTCAATTATAAAATAATGTATGAAACAGTCGTAGAGGAGGACCCAATGTTTTAGAAAATAAATTTTTGGACTACCCTGTGTATACGTACGTTGAAGTACAGGGTGCCAAAGTTGACCTCCTCGGGATAAAAAATGGAAAAGTCTGTATTTACCATCTTTTAAAGTATACAAGATAAAAAAATTAAATGATAGCTATCTGATTCTTTTTGGAAATTTTTAATAAAAAAAGGTAAGAACTATATATTGCTACTTTTGAGATACTTTTTGTAACTTCTAAACTAATTGAGATTGAAACATAACTCAAACTATGTTCGGAAGTTTTTTAAAATTTTGTTTAACTAAGCGAGCAAAAAATGGTAAATGTTATATATTGGTACTTTAAAGGTACCTTCTGGAATTATTTTTGTTTACGCATATTAAATTATTTACAAGAAATATAGGCCTCTATCAAGGCCGAAAGGCAACTAATTATAAAAAACGTACTAACTTCACTTTTTTGATACATTTCCCCACTATGGGTCTTGAAATGTGAAATTAGGGGTTACTTGTTAACCCAGATTGAGGTCGAAAGTCGATAAGGAGGTCAAAAACTATTTTCATTCACATTTTTTGGTATTTTTATTTGAAATTTTATATTTATATTTGCGTTCGCATAAATATGAAAGGACCTCGATTAAGGGCAAAAGACGACACATATAACCTTTCCCAAATTTTTAGTTTTTTTTGCAGATTTTGAGATTATTAGTCTTTAAATATAAAACAAAAAACTTTTGACAAGTCAATTGGTGGCCAAAAAGTACTTTTTTAGGCAATCTTTGCATTTAAGAGATTATGATTCTAGAAATACGAAACAAGTTTCACTGACTCTCATGAAATCCGTAAGGCAACTGAGTGAACAAAATGTATTTTTCCCATCTTCGGTCGTTTTTCATATTTTTGAGATTTTTAATCTAGATCTATAAAACTACGCTAATCAAAACAGTATTTTCTCTTAATTATAGAACATTATTTATAAATTTTAAAAATAGATAATAAGGGATTCTGGGTGCCGAAATCGTGCAAATTTTACATTACAATACATTACTTTATATTACATTACATTACATTACATTACATAACATTACATTACATTACATTACATTACATTACATTACATTACATTACATTACATTACATTACATTACATTACATTACATTACATTACATTACATTACATTACATTACATTACATTACATTACATTACATTACATTACATTACATTACATTACATTACATTACATTACATTACATTACATTACATTACATTACATTACATTACATTACATTACATTACATTACATTACATTACATTACATTACATTACATTACATTACATTACATTACATTACATTACATTACATTACATTACATTACATTACATTACATTACATTACATTACATTACATTACATTACATTACATTACATTACATTACATTACATTACATAACATTACATTACATTACATTACATTACTTTACATTACATTACATTACATTACATTACATTACATTACATTACATTACATTACATTACATTACATAACATTACATTACATTACATTACATTACATTACATTACATTACATTACATTACATTACATTACATTACATTACATTACATTACATTACATTACATTACATTACATTACATTACATTACATTACATTACATTACATTACATTACATTACATTACATTACATTACATTACATTACATTACATTACATTACATTACATTACATTACATTACATTACATTACATTACATTACATTACATTACATTACATTACATTACATTACATTACATTACATTACATTACATTACATTACATTACATTACATTACATTACATTACATTACATTACATTACATTACATTACATTACATTACATTACATTACATTACATTACATTACATTACATTACATTACATTACATTACATTACATTACATTACATTACATTACATTAAATTACATTACATTACATTACATTACATTACATTACATTACATTACATTACATTACATTACATTACATTACATTACATTACATTACATTACATTACATTACATTACATTACATTACATTACATTACATTACATTACATTACATTACATTACATTACATTACATTACATTACATTACATTACATTACATTACATTACATTACATTACATTACATTACATAACATTGCATTACATTACATTACATTACATTACATTACATTACATTACATTCCATAGTACTCTTTCGCGTTTAGTTATTTTTTTAGTGCACTGCGATTACGAAGTTGCTTGGTAATTGCTACACAGAAAAAACTGAGTTGTAGAATCAGTAACAAATTTCAGAGAATCAGTAAATATTTTGTCTGGCTGAGGACCTACAACGAAAGTTGTAAATTTAGACAAACAATTTTGCAAGAATTTAAGCTTCTGTTAAAAAATTTTACTGAGCTGGTTAAATATTTTATTTGTCTAGGCGAAAATTTTGTTTGATTTAAAAATCAAATAAAAATATTATTATAGACTATTAAATAAATTGACTAAAAAAATAAATTATTTTGAACAAGAATTTGTTTGAAAAATTTTTTTTGTAGTTTTTTGTGTGTAGTTCAAAATAACTTTGCAAAAACCGTTACTAGTCTGTACATGCGTGTACTTGTATGGACCAGTCCATAAAGGAGAAAGACTATTCCAAAAGTAATGTAAAACATAGTCTATTTAACATTATGATGTCCTAACCCATATTTACATTACATTGCAGTAGTTTTAAAATTACTTTGTGGTACACCATAGAATATAAGTTTTACAACTGCGACAACGATTGTTAAGACGCCTGTCGCTTAACTACAAGTTCTTTTTTGGACAAAGACGTGTTAAGTATCCATGCTATTAGTGTGTACTAAATATTTAAGTCCAACTTTAGCTGTCAGTTTGTAAATCAAAGGAACGCTTATCGCCCCATAGGTACGGAACTTAAAAAACTCAAGAAAATTTTTTATACTTACCAACCTAAAAATGCAAACGGCCCCCAGGTAGTTATAAAAGATATTGATTTTTATGTTGACCCGGAAGAGATAAGGATAAGTGTGTGCAGCAAAGGTCTTAAAGTCAAATATTTGTCAAATATTAAAAATAGATAAAAGTATCGCCAACCATTTCTTTCGATTGGAACAAACCCATTGCAACACATCAAAAAATTATTTTAGAATGAAGAAATGCAGAAATTTTGATGGAAACTACACTGCCAACTATAGAAGTTACCCGCTTTTTAATTTAGTTAGGCGTTTATATAAGGCAAAAATAGTTTCTGTCCCTACTAGCACCGCCAGCTTAAAGCAAGTTTCTTACGCAAACGCATAATCCAGCCAAGAATACAATAGAGGTGCCAACAAACAAAAGAACCGGCCTCAATGTTAGCCGCCTGGAAAGCTTATTTAAGGGCATATTTAAGCAACTAAACCAACTTATTTTATTGCGAATATGACTAGCATGACGCAAAAAATGTAGTTTGCATTCTGAAAGCTTTATTTAGAAGGTTTGTTTATTGAACGCAAACGGCATCCGCCAACACAAAAATGAACAGGAATATTTTTTTAACACACCGAAAATTTTACGTAATGCTGATTTCCGATACTCATATGACATCTAGAAGCCTTTTTCAAATAATTGGTTAATCTTTTTTGCGAGTCAAAGGATCCCAGATCTTTCTCGGCTATGTTAATCAAATTGAGAATTAAACACCAATGAATGAATGGCCTCTCCGAATGTTATATCTAAGTAAAAACAGTACAACAGTGTTTACAAATCTTTGCAAATCTTTAGCTGGTCTCCCGCCTAATTAGTCCTAGAGGTGGTGTTTTTATGATTACGTATCTGAAATGGAACTTAACTTTATTTAACCTAGACAACCAACCTATTCGCACAATTAAATTCCAGACGTTATTTGCTGATGATACCGCCTTTCTCAGTATTCATAAAGACTCTAAAGAGGCCACAAAACAACTTCAACATCTCCCAAGTTGAAAAATGGGCAAAGTTATGGGGTAGTAAAATAAATGAACAAAAATGCACCCACGTTACTTTTACGTTACGCAAGGAAACGTGCCCCCCCATTTCTTATTAACAGCCATACGGTGCCTCAACGAATTGAGACGAAATATCTTGGCATTCACCTGGATCGCCGCCTCACATGGAAGCCTCATATAGATTAGAAGCTGACTCAAATGAAACTTAAAGCTGCTCAAATCCACTGGCTAATGGGTAGAAACTCTGTGTGGACAAGTATTTAAACAGTCTGGAAATACATCCAAATCCGCTCGCTCGAAACATTTTGCAACATAGTGGACACACTCGTCTGAAAAGAAGGGAAACTATTGCGCTAATATGAAGCCATTCAAATTAATTTGCTTTATAATGAAAACTTAAATCTTAGTCTGGTGCCTGCTCGACTAATATTAATTACTTAGTTTTAGACTTTTAATACTAGTACTTATTGTTAGTTCAAATAAGTTCAATAACACAAATAGTGCAAAAATAAAAAGTTGTACGAAGACACAGCAAAGAAATTAAATATATTATGGCTTTGAGCTTTTTAAGTTAAATTTAACAAAGTTAAGCAAATATATTTAAAAAAAAATTGATTCTATCATGAATAGTAGTGTAGGGTGTGAAAAGAAATACAATATTATTTAAGAAATATAATGTGTACTATAAAACTTTAAATCGATATTTTACAGCCATTTAGACTGATTTCTTTTCTACTACCAAAAAAATTAATATATTTAAATTCCGTTTAAAAACAGACATTTCTTATACATCGTTTATGCCGATTACCTTACTCCCTTGTATTTCAAGGTCATGTACATACAAACATATGTATACAAATTTGCTGGCTTCTACCAAAATAATCAAATATTACTGCAAATTTTTTTTTTTTTTTTTTGTTTCATATATTTATTATTGAATCTTCGCCTGTGGCGAACTAACAATAAGTGTTCAAATCTTAAAACTAGGTAGTTAATATAAGTCTAGCCAGTGCCAGACTAAAATTTAAGTTCTCATATTAATTATCAAGCTTCATATAAGCGCAATAGTATCCCTCCTTTTCAGGCGGGTGTGCCCACTATGTTGCAGGATGTTTCGGGCGAGCGGATTTGGGTGAGCTTCCAGCTTATTTAAATACTTGTCCACATAGTTCAGGATTTCGCATTTAACTAGTGGAACTAGTAGATCCTTGTGGATGTTGCTGTTTTTAACATACCAAGGAGCACCAGTTATCATTCTTAGGATTTTGTTTTGCCTGCGTTGAATTTTTTCTATGTTGGATGCGGAAGCAGTGCCCCATAATTGTATACCGTAGCACCAAATTGGTTTCAAAATCGATTTGTAGAGTAGAAGTTTACAATCAAGACGAAGCACAGAGTTTTTGCCAATTAGCTAATGTAGTTGTGTAGCTTTAAGTTTCATTTGCGTCAACTTCGCATCTATATGAGGCTTCCATGTGAGGCGGCGGTCTAGGTGAATACCAAGATATTTTGTCTCGGTTCGTTGAGGCACCATATGGTTGTTAAAAAGAATTGGAGAGCACGTTTCTTTGCGTAAAGTAAAAGTTACGTGGGTACATTTTTGTTCATTTATTTTTATTCCCCATAACTTTGCCCATTTTTCAACTTGGGTTACGTGTTGCTGCAATTGGTTTGAAGCCTCTTTAGGGTCTTTATGAATACTAAGAAAAGCAGTATCATCAGCAAATGTCGACGTGTGTGTAAAACTATTGGTTGGCATATCTGCTGTGTAAAGCAAGTACAGAACTGGACCTAGTATACTCCCTTGAGGTACACCAGCCCCTATTGTTTGAGAAGAACTTATTTGGTTTCCCTCTTTGATTTTAAACTGTCGACCGGTTATGTACTTTTCTAGTAGGTTGAAAATATTAGCTGGAAGGTTTAGCTTTAGTTTGTTTAACAGGCCTTCGTGCCATACTTTATCGAAAGCTTGAGAGACATCTATAAAAAGCGCGGAGCAGTACTTTTTTTCCTCGAAAGTTTTTCTTATAACCTGCACCAGTCTGTGAGTTTGTTCTATTGTGCTATGTTGACTTCTAAAGCCAAATTGGTGATCTGGAATGCAGTTGTTTTCATTCAGGATCGGAGTAAGCTTGTTTTTAAGCAGCTTTTCAAACAGTTTTGACAAAGTTGGTAACAAACTTATAGGCCTATAAGACTCCACCTTAGAAGGATCTTTACCAGGCTTAGGAATCATCTTAACTAAGGCAACTTTCCATATTGGTGGAAAATGTCCAAGCCGTATTATGGCATTAAAAATAAAAAGAATTATTCTTTTTGCTGTTAAAGGCAGCTCAATAAGCATTTTGTTGCTTATTGTATCAACGCCAGGAGCTTTTTTATCATTAAGGTTAGCTATAGCTTCTACCACATCTGAATATCGGAAACGTATTTCTATGGGACGTCTAGAAACAACAGGCGGTAATTCCCTCACGTCAGTGCATGTATTAGGAGTGAACACGTTTCTTAAATGGCTTGCGAGCAGATCGCATTTTTCTTCATCATTTCTAGCCCAGGATCCTCTTAGATTGCGCAGTGGTGGTTTTGCGATTACGGGTCTTTTGAGACGACTGGCTGATCGCCATAGAGAATAATTTGTTTGAGGGGTTGCGTCTAGACCTTCCAAATACTTCTTAATTGATGCAATTCTGTGTACCTCCAGCAAGTTTTTTAAGCGATTTGTACACTCTTTTAGCTTCGTTTTAAGTTGGGGCGATCTATGCTGTTGCCATTCTCTTCGCGCTCTCCTTTTTTCAGATAAAAGCTCCTCAACATCGACAGAAAAAATTTTGTTGTATTTGACCTGACGGTATGTTGAAGAAGCATGTTCAACGGCTTTTTTAATGTTTTCATTTAGGATATTTAGGCAATCATCGATATCTTGTGGAGTTTTTAGTGGTATGTGTTCCGAGCAGTGAGAGCTGATATATTTTTTATATTTTAACCAATTTACTCTTTTTGATAAGAAAAAATCACTAGTTGCTATTTGATGAGGACTGCAAATAGTGATAATTGTGGGTGAGTGGTCAGAAGATAAATCGAAGGAGGCTTCAGCCTCAATAAGGTCCGGTGATATACCTTTTGCCACGCCAAAATCTATTACGTCTGGAATTTTATTATTGTCCGTTGGCCAATAGGTTGGTTGTCCAGTTGAAATAACGAAAAGTCCTATTTCCGACACTGAGTCATACAAAACACGACCTCTGGGACTAATTAGGCGGGAGCCCCAGTATGTGTGCTTAGCGTTATAGTCTCCAGCAGCTATGAAGCGGGGACCTAATGATTTGTAGAAACTGTTGTACTGATCCTTCGTTATGGAGAATCTGGGTGGACAGTAAACTGATGAAATAACAAGGTTATGGAAAAATTCATCAATGCAGACGTTCGTAGCTTGGATATAACTTTCCGAGAGGCCACCCAACCATTGGTGTTTAATTCTTGATTTGATTAGAATAGCCGAGCCACCACATGATCTATCCCTAGGATCCTTTGAATCGTAAAAAGAATAACCACTAATTTTAAAAGTGCTTCTAGATGTCATATGAGTCTCAGAAATACACATAACATCGATTTTTTGGTTCATCAAGAAATATTCGAGCTCGTTTTTGTGTTGGCGGATGCCGTTTGCGTTCCAGAAACAAACCCTGAGGCAGTTCATGGTCTTTTAAGCATAGCCTGCAGAAAAGCAGACTGCATTTTTTGCATTTCTTGCATCATGTTGGCCATTTGCGCCATAGTCTGCGTAAATTGTGTGACCATATTGTCAATTACGGCTTCCAGGCGGCTAAAATTAGGCCCGGTTGGTTCGCTAGTTGGCACTTCTTGTTGTGTTGTAGGCTGGGTAGACTTACGTGAATTAGGCTGGTTAGACTTTAATGCGGCGGCGTAAGAAACTTGATTTGTAGCTGGTTGTGCCAATGGAGGCATATTTGTAGTTGGTATATTTAAAGGCTGGGGAGGGGCAGGAACTATGTTCGGCTTAGTTGATCGCTTAACTAAATTAAAAACAGGACAACCTCTATAGTTGGCAGTGTGGTTTCCCCCGCAGTTGCTGCATTTCTTTATCCTAGGATCATCTTTTGGCTTGTCGCACTTGGTCGTATCGTGCAGATCCCCACACACAATACTGCAAATGTCATACCAAAACTATTTATGATTTTCCCATGTTCTGCTTTTTTAAGCCTATAGAGAACGAAATTTACTTGTATTTTTCTAGATCATTTTTTGCATTGCGGTAAATTTTAAAAATTAACTTTAACTTCTTTGTCTTTAAACAAAAATCTTTATAAGAAACCGCTATTATTTAGCCAAAAGATAAAAAGAAATGAAAAAAAATCTTAAAAACTTAAACCTTTTTCTATACTAGGCTTCGCACTTAAACTTGTAAGTCTCTTTAAAAACTAAATTTTTTTTTAACTCAAAAAAAAAAAAAAAAAAATGCCCAAAGGTTTCAAAGTATATTTTGTGTAGCTATTTACACATTGCAGGAGCTCTTGAGGGAGCAGTGTAATGCTTGGATACGTTATGTTTTTCTTTTTGGAATCATGGTTACACGCATGCTGTCGCCACTTAAATTTAAGTGGCTGATGTCAAACATGTAAAATCTTTATCTATTTCTTCTGTTTTTTTATTGTTACTATTATTTACATATGTACATACATACATACATGCATACATACATACATACATACATACATACATACATACATACATACATACATACATACATACATACATACATACATACATACATACATACATACATACATACATACATACATACATACATACATACATACATACATACATACATACATACATACATGCGTATGTGTAGATACAAATAATCATTAAAAGGGAAAAAGTTAGAAAAAGAGTGAAAAATTAAAAATAAAGAAAATAACTTGTTAAAGCGATTGTTAAATACCAACTGTTTGATATCGATTTCGATAAGAAAGAAGGACACAATAGAACAAAAAAGATTATTCAAACTTTAATAAAATTTTATATTGGAGTTTTCGCATTGTCTTAGTAGCATCACCGTCATCGTCAACACGATCATCATTTGGGTTTAGTTTAGAATTAAGAGAAAATATATAATTTCTAGTGTATTAAAAATGTCATTCATTTGATCTTTTTTTATTATTTATTTAGGAAATAAAATTGGATTAAAAGATTCTGATGTTTTATAACATCAACTATTATTTATATGAATTTAATGATGCAGATGACATTAATGATCATGTTATTACAGGTCAAAATGTACCTGTTTTCCAACTTAATAACTTAAGATAATAAATAACACTATTGTGATCGCTTTTTATTACATTTAATTCCAACATACAAAGGTATTTGTTTGGTTGTAAAGTTTTTATAAAATGTTTGGGCCGTTATGGTATTAAGACACTTAATAAAGACAATAAAAAAACTAAAACTTTTAAAAAAATAAGAGTTCGCACTAATCGACAGACTTAACATTAAAAATCTTAAATCAAAGGAACATACATCCAGGGCCAATTCAACGCATTTGATCCCAATCGAAATCTTACTCGATTGATCAAAATTTTGAATGCTTTTCTAAATTCTAAAAATGATTTTAAGATTTCGACTCAAGTCGAATGCAGCGATTTGGCTCCTTAATTTAAAATTTATTATTGAATTTTTTTTAATTAAAAATAGACCTAAAAAAATAGTTATTTACTATTACGATTTGAATTGAATTTTCTCCATAGCTCTCTTTCACTGAAGAATAGTTTAGTGTCAAAATTAAATTGCACAAAAAACCGAAAATAGAATAAGAAAGAGTTACTTAAGAACAAACCATTTCACAGTAAAAAAGAGCGACGGATTTGAATTGAATTTCAGAAGATGTTAGCAAGCAAGTTGAGGAAACTACTTAAACAGTTTTCATTAAATCTTTTTAAACTTAATTAAAAATTCAACATATTTAAGCAAGAGATATGATTTGTCGTGAATTCTTTGTGTAGAGTGTGAGTGCGCAAGAAAATTCTTAAAACTACAGATTTTAAACAGAAAAAAAATTTTACCACCGGCTTTAAAACATTATTTTTATCAGAAATTTCAACCCTCCTTAACAATTAGAGACCTCTTGACATTAAAATAATACTAGCTATTTCAGAATACTTTTACATACATAAAAATTGTCTACCGGTATTTCTTAACAAAAATGTGAAAATTGTAATTCGAAACGAAAATTCTGAAACACAAATCGTAAATTTTAAAAATTTGTTATTTTGTTTTCATATTTTTTATTATTGAATCTTCGCCTTTGGCGAACTAGCAATAAGTATTCAATTCTTTTAGCTTATTAATTAATATTTGTCAAGCCAGTACCAGACTCTAGACTTGCAATCTTAATCTCGTAGTGTACGGACGTGTCTACGCGAGTGTAATATCGGTAATAGGTGATATTAGTAATAAGTGGCAAACGAATTTATTAATATACATACATACATACACATATGTATTAGTGAGAAAGGAAAAAACAACAAAATAAATGATAAAAAAAGCTAACGGTTAATGAGTAACAGTAATCGTAGTGACAGTGGGCCTGAAAGCCGAAATGCTTACATTGTGTTACGCTCAAACATTATCAATGAAAACATCAGAGACACTGAATAAAATGAAAACTATTTGAACGCAAAACCAAAAATAATTAAAGACAATTTAAGTGCAAGTGCGCCTAATTTAAATAAATATACTGAACAAGGGACTAATTTAGCCCAATCCCTTTTTAAAAATTATAAAAAAAATACCGAATACTATACTTATCATTTGCTAAAGGCGGTCCCAGCCCACTTTCTTCAGAAGCTCCAAAGGTTAAGGAAGGGATGGAACGCTATATTACAGTTCTTAAAAGTGGTAGAAGCCCCAAATCTGCAGAGGTTACCAAACCAGCAAGAATTTCAAAAGATGAAGAAAAGCTTACCTCATCGCAGAATCGTGTTGCAATATTGCAAGAGGAAAACGATACCCCTGTTATTGAGAAGAATAGACCTAAGCCTCCTTCAATATATTTGAGAGAAAGAAACTCCAATGATCTTATTAGGCTTTTAGTTGAATTAGTAGGTGAAAATAGCATTTATAAAACAAAAATTCAGGTAAATCACGGAAACGTTTACCGCACCACGGTTTCGGAATCTAAAAAAATTTAGAAAAACTTCTATACTTACCATCTTAAAAACGCAAAAGGCCTTCAGGTAGTTATAAAAGGTATCGACTCTAACGTTGACTCGGAAGAGATTTAGGCCAGTTTGTGCAGCAAAGGCTTCAAAGTTTAATCCGTATCGAACACGGTTTGTTTCTGAAACGAAAACGGCATCCGCCAACACAAAACGAGCTCGAGTATTTTTTAATAAACCGCAAAATTGATGTTATGCTGATTTCTAAGACTCATATAACATCTAGAAGCACTTTAAAAATTAGTGCCTATTCTTTTTACGATGCGAAGGATCCCAGAGAAAGATCATGTGATGGCTCAACTATAATAATCAAATTGAGAATCAAATACCAATGGATTGGTGGCCTATCCGAAAGTTCTATACAAGCAACAAACATCTGCATCGATGAATTTTTCCATAATCTGGTTAATTTGTCAACTTATGGTCTACCAAGATTCTCCATAACGAAGGATCAGTACAACGGTTTTTACAAATCTTTAGGTTCCCGCTTTATAGCTGCTGGAGACTATAACCCCAAGCACATGTACTGGGGCTCCCGCCTAATTAGGGAATTTATGTTATTTCAACTGGACAACCAACCTACTGGCCAACGGACCACAATCAAATTCCAGACGTAATCGATTTTGGCGTAGCAAAGTATATTTCCTCGGAGCTTATTGGGGCTAAAGCCTCCTTGGACTTATCTTCTGACCACTCACCCACAATAATCACTATTTGCAGTCCTCACCAAATAGCAACTAGTGATTTTTTCTTATCTAAAAGAATAAATTGGTTGAAATATAATAAATACATTAGCCCACTACTCGGAGAACCAACCGCTAAAAACTCTCAGAGACATTGATGATTGTCTGAGCGTCCTAAATGAAAACATTCAAAAAGCCGTTGAACATGCGTCTTCTACCTACCGTCAGGCTAAAAACAACAAAATTTTTTTCTGACGATGTGGAAAAACTTTTATCTGAAAAAAGGAGAGCCCGCAGGGAATGGCAAAAACATAGATCGCCCCAACGTAAAACGAAGCTAAAAGAATGTACAAACCAATTAAAAAGCTTGCTGGAGGTTCACAGAGTGGCAACACTGAAAGAGTACCTGGAAGGTTCAGGCGCTACTCCTCAGACAAATTATTTCCTATGGCGATCAGCCAAGCGTCTTAAAAGACCCGCTATCGAAAAACCACCACTGCGTAATCTGAGAGGATCCTGGGCTAGAAATGACGAAGAAAAATGTGATCTGTTCGCAAATCATTTCAAAAACGTGTTCACTCCCAATATTTGCACAGATGAGAGGAAATTAGAAGAGAGAAGAAAAGAGAAGGGAAGAGAAGAGAAGAGAAGAAAAGAGAAGAGAAGAGAAGAGAAGAGAAGAGAAGAGAAGAGAAGCGAAGAGAAGAGAAGAGAAGAGAAGAGAAGAGAAGAGAAGAGAAGAGAAGAGAAGAGAAGAGAAGAGAAGAGAAGAGAAGAGAAGAGAAGAGAAGAGAAGAGAAGAGAAGAGAAGAGAAGAGAACAAATGAGAGAAATAATATGTCAAAAAGTACTAACAAGAGGAAGAAACCGATTATTGCAGACAAATAAAAGCCGTATCTAGTGTTGATGATCGTTCATAAAAGGCAGAAAATACAATGATATTTTAATGTGTATCTGGTATCTGGTGTTAGATTATTCACTCTATTAATTATCGCGCGAGTAATCGCACAATTTTCATTCGAGTAAAAACAAGTAAGAGCGCTATATTCGGCTGTGCCGAATCTTGTATACCCTTCATAATGGTCTTTTAATATTCCCAGCCGAGTTTTTTTGTCCTGTAAATAATATAATAAAAATATTTTGTGCGAGCTTTAAAGTTCATAGAAAACTTTACAAAATTTTAACGTTCGCATGTATAATAAAAATAGATGAAGAAAGTTTAAGGTCGAGAGTTTTAAAAGTTTTCGACATTATTCATATTAAAAGGTTAATAAAAGTTGTTAATATTTATGGGATGTTCTCGTCCCCCTGCTCCTCTCTAACTTTTTTTCCAAA
Organism: Melanophora roralis; assembly: GCA_963583895.1. Lineage (NCBI taxonomy): Eukaryota > Metazoa > Arthropoda > Insecta > Diptera > Rhinophoridae > Melanophora > Melanophora roralis. The sequence continues at coordinate 56,903,517 of OY757189.1, read as the reverse complement.
ATGTATAAATTATTTTTGATTATTACTTATTTTTTGAAAATTTAAAGACGATTTCTGTTATAGTTTCCGAGATATAGCGTATCGAAAATTTTATAAAAATTTTTAATTTTTATGGGAGCTACCCCTTTTTCAACCCCCCCCCCCCAAAAAATTTTTTTTTCAAAGCGTAGATTTTGTTGTCCTATTACTTTTTGTAGAACATTTTAAGTCGATAGCTGTTATAGGTTCCGAGATATATAGCGCATAAATTATTTCACCAAATTTGGGAAATTGTAGGAAAAATACCACTTTTCCTGCACCTATCTAAAAAAAATGTTTCCATTATTTAGGTGCCTACTCTAAGAGTATCTGTGCCAAGTTTTGTGGCAAGAATGATTGTACTTACTGAGATATATAGGGATATATGCACGGATTTTGTCTTAAAAAAATGGGTTGTTTTGGGGTTTCGCTTATATCTCGGTCAATGGTAAACTGATTTTGCTGATCTTAAACACTGATTGTCTGCGGGATATTTCTAATAGTTTGACACTAATAACTGGTCTGTATCTTTTTATTTGACTCCGGAAACTTGATTTCAACAGACGGGCAGGCGGACATGGCTATATCAACTTCCCTATCTACAATGATTCAGAATATATATACTTTATGGAGTCGCAAATGGATAATAAAGAAATTACAAACGGAATGACAAACTGATATATACCCTTATCACTATGTGAAGGGTATAATAAAACATTTAAAAGTGCAATTGAGAACAAGGGTGAATAAGTAGATACCTTTTTAAGGAAATAATTTGAAACGTCTTTATCAACGACCTAATTTAGTGTTTATGTAAAGTACATACATAAATGATATAGTATAAAAAAGAGAAGAAAGTTTACGCCTTAAATGGGATCATTTGGTAGCAACAAAATACAAATGCTCAAACCTAATGTTATGATAAAAGACAACAAAAAATTAAAAGTAGTAGTCATCAATAAATAGAACTACTACACATACATACATACATACATACATACATACATACATACAGTTTTAATATAGAAAAGTCAAAGGGAAATTTAAGATGCAAGCGTTTCTTATTTTATGCTTCTTGTTTTAAATAAATGAATAATCATTCACACCCAGCAAGATGATTACTCATGATTTCTTGTCTTTTCTGGCCTTCTAAAAGGCCTATTTATCCTTTCTTTTAAATCTTTTGTTTCACTCTAGATGACCCACTATCAGAAGCAATTCATAGGCCTCTGATCTCCCCTCTAAAATAACCGATTAGCATTCCAATCGCACTTCTTTAGGAAGGGTAAAAATCGTTGATTTATTTACATCCTTTTTTTATTCTCTGTAGCAAAAAACACATTCCAATTGCTCCACCACTTAAATAAAGAAAGACTGATGTGCATATGCATTTAATTTCTCTTTATTTTATTATTCGTAACAACAAATTAATGTGTTGTTTAGTATGTTTTATTAGTTGTAAATAGTTTGAACTTACACAAACTTACCACAAAGCGTTCAAAAAAATAATTTTTATGCAAAAAAAGAGAGCGTATTAGAGAGTATTTATCTTTCATTTCCTGTGTTAATTTGCCTTAACTTTTTCTTCGGGTAAGTTTGGACGAAAACTTTAGAAAGACTTGGATATTCGGTAAAAAAAATATTTTTTAGTCAGCTCTTCCAGATTTTTATTAACTTTTTATGCTACAGCTACAGCTATTGCCAATGATATTAAAGATTAGTCCTTATAATGCCATGCGTTTCAAACGTCTAAAATATTATTAGTCCAAAATAGAACGAAATCTTCTGGGACACACCTATTTTTAAATATTCCCCTAAATATATATGTATATGTATATATATCAACATAAACTAATATAATTTAAAAATTCGCTTTGCTTTCGTTTGTTGCTCTCTTTAACAAACCCAAGACTACTAGTTACTATTCGTTACTATTTTTCGACGAGGTTCGATTTTCTTTATGTTAAAAGCAAACGCAGTGCTCCACAATTGTTTCCCAGCACCAAATTGGGTAAAAAGTCGAGGTTACAAGTTGCTATTAGGCGATAAGTCTTAGACTCAACTTTCGAAAGGCAACTTACAACATTTGTGGGTAATGCTTAAGCAATATTTTTCAGTGTCAAAAAACCGTCAGTTTTTTGCTACCTTTCCTTTGACTTTGCTTTTGCTTTTGAAAAAAACCAGCAGTCGCAGTCAAGCAAAAGCACAAAATGAAAAAAAAACGACGTTTAAAAATGTTTTATTTTGATTTGCTTCTGCTTTTGATCGTTTTCGTTAGTAAAAGCAAAAGCAGTTTCGTTTATTTTTTGTTGCAAATAGTCGCTTTAAAAAATAAACAAAAATCATGCTTTTTGAAACTGCAGTGAAGTGATTTTTTATTATACCCTTCACATAAGTGATAAAGGTATACATAAATTTTTCATTTCGTTTGTAATTTCTTTAATATCCATCTGCGACCCCACAAGGTACATATTTTCTTGGTCCTTATAGATAAGGAAGTCGATTTAGTGATGTCCATTTGCCCGTCTGTCCATGTTATGGTTGAAATTTTTGAAGCCCTCCGATGTTGCATAGACCCGTAGGTGGTATCAAACTATCAGAAACATCTGCCAGCAAATCGTTATTGAAATCCATCAAAATCATCTGATAACTGACCGAGATATAAGCCAAAAACCAAGGCTACCTCTTTTTACATTAAAACATCTAAATCGTTCTTAAAAACATCGATGTCGAGATGTATCGATTTTTCAATGAGTAACATTGATGTTTAAAAACATCGCTAATTAAAACGATACATCAATGTTTCTTTGATGTTTACATTTTCTTATAATTTAATGATAAAAAATAAATTTAATACATAAATTCGCTTTTGTTATCAAAATCTTATTTGCTTTATTTACACTCAAAAAAGTATTTATGTAAAATCTACTATCTATTTAAAATAACTGGATATTCATTTAAAAACCCTTCAACTAGATATTCATTAAAATCAACAAAATATTTCATTCAAATTCAGACATCAAAAAAATAACTTACAAATTCGTCTAAAATTACATAGATTTTCTGTTATTTACAGCTTAACACAATGTATCGGAATAAAATTATCAAAATTAAATATTACTAAAAAATAACTGACAAAATTAACTGCAACAGAAAATCAGTATTTTTGTGCAGTTGGAGCTTTGAATAACTCATCAAACCAGTTAAAAACAAATATTATATTGAAATTTACCTGTTTTTTTAGTTTAAAAACAACTTTACGGAACACTTCCTAAATAACTTACAGTCAGTTACTGTAATAATTTTTTTAGTGTACTTTCTTAACATTTTTATATTGGAATAAGGAAAAGAAATTTGATAATCTAGTCTACCGAAGTTTACTTCTCGGTAATGGCGCTTTTGACAGAATTTTGTTGCGAAATGATTTTTTGCCAGCTAACTGAGCCGGTTGAATCAATCAAGCACTTACATAATTCAATTGTTTCTATTTAAATATGATGAGTTACGGTACTAACAGTTTCAACCTTCTGGCTTTGCACGCCTGTTTCTCCCAGAGATTTTTTGAAACCCTGACTTTTTCTTTATTTTCTGCTTCGTTTAAAAAATTTTAAGTTTTTCTCTTAAATTAATAAGTTGAAATATTATGTTTATATATGTATGTATGCTTAAAATATTTACAATTCTTATTGCCCTAAACTTAAAAAGTAAAAGGTTGACAATTGTAAAGCAAACAGAAAATATTTTTTAAAGTAGCAGGTATAATGAACCAATTTTTTATGTCAACCGAGCACAAATGTATTCAATGAACGATGTCGATGTTTTAAGTTTAGTACATCGATGTTTATAAACGATATATCGATTTTTTTTAAATCATCGATGTATCGTTTGCATCTACAACTGCCCTGGAGTTGCCCATTAAAAACATGTTTGTGGAACATATTTACACCCTATCTCCGCCCCCTAACAGTGTTGCTATACAAAGTTTAATTTTTTTTAAATCGCTCCCACAGCTTTCAGGGTTCCTATACAAGGTTACATGTAACACCGACCCCTGTTTGCAGCCCCTTACAGGGTTGCCATACCGTATTTGGGTAAAAACCCCCACAACTTCCCGGGAGTTGCCCTAAGAGAAATAATATATCCACAGACCCCCGCTAGTTTGCTCTTGTCAAACATATTCCTAGAATATACTTACCCCCTCTCTCTATCACCTTAGGGGGTTGCCATACAAAATTTACAAAATTGATGTTAAATCGTCCATAACTTCGCTAGAGTCGGCCTTAGAGACGACCGACCCCCATTGTAAGAAATCCCCTTCAGCTTTTAGGGTGCCTGGGATAGGTCAAATGTATAACTGATCCCAACTCATTTTTCCTTGCAAACATTTTAATAGAACATACTTACTTTTTCTTACACTAAACGCAATCCGTTGATGAACTGCATGCGTATGCTATATGTCCGATACTCTATTCTGTACCGTTCGGTTCTTAAAAATATGCCGGGAAAACCTTAAATGTTTAGCTTTTAAACTTATGTAAAATTTTTATTTTCTTGTTTTTTATATTTCACAATAGAAATTTTAATATTTTTAATTTATTTGAATTGTTTAATTTTTTTTTCCAAAATATCACAAGATAATATCGCAAGGAATGTTTAACGTTCAATATTTATTACGTTATATGTGATCCATATCTTTAATATCTTGAAAAGGATCACAATCTACCAATATTACATGCTAAACATTCGATAAATATCACGATACTAGAATACTGACAATATACATATATTGAACGTGTAGCAGCGTCCACAGCCAGGAGCTTTTTCAGCATTTAAATTATCGGAATCCGCTTCGACATCTAAAATACAGAAACGAATTTCTACACAAAAAGAAAAAATACATTTTAATATCCAGAAATTTATTCTTGAATTTTTTAAAAAAAAGTACTTAAAGTAAATTAAGTAAAATCCGTTCTTAGATTTTCTTAAATCAAGCCTATTCGGGCTGCTTTAACAATTTTAGCAAAAAAACTTTGTTCTTTTAATATATAATTTCGCATTTAAGAACAGAGTGTCTCGGTGGCCCAGAGGCAGCGCGCTGGTGCTGCAGCGTGGAAAGAAATTTCGTACTCGGTTTAGGAAAATCCGTACTCAACGTACTTTTGACACCGCTACTACCTTGATTTAAGTAAAGTTTACTTAAATTATTTTTTGTGTATATTGGACGTATAGCACGTTACTACATGCATTGTGAGTAAACACGTTCCTTAAATGACTTACGAGCGGATCGCATATTTCTTCGTCATTTCTTGCCCAGGGTCCTCTCAGATTACGCAGTAGTGGTTTTGCGATAAGGGGTTTTTAAGACATCTGGCTGATCGCCGTTGAAAATAATTCGTCTAAGGGGTTGAGTCTAGACGTTTCAGGTGTTCCTTATGATGCCGTTCTTTTTACTTTGTCTGGCGGTGAGTACAAAAAGCACGTTCAGCGGCTTTTTTAAATGTTTTCATTTAGGCTAGTACGACATCATTTGGAGCTTTTAGCGGTTGGACTAATTAATGTTAAATCAGAAAGCCTTTTAACAGGTCTTGATTTGAAGGTATGTGTGTATGTATGTAATAAGAATAAAAGCTTTGCTTTTGCTAAAGTGCTAAGAAAAGGCCCTTAAGAAAGCCTCCTTACACCTCTTTTTACCACGAGATGCCTAATAGTTTTAACAGAAATGCATTCATATAAACACAAACACACCAAATATACATACATAAATATACGTTTCCTATAAAAAACTAAAAGATATTTATTATTTAAAATAAAGTATAGACTTGCTTTTTCCATTATAACTTCTTTGTTTTTTGAGTTTTTATTTCTTTTTATATTATTCAAGCTACCTGACAAAGGCTTACGACGATTAGAATGATCACAAATTACTTGTTACCAAAGATAAATATGTCAACAGCTCGGCACAAGTAAGATATGACTACTACATACAAAGGATTAGATTTAGGTAAAAAAAGATTTGAAAGTATGCATGTGAACGAAACAAGTTGCTCTGATAATGTTTATCAGCATGTCAACATCAAGATTTTGAGTTTTGAAAACAACCACAAATTAACTTGTCCAAGTTTCAATTCACGACGATATCGATTGCTATCTTAACCTGAATACGAGTGTAGCTCAGCTTTGCTTTTTTGGTCCAGCTAAGAGTTTTAACAATTAATCAAGCAGTTTTAAGATAAATAGAAAAAATGATTTAGACTGAATGTTTCAAAAGGTAATACATAATTCTCACGTACATAAATGCGTATGTGTGTGAACTATTTTGTTTGATTCTGGTTGTATGTAAAAGAAATGTATTCGTGCCACATTTAATGCGATTTTAAATAATTCACTGCTTGTTATCAATAATGTTAAAAGGGATTTGATGAAAAGAAATTGTTGAGATTGTTTAAATAATTACCGGATTTAGAACACGTGCCGGTTTTGGCTTTTTGTAGACTTAGGTGTTATTGAACTGTCAGACATTGGCTACAGTATCTTCATTATAATAAAAAAAATAAATTTTTAATTGTATTTTGTTTTGTACACACTGTTGAATATTGTGTGCACTTTGCGTTTTGCGACAATTTATTGTTCTGTTGTATTTACAATTGTTATAATGCATTCAAATGACAATAATCGTCGTGTGATTGTTGGAGAATCTTAAATAAATTCAATAAACTAAATCAAAAGTCGAATCACCACTGTGGCAGCCACTACCAACCACTAAAATCATTAACATATCCCGGTCTAAGTTTCTATAAGATCAACATGCCCCTGTTTATGCTTTTTGTTGTCTGCTTTAATTCATTTTTAGTTTTCATTTTTTTATTATTTTTATGACAACATGATAGATATCGTTTGCTCAACATTACAAGGCTATACTCAACCTTTTTTTTTAACGATTTTTTGCATATTGCTAAACTAGATAAAAAGATTTCTTTGTTATCAAAGTAACTATTAAAAGCTTAGCACAGGCAGAAACTCCTTGTTTTAAATGGATGCCTTGGTGGTAACACCTAGATGTGGCTCAATAATTTATTTCCGATATTGAATATTTATTATAAAATTTATGCATCCTTATATAGACACTAAAATAGTGCTTAGTTATAATAACAAATAATAAAGTATTTTTTTTATGTATTAAGACTAAAAGTGCTGCATTCGCTGTTTCTTTTGGGGTCTAAAAGTAGTTTAAAATTTTTTGTTTATCCAGCCGTTGTTGTTGTTTCTCAATATGTGTGTCAACCAGCCAGTATAGTTGTTGCTCTTGTTTTATATTGGGTTAACATTCTTCGACATTTGACGATTAATCGTTATTTTGACGATATTTTTTTGGCAAAAAAAGGATTTTGACGGCTGGACGGTTTTTCCAAAATTTGACGATTTTTGGAAATAAAAAATGTTCGACTTTCTTTAAAGATAATCAGAGGCAGAAATATATATTTTTTTATTGAAGAAAACTATTTTTGAATTGTTTGTTTATATAAAGCTATTAAAAAAAGGTTTAGTTAAAAAATTTTTTTATATTAAAAATATTTTTAAGAGGGCCCCTAAAAAGATATATCTGCAAAAAATTATTCGGAGGTGGCAAAATTTCCCAAAGACTGACCGAGATATAAGCCAAAAACCAAGACTGCCTCTGCTTATTTCTCTAAAACTTTTACATAAAAACCTCTAACACTCTCCGGAAGTTTCCCCTACAGGGATGCGATGTAAGACCGACTCCCGTTAGTTTTTCCTCGCGAACATTTTTGTAGAACATACTTTAACAGTAAAAGATTTTTGGATTTTAACACATTGCAAAACAATATAACCATATGTTGTAACCTGTTTTAAAAATAAACAACCACCTAATATTTTTGGATATAAAATCAAGTTGGCAAACGTTATACTTCATAATTTTTATTAGTTCTTAGTTTTCCTTTTTATATGTTTTTTCATTCACTTAAAACCAATTTTTTCTAGTTTTTTGACCTTTTTAATGTTAATAAATAAGTTTATATTTAAAAATTTGTTAATACTATAATCGTTATTCGAAAAGCCAAAAGCCAATTTTAAAACCAAAATAACAAATTAAATATTTAACTGAAATAACCTCCTGATGATGCCACACAACGGAGTGGCGAAATATTGAAAAAATTTTGCAAAAAAATAAAAATAAAAATAGACCTAAAGCTTAAAAAAATAGACTTATTTATTCACTAAATATATTTTGAAAATAACTGGTTGTTGTTTTGAGTACATTCGTGAGTTACACGTTATTTCATTTGGCGACGAGGATTTTTCAAGACGAAGTCTATGATGGATACTCAGGCAATCTCGCAATTGCTACAACATCTTCAAATATCGAATCAACAATTTTTGAATCAGCTTATGGAGGAAAATCAACAGAGGATGTCCAGGTTGCTGGTATCAGAAAGAGTTCAGTCGTCTGTCTCAAATTTTTGCTGTTTTTCACATGCTACGGATAACTGGCCAACATATTTTCTTCAGTTGGAGCAGCATTTTGTAGCAAACAGTGTCAAATCTGAAGAGGTTAAGCGTGCTTGCCTCCTCAGTTGGATTGGTAATGACTCGTTAGAGCTTTTGCAGAAACTTTTTGAGGGTAAAGTAGAGGAGCAGAGCTACAAAAGTATAACTTTTAAATTAAAGGAGCATTTGGTCAAGAGGCAGCATGTTCTTGCTGCTAGAGTGCGTTTCTATAAAACAAAAATGTAACCTAATCAGACGTATACCGATTGGGTAGCAGATCTTAGAGGGGCGGCAAAGGACTGCATGTTTTGCTACGAGAGAGCGGGTTGTTCTCATTCGTATATAGATAATGAAATTCGGGATATGTAAGTGATACATACTCCGCATGATAAAGTTCGTTCAGCAGCTCTCCAAAAGTCGAATCCTTCTTTGGAGGAAGTCATTCAAATAGCTAGTATATATGTATAAATCAACCGTAAACGCATGTTTAGAAATAAAGGAAGAGGAAGCGTCAGAGGTTTTTGCTATGCAGCGTGTAAAGAGAAATAACAAAGGATTAACGATAGGGGAGGTGACAGGACTCTGAAATCCTGTTTAGGTTGTGGAAGTAAACATTCAATAATCGATTGTTTTCATTACAAAAGTAAAACTGTCTGTAATATATGTTCAAAGCAAGAGCTTATCTCTAGTGTGTGTCAGTTCAAGGAAAGGGCACCTGGTAAATCGCGTTAAGCTTACCAAGGTGGCATTAAATTTGAGAGTCAGGTAAATGCGGTAACAACTAGTAATGAATCTTAAGAAACTATTGACTTAGCCGAAGTTTTGGAGCCATCTCATTTGGAAGTTTATAATACAGGCTTGCCAAAGAATTTTTGTAAATATCTATGTTAACGATTATAATTGCGTTTTTCAAGTTGACACAGGTGCTACTTGTTCGTTAATTTGGAAACCTATAAAAATTTGGGCAGTCCACAATGTTGCCCAACAACGAAGGTGTTACGAGCTTATGGTGGTAGCCTCCTTGCTCTAAAAGGGTATATTAAGGTCCCTATAGTTTGGAATAATTGTTTTCAGGAATTAGTTGTCTTTGGGTGAGCAGCGCCTATGCAACCAACATTCTTGGGTTGGATTGGTTTCGTAAGTTAAATTTTGAAATAAAGTTATCGACAGACCATTACTGTCAATTCGTGCAGTGTCACTGCCCTTGAATCGGATAAAAATCATTTTCAGGTGCTTTTAATCGTGTAACTAATAACCACAGACTTCTTTTTTCGGAATCTCTTGGCGAATGTACGAGTTTTAAGGCTGAAATCAAGTTGAAGTCTGGGTGTAAACCTAAATTTTGCAAGACATATAATATTCTATTTAGCCAACATGAAGCTGTTCGAGCTGAATTGAATCGCTTAGTGTCGTTAAAGGTTCTCAGGCCAATAGATTCAAGTGAGTGGGCATCTCCGATTGTCGTGGTGAAGAAGCCGGATGGCCGCTTAAGGATTTTAAAGTAACACTTAATTCTCAAATTGAGGTGGATCGTTATCCAATAACTAAAATTGAAGAACTGTTTCATATGCTTCAAGGAGGAAAACTGTTTAGTAAGGTAGATTTAAGTGATGCGTATCTTCAAATTGTGTTATCCGATTCAGCAAAAGAGTTAATGGCCATAAACACACCTTTCGGTTTTTTCCAGTATCAAAGGATGCCATTTGGAATTTCAAGTGCTCCAGGAATTTTTCAAAGGTTTATGGAGAAATTGGTCTCGGGAATACCAGATTGCGCAGTATATCTTGATGATATTATAATAATGGGACGAAATGATCAGGAGCACATTAAAAATTTAGAAGCGTTGTTTCAGAGGTTAGAAAGCAATGGTCTCAGGTGTAAAAAAGAAAAATGTTCGTTTGCTCAAAGTAAAATTGAATATGTTGGTCATATAATAGACTCAACTGGTATTATGCCCTCAAAGAAAAAAATGGAAGCAATAAGGCTCATGCCACGTCCTAAAAATGTCAAAGAAGTGGAAGCTTTTATTGGTAAAGCTATATTTACACTACCTGAGTTGTCATCTGAGTTTCACAACTGAGACTTACTTGTATAGTGTAATAACATGTCTATTTTCATTTGTTAATATTTTTGTCTAACCTCAGTTGAAAATAGAACGTTTTCTATTTTCAAATTATTTAACGTCTGAGTTTTATATTTAAGTTTTTTAAAGTTACCGGATTAAATGCTTGTTTTTGTATTGCCATACACTTTGTACCAGTTAAACAACTTTTAGAATTAGCGGACTTATTATAATTTCTCAGATATAATGTAACACTAAAAATTAAAATTTCAAATTGTTTATTGACACTCATAAAAATTTAAACTTATTTTTTTGACACTCAACTCAGGTGAGAACTTAGGTAGTGTATATATAGCTTAAGTAAAACTACTATAATAAGCTTATACAAAACTTTTCGACAAAAGCTGCGCCTCTAAATGAACTAAGGAAAAGCAGGGTTAAGTTCGTATGGGGTCCGAGACAAGAAAAGGCTTTTAAAATGTTAAAAGAAGATATTATTCAAGTAGCTAACCTGGTGCATTATGATGAACGGTTGCCAATCATTTTAGCGTCCGATGCTTCAAAGAATGGCATAGGGGCAGTCTTGTCACATCGCTATCCAGATGGTACAGAAAAACAAATATCATTTGCATCTAAGACTTTAAATGAAAGCGCTTGCAATTATTTTTGGAGTAACACGTTTTCATTAATATATTTATGGGCGACATTTTGAGTTTACAACGGACCATAAGGCGCTGACAACTTTATTTCATCCTTTTAAAAAGTTGTTGGTTATGACACCATCATATGAATATGATATTCGTTATAAAAATACCACTAGTCATGGCAATGCTGATGCTTTGTCAAGGGGGGAGATATCGAGTTTGATTCATATGAAAAAGGTATGCTGGATATAGAGAATGTTTATGAGTTGACCATTGCAGATTTTCCTGTAAGTGGTCGATTGATTGCAGAGCACACAAAAAACGATGCCATTATGAAGCAGGTTTTGCAATATGTTAATGAAGGTTGGCCTGAAAATGTTAAGAAATCTCAGAAGGATTTATTTCCATTCTTCTCAGGAAAAATGTCTTTGTCTGTGGTAAATGGTGTAGTTCTTATTCAAACTTACTATCTAAGAGCAGTCATTCCTTCATCCTTGCGTCAGAATATTTTGGAAAAGATTTATTAAGGTCATTGGGGGAAAAGTCGTATGAAACGAATTGCACGCCGATACGCCTGGTTTCCTAACATTGACGAAGCTATTGAAAATTTGTCAAGAGGTTGTGAGGTGTGTCGAGAAAATGGTAGCAACCCAGTTCGAGAGTTTTCGCCTTGGCCTGAAGCTAGTCAACCATGGGAAAGAATTCATGTTGATTTTGCGGGGCCATTTTTTTCTAAGATGTGGTTAGTGGTGGTAGATGCGTTTTCCCGTTTTCCTTATTTAGTTGAGATGTCAACATCCACGTCGTCTACAGCCATTCATGCTCTTCAGGATATATTCTCAGTTGAAGGTATTCCTTGCACAATTGTAAGTGATATTGGGAGTCAATTTTCTTTTAAAGAGTTTAATGATTTTTGTCGAAGGAATTGCATTGAACACATTACAAGTGCACCACTCCACCCTTCGTCGAATGGATTAGCGGAAAGAGCCGTTCGTACATTTAAGGAGTGTTTTAAAAAAAACATGTGCGATAATCAGGATAAATCTAGAGCAGTTTTTAAATTCCTAGCAACATACCGAACCACGCCAAACACTCTAACTGGTAAGTCGCCAGCGAAGCTTCTTCATGGGCGCCAACCGCGTACAGTTTTATCAGCGTTGTTTCCTTCGAAACATGTTGCGGTTGAGAACAAACCTAAGTCTAAGGTTGCCGACCTCGTGTACACTATAAAGAGTGAGTTGGGCGATATAATAAGACATCAAAATCAGCTAAAAACCGAAAATCTAAGGGCGCACCAAGTTTAAAAACAAGTGAAGAAATCGATATAGATGTTGAATTGCCAACCGTCCAACTCTCTATGGAACAAAGTTCGAATTTTGGAACAAACGCAACCGCTCAAAATATAGCCCAATCTCAGGCAACCCTTGAGACTGAAGCCTCTTCAAATCAACAAGACAAGCTCACACATTCGTTAGCCAAAGGTTTGCGTCGATCACGGCGACCCAATAAAGTATATATATTCTGGATCCTTATAGATAGGGAAGTTGATATTGCCATGTCCGTCTGTCCGTCTGTTGAAATCAAGTTTCCGGAGTCAAATAAAAAGATACAGACCAGTTAATGGTGTCAAACTATTGGAAATATCCCGCTAACAATCGCTATTTAAAATCAGCAAAATCGGTTCACTATTGACCGAGATATAAGCGAAAACCCAGAGTAACCCATTTTTTTAGGACAAAATCCGTGCATATATCCCTATATATCTCAGTAAGTATAGTCACTCTTGCCACAAGACTTGGCACAGACACTCCTAAAGAAGGGACATAAATAACGGAAAATTTTTTTTTCAGATAGGACCAGGAGGGAAAGGGGTATTTTTCCTACAATTGCACAAATTTGGTAAAATATTTTATGCGCTATATCTCGTAAACTAAAACAGCTATCGACATAAAATGTTCCACAAAAAGTAATTGTACGCTAAGGGCTACACTTTAAAGAATTTTTTGAGTGGGGGCAAAAAAAGGGGTAGCTCCCATACAAATTAATGATTTGAATGACATTTTCGATACGCTATATCTCGGAAACTATAGCAGATATCGAAATGAAATGTTTTACATAAAGTAATTGGGCAATAAGGGCTACGCCTTAAAGAAAAAATTTTTTGGATAGGGGCAAAAAAAGGGGTAGCTCCCATACAAATTACCGATTTTCATGAAATATTCGATACGCTATATCTCGGAAACTATAACAGATATCGAAATAAAATGTTCTACAAAAAGTAATTGGGCCATAAGGGCTACGCCTTAAATAAATAATTTTTTGGGTGGGGGCAAAAAAAGGGGTAGCTCCCATACAAATTACCGATTTTCATGAAATATTCGATATGCTATATTTAGGAAACTAACAGATATCGAAATCAAATGTTCTATAAAAAGTAATTGGGCAATAAGGGCTACGCTTTAAAGAAAAAATTTTTTGGGTGGGGGCAAAAAAGGGGTAGCTCCGATACAAATTAACGATTTTTATGAAATATTCGATTCGCTTTACCTTAGAAACTATCGACATGAAATGTTCTACTAAAAGTAAGTACATCAAGGGTTATGTTTTAAGGAAAAAATTTTATGGGTGGGGGATGAACAAGGGGTAGGTCCCATACAAATTAATAATTTTTATGAAATTTTCGATATGCTAAATTTAGGAAACTATAACAGAAATTGACTTCAAATGTTTTGCAAAAAGTAACAGGATAAGACCTACATTAAAAAAAAAGTTTTTTGGGCAGGGGCAGGGGAAGGGGTAGCTTTAATACAAACTAAGAATTTTTATGAAATTTGCGATACGCCACATCTGGAAAACTATAACAACTATCGACTTCAAATATTCCACAAAAAGTAATAATCAAATAATTCATACATTTTGGAAAAAAGTTGGAGAGGAGCAGGGGGACTAGAGCATCCCATAAAAATTAACAACTTTTATTAACCTTTTAATATAAATAATGTCAAAAACTTGCATTACTGTCGACCTCAAACGTTCCTCATCTATTTCCATTATTCATACGAACGTTAAAATTTTGTAAAGTTTTCTATGGACTTTAAAACTCGCACAAGGCTTAAGTTTGTGTTTTGCTGCTGTATATACAAAAAAATATTTTTTTTTTCACATAAAAAAATATGCCTGCGTTTATGAACGTTCGTCAAAGGAAACAATACCGCATAAGGACACTCTCTCATCCAGCCGATTATTTTAGTTTGTACATATATATTTCGGTAAGAAAACGTCAAATGGTTGGCGGAACATTTTTTGGAGAAAAGTGATGAACGCAGGGGAGCATCGCTGTCGCAAATAAAAAGAATGGAAATTTTTTCCGCTTCCTTAGCGATCCTGGTTTTCAAATGAGAGTTGGGAAAGAAGAAGGTATGGATCGTACAGCTGTTTGCAAAATATGTTTTAGAGAAGGTCATGAATAAAGCACATCTGTGGATTAAATTTCCGGCAAATAGTGAACAAATTAAACTCAAGAACAGTGGATACTGCGATATGACTTTTCTTGTGCTATTGGAGCAATTGATTGCACGCATGTTGCAGTACAAAAACCACCAAATCAAGGAGACGAATATATTAACCGGAAAGGGTGTTGCAGCATCAATTTTCAAGCAACCTGTAATGCAAACGAAGAATTCACGTCAATTAACTGCAGTTGGACAGGATCAGTACACGATAGCCGAATTTTTAAACGGTCACGTATTTTTAACTTTATGAATAATCAGCGCAGCGATGCAATTATTTTAGGTGATATCGACTATGGCAATCGTCCTTGGCTACTAACACCATATAAAACACCGAGAGTTTGAGAAGAAATATGCTACAACAAACATCATACAAAATATCGTGTTGCAATTGAACGCTGCTTTGGACAACTAAAAAGACGTTTTCCCATTTTACAGTACAAAGTGCGTGTTGCACTGAAAAAAGTTGCATCAGTGATTGTAAGTTGTGCCATACTACGCAGCATTGTACATTTTTTAAAGGATAATTTAGATATTCAACCCAAAACAATAGAACTTTTCGAAGATATTGAAGAAGAAGAAAAACACGCAGACTCTACAAATAACTGCAGAGAAATGGGCCAAAAGAGAAGACAAAAAATTGAAAATGTGCTCCATTCTTTATCTATTAAATAAATAAAAAACTTTTGCCTTAGTAAGATCAATAAACTTAAAATGTTCAGGTTTTTCTGTTTGTTCAGCAACCGTTATATTACAGTCTAGTGCTTTTTCCTTTTCAACGCCAAAGCTGACATCAACGGCACCTATAGTTTGTATATACATACATATATCGGGGAAAAACAATATGACTGCGTGTGCATACATTCTTACTTTAGAGAAATTAAGTTGCGTAGATCGGTCATTATTATAGAGAGGGAATAGAAGAGGACCAAGTATTTACCCCTTACATCCTATTCCTTCTTTTTACATTTTCTTAAAAAGAAAATAAGGAAAACCTTTAAGCCAGAAGCAGTCGCAAACACTCAAAAATAAAAAGTTGTGCAAACATATGTATGTATAAATTATAAAAATTTGTTAATGATATCGGAAATCCATCGTGTATTTGCGGATAACAATACAAATTTTGGTTATTTGATACAATCATTAATCCAGTTGTATAATAATTGAAATATGTACTTGTGCAATAAATTGAAAACACACATCTAAACATTAATATTTACACGTGTGTATTAAAGAGCTGCGTAAAACATTCTAAAAGTCATGTGTTCTATTTGCAATACTTTTTTGCCATATATTTCAGTGTAAACTTTTAAAACTTAACAATAAGAAGGAGTCAAAAGAAACAAACAGTTTAAAATTAAAATGATGTTCTTTTTATCTTTGTAATTGTGCTTTCAAAAGTGTAGAATATCAGACAATTAAGTCTGATCGCTATATCCGGCTGAGGCGACTATTATGTTATATACCCTTCGTATTTTAACTCTACTTGCTTAACTATTACATATATTCTTTAAGACCAAAGTCAAGCATTTCTTCCCTATTATTTCAGTAATTTTTGGGAATTTTTTTTGGTACTGGGAAACTCTTTAACTTACAACCAAATGGATTAATTTTATGAAGGTTTCGATACTATTTATCTGTAATATTATTTAACTGTAATAGCTATCGACTATTTACAAAGATTTTTTATACCGACATCACTATGTGGTAGGATTATTATGCGTTAGCGAAGATGTTTGTAATGCACAAAAATAATGGTCTGAGACCAACCTTCAAGCATGTCGATCGACTTAGAATAACTTCCGGAGTCCACTTAAGCATGTCCGTCCGTCGGTACCGTTGAGTGTCCATGTATCCTTGTGATCGAAGTACAGGTCGTAATTTTAAAGATTTTTTGATGAAATTTTGCACAGATAAGATCTTTGGCACTGGCATAAAGCCTATTGTTTTGGGTGATAATCGGTTCATTTTTTTTTTGCCACCAACTACCATATTAGACAAAAACATCATCGGTCCATTTTTTAATTGAGACAATTAGTTTTTAAAATTTTAAATAATCAGTTATTTTGAGAAAAATTTGAAAATAATTATTTTTCTGCATTTTATTTTAACAAACATCAACCGTTCTCAAAATAAATAACTAACTTTTGTAATAATAACCCTACAGATAACGCGACTAGTCATACACGCGTGTATGGACCAGTCTATTAAGGAGTAAGACATTTAACATTATGATGTCCTAGAGCCAGATCATACAACCCATCTTTGTATCATATCGGGTACTTTTAAAATTACTACACAGAAAGAAAACCCGCTTTCTAAAATCAATAATTTTATTCATGAAATAATCCAAAATCTTTCTTGAAATTTTATAGTACGATCCATACTTACATTTTCTTAAATCAAGCCTATTTGGATTGCTTCAACGTATCAAGCTGAAAAAATCTTGTTGTTTTATTATATTATTTTACATTTAAAAACAAAGTGTCTCGGTGGCCTAGAGGTAGCGCGCTTGTTCTGCAGTGCGAAAAGTCCCTGGTTCGAATCTCAGCTTCGGTAAGTACAAAAAATGAAATTTTTAATTTATAGTTCTTAAGTATCTATAAAATAAAAATTAATATGAAAAACTATTCTTCTTATATAAAGCTCCACAAGTCAAAAAAATTGAATTCCATTTTCGAATTAATCCCGTTTACGGCTTAAATCAATCTTTTTCTGGCTTATATCAAGTACGGTTCCTAACTTAAATCAATCTTTTTTGGGATTAGTTGTGGCTAAAAGTAAGAAATTCGTACTTGAAAAATTTTACTTGGAGTAAGAAATTTCGTACTTGATTTAAGAAAAACCGTACTCACCGTACTTTTGACACCGCTATGGCTTGATTTAAGTAAAGTCTACTGAATTTATTATTAATCCATCGCCTAAGGGGGGGGTCCCATACAAAGTTTCGGAGATTATCATAAACTCAGCTTCTAGGGTGCCCGTAGATAACTCAAGTGTTGAACTGGCACCAACTCATTTTTCCTTGCAAACATTTTCCTATCTCCACCCACCAAGATAGTTGCCATACAAAATTTAAAAAAAAGTATGGAAACCGCCACAACTTTCCTGTAGTCACCCTATAGTTCGGGGTTTCGAAAGGCCAATGTAAAAAGTAAATAAGATTCGGCACTGCCGAATATACCGCTCTTACTTTTTTTAACTTAAGTACTGTGATATCTTACACCAAAAAGAAACTCTAACCAACAAAAACCTTACTTACTCTCTCAATAATTTTCATAACAACAACAAGTAAAATTCAATGCCATTTCAATTCATATTAAGTCGAGTTTGGCAATACAACAAACATACATTTTAAAAAGTTGCTTAAAATTTATTTAAATTCCCTTCGTTCTCATTGAACTAAAAAAAAATTGCAGTGTCAATTGCAAACTAAGTATGCTGGTCTTAAACAAAAGCATTTATGTCAAAAAATCCAAAAACAGCTGTTAGAAATCATTACAAAGAAAAATGTGACACGAGAATTTTATATTTATGTATGTGTATGTACGTCAGTCTTTATGCCTAATATTTGAATGTATGTACATACGTACATATGTACACATATAAGTCAGCAAAAACATCGTAGATACATACTTGCAGTGTGTGTGTTTATTTGCAGTTTTTGCCAGAACAGCTGAAACTTTTTTATTGTACCTTTAAGTATTTAGTTACATAAAAACTATACCTTTTACCTTCAATAGTCACACACTTTAAAATGGACTAAATTTTTAGTGAATTGACTTTTTAACATCAGAACGTTTAACAAATAAAAGTCTTTGAATCCACAAAAACGCTTACAAAATAACAAAATTCCACTTCATAGTTAAACAATAACTGTGTCGACCGAGGTCATGCGCATTAGAGTGAAAAATGTCTAAAAAAAAATAAATGGCAGCGCAATAATCAAATAGAGTAAAAACTCAAAAAGTTTTATTTGGTCCCGCCCATAAGATGAGTTGATTTAAGATATAAGAGTATAATGTATTTTGAGTTGCAAACATTACAATTGAGCGCATGACTTTAATAACTTTTGAAAATAAAACAACTTTACAATGGCGGAATATTTTTAAAAACAAAAGTTTATCTCTTAATAAAATATGTATAAATTGAAAAAGCAAAACAGACACTGATGTTGGAGGACATTTGAATGCATATTTTCGCAAACAGTTGGCAAGTTCTTATATGCATACTTCAATTTAAGCGGCTGCAAACAGTACTTCTAGACAATATCCATATAAAGCTTACTAACGATAACCTGAGCTGTCTATGTCACTGTCGTCACCTTGTTCTGCTACTTTTGACCCAATTTTAAAATTACTTTATTACTTTAAACACACAAAAAAAATTCTGATTAAAGAAAAAAACTGCAAAGTAATATATTTTTTTAACTTTTTTTGTTTATCGCAAGTACTCTAAAAATTTCTTAAAATCGTGCAATAATTCTTTTAATTAAAACAACTGCATCACTGATAAAGTTTTAATAAAAGTGACTAAAGCAAATATTGTAGCCATTTTTTTTTTATTCAGCGAACATTTTTAAAATAAATAAGCTTTTTGCAGCCTTAAAAGCAATGATGTATTGCAGTGATGCATTTACGAACCGGCTTTAAGCATTTACTCATTTATTATTCTCACTTCCCAAGGTGGTGTTATTTTTTCAGCTAATTATTGTTTATTTTGCTTTGCCCCAACACCTAAACGTTAAAAGCTGCATACTTTACGTTTGTTTGCTTGTGTGTTTGTTTCTTGTTTTTAGCATCTAGTTGTTTGTCTCTAGAATTTCAATGTAAAAATGTCATTTGATTGTTGGTGTTGTATTTCTAGTACTTGTGCTACCACCTTGTATAGATCCATCATATAAAGAAGGTGTACATACGTAACTAAATTAAAAATTGTAGGCATCTTTTAATTTTAGCAAACAGTTTACAAAACGCTTAAGCGGTTAGCAGGAATTGTAGCATTTTCTGCAGTTATTTTTAATAACAACCAGCATTAAATGGAAGGAAGGAGGATGGACAGTGCTCAACCGAATCGATACGGTTAGATGCAACAACGTCAATGATAAATAGCGTTTCCCATTCCTGCACATTTTAAAAGAATTCCAAAATAGGCTCTCGAGCATCCATACATACATGTATTCCGTTTTCTTAAACCGTTTTACAATCCATTTTTATAAACGATGCAGCATGGTCTGCTCTGCAATTATATGTCAAAAGACATTGGGTTGTACGAATACAGATATCTGAAAAATTATGATCAAATTGGACAACGGACATGCCCACCGCCAACATATGTATATTTAAAACACAAGAAAAAAATTTTATTTATAATTTTTTTTAATAAAAAGTGTTATTCTTTCAAAAAGTGAATTTATACTAAAAAAAGCTATTTTAGCAATAGTGAATAAAAACATGTAATAAAATGAAAAATAAACAATTTAATAATACCTATTTCATTCTTTCGAAAACCAGTCTTCGCTCAAAGTGGAACTAGTTACATAATCCTGTTCTTCAATATGCTAATTTTTTGCAGGTTTCATATGTATATTTATGCAGATCTGAAAAAAAAATTTTTTTTACTCA
This sequence comes from Melanophora roralis, assembly GCA_963583895.1. NCBI lineage: Eukaryota > Metazoa > Arthropoda > Insecta > Diptera > Rhinophoridae > Melanophora > Melanophora roralis. The sequence continues at coordinate 56,883,152 of OY757189.1, read as the reverse complement.
GACGTGTCTCAGTGATGATAACTTTGGATCTGAAAGTAGCAATAGATACACCATTAAATCCTTATTTGTATCTTTTCGGGATGTTTTTCGCGTATGAAACAATCGCACGTTTCTTACATTTTTGTGGTTTGCTCCTAATGCTTTTTCAGATAAACAATGTTGAAAAAAAATCGGGTTAAAAAGTATATATATTTCTCTTGGTAAATCAAAAAATTTTATAGCTTCACAACCATGAACTAAACTTTTGTGGACAGTGTTACGCATATAATAAGGGTGACCATTCGTACTAACTTCATCAGTACATCTGCTGATTTTTCAATTAATGTACTGATTAAAAATCTGTGCACTAAAATGTACTGCTTTTTTATATACTGAGTGTATTGAAGTTTTTTCTTAAAAAACTTGTTAAATTATAGCAAAGTTAAATAGTTAGGTATTTGAATATGTATCAGCGAAGAGTGTATATAAATTATTTCAATCTTTCAAATCTTTTTTTGAGTCGATACACAGCTCCCCAAAAATGTTAAAAACTTTTTGATAGTTTATTTTCTAAATAATTTTATTATTTGAACTTTAATTTTAGTCTGGCTGGACTAATATTAATTAGTAAGTTCTAAGATTTAAATACTTTTGCTTGTTCGCATAAGCGCAGACTCAATAATAAAAAATTAAAAAAAAAAAAGGTTTATCTTCTAAATCAAATATTTTCTTTACAAGAATATATAAACACCCAGGCGGACGGAAAGACTTTACTCGACTCGGGAGGTGATTTTTATTCGATCGCTCTAATTGAGGGTGGGTTGAGACTATAAAAACTGAAAAGCGATCTGATTTCGAACCAGAAATAAATGGTCACCCTAAATATAATACCATCCACATTGTATTAGATACATGTGATGGTTAAAAGTCTCTAAATAAAAGTACTAGCGATCCACAAGATCTCTTAATATCAGGGATCGTAACAGTTACGACTTTTTTCAAAAAAGTCAAAATATAATAGTTATTTTTTGGCTCTTATTTTTTCGGTCAAAAATAAAAGTTAAAATTTGACTTTTATTTTTTAAGTCAAAAATTAAAGTTAAAATTTGACTTTTATTTTTTAAGTCAAAAATAAAAGTTAAATGTAATTTGTATTTTCAGAGCAAAATATGCAAAACACCAACTCATTAACTTTCTAGCCAACAAACGTTTTTGTATACATATGTACTCTATTATAATTTTTTTTTCTTTTTGTTTTAATACAAATACAACATGTTCTTATAATTCTAAAAATAAAAAATGTGTTAATATTTAATTAAAATTTTATTTAACTGTTTTAACATCTGCTTTAAATAGGAACAAAAGTCAAATTTTAGCTTTTATTTCTGACTTAAAAAATAAAAGTCAAATTTTAACTTTAATTTCTGACTTAAAAAATAAAAGTCAAATTTTAACTTTAATTTTTGACTTAAAAAATAAAAGCCAAATTTTAACTTTTATTTTTTACTTAAAAAATAAAAGTCAAATTTTAACTTTTACTTCTGACCGAAAGAATAAAAGTCAAAAAATAACTATTATATTTTGACTTTTTTGAAAAAAGTCAATAAAATTAAAGTCTTTTAAGTTTATTATTCCTTAGCATAACAGCATTAATATGCTGTATTCGAATATCTGATAGACAAATTATATCCACCTGACTTTTTGATTTTAAATTTAAGAAATAACTGTTTTTTTCGGTCCCTGCTTAATATCAAAGAAACATCATCTATAAGCTGTTGGTCAACACCAGTTATTTAGGCTGCAATATTACTGTGTAAAAAAATCAGCGATTTGTATTTCCCTCGTTGGTGTTTCCAAAACCAGATTAACCCTTGTCGAATATTAAACTAGTTCTTGATCTAATTTCTTTGCGAATTCTCGTTCTATTTTCCAAAAATTTAATTTTATCTGAATTAATTACAAGATAAATGCTCTAAACACAACTGGGACGAACGACGAATTTCGCACTACACGACGAATTCGTCTGTTAAAAATCGTTAAGTGAAACACATTTAGAACGAATAAAACAGCTGTGATAGAGTGACCATATTTCTTAAGAAAGAAGCACTAGTTGAAAAAATAATAATTAAAAAAACTATTTAAAAAATGTATAAATACAACACTAAAAATACACTAATTGTATTTAATGCAACAAATTAAAAGTGAAAATGATTCTTAAAGTATAAAATAACATTATTTAACAACAAAATAAAAGAAAAATGGTCACTCTGTGCCAAATTATTCGTCGTTCGTCTGCCTAAGAAATAGGAATAAACCTATCGCAGAGTTTGTTACGCATGACGAATTTCAGTCGACGCACTGTTTGTGTGCATTTTCATACATATATACAAATGTGTTTTATTTTTTAAGACGAATATTCGCAACGAAAAATTCGAGGTTCGTTCCAGTTGTGTTTAGGGCAAAAGGCTATGGAACTCTTTACAAAACCCTTTGCAAACTGCAGGCAACGCCATGCAATTTAAAAAGATATTGTTCTCAAATTTTGAAATGTCATAATATTTTTGTATTTTTTTTATCTTGTAATTCTTATATAATAATTTTATTTTTAATGTTGTTTTTATAACCTTTACTGTCACGGTATTTGTTTACCATTATAAAATTGTATACTGTAATTGAAAAGATTAATTTTTTGTTGTATGAAATTTGGATAAAATAAAAAAAAAAATTACTCGCCAAGTCTTAAAGGGGATCCTGTATCCAATATGCAATAAACACTTAAAAATGCTTATCCAACGATGAAGAGTAGAAAGGTCATATTGCGTAGTTGTCAACATTCCCTGGTTTTGGCAAATCTATATTATTCATCTCTTGTGGATTAGTATTACGAATGATACACCTACTTGTCCCACTCAAAATATTCGTAACTGCCCCGTCTATCACGATGCAATGCATAATATACGAGATTTCTGCAATTGTTCCCTTCATTTTAATGGCATCACATTCTAAATGTTTTATATTCTTGTAAACATTTTTCACCAGCTCTGAATTCTCTTTCTATACCCTTCACATAGTGATAAGGGAATATATCAGTTTGTCATACCGTTTGTAATTTCTTTATTATCCATTTGCGACCCCATAAAGTTCTTATATTCTGGATCCTTATAGATAGGGAGGTCGATATAACCATGTCCGTCTATTGAAATCAAGTTTCCAGAGTCAAATAAAACAATACGGACTAGTTATTGGTGTCAAACTATTAGATATATCTCTGAAACAATCGCTATTTAAAATCAGCAAAATCGGTTCACTATTGACCGAGATAAAAGCCAAACCCCTAAATAACCCATTTTTTTAGGAAAAAATTCGTGCATATAACCATATTTATCTTAGTAAATATAGTCCCTCTTGCCACAAAATTTAACACGGATACTCCGAAGATAGGGACCTAAATAATGGTAAAAAACCCTTTTAGATAGGATCGGGGGAAGTGGTATTTCCTCTACAATCGCACAAATTTTGTGGAATATTTCATGCGCTTTATCTTAGAAACTATAACTATAACAATTTTTATAAGATTTTTGATATACTATATCTGGAAAACTATAACTGCTATCCACTTCGAATGTTCTACAAAAAGTAATGATCAAATAATTTATACATTTTGGAAAAAAATAGTTGGAGAGGAACAGGGGGACTAGAACCCCCTATTAAAATTAACAACTTTTATTAAGCTTTTAAAAATGGATAATTTTATAAACTTTTTAAAATTTCGACATTAAAATTTCTACATGGTATTTCTATTATACATATGAACTTTAAAATTTTCTATTTCGAAAACTAAAATTACTATAGACTTGAAGCCGGCACAATGTGTTTTTATTATATTATTTGCCGTACAAAATAACTCGGCTAGAAAAGATATCTGGGTATATTGAAACACCAATGTGAAGGGTATATAAGATTCGGCACAACCGAATATATCGCTCTTACTTGGTTTTTGTAGAGTTCAATTAGGCTACAATTCAGTGTTAAAGACGGTATTTTATAAATACAGAGTACTTCCTTTGTAGTTAAGTTTATCATTCTTTTGAATATAATTAATTGTAAAATGTTATATATAAGTTTCAAAAATAAAAAAAACAGTAAATTTTGTTACTGGTACAAATAGAATAATAAACATAAATTCGTCTGTAAAATCTTCCTTTAAAAGCTTTTGTTTGTAACGGCTTTGCCCTGAACTGCCATCCATTCCCCATTTACATACTAGCGACAATTTACATCCCAGCAAAAACGTACATTGCTTCGTAATGAGTTAAAATCCAACAAAAACTCTTACTCATTAGAATTTCAACACATTATTTTAACATGGCGATGACATTGGAGCAAGTACTTTCCATACTCGCTTAAAAAGAGGGAGCTAAATAAGTACTTACAATGCTCGCTTACAAAGAGGCACATACATGAGCTATTACTTTATTGGCATTAATATAACCTTTTCCTGGGGGCCACAGTAACTCTTTGTTTTTTTCTTTGATGTTTTTATTAAAACTGGCTTAAAATATTAACTTAGAAAAAGTTAAGAAATTGTCAAACTTAAACTATCTGCCTAAATTTACGATAAGAAATAACTCATTATCTAAAAACTGCTAAGTAATACAGATGGTATGCAATAGTTGTGAAAAGTAAGAAATTTGTAATGCCTAATAACTTTCAAGTTTTTGCTCGAATGTTTCATCTTTTTCGTTACAAAGTGAAAGAATACTCTCTGCTGTTCTACGCATTATAGTTTTAACGTCAACTTGCGCTGAAATTTCCATTGAGAATATAGGCAGTAGAGATCATATAAATGCATATAAAGAAGGTAAACAGTTTGGGTGCAGTTCGTTCATTACTTTTCGCAGAATATATAGATAAATGTAAGTCCGTATACAAAGCCAATGCTTTTTCCACTGATAAACATTTCTGCTCAGCCGTTTTTTTTTCTTGGAAATTGTACAAGGATCTTTAATTTAAGTTGGGCAGCATATTGTATTTTTTAAAATGAATAGTTTTGAATTATATCTTCAACTTTACGATTTTTTGTTTTTATTGGTGAATCAAGAAATACTTTCTTTGGCCTACCTCGCTTTCTTGTTTTTTCAGATGATTTTGTTATGGGACCAGTGATGCCAGGCGATTTTTTTTAGAAATCCCTGCACTTATGGGGCAACAATCCCTTTTTTCCCTACACCCACTTTTTGTTTTCCTACATTTTTCCAAATTAAATTTAATTTTTATTGTACATTTTTAATTCAGCTACATAAATTCCTGTTCATTTATATAATAAAAAAAACGAATAAAAATAACATTAAAAACAACAAGAATACTACAAGAATAACATAAAAATAACATAAAAACAACAGAAAACTTACAAATATTACATTGAAAAAAATTATTTATACAATTCTGTTTAATCAGCTTTTTTTTTTAAAATGACTATGTAGATGTGCATTTAAAACTTATACAATTAATTACATTTGCTTGTAAATGAGCTTTGATAATGCAAATAGAATTTGACATTTCATAGCTTATTTGTTTCCTTTTTTTAAGGTACGTCAGTACCAACAGAAAAAGTCCTTTTGGCGTCAGCATAAGCACGTGGCAAACTAAGTCAAATTAGTATTATTTTTGCAAAATTTTGAAAAATCAAATTGTCATATATATTTTGATTTGCAGATTGTGGACCAAAATGTTTCAACATAAAATTTAGACAATATTTGCTTTTCATATTAAAAAAAACTATATTCCAATGTTAAGCATTCTTGTGTTAGTAAGTACAGTGAACTCGCGGAAACGTGAATATCCAGAATCGTGAAAAACCCAGAAATATGAACACTTTTTATTTAACATTAACTACTCTAAAACGTGAACAAACATTGAAAGTTTTAAACCGTGAACAATTTTTTTCTGAGATTTTTTTGTTTACATTAATTTTATTAGTTTTGGAAGTCCCCGAATTATGCAATAAAAGGATATATAAAAGGGGTTTCGCACGATATGTATTTTACACATGACTTGTCACTTTTGCAATCCACATGTATTTGCGTATGTCTGTCAAAATTGTTATTTTACAGGCGGTTTATAATTTTTGCTTTCACACGTACATATGTAATTACATCTGACATAACCTCCAAACCAAAATAAACAACTACTTTTCCTTGTTGTTATTCTAAAAACAGCTGATGACACATGCTTTGTCAGATGAAAATAGAGCACGCTCTAATTACAAATTTGTCATATGACATTTACATATGTGTTTAACACATGCAATGTTTAAACGCGTTCAGACGGCAGATATCAATTTCATGTGTAAAATACATATCGTGCGAAAGCACCTTATTTATTTTTATTTATTTATATTTATATTTAAGAAAATTACAGTACAACAAGACTTTATCTTATTTAACAGTACTGCTGATGCTATGGCAAATTTACCATTTTCTGACAGTAATAACATTAACACATAACATTGGCATATAACAACAAGCTATAAAATAATAAATTTAATTTAAAAAAAGTTTACATATACATGTGTTTATAAATTTGTTCAACCGAAATGTGACAATAGTGCACAGTTGAAGTGCTTAGCATTGCTAAGGATTTGTATATTGGGTGGAAGTTCGTTCCAGAGACGAATTGCGTTTACAAAGAAGTGCCTTTCAGAAATAAGTTTTCGGTAACGAATTGAGTTTATTCTGCAGCCTCTGTGGTAGAGTTTGTAAGTGTTGTAGTTTTGTTATTTGGTTTTTTTTCAGTTTTTTTTTTATGAGCGGATGCACGGCTGGTGAGAGGGTTGGGACCACCTGAGGTAAACCACGCCATAGCTGGTCGGCGAACCTCACCGAGCTGGAACTGTCCGTAACATAAATGGCCATTTCTTATTCTTACGTACCCTATGCCTGACGATGCCACCAGCCAACTCGGAGAGCTATCTCGGGGTGGTTCTCAACCCTGTGCCAGGCGGCAGTACCATAAGAAAAAAATTTAAGTAATTTTCTACAAAGTAATTACTATACAAAACGACTTACACGACACTAAACACATGAATAGGGAGATGGATGTTCGTCTCCTTATTTCGCCCTCCCTGCCTTGTTGTAGTTTAGGTTCCTTACCGTAATTTTCTACAACCCTATACCGCTCAACACTTCCTGTTCACTTACCTATCCCTCATTGCCATAATACATATACATAGCGATATACATAGTTTTATTTGCAAAAGGTTGATTTTTGTGGTCAGATTAATAAGACAATTGTGTATTACCCAAAAAACTTAGGCTTTAAAATTTTTAAATTGGACTTTTGGGGTTAAAGCGTTTTTAAATTTTGACTAGATTTAGATGTTTATGAACTAGTAACAATAAATTGATTCGTTAGAAAATAATTAAAACATATTCAATCGGAAACGTGAACAAAATCGAAAACATGAAGACCCTTGGTAAAAATTAGTTCACGTTTCCGCGAGTTCACTGTATAAGTAAAATTTATACTTATCGCGCAACAATTTAAATTGATATTAATTTTTGTTATTATTTCCAATGGCTACTTCAGAATTTTAAAATTCCATTTCTTCGAAGATTGACTTATCATTTAGTGCCAGTCTTCTTTGAATTTCCTAAAGTGCATTTGTGTAAAATTGTAGACAATCAGATTTTATATGTAAAGCACTGGTTTTTGGAAACGTTTTCAACAATTCTTAACATTAAAGTCACCTTTTGGCAAGGAAGCATGAGGTGACCTTATGGCACAATAAGTTTTCAGGCATTCTCTTTTTATAAAATTTTGACTAATCTTTTACCGGCACCATCCATCCCATTAGCTTCTCGCCTTTCAACCAACAGGAGCAAAATCGTTGTTTTCTGTATCAAAACAAGTGCAAGATGTATTTAACAAGGTGGAATTATAAAGTTTTCGTACAACAATGCAACTTTAACTGGGTCATCAAAAATAATAACAATTTCTATGTGTTGTTTTGACAATTTTTTGTACCAGCAAACAATAATCAGCTGCTGTTACGATACCTCCTATGTATATATGTATATACACCTTGAACAAGTGTTTACTTCTCATTATATATTAATAAAAATGCCACTCGTATTTACTTACTTCATAATATAGAGGTATTACCAGATTTACGACTTTCTAATGATACACTTAAGGAGAAGCACCTATTTTTTTAAGTTTTAAAGTTAACATTTGGAAAGCATATAATTTTTAGTTGTGAACAAAAATTTGCAATTGAAAAAATCCCTATAATTCGACAAAAGTAAGAAATCTTTCCCTTTTTCCCTACATGTAATATTTTTGAAACAAATCCCTACACTTGGCATCACTGTATGAGACTCTAATTGTTGGCAAAAGTATTAATAGCTCCAGGTTCCTACATACGAATTTCGCTTTTTACTAAATATACAAAACAAAGTAGGTAATAAACTTGCGTTGTCAGCATCGCAAAGAACATATTACCTTACCAATGGCAATTTTTTTAAAATACGTTTTGGTGTAACGACTTTCTTTCCAAAACTTGATTATCGATACAATAAGAATCGTCCGTTTTGCTTTTAACTTATTCATATAAAGATGATATTTTATTTTTTGATGATGCTGCTAACCAAAAATCGACTAAATCAGAGTTTTTTAATATACAAAAACTTTAATTTAAATTTAACGTATCACTTAATTTTTTAAAATTTAGATTTTACTGATATATACGGACCCATTAATGTCGTCTATAACGTTAGACGTTGGGATCATATATCTTCATATATGCGGGAGTTTCTTGGCTGTTCTTTCGGTGATTTTGTTAAGTATCGTGATTTGGTTTTGTTTTACAAAGTGGTTAAAAGTAGGGTTGCCTCACGCTTGTGTGGCAGATATACTTTTCTGAGATCATCCAGGAACCCCCAGATTTTTATTCCTAGGATATTTGGGTTTACTTATAAACGATCTTTTGTGGTTACAATTGCACGTTGTTGGAATCGGTTGCCCTATGATCTTCGTACATTCTTTCATTCTGCTATTTGGGCTGCATTTCTGTTGTAGACTACTTAATGATTATATCTTTTTCTTACTTGGCTGGGGAGCCAGAAAATTATTTAGAATTTATCTTATAATTATAAATATTTTTTTCTTTAAATTGCTTTAATTTATTATTGTTTCTGGTGGATTGATTAGCTATAATCTTATAGAGAAATTTTTATATTGATACATTTAGATTTAAGATCTCAGGATTGTGTTAACTTTGTAATACATATATATATTGGCCTTGTGGGCTTTGTATTACTGTGCTGAATTAACAAATAAATAAATAAAATAAATAAATAATGTTATATTTAACAGAATCCCATGAGTTCTCACAATTATTCGAATTTAAAAATTTTATTTCTTTAACTCTATTGTTTTATGAATGAGAAATTAAAATTAAATAAAATAAAATTTTTGTGAAATTATTATAAATTAATGTCACAAATAGATTTTAAACTTATCGCTAATAATTATTGTTTAATTATTATTCGACACGCTATCATCACCGATTTAAGATATGAAAGTAACGAAAAGTAAATGAAAACAAAACAAAATATCAGAACAAAAAAAACAAGCAAAAACGTCAGTCAAAGTCAATCAGCTGTTACACTTTTAAACAGTATTAAACGATTAATTTAATTTGTACGTAATTTTGATATTTAAAATAATTATGTTAATTGCTGATATCAAAAAATTAATATCAAATAACAAGTTTTTTACGCATGGGGGCTTTGCAAAATAAATTTAACAAATTTATTTTAATCTGGCGAAAATTTTATATTCTACTATAAAATTTTAACTTAAATAATAACTTTAATTATTTCCGTTAAAATATATTATATAAGAAGTAATATTTTAAACTTATCTCAATATTTTATTTGCCACAAGCTTTTCAAAATTAGTGAAATTTTTAAATAATTTAGACCTTTTTGATATTTAAAAATTTTTTAAGTTGTAGGACGAAGTTAGTTTGAATTTTCCATTTATGTATATGAGAACTAGAGATAAGCTATCCCGTAATTTTTGAAGAATACTGTAGTAAATTTGAAAATTATGTATTTTATATTAAGATTATAAAACTTATGTGGTTAGTCATCAAATAAAAATTCAATAATAAAACAAATGTTAAAAGAATGTTGGAACGGAGTTTCTTTTTGTGCCATAATGTCATTTTGTTCATATATTTTGTGTAAAAGTACCGCACCTCCTGCGTAGATCCATTTTTAAAAGCCAATTTCTCAGCATGTTTATTATCTAATGTGCCCTTTAAATTTTACTACTTATGAATAATAATTAAACTTTTTTGGGTTATTAGCGATTGAAAAAAGTGCAGAGGGTAACTAACGAGATAAACGACACAAGCTCGATTCGTATTTCAAATATAAATTAAAGAATTTGGCATTGAATAAGGTACAAAATACAGTTTTTTACGAAGCAACGCTTTTATTATTTGAATTTTTATGTTTTTATAATTTTTTTATTAAAAATAGTGTTGTTGTAATAATTCTTGTTTAACGGCTTCTATGTATTTTTATATTTTTACTGTAGTTTTAATAAAACTTTTATTTAATTTTTTTTACTCAACATAAAAATATTTTATTATTTTAGAAAAAAACCGCATAAAAAAATTAAATTTAAAACTATACAAACTACTAGATAGGAAACGTCAACCGAGTTGATTTAAAATACACAACATCATCAACATCAAAAACAACAACTAACCGGATGTACAAAACACATACACAAATTCATACACATACAAATACATGCATACACCAAGTTCAAAGCACACAAAACATCCTTACACACATTCATATTTACACAACTAATATCCATTTATACATTCGTATGTATGTATGGAAGTAGCTGGTTGTAGTACGTACTTTGTTATATAGAAACTTATAAGCACCAATAATTCCTTTAATAAATATAATATCATACAGTCAAATATGTATCTAAAGCTCAAATTGGGGGTGGATGGATGGATGAATGAATAAACTGATGGGTGTGCCGGGCTCTGTATCCGTATATATGTGTGTATGTGTGTTTATTTTAAAGCTACATGATGCTAGTGGTAGGAGATAAATATATAAATACAACAAATGTTTTTGTTTGTTTTTTTTTTGTTTGTGTTTTCTCTTTTGTTAGGGATGTTGGAAAAGCGTTAAAGAACAAACTTTATTATTTAAATTCCTCTAAAGCCGTTGTAGATGTAGTCATTACTATAGAAACTGTTTTGTGAATGTATGTATGTCCATATCCCTGCAGAAAACAGGACTAGTCCATACATGCGTGTATGGACTAGTCCATAAAGGAGTAGGATTACTCCAAAACTAACCCAAATGCATATAAAAAACAACATGGTCTTTTTAACATTATGATGTCCTAGGGCCGGACCACTTAACCCAGATTTGCATTACGTCGGAGTAGTTTCAAAACTACTCTATCCTACCTACAAACAACTTGGAAATGGACTAGTTACAACATGGTCCTTGTGTAATGCAGTCATGGACCATGTCATTGTCAAACAAGAACTTGTAGTTACTTAAGTGATATGCGTTCGTGTTTTAAAGATCGTGTTTTTTGTACGCAATCGTTAAAACACGAACGCATATCACTTAAGTAACTACAAGTTCTTGTTTGACAATGACATGGTCCATGACTGCATTACACAAGGACCATGTTGTAACTAGTCCATTTCAGCTAAAACGGACCATGTGGTCCAAGATTTTTTGCAGGGTATGTTTGTTATGTGAATGAATGTGTGTGTAGCCATACATACCTCTTTGCCAGTCAGTGGCTGAATCATTTGCATTTTATGTAAATTGAATTCGAAAAGCATACATTAAATTCAAGTGAATAAAGTTTTATTTTTATTAAATAAAAAAGTAAAATAAAAACAAATTTGTAGAAAAAAAATCATATTTTGCATTGATGTTGATACTTGTAGATTTACAATGAATAATTTCAAATTTAAGATAAAGGGATCTACATAGAAATGTATAAAAAAATAAATTTGAAGGCAAAAACAATTTATCTCACTTTGCCTGTTAGAGATACATAGATCGTGTAGTGGCTCGGCTACATTGATCAAAACGAAAATCAAACATTGTCTGATGGGTTGCCTCTGTGCTCCTTTTATTTAACATTTAATATACGTATTAAATTAAAAAATACAAAAAATTTAAGGTATGGTCGCAAAACAATTTTTCCTAAACATATGAAATTATTTTGTATATCTGTGTTACTAAGAGTACTGGACAATTTAATGTCCTTATTTTTTTAAACAGAGAAAATAAAAATGTATCCCAAGTTCTTATTTACTTTTAAACAAAGCCTTAAAACTTCGCCATAATCACTAAAATATCTTTTATAAAAATTGTTTTGTTTTAAAAAAGTTGCCTTTCAAGATTATTCCTCTGGCTGTCCCCAGCCCACATGCACTTGAATTTGTCTGAATTTTTAGCAAATATAGTATAAAAATTTTAAGCAAAACTACTGTTAAATACAAAAATGTTGTCAAGTTACGTCTTCTCTCTATTAATGTGAATAATTCTTACCAATTAATCTATTATACAAAGAAGGGTTGTGTATAGGTATGTATGTATGTTTGTATTTTATAACTGGCCACACCAGTGAATCGATTTTTTTGAAATTTTTATAGGTAATTAATTACTTTAAGTCTGTAACCTTCTATCTTCTGAAGTATATAAGATAGAAATAAAATTTAAAAAGTTTTGCGTTTTCCTTAAAAAATAAACATACAGGTATTTGGTGTTTTTTTAATTTTGGACCGAAAGGGGAAAAAGGTTTAAATATATTTTGGTACTTTTGGGTACTTTTTGTTACTTTTAAACCAATTAAGATAGAAACATTATTGAAATTGCGTTCGATAGGTCTTAAAAAATATGATTACGTTTTTCGTACTTTTTTAAATTTTTGACCCAAAAGGGGAAAAAAGGGTTAAAAATATATTTTGATTTTTTTAGGCGTTTTTTGTAACTTTTAAACCAATAAATTTAGGAACATTATTCAAATTGGGTGCGACAGTCCTTAAAAAAATATAAGTACGGTTTTGGGTCCTTTTTTAATTATTGAACCCTAAAGGGTAAAAAGGGTTAAAACTATATTTTAGTACTTTTTGTAACTTTAAAACCAATAAAAATAGAACAATTATTTAAATTGCATTCGTCAGGTAACCAAAATATATATTCATATGTTTATAAAGGGCTAGAATTATATATAGAAGTTTATAAAAGAATTTTTGATAACTAAAGCTTTCTGGATATCTCCAAAACAATAAACCTTATAAATTTCCAATTTTTATGTTAATTGAAGGTAGGACTGACTTATAATTTGTTGCAACTTAAGTGGGGCAACCAGCAAATTAAAAAATATATACCTAAATGCTTTTATTTACATATTTTGGTAATTTTAATATGATTGGTGTAGCGAAGCACACCCGGGCTTAGCTAGTATAATTATAAATGTTTATGTTTTGCCCATATAAATACACGTCAATCCAATGTAAAATGTTTTTTGCGTTAAAACTCAAAGTTCTCAAAATTTTTTTTGACTTTATTACATACTAGCCAACCCGGTGCGCTCCGCTACCCCCCATTAGATAAATTGATGGTAAAGAAAGAGATTTAAAAAAATAACAAGTTTTTTTTAACATTTTTGTACATATGGCAAACACAAAACGACATTTATTTTTTTTTTTTTGCTGAGTTCCTTTTTTATTGTATATAAGCAAAAGCATTCATATACAGCGTGTATGTTTGTAAATTGCGTGTATGTTTGTAAACAGCGTGTTTGTTTGTAAATTTAGTAGTACTTAGGCTATTGCACAAAATTTTAAGACTAAATGTGTCACCCTCTAAAAATAAATAAATTTAGACGATAGGTACCTCTTCCCCTGCTTCGATCCTAAAAATATTTGACTCAAATAGAAAAATGTTGAATTGAATAACTTTTACAAAATTTTAAGCAGATAACGATTACAATTCTCCAGATATACTATCAAGTCCATTTAATTTGTATGGGAGGTACTACGCCCACTTAAGGTAAAAAAATAAACTATAGCCTATGTCCGTTCAGGAAGCAAAAAATAACATTGAGGAAAAAATCATCCAAATCGGTTAGGTAGTTCTGGAGAAAAATCAAGACATACAAAAAAACTTTTCCTCTTATTATTAGTATAGATAAGAACACTATATGCGTTCACATGTTCAAGGAGTCTCACCAACTATATTAACAAAATGAGAACAGCCTGATTTTGTCCTTCCTAATGAGCATTCACACTTCTTCCATCATTCCCCTGTGTTGCTCTAAAAAATGAAGTTCAATATATTTTAAAATTCTAGTTGTGTTTTTAAGGTAGCCTTTTAATACCAACTCTTGGTTCATGTTTAGCGCTTAAAGATAAGAACTTAAATATCACTTTAAGCGAGCTTTTTATGTATTCGTTATTCCCCTGTCAAAAAAATGGACAGGGGAATGGCGATTACCATAGAAATGAAAGTTTAAAAATAAAAAGATAAAGTAATTTTTTTAAGGTTTTGTAGTGGAAATAAATTATTATAAAGAAAAAAGTATGGGCTTACTGGTCGACTTCGACAATATTTTGAAAAATTTGCATAATTCGATTAAAATTAAAAAAAAAAATATTTGCACCTGTGATAACGGAGCATCTATTATTTAAAAAAATGCCGTAACCCATTTAAAATAAATTTTTTGGCCAAAAACTTGAACGCCAAAAATTACATCCAAATTAGCCCGTTTTCTCAGAATCAACCATATTTATATGGCAATTTTATATGAAAATTACTAAAAAAAAATAAAATAAAATATTGTAATAGTAAAACAGTTCAATAGTACGAAAAGCAGAGCTTGTGAATTGAACAAATATTTAATTTTTTATGGTGGCAGCTTTTATATAAAAATTAGCTATAAATATAGAAAAAAATAACTTCATATGTTTTTAAAATATTGTATTGAGACTTTACCTAAGATTGTTCACATTTTTTTAATTTTCTGTGTAGATCTTTCTTCTTTGTAGTCGCACATTTGAGAATTTTGCTTAAAATTGCAATTTAACTGTATTTTTAAAGCAACTCATATTAAAAACAATTTTTCTCTAAAAATAGTACGATAAAATGACATTTTCAGTTCACAAATAAATTTATCAGGCGAATATTTATAGTCGATAGAACTTTAGAGAGACCTTATTAATTGAACAAATACATATTAACTATAAAAAATTAAAATAAACGCAATGTTGTAAGTTAGCAAACGATATTAAAGCTTCGACAACAAAACAATAATTTAATTGCAGAAAAGTTTAGAACTAGTAAATTGTCATAATTTCTTATTGAGTCATAGTATGAAAACATTTGATTATTTTGCATACATATATCCTTGTGCAAGAATATTTAAACATATGAACCCATTAATTAAAAATGTTTGAAAAAAGGTAAACATGTATGTAAGCAGTATGGATTATACAGTGCAACACGAAAAAAAAAAATAACCATATTCGGACATCACTACGTGAAAGAAGACCAAAAAAGAAAAGAACCGTGTCTCCCAGTTTTGCCCAAAGTCATGCACTTTTTTTGTTATGGGCCCCCAAAGATTTGGGGCCTTTTTGCCATTTTTGCAAAAAGTGATAATTTTCTCAGGCTCATATCTTGCAAACCTGTTCAGGTCCATAGGTAGCAAACCGTTCAAAATTCAAGGAAACAGTCAACTACAAAAATTTACCTTACATCCCAATAAACAACTTTTAAGAACATATAAACTTCCTAGGAATGATTCTTAACACCGTTTAGGTAGCGCTTAGGTAGCCGCAAAAATTAAAAATTTTTCGAAAATTTTTGAATTTCATTTGTTTTTTATTTTTTTCAACATTGAGATACTGTGCTGTCTATTACAAAAAAATAATAAAAAAAAATATTCGTTGATGTCCCTGTACTTGCAAATCGCGCTATCTTAAGTTGAGGATCCAAATCGTCGTCCGAATCTGACGCTGATTCAGAACTTATGGTGTCCACAGGCACGTTGCTTCCAGACTGCTTTCCATCGTTAGCTTTTTCTTTTTCACATACCTAATTAACATCATAAAGGGTTATCTTGTGACTCCACCAACATACCTAAAATGAATTAGAAAAGAAATCAAAAATAATACAAGACCATGCTTCAAAAAAATTGATATTACCTCTGCAAGCAATGCGTCGAATTTTTTGCCTCTGTACCGTTTTTCCATGGGCATTGTGGTTTGGTGGAACCGTTCTCCTCGCTCATCGGATTCGGTAGGGAGTCCTTTAATAAAGTCGTCAGAATAAAAATAAAGAAAATGCAGCTTTAACGTCATCGATATGCCGATTTTCTTAAAATAATACAGCATTTCTTTCACCCATTCTTTTGCTTGCGGTTCCGCGTCTCGATCCCCACCCCGCTGAAGGTTAATCCATGCCATTGAATGATTTTCATCAAGCGATGAATCAAATTTGCTCTTGAATAGCTTCTAATGTCAGGGCCATTAAGTACGACTATTAAATGAAGACAATTATAAGGGCAGAAAAGAAAACATTAACATAGTGTAAATAGCTATAGTACAGCGAGGTGTACTATTTTACTATTTTTTTTTAGTTTTGTCATCGCTATGCTTTGGGAAAACGCTTTTCAAATAGTCGAATGCGCTTGAACAATTTCCAACGGCCACTTCAATGAATTTTTTAACAATACCTAATTTTATATGGAGCGGTGGCAGCAAAATGTCTTGAGTATTGTCAATTAGAGGTGCATTCTTAAGTCTATGTTGTTTTATTTGTTCCTGCACACTTCCTCTTTGGCTCCATGAATTACATTGGAATTGATTTACAGGTGAGCGCAAGTCCTAATTACAAAGAAAACAAAAGAATTTTGGAAAGCCGCCCTCATCGATAATTCCTTGCAAAATATTGATGACCTTCAAATCACAGCAAATCTTCCATTTATTTTCGTAGAATTTGATTTTTCATTAGTTATTAGTTTTGGTCCATCTCTTCCCTGTTGGGGCTCATAATCGTTATCAAATCGATCTTGATTAGTAACACCACCTGCTGTAGTCATTTCTGTAAATTCTGTCCTACGATCTGGAGTGGCCTTGGGAATACAAAATTTTCAGGTGCAAGCACTGGAAGGGTTGGCTGTTACAGTTGCTTTATAAATTTTGTTCTACTCATCATGTCTATTTAATCACGATGTGTAATTAACGCATGCATAAGAACTGGTTCCACCATGATCACCTGGGCGAATAATCCAGTTTACCGGCTTACAATATTTTATACTATGTTTGCCTTCATTCAACCATGCTATGAGATTATTATAACATTGGCGACACACTGCTTTAGATGTGTATTTTTCACCGGTCAAATCTATTTCGTCCAAAAATAACTTATATGCTCTTTTAAATTCACTTGTTAAAAGATTATTTTCCTTTTGAAATCTTGTAGAATTACTTTTTCTGATTTGATGACTGCAAATGTAGCAAAAGAAATAAATCTTTTTACACGGCATATTGAAATTGTCAGTTGCCAATGTTGTATGCGAATTATGCTGTAGAACTTTCTCTATAACTTTCACCGCTGAGATCTCGTTGACGTCGCGCTGTGTAATGCCTCGATGTGGGAGTCACGTCGCTTTTATATTGTGATCTGCGTTCCTTGATGCGTGTGCGGTCGGTGCGTGATCGCGTGAGCTGTTTACTGAAATCTTAGGTAAATTTTTGTAGATGATTTCTTGATAAGTTTGGGTCCTATAATTTCTTGTTTTTAAATTTATCCAATTGCTATTTAATTTTGGATTGTCCTTTCTTATTACAAAAATAGGTAGTAGGTACATGGGAAATTTATTGGTGGTATAAACAATCATTATCAAAAAGTAATAACAAAGCAATAAAAAAAGTATGTACATAATTTAATTAAAGGCCGTTAACGATCATTATTGCGATTTGTGTATGATGTATTTTGTTGTTTAGGGTTTCCTGCAATTTTAAAGTTTGCCTACCTGTTTAGGTTGCAAGACTTTTCGCGGCTATCTCACATGCATATACACATATTTATATGCACAAGAGTTCTCTATTACACTAAAGACAGATACAATATATGTAGTTAAGGCAATTTGATTAAACGTAAGGAAGAAATAACTCCATAACTACATGTATGTACATACACACATTTTGGGGGAAATTTTTAACTTTTGCGGCTACCTAAGCGCTACCTAAACGGTGTTAAGAATCATTCCTAGGAAGTTTATATGTTCTAAAAAGTTGCTTATTGGGATATTAGGTAAATTTTTGTAGTTGACTGTTTCCTTGAATTTTGAACGGTTTGCTACCTATGGACCTGAACAGGGGAAAAAAAGTAAAAAAAATTTGAATTTTTTAAAGTTTTTTGCGATTTTGATTTAAAATTATTTTTTTTTTTATTTTTTATGTTCATTACTTTTGTACCTTTTAAAAAGGGCTACAACTTTGCCTCAAAAAGTAAATTGAAATACCGAACGGTTTGCAAGATATGAGCCTGAGAAAATTATCACTTTTTGCAAAAATGGCAAAAAGGCCCCAAATCTTTGGGGGCCCATAACAAAAAAAGTGCATGACTTTGGGCAAAACTGGGAGACACGGGTCTTTTCTTTTTTGGTCTTCTTTCACGTAGTGATGTCCGAATATGGTTATTTTTCCATGACTTAAAAAATTACACACAGTGTTATTGAAGTTTTTTGCTTTCTTATAGTTCTGAGTGACTAGGCTGTGCTATTTAATCGCCCCTGGATTAAGAAAACTAAAGTACATGGATGACAAAGACATAATTAATAATTTTTTTAAGCCCACATATATGTAATTGTCTTCTTAGAATAACCTTTTTGCCTATAAGTACAAAAAATATTACTCTATACCCTCATAACTGCAAATATATAAATTTTTTAACTACCGCAAATATTTTTACAGATGTTGGCACTTTTAAGAAATTTTAATTTTTTGGCTTGAAGGCGTGGTAAAGAGTTTGACATTTTTCTTCAAACTGTCGCTCTTATGAAAAACGAATTTGATTCAGCACCGTTTGTTTACATTTTTTAAAACTTTTAATATGTCTGTTGAATCTAAAGGGTAATTAAATTTAAGGGCCGATGTGAATGTGATTTACACCTAAATGTCAATTTTTTTCTGCATTTTATTTGATAATTCTCAATTTTAAACTAACCAAACTGGACTACGAAAAGATACACAATTAAGCAACGCGTTAAAGTTATTCAGGCTTATATGAAAATGGATAAGAAATGACAACCGTGGATGATCAATATTCGAAGAAAATCATCATCCACCTCAGTGGATTCGTCAACAAACAGACTTGCCGCATTTAAGCGAAAAACTAATGCACCCACAAAGAGTGAAGGCTTGGTGCGGTTTACGGGCTGGCGGCATCATCGGGCCGTATTTTTTGTAAAATGAGGCCGATCAGGCAGTTACTGTGAATGGTGTTCACTATCGTAAGATGATAACGAACTTTTTATGGCCCGAATCGGGAGATATGGATGAGGACGATATGTGCTCTCAACAGGACGGTGCCACTTGCGACGCAACTAACGAAACAATGGCTCTTTTGCGCAACAAAATCAATGGCCGTGTTATCTCACGGGGTGGCAATGTCAATTGGCCACCAAGATCTTTGGGGTTATTCGAAAGAAAAGATGTACGTCGATAAGCCAGCAATAATTCAAGGAGTAATGGATGACGTTGAGAATTTTGTGTGAGACCTACCCGGAGGGCAATGATTCACGGTGCTCTTAACACTTAGTGGAAACAATGCGTCCACCAGCGACCCCAGAATGGTTTACCAAACCACCCAGGTTGCAGTTCTTTTCTCATTTAGACAAATTAATTTCTCCACTTTCATCAACGCTTCGTAATCTTCTCACCTCCAGTCAGGGCCGAAACACGCACATGCTTCAACATGCCAATGCCGGCCTTCTCTTACGGGATTTAATTTCAGTTCCCAGCCGTAGCCAGTTTCCCTATTCACCTACTTTCAAACACATTTACACCTTTTCAGCTATAAGCTTACTCCATCAGTTTCTCGTGTGCCTGGGTAGACCCGCCAAAACTTAGAAACTCTATTTTAAGAACCTTAAGTTCATATAAGACCGCTTACGCGATTACCCTGGGGCCCGTACAAGACGGACCCCAGCATATCAACTTTCGGAGGAGACCTCACCATTAACACGTTCTTAATTAAAAAAAAAGTACAAAAGAATTGGATTTTAATATAATACAGGGTATCTGGTGGCAGATTTATGTTTTTAAACTTAAATTAAAATAGTAATAATTGACACAAACTTTTATTAAGAGCACGAACGATAGAACGAAGATGCGGACTTTATTTTTTAAGAAGTATGTCATCCAGATGTCTTCCGTCGGGTTAAACACACTGTTCAAAACGGAGCTTTGTGTTCTGCGCCACACCCTGCAGTAAACTTTGTTCAAATGAACTAATTTCTCGACAATTATTTTATTTTAAAGCCAATAGAGATTGGGGATTATCGTTGTAACCCCTCTCTTTGAGATATTCCCATAAAAAATCCATAGGAATTAGATCGGGCAACCTCGGTGGCCATGGGACTTATCAGTTTTTGGGGGAAATTTTTCCGAAGCTCTGGCTGTGTGTGCAGTCGCCCCAACCTGTTGAAACCACGTGTGTGAAGAGTGAAGTAAAGACTTTCACCGTTGACATTCCTTAAAAAATTTTTTCCTAAATTAAAGTAACTTCCTTTCGGTTCTTGAACGATTTGAATTTGAAAAGGATGGAACTTAAGAAAGTTAAAAATTTATGAATAATTGCTGCTTGAAAGTCCTAGTAAGGCTGCTTTTCAACCAGTTCAATAATTTCGGGAGTCTCTGAAGATCGACTGGGTTCTGGCTATGGAACATTTATAACCGAAGCAGTTGCGCGAAATCTCTGCACCCACGAACGAATTTAACTTACACTCGATCCATCACGGATTCGCCAATTGCCAAATACCGAACTTTGAATAAAATTTTTGACGAGCAATTACGTACACTCAAAAAAGTATTTATGTAAAATCTACTGGAAATGGTATTTAGAATAACTGGATATTCATTTAAAAACCCTCCAACTAGATATTCATTAAAATCAACAAAATATTTCATTCAAATTCAGACATCAAAAAAAAAACTTACATATTCGTCTAAAATTAACTAGATTTTCTGTAATTTACAGCTAAACACAAAGTATCGGAAAAAAATTAACAAAATTAAAAATTACTAAAAAATAACTGACAAAATTAACTGCAACGGAAAATCAGTATTTTTGTGCAGTTGGAGCATTGAATAACTCTTCAAATTAGTTAAAAACAAATATTATATTGAAATTATCTGTTTTTTAATTTAAAAACAACTTTAAGGATTACTTCCTAAATAACTTACAGTCAGTTACTGTAATAATTTTTTGAGTGTAAGAATCATTACTTTTAGAAAATATCTACAGTGATCGCGTAATGCTCACCTTAACACTGCGACATCGTGACAGACTAATCCGTACAATCCATAATTCCAACGGCGTATTTAAAAATATAAATTTACCACCAGGCACCATGTACGTACTACAACACTTTAATGTTTTACAAAAATCATTTAAAGCATTGCCTTAAAGATTGAAAATGATGCCGATATGGCAGCGATGTCCTTAAAACAACATGTTGTGCAAAGATCTTTGAATTAAATCGCTTGCTGCATAAGGATAATTTAACACCCACAACTACAAATTAACGTATGTTTACATACCCATATGTGTGTATTTATTACAACCAGATACATAATAGTTTTGTTCGATTAAAATGTTTCATATAACAAAA
This sequence comes from Melanophora roralis, assembly GCA_963583895.1. Lineage (NCBI taxonomy): Eukaryota > Metazoa > Arthropoda > Insecta > Diptera > Rhinophoridae > Melanophora > Melanophora roralis. The sequence continues at coordinate 56,861,198 of OY757189.1, read as the reverse complement.
TATTTTTAACCACAGAATAAAACTCGAATTTCGTATTAATACACTCAAAAAATTATTAAGGCAAAATCAACTGGAAATCTTCTTAAAATAACTGGATATTCATTTAAAAACCGTCCAACAAGATATTCATTAAAATTAACAAAATATTTCATTTAAATTCAGACATCAAAAAATTAACTTTTATATTCGTCTAAAATTAACTAGATCTTCTGTCATTTACAGCAAAACACAAACTATCAGAAAAATAACAACAAAGTTAAATATTACCAAAAAAATAACTTTAACTGAAAATCAGTTTTTTGTGTTTAGCTGAAGCTTTGAATAACCCTTCAAATCAGTTTAAAAAAAATATTGTATTAAAATTTAACTGTTTTTTCATTTTAAAACAACTTTACGGAACACTTCCTTAATAACTTACAGTCAGTTACTGTAACATTAACATTCTTCCATATTCTTGTTGGAATACACTAAAAAAAATAGGCAGACATTTGCGTGTGTTAAAAATTTCGCAAAAGTTTTGATATTTTATAGCTCGAAAGCTTTTCGTTTGATATTAAAAATTTCTAAAAAAATAACTTTCTTCCACATTTTGCAAAAAAACTATTAATTTTAAAATCGAAAATTTTTTATTCATATTTTTATTATTGAATCTTCGCTGTTGGCGAACTAACAATAAGAACTCAAATCTTAAAGCTAAATAACTAAAATTAGTTCAGCCAGGGCTAGACTAAAATTTTAGCTGTTTAAATTAAAGCATAAAACATTTCTTAAGATTTTATCTAAGTGCAACAGTATCCTTCCTCTTCAAATGACTGTGTCGTACATGCAGTAAAATGTTTCGACCGAGTTAAAACGGAGGTCGGCAACCGTTACCGATACCGTTTAAGTTTGGTTACCGGTATTGATACTGATACCGAAATAATTTGTTTCGCAAAATACCGTTTCCTTTGACACCGGTATTACGATTATGTATATGCTTTGGTAATAAAAATCCAAAAACGCTTGGTTTACATGCACAATTGAACTTCAGAAAGTTAAAAACAACTTTTCATACAACTTACTTAAGGAAATAAAAAAGAAGGAGTAAATTCTTTTTGAGAATGAAGCGCTGATCTTGGATCCACGTTGGAATATTGTTCTTAAGGGTACCTTAGTTGAACGGGCAATTGATCATATTGTAAAAGTAAGTGACAGAATGAACACCATATCTCGAAGCTTTTACATAGCTTCTGATGATGATGCAAACTGCAGCTCGAGTACATCATCCGACTGTGTAGAAGCAGTTCTCAAAAGTATGAAAAAAACATTCCTCTTTAACCCTAAACAATAAAAAATTATGTGAGTTGCTAAATGCTTTTAGAAATGAAAACCGGGTACAAAAGCACATACATGTTCTTAATTGGTGGAAAGAACAAAGTAAAACTAAGCCAGAAATATATGCTATAGCAAAAGTTGTGTTAGCTGCACCAGGTACACAAGTTAGTGTAGAAAGATTATTTTTTTGGGGTTAAAATATATATTAAACCCTAGCCGCAATAGGTTAGCTGAGGATAGTTTAAATGCAGTCATTGTGATTCGATCCAACGCGGAGCTGTTTTAATCAACCATATATTGTGTTCCTTATTGTTTACATATGCATCTAAAAAAGTAAATGCTTTTTAAATATTCCAAACATTAAACTTAAATGTTTTTTTCAAGGCTATAATAAATTATTAATAAAATTTTAATTTATATTTATTTAAAACAAATTTTCGCTCTTTAGTCTGGCTTAAGTTCATATAATTTCTTTTTATTAGAAGAAATTATTAATTTTCCGTTAATGTTGAAAGAAACTTTAATTTGAAAAAAGCTGATTTTTCTACCGCTACTAGCCGAGTAGAATGCATTTTCGAAAGCAGCTACGCAATTTCATCATCAGTACTCTTTGAACGGTAGTAGTGTATTTGGTTGTAAACATCACCTATTTAACTTACATGTAACAGAGAAAAGTATACGGTATCAGTGTTTTCCTTCTGTTTTTATTATGTAAGTTAGGACGAAGTTTATTTTCCATATACACTATGCTTTTCTGTATTAAAAGTCTCTTCGGCAACGCTTGACTAACGGTCGAGCATCATCCATCTCTCAGATGGAATGAAACGCTTTCTATTATTGTATATTATACAATAGGGATAATCATTTTTTAATTTCTTTTTTGTCAACGACAAATGGAAAGAAATTATTAAACATCATTTTGCATCGTGCCATTTGTAAATCCATTTGTCGTTGACAAAAAAGAAATTAAAAAATGATTATCCCTATTGTATAATATACAATAATAAAAAGAAGCTGAAAAAATGTTTTTGATATAATATTTTTTAAACATTTTACCTTAAAAAAGTACAAAGTATTTACCAGGGTACACTATTACAGGTAGTATCAAGGTGAATTCAAAAATTCGCTCTCGACAATTCTTTTTTCTGTTTGAAAAAGTAAATGTCAAAAAATTTAAAACTTAATACAAAATTAATTAATTTGTTATTCACTTTTTAAACTATTTATAGTCAGCTAGGCTCTTGATATAACCTGTATAAGTGTACCCTGGTATTTACATATTTTTATTAATACTGATTTTTTATTAATTTTAAAAATATTTTTTTATTCTACAAATGTTTGAAATTCAATTTTATGTTCCTATTAGTTTTTAGAAATGTTTTTAAGCAATTTAATACCTACTTTTACAAGTAAGCAATTTATTTTTTTTTTATTAGCTTAATTAATAAGAGAAAATATAAATAAAAACTTAACTAACTTTAAAATTGAATATAGATTTTTTTATATATACCCTAACACTTATGTGAAGGGTATAAAAATGATTATTTCGGGTGGCTTAAAAGCGCTAAATATGTCGCGAATCACGCAAAATTTGCATCGCTGATAATAAGTCTGTTATCAACTATGTATTAACTGCTCTAGAAATTGCTTAAAAACAAGCTGATCTGGATCGATGTTAACAACTGCCTTTCTTATCATTATTTTGGCTTTGGACGATAACTTAGCACCATCGAAACCATTCCAAGGAATGGTACAGGTTATAAGAAAAGTCTATGAGAAGAAGAAATATTGTTTTGCGCTTTAAATCAAAGCCTCTTAAAATTTCGATAGAAAAATGGCATAAAGCCCTTTAACCAAACTTAAGCTGTACTTGCCAGTGAATCTCAATAATCTTTTTGGAAGGTGCATATCTGCTTAAAACTTAGTTAAATAAATGAATAAACGCACTCTTGTTGTATTTTATTTAATATATTATTTTATTCATTCGCAAAATTAAAAAGTTTTTTAGAAATATTCATGACTAGCATGACGTGACATAGCTAAACAACAAGTGATGTAACATTCACGTTAGATTTCAAATTGACGGCCTCACAATTTTTAATTTTGCAATTTACGATCAATAGTTCATGACCATATAAGAAAACGAATTCTTTACCTGATTTACACAGCAGAAGTTCCAACAAGTGAGAGCGCTATATTTGGCTGTGCCAAATCTTATATATCCTTCACATTGGCCTTTCGAAACCTCAACATTTTTTTATTTATAAAATACTTCTAATTTTTAAATAGGGGTCTGTTTCATATTTTTACCCTCTTAGGGTGACTACAGGGAAGTTGCAGCGGATTTATCCTAATTTTTAAAACTTTAATGGCAGCCCCCTTAGGGGGTGGATATAGGGGAAAACATGTTCTAGGAAAACTTTTGCAATGAAAAATGAGTTGGGGCCAGTCCTACATTTAACCCATCCACGAGCACCCTGAAAGCTGTAGAGGGGATTTATTACAATTTCCCAAACTTTTGATGGGAGCTTCATTACGCAATGGTGATAGGGGGTAAGTATATTTTAGGGATATGCTAGAAAGGGGAAACTAATGGGGGTCGGCCTTACACTTTATTTCTCTAAGGCAGACTCTCATTTTTGTAAAGTTTGTATGGCAACCCACTTCAGGTAATGGGAATAGGGGGTATGTATGGTTAAGAAATATGTTTGGGAGGAAAACTAAGGGGGTCTGTAACTCTTTTTAGTCCTCTAAGAGCGACTGCTGCGATGTAGTAGGGGTTTTCAACCCTAATTTTTTCCAATTTTGTTTGGCAACCCTGTTAGGGGCTGGAGGTAAATATGTTTCACAAATTATTTGAAAGAAAAAATTAATTGGAGTCAGTCTTACATAAGACCTATGTATGTAAGAGCACCCTGAAAGCTGTGTGAGCGGTTTAAAAAAATTAAACTTAATATGGAAACCATGCTAGGGGGCCGAGATAGGATGTGAGTATGATCCACAAATGTTTGTGAGGAAAAATTAACGGAAGTCGGTCTTACATTGCACCGGCGAAGGGGCAGCTCCGGAGCAGTTCTAAAGGTTTTTATGTACAAATTTTAGAGAAACAAACAGAGGTAGAGGTAGCGATTTTCCCGTAGATATTTCTGATAATTTGATACCACTTACGGGTCTGTGTGATATCGGGGGTTTTAAAAAGTTGATTTCAAACATAACACGGACAGGCGGTCAGTGTTAAATCTACATCCTTATCTATAAGGACCAAGAAGATATATGTATACTTTATGGGGCCGCAGATGAATTAAAAATAACTAACGGAATGACAAACTTTGAACACCCTTATCACTTACATATGTGAAGGGTATAAAAAAACAATCAAACACACTCGTCGACATCTGCTGATGATACTAATTTCCTTATGAAGATTTTGAAGAGACCTCGAACGTACTACAGCATCATATTATCTAATCAGAGAAATGGGTAAAATCATGGGGAAAAAATTAGTGAGCCTAGATTCACCTACATAACTCTTATATTACGACAAGAAATGTGCTTCCAAATTCCTTAATAAATAACAAAAGGTGCCTCAAAATTTAGAGGCGAAATACCTTAAAGTTCACTTGCATCCTCGCCTTAAATGGAAGACATATAGATGCGATACTGACACAAAATTTATTGGATACTGGATTGAAATTTTAAATTTCTGTAAGAGATATTTATCTCAAACCTTCTTCAAAGTAGTTCTTCATATATAATTTATTAATTCTAAAAAAAATAATTTGTTGTAGTTGTTTTTGGTATAAATGTGTAAATAAGTGTAACTGATATTGTATAGTTTTGCTATTGCGCACTTACTCTACTCTTATAAACAAATATTGTTGTTTATGGTTTTGCATAGAGTGCGTATTGTATTTGTTTTTTTTTTGTGCTGACTAACAACAGTATCATGCATGTTTTCTTATTACTGTTGGTACAGCAAATACACAAGATCGTTTATATAAAAGGTTGTGAATGAAACAAAAATTTGATTTTTAAAGTTTATTGCAGCTATAGTGTTTAAAAATGAATAAAATAAACTTTAAAAAAACATTTTTTTTATCTCAAGCTCAAAAATTAAGATAAAATAATATATATTTATTTTGTATTCTTTAATAATTTAAATTTTAATATAAAATTTGACTTAAATATATAAAGTAACGATGCAGTTTTAATATTTTTTAGCTAAATTAATTTTATTTATTAAAATAAAATTTAAAATATAGAAAAACTGGCTCATGTAGCTAGAATAAGAAAAACAACGAAAGTACTTATAGTTAAACATCATTATTTGTAGGTATCTGTTTCAACGAAACATAGAAAAATAAATTTGTTACTCTTGCTCTCATTTTACCAAACCACACCATATTTAATTAGAGAAAACACCAATACACACTTATAACAAAAACACGAAGCTACTTCCCTGCAAAAAATCTTGGACCACATGGTCCGTTTTAGCTGAAATGGACTAGTTACAACATGGTCCTTGTGTAATGCAGTCATGGACCATGTCATTGTCAAACAACAACTTGTAGTTACTTAAGTGATATGCGTTCGTGTTTTAACGATTGCGTACCGAGTTGTCGTTGTTTGTAGGTATTTATTGTAATCGTCTGTGATGTTATAGTGTTGTAAAAAAAGGCTACTTTTGACTACTCATTTTAACTCGAAATTTTTCGTTTTTTACAAAAAGTATAAAAAACCAAACTCATTACGCAATTTTTTAACATTTGAAACCGGAAAACTTTATTTATATGTACATCAAAAACACACAATAAAAGAAAACAAGTTTTATATTGTTAATGCCTAAAAAATGTAGATGTACACATGTTCTTGAATCTAAAAGCTAACAAAATTTTGTAAAGATAGAGTAATATTTGAGCTATATTCCAAAATACTTATTTTGGGGTATTGCGTATATACAATACAAAATTCTATTCAAAAAGAGTAATATTTGACCAAGATTGAACCCATAATATAGATACTTAAACTAGTAATTACAGGCATATACATGCATGTAAAATTTTGTGATGACAGAGTAATAATTGGCCAAGTTATAACGAAAAATGCTTATTCCGGGAAGACATTTGAAAAAACATTTATAAAAAGAATTTGAAGGAATTAGATCGATCATCACCACAAACAATAGAACTGGTCTGCATGCTAAAAAAAATTAACCTATGACAAATTTTATCAAAAATGCGGGGTGTACTTTAACCGTAAGAATACTTGATCACCCAACCGGGCGGACGTACATGCTTTAATCGACTCAGAAAGTAATTATTAATCGATTGCTGTTTTTAGGCGTTACAAGCATCCGCACAAACGCATAGTACACATTACCACGCACGGGGTGTGGGTATAGTTATAGGAAATCGAGTACTTACCAAGTTCTTTGTACTTAAGTACTCACTAATATAACAACATTTAAATGTTTTTGTTTTCATATTGTTTTCTGAAGTGTGCAGTGCAAAAACTTATAAATTAAACGTAATATATTAAAATCAATAATAATAATTTAATTGTTTTAAAAAAATAAAATAAAATGCTGTGTAGTTCACGCCATAAAATGTTTTAACTAATTTTTACCAAACATTGTCCACAGCAGCCAACTTATATTGCATAAATAAATAAAAATGGAAAGAGAGCCGGGATATCTAAAAAAACAAAATGTTTCCACAGAACTTTTAAAATGTACGTAAATAAAAAAAGTAAGCAACAATAAGTTGTCCCCAAATAAATTTAACTTTATTTTTTTCAGATCGTACTAACAAAGCACCATGCTCTGTCTGCATCCAACTTAAATCCTATATTTAACTGAATTTTTTAATTTTTTTTAGTTTTTATATATAAAAATTTACAAAACTTACTGTTTTTGCTACAAGAACATACAAGTATTATTTTCTTTAACTTTTTTAATAATAAACTTATTAAATATATATTATATGTTTTGCATTGCCTTTTTGTTCTAGAGAAATGTGCATATATATCAGGAGTAGTTTTAAAGCTCACCCATTGGGGTGAACCATGGAGTAGTTTTAAAAGGTAGTTTTTAAACTGATCTTCTGGGGTGTATCATAGAGTTGTTTCAAAGAGTAGTTTAGAAACTAATCCTTCATGGTGTACCATAGAGTAGTTTTAAAAAGTAGTTTTGAAACTACTCCGACGTAATGCAAATCTGGGTTAAGTGGTCCGGCCCCAGGACATCATAATGTTAAAAAGACCATGTTTTTTACATGCATTTGGGTTAGTTTTGGAGCAATCCTACTCCTTTATGCGTGTATGGACTAGTCCTATTTTCTGCAGGGTTAACAATACGCACCAAAAGCTGAAAAACACACAAACTGGTGTTAAAAGATATAACTTTGCAGGTGTTTAATACAAATGTTAAAATATTGTGAAATTTTCTTGTTAAAAACTACTAAAATTATCGACTTTAAACCAGTGATAGGCACACTAATACTAATGCATTTGTTCTTGTATATGTGCAGTTTCAGATAATATTAATTCTATATTGTTGTTAGTGTAATTGAACAAACAAGCGGTAATCGACTGCTTTGTTTGAAAACTCATCTGAGATTGACTAAAAATTTCTAATGCTTTGTATACGTGTAGTTAAGATAAAAGAGGGAATTTGCGGGCGGTGGCAGAATGCCCAACTAGGGTTTAAACTTTGAAGCCTAGTTGGGCATTCTGCCGCATCGCGCAAATTCCCTCTTTTATCTTAACTAAACGTATACAAAGCAATAGAAATTTTTAGTCAGTCTCAGATGAGTTTTCAAACAAAGCGGATGGTTAGCGCTTGTTTGTTCAATTACACTAACAACAATATGGAATTAATATTATCTGAAACTGCACATATACAAGAACAAATGCGATAGTATTAGTGTGCCTATTACTGATGTAAAGAGTATTTATGATGCGGCAGCGCACAGTGGGGCCAAATGCAAAAAAAATGGTAATAAATGGAATATTACTGAGTGGAATTCCTTGTTTGAAACCCGCTACAATTTCTTGCCAGCACCCTTTTTTCAGTACCTGAATATACTATAAAAGGCCTAATCTTAAACTAAGAATTTTCAACTTGACATAGGAATCTCAGTACTTACCGCAATTATTACACTGCTATGAATTAAAGTTAGTATGTACGAAACAATTGAATATTTTCCGGGTGTAAATTTAAATAAAAACAAAATTTATATATGAGTACTTACTTACATACATATATAAAATAGAAAAAGAAAATGTGGGTTGGGCGACAAATTATTACATTTTTTTTGCGATGTGATACAATGAATTCAATTGAAATGTTGACAAACATGTCAAACTTAATTATAGACACGACACAACAAATGAAATTCAAAACTTTCCAGCAAAAACTACTGCTTTGCCGTGAGCACACTTTTAGGGCAAATTCAGCTGCTATTATAGGTATTTTAAACCTACACATGTATGTATGTATGTCATGATATTCGATAACAGTATCTGCCACTTAACAGCATTTACTTTTAAGTAGTACTTGCTTCAGCAAAGTACAAATTAAACAATGTGAATTTGGCATTATTTATGATAAAAAACAACAAGAGCGCTATACTCGGCTGTTCCGAATCATATATACCCTTCACATTGGTATTTTTATATACCCAGCCATCTTCTATATCCGAGTCGTTTTCGTACCGCAAATATTATAATAAAAATAATCTGCGCCCGGTTTTAAGATCGATAGCCATTCTTGTTTTTGAAATAGAAAATTTTACATAATTTTAACGTTTGTATCTATAATAGAAATACCATAAAGAAGGTTTGAGATCGAGAGTTTCAATAGTTTTTGACATACATATATCGTATTTAAAGTTTTATTGTACAACTATGTTTTGCAAAACATTTGAAGTCTATAGCTGTTATAGTTTCTCAGATTTAGCGCATGAAATATTTTACAAAGTTTGTGCAATTGAAGGCGATTATAGCCCTGCCCCTATTCAAAAAGTTATTTTCCCTAATTTATCTTTAAAGTATCCGTGTCAGATTTTGTGGCAAGAGTAACTGTATTTACTGATATATATAGGAAAATATTCACGGATTTTGTGTTAAAAAATGGGTTATTTTTTTGCTGGTTTTACATTGCGGTTGCCTCAGGGATCGTTCTATTTTTTTGATACCAAAACGGTTTTTGTGAGACTTTATTTGGCTTCAGAAACTTAATTTCAACAGACACATAAACGGGCATGGCTATATCGACTTCCCTATCTGTAAATATCCCAAATCAATATTGTAGCAATTACAAATGGAATGACAAACTGATATATACTTTTATCACTATGTGGGGGGTATAAAAAATACTAATTATTTTGCAAAAAAAATGCACAATTGTTACGGTCCCTGTCAAAAACCACAAGGAAATACTTACTTATTCCTTTTAACTTAAGTTTTAAAGACTATAAAATATACAAATATGTTTTTTAAATTCGCAATTAAAAATGGTAAGAGATGGTATGTATGTACACAAAAAAATTATCTAAGTAAAGTTTACTTAAATCAAGCCATAGCGGTGTCAAAAGAACGGTGAGTACGGGTTTTCGTAAACCAAGTACGAAATTTTTTACTTCAAGTACGATTTTTTTTAGTACGAATTTCTTATTATTCGCCACAATTAATCCAATAAAGGATTGATTTAAATTCGGAACCGTACTTGATGTAAGCCAAAAAAAGATTGATTTAAGCCGTAAAAGGGATTAATTCGCTAATGAAACGTCATTTTTCGACTTATGTAGCTTTATTAAAGAAGAAGAGTTTCATACTTTATTTTTATTTTATAGATACTTAAAATTGAATTTTTGTACTCACCGTAGCTGAGATTCGAACCAGGAATTGTACGCACTGCAGCACAATCGCGCTACCTCTAGGCCACCGAGACACTTTGTTTTTAAATGTTAAATAAGGTGCTGTTAATTTGCATATAAGTTATTTTAAGACATTACATTACAATCTTAAATGTTTCCAAATTGTTATTTAAAATTTTTAATTTGTATTCAAAATAAAAAAAAAAAATGTTAAATAATATATTTAAACAATAAGTTTTTTTCTGCTTGATTTGTTAAAACAATCCGATTAGGCTTGTTTTAGGAAATTGTAAGTACGGATCGTACTTAAAAATTTTAAGAACGACTTTGATTAAATAGAAGAATAAAATTCTTGATTTTAGAAAGTGGTTACTTCATTAATATTAATAGTTTGTAAACAATTCACACATCTATACATACATAGATATGTTATGTTTCTCTAAAACTGACTCATTTTTATTCATTCTATTTTATAATGACAAAGTTATAAAAGGTACATTGATTATATAAAACTTATACAAACACAGTTATATATAATAAAGTAGTTATAAAGTATTAATCATACAACATCTTCCTTTTTAAGTTTAATTACATAATCATGTATATGTGTTATTATTTATGTATGGTGTATCTATATGTATAAGAACGTAACAATTTAACAATGAGTTTAATGCAAGTGTAATAAAAATAAACAGATGAAAATTTATCAATATAATAAAATAATTTATACAATATTTATGCAGAATTACTAACTAGCATATAAGAAATAACAAATCTTAAAAACCAAATCTATCTGGGGGTTTAATCCTCCTACCAGCTTTTGAGTAATAAACACTAGAATCTTTTTTACCCTCTCCCTGTATGGTATGGTTATCTACTTGTTTTTCAGTCTCGCTTTGATCACATCCGCTCTTCTGCTTTTGTGGAACTTCGTGAATGTGTTGCCTATTTCTTCTATAAGTAGCACCTTCTTTATCTTCTATAAGATAAGATCTTGGCTCTTTGCAAACTTTACTTATAGTACCCGGTAACCAGACTGATATAGGATTTTTCTTAAAATAAACACTTTTGCCCTCATTAATGGAACTTAAATCTTTCCAAGACTTTTCTTTACCTAAATTACGATTCTCCCCTTTATCAACCGGTTTTTTCTCTTTTTTATAAACTGTTATTTTTGGTTTTAATGACTTGGAAATGGACGGCAATTTTGTTCTTAGGTTTCTGGACATCAGAAGTTCAGCAGGACTAGCTATATTATCTTTTTTCGCAGTACGATAATGTAAAAGTGCAGTGTAATGATCCGTGCCTTCTTCACGACATTTCTTAAACATTTTTTTAACTGTTTGGACAGATCTCTCTGCCAGACCGTTAGATCTTGGCAAATATGGACTCGAAGTCTGATGGCTTATACCCCAACCCAAACAAAAATTTTTGAATTCTACGGAACAAAATGGTGGCCCATTATCTGAAATCATAACCGTCGGAATCCCATGTCTTGCAAAAATGCCCTTAAGCTTCTTTACGACAAATTGGCTTGAAAATCCTATATTTAAAGGCTCAACTTCTATATATTTTGAAAAATAATCTACTACTAGAAGATAGTATTTTTTCTCAAATTCGAACAAATCTGCACCTAATTTGTACCAAGGAATCTGTACTATCTCATGACTCAATGGTGTTTCCCTTGAATTTGCATTTCTATATTTTATACAAGTTTCACACCCGGATACTTTATTATATATGTCATTACTTATATTTGGCCAAAAAATAGAATCCTTTGCAAGATTTTGGCATCTCTGAATGCCTAAATGTCCCTCATGCAATTTAGCCAGCATATCAGATCGTAAACATTTGGGTATCATGAGCCTATTGTTCTTTAAAAGTAAGCCGTCTATTATATTTATGTCATCCTTAATGCTAAAGTAAGGAATTAAATCTCTATCACACGATTTTTTATCTTGCGGCCATCCATCTTTTAAGTACTTTTGAATCTTTCGAAAAACCTCATCTTTTCCCACAGCTTCCTTAATTTTTCTAACATCATCTTCGGGTAGAGCAATACTAGTTAAAATTGTATGACAATGTAAATCAATGTCCTTATCTATTTCGGTCATTGTGTGTGTCTTCAAAGGAGCTCTAGATAATGCATCAGCTATATGCAAATACTTTCCTGGCTTATACACAACAGTCAAATCATACGCTAAAAGTCTCATCATGAACCTCTGTAGCCTTGCCGGAATCTTATGTAATGGCTTATTAAAAAGTGGTACTAGCGGTTTGTGATCTGTCTCAACAATCACGTTATGACCATATATATATTGGTGAAACCTCGTACATCCAAACAGAATTGCAAATAACTCTTTCTCTATCTGTGCATAATTACATTGGCAATCCGTTAAGGATGCTGATGCGTACGCTATCGGCTTTGTGTCATGCAGAATAACAGCACCCATTGCAAATTTTGAAGCATCAACAGATAAAATAACCTGTTTATCTGGATTGTAGTACGTCAATACAGGTGCATTTGTTATCTCCCTCTTCAAATTATTGAATTCCTCCTCTTGTGCTTTGCTCCATTGCCATACCGATTCCTTTTTCAACAAATCTCTCATATGCTTGTTTTTTGCCGATAAATTCTCAACAAACTGGCCCAAATAGTTTACCATTCCCAAAAACCTCTGCAATTCTTGGACGTTTTTTGGCACTGGCATTCCTAATATAGCATTCACCTTACCTACATCTGGCTTAACACCTTCTCCATTAAAAATATGACCTATAAATTGGATTTCCTTTTGAAGCAACCTACTCTTAGCTTTATTAAATTTTAAACCCACTTGCTTGGCCCTTTCAAGTACTTCACATAAAATCTTGTTATGATCCTCTAAATTAGAAGCATGAATTAGAAAATCATCCATATATATAATAACGCCTTTTATATCCGAAAATAATCTTACCATCTCGGCATGAAAAATTTCTGGGGCCGCATTTATTCCAAATGGTAATCTAAGAAACCGATATCTTCCAAAAGGAGTACCAAAAGTGCATAGTTTTGACGATTCTTCACATAAAGGTATCATCCAAAACCCCGAATTTGCATCTAATGAGCTAAAAACTTTCGATCCATTTATTTGTGCCTTGCATTCATCTATGTTAGGAAAAGAAAATCTTGGCCTTACAATAACTTTATTTAAATTTCTGGGATCTAGACACAACCGTAAAGATCCATTTGACTTTGTGACAAGGACAATAGAACTTACCCACTCTGTTGGTTCATTTTCCTCAACAATAACATTTAAACTCATCATTCTTTCAAGTTCTTTTTTAAGGGGCTCTAACAAACTAAACGGTACCCTACGAGGAGGATCTACAACAGGCTGAGAGCTTTCTTTGATCTGCAACCTACAAATATTTTTAAGTTTTCCAAGGCCATCAAACACTTCCGAGTATTTTGCCAAAATTTCTTCTTTATTAATCATATTAACAATTTGTATCAAATTCATTTGAACAGCCATATCCAGACCTATAACCAATTTACATTTCATATCCAAAACGTAAAACTTTGCCCTATACTTCCGTTCCCTAAACTTTACCTCAACCTCTACTTCACCTACTACCGGTAGTCTTTCACCACTAAATGTTAAAATATTATTTCTAATATAAGTAGATATATTCTTAATATTTAGCTTACGAATCATCTCTTTCGACATCAAGTTTGCTTGCGAGCCAGAATCCACCTGACAAGATATGTTAACATCATTAATTTGAACGTTTACATTCCACTCTTTTAGTTTTTTCCCAGCCGCTTCTTTCACCATACCAACAAATAAATTTTGACTTTCCTCACCATCTTCTTCCGACTGTGAATCCAAGTTTTCTTCTTCATTCAAACCTTTAACAAAATACTGACCATTCTTTCCTCTTTGTGTATGCCCCATTTGTCTTTTAAAACACATTTTTGCGAAATGATTTGGCTTCTTGCAAAAACGGCATATAGCCCCCTCAGCTGGGCATTTGTACATATGTGTTTGTCCACATTTGCCACACTTTCTAGTTACCTGTTGTTTTTGGTGCTCAGTATCATATTTCTTGTTAAGATTTTTCTTTGACTTTAATACTGCAACTATCTCATCAGATTCTTTTTTAAGTTCTGTTGTATTTTCTCTTGCTATTTCAATACTTCTGGCAATAAATAGAGCCTTTTCCAACTTAATGTCGCCTTCGCTCAAAAGCTTTTCTTTAATGCTTTTATAATTTTGTGAAAGTCCACAAATAAATATGTCTTTAACTAAATCTTCTCTCAAAGACCCGAATTCACAGGTTGTGCTTAAATTCTGTAGTACTGTAGCGTACTGACTTATTGTCTCATTTAAAGCCTGCTTTCTCGTGAAAAAATTGTTTCTTTCAATAGCCACATTCACTTTAGGAATGAAATAGTTCTCAAATTTTTCCCACAATTCATCAAACTTGATGTTACTCATCTCTACGTTGAATGAGTTAAATACTTCTAAGGCCTCTGAACTCATATGATGCAAAAGAATTGCAACTCTCCTTTCATCAGATTGTTCTGCTAAGTTGGATGCCAACAAGAAAATTCTAAACTGCTTGCTCCAGCTTCTCCATTCTAATGCCAGATTGGAATTTCTCATGTTTAAAGGGTTTATGCTGGATGCAAATGAAAATATTTGCTTTTCGGTTTCCATTATTCAACATTCAATGTTTTTTTTTTTTTTTTTTAATTTTCAGTTTGAAATCTTTTTTTCTAATTTTACATTTGTCAATTTTTTTCACCTGACACCATGTTATGTTTCTCTAAAACTGACTCATTTTTATTCATTCTATTTTATAATGACAAAGTTATAAAAGGTACATTGATTATATAAAACTTATACAAACACAGTTATATATAATAAAGTAGTTATAAAGTATTAATCATACAACAAGATATTCATTTGATTTGTACCTATTTAAAACTTAATTGATTAATTTTTTTAATTTTTAATAGAAAAATTTTGTTTACTGCAAAAAAAAAATTATAATAAAAATCAATTAAGAAAACATTAAAATCGATAAATAACCCAAGAATATGTAAATGTTTAATAAAATGATGCACTCGTTACGACTTAATGCGAAATTCCTGTATTAACCGTAGATTGAGCTTTAAAAATAGTTCATAATTCTAGCTATGTATCGTTTTTGATACATGCTTCACTGAAATCCATTTTTTTCAAAAGTTTATATACATTTATTAATACTGATTCAACTTTATGTCGTGTTTATGCAATTTACGCAAATATTTTTAACATGCTTTTCATTGCAGCATGGTTTTTGACAGAAGAAACAGAATGAAGATGTCCACATATTTTTGTGTTATTCTAAATGGTAGCACTTTTTTGGCATCTAGTACGTTTTTTCTTGGAAGGTTTTTCCGAGTTTCTGTTTTCCAGATGGGCCAGCTTCATTATTTGTTGAACCTCTAGTATTCTGGGTTGAAAACTTAGAAAAATAAATGCCATTTATAGTTCATTTAATGGGCGTTTTTTTCGGTTTTCCATATTAGGTTGCTAATGATAAATCATGCAACGTCTCGTTTTTGGAACTAGTAAGCGTTAAAATTTAAATTTTTATGCATATGTAACTATCGTGTTACTTACTTGTATGTATAAAAACACTGCCAAATAAGCAGAAAATATATCTTCGTCAATTGCAATGTGATTGGAAATAAATAGGTGCTTTCCATATTTGTTGGAGTTATCGATTACAATTTTGGCTTCTTGCGGTGGGAAATGTAGCAGAAATGAGTCACGAATGCTATGTACGCGGCTGAATGCAAATTTTGTTACGCCTACATGACCAAAATCTTAATTTCAAGATGTATAAGTACATAGTCACTACCATTATGGGTGCAAATTTAAAATATTTGCACTTCCGAACCTACCAACGGAACAAGGTTCCTTGCTCCATCTTTCGCAGTAAACAACGGGTTACGATGTGGGCTATGCCTATACTGTAATCTGAATCTGAGCTGTTATCCTCTTCTACCTTGGGGTTAAAAGAATCAGAACCAGAAACATCCGTAGCAGAGACATAAAGATTAGAAATATATTCATCCTTTTAACTTTCATTTATTACTTCATTCGCAAGTTCTTCCAAGGTCAAAAAAGCGGATAAGGCATTACTTTCGATACGCACTACTGATGGTAGTTCTTGTAGATAAATGTATATATTTTACTATAAAACAAAAAGAAAAAAATCTAAAAACGACCTCACTATTGATATGAAAACCAGAACGAAATAAGTTAAAATGCAGTATGTATCAAAAATGATACATAGCTAGAATTATGAATTTTCTTAATTTCTCAAGGCCTGCTTGGACTTTACTTTTTCAATATTGTTTAAAACAAAGTTGACAAAGTCTCAAAACATCTTGCGTATAAAATTTCATTAAATGAAGTTATGTCGAAGAAAAAAACGAAATGTATCATTTTTGATACAAAGCTCGATTAACGGTTAAGCATTTATTTTCTCACCAACGCAAAATAATTTGAAATTTATTTTTGTATAAAACACGAATGTAGATAAATGTTAACTATTTTTTAGTTGTTATTTACTGTGTGCTCGCTACTTACTGCATTTTTATGAAAAGTTTTGCCTCTTTAAGTTGTTGGGCCGTTGACGTTTTTATATTAAAACTGTGTAAATGGTAGCAATGATTTGTTTATGATGTTTCAATCGAATCAAGTAATGATTTACTTGTTCTTCTTTCATTTTCGGCATCATCCATCCCTCTTTTAAATAACACATTTCAGGCACGTATAACAAAGGATTTGCTGAAGTTTACAAAAGACGTGCGCCTGCAAAAAAATAAGGTAAAATTGAATTAAAACTCAAGAGGGTTGTAGTTCAAAGCCATTTAGTGGGTGGAATGGATTTTGATGGGATGGGTTGCGGTTTCTTCCTTTCATCAATACAAAAAAGTATGAAAAATATTTATTATTCGTGAAGTCACAACAAAAGCAGAAAAAGAAATATTTAACGCTTGTTTGATTGCATAATTAAATTATACGCCTTTTTATTGTTGTCCTCCAGGGGACGATAATCAAGTGTCCGGGAATTTTGTCTAAAGTTGCACAAAGTATTATAAATAATGTATGTATTTTTATTAATTGTACAAGCCCAAAGGTTTGTATATATTTAGACATAAAATCAGAATATGTTTACATCTACATATGTACATACATGTGTATGTTTGTATTAATGATAATAAAATTTTAAATAATATTTAGATATAACTAGATGAACCCGGCCTGCTTAGCTGGACAATTTAAAAGCACTTTTTTGAAAGCCATACAATTTTAAATTGAAAAGTTTCAACAAACAAATCGCTTATTTCTCTGGTATAAAAATATAAGTACCTAATTTGCATCCACCAACCTTAAAAGCCTTTCTAATATATGTATGTTATTTTGGGCTAAGAAAACAGTTTTAGAACAGGGCCCTTTTTTGGCATACAAAGCTCACATTATACAAGACATTTATTTTACCAGCTCTGTTATACGGCTCACGCTGGAGTGTTTTTTTGTACCAAAACTGAGAATTAATTGAAAAACTGAAATTAAGAAAACCTAACAAATTCGTACATTTGGTAAAAGTACACAAAACTCAACATCACCTGCAAACAGTGTTGCTATTTCCATGCTTTTCAGGTTTTTTTGTGTTTTTTTTTTGCTTTTGCAATACCCGTAATTTTCTAATTTATAGAACTTTGAACGATTTCCTTAAGTGAATTAAGTGCCTTTTCAAAATAATCAAAATTTTTTTCAGGACTTTTATTGTTGTATAAGGGCAAGAATTAACTTTTTTACTTTTTTTGGGAATGGAAAGTTTATAAATAAAAAAATCCAGGAAACTTTTGTTCATCAATTGTGAAAATATTTATCAAATGGAGTCTTAGAATAGTTTTGCTTAATATAGTTTGGCACTTTAACCATATATGAATCATCATATTTATGTATATTATTGAATCTTCGCTAATGCGAACTAACAATAAGTATTCAAATCTTAAAACAAAGTATATATGCTCTTAAATAAATAAATTTTTGCCAAAAGTTTTAACTTGGCATGCGCAGTATATTAAAGGTAAAAAAAACTTTTTTTAGGACTTCATGGTTTGCATATTTTTCACGGATTCGCAGTGGTATAGCATGCCTTTTTCTTGCTTTATTTTAACAAAACATAACAGGTTTTAATATTGTTATCTACATATTTATTTTTTTTTTTTTTTTTTTTTTTTTTGCATATTTTTTATTATTGAATCTTCGCTTTAGCGAACTAACAATAAGTTTTCAAATCTTAAGACTAAGGAAATAATATTAGTCCAGCCAGTGCCAGACTAAAATTTACGTTCTCATAATATAAATAGTTATCTTCATCTAAGCGCAATAGTATCCCTCCTTTTTAGACGGGAGTGTCCACTATGTTGCAAGATACTTCGAGCGAGCGGGTTTGGATGTGTTTCCAGCTTATTTAAATACTTGTCCACATATTTCAGGATTTCGAATTTAACAAGTGGAACTTCTAGATCCTTATGGATGTTGCTGTTTTTGACATACCATGGAGCACCAGTTATCATTCTTAGGATTTTATTTTGACGGCGTTGTATTTTTTCTATGATAGAGGCGGAAGCAGTGCCCCATAATTGTATACCGTAGCACCAAATTGATTTTAAAATTGAGTTGTATAGTAGAAGTTTACAATCCAGATGAAGCACAGAGTTTCTACCTATAAGCCAGTGGATTTGTGCAGCTTTAAGTTTCATTTGCGTCAGCTTTGCATCTATATGAGGCTTCCATGTGAGGCGGCGATCCAGGTGAATACAAAGATATTTTGTCTCGGATCGTTGAGGCACCAAATGGTTGTTTATAGTGATTGGAGGGCACGTTTCTTTGCGTAAGGTAAAAGTTATGTGAGTACATTTTTGTTCATTTATTTTTATTCCCCATAACCTTGCCCATTTCTCAACTTGGCTAACGTGTTGTTGCAGTTGACTCGAAGCCTCTTTAGGATCTTTATCAATACTGAGAAAAGCAGTATCATCAGCAAATGTGGACGTGTGCGTAAAACAGTTGGTTGGCATATCTGCTGTGTAAAGCAAGTACAAAATTGGACCTAGTATACTCCCTTGAGGTACACCAGCCCCTATTGGTTGGGAACAACTTATTTGGTTTCCCTCTTTGATCATAAATTGTCTGCCGGTTAAGTATTTTTCTAGCAGGCTTGAAATATTAGCTGGTAGATAGAGTTTTAGTTTGATTAACAGGCCTTCGTGCCATACTTTATCGAATGCTTGAGAGACATCGATAAAAAGCCCGGAGCAGTACTTCTTTTCCTCAAAGGCTTTTCTTATAACCTGCACCAGTCTGTGAGTTTGTTCGATTGTACTATGTTGACTTCTAAAACCAAATTGGTGATCTGGGATGCAGTTGTTGTCATTCAGGATCGGACTCAGCGTGTTTTTAAGCAGCTTTTCGAATAGTTTCGCCAAAGTTGGTAACAAACTTATAGGCCTATATGACTCCACCTTCGAAGGATCTTTACCAGGCTTGGGAATCATCTTCACTAAGGCAACTTTCCATACTGGCGGAAAGTGTTCAAGCCGAATTATGGCATTAAAAACAAAAAGAATAATTCTTTTACCTGTAAAGGGTAGCTCTAAAAGCATTTTGTTGCTTATTTTATCAACGCCAGGAGCTTTTTTGTCATTTAGGTTAGCGATTGCCTCTATAACATCTGAAAATTGGAAACGTATTTCTATAGGACGTCTTGCTACAACAGGCGGTAATTCTCTCACGTCAGTGCATGAATTAGGAGTGAAGACGTTCCTTAAATGACTTGCGAACAGATCGCATTTTTCTTCGTCATTTCTAGCCCAGGATCCTCTCAGGTTACGCAGTGGTGGTTTTGCGATTACGGGTCTTTTAAGATGTCTCGCTGTTCGCCATAGCGAATAGTTTGTTTGAGGAGTCGCGTCTAGACCTTCCAGGTATTCCTTCAATGATGACATTCTATGTAATTCCAGCATGTTTTTTAATCGGTTTGTACATTCCTTCAGCTTATTCTTAAGTAAGGGCGATCTATACTTTTGCCATTCTCTTCGGGCTCTCCTTTTTTCAGATAAGAGCTTTTCAACATCGCTTGAGTAAATTTTGTTGTATCTGGCCTGACGGTAGGTAGAAGAAGCATTTTCAACGGCTTTTTTAATATTTTCATTGAGGCTACTCAGGCACTCATCGATTTCTTCGGCAGTTTTTAAAGATTGGTGTTCCGAACAGTGCGTGCTGATAAATTTTTTGTATTTTAACCAGTTTATTCTTTTTGACAGAAAAATATCACTAGTTGCAATTTGGTGAGGACTGCAAATAGTAAAAATTGTGGGTGAGTGATCAGAAGATAAATCCAAGGAGGGTTGAGCCTCAATAAGCTCAGGGGGTATGCCTTTTGCTACGCCAAAATCTATTACGTCTGGGATTTTATTGTGGTCAGTTGGCCAATATGTTGGTTGCCCAGTTGAAATAACGTGAAGTCTCATTTCCGATACAGAACCATACAAGATACGACCTCTGGGACTTATTAGGCGGGAGCCCCAGTATGTGTGTTTAGCGTTGTAGTCTCCAGCAGCTATAAAGTGAGGACCTAAAGATTTGTAGAAACTGTTGTACTGATCCTTCGTTATGGAGAATCTGGGTGGACAATAAACTGACGAAATAACGAGATTATGGTAAAATCCATCGATGCAGACGTTTGTTGCTTGTATATAACTTTCGGAGAGACCACCCATCCATTGGTGTTTGATTCTTGATTTAATTAATATAGCTGAACCACCACAGGATCTATCCCTGGGATCTTTCGAATCATAAAAAGTATAGCCACTTATTTTGAACGTGCTTCTAGATGTCATATGAGTTTCGGAAATCAACATGACATCGATTTTTTGGTGTGTTAAAAAGTATTCGAGCTCATTTTTGTGTTGGCGGATGCCGTTTGCGTTCCAGAAACAAACCCTGAGGCAGTTCATGGTCTTTTAAGCATGGCCTGCAGAAGAGCAGACTGCATTTTCTGCATCTCCTGCATCATGCTAGCCATTTGCGCCATTACCTGCGTGAATTGTTTGACCATATTGTCAATTACGGCTTCCAGGCGGCTAAAATTGGGACCAGTTGGTTCACTTGTTGGCACTTGTTGTTGTGTTGTAGGCTCGGTAGACTTACGTGCATTAGGCTGGCTAGACTTTAATGCAGCGGCGTAAGAAACTTGATTTGTAGTTGGTTGTGCTAACGGAGGCATATTTGTAGTTGGTATATCTAAAGGCTGGGGAGGGGCAGGAACTATTTTCGGCTTAGTTGAGCGCATAACCAAATTAAAAACAGGGCAACCCCTATAGTTGGCAGTGTGGTTTCCCCCGCAGTTGCTGCATTTCTTCATCCTAGGATCATCTTTTGGCTTGTCGCACTTGGTTGTATTGTGCAGATCCCCACACACAACACAAACAGTAGGCAGCTTACAATAAGCTTTAGTGTGGCCATACTCCTGGCAGTTCAAGCACTGTACGGGCCCAGATCGCTTATGTGGCACTTCCACAGTAACTCGTCGGTGCATAATATATTTTAAATCATAGATGGGGTGAGTTTCATTTTTTTTCAATTTGATATCACCAGGCTGAAGCTCCACTCTGAATAATGGTTGGGGGTGTTTTTCCCTGTTTCTCATATTGAATACCCTCCTAACCAAAAACCCTTTGCTTAATAAACTGGTCTTGACCTCTTCTGGGTCAACATTAGAATCAATGCCTTTAATGACTACCTGAAGGCCTTTTGCGGTCTTGAGTTGGTAGGTATAGAAGTTTTTGTTAAGTTTTTCGAGCTCCGAAACCGTAGCGCGGTAGGCGTTTTCATGGTTCACTTGAATTTTTGTCTCAAATATGTTACCGCGTTTAACGTTTGAAACATAAAAGTTATTTTCCCCAATCAAACCGACTAAAAACTTTACGAGATCATTTGAGTTTTTTTCCCTCAAATAAATGGGAGGTGGCTTAAAGGACTTTCTTTCACTAACGGGGGCCTCATTATCCTCTTGTAAAATTGCAAAACGATTTTGCGATGAGGTTGGCCTTTCATCGTCTTTTAAAATTTTTGCAGGTTGAGATGCTTCTGCCGATTTAGGGCTTCTTCCCCTTTTAAGAACTGTCACATAGCGGTCCATCCCTACCTGGATCTTAGGTGCCGGTGCAGAAATTAAGCTTGATGCGGCTTTAGCAGCTGCAGGTTCAATTCCAGAATTTGATAATGGTGACCGCGACAAAGATGGTACCTCAGAATTTTTTTTATAATTATTAAATAAAGATTGGGCTAAATTAGTCCCTTGTTCAGTACATTTATCTAAATTAGGCGCACTTGAACTAAGATTGCTTGTAATTATTTTTGGTCTCGCACTTAAATAATTTCTATTAAATTCAGGGTCTCTTATGTTCTCATTGCTAACACTGCTTAACACAATGTAAGCATTTCGGCTATCAGGCCCACTGTTACTACGATTACTGTTACTCATTAACAGTTCGCTTTTTTTTATTTAGATTGTTGTTTTTGTTTTTCTTTTCTCACTTTTTTGTGTATTAATGTATATTAATAATTTCGTTTGCTACCTATTACTAATATCACCTATTAACAATATTACACTCGCGTACACACGTCCGTACACTACGAGATTAAGAATGCAACTGACATATTTATTTAACATTAATTTATTTAACATTATTAATTTAACTTTAATAAAATAATTGCAGATAACGCGAATAGTTTATGCATGCGTGTATAGACCAGTACATAAAGGAGTAGGACTACTCCAAAAGTAACCCAATTGTATGTTAAAATAATGGTCCATTTAATATTATGATGTCGTAGGGCGAAACCATTTAACCCATCACATCGAAGAGGTTTTTAAATTACTCTGCAGAGCACTATAAAATATTCGCGATCATTAAAATACGAAACACTGTTGCTTAACTACAAGTTCCTGTTTCATAAATACACGGTCGATGACTGCTATCTATATATATAAAGGAATAACGTTACTGACTGACTGATTCATCATCGCACAGCCCAAACGCGCAGAGCTAGGGACCTGAAATTTGGACTGTGATGTTTAGATCCACTAAGACGGAATGTCGAGAAATTCGGACCCGAAGGGGCGTAAAATGGGCCAAATATGAAAATATCCGAAGGTTAATATCTCTCAAACTACAAACGATAGAAACAAAATTGAAAAAGGATCGTATTTAACTCAAAAAATAAGCAGACCCGTGTCTGGCATTTTTTAAAAATTTTAGACCCTTAAGGCTAAAAAAGGGTAAAAACTAAATTTTGATAGTGCCTAGGTCTACTTTGTAACTTCTAAACGAGTAAAGGTACAGACATAGTTCAAAGTGTAGTCGACAGATACTAAAAAATATGAATACATTTTTGCCACTTTTTTGAAATTTGGTTGATGAGGGGTAAAAAAAGGGTTAAAAAATGGGTAAAAATTCTATATTGATACTTTTTGTAACTTTTGAACCAATAGTGATAAACACGTTATATAAATTGCGTTCGACAGGTATCGACAAAATTAGAATATGTTTTCGATACTTTTTAAAAATTGTGGACTCTTAGGCACAAAAAAGGGTTCAAATTACATATTTGTAATTTTTAGGTACTTTTTGTAACTTCTTAACTAATAAAGGTAAAAACAGAGTTTAATTTGCGTTCGACAGGTCAGGACAAAATATGAATATATTTTTTAAACTTTTTTAAAAATCTAGACCCTAAGGGGCAGACAAAAGAGTACAAATTTGTAAAGTGGTACTTTTTACGTACTTTTTGTAGCATCTGAACCAATAAAGGTAGAGACATAATTTAAACTGCGTTCCACAAGTCTTGACAAAATATGAATGTTTTTTTATACTTTATAAAAACTTAAGACCCTAGGGGATAGAAGAAAGGGTACAAATTACATTTTGGCACTTTTTAGGTACTTTTTTAATTTCTTAACCAATAAAGGTAGAAACTTCATTTAAATTGCGTTTTGCAGGTAATAGTTTAAGAAATAAAGGCACAAAACATCACCTTAACTTAATAAATTTCTAAAACTGCGCTTACGAAGTAGCGGGTCACGTGCTAGTATAATATATATATTTGTAATTAGTGCATTTTTAGCTAAACTGGACTATGTGGCCCAATATTTTTCCAGGAAAGGAATATTTAGGTTCGTGCTTTTTTAACCTGAATTTTTTTTAAATTTTTACCCTATTTGTATGATGCAAGAGTTGGCATCACTGGCTACAAAAGTATGTCGTTCCCACGTCAATTGGATCTACGCTCCGGAACGACCCGAGTATCACTCGGCCAAAGATTGTCAACTCAGCGACAGCTGTATCAGACGGATGTTTTTTCCTCAGGTGAGCAAAATATACCGGCAGTTTTGCTCAAAATTCTTTTGATAATGGCCGGCATTGAACAAAATCCAGGGCCCCGTATCTGGATTTGTTCTGTTTGTCATGAACGTATCTTCACCAATGTCACCTCGGTGAAATGTACCGCCTGTAATTACTGGTGCCACTTGAGGAGGTGCTCAGGTCTCGCCAGCTACCGCGACTGGTCAACCAGCTTCGTAGCGAGTTGTTGTAGCTCCCAACCAGGAGGTAATAGCACGACCCCTTCGGTTACCGCCGCACAGGCCCATGTCCAAACTCCCGCCACAGGACACAGTAGAGCCCCAGCAGCTCAATATGCCTGCTCGGTCTGTCATAGTGTAATCCGGAGGAATATCATCTCGGTCAAGTGTAATGGCTGTGGCAACTGGTGCCACATGAGGCGCTGTACCAACCTGCGCTCACACAGGGACTGGAGTGATGGCTCCATAGCTTCCTGTTGCCCGGACGATGATCCCCCCGCAACAGTAGTCACGTCACATGGTTCTGCTCAGAGTCCATCCCCGAGCGATAACGTGCCTGCGCCACAGTGCGCGCCTCAACTACAACAACCATCAGCACAGACAGGAACCCCACCCCAACTGTCTAACACATCAATCTTGAACCCTCAGAGACACCATCTTATGCGGCCTCAGCACTCTGTTGAATACAACCAATCCTTTAAAATCATGCAATTGAACTGTAATGGTCTTAGGAATAAAGTCGTTGAAATCACCAGTTATATGCAAAGCAACAACATCCTTATTGCCGCGATTCAGGAGACGAAGCTGCCCAGGGATTGTAGACTCTCATCTTCCAGTAACTACAACATAATACGGAGGGATAGGGAGAGGGACAATGGAGGAGGTCTCGCGTTTATCATCAGGCGAGACGTTAACTACACATTAACCACCCTACTCCCCTCTCCTGCACCCGACCCATTTCTGGAAGTGTTGAGCATTTCAGTGGACACTGGGGACACTGAACTGGAATTCGTCAATGTTTACATCCCACCCGTTAACAGCATTGGGCATCGTTATCACCCCAGCATATCCCACCTTCTGCAAGGAGATAACAGGATGTTACTTGGCGACTTCAATGCTCATCACGAGAACCGGTACTCTCAATTACCAAACGATCCCCGCGGCAATCTCATTGCGGACCAGATAGACGAATCCGACTTCGCTGCGATTAATGAATGCTTCCCCACTAGAATAACTGCTAGGTGCTCAAGCTCCCGTGACATTTCCATTGTCTCCCAGTCGCTCCTAGCCTATACCACCTGGCAGGCCCTACCAGCACTTAGTTCTGACCACATTCCCATTGTGATCACTGTGGAGAAGCCTAGCGACTTTGTTGAGCCCGATAAGCGTACGTTTGTGAACTACAACAAGGCCAACTGGCAAGGTTTCACAAACCTCATAGACGAAACTCTTCGTCATTTGCCGCCCCCCACGTGCACCAAAAGGGGCGAGAGGGTCTTTAGGGACGCTATTCTCAAGGCGGCAAGACGCTTTATCCCCGCAGGGAGAATTCCGAATGCAAGACCAGGTTTTCCATCAAATGCAGCACGTTTAGCCCAGCAGCGCGATCTGCTACGTGCTAGCAACCCGGCAGATGAGCGTATCGAGCAACTGACGGCCGAGATCTCAGATCTCGTGAACGAACACCGTCGCAGTAAATGGTTGGCCCATCTTGACCAGTGCTCAACTAGCTCTAAAAAGCTTTGGTCTACTATTAAGAGTCTATCTGGAACAAAGAGCAACGATAACCTTGCCGCTGTTGCGTTTGAAGGCGTACAGCACACCGATGCCAGGAAATGCGCAACACAGTTTTGCAGGCAGTTCTTTGAACACCCTACCATGCAGAACCGGTCCAAACGAGCGGTCATACGTGGGATTAAGGAGCTCACACGTGACCCCGCACCCATCTCCTTTGCCCCCAGCGAAGTTGAGAACATAATCGCCAGATCGAAACCCTCAAAGGCGCTAGGTCCGGATGGCATCTCGATGCTTATGCTTAAGAAACTTGGCCCAGCAGGATTGGAGTATCTCACCCAACTTTTAAATATGTCGATTCGCCAACTGGTGATTCCAGATGTCTGGAAGGTGGCAAGGGTTATTCCCATTCTAAAACCTGGTAAACCCGCTACACTTGGAGAGTCATATAGACCGAT
This sequence comes from Melanophora roralis, assembly GCA_963583895.1. Taxonomy (NCBI): domain Eukaryota; kingdom Metazoa; phylum Arthropoda; class Insecta; order Diptera; family Rhinophoridae; genus Melanophora; species Melanophora roralis. Next base: position 56,834,335 of record OY757189.1, on the reverse strand, counting down.
CTCCCTACTTTCACCCATAGCCAAGGTTTTGGAATCCCTGCTACTACCCTCCCTGAAGGAGTATTTCCAACTCGCTCCACACCAGCATGGTTTCAGGGAAGCGCATAGCACCACAACGGCTTTGAACACGATAACCAGCCATATTGCAAACGGCCTTAACCAGCAAAGACCCTGTCAGCGCACGATCGTGGCCGCTTAAGACTTATCTAAAGCCTTTGACACGGTTGATCACTCCCTGCTGATTAGTGACATCTCGAACTCCTCTCTTCCCAACGATGTCAAACGCTGGATTGCCAATTACCTATCGGGCAGACAAGCGTTTGTGGAGTTCAGAGGCCAGAAATCAAAATACCGCAAGATAAAAATGGGCGTGCCTCAAAGAGGAGTGTTATCGCCAATGCTCTTCAACATTTATCTTGCGAAGATTCACACCCCACCCCAGGATGTCTCATTGGTGTCCTATGCTGATGATTGCACCATTATATCATCAGGTGTAAGCATAGATGACACAAGTGACAAGGTATCGCAATACCTAGCCACCATCAATGACTTCTTCCGGGAGCGGAGACTAAGGTTATCGACCCCAAAATCGACAGTGTCCCTTTTCACCTCTTGGACAAAGGAAGTGAGAATGACCCTTGACATCTCGGTCGACGGCAGACTTATCCCCACGGTGCAGAACCCGAAGATACTGGGGGTAGTCTTCGATAATCTCCTCCCCTTCTCATCGCACGCCACTTACATCAACCAAAAGGTGAGAAATAGGAACAAGGTCCTTAAAGCTCTGGCTGGCACCTCTTGGGGCATGGTTAAGGAGACTATCATAGCGACGTATAAGGCCATCGGTCGCTCTCTACTTAACTATGCCGCCCCAGTATGGACCTCGTTCCTTAGCGACACACAATGGCGCGGTCTGCAAACGGCTCAGAACAATGCACTTAGAATAGCCACCGGATGTGTCAAGATGACGAGCGTGGATCATTTACATGAGGAGACCAATATGCAGCTGGTCAGACAGCATAATATGCTTCTGACAAGGCAATATTTGGTGGCTTGTCATCAGCCCTCCCATCCCAACCATCACATAGTGATGCGAGATCCACCCCCCAGACACATCAGGCAGGACTTTCCGCGTTACAGCAATGACATCCAGAACATCATACCACCCGATGTAACCCGGATGTCACTGACAAACGCACAGAGAGCGTTGCATCAAATGGCGGTCTCCAATGCCATCGAGGGATACAGATGCAACATAGTCCTTGGGCAACATCCACCCGCTATCTCAAACGATGAGAAGCGGCTCCCAAGACATACCCGTTCCATCCTTGCACAATTGAGATCGGGATGGTGCAGTATCCTGAACTGCTATCGCGAACGGATTGTTCCCGGCACACGGAATCAGTGCCCTGACTGCCTCCAGAGTCCTCATGACTCAGTGCATTTGTTTAACTGCCCCAATAGGCCAACTGACTTACGCCCAATCGACCTATGGGTGAAACCGACCGAGGTGGCACAATTTCTCCAGCTCCCAATGCCACCACCTGACTGACAAACGCCAATTTTAAATAAATCTTCTCGTTTGAATATATTTTCAGGAAAAAACAACCGTCAACAGTGGAACTGTTACAACAACAACCACAACAACAAAAGTATTTTGTTTATTACAATTGCCGTCATGAAGCTTTGACGCTTTGCAACTTTTGATATTTCAAGAATTTGTTTTCAGTACCTTATTTAAAAATAAACTTTGTGATAGAAGTTTTGTATCTTTGTTTTTATTATTATTTTTGTTGTTTTAATCTGGATTACAAACGAACCCATAAGATAGAAAATTAAATTAACTAGTTGTGAATTAAGTTGAATTAAGTAAAATTTAGTTTCATCGTAACACTACTTACAGTTTTAAATTACTTGATAAAAATAATGTTGCACATTTTGAAAAAATATCAAAATATGTTATTGCTCCCACAACCGCCAGGGTGATAAGGGTATATAATATTGTAATTTTATTTGTAATTTCTTAATTCTTTGCAATTACGGTTGTTTTTGGACTTCTAAAGAAGTCAGAATTTGGTGGTGGGTACCTCCATTTTTTATTAAACACTAATCTACTTATTCTGAATAAAGGTCAGTCACTGAAAATATTCTGGTCCTTAATCTCTGTATTGGGAGAGTTGATTGGAGAACGATTTTACATCCCTCCTTCTCTGATTACCGGCATGCCTCATTTAAACCAATCCTTAATTTAACATGATATCGATAGGGTAATTAGAAATCCTAAAAGGGCCGACTGGTCTAAATACGCCACATTTCTGAATGGTGTTATCCACGTGCTATTGATTCGGGTTTTTTTTTTGATCCTGTACTTGATTATTTGGCAACTTGCATTGTGCAGTCTTATAAGACATCATGTCCCCCAAACGAACAAAGCTTAACTCGAAACTTTCCTGTTGAAACAATCAGCTGGAGGAGGCGGGAGGTTTGAGAGCTCTTTAAGCTGGCCAGGATCACTGACCAACTTGAGTGTTGGGGTGACTACAGAGATGCTCTAAACAAATTTAGGGCGAAGTGAAACTCGTGGAAGAGTTTCTTCATTAAGAGTTTTGGTTAAACGACCAGATTACTTAAGATGCTGGCTTGGTAGACTATGTGCCGTACTATGGGGAATGAGATGGCAAACGAGCTGGCGAGCAAGGGTTCCATTTGCTTAAGACAAAGGCAATGGACGATTTGAGGCCAGGGTGACGAGGCCTATTCTGTGTTTGCGAAAAAGTGTTTGTAAGCCCCTAGTAGGGATAAAAACAGGTCATTATTTGACAGCGGTTGATGCAGAACCAATTACCAGCGATGATTTCAGGTTCAGTGTGTACCGGGGAAAAAGGAGACTATTGGCCATATTCTGCCTCGCTGTCCAGCACTCGTGCGTTCCAAGTCAAACTGTCTAGGTTCTTGTCTGTTTCAAACCCTGAGGGAAATATCTGGGGCTGGTAAGGCAAGGCTGCTTGTATTTGCCAGGAAGTGTGAATCATCTTGGTTTTTATTTTATGAAATTAGTAAAACTGGTTATAAATTTATTTTATTTGATAACACTAAAGAACCTTAAAACGCCGTTGTATGGTTTTTAGGGCTAGCGAGTTCAACCTTATCTAGCCCAACCCAGATCTCATAATATATCATTCTATTTTTTCGATATAATTAGTAGTGCTACCCTCCCGATCCGATCCCTTTCATTTCAGCCTATAGAATAATTATAACTATTTTTTTCCCATGGCCCAAAGGCCTTAAAGTTACAGGGGAGATTTTACGCCCCCTTTTTTAATGACACTTTAGGCTTTCGCACAAGATTAAAGTTTATGGGTGTGTATATGTATTTATTATCTGCTTTTGCTGTTTATAAATTATGCATATCATTTACATACAAATGAATAAATTTATGTATGCACAGAAAAGCAAGAATGCAAACATATGTATCTGTTTATGCATTTCATGAAATATAGATGTAAAGTACAGTAAAAACTTGATAGTACCGACCTTGACAATCCAAACTTTCCAGCAATCCGGACATTGTTTTTTTTTATTGGTTTGTGTACTTTATAATCCGGATTGATTGCAACTTTATAAAATAGTTGATTCTCTCATCGAAGTGTTTTTTGTCATATTTTTTATTATTAAATCTTCGCCTTTGGCGAACTAACAACAAGTATTCACGTCTTAAAACTAAGTGGTTAATATTAGTCCAGTCAGTGCCAGACTTAAATTTAATGGAATAAGTTAACTTTATCTCAGCGCACTAGTATCCCTCCTGTTCAGACTGGTGTGTACACTATGTTGCAAGCTGTTTCAAGCGAGCTGATTTGGATGAGTTTCAAGCTTATTTAAATAATTGCCCACTAGAGATGAGCGATCCCGTGATTTTTGAAGAATACTGTAAACAGTGAACGTGATTTTAAAATAACAGTTATTATAAACAGTGACGGTGATCGCTGTTTATTTATTTTCACAAACAAATATGTTAATAGTTACTTCACAGGAAGACCTAACAATTTTACTTTAAATAACATACCAAATTTAAACACTGCAGTTCGCAGTTGCTACTCAGGAACATTTCTTATTGTCTCCACGAACCACAATGTAATTTATGCAAATGGAGTTTAAAGATTGAATGAGCGAGGTTGTTGGCAAAAATTAACTAAATCCGGTAACAACATCGCAGTAAATAGTTACTTCACAGGAAATCCCAAAAATATTTGTTTTCATAACATATCAAAGTAACTACATCGCAGTAACAGTTATTTCACAGTTTATGTCACTGTCGTCAGTGTGACCGCTGTCGTTTTAGGAAAAAAAAGTCGCATAAAAAATTCGCTTTTGGAAAAAAAGTTGCACTCTTTTCTAAAGCCCTTATTCAACTTTTTATTAATGTTTTTACAACTTATAAAAACAAAAACAGATCAATAATTCAACAACACAAAAAAACTTGATCAAAATAATTTAAAAATAAGAAATGTATCAAAAAGAAAACATTCATTAAAAACGAATTTTTGTACGAAGACACATAAAAAGTAATAAATTTAAAATTGCAAAAAAAAAATTAATTTTTATATAGTTTAATTATTATGAAAAATCGAATGCACTGTTTTTTAAATATCGGAATATCGTTTTTTAAATTTGGTTGAAACAAGGACAGACAGACAACTAGTCTAAGTAAAAAACATATAGCACATTTAAACTGCCCACTGGTTTTTTATCTCTAGGGATGTAATGTAATAATACACAAGTTCATATTTTAAATTTTGTTCATATTATTTGAAAATTCGTTTCTGTTCTTCTGTTTTAGTTCATCACCTGGAATACAGTCTTCTAGTTCAGTATTTAATAAATGTAAAGCTGACAGCCTTGAATTACAGTCCTTAACTTTTAATTTGTTTGACAAATTATTTTTAATCAGCCCTGACTTAGGACAAATTCTTTCAGCACATGCGCTGCTGTGGGGTAAAGAAAAAATATACGCAACTATTTTATATAAATTTGGTCACAATGGCTTATTTAAATCATTTTTTAAACAACACACTGTATGCCAAAAGCTTTCAGCATGTTTAATTTTAAAAAAACTATGGACTGCGATATTTGGGAATAACACAATAGTCCACATATGCAAGGTATGTTTATTGTTTAACTTTCGTAACAAAAAAGGGGCAAAAGTTGCAAAAATTAAAAAAAAGGGGCAAAATAGTGTCAGCATAAAAAAGTCGCAGGCCCTTGAAAAGGTTGCAAAATGAAACTTTAGTCGACGAGCGGTCACTCTGCTTATGATCTTTTATTTAGTCGCCAATGAGAAGGCGACTAACGAACATGTGCATGGGTGTACGCCGGGAATCCGCAAAATCGCACACACGTGTGCATGCTCTCTGAGCATTAAAAAGAGTAAGAATAAAAAAAATAAGTTTTGTAGTCTCTTGTGCAGTGTGGCCATATTAGCTTTTTTGGAGCTTAATTTAGCTTTATTTTTCTTCATTTAGCCCGAAATATTTACATTTAGCCTTTAGCTTTTTTCGAAATTGGATTCAGCTTTTTTAGTAGTTTTTGAAACTAGATAAAGAGTCAAAAATTTGTCGTATTATATTTTTTGGTATATGTATATCTCAATTATATTGAAAGGTATCAAGCTCCAAATTTTCTTCGAACTTACAACATTACAGTTTCCGAACCATTGTTTTGTTTAATAATTTACTTCTAGCGACATTTAAAAAACGTGAAACAGCACAAAACTTCAATAAAACAAAGAAATAAGGAAGGTATGGTATTACAAAAAAAACGTAAGAATTTGTTTTTCAAAACAAATACTTTTAAATGCGGCAATTTTAAAGAAAAAATCCAAATGCGACACAAACATTTGTTCCGTCTTTTGGTTAAATTAAAAAATGTTTTCATGTATTGCTCAAAAATGTAAAACACTTATGTCTTTCGTTGAAACAAATTATTATATTAATATTTTTATTTAATAAGAATTTTAAAGTTTATTTTTTTAAAAAATCAAATCAAACAGGACCGAAATAATTTTTCAAGAAAAAAGCAGGCACAATTAAACATCGTAGGGTCAAGTAAAGCTCATCATTTTGATGGTATTAAACTATATTTGTTGAAAATCATGTTCTTTGTAAATTTAGTTTTTTTAGCAGGACGGTCATTTTTAATTTAAATAAAAACGTTTAATAACGATAATTATTATTTTTATGGATTAAAAAAAAAGGTTAAAAAAATAATATTTTTTATTTTTTCATTTTTACAGTCATTGGTTTTAAATACATATTTAGACACACATGTACAAATAAATATATTTTTAAAAATGCTTTCTTACAATGCAACTTTTTTACATTAAAGACTATCTTTTTTTCTTTTCTTGAACAAAATTTACATGAATAAAGGCATTTTTCATGATATATATTTATATGTACTTTTGTACATTGAATGAAAATTTTCCGTTTTTAACGAACTGTGTAGAAAAGTAGTCTCTTCATACTCGTTTTGTCAACAAACAAAAATTTCATTGAAGGAATATTAAAAATAATTGCATCATGTAAATGTAATCTTATTGTTTCGATTTTTTATTGTTTTCATGTGTTTGTAGTTATGAAAAAAGTTTGTAAATAAATTACTTAACTTTACGTGTTTTTTTTTAAAATGAACGAACAAAGTGTGTTGAGTATTTATATCTAAAACAAATTTTCGTTTTTTGTTTTTTTTTAATACATATCTTACAAATTAGTTTTTTTTTTACCAAAACAGGCAGCAAATTAACACCTGCTTCTAAAAACTTTTTAAAAAAGCTCTTGTACATGCATATGTATATGAACACATATTATTTTTCTTCTTACTGAAGGTATGGGTCTACCAAATTTTCGTAAAAAAAAACCAAAATTTTAAAAACAAATTTTCTTTTTAAATATTTTTAGCACAAAAACGTTTCGTTCCTATTATGAGAAATGTCTAAATAACAAAGAAATTTAAAAAAAAAAACGAATAAAAAAAATGTAGCTTTATTTTTTGGCTTTAAGTTTTTGTTTTTAGCACTTTTTAGCTGTTTTTTAAACGTGATTTAGCTTGAACTTTACTTGAAAATCTGGTCACACTGCTCTTGTGCCAGACGACCAGTGTGACCAGCTGGAGATTTTAAAATTGTTAAAAAAAACAAATTTTTAAATTACATTCAATGCTTGTTTTAAATTATATCTGCGAGTCTTTATCTCCGTTATAAAAAATAAATAAAAGCAAAATCAGGAATAAGCTAAGTAATAAACATGTCAAAGGTCTTATCTGCATATACATTAAATATCTATTCGATTATGCAAAACTAAGTAATATGGCAAAATTATCTTGCATTTATAAAAATTTAAGTTAAACATAAGCGGCTTATTTTTTAACATTTCATTTCAAAACTTCCTTAATATAATTCTATCATATTTTAAACTTTCAACTATGGTCAACCTATTGCCATAAAAGACAAATAATTACGCTCAAAAACAAACAATCAACACAATCAAAACATAAGAATGTATGTGTGCGCCGATCCCTGGTCTAAAGCAAATAAAAACAAAAGTGAAGCAGCTCGTATCATGCACCTGTAAGTACTTCCAAATATTTTTTTTTTCATATTTTTATTATTGAATCTTTGCTAATGCGAACTAACAATAAGTATTCAAATTCTAAAACTAAGTAGCTGGTATTATTCCAGACAGTACCAGACCAAAATTTAAGTTTTCATAATAAAGTAAATAAATTTACCTGGTTTCATCTAAAGGATACTTCTTTTCAGACGGGTGTGTTCACTCTGTTGCAAGATGTTTCGAGCGAGCGGACTTCGATGTGTCTTCAGCTTATTTATATACTTGTCTACATAAATCAAGATTTCGAATTTAACTATTGGAACTTGTTGATCCTGGTGGATGTTGCTGTTTTTGATACACCAAGGAGCACCAATTATCATTCTTAGGATTTTTTTTGACGGCGTTGAATTTTTTTACGTTGGATGCGGAAGCAGTGCTCCATAATTGTATCCCGTAGCACAATATTGGTTTCAAAATCGATTTGTAGAGTAGAAGCTTACAATCAAGACGAAGCACAGAGTTTCTGCCCATTAGCCAATAAATTTGTGTAACTTTCAGTTTCATTTGCGTCAACTTCGCATCTATATGTGACTTCCATGTGAGGCGGCAATCCAGGTGAATACCAAGATCTTTTGTCTCGAATCATTGAGGCACTATATGGTTGTTAATACGGATTGGGCAGCACGTTTCTTTGCGTAAAGTAAACGTTACTTGAGTACATTTTTGCTAATTAATTTTTATTCCCCATAATTTTGGCCATTTCTCTACTTGGGTTACGTGTTGGCTCGAATACTGAGAAAAGCGGTATCTTCAGCAAACGTAGACGTTTGCGTAAAACTGTTGGTTGGCACATCTGCCGTGTAAGGCAAGTACAGAACTGGACCTAGTATACTCCCTTGAAGTACGCCAGCCACTATTGGTTGTGAACAACTTATTTGGTTTCCCCCTTTGATCGTAAATTGTCCACCAGCTATGCACTTTTCTAAAAGGTTGAAAATATTTGCAGGAATGTTTAGCTTTAGTTTGTTTCACAGGCCTTTATGCCATACTTTGTCAAAAGCTTGTGAGACCTCGATGAAAAGCACGGAGCAATGCTTTTCTAAACATTTATTTAGTGATGCCATTCTGTGCACCTCCACCAAGTTTTTTAATTGGCTTATGCATTCTTTCAGTTTATTTTTTAGTTGAGCTGATCAATGCTTTTGCCATTCTCTTAAGGCTCTTCTTTTTTCATATACAAGCTGTTGTACATCGGCTGTAAAAATTCTGTTGCATTTAGGCTGACGGTAGCTAAAAGAAGCATGTTCAACGGCTTTTATAATGTTTTCATTAAGCCGTTCAGACATCAGAATCATCGATGTCTCCGGGTGTTTTTAGTGCTTGGTTTTCCGAGCAGTGGGGCTGATATATTTTTTTATATTTTAAACAATTTACTCTTGTAGGGAAGTAAAAATCCCTAGTTGCGATTTGATGAGGACTACAAATAGTTATTATAGTAGGTGAGTGGTCAGAAGTTAAATCGAAGAAGGCTTGAGCTCCAAAAAAATTTATGTATGTATATACGTTTTGCTACGCCAAAATCTATTACGTCTGGAGTTTTACTGTGGTCGATTGGCAGAAATAACACAAAATGCCATTTCAGACAAGGAATCATACAAGATATGACCTCTGGGACTAATTAGGTGTACTCCCAAATATAAAAAGAAATAAAAACTTGTAAGAGTGCTATATTCGGCTGTGCCGAATCATATATACCCTTCGCATTGGTATTTTTATATACCCAGCCGACTGATCTACCTGAGTGGTTTTCGTACCGTCAATATTATAATAAAAATATTTTGCACCGGGTCTTGAGATCGGTAGCCATTCTTTTTGTTAAATAAAAATATAAAAAAATTTTACCATTTGTATGTATAATAGAAATACAATTAATAAAGGTTTGAGGTCAAGAGTTTTAACAGCTTTCGACATATTTCGTATTAAAAGTTTAATAAAAATTTTTCATTTGTATGGCAGATTTCCCTCCCCCTGCTCCTTTTCAACTAGTTTTTTTCAAAATGTAGATATTATTGTACAACAATTACGCTCTATAGCTATTGCAGCTTTGTTTTTAAACAATGAATGTTTTACAATTTTTAAGCACATTTTAAACTTAATTTAAAAGTTTTATTTCAAATATCGTTTGTTTTTCTATGTTTATACAATAAACTCAGTTTATGTTTTTTTAACATGATCACATGCAATGTTACATACTTATAATGGTTTTATCACAATATTATTTCAAAATATTTATAAGAAAAATTCACATGACCTCTTGCAAAGCCCCCTGAAGAAAAGATAACAATTTTATTTAAGATACAATTAGAAAACACATATTCAATTGAAATGTTGGCGGATGATATGAAAAGCTCTCTTGCTATTTAATAAAAAAAAGCCTACAAACCGACAATCAAGAAAATACGTTTAATTAAGTCTCGTAACTATTTCATGCCGACAACATAAATCAAATGGTACAACAATAAACAAAACAAAACAAAACATAAAGTTATAAATTTTGGACAAAATAAAACAAACGTAAATAAAATTCTCTTAAATATTAAATGAAATTAAAATTTGAAATGACTTGTACAACAACAACACAAATTAAGTCAGTCCCTCAGTCTTGTGGAGAGTCCCATTTGATTTGATCGTTCAATCAAAATGATAAATGAAATGAATATTTCTTAATAATGTTTACAAAGTGAAAATTACACGCGATATGTCTGCGTGAACTAATACCAATAGTGTTGTTCGTCCTATAGCAACAGTATTACAAGCATTTTGGTCATTTTACAATAACATTCACCCAGTTTTGAATAAGTAAGTGTTTATATAAATGTTTTTGTGTCCGTCCACAACATAATCACACATGTATTTATCTTTGTCGACTTGCAGGTTACAACTTAATCAACAAGGAATATCTTTTGCCAACACATATGTATGTACTTGAATATATTTTTAGTATTAAGTACCAGAATTGCCAAGTTTCAGTCTACAGAACTTATTTTGTAGCTGCATCCGGTTATTCTTATTTGTTCATATAACTGCCTGAAATATAAAAGATTATGTATTTGAGCTTATTTCTGTGAAGAATTCATATAATGTGTTTCAAGTTTGGGTTTTTGGTTTACATGCAGTGAGTGAAATCTGTCAAGTATGAACTAATATGGCATGGATTTGACGCAACCATTCCATTTTTCGAATGTAACGTCTTTTAGAGACTGTTCCCAGATCAAGACCTGGAGTATACTCAGGTCTCCTAGTATAGAACTGCTCAAACATCTGTGGTTCCTGAGAGCTTTATTTTCCTATTCTTGTAACTACTAAAAATAAGTCCAATATCAGCCTCGGTACTTCTCTCCGATCACGGCTCAACAAGCTGATTGCACGATTGCAATCAAAATAGGACCACCTCACCCATGAGAACCTATATGTGTCCAGATTACGCCCCGGCTTTTAGCTACTGCAAGAAAGTATCTGATGATTCCGCATTGGAAATCCGCCAGCGGACTTGCAATTGATTCCACTTAAGAGATATGTAGGGCAGATCCACTATTTACCAAAATGGTTTCTATGACATGGGACCCAGAATAAAAAAACTTAGATAGCTGGCTTCGTTGAGCAAACTCCTTATATTGGGTGACCAGCAACGATGCAGCAGTGTGCGAACTGAACGATTAAAATGCCCTCTGACTGTCGACAAATATACCAATATTCTTGCGAATATTATTATCACACAGTAGCCAGCAGGTGTCAAAGAAAGCAATAACTTTGACCTGAAGTACACTGCAGCTATCAGGAAGACAATACTAAAAACTAATGCCAAGATCCTCCGGGTAGACGCCGGATACTACGCCATAACACATCTTGAAGCCGTCTGTATAAATCCTCGTGTCGTAGTTTTCTATGAGATTACCCTCACATCACTCAATCCTGGAGGATAGAGAAATCGTGTAATTCTAAACGAAACCCGGGGTGTATCATAGTCAAAAGATTGGTTCTCGATCGAGGGTAATTTCTAAAGAACTCGCATGACCGTAGGTTTTCCATCTATAATACCTCAAAGCTCTGAGCCTCACTGCGCTACTTGCAGACATGGCCATTATATGAAGATCAGTAGGAACTAGCTGCAGTACTTACAGTGTTAAGCACCCCTAAAAGACTAGTTTTCAGTGCGTCTGTAATTTAAATACAGTGCGATTTGAGAATTTTGGTCCACCACAAATTTTTCACGTGTTGCAATCGCCCATACCTGAGATCTATATGTAAGAATAAGGCGTACTATAGCTGATTATGCCGGGACTCAGCCCCCATTTTGCAGCGAACATCTTACGCCACCGTAGCCCTCTTTATCCTGTGCTCGGTGCTCAGTTTTCATAACAATTTGAAGGCGAGGTAATACCCATATATTTCACATTGTCCGAAAGAGGATTTCATTTTAATAAACTACCAATAAGTATTAAAATTTTAAAAATCAACAAATATAACAAAATATAGTTAATTGAAATTTAAGTAATCGTCAATTCCGATTGTATATGTAAAGGCAACGAACGGTATGTCCGCCATGTTGTAAGGTGCTTTAAGCCAGTGGATTTGGATGCGTTTCCATCTTATTTGAATACTTGTAAACATAGTTTAGGATTTTGTATTAACCTAGATGAACTTGTAATTCTTTTTGGATATTGCTGTTTTAAGTATACCAAGAAGCGGCAGTTATCATTCGTAAAATTTGGTTTTGATGACGTTGAATTTTCTTTAGGGTGTGTGAAGGTGAAGGCAGTGCCTCATTATTGCAAAGCATATTACCAAATTGGTTTCAAATACGATTTGTATGTAGAACAGAAGTTTACAGAAGAGAATGCATAGAGCTTCTTCCAACTACTCAATGAATTTAGACGGCTTGAAGTTTTATTTGTGACAACTTCGCATCTATATGAGACTTTCATGAAAGGCGACAAACCAAGTGAATGATAAGGTATTTAACCTCAAAGTGTTGTGGCAATATGGATTAGGACTCATTTTAATTCGTTTATTTTTATTCCCCATAGTCTAGTTAATTTCTCGGCTTAAATTGTTTGATGCTATAATCGATTCAAAGCTTTTCTAGCATCTTCATGAGTATTAGAAAAATAACTTTATCAACAAATGTCGACGTGTGTTAGACTGTTTGTTGGCGTGTCTCATGTGTAAAAAATCTGTCCTAGAGTACCAAGTTGAGGTATGATAGCCCTTTTGGCTGAAGTCAACTCAAAAGGGTCCCCTTTTCGATCATGATATGTTGGTTGGTTCTGTCCTTTTTTGAAAATTTGGAGATTCACTGGTAATTTAAGTTTTAATTTGTTTTATTGTTTATTTTATTAAATGCGGATATCACATACAACAAGAATAAATCTTTAAATTACAGTAAGTGATATTATATGGATACAATCCATTTGCGATGGTTATTACAATATATTAAAAAAAATAAAAGTTTTGATTTTTAGTTTGGCTTAAGTTCATATAATGTCATGCCGTATCCCTTTCTCTGTTACGTGTAAGTTAAATAGGTGATGTTTACAACCAAATACACTACTACCGTTCAAAGAGTACTGATGATGAAATTGCTTAGCTGCTTTCGAAAATGCATTCTACTCGGCTAGTAGCGGTAGAAAAATCAGCTTTTTTCAAATTGAAAGTTTCTTTCAACATTAACGGAAAATAATAATTTCTTCTAATAAAAAGAAATTAAATGAACTTAAGCCAAACTAAAAATCAAAAATTTGTATTAAAGACAATTAGTTCAACAATAAATAAAAATTAGCAAAAAATAAAAGTAATAAATAAATATATATTTTATATACAAATTGATACTTATGAACACAACAAATAACATAAATAAAACAAGTTTAAAATTTAATTGAAAATCGCTCCATAACAAGTGTAAAAAGAAAAAAAAATAGAGAGTAAAATATACTTATACAATTGAAAATGAATCAATATTTACCATATTTGAAAATTTGACATTTTTAAACAGTTCGTTTTTGTAAATAGTTGGGTAATAAGTTCCACAGACTAACAGTATTAATAAAAAATTGCCAACTAGAGTTAAGCTTATGTTTGTTTTACAGTCCCTTATGTCATACTTAGTCGAAAGCTAAACGGAAATCAATAAAAAGCTTTTGAAGCTGTACCACCCTGTGGGTTTGGTCGATGGCAATATGTTGTCGCCTAAAACCATATTGGTGATTGTGAAATATGTTGTTGTCATTAAAGATCATTATCAGCTCTTAACTCTCAAAAAAATTCGACCGAATTAGTTACAGAATTATAGCCCTGTAAGTGTTCACTTTTATAGGATCCTCTCTGGGCTTAAGAATCATCTCTACAAAGGCAACCTTCCACTTTGGCGGTACATATTTAAACCGTATTGTGGCGTTAAAAATATATATATGTATATGCTTAAAAATTATTTTTCCCATATTTTTACTATTAAATCTTCGTTTTTGACAATACCTATTCAAATCTTAAAGCTAATTAATTAAAATGTATCCAGCCAGTGCCAGACTAAAATATAAATTTTCAAATTAAAGAAAAAACATTTCTAAAGGTTTTATCTAAGTGCGATAGTATTCTTCCTCTTCATAAGACTGGGTCATGCATGATGTGGGAAGCTATGAGCGAGTACATTTGGGTGTGTTTGCAGCTTATTTAAATACTTGTCCACATAGTTAAGGATTTCGCATTTAACAAGTTCCACTGTTGTTCTGTGCTGATAATTCTGTTTTAAATGTACCAAACAGCACCAGTTTTCATTCCTAGGATTTAATTTGGCAGCATTGAAATTTTTCTATGTTAGAGGCGGAAGTAGTGCCCCATAATTGTATCCCGTAGCACAAAGTTGATTTCAAAGTTGAGTTGCAGAGCAGAAGTGTACAATCAAGACGTAGCACTGAGTTTCTACCGATTGGCCAATGATTTTGAGCAGCTTTAAGTTTCATTTGTGATGACTTCGCATATATACATATATGTGACTTCCACGTGAGGACACGATCCAGGTGAATAGCAAGATATTTCGTATCAATTCGTAGAGGCACCGTTTGGTTGTAGAGGCACCGTAGAGGCACCGTTTGGTTGTAAATAAAGATTGCTGTGTAAAGAAAATACAAAATTGGACTTAATATGTACTTTATGTACTTTTCAAAAAGTTAAAGATATTCGCAGGTAAATTCAGCTTTAGCTTGTTTAACAGGCCTTCATGCCAAACTTTATCAAAGGCTTGAGAGACATCAAAAAAGAGCGCGGAGGAGTATTTCTATTTCTATTTCTCAAAGGTTTTTCTTATTACCTGTACCAATATGTGAGTTTGTTTGTTAGATGGTACTATGTTGACTCCAAAAGCCAAATTGTCATTCAAGATCAGAGTCAGCTTGTTTTTAAGAAATTTTTCGAACAATTTAGACATAGTTGGTGACAGACTTTTAGGCCTGTAAGCCTCCATCTTCGAAGGCTTAGGAGTCATCTTAAACTTTCCATATTGGCAGGAAATGTTCGAGCCGTAAAATGGCACTAAATATAAAAAAAATTATTTTTTTTGCTGCGCAAGGCAGCTTCCAAAGCATTTTCTTGCTTATTCCGTCAAAGCCAGGAGCTTTATAGCATTAAAATTATAAATAGCCTCAACGACGTCCAAAAATTGGCAACGTATTTCCATAGGACATCTAGAAACAACCAGCGGTAATTTTCTCACTTCAGTGCATGTTTTTGGAGTAAACACATTCCTTAAATGACTTGTAAACAGATCACTCTTTTCTTCATTATTTCTGGCCCAGGATCCTTCCAGATTTCGTAGTGGTGGTTTTTTAAGATATTTAGCTGATTCATATAGTGAATAATTAATCTAAGGAGTCGAGTATAGGCCCTCGTGATATTCTTTAAGAGATGGCATTCTGTAAACCTCCAGAAATTTTTTTTATTTATTTGTACATTCTTTCAACTTGGCTTTAAGTTGGGGTGATCTGTGCTTTTGCCATTCTCTTTGGGCTCTTCTTTTTTCAGATAAAAGCTGTTGCACATCGGCTGAAAAAATTTTGTTGTATTTTGTCTGACGATAGTAAGAAGAAGCATGATCAATGGCTTTTTTATTGTTCTCATTAGGGCTGCTCAGACAATCATCGGGAGCTTTTAGCAGAAGGTTTTTCGAGCAGTGGATGCTGATAAACTTTTTGTATTTAAACAAATTTATTGTTTTAGACAAAAAAATTTCCCTAGTTGCAATTTGGTGAGAACTGAAAAAACTAGTTATTGTGGGTGGCTGGTCTGAAGATAAATCCAACGAAGCGTCGATAAATTCCGGGGATACACCTTTTGTTAGGCCGAAATCCTTAACGTCAGGAATTTTATTGTGATCAATTGGCCAATAGGCTAGTTGTCCAGATGAAATAACGTTAAGTGCCATTTCAGATACGGAATCATAGAAAATACGACCTCTGGGACTAACTAGGCGGGAGCCCCAGTACGTAGTCTCCAGCAGCTATGAAGCGGAGACCTAAAGATTTAAAAAAACTCTTGTACTGATCCTTCGTGATGGAGAATCTGGGTGGGCAACACACTGAAGAAATATTAGGGTATATAACATTCAAAGAGACCACCCATCCATTGGTGTTTGATTCTCGATTTGATTATTATAGCCGAGCCATTACATGATCTATCTCCGGGATCTTTTGAATCGTAAAAAGAGGAGCCATTTATTGGGAAAGTGCTTCCAGATATCATATAAATCTAAGAAATCAACATTACATCAAGGTTATGGTGTGTTAAAAAATACTGGAGTTCGTTTTTGCGTTGGTGGATGCCGTTCGCGTTCAGAAACCAACCCTGAGGCAGTTCATGGCCTGCAGAAGAGCAGACTGCATTTGTTGCATTTCTTGCATCATGCCAGCCATTTGCGCCGTGATCTGCGTAGATTGTTTAACCATATTGTCAATAACGGCTTCTAGGCGGCTAAAATTGTGACCGGTTGGTTAATTTATTGGCAACTCTTGTGGTGTGCTGTTGGCTGTGCTAATGAGGGCATAGTACTAGTTGGTATAAATATATAACGGCTAGGGAGGGGCAGAAACTATTATAGGATTAGATGAGCGCCTAACTAAATCAAAAACAGGGCAACCTCTATAGTTGGCAAAATTGCTTCCACTGCAATTGCTGCACTACCTCATCCCAGGATCAACTTTTGGTTTATCGCACTTAGTCGTGGCATGCAGGAGGCCACACACAACGCAAACTGGAGGAAACTTAAAATAAGATTTGGTGTGGCCATATTCTTGGCAGTTCAAACACTGTTCGGGCTATTTTTTTTAGCAAAAGCCGTTCCATACCTACTTTAGAGGAAAATTTGTTGATATGGCAACCTTTAAATGTAATAATATTTATGTTGAAAGATGCGTGATGAGATAAATACAAAATGAATAATAAGCAAAACACCTTAAAAGTAAACCCACAAACAACCAAATTATTCAAAAATATTAATTTCTTTAAGTAAATATGCGTAAAACTCACATATATCATATGAAACGAAATATGTATAGGAAAGTGTGTAAAAATGAACTGCTTAACCGTCTTGACCACAAAATCACCAGCGTATTGTTAGTTAAACAAGCGTTATTTCCAAACTCATGTACATATTTTTCTTTTTCAATAAACATACTTAAAAAGAATTATTGCAGTCTATCAATCATTTGTATTAAGTGGCTGCTTAGCACGGCGTTCGTTTGTAGTGTAAAAAAAAAACAATACAAAATCCTAAATAAAGCTGGGAGTCGGCAGAATGGCTCTGTTCAATGCGTTTAAAATAACAATATTTTCAATTTCGTTTGAGCACTTAATTAATTATTTTCTTATATTTAAACTGCATATCTTTGCATTTCAGAAAGCATTGTATGCTAGAGCTGGCAAATTCTATTGCTTTAAATTCTATTGCATTACTGGATACTGCTTAATACTTTTCCTTGAGGTACTTGATAATAACTAATATTTTTAAGAGATTTTTCAATTTAATATTTAAATTTTTTTTCTAGAAATTATTGAAGCATCACCAGTCGTTTCCGAAATTCCAAATAAAAAAAATTGAGGTTCATATATACATACATACATATATTTTATTTATTACGTTGCTTCCTTTGGTTAAAAGTCAATATTTTCTATTATTATATTGAAGGCAGTTTTAGTGACGGTTGACTAAACTTTATAACTTAACGGCGATATTGAAGCCTTTAATTTGACTAAACAAGCTCCAAAAATGCAACTCTAAATGTACCGAGGCACCTTTTTTTTAAGTTTTAAATAGCAAATAAACGATATTAAGTACCCACTACTTAATATTTGTTCGCACTATTGCTCCACTAGTAATGTTCTTATCAAATGATCTATCCAATTTTAACTGACTTGTACAGTGTTGCCACGACCAAAAAAAATTTACAACCAAAATTACTTTAAAAAGTAACCAAATAAAAAAAAAAGTAGCCAAAATTAAAATATATTTGATTTATTTTAAGTTTGTTTTATATTTTAATATAAAAAATATTTGTACTTTACGAATGAATTATGAACTAAAAATAAACCAAAAATTCAAGTCTTACGTATCAAGTAACATAAAAAAAACTCGAAGGTAATTTTATTACAAATAACGATAAATAAATAAAAAGCTTTTATATAAAATAAAACTTTTATTTATTTTAAATTTAAATACAATATATAAATATTAGTACTTCACAGTCATATAATAACTAATTATTAGTTATAAAAAAAACTCTTTTACATATTAGGTAAATTCTTATTAATGATTAAAGAAAATATTTAATTTCATTACAAAGCTCAACAAATTTCAAATTCATTACTGTATTGAGTAACAAATTTTTATATTATTTTTAAAACATATCTTTGGCAGACCATACGAAATGCAAATCATATTTGTTTTTGCAAAATTCTTTTGATTGCATTATATTGTTAATTGTTTTAAATTCCAGCTTATTCCGATATTTGGTTTTTATCAAACTTAGTTGTGAAAATATTCTTTCGGCAGCAGCTGAACTATGCGGCAATGACATTAAGTTTTGAACAAAATACGTCAGTTCTGCGAAGCACTTTTTATTCATTCCATTCTTATGCTTAGAGACTTTGTCCCAAAATTCAATTATATCCATGTCGTTATATAAATCCAGGTTGGAAAGTCTTAGTAATTTCCATTGGTGTATAATTTTTTCTTCATTACCGTCTGTTAAATTTTGGAAAGATGACAATTAAGGCTCTAATGTAATTTCTGAATTACTTAAAACTTTTTTTGGTGTAATTATTTCGAGATGTTTTAAATCTTTTCTTGAAAAATCAAAACGTTTTTGAATTTCTTTCAAAAGTTCAATATAGAAAGCTTGTATATTTTCTTTTATTTACTTTTTTGCATACATAGTTCAGTTTTACGACCAATAAAAATATTTTCTACATTTTTATAATTATTTTCGTCATAAAGATTTACCATTACCAGAGAATTTAAACTTTCGACATTCATAATTGCTTTTAAAGAAATTACTCAAGATTAATATAAAGTTTATTTCAAATTGACTAAAAACATATGGAAGACGAACTTTTTATGATTGAAATTCTTTGTTTAAGTTATTTATTATATTTAATATGTAAGAAAGGAATAAAAAATATATCTTTAAGCTAGGATCACTCATTAATTCTCCTAGTTCATGAGCTTTTACACCGTTAACTTCTAAGTATACCGATATAAAATATAGCTACAATGCAGACCACTGCTCCATTATACGATTTATTACACCTTCTAGTGAAAGCCATCGGGTAGGTGAAATTCCTAATATTTTATGCGCGTCTACACTACAATATTCTTGAAATTCTTTAAATTCAAGAATGCGTTTTGGGCTGTGAGCAAAAAAGTCATAAATGTGTCTACAAACAAAGAGTTTTAATTTTAATAGGAAGCTTTTTACAAGCATAAGCATAACATAAATGTAGTGAATGGCAAGTAGAGTTAATATAAAAACATCAATATCGTTCTTAAATTTCGCTTGTAAGCCATTGGCTTCTCCAGCCATCACATTAGCACCATCGGTTGCTAACCCGATAATATTTTTAAGTGGAATGCCATTGCCTGTAAAAAGTCTTTTATTATGGCGTATAGTGATTTTGCATCTGAGTTTACAACTTCTATGAGGCTAAAAACCGATCTTGAATACTTTGCGAAAATTTTTCCATATAGCGAAGACCTAAAAATAATGATTTTTTTGTTGATATGTCCGTTGTTTCATCTAAAGAAAATTTTGTTGTTTTCAATTTGGAAATTATATCAGTTTTGGCTTTAGTCCCTTAGATTTCGCTTAGCTGGGTAGCATTAGTTTTGCCGCATCTCATATTTTTTGCAATGTTAGAATCAGGACAGCACTCCACCAACAAGGCTGATAAATAGCCCATCAATAAAAACGGCAAATTGTGGGAAATGAGGAACATAACCAATCTAAGTTCTGCTTGGTAAACTTGTTTTGCAATATTTAATTTCTGATAATTTTCAAAGAAGTTAATTTTTATTTAATTTTTTTTTCTCTCCACATTTTGCATATGAATGCGTATAGATCCATGTTTCCGTAAGTAACTTACATGATTTGCTAATTTTTTTCCACAGGCAATGCAGTATCCACATCCATCTTTGTTTTGCAGCCAAGAAAATTCATCCAATCAAGCTGTACGAAATTTTCTTTTGCTGTTATTTTTGGTTGCACTATGTAGAAATTCTGTTTTATAGTATGAATTTTTAAAAAAATAGGTTAGGTAGAAGAGGCGGCTGCGAAGTGATGAAGTGATAGTTGTGCAGCCCACTTGGGTCCGTTTCCTCGGTCCCTTTGTGATGTTTTTAGGTTAGGTTAGGTAGAAAAGAAAATAAAGATACTATATATTTTATTTCATCATCGCTTTTTTTAAATTTCATTTTGTGTAGTTTGGGCATTGACTGCAGGCTTTTTCAATAAAAATCTGAAAAACGTAAAAATATAATTAAATTTACATTGTATCATTAACAAATAGGTACAAATACTTACTAATCAATTTTTAATAATTAAAATCGATGGTTTTTTGTTTTTTTTTTTCTAATACAAACTTTATTTTTCCAAGCAAAGTGAAGCAAAGTAATTGGTAAAATAACGTTTTTTAAAACAGTCATGTATTTTTTCGTACTCCAGAGTTGATTTGCTAAAAGAAATAGGATTTCAAGTGCTAACAATGTTGTCTAAACATTGTCACTTAAATGAGAACATTGCAATGTTAAACGTACATATAAGAACATGATTTATAAATAAAACATATTAAATACTACTGAATTTTGGGCTTTAAAAAAGTAACCAAAAAGGAAAAAAAATACACATCTACACATTGGCAAAAAAATAACAAATTTTGGTTAAAAATAACCAAAAACGGCAACGCTGGACCTGTAGCACGCAACGTGGCATACTTTTTATTTGTTTATAACACTCTATGGCCTTAAAGTAAATAAATTTTACTTTAAGCAATATCAGTCTTGCTGGGTAATGGTTAAAAATTCTTATTTTTTTATTTTGTCAATCGTTAAATTTTGTTTTTATATCAAACTTTTTTCAGGTTTTATTTCTTTTGTCATTTTATTTTACCGCCTATTTTCTACTACACTTTAATAAAAAACGGAATAATTGACAAAAAGTTTTTTTAAGAACATTAAACGATTTTATACTTTAAGGAGTATGTCATGCAGATGCTTCCGTCGAGTTAAGCGCACTGTTCAAAACGGAGTCTTGTGTCTTCGCCACACGCTGCAGTAAACTTGGTTTAAATTAAAGTCACTTTCTATTAGTTCTTAAACAGTTTGAACTTTAAAAGGATGGATCTTTTTTGAAAAGATTTCATAAATAATCATTCCCAATAATAATCCCAGTGTGGTTGCTCTTTTCCGTATTGAAAGTCGTGGATTTTCACTTAAACTGCTTTCAACCAGTTCAATGTTTTCGGGAGTCCTTGAAGATCGACTGGACACTGGCCGTCGGACTTTTAAAGCCGAAGCAGGTGCGCCGAGCACTAACGTAAGAATCAATACTCTTTAAAAAGTCCCCACAGCGAGCTCGCGATGCTTTACAGTGGGGCCAAATGCAAAAAAAATGGTAATAAATCTGTATCTTCGAAAGTATTTGTCCAATTATAAAATAATGTATGAAGCAGTCGTAGAGGAGGACACAAGGTTTTAGAAAATAAAATTTTGGACTACCCTGTATATACATACGTTGAGGTACAGGGTGCCAAAGTTGACCTCGGGTTTGCAAAACATTTCTATGCTCATAACTTTTGCAAATATCAACCGATTTCAATGATTTTTGAACTTATAGGATGAAAATTAAAATCTTAAAAAAAAACATACCCACTCTTTCTTGTTACTGTAACAGATATTTGGGTTTGAAATTTAAAATTGTTGTTTTTGACCTTGACTTTATTTGGTTTTTTGCAAATTTCTGCAATTGTAGTTATGCTAAAAATACTTTTAAAAATATTCTATTATTTTTAAAAAGTCTGTTAAGCCTACACAAAAAAATTTATTTAATTATCTTGATTCGTCTAGCCGTGAAAAATATTCAAAGTCAAAATTTTCAAGATGATTCCAAAAATGGCATAATTTTGACAAAAATTGAGCACAATTGATTAACTTTTTTTTCAAATATTTGTAAAAATAATTATTTCTTTCTTAACATTTTTTGAAAAAGTAGGCCTCAAAATATATTAGTAGTATACTTTTGAAAGGATTTAGACGTGCACCATACGCCAGGCATTGGTCGAAAATATGAAATTTTAAACGAAATTTAAAATTTATCGGCCGAGAACAAAAAACGCAAGCCAGTTTTCGAAAAATTAGTTTAAAATTATATTTTGAGGTTTCAGTTTTAATTAAGTTATTCACCGCCCGCTCAAAAATGGGGTCACGAGGGTAAATGTTATTAATATAGGCAAATTTTAAGATGCGTGTTATACAATAGCTCAGAAAATATCTTAAAGTTTACTTAATTCTTTTTGTTTAAACAATAAATAATATAATACTTTTATAAAGTTTTAAAATCCATTACGTTAGCATAAATCAACAATATTTTATAAACTTTCACATATAAAAAATTTTCCAAAAAAAACTGTTAATATAATATTTTGGAATTTTTTTGATCTAACCCCTTATTTTTTTTCTATAGGTAAAAAATATGATATGTATGCAAATCTCCATCTGTTTACCTTTTCGTTGATATATAATATTTGTATATTATTAGTTATTTAATACTATATTAACTGCCCTCAAAACAGCTATCTTGCGTCAAATTTGTTGAAAGTTCATTATTTTGTAGGGTGGGGTATATACATAGTAGCACATAAAGTACATATCACACAATTTTCATGGCCTACATACATACGTACATATGTATGTATGTAATGTTTAAAAAATTTTCCTCTAAATTATTATTTTATTATTGATATAAGAGTTTAGGATTTCTGATTTTTATATATGTGCCATATATCCATAATTCTTGTAGGCGAAAGCAGGGCACAATATTGCACTAATGTACTGATGGATTTCTGACAACTTTAATTCCTAACTGCATATTGACTTACTTTAGTTATCAAAATTTCAGCCAATGAAGAAAATTGTATATTTAGTAACTAAAAATGCTTTTTTAAAGTTTTGTGTAAAAGTATTTAATAACATTGTGTTTGATTACTCTAATAGTTGATACAATTACGAAAGTAATTAACATTTATTAACTTTACATTATTTGTATAGTTAAAAATTTTTACAAAATATTGTTTTCTGTGTGTGTATAGGTATATTAAAACTATTAAATATAAATAGGTTTTATTTTAGCCTTTTGTTTTCTAAAGTATATCAATAATTTTAAGCTCAGGTATCGATAAAGCACAAATTAATTTAAATTTAAATAATATTAATGATTTTCTACAAAATAATCAGAAAAGTCAAATGTTAATAGATTTTTAATTTCTGTGGATTCGCAGTCTTCTGTTTCGATATCAAGACAAATATTTGGTAGCCATCTTGTTCTTATAGAATAGAAGACTGGATCTGATGATATTAATAAATATTCCATGAGGTCCGTATTTTGGGCTATTTATAAATTTTTGCGGGTATTGAAAAGTCTGATTTTTTTTACATCTTTATTTCTTGCTTCCTGTGCTTCCTCTGTGAGTTCCCCTAAAGGCAAAATACTGTTTTGTATTATTTCTTTGCCATGATCCAATACCCTGTGTATTGTTGGTGTTATTGATTTCCAGGGATACATGTTATTGAGCAGTTCTTTCGTTTTGTTCGCGAAAATTTGAAATTTTTCTGCATTTATTTGCTTTTTACTGTTGATGACAGCCAATATTATCTTAAAAGGTTTCAGGATATTTACGTCAATACTTGTGATTGAAGATGTGATTTCAGGATTTTTAAAGAAACTTCTTGCAGTATTTCCATCGTTTGAACTTTCATAACCATGAAGAGGTTTATCTATTATCAACCCAAGATTTTCCTTAAATTCTACTTGAATCCTTTTTTGCTCTTCTTTGCGTAGTTTATGTAGATCTGCATTATTTTCTGCCGTAGTATATTTCGGTTTAAGGTTACTTTGGTACTTAATATCATACGCAAGATATAAACAAAACTCCAAAAATCTTATTCTGGCATGAAGTGAGTGGTGAGATTCGTAAGCTTAGTTTTCCACATATATTGCATTTTTATGTAGATGTTGTGTCAGTTATAGCATTTGCCACTTTCCCATCGATCATTGTTAATTGTTGTTGATATGTTACTTTTAAAATACTTTTATTTATTTGAACATAAGTATATTGGAGCCAATGCTTTAATCTTTTCTTCCAGTTGATTGACATAATAAATAGTTGTAATACTGCTTTCTTTCACGTATTCAAAAAGTATTGGTCTGCACAAAAACTTGGATCCAGGGGTTAAATTTACCCATATATAATCGCATGTAGTAGCACTTTCTAAGTGATGAACTCGGATTATTTAGTCGCATCCTTAGAGGAACTAAAGATGCCATAAACATTGAGGAATAATTTATTTCAGATTTGTTTTTACTCAATTGCTTATATTCGGAAAATCCTGATATTCCATCGCAGCCTCATTTAAACATTAATATCAGTTCAGAGTTTTTGTATTTTTCTATATCGTTTGCGCTAAAGGTAGATATAATTCTTGAGGCCGTGTTTTCAAGCAGTTCTAATGTCTTAACTTTAGCGCCTTTTAAAGTTGCATCCAAAGGTTGCTGAAGAGGATGTAAAATAGCAGATTTTGTTTCCCTTATTGATTTACTGCTAGGGAAAATATCATGACCTTTCTCAATAACAGCTTTTCTCAAAATTTCGTACTTATTTCTAGTTAATCCCAAATTTAAAATTAATGCTAACGCATCTTTATTAGTGAATGATGATGTTGATTTTGGTGTGGTTATACTTTCAATTATCCTCTTATGTCGCTTAGGAGATGCAGTTGGTAAGACATCAACAACCTTTTCTGCTTCTTTTAGCTGTGTACGTGTCAGCAATGCCTTAAATGAATCCTTGATTTAATTGCCAGTATGTGTGCTTAATATTTGTTCCTGTTTTTTCCTTTTTGTCCTTACCATAACTTCATCATAGTTTTTTTGGCCTCTTCATCTTTTTTCCCCGAAAAATATGGCTATTTCCTTCGCCATCCAGTCTTTATTTTTCTTCATAAACTTTTTTATTGAACAATGTGAAGCTTTGAACCTTGCTTTGTACTCTTTATAAAAATTTTAAATTTTTAAATGTTCTTCTGTGTTGAGGATCAAACCATATGAGGCCATTGTTTTAATAAGTTTTTCCATTTTATCCGATTGATGAGCAACACCGGAAATGTCCCAGATCACCTTACAGATAGAACTATGTTTTAACGTTATCTCCATGATATCAGTGGTATAAATACCTCAAAATGCGAACTATTAGGGTCAGGTTATGTCAGGTAGTAAAGACCAATGCAATACAAAAATATTCTTTACTCTAATGTGTGGGAAAGGCCACAATAATCATAAAAAAATTTAAAAAGCCAATGTAAACATCTTATATTACCCAGAAAAATATGTTTTTTAGGCAGGTGAATAACTGCAGCCGCTTAAAGAGAAAACAAAAGGCTAAAATAACACATACTTATTTATATTCAATAGCTTTAATATACCTATACACACACAGAAAACAATATTTTGTAAAAATTTTTAACTATACAAATAATGTAAAGTTAATAAATGTTAATTACTTTCGTAATTGTATCAACTACTAGAGTAATCAAACACAATATTATTAAATACTTTTACACAAAATTGAGTGATTTTAAAAAAGCATTTTTAGTTACTAAATATACAATTTTCTTCATTGGCTGAAATTTTGATAACTAAAGTAAGTCAATATGCAGTTAGGAATTAAAGTTGTCAGAAATCCATCAGTACATTAGTGCAATATTGTGCCCTGCTTTCGCCTACAAGAATTATGGATATATGGCACATATATAAAAATCAGAAATCCTAAACTCTTATATCAATAATAAAATAATAATTTAGAGGAAAATTGTTTAAACATTACATACATATGTACGTATGTATGTAGGCCATGAAAATTGTGTCATATGTACTTTATGTGCTACTATGTATGTACCCCACCCTACAAAATAATGAACTTTCAACAAATTTGACGCAAGATAGCTGTTTTGAGGGCAGTTAATATATTATTAAATAACTAATAATATACAAATATTATATATCAACGAAAAGGTAAACAGATGGAGATTTGCATACATATCATATTTTTTACCTATAGAAAAAAATAAGGGGTCAAATTAAAAAAATTCCAAAATATTATGTTTACAGTTTTTTTTGTGAAAATTTTTTATATTTGAAAGTTTATAAAATATAGTTAATTTATGCTAACGTAATGGGTTTTAAAACTTTATAAAAGTATTATGTTATTTATTGTTTAAACAAAAAACAAAAAGAATTAAGTATAACACGCATCTTAAAATTTGCCTATATTAATAACATTTACCCTCGTGACCCCATTTTTGAGCGGGCGGTGAATAACTTAATTAAAACTGAAACCTCAAGAGATAAGTTATTTTAATTTTGAACTAATTTTTCGAAAACTGGCGTTTTTTGTTCTCTGCCGATAAATTTTAAATTTCGTTGAAAAATTTCATATTTTCGACCAATGCCTGGCGTAGGGTGCACGTCTAAATCCTTTCAAAAATATACTACTAATATATTTTAAGGCCTGCTTTTTCAAAAAATGTTAACAAAGAAATAATTATTTTTACAAATATTTGAAAAAAAAAGTTAATCAATTGTGCTCAATTTTTGTCAAAATTATGCCATTTTTGGAATCATCTTGAAAATTTTGACTTTGAATATTTTTCACGGCTAGACGAATAAAGATAATTAAATAAATTTTTTTGTGTAGGCTTAACAGACTTTTTAAAAATAATAAAATATTTTTAAAAGTATTTTTAGCATAACTACAATTGCAGAAATTTGCAAAAAACCAAATAAAGTCAAGGTCAAAAACAACAATTTTAAATTTCAAACCCAAATATCTGTTACAGTAACAAGAAAGAGTGGGTATGTTTTTTTTTAAGATTTTAATTTTCATCCTATAAGTTCAAAAATCATTGAAATCGGTTGATATTTGCAAAAGTTATGAGCATAGAAATGTTTTGCAAACCCGAGGTCAACTTTGGTACCCTGTACCTCAACGTATGTATATACAGGGTAGTCCAAAATTTTCTAAAACCTTGTGTCCTCCTCTACGACTGCTTTATACATTATTTTATAATTGGACAAATACTTTCGAAGATACAGATTTATTACCATTTTTTTTTTGCGTTTGGCCCCACTGTGTGCTTACTCGATTACTGCATCATCAAAACTAACAAATCTGCAGAAACGACAATTTCAACGGCGCCACCTCCGTCCTCACTGTTTATTATTGAAATAATCGTATTTAAAGATATAAATTTGCCCCAGACACCCTGTATCAACGACAAAGGAACTGAAAATAAAGACGATTCTCCAATTTTGCAATAATATTTTTCTGCCATGTCGGTCTGAATGCTTTTTAAGCAATTGAGTTGGTTTTTTTATCGCAAAGCCCTTACGCTAAACTTGCGCACCTAAACAATAGCGGCAACCATTGCTGTAATTATTTAAACAGTGCTACCACAACAAACTAAATTTTTGTAACCAAATTGGAAAGGAAAAATTAAAAATCCTAAATATGTGGACTTTTTCAGTCAAAATGATTAAGCGTAAAACAATATTAAAACAAAAACTGTACACGAATTAAAGTTTTTAAGCAGAAATTTAAACAAATAACCGAAGAAATAATTTTTGCAAATAATACGGAATACTTTAATTTTTGTATATAGGCCAGAGTCTTTTAGTTGAGTGTGCTCTGGTTTAAAATAAACAATTTTTTGACATTAACTTTCTCAAACACAAACAGGGCGCACTCAACCAGGTAAGAGCCCAGCTGATTAAAGTAAATTTGACATTTTCACGTGACAGATATTCAATTTTGTATGAAATTTTTAATTTTTCTGATATTCAACCGTTCAAACACAAAAGGGAAATGCCGAGGGCGATTTTTTGAATTCGCCTTGCTATTACCTTGTTTAGTTTATCCTGAACAAAAAAAGAAATTTATGAAGAAAATTCAGGGCATATTGAAGGCACACTCAACTAGGTAATATTAACAGCGCAGCTGATTAAAATAAATTTGACATTTTCATGTTACAAATATTCAATTTTGTATAAAATTTTGTTTGGCACAGGGCAAATATTTCGCCTTGGGCTAACCTTGTTGAGTGCGCCCTGGGCACACTAATACAGGTAGTGTTAAGGCGAATTCAAAAAATTCGCCCTCGCCATTTCCTTTTTGTATTTGAGAAAGTAAATGCCAAACCAAATTTAAAATTCAAACAAAATTATTAAATCTGACAATCACTCTCACCAAATTTCAAGACGAATTCATAATCAGCTGGGTTCTTAAGACTACCTGTCTTAGTGTACGCTGGGCAAATTTTTTGAATTCGCTTTGATCAGGGGACTACTTTTCCACACCCATCGTCAAGTAAAAACAAGTAAGAGCGCTATATTCGGCTGTGCCGAATCTTATATACCCTTCACATTGGTCTTTAAATATACCCAGCCGAGTTATTTTGTACTGCAAACAATATAATAAAAAACCTTGTGCGAGTTTTAAAGTTCATAGAAAAAATAACAAAATTTTAACGTTCGTATGAATAATAGAAATAGATGAAGAAGATTTGTGGTCGAGAGTTTTAAAAGTTTTCGACATTATTCATATATAAAGGTTAAAAAAACTTGTTAAATGTTCTAGTCCCCCTGCTCTTCTCCAACTTTTTCACCAAAATGTATGAATTATTTGATTATTATTTTTTGTAGAATATTCGAAGTCGATAGCTGTAATAGTTTTCCAGAAGTAGCGTATCAAAAATTTTATAAAAATTGTTAATTTGTATGGGAGCTACCCCTTCTTCACCCCCCATCCGAAAATTTTTTTCTTTAAAGCGTAGGACTTGTGTTCCAATTACTTTTTGTAGAACATTTGATGTGGATATCTGTATAGTTTCCGAGATATAGCGTATCGAATATTTTATAACAATTGTCGATTTGTATGGGAGCTACCCCTTTTTTTGCCCCCACTCAAAAATTTTTTTCTTTAAAGTGTAGATGTTTGCGTACAATCACTTTTTGTAGAACATTTTAAGTCGATATCTGTTATAGTTTCCGAGATATAGCGTATAGAATATTTTATAACAATTGTCGATTTGTATGGGAGCTACCCCTTTTTTTGCCCCCACTCAAAAATTTTTTCTTTAAAGTGTAGATCTTTGCGTACAATCACTTTTTGTAGAACATTTTAAGTCGATATCTGTTATAGTTTCCGAGATATAGCGTATCGAATATTTTATAACAATTGTCGATTTGTATGGGAGCTACCCCTTTTTTTGCCCCCACTCAAAAAATTTTTTCTTTAAAGTGTAGATCTTTGCGTACAATCACTTTTTGTAGAACATTTTAAGTCGATATCTGTTATAGTTTCCGAGATATAGCGTATCGAATATTTTATAACAATTGTCGATTTGTATGGGAGCTACCCCTTTTTTTGCCCCCACTCAAAAAATTTTTTCTTTAAAGTGTAGATGTTTTCGTACAATCACTTCTTGTAGAACATTTTAAGTCGATATCTGTTATAGTTTCCGAGATATAGCGTATCGAATATTTTATAACAATTGTCGATTTGTATGGGAGCTACCCCTTTTTTTGCCCCCACTCAAAAAATTTTTTCTGTAAAGTGTAGATCTTTGCGTACAATTACTTTTTGTAGAACATTTTAAGTCGATAGCTGTTATAGTTTACGAGATATAGCGCATAAAATATTTTACCACATTTGTGCAATTGTAGGAAAAATACCCCTTCCCCTGGTCCTATCTGAAAAAAATTTTTCCATTATTTAGGTCCCTTCTTTAGGAGTATCCGTGCCAAGTTTTGTGGCAAGAGTGACTATACTTACTGAAATATATAGGGATATATGCACGGATTTTGTCCTAAAAAAAATGGGTTACTCTGGGTTTTCGCTTATATCTCGGTCAATAGTGAACCGATTTTATTGATTTTAAATAGCGATTGTCTCCAGGATATTTCTAATAGTTTGACACCATTAACTGGTCTGTATCTTTTTATTTGACTCCGGAAACTTGATTTCAACAGACGGACAGACGGACAGACGGACAACGCTAAATCGGCTTCCCTATCTATAAGGATCCAGAATATATATACTTTATGGGGTCGCAAATGAATTATAAAGAAATTACAAACGGAATGACAAAGTGATATATACCCTATCACTAGGTGAAGGGTATAATAAATTTAATCGGAATGATTTCATGAAAAATATCATAACGTATATCGGCCCCTAGTGTACCCTGCATAAATAAAATGAGTGTTTAAGTAAAAGTATTATATAAGGTACTTTTACATGGTAATACATATATTACGACTTGTCAAAATATGTTGTAGAATAATACAAAATCTCATCATGTAAGAACACAATGTATTGAGTGGGAGCAAGCACGGATACAAAATTTGACAAGTGTTCGGTAAATGTTTATTTTCTAAACCATTTTAGAAACTTGTGTATTCTCATCACATCAGAGGTGTGAAAGATTGGCAGCACTTACAACATCTAATGAAGGTGGCTACACTTAATGAAACAATACACAAACAATCAAAATCAAAGCAGAATTTTTTCATGTTGTTTTTGTTAATATTGTAGAACCTTAACCATATGGCGTTACCCAAAAATGAAACTGACAAGGAAACAACCGCTTTTGATTTTGCCAGCCTCATCCGTGTAAACATGAAAAATTTTTATTCTCTTTTCTTGAACACGGAGAGAATTTCATAATATTTTGATTATAAAATCTAAATACTTTGTATTACCATGTAAAGCCACTTTAGACACATTTTTAAACTTATCACTTATTCACTTTATACTGCAAACGCGCAGAAGTTACTTTCTTTGGAATTTTATTATAACCTTATTGGAAGTTGAGTTTCAAGCCTTTGTTTTTATGTTTTTTTTTTTTTAATCTGGGTAACTAAGTATGTACTAGTTGTTTTTTAGAACTGTTTTCCTAATTATATTTAAATCATTTTACCCCTTTTGGTAATTTTCCTTTTTTTTCCATTTGTATGTACATAATAACATTGACCATGCTTACACACTTAATTTAGATCACATTAGATCGCAATATTACCAGTTACGGTCATTATGTTCTACATCAAGTGTGACTGATAATAACGATGATCATTTTTTCAAAATTTAATTTTATAACATCCATACATTTAAAATACACAATACAAGTTAACTTTAAATTAATTTTAACACACAAAGGTTTTATTACATATTTTAATTTTTTTTTTAATTTTCCCTTTAAATTAAGCAATTTTTTTAGAAGAATAGAAAAAAAGTAATAATTACTTCGTCTGTTCAAATTACAAACTTACTTGATTACAGGTCACGGAATTATTTAGTTGTTGTATTTTTAGACAACCCAATGCTAGTGTTTGTCAATATCTTAATTAGAACTCTATTTGTCAACGATCATTGACTTATTTAATTGATAAGAATTTGTTTACACGACACGAAATTTTTTGCTAAGGCATTGGTGGTGTTAAAACTGGTGTAATGATAATCATCATCAACTCCTTTTTAAAATAATATGTACATTTGTTATACTTGTATAACAGGAGTTTAAAACATTGTTCAACATTATCAGCCTAAAGTAAGGAAAAAATACGCAGAATTATGTTTTGGCTTCTTAATTGTCAAACATTTTATGTTAGAGAAAGAGTTATAAAAGTCTCGTTTGACAGACATTTTCCAAATTATATGTTAAGTTAACTTACTGCGTGGTATTGCATTTCTGTTCGTATGTTTGTAACGTCCAAAAATGGTCTGAGTCTCATCTTTAATTATACTGAACGACTATAAATTACTTTGTGAGTCAATTAAAGCACGTCCGTCCATTTGGCTGGGTGTCTCTATAATCATGTGATTAATGAACTGGTCTCATATTTAATGATATTTTCATCAAATTTGTCCCAGAAAAGTTTTTGGCATGGGTACCAAACCAATTCAAATATATACAAAATGTCCTCCTGGCTGATAACTGACACAAATTTTACTCTCTCCTCCTAAAATTAGGATATATTTTGTATTTTTTCATTTGTATTTCAGAAATTTCTATATGTATTTCAGAATTTTCCATTTGTATTTCAGAAATTTCTATTTGTATTTCAGAATTTTTCATTTGAAATACGAATACTTTAAAAACGCCGTTACTTGATTTAACAATTAGAAGTATTTTGTGATCCGTTTAAATTCTTTTTCAATTTTAATAGGAAAGTAACGAAGTTAAATTAGCTTAAGTGCATCAATATTTAGATACTGTTTTAGATTTATGGATTTTTTTTTTTTAATTAATTTAAAATTATTAAATTTGTTACTGTCATACTTACTACCTGTTGTCTGTTTAAGTATTCATATTAACTTTCACACGTTTGCGAAATTTATTAAGCGCCATTTCATTTTCATTACGTGCGAAAGAAAAGCACATTTTAAAATGAATGCATAAAACATCTGTAACAATTTTTAAAAGGATTTATTTATGCACAAAAAAACATATAAAATGCTTTAGTCACAATGGCAGAGTAACTTAACGTTGGCCTACTATACCACAAACGGTTGTCTCTAAGATCACGGGCTAATTTTGACATAACTTTCGGCGTTAAAATTATTTTTAAAAATACCGCATTTTAAACGGGTGACTGAAATTATTTAAATTATAATAAATACTCATATATCATTTGTAGGTGCACATAAATTTTTAAAATTTTTACCGAATTATGATAAGTTTTTAAAATATGTCCCCAGTCGACCAGTTAAACCACACTTTTTTTCTTTATAATAAATTGTTTTTAGTCCCATTACGAAATGAGAAGAATTCACTTCGTCAACCTTTTTTAAACTTTCATTCTTGTGATAATCGTCATTCGCCTGGCCATTTCCGTTGACAGAGGAAAGACAAATACATAAAAGTCTTCCTTTGATGAAAATTTAAGTTCTTATCTTTAAGAAATCAGCAACAATCGGAAATTTATATTAAAATCTAATGCAAAAAATATTAAAATACAAACATAAATTGAACTTTTTTTTTTAAATCGATACAGAAGAATGACGAAAAAGTTTGAACGTTCATATACATAGAAGAAAGAGTTCACTTGATAACATCTTTTCATTCTACGGTAAGTTTGTTAAAAATTCAAAAAAATTTAACTGAAAGTAAGGGTGGGGACAGCCAGGGGAAGAATATTTAAAGAATTGAGTACGCTATTTTTGAGAACTAAAAAATTTTTAAAAAAGGTATTTTTGTGAATACGAATATCCTTTAAAGCTTTACTAAACAGTAAATAAAAAGTGGGACATATATAACATTTTCTTTTTTAAATACACAGGGACAGCAAATTGGCCGGTAATTTTAGAATCCGCCAAACATATGTATATTTGAAATAAAAGTTAAATTGGTAGACATCTGTACATAAAAATACGAGTTGATTAAGCCTGACCATTTTATACCCTACACCACAATTCATTCATGTTAAGTACCACACAGGTTTATGCGGCTTTCTGAATGGGGCTAACATGATCTCGGGTAAATTCCAACCGCAAGAGGTAGGGTGGTCAATAATGACGCAATCGATTAACTTAATTGAAACGCATTTTATTTTGTTTTATTATTGTAGTGTAAAAAACAAAAAATTCTATGCGTCAAAGTATTGCATGTAACTTGAAACGCAACAGCGCATTGCGGCGCTTGCCATGGCTAAAAAAAGACTTTTTAATATACTTATTTCGAGAGCATATATATGTATGTTATTCCCTGGATAACTGTGGAACTATTGGAACTATGATAACCAAAAAATGCTTATTCCGGTGGTGTTTGTAAAGGGGCTATGTCAAAAAATGGGCCTATCATATCTTTTTTTAGTATAATAATTAACGGCCCATTTTAAAAAAACACACATTTTAACTTTGTGAAAGAAAATTGTTCTTCGCCCAGACAGAGCCCAAAAGGATTATTCGCAAGGAATAAACTAACAAATAATCGTGTAACCGAACTCCATATTTGTAACCAATTTTATTACACCATAAAATGCAAGCTTAAGACTCTTTTCTGACATATGAGTTCTTAACACAGTTAAAACATAAAAAACCAACGTTATTGTAATGGATTTTCGATTTGTTTTATGCTTAAGGAATAGTCCAGGTAAATTCCTATTTATGTCGCCACAGGTGAAGCACCATCTGCTTATTAATAAATATTGGGGAGCACGATTTTTTGCGTTAATAAAAAATACGTAGTGTTTTTGCTTATTTACTTTCATTTTCCAAACCTTTGCCCATTCCTCTCGTTGATATATACATATGATAGCTAAACAAAAAAAAAATTTACATTGATTTTTTTTTCTCTGCATATCTTATTTTATTTTTTATTTTAAGTTTCATTTTAGAAAATTCCTTCGAAATTAAAAAAGAGGTTTTCTTGCTCACTTTTTGATTAAAAAAAATAAAATCAAAAGGTTTTTGAAAGTGATGGCACTCATTATCCTAAAAATCTTTTTCATCACAATAAAACCTAAAATCTCTACTTTAAGACGAAAAAAGAAAACGTTGCGCGTTTTTTCGCCATTTTTTTTTGGCGAATTTTTGAAAATTTCACTTTTTTCTGTTTTGTGTGTTTACATATGAGTAAGAAACTTTTTTGTGGGTCAAAAAAAAGTTTTGATAATTAATTGTTTTTCAATGTTTTTTATTTTAATTGTTACAGGTAAACTAAAATTGATTTTTAACAGGTTAAATTGGGTTTTACACTGACATTGAATTTATAAAAGGGAATGTGCGAGTTTTTACTCACCCCTAAACCCTAAACTGGTAATGTATACCTGTGCGACAGCTTTCTTAATGACGCTATTTTATGCAAACAAATAATTGTACCTGTCTTAAAAACCTTTGAAAATTGTTAAAACAAAATTATTCTTTATATTGTGGTTATTGCACGAAATTGTTTTCAGAACCCTTTTAAAACTACGAGAGAAAAATGGAAAAAGTGTATACAGGATTAGAGCTGTTACAAATAGTAAGGGAATGTAAAGATAAATTTGTTAAAAAGAAATTGCGATTTTTAGATAGAAAATTGTGTGTACTTTCAAAATGTCAAGGAGATGGCGACATGTCAGCGGTGAAACAGTATTTATACAGTTTCAGAAAATTGTGTAATAAACAATGCACAAGATTTTAATACATGGATCAATTGCCTATTAAGCTGTTATCAGATAATATTTTCGGATTTACAGGCAGAATTTTACAAGAAAGTTTTTAAGAATTCAGTGTAACGTAGATACTAATAGTAAACTTTTGCTCAATGCTGGCCCACTGATGACTAGCATTAGACCAACTCCAAAAAAGGAGTCATTGCCCTTTACGAAAGAAGCAGTTTCTTTAATGCTTCCCCCTGTACTTGATTTTGAAGAGAATTCAGATTAAGAAGAGGTCTTTGAAGAAACAGACGAAGAAGAACAGTACTCCTGTTCTTAGTGGAAAAAGATATTTTTCTAAATTAATTAGTTTTTGTTTTCATATTTTAAATTAATTGTTACTTCTGTAACTAAGTTATTGTTATATATAAATTAGTTATTTTCAGATAAATTTAATACTTTAAATTACAAAGAACGCGACAAGCTTAAAAATAATTTTTTTGTGAAAATTAGCGAAATATAAAAAAAAAAATTTTGTACAGGGCCGCTTCGGGGGGTGGGGTTTGGGGGCATTGCTGCCCCTACGCATAAAATCTTAAAAATTTTACTTTTATAGTAATTGGGCGTAATTTTTCCATTATTTTTATTATATACATTATGTTTGCAAATTTTACTTTATGCCGCCGCTCACGAAAGGGGAGAGGACGACACTCTCCAAGTGTAGATTTTTTTAGCTTTCGCTTACGTTTTAAGTTGCATTTGCCTAACAATAGTATTGAAAACTTAAAAAAAATTTTAATTTTTCAGAGGTGGTATTAGTTCTTCTAAGGGGAACTTTTTCCCCCTCGGTTAGATTTTCATTATTTTTAATCCCTAAATGCCTATGACTACAATACATGTTTCTGCCAAGTTTCATTAATCTAGGAGCACTCAGTAATTTTTAAGAAGCTTTATTGTAAAAAATAAAAAGTAATGTCCGGGTAGAATGGCAAAATACCCCTATGTGCGTCGTAGGAAATTCGTAGCCGACATGTCCATCAGAAATCTGAGAGAATTTTGTTGAAGAATCGAATTAAAATCAGGCAAAAAAACAAAATGAGTTTTACTCATTAGTAGGTACTTATTTCTTATTTTCTGTTTTAAGGCATATTTATACCCTTCACATAATTGATAAGGGTATATATCAGTTTGTCATTTCGTTTATAATTTCTTTATTATCCATTTGCGACCCCATAAACTGTATATATTTTGGATCCTTAAAGATAGCGAAGTCGATATAGCCGTCTGTCTATCTGCTTAAGCACTACGGACCAGGTATTGGTGCCAAACTATCAGAATTATTCCTGAGATGATCGCTATTTAAATTGAGCAAGATCGGTTTTCTTGTATGCGTGGACGTAGGTATGTATTTACATACATATGTAAGTATGTATATATGTTTAAATGTACATTCAAACATATATATAAAAAGCATTTTTACTATAATATTTGAAGTACGAAATAACTCGGATGGATCAGATGGCTGCGCATATAAAAAGACCAATGTGAAGGATGTATAAGATTCGGCACAGCCGAATAAAGCGCTCTTGTTTTAATAAAAATTATAAAAAAATTAACATTTTTTTATACATTTTTTTTTCATTTAATGTCATTAAAGGTACCTTTAAACGGTAATACAAAGTAATTAGATTTTGTAGAATCAAAATATTATGAAATTCTCTCCGTGTTTAAAAAAAGAAAATATAAATCTGTTCTAACTATTTTTCATATTTACACGGATGAGGTTGGTAAAATCAAAATCGGTTGTTTCTTGCCACTTTCCTTTTGGGGTAACGCCATATGGTTAAGGTTCAACAAAATTAACAAAAACAACATGAAAAAAATCTGCTTTTATTTTGATTGTTTGTGTATTGTTTCATTAAGTGTAGCCACCTTCATTAGATGCTGTAAGTGCTGCCAATCTTTCACACCTCTGATGTGATGAGAATACACAAGTTTCTAAAATGGTTTAGAAAATAAACATTTACCGAACACTTGTCAAATTTTGCATCCGTATTCTCTCCTACCTAATACATTATGCTTTTACATGATGAGATTTTGTATTATCCCACAACATTTTTTGACATATCGTAATATATGTATTACCGTGTAAAGGTACCTTAAGTGCGCTACCATCTAACCACCGCGTCACTTTGTTTTGTAAAAGTTAAAAAGGAAACAACTCGATCAAAAATCTTAAAGACACGTTGTACAACAAAATTTTCAGACATTTCTTTCAGAAATCTGTAAGATATGTATGTATCTTCACGAATCAATTCTGATTTTTGGGAGATTTGCCTGTTATAGACATTGTCGGTCAAGTTTGCAGGCTTGTCTGTTGTATGCAAAAAAAATATCAAATACAGGGTAAGCTCGTTAGCACAGCTGATTTTTTTGCTCCTTGTTATTTATTCGTTCAATGTGACACACATAAACAATTTTCACATCTTATGTAAAGCTGCTCTCTTAATCTCGTAATGTACGGACGTGTCTACGCGAGTGTATATTTGTAATAGGTGATATTTGTAATAAGTTACAAAAAAAATATTTGTTAATATACATACCTACAAGACATAAGTGAGAATCGAAAATAAAAACAAACTAAACAAAACAAAAAAACCAAACGGTTAATGAGTAACAGTAATCGTTGTGACAGTGGGCCTAATAGCCGAAATGCTTACATTGTGTTAAGCTCAGCAAGCGTTAGCAATGAAAACATTAGAGACCCTGAATATAATAGAAACTATTTAAGTGCAAAACCGAAAACAAATA
Source organism: Melanophora roralis (assembly GCA_963583895.1). Lineage (NCBI taxonomy): Eukaryota > Metazoa > Arthropoda > Insecta > Diptera > Rhinophoridae > Melanophora > Melanophora roralis. The sequence continues at coordinate 56,795,913 of OY757189.1, read as the reverse complement.
CAAATAATTTAAGTGCAAGTGTGCCTAATTTGAATAAATGTACTGAACAAGGGACAAATTTAGCCCAATCTCTGTTTAAAAATTATAAAAAAAATACCGAGGTGCCATCTTCATCGCGGTCTTCTTTATCAAGTTCTGGTGTCGCACCAACAGCTGCTAAAGGCGCTACGGGCCCAATTTCTGCGTGTGCTCCTAAGATCCAGGTAGGGATGGACAGGTACGTAACAGTTCTTAAAAGGGGAAGGAGCCCTAAATCGGCAGAAGCATCTCAACCTGCAAAAATTTTAAAAGACGATGAAAGGCCAACCTCATCGCAAAATCGTTTTGCAATTTTGCAAGAGGATAATGAGGCCCATGTTAGTGAAAAAAAGTCCTTTAAGCCACCTCCCATTTATTTGAGGGAAAAAAACTCAAATGATCTCGTCAAGTTTTTAGTCGGTTTGATTGGGGAAAATAACTTTTATGTTTCAAACGTTAAACGCGGTAACATATTTGAGACAAAAATTCAAGTGAACCATGAAAACGCCTACCGCGCCACGGTTTCGGAGCTCGAAAAACTCAGAAAAAACTTCTATACCTACCAACTCAAGACCGCAAAAGGCCTTCAGGTAGTTATTAAAGGCATTGATTCTAACGTTGACCCAGAAGAGATCAAGACCAGTTTGTTAAACAAAGGGTTTATGGTTAGGACGGTATCGAATATGAGAAATAGGGAAAAACACCCCCAACCATTATTCCGAGTGGAGCTTGAGCCTGGTGATATCAAATTGAAAAAAAGTGAAACTCACCCCATCTACGATTTAAAATATATTATGCACCGACGAGTCACTGTGGAAGTGCCACATAAGCGATCTGGGCCCGTACAGTGCTTAAACTGCCAGGAATATGGCCACACTAAAACTTATTGTAAGTTGCCTACTGTTTGTGTTGTGTGTGGGGATCTGCACGATACGACCAAGTGCGACAAGCCAAAAGATGATCCTAGGATAAAGAAATGCAGCAACTGCGGGGGAAACCACACTGCCAACTATAGAGGTTGTCCTGTTTTTAATTTAGTTAAGCGATCAACTAAGCCGAACATAGTTCCTGCCCCTCCCCAGCCTTTAAATATACCAACTACAAATATGCCTCCATTGGCACAACCAGCTACAAATCAAGTTTCTTACGCCGCCGCATTAAAGTCTAACCAGCCTAATTCACGTAAGTCTACCCAGCCTACAACACAACAAGAAGTGCCAACTAGCGAACCAACCGGGCCTAATTTTAGCCGCCTGGAAGCCGTAATTGACAATATGGTCACACAATTTACGCAGATTATGGCGCAAATGGCCAACATGATGCAAGAAATGCAAAAAATGCAGTCTGCTTTTCTGCAGGCTATGCTTAAAAGACCATGAACTGCCTCAGGGTTTGTTTCTGGAACGCAAACGGCATCCGCCAACACAAAAACGAGCTCGAATATTTCTTGATGAACCAAAAAATCGATGTTATGTGTATTTCTGAGACTCATATGACATCTAGAAGCACTTTTAAAATTAGTGGTTATTCTTTTTACGATTCAAAGGATCCTAGGGATAGATCATGTGGTGGCTCGGCTATTCTAATCAAATCAAGAATTAAACACCAATGGTTGGGTGGCCTCTCGGAATGTTATATCCAAGCTACGAACGTCTGCATTGATGAATTTTTTCATAACCTTGTTATTTCATCAGTTTACTGTCCACCCAGATTCTCCATAACGAAGGATCAGTACAACAGTTTCTACAAATCATTAGGTCCCCGCTTCATAGCTGCTGGAGACTATAACGCTAAGCACACATACTGGGGCTCCCGCCTAATTAGTCCCAGAGGTCGTGTCTTGTATGACTCAGTGTCGGAAATAGGACTTTTCGTTATTTCAACTGGACAACCAACCTATTGGCCAACGGACAATAATAAAATTCCAGACGTAATAGATTTTGGCGTGGCAAAAGGTATATCACCGGACCTTATTGAGGCTGAAGCCTCCTTCGATTTATCTTCTGACCACTCACCCACAATTATCACTATTTGCAGTCCTCACCAAATAGCAACTAGTGATTTTTTCTTATCAAGAAGAGTAAATTGGTTAAAATATAAAAAATATATCAGCTCTCACTGCTCGGAACACATACCACTAAAAACTCCCCAAGAAATCGATGATTGCCTAAATATCCTAAATGAAAACATTAAAAAAGCCGTTGAACATGCTTCTTCAACATACCGTCAGGTCAAATACAACAAAATTTTTTCTGTCGATGTTGAGGAGCTTTTATCTGAAAAAAGGAGAGCGCGAAGAGAATGGCAACAGCATAGATCGCCCCAACTTAAAACGAAGCTAAAAGAGTGTACAAATCGCTTAAAAAACTTGCTGGAGGTACACAGAATTGCATCAATTAAGAAGTATTTGGAAGGTCTAGACGCAACCCCTCAAACAAATTATTCTCTATGGCGATCAGCCAGTCGTCTCAAAAGACCCGTAATCGCAAAACCACCACTGCGCAATCTAAGAGGATCCTGGGCTAGAAATGATGAAGAAAAATGCGATCTGCTCGCAAGCCATTTAAGAAACGTGTTCACTCCTAATACATGCACTGACGTGAGGGAATTACCGCCTGTTGTTTCTAGACGTCCTATAGAAATACGTTTCCGATATTCAGATGTGGTAGAAGCTATTTCTAACCTTAATGATAAAAAAGCTCCTGGCGTTGATAAAATAAGCAACAAAATGCTCATTGAGCTACCTTTTACAGCAAAAAGAATAATTCTTTTTATTTTTAATGCCATAATACGGCTTGAACATTTTCCACCAATATGGAAAGTTGCCTTAGTTAAGATGATTCCTAAGCCTGGTAAAGATCCTTCTAAGGTGGAGTCTTATAGGCCTATAAGTTTGTTACCAACTTTGTCAAAACTGTTTGAAAAGCTGCTTAAAAACAAGCTTACTCCGATCCTGAATGAAAACAACTGCATTCCAGATCACCAATTTGGCTTTAGAAGTCAACATAGCACAATAGAACAAACTCACAGACTGGTGCAGGTTATAAGAAAAACTTTCGAGGAAAAAAAGTACTGCTCCGCGCTTTTTATAGATGTCTCTCAAGCTTTCGATAAAGTATGGCACGAAGGCCTGTTAAACAAACTAAAGCTAAACCTTCCAGCTAATATTTTCAACCTACTAGAAAAGTACATAACCGGTCGACAGTTTAAAATCAAAGAGGGAAACCAAATAAGTTATTCTCAAACAATAGGGGCTGGTGTACCTCAAGGGAGTATACTAGGTCCAGTTCTGTACTTGCTTTACACAGCAGATATGCCAACCAATAGTTTTACACACACGTCGACATTTGCTGATGATACTGCTTTTCTTAGTATTCATAAAGACCCTAAAGAGGCTTCAAACCAATTGCAGCAACACGTAACCCAAGTTGAAAAATGGGCAAAGTTATGGGGAATAAAAATAAATGAACAAAAATGTACCCACGTAACTTTTACTTTACGCAAAGAAACGTGCTCTCCAATTCTTATTAACAACCATATGGTGCCTCAACGAACCGAGACAAAATATCTTGGTATTCACCTAGACCGCCGCCTCACATGGAAGCCTCATATAGATGCGAAGTTGACGCAAATGAAACTTAAAGCTACACAAATTCATTGGCTAATCGGCAGAAACTCTGTGCTTCGTCTTGATTGTAAACTTCTACTCTACAAATCGATTTTGAAACCAATTTGGTGCTACGGTATACAATTATGGGGCACTGCTTCCGCATCCAACATAGAAAAAATTCAACGCAGGCAAAACAAAATCCTAAGAATGATAACTGGTGCTCCTTGGTATGTTAAAAACAGCAACATCCACAAGGATCTTCTAGTTCCACTAGTTAAATGCGAAATCCTGAACTATGTGGACAAGTATTTAAATAAGCTGGAAGCTCACCCAAATCCGCTCGCCCGAAACATCCTGCAACATAGTGGGCACACCCGCCTGAAAAGGAGGGATACTATTGCGCTTATATGAAGCTTGATAATTAATATGAGAACTTAAATTTTAGTCTGGCACTGGCTGGACTTATATTAACTACCTAGTTTTAAGATTTGAACACTTATTGTTAGTTCGCCACAGGCGAAGATTCAATAATAAATATATGAAACAAAAAAAAAAAAAAAAAAAAAAATGTAAAGCTATATCTACACTACCTAAGTTCTCATCTGAGTTGAGTGTCAAAAAAATAAGTATACATTTTTATGAGTGTCAAAAACAATTTGAAATTTTTATTTTTAGTATTACATTACATCTGAGAAATTATAATAAGTCCGCTAACTCTAAAAGTTTTTAAACTAGTACAAAGTGTATGGCAATACAAAAACAAGCAATTAATCCGGTAACTTTAAAAAACTTAAATATAAAACTCAGACGTTAAATAATTTGAAAAAAAAAGGTTCTCTTTTCAATTGAGGTGAGACAAAAATATTAACAAATTAAAATAGACATGTTATCTATTATATAAAGAAGGGGTGTGTGTGTATGTATGTATGTATGTATGTATGTTTGTATTTTATAGCTGGCCACACCAGTGGACCGATTTTTTTGAAATTTTTACAGGGAGTTATCTCAAGTCTGAAAGGAACAATAGGCTACTTTTTTTAAAAAAACTATTGCTGCCACGCCCACAATACGCCCATTTGTGTGGGAAGGTTAGGTTATGAATGGCCTAACAAAATTACCCAAGGCCATATTGATCAAACGCGTAGAGCTAAATACATGAAATTTATAACACGTGTTAAGCTCTACATGTTTGTTTAAGTGCACATGAATTTTTAAACATTGGGCCCGTAAAGGGATAAAAAGGGGACAAAAAGGGAAAAATCTGTAACCTACTATCTTTTGATGTATATAAGATAGAAACAAAATTTAAAAAGTGTAGCGTTTTCCTTAAGAAATAAACAGACAGGTATCTGGAGTTTTTTTTTAAATTTTGGTCCGAAAGGGCGAAAAAAGGGGTTAAAATTATATTTTAGTACTTTTTGGTACTTTTTTGTTACTTTTAAACCAATAAAGATAGAAAAATTTTTCAAATTGCGTTCGATAGGTTTTACAAAAATATGATTACGTTTTTCGTACTTTTTTCAAATTTTGGGCCCAAAGGATAAAAAAAGGGTTAAAAATATATTTTGATTTTTTTATTCGTTTTTTGTAACTTTTAAACCAATAACTATAGGAACATTATTCAAATTAAGTGTAACAGGCCTAAAAAATATGAGTACGTTTTTAGATACTTATTTAATTATTAAATCCTAAGGGCAAGAAAGGGTTAAAATTAGGTTTTAGTACTTTTTGTAACTTTAAAATCAATTAAGATAGAAACATAATTTAAATTCCTCTTCCAGACCGATTTTTAGAAATTAGTTCGCACATAAGCGGCTTTTAAAGTTAAAATTTTGAAGGTAAAAAAATGGGCGGTGCCACGCCCATAAAAGTTAAACTTATTATGCTGGTACTTTTATTGCACTGATTTTTTAATATTGGCCCAAAACGCTTAATCCAGGAGGACATTTGTATGGGAGCTCTGTCGAAAAATTAACTGATCATCACCACAAACAACATGCTTTTTTCTTATGCCAAAAAACTTATCTGTTCCAAATTTCATCGAAATATCTGCAAAAATGCGGACTCTACTTTGTTTACAAGAATTCATTAATAAGGCTAAATTCCAAAACGTAGTTTGCTTTGCATTAAAAATTTTCAACTTCTTCCTTTATTCACTCTTTACAATTTGGACAACGTTTTTTGCTTCCAGGACATTAATATAACTGTAAGCACTCATTTGGAAGTAGAAGATATTACCAGAAACATCATCTTTGCTTTCAGGAAAAACTCGAAATTTCGTGATGCAAAGCAAACTGCGTTTTGGAATTCAACCTAACTCCCAGCCGGACGGATGGACTGACAGGTTTTAATCGACTCAGAAAGTGATTCTGTGTCGATCGGTATAATTGGAGGTGGGTCTCAGACCTTTTTTTTTGGTGAGGCACAAAAATTTGCACAAAAGCATAATAAAGTTTGAATTTAACAATATAAGAGAAGCTTGAACTTCTTTTGAAAAATATTTGAAATGTCATCCCTGTATCTATATTATATAAAGAAAGGTTGTATGTGTGTATGTATGTATGTATGTATGTATGTATGTATGTATGTATGTATGTATGTATGTATGTATGTATGTATGTATGTATGTATGTATGTATGTATGTATGTATGTATGTATGTATGTATGTATGTATGTATGTATGTATGTATGTATGTATGTATGTATGTATGTATGTATGTATGTATGTATGTATGTATGTATGTATGTATGTATGTATGTATGTATATATGTATGTATGTATGTATGTATGTATGTATGTATGTATGTATGTATGTATGTATGTATATATGTATGTATGTATGTATGTATGTATGTATGTATGTATGTATGTATGTATGTATGTATGTATGTATGTATGTATGTATGTATGTATGTATGTATGTATGTATATATATATGTACGTATGTATGAATGTATGTATGTATGTATGTATGTATGTATGTATGTATGTATGTATGTATGTATGTATGTATGTATGTATGTATGTATGTATGAATGTATGTATTTATGTATGTATGTATTTATGTATGTATGTATGTATGTATGTATGTATGTATGTATGTATGTGTGTATGTATGTATGTACATATGTAAGTATGTATGTATGTATGTATGTATGTATGTATGTATGTATGTATGTATGTATGTATGTATGTATGTATGTATGTTTGTATTTTTTTAGCTGGCCACACCAGTGGATCGATAGTTTTGAAATATTTTCAGGAAGTTACTTTAAGTCTGGAAGGAACAAAAGGTTACTTTTTTTTTAAATTATTTCTGTCACGCCTACAATACGCCCATTTGCGTGGGAAGGTTAGGTTATGAATTGCCTAACAAAATTACCCAAGGCTATACTGATCCAACGCGTAGAGCTAAATACATGAAATTTATAGCACGTGTTAGGTTTTACATGTTTGTTTAAGTACACATGAATTTTTAAGAATTGGGTCCGTAAAGGGATTAAAAGGGGACGAAAGGGAAAAAATCCGTAACCTACTATCTTTTGATGTATATAAGATAGAAACAAAATTTAAAATGTTTTGCGCTAATAAACTGACAGGTATCTGGAGTTTTTTTGTGTAAATTTTGGTCCGAAAGGGCGAAAAAAGGGTTAAAATTATGTTTTGGTACTTTTTGTTACTTTTAAACCAATAAAGATAGAAACATTATTCAAATTGCGTTCGATAGGTCTTACAAAAATATAATTACATTTTTCTTCTTTTTTTCAATTTTGGACCCAAAGGGGAAAGAAAGGGTTAAAAACATATTTTGATTTTTTATGCGTTTTTTGTAACTTTTAAACCAATAAAGATAGAAACATAATTCAAATTGGATGCGACAGGCCTAAAAAATATGAGTACGTTTTTGGGTCTTTTTTGAATAATTGGACTCTTAGGGGGAAAAAAGGTTAAAATTATGTTTTACTACTTTCCGTAACTTTAAAACCAATGAAGGTAGAAACATATTTTAAATTGCATTCCTCAGGTTACCAAAAAATGTTAATATGTTAATAAGGGGCTAAGATTATATATAGAAATTTATAAATAATTTTTGCTTTCTGAACATCTCCAAAACTGTAAGCCTGGTAAATATTCAATTTTTATGTGCTAAGTATAAATTAAAAAATATATAAATTCTTTTGTTTACATATTTTAATAATTTTACTATGATTGGGGTAGCGAAGCACACCGGGGCTTAGCTAGTTACAGTATAAAAATAAGCCTCAGTTGTGAAACTCAGGTAGTGTAAATATAGCTTTATGAGAGCATGGCAGTGTTGCCACCAACAAAATGTAAAATTAAACATGGATCATGCCAAAATTACACATGAAATTATAAATTACACATGTTTTTTGTTTTGAAAAAAGCGTTTTTTGTTCTAAGTTTAATAACCCAGACATTGCTTTGAAATTAGTTAAAACCCAAAAAACTTTTACTCATTAGCATTTTAACCCGTTATTTTATCATATCGATGACATTGGAGGCTAGTGCTTACCATGTTCGCTTACAAAGAGGGAGTAAAATAAGCTATTACTTTATTGGCATTGAAATAACATTTTCCTCTTGCCCCTAGTTACTCATTGTTGCATTTAAAGTGTTTTTCTGTGATGCTTTGGTTAAAGCTGGCTTAAAATATTATGCTAGAAAAAGTAAAAAAATTGTCAAACTGAAACTTACTGCCTAAATTTTAGATAAGAATGAATTCGTTATCTAACAACTGCTAAGTTATACAGACGATATTTATTAGTAACTAAAAAGTAAGAAATTTGTAATGACTAACTACATTAAAATTTTTGCTGGGAACACATACTTTTTTTTGTTAAAAGAATAACGATTAACATTTTTTTAAATTAAAGATTCATCGTTTTTATACCCCTCACATAGTGATAAGGGTATGTATGAGTTTGTCATTCCATTGTTAGTTTTTACAATATTTATTTTAGACCCCATTAAGTTTAAATATTTTGGATTCTTATAGATAGGTAAGCCGATACAGCCTTGTCTGTCCATCTGTGTGTCTTTTCAAATCAAGTTTCGAGGCCTAAAAAAAGTCGCTCAGAAAACAATCAGAAATATACATACCTGATTTAATCGCTATTAAAAATCAGAAAAAAACGGTTTACTATTTACCGAGATACAAGCGAAACTCCAAGATAACCCATTTTTTTAGGACCAAATCCATATCCGTTTATATCTCAGTAAATACAGCCACTCTAGCCACAAATCTTAGCACGGATACTTTAAAGATATGAACCTAAATTAGGGGAAAATCTTTCATATACGAGCACAAATTTTGTGAACTTCTTTATCTAATAACAGATATAAAAGTCAAATGTTTTACAACAAGTAATTTTACAATAATACCTACATTTTGGAAACTATAACATCTATCGACTTCAAAGGTACCACAATAAGTAATTGGACAATAATGCATACATTTTAGAAGAAAATACTTGGTTAGGAGCAGGTGGAGAGACAGCACTAATACGAATGAACATCTTTTAATAAACTTCTTATACGAAATATGTTGAGAACTTTTACCCTCAAACCTTTTAAATGGTATTTCTTTTACACATACAAACGTTATTATTTTCTAAAGTTTTCTATTTTGAAAACCCGGTACAAAGTGTTTTTATTGTAACATTTGCATTACGAAATAACTCGGTCAGATCAGATGGCTATAAAAAGATCAATATGAAGGGTATATTAAATTCGGCACATCCAAATATAGCGCTCTTACTTGTTTTTAAATACTAGTGTGGAAAACTGTACACATAAAACGAAAAATTACACATGAAATGTGTAATTACACATAAGGTGGCAACACTAGAGCATGGACGTCTTCACATTGCATTGTTGTATCTCTTATGCGCCAATTTGGTAAATCTACCTTGAACTGCTATACGTTTTTTACAGTTCACATGATTTATAAAATTATACGCAAGTTATCATTTCCAACATTTATTTTAAGTACACTCTAAACCACTTTTGTTGAAAATTACGTCAATAATAGTAGGCAACACTTTACAGACTATTTTCGACCTAAAATTAGACACGTAATTTTTTTCAACTTTTTGCTGATTTTTAAACAAAATATGTTTAAATTTTTTACACATATTTTGTCTAATTTTTTCTTCCCTTTTGACTTAATTTTCAAACATTTTTTTTTAGTTTAAAATCCATATAATTAATAGTTTAATTTTATTTATTTTAACTATATATTAAACAATATTAAATATGTATACAGCAGTAACAAAGCAACTGCAAAACTAGGTCTAAAATAATGAAAACTTCCTCTTTTGATGTTGACAAAACCAAACATAGGTAGTTGATATGTAATTCTCCTCTATTGATGTTTCTAGAAATATAAAAAGTTATGACATTAAAGAAACTTTCGCTATTAAAAAAGCCTTTAAAAAAATTACCAACTATGGATATCCATGGAGTTACAATTTCTTTTTGATTTTTTACCTCATCAAGCGTGGTACCAAACTGTTAAAAACACATACACATATTTAGAGCTTTTAAAACTAAGTTTTAATGACATTTTTCAATTACCTTATATTCCTTAAAGACAAGGGTATCTTTCTCTTTAAAAAATTTGCGAGTTGTTAAAAAATTTTCCTGAACTAAAAACAATCCGCCAGGTACTTTTTAACAGTTTCTTCTTTACTAGCAAATTTCACTTATAATATTAACTTAATTTTTTAAGTTAAGTAATAAATGTTACCGACTACATACAAACAACTAATTATTATTAATAATTATGATATCCTTACACACCAGATATTAATTTCTTAATTCTGTAGAAAATCACGTGTTCTTTTATTAAATCGTATACACTTTTATGCTTCTTCTTTCTTAACTGTTTATTCCATACATTTTAATAGTGTTTTTAGGCAGATATGTTTAATATTTAACATTTTGATGTTTATAGACACATGTTACTAGCTTTTAAGCATATATCGTTGAAAAATAAACACTTTTAACAGAAAAATATAACTTTTCTTTAAAATTACATAATTTTTGTTTTTTTATTTCTAATAATATAAAAATTGACCCAATTTTAGGCAACAAGACTTTTTTCAACAATAAATTAGGTCATATATGATCGTAAATTTTTGAAAATGTTTTAGAGTGTAGTTTCTTTCTGACTGCTAAATCATCTTTTCAAAACTTGCTACCGATACAAACTATTAGAAATATACATACCTGATACGATTGCTGCAGAAACATTAGTACTTGTTTAAGGCGAAATTCTTTTAATTTTTGTATAGTCCGGTAATTATTAGAGATACCTGAGAATTGTACAAACTGCAGGATTTAAACAACTTAAAGTAACATACATATGCTTTTTTTATTATGTGGTTTAATGTGAAGACGGCAGGTTAAGTCCTTCTAACTATGTGAAACGTATTTTGTATATTAAAACTTTAAAGTGCTAAGGCAGGTTAAAAGAAATAGAAAAAAATTTTAAACTACAACTCCTTTCTAAAACAGCTCTATGTAAGGGACTTTACAACAAAAGGCATATATTTAACACAAAAACAAAAAGTGTTCACTGAAGTATGTACATACATATTGCCTTTTTCCCCTTTGTTGTATGTTTTAATATTAAATTAACTTGTAAAATTACATTAAGTATTGAATTTTCTTTCATTAGTGTCAACAAAAGGATTTGACATAGATAAAACCGCATTTTAACACGCATCTATGAATTTGCAACTGTTTTTTTTTTATATTAGCATCAACAACGTTCCCGAAAAGTATTTGACATCATCTACACTAGTGAATGTTACTTTCTATGTTTCTCTAAATCATATTTATCGTGTTTTGCGTATCTGCTTATCAATTTGTAATGTTACAATTACACACTTTTTGTTAAGATACTTGAACAAATCAGATAAAGCGTGAGTACTACATAATATATTAAGATCTGCATAAACAGGGATGTATGAATGTATGTAAACAAAAGTCAGTGAAAGGAAAAAGAAAATAAAAAACACACATATTTTACCCTCTTATTAGTGATTTCAAGCACGTGTCGCGATTAAGCCAACGTATGTCCTGTGAGGCGTAATGCAGTTTTCTTATTTTGTGTTTGCCCCTTTTCTCAAAGGGAGAATTATTTGTTTTATTGACTAAACAAATACACTTTTGAAAACAATTCATAAAAATACTGTTGCATTATGGTGAAATAATAATAATGTGACCTTTGCCAAGCTAAGCTTGAAAACATATGACGGAAATAAAAGTCAGCTGATTAATTGTTCAATATTCTGCTGTTGAGACCTCATATCCTTGAAATCTATGAAAAAATGAGAGCCCTTTACTCAAATTCAAAAAGGCGTTACCGTGTATGAGTTCAAAAAGTAAAATTTCCATCTATTTTATAATTCAGAATGTTTAATTTTATATTTCTAAATGTTTATACGCATTTTAAAAGCCCTCTTTGTCCAACTGTATGACTTGTTTTATTAATAGCCTTTTTTTTTTATTAATATAGCCTTTCTTTTTAATTCTACAACTTAATTTGGTGGAATAGGCTTTAATAAAAAAAAGACGCAAATTACTTTTTAATAAATTAAACCTCTACTGTAATTACTCGTACATATATGACTTAAAGCCTTTTTGTGGGAAATACGAACTAAATAAATAAATCTGCCGTTAACTGGATTTAATAGGGGTTTTTTCTGAGTCGAGATATCTAAATTTAATTCAGCCTTATTGTTTTTGACGTTTTCGTGTCGATTGCTGTCGAATCCGACACAAAAACGACAGGTAAAAAAGCATTACGTCAACATCAACTAAAATAAGACTGACTTTTTGACTCATGTTTTAAAAATTTGGAAAAAGGCCAATAATGTAAAAAAAGGTACCTTATGTCTACTTAGCTTCATATATGGGAAATCTCACTTAAACGGCTCTTAATAAAAGAAACTTAAATTAATTCCTGATCTTAGTCTCGTTGTGTGCGGACGCGAGTTTTAATAAGAGCGAATATATTAGTAATAAGTGGCATATAATTTTGTTAATATACATACATAATATGTACATACATATACACATATATAAGTATAGAAAAAAAGAAACTAAATAAAAAAGCGAACGGTTAATCAGTAACAGTAATCGTTGTGACAGTGGGCCTAATAGTCGAAATGCTTAAATTGTGTTTAGCACAAGCGTTAGCAAGAGACCCCGAATACAATAGAAACTTTTTAGGTGAAAACCCAAAAGTAAATGCAAACAATTTTAGTGCTCGTGCGCCAAATTTAAATAAGTGCTTTGAACAAGGGAAAAATTTAGCCCAATTTCTTTTTAAAAATTATAAAAAAAATATCAAGGTCCCATCCTTCATTTGCGAAGGGGGGTCCCAGCCTACTTTCTTCAGATGGGATGGACCACTACATTACTTAACAGGGGTAGAAAACCGAGATCCACAGAGGTTAACAAGCCAGCAAAAATTGTAAAAGATTAAGAAAAGCCAACCTCATTGCAGAATCGATTTGCCATATTGCCAGAGGAGAAAGATAGATACCCCTATCACTGAAAAGAAGACATTTAATCCTTCTTCAATTTATTTGTTTTAAGTTGGATTAATCGGTAAAAATAGGTTTAATGTGTCAACCCTAAACGTCATAGCATTTTTGAGACAAAAATGCAGGTAAATGACGAAAACGCTTACCGCACCACGGTTTTGGAATTCGAAAAACTTAACAAAAACATTAAAGACCTTTTTATAACTACAAATGTATTGACTCTAATGTTGACCCCGAAAAGATAAAGACCAGTTTGTACAGCAAAGGCTTTAGAATTAAATCTGTGTCAAACAATAGAAACATAGAAAGGCATCCCCAACCATTATTCCAAGTGGAACTTGAGCCTGGTGATGTTAAATTGAAGAGATATGAAACTAAAAAATATATTTTGCATTGTGGAGCTGTTGTTGAAGCGCTACATAAGCGATCTGGGCACGTTCAGGGCTTGAACTGCCAAGAATATGGCCACACCAAAGGTTATTGTAAGTTGCCTTCTATTTGCGTTTTGTGTGGGGACCTGCATGCTACGACCAAATGCGACAAACCAAAAGATGATCCTAGGGTGAAAAAGTTCAGCAATTGCGGTGGAAACCACCGGCCAACTATAGAGGTTGTCCTGTTTTCAATTCAATTAAGCGCTCATCTACCCCGAAAGTAGTTTCTGCCCCTACCCAGCAGTCAAATGTACCAAGTTTTACTATGCCCCTTTTAGCACAGCCAACAACAAGTCATATTTCTTATGCTAGTGCATTAAAGTCTAATCAGCCCAACAGAAGTTAGCCTTATCAGACCAACACAAGTAAGCCTAATCAGCCAACAGCTCCACAAGCATTGCCAACAAATGAACCGACCGGTCCCAATTTTAGCCGCCTGAAAGCCGTTACTGACAATATGGTCAAACAATTTACGCAAATCATGGCGCAAATAGCTGGCATGATGTAAGAAATGCAAAAAATTCAATCTGCTCTTTTGCAGGCCATGCTTAAAAGATCATGAACTGCCTCAGGGTTTGTTTCTGGAACACAAACGGTATCCGCCAACACAAAAACGAACTCGAAATTTTTTTTAACACACCAAAACATTGATGTAATGTTAATATCCGAAGCTCATATGATATCTAGAAGCATTTTCAAAATAAGTGGCTATTCTTTTTACGATTCGAAGAATCTCAGAGATACATCATATGGTGGCTCGGCTATAATATTCAAATCGATAATCAAACACCAAAGGATTGGTGGCCTAACCGAATGTTATATGCAAGCAACAAACGTCTGCATTGATGAATTTTTCCATAATCTCGTTATTTCGTCAGTTTATTGTCCACCGAGGTTCTCCAAGACAAAGGATCAGTTCAACAGTTTTTGCAAATCTTTAGGTCCCCGTTTCATACCTGCTGGAGACTATAGCGCTAAGCATACGTACTGCGGCTCCCGCCTAGTTAGTCTCAGAGGTCGTGTTTTGTATGATGCCATCTCTGAAGTAGGACTTTATTCATCTGGAAAACCAACCTATTGGCCACTTGATGGCAATAAAATTCCAGACGTAGTCGATATTGGCGTAACAAGAGGTATATCCCCAGAACTTATCGAAGCTCAAGCTTCGTTGGATTAGTCTTCATACCACTCCCCCACAAAAATCACTTTTTCAGTTCTCACCAATTTGCACCCAGTGATATTATTTTGTCTAAGATAACAAATTGGTTCAAATACAAAAACTTATCAGCATCCGCTGTTTGGAAAACCTTCCGATAAAAACTCTCGAAGACATCGACGAATGCTGAGCAGACTTAATAAGAACATTTAAAAAGCCGTTGAACATACTTCTTCTACCTGCCGTCAGTCTAAATACAACAGAATTTTTACAACCTATATGCAACAGTTTTTATCTGAAAAACGAAGAGCCCGAAGAGAATGGCAAGAGCACAAATCACCCTAACTTAAAGCCAAGGTGGAAAAATGTATCAAAAAATTCAAAAATTTGCTGGACGTTTACAGGATGTCATCTCTTAAGGAACACCTCGAAGGTCTTGACTCGATTCCTCAGACTAGTTATTTACTATGGCATTAAACTAAATGTCTTTAAGGGCCTGTTATAGCAAAATCACCACTAAGAAATCCGAGGCGATCCTGGGCAAGAAATGATGAAGAAAAGTGTAATATCCTCGTAAGCCACACATTTCACTCCAAATACATGCACTGAAGTGAGTAAACTACCGCCGATTGTTACTAGATGTCCAATGAAACAACGTTTCCAAATTTTTGTTTTGGAGAAGAAAACTAAGGACAAGAGAAAACCAAAAAAAACATAAAAAAATGCAATTAAATCTTAAAATTTTGTGAACTCATGTATGAAACTAATATTATTGTTGAAAAATTAGTTAAAAAAGTGCAAAAACATGAGAATTTTCAGTCGCCAACGTACAAAAACTTTTATTTAAAAAAAGATTTGTGAATAAAAATTGGAAAAGTTAAATGTTAGTTTGTGAAGTTGCAGCTGACATTTTATTTGGACCTGTTGCGGTCTTTTTCTATTCCCTTATTAAGGGTCAAAAATAATAAGAGGTACCAAAAACGTATTCATATTTTTTAAAACCTGTCGAATACATTTTGATATATAGTTTTTTTCTTTGTTTGCTTTGACGCTTTGAGGCAAAATACCTTGGCGTTCATCTCACATGGAAGTAACGTATGTATACTTAGATTCAAAGTTGACACAAATGAATCTGAAGGCAGTCCTAATTCATTTTCTAATGGGTAGAAACTCTGTACTTCGTGTTGATAGTATACTTTGGCTCTAAAACTCTATTTCGAAACAAATTTGGTGCTATAGTATACAATTGTGGGACATTACCTTTGCCTCCATTATAGAGAAAATTCTTATTTCAGCGTATTTTATAAACAAGTTTTATTTAAAATTTTTTACAGAGTTTATTGGTCTTCTTAATTCTTTATTACTGCAATAAATTTTATATTGAAGAATAATTGTAAAATTGTTTATTTTTCGGACACTAGCCAAGTGGAATGCTTTTTTGGAACCCGCTACAGTTTCTCATCCGTACTCTTTGTTCGGTAATAAGCATTGGTAGTAAATATTTTCTATTTAATTCAATTAAGTTATTCTCCGGATGACTAGTAATGCTCCTTGATACATTTAAAGCAGCAACATTTAATATATGGCACACACATCCAAATCCGCTTGCTCAAAGCATCCTACAAATGAACGAGTCTGGTAACAACATCGCAGTTACAGTTACTTTACAGTTTATGTCACTGTCGTTACCAGTGATTTTCAAGTCACAGGTTTGAAATCACAGGTACAGAGATATCGCTCATCTCTAGTGCTTAGCCATATGTTCGGTCATCGATAGCAGGACATAGCCAAAAAGTAGTTCATTATCAGAAATATAAAATAATCAATTATCTATAACTTATTATTTGAGTCTTACGCTTTGTAAATATAATAACATTCGTATTCTAGTTGGGAGTCGGTTTCCTTAAAAATGCTAAATTCCACACTTGATTACTTGTTAAAATTTTTTAAGTCAAATTTTGGGTCTTATCAGCTTTTGGCTAAAAATTATTTACTTCACGATATCCATTATAAGCAATATTAAAAAAGGTGAAATTATAGTAACAACATATTTAAAGACTTTAAAATTGTTAAAATGTAAAGCAAATGTTAATAAACAATGGTGTGATTGTTAGGAGTGTTTATTTTAAACACTTACTTGAAAAAAAAACCGAAATTGTTTAAAGACTTAAAAAATATTTGATTTACATAACTAATGTCTTCTTTTCGTGTTTAGAGAATATATTTATTTATAGGGGCAGCTTGCAATTTTTAAATTTATCTGTTAAAAAATATTTCTAAATTTTTTACCACAAACATTTATATATTTCGTTTTCTTTAATTGAAACCCTGTTAAATTTTCTGGAGCGTACAAGTTTTAAAAAAATATTATTCACAGTAAAAGAAAGAAAAGGATATAAAAATGTATCGTAACAAAAAAAAAAAAATGAAAAGATTTCCATTGAAAATATCCTTGATATCTATTATTGAAGTGGAAAGAATTCAATCAGTATACTTTGCCAAATACACATAAAAGATTCACAATTCGTCAAACCATCCGTATAACTCTGCTAACAATCGATGAATTTTAGCGACGTCGTATAAAAAAAGAGAATGTCAGCAAATAAAACATTACGTATTATTTGAAAAAAAAAAAAAAATTAAAAAACAACACTATTCAACTTAACTTCACAAAGGAAATATATTTTCCAACCCCAAGAGTTATATAGATTTGTTGCAGTCGTACCAGAGCATCTGCAGAAAAAAAAAATCTATAAAATAATTTAATTTTCAAATAAAAAAACAAAAAAGTTTTACTCCAAAAGCAACTTTTGGAAAACTTTTTAGATAGAATTTTGTAAAGTTTGCAGTGTAAACACTTACATACATACTTGTGTTAGATTGATATACATATGTATATGTACTTATTTATGTATGTGAAGATATATAATTTCTTCCCTTTTAGCAAATGGAATTTCACTTTGGACCAGGGTACACTAATACAGGTAATATCAAGAGCCCAGCTGATTATGACTTTATAAGAAATTATGTATGAAATTTTTAATTTCTCTAGCAGCAATGAAGCAGGGACCTATATATTTGTAAAAACTGTTGTACTGATCTTTGGTTATGGAAAATCTGTGTTGGTCTGGAAAAATTCATCAATACACACGTTTTTTGCTTGAATATAACACCCGGAGTGGCCACGCAGCCATTGATGTTTAATTTCATTAGTCAGTAGTAGCCACCACAGGATCTATCCCTTAACCATTTTCTTAATTACGCCTTCCAGGCGGCAAACATTGGTCCTGGTTGGTTCGTTTATTGGCACCTTCTGTTATTGGATGGTTAGGTTCACGTGCGTGGGACTGTTTAGACTTTAATGCGTGGGCGTAAAAAAATTAACCTGTAGTTGGCTGTGCTAATGGGGGCATATTTGTAGTTGGTATATTTAACTGCTGGGGAGGGGCAGAAACTATTTTTGGCATAGATAAACACCTAACTAAATTAAAAACAGGGCAGCCTCTTTAGTTGGTAGTATACAGTTGCTGCAATTCCTCACCCTAGGATCTTCTTCTGGTTTTTCGCACTTGGCCGTAGCATGCAAATCATCACATATGACAAAATCAGAAGGTAACTTACAATAATTTTTGGTGTGGCAAAGTTGATGGTGACACTTTTTAAAATTTGGCACACTTGCACTTAAATTGTTTTTTTTTTCTTTTTGGTTTTTCACTTACATAAATAGTTTCTTTATATTCATGGTATCTAATGTTATTATTGCTAACGCTTGTAGAGCTTAACATGATGTAAGAGCAGTGTGACCAGATTTACAAGTAAAGTTCAAGCTAAATCACGTTAAAAAAACAGCTAAAAAGTTGTAAAAACAAAAACTTAAAGCCAAAAAATAAAGCTAAATTTTTTAATTCGTTTTTTTAAAAAATTTCTTTGTTATTTAGACATTTCTTATAATAGGAACGAAACGTTTTTGTGCTAAAAATATTATAAAAAAAATTTGTTTTTAAAATTTTAGTTTTATTTACGAAAATTTGGTAAACCAATACCTTCAGTAAGAAGAAAAATAATATGTATGTGTTCATATACATATGCATGTACAAGAGCTTTTTTAAAAAGTTTTTAGAAGCAGGTATTAATTTGCTGCCTGTTTTGGTAAAAAAAAAACTAATTTGTAAGATATGTATTAAAAAAAACAAAAAACGAAAATTTGTTTTAGATATAAATACTCAACACACTTTGTTCGTTCATTTTTTTACAAAAACACGTAAAATTAAGTAATTTATTTACAAACTTTTTTCATAACTACAAACACATGAAAACAATAAAAAATCGAAACAGATTTACACGATGCAATTTTTTTAATATTCCTTCAATGAAATTTTTGTTTGTTGACAAAACGAGTATAAAGAGACTACTTTTCTACACAGTTCGTTAAAAACCGAAAATTTTCATTCAAGTTACATAAGTACATACATATATATATATCACGAAAAATGCCTTTATTCATGTAAATTTTGTTTAAGAAAAGAAAAAAAGATAGTCTTTAATGTAAAAAAGTTGCATTGTAAGAAAGCATTTTTAAAAATATTTTTATTTGTACATGTGTGTCTAAATATGTATTTAAAACCAATGACTGTAAAAATGAAAAAATAAAATATATTATTTTTTTAACCTTTTTTTTTTTTAATCCATAAAAATAATAATTATCGTTATTAAACGTTTTTATTTAAATTAAAAATGACCGTCCTGCTAAAAAAACTAAATTTACAAAGAACATGATTTTCAACAAATATAGTTTAATACCATCAAAATGATGAGCTTTACTTGACCCTACGATGTTTAATTGTGCCTGATTTTTTCTTGAAAAATTATTTCGGTCCTGTTTGATTTGATTTTTTAAAAAAATAAACTTTAAAATTCTTATTAAATAAAAATATTAATATAATAATTTGTTTCAACGAAAGACATAAGTGTTTTACATTTTTGAGCAATATATTAAAACATTTTTTAATTTAACCAAAAGACGGAACAAATGTTTGTGTCGCATTTGGATTTTTTCTTTTAAACTGCCGCATTTAAAAGTATTTGTTTTGAAAAACAAATTCTTACGTTTTTTTTGTAATACCATGTCTTCCTTATTTCTTTGTTTTATTGAAGTTTTGTGCTGTTTCACGTTTTTTAAATGTCGCTAGAAGTAAATTATTAGACAAAACAATGGTTCGGAAACTGTAATGTTGTAAATTCGAAGAAAATTTGGAGCTTTTGATACCTTTCAATATAATTGAGATAAATACCAAAAAATATAATACGACAAATTTTTGACCTTTTATCTAGCTTCAAAAACTACTAAAAAAGCTGAATACAATTTCGAAAAAAGCTAAAGGCTAAACGTAAATATTTCGGGCTAAATGAAGAAAAATAAAGCTAAATTTAGCTCCAAAAAAGCTAATATGGCCACACTGTGTAAGAGTTTCCGCTATTAGGCCCATTAACCGTTAGCTTTAGTAGTCTTTTTTTTTGCTTATCTACTTTTCTCACTTATGTATGTATTAAGTAAGAAAACTCTATTAACAATTCAACTCTGTATTAGAGATGAGCGATGTTTCTGTACCTGTGACTTCAAAATCACTGGTAACGACAGTGACATAAACTGTGAAGTAACTGTTACTGCGATGTAGTTACTTTGATACCTATGTTATGAAAACAAATATTTTTGGGATTTCCTGTAACTACACTCAAAAAATTATTTATGTAAAATCAATTTAAAATCTTTTTAAAATAACTGAATATTCAGATATTGTTTAAAATATTCATTAAAATTAACAAAATGTTTCATTTAAATTCAGACATCAAAAAATTAACTAACACTTTCATCTAAAATTAACTACATTTTCTGTCATTAACAGCAAAACACAAACTATCAGAAAAATAACAACAAAGTTAAATATTACCAAAAAATAACTGACAAAAATAACTTTAACTGAAAATTAGTTTTTTTGTTTAGCTGAAGCTTTGAATAACCCTTCAAATCAGTTAAAAAAATATTGTATTAAAATTTAACTGTTCTTTCATTTAAAAACAACTTTACGGAATACTTCCTAAATAACTTACAGTCATTTACTGTAATAATTTTTTGAGTGTATTTACTACGATGTTGTCGGTATACTTAGTTAATTTTTACCAACAACCTCGTTCATTCAATCTTTAAGCCCCATATGCATAAATTACATTGTGGTTCGTGGAAAAAGTAAGAAATGTTCCTGAGTAGCAACTGGGTAGTTATTATGTAATTCGACTCGAATTGAAAAGGCTTTCGAAAGGAATTTTCTGTTCGAAAGGCAGATCGTATTATCTTATACTTTTAAGAAATTAAGAGCAGAAGAAGAAAGAAATTAAAGAAGAATGAAAGCAGAACTACCAAATCTTAAAAGTATTAGATAATAAGATTTGCCTTTCGAATAGAAAACTCCTTTCGAAAGCCTCTTCGATTCGAATCGAATTACATAATAACCCTCCTGGTAACTGCAGTGTTGATTTTTAAAATTTGTATGTTATTTAAAGTAGCATTTTTGGGTCTTCGTGTGAAGTAACTATTAACATATTTGTTTGTGCAAAATAATAAACAGTGATCACCGTCACTGTTTAAAATAACTGTTATTTAAAAATCAAGTTCACTGTTTACAGTATTCTTTAAAAATCACGGGATCGCTCATCTCTACTCTGTATGCTGTGCACTTAGCATACATCATGGCTTGCTTTTTAAAAATAAACAATCATTGTGGGACACGACTTAAAGAGAAGAACCTTCTATCAGCGTTGCCAGGGTAGCTAGCAAAAAGTTACGTTTTTTCATCCAAAAAGTTACATATTTTTATAAAAAGTTACATTTAAAAATAGGCTAAATAGTAAAGAGCTTGGTTTTTAGACAAAAAAGTTTAATAGTTCTGACAATTATTTCGAAAAATTTTTGTCAAGTCAGAAGAGCTGCGTTTATTTTAAAATGTTTGTTTTTGCAAAGCGAATTAAATTTATAAAAATTAAGGGGCTTTACTGAAAACTCGCCTCATTTTTTAAATATTTTCAAAACAAGTTTAGTACATTTAGTGCACGAAAAGAGCGGCCATGGTTTTTAACCTGTGCAGCTACAATTGATCTTTTGTAGGAGTACATCTAAAAAACTGTTTTGAAGAGCAATTATTAAGAATCCCTTTTGGGCAGTTAAGTCAAAGTGCATCTACCATTGATGTTTTGTATGTTATTAAATTTAAAATGCCAGAAATTGAGGGCATTTATCTTCAAAATGCATGTTTTGAAATCACACTTAAAACGGTATTTGTATGGGATTTCGAAGAATATTGATACAAATAAACAATTTTGTTTACAGGTATATACAAGTACTTGTAATATTTATTAAAATAAAGTCTTTCATCCTAAGAAATAATTGCCTTTTTTATAATATAAATTTTTTTTAGTTATAACCAATATCGTGAATAGCTAATTATATATGATTTAGTAATATCCTTAATAATGTACATTAAATGTACTTAAATATATCTCTTACATTAAAATTCATACCTTATTGTGTGACTAGTATAAAAAGTTACAAAAATTAGACCATAACTGGTAAAATATTACATGTTACGTAGGAGGTCAAAAAGTTACATAAAATATAACAAATGTAACCAAACGGCAACGCTGCCTTCTATAGTATTTTATACAATTTTGTTATTTTGTAAAAGAATTAAAAAGTAATTAAAAAAAGGGAAAAACGAAAACTCTGCTATCCTTTGACATACATATGTGTGTATGTATGTATGTATGTATATTTATAAAATTGTTTGCCACCTATTATCAATATATTCGCTCTAATTAACGCTCGCGTACATGGCACACTACGAGATTAGGATCACGAATGTGAAAAATATAGGAAATATTAACACAAAACTGCTCACATATACTATGGAGGCGGCGGTCCACATTAATGGAAAAAAAATTATTGGGGTAAGAGTAAGGGAAATTTTTGAAATAAATTATTTTGGAGAAGGGGAAGGGACAGCCAATGAATAATTTCGATACGCTCTACTTCGGGTATAGGCTTATTGCCGGGTATCCCATGGCGGAGAGGACAAATGATTAGGAATTTTTTTTAGAAACACATATGTACATCGATTAAAGAATACATTTTGTAAAAAAACTTTACACATCTGATCAATATTATTATAATACATCGACAATATATGAGTTCAATTAGAATTATTCGTGTGTTCGAAAGAAAAAAACCTTTTTTTATTATTCTTAGTATGATTAGCGGACTTGGTTGTTATTGTATGATCTAATTCGACAGTGGAATAATAGTAATCTTTAGACAGTGTTATTAGTGTTGATCACCTTATTGTACAATCATCAATTAGGTCCAATATTTTGTATAAACCATTAAGAATGCAATTAACTTGAAAAAGGCTCATGTCATATAAACTGTTAAAAAGTTGGCTTTAAGTGGAGTTTTGCTTTGTTTGAATAAGAAATATATCTTCTCGTAGATATTTACACACAATTGAGGGGACGGTTAAATCACCAATGACAAAAACACAGTCATAGAGCGATACGAGCATCAGAAGTAATAGCTTTGGCATGTTTATTATAAATATTTTGCGAAGAAGATGGCGAAAGATAAAAACATGTAACATAAACTCGATACGAATTAATTTTCAAAGAAGCAGCAATAAACTCTATATTATCTGAGGATTCAATACCAAAAAGCTCAGATACAAATTCACAAGAAACAGCAATAAAAATGCCACCGCCTGTAGTTTTATTTTCACGATCACATCGAAGTAAATAATAAGAGATGATCATGATCAAAGTTGGAACTATCTATGTATAAAATGTAAAGTTTTGTTCCTAGGCCCCAAACATTTTGATAAACGATAAAAATAAAGTCATCAGACGATATTAGTTTTTTGGAACAGAGAATGAAAGTTGTGGAAAAATTGCAATATTTTGCGATTAAGCCTTTGTGTAAATTTACGAAAATGGACAAAAATTCAGATGCAGTAAAATCACTATTTAAAAAAATTAGGCTTGTAGACCCGTTTGAAGGCACTTTTATCGAGTATTAACTAAAAAGTTGAATAAAAATGTAAGGGTCTTAAACCAAAAATTTTGATCAAAGTCGTTTAATAGTCCAACTTTTTATTTATCTTTACTCATTACTTTGTAACCCATAAAAACTTCCAGGAATATACTACACACTAATAATTTTTATAAGTTCCCAGATGACCAAACGGTCGACGGCACTACTGTCCCCAGTAACGTTTTCTAAAAATTTACAAATTTATCACTGAGGGCATTGTCGCTAATGTTTTGTCAAAGATGCTGCGGAACAAGTCTTTGTTAGCGGCAATACAACGACATTGTTCTTAGCTTTGAAACTGTTAAAGCTACATCAAATGAAAATAAATATTTTTTTGTTACATAATGAAATTTCTTCATTGTGACAACTAATTTAGTAGTTAGACCAAACAGTAGGACTTTAACCGAAACTCGGATTTGGTTCCGTGACAAAAATTCGCGTTCGAGCATCCGTCTTTAAGAATGCCATAAAGACGTGACCAGCAAAGTTTGAACATGAAAAGCTTTATTTTACTCTGTTTTACAATTGTATAAGCAAGTGAAAATTGTTATACAAGTTAATATGTTTATTAGTATTTGTTGAGTTTTAAAACTTTATTAAAGCAAATTTATTTATTTTTTAAGTTTTTTTATCTTATATAGACAAAACAAATTTACATATAAAAACTTTTTTCCGATTTTTTTTTTTTTTTTTTTGTTTCCAAACTCCTGTACTCGTTTTCGCAAATTTAGTGAAGCTTGAAAACACGTTCATACTTTGTTCTTTCCTTCCTTTAAAATTTCTACACTCTTATCATCTCAATAAAAACAAATACACAGCTACGGTAGAAGAAAGTTCATTTTTCATTCCTCCATCGTGCAAAATATATGTATGTATGTACGTACGTAACTATGCATTTCTACCATCATTGGGAGATTTTGTTCTTTTTATTTATTTATTTTTTTTTTTTTGTTTAATATTGTTTATAAACATTTCAAGTATTTTAAGCCATTTGAAGAGAGTCGTCGTCGGCACTGTCGTCGTTTTGCATTAAAGAAACGAAATAATGAGATGGAAGTCAACCACTGCAAAAACAAAAAAGGAAACATTGAGAAGGATATGCTTTCATCCGCCATGAGGATTAAATATACAAAAGAAAAGATACATACTAAAAAAAGCAAACTTTTTTATCATGCACTTTTGTATGGCTTGAATTTGAATTGTTGTTTTTTTTTGCTAAAAATTAGTTTTTTGAGTTTTTTTTTTGAAATTCTTTCTTCCTTTTTCCCACGCTAACGAAATTCTTAAATTAATCTTTTAGATGTAAAAAGATGCATAAATAGTGTTATTTTTAATTAATATTAAAAAAAAAAAATTATTTTCGAACTTGGAACGATTCAAGTAATTATTGTAGTACATTCGAAGCAGTGTTACAAATTATATATACCTTAAGTAGCAAGTTACCACAAATAATAAGAAGAAAATTACTCTCAGAAGGCACAAGAATTAAAGAAGAGCTGAAGATGGAACTTAGCTGCTAAGAAAATCAGGGAGTTATAATGTAACTCGACTTAAATCGAAAAGGCTTTTTTGAAGAAAATATCAATTAATACCGAATTAATATATGTTTGTAAAAAGATACAGTGGCCCTTTTAAAATTTGCGGAAGTATTTTAAAAACGGTAATTTTCAAAATAAACAAAAATTATAATAATAAATAAACGATAATTTTCGAATGTTCGCAATTAAATTTTGGAAAATCGTAATACGTAATCTAATTTAAACGGGTTCGGAAGATTTCCGAAGTAACCCCTTATCCTACCCACCATGCTGGCAAAATGCGGCTTTCAATGTCAGCCAAAAAAACAATAAAACACCTGTCTACTCCATATCCTAGTCTTCACTTCTTGCACCAAATAAAAACAATAAAGGATTCATGTTTCAATACAATTAGTGTTTTTATTTGTTTGCACTTTTTGGTTTCCCGAAAAAGCGGGAAAATTTTTTTAAAATTCCCGGGATCCCACTTCATAGTAATAAACGTTTGTTCAGAAGTAATAGGAAAAATGGTTTGTTGAGTGTTTTAAAAAGACTTTAATAGTTTGGTTTGTTTATAGTAATAATTTTTAATAAGTTTTCTTAGGTTATTATATTAAGGTAGATAATATTTATAAGCTTTTAAAAATTTGCCTACTGACGATTTAGTGTAACAACCAATGTAATGCGTATAGACACACTTTATCTAAAAAAAACCATGTGAATAAACAAAGAAAATTGGGATAAAATCCTGAATAATATTTAAAAACTGTTGTAAAACGAAAAAGGTTTTGTTTTCGGTGCCCCGATAATACATTTGGTACACACAAAAAATTATCTAAGAAAACTTTACTTAAATCAAGCCATAGCGGTGTCAAAAGTACGGTGAGTACGGGTTTTCTTAAATCAATTACGAAATTTCTTACTCCAAGTAAAATTTTTCAAGTACAAATTTCTTACATTTAGCCACAATTACATAAGCCAAAAAAGGATTGATTTAAGTTCGGAATCGTACTTGATGTAAGCCAAAAAAGATTGGTTTAAGCCGTAAACGGGATCATTTCGAAAATGAAATGTAATTTTTTTGACTTATGGAGCTTTATTAAAGAAGAAGAATTTTATATTTTATTTTTATTTTATAGATACTTTATATTTATAATTTAAAAATTTCAGTTTTTGTACTTACCGAAGCTGAGATTCGAACCAGGGATTTCTGCACTGCAGTACAAGCGCGTTACCTCTAGGCCACCGAGACACTTTGTTTTCAAATGTAAAATAATATATTAAAACAACAGCTTTTTCTGCTTGATTTGTTGAAACAATCCGAATAGGCATGATTTAAGAAAATGTAAGTAAGGATCGTACTTAAAAATTTCAAGAAAGATTTTGGATAAATTCAAGAATAAAATTCTTGATTTTAGAAAGCGAGTTTTCTTTCTGTGTAGTAACTATAAGTTTTCCAGATGCAAAAAGAAAAAGGAAGTTCAAAACAGTTGAAAAAAATGGTTTGTTGAGTTTTTTAAAAGAACTCTTGAATTTTTGGTTTGTTTATAATATTTCTCAAAAAGTTTATTGAGGTTATTATAAAGGCCAAAAATATACATGAGTTTTTTTAAGAAATTGGTTAAAGTCTACTAACGATATGGTGTAAGAATCAACGAAATGAATATAAGCACACGTAACCTAAAACGAACCTGTTCCTATGTTCTGTAATTTTGGTGAGAACTTCTCGCATCGAAAAGTCATGAAACAAAATTTCCAATCGTTTCTCGATATGTGAGAAAAAAGTGTTTCTGTAACTATTGGCTAGAAATACGTAAAATTTTCACGTCATTCCGTTAGAACTGTCAGAAAGGTGAGAAAAAGTAAACGAAACCAATAAAAAAGGAGAAGAAAACCATATAAAAATGGTTCGCCAGAAATAATAAAAAGTAAAGAAATTTACAAATTTAAACCAAAAAATATAAATAAATAAAAAAAACTTGTTGAAAAAATTACAAAAAATGTATAGTTTAGCTTTAGTGACGGCGGAGTTGACATAAACTCCACTATTTTTTTTCTTTTTGCTGCTTCGAAACTCTCATGTTTTTCTAAAACTTACAAAATTTAAATAATTTTTGAATAACAGAAAACATTTACACTTACTTTTTTCTATATTTTTATTTCTCATTTTATATATTTTGATACTTTTTTCTTTAAATGTTGTTATCTCGCGGTCTTTTTATTTGTGAGTATTTTTGACAGTTAAAAGCGAAAAGTTCTCGCTTTAAAAATTTACAGAAACATTATTTCTTGTGTTTTACGAGTAACTGCCTTACGTGACAGATAGTTCTCGCATGAAAAGTTACAGAAACAGTCTGGTGAGAAAAGTTAGCTGTTTGTGTCGATTTGTAGCGATTTTGTTTCATTTTGCATGTTTCAAGTGAAAAGTTTCTCGAGGCGAGAGTTACAGAACATAGGCACTGGAAATAAAGTAATAGTAAATTTTAATTAAAATCGACTAACTTGCTAAGAAGGTTTAAAAATAAATATCAGAAAATTAAATTGTGAACATTAAATCTAAAAATAAGTTTGACGCGAGATTTCTGTAAAAATATTTTTTTTTTTTAATTAGAAGAAGTTCTCCATCTCTTGTCTAGTTCAGCTACCTGTTTTTCTAAGATTGGGTTGTGTACTGATTTTAAGTCACATAAGAAACAAGAAAAATAATAAAAATACTTACGCAGTCTAGAGTTAAATCTGGCACCATCTGGTTGCTACGGTATGTCTCTACCGCTATAGCAACGAGCCATGGGATTTTTGAAGTTTACATTCTTATATGTGTTAAAGTCCATGTTCGTTTTTTATTTTTGTGTACTTAACTTGAAATGTGATACACACTAAAATAAACGGTTGCACAAATGCATTAATCACATAATTTGTATGCAAAAAAGTGTTTTTTTTTTTTAATTTATTAATAAGCATCACTGTTGGCACTAATTTTTAAACACAATTAAGTCCTTAATTAAGGCAATTAACTTTTCAAAAAAAATCGTTGATTTTGTTTTTTATACGTATTATTATTTTGTATATGTATTTGAAAATATGCGGATAGTTTTTCTGTTCACCTGGACTTTTTTATTTAGCAGACTTTTAGTAAATTTTTGAAAAGTTATCACCGACTCTTCTTCCTTTTGGGTGACTTAAGGATTCCAGCTAAATAATTTCGGTTTCTTAAGGCTCCACAGTACATGTTTCAACCGAAGCTTGATTTTTGCACAACTCAATATTCTTAAATGTAGGCAAAACCCCTTAATACAATACAAAATGAACGTCTAATGAAAAATCCACAGTGTTAACTAAGAACAAAAACTGGAAAAAAATATACAAAATGTTAGTTAGCTTAAGACATAAGATTAACTAACGGTCACCTAATTACAAACTTACATTATTCCGAGTATCAAAATTATTATAAGTGCGAAGTGAAAGTGTTACAACAATTAACACATACACTGTGTATGTATAGGGTGGCCATTTATTTCTGGTTCAAAATCAGTACGCTTCTTAGTTTTTATAATCTAAGAACCACCTCGAACCGAATTTGCCCAAAAGCGGATTAAATCCTTCCGTCGTCTGAGTGCCATGTATTCTTGTAAAGAAAGTATTTGATTCAGAATATTATTAAATTTTAAAAAAATATTTAGGTACTTTTGGGGAGCTGTCGATCGACTTTTGACAGATTTAAAAAAGTTAAATACATTTTTGGCTGCTATAAAACACATAACTATCTAGTTTTGCTATAATTTAACAAAATTTTCAAGAAAAAAGTTTTAATTTCAATTTATCTTTAAAAATCAGAACAATCTGACATTTTTAAAAAAATCAGTACATTTCAGTACACAAGTTTTTTATCAGTACATCAAATGAAAAATCAGTACATGTACTGATATCAGTATGAATGGTCACCCTATGTATGCACCAAGTCTCAATGACATTGATAAACTAAAGTTATTTTTGGTATGATCTTCATTTTAGTGTATGAAAAAATTGTTTCGGGTGGATCCATATAAAATAAATATGCAAAAAGAAAATTTAATAAAACTAGTAAGAAAA
Source organism: Melanophora roralis (assembly GCA_963583895.1). Classification (NCBI taxonomy): domain Eukaryota; kingdom Metazoa; phylum Arthropoda; class Insecta; order Diptera; family Rhinophoridae; genus Melanophora; species Melanophora roralis. The sequence continues at coordinate 56,766,379 of OY757189.1, read as the reverse complement.
TTATAGTCGTTTAAGGCACACAGTTTATTTTATATTGGGTGTATTAAAATACATATTTTGGCAGCAATATTTATTCGCAGCCCATGAGGTTAAATGTGATTCCGGGAGGGGAGTTGGATTTATATGAAAGCAATGGTAAATTATGAGTTGTTCATTATGGGATTCCATTTAAAACTCTGTGGCATAAAGCAATTAATAAACAAAAAATTTTATGCATTTATAGGTCAAAATATTTATCATGTCCATATTTGGCATGATTTACACTATAAAGAATGGATACTTGTGATATTTACAGCTCAAACTGTTTATTCCGGGAGAACATTTGTATGGGGCCTACAGCAACAAGTGCGCCAGTTATCACCACAAAACAACAGGCTTGGTTATTTTATAATTCAATTCGAAAAGGAATTCGTTATATCATTTACGTTTAAAAGATTTATACCTCCTTAGTTTCTAAAACGCAACGCCTTAAAACAAGAACTAAATGTATGGAAAAGTTTTTAAAATTTGAATTTTCTCCATACAATTTTTTTTTATTATGCGTTGTGTTTTACGTAATTAGGTCCATAGTTTTGTGGAATAATTTTAGGAACATATTAAGTGACACCAATTTAAGGAGGGCTATAAAACAAAGTGATACTGTTAAAATTACGATTTTCATTCAACGTTCGTAAATAAATTTGAAAAAATCGTATTACCTAGTCCAATCTATACGAATCCGAAAGATTTTCGATTCGAATCAAACTAGATAATAACCCCCCTTATCTTTGCCAAACTTCGTTAAATCATTATTAAAATTTCGATCTATACTTTAAACCCCAGAATACATATACACCGAGCCGGATGGATGCTTTAACCAGCTCAGAAAGTGATTTTAAGTAAAGGTAGGACTCAGACTATTATTTTTAAGCGTTGCCAACATCTGCACATACACATAATAATACCGCCTTTAGTTTTATCACCGTGAGCATTTTGGAGAACTTTTTTATTTTTATACTCTTCACATAGTGATAAGGGTATATGTTATCAGTTTTTCACTCCGTTTGTAATATCCTTAACCCTTCTTTGCACTAAAATTTTAAAGTAGCTACAGATGTTTTAAGCCATTTTTTTAAATTACATTAAAGTCGAAAAAAGCAAAAAAATTAAAAAACAAATAGGAGCTCTATATTCGGCTGTGCCGAATCTTATATACCCTTCACATTGGCCTTTCGAAATCCCAAATTTTTTTTTATTTTTATCCATTTTTTTTACTTATGAAATATTTCTTATTTTTAAATAGGGGTCGGTGTCACTTTTTAACGCTCCACGGGTGACTACGGGGAAGTTATAGGGGTTTTTATCCTAATTTTTTTAATTTTGTATGCCGTCTCCCTTAGAGAGGGGAGATAGGGAGTAAGTATATTTTAGGAATATGTTTAGGAGGGGAAACTAATGAGGGTCGGTCGTACACTTTATTGCTGTAAGGCCGACTCTGAGGAACTTGTGGGCATTTTCATATCATTTTTGTAAATTTTGTATGGCAACCCCCTTAAGGCGTGGAGATAGAGGGTAAGTATATTCTAGGAATATGTTTGGGAGAAGAAACTAATGGGGGTCGGTCGTACACTTTATTGCTCTAAGGCCAACTCTGAAGAAGCTGTGGGCATTTTCATATCATTTTTGTAAATTTTGTGTGTCAACCCCTTTAAGGCGTGAAGATAGGGGGTAAGTATATTGTAGGAATATGTTTGGGAGAAGAAACTAATGAGGTCGGTCGTACACTTTATTGCTCTAAGGTGAACTCTGAAGAAGTTGTGGGCATTTTCATATAATTTTGTATGGCAACCCCCTCAGGACGTGGAGATAGGAGTTAAGTATGTTCTAGAAATATGTTTGGGAGAAGAAACTGATATGGGTCGGTCGTACCCTTTATTGCTCTAAGGCCAACTCTGAAGAAGTTGTGGGCATTTTCATATCATTTTTGTATATTTTGTATGGAAACCCCCTTAGGGCGTGGAGATAGGAGTTAAGTATGTTCTAGGAATATGTTTGGGAGAAGAAACTAATAGGGGTCGGTCGTACACTTTATTGCTCTAGGGCCAACTCTGAAGAAGTTGTTAGCATTTTCATATCATTTTTGTTAATTTTTTATGGCAACCCCCTTAGGGTGCGGAAATAAGGGGTAAGTATATTCTAGAAATATGTTTGGGAGGGCTAACTTATTGGGGTTGGTCGTATACTTTATTGCTCTGAGGCCGACTCTGAAGAAGTTGTGGGCATTTTTACACCATTTTTGTAAATTTTGTATGGCAACCTCCTTAGGGCATGGAGAGAGGGGGTAAGTATATTCTAGGAATATGTTTGGGTCGGTCTTACACTTTCTTGCTCTTAGGGCAACCTTGAAGAACTTGTGGGCACTTTTACATCACTTTTGTAAAATTTGTATGGTAAGTATACTCTAGAAACGGTTCGGGAGGAAAACTAATGGGGGTCTGTGATACATTTTTTTGCTCTAAGGGGACTCCGGGGAAGTTGTAGCGGTTTTTACCTTATTTTTTAAAATTTTGTTCCACAGAAATGTTTGGATAAATAAAATAATTTGGGTCGGTCTTACATTTTACCTTTGTAGAAAAACCCTGGAAGCCGTAGGAGCGATTTTGAAAATTTTTTAATTAAGCTTTGTATGGCAACCCTGCTATATGTATGAATACTAATACTAATAAAATTTTTGTTTTGGGTGTGGTTCAATAATATCAACATGACTTATTCTTTTTTTGTTGTTTTTTTATTATTACATACATAATTATGTTCCTTGTTGTTGTAGACTGAAAAAAAGGAGGTAGTCTTGGTTTTTTGCTTATATCTCGGTCATTTATCGGGCGATTTTGCTGAATTTCAATTCCGATTTTCTCGCGACTATCTCTGACAGTTTGATACCACTTACGGGTCTATGCTTCAGAAAGTTGATTTCAACCATAACACGGACAGACGGACAACGCTAAATCGGCTTCCCTATCTATAAGGATCCAGAATATATGTATATACTTTATGGGGTCCAAAATGGATAATAAAGAAATTACAAACGGAATGACCAAGTAAGTAGCATAAACGGACCGAAATAGTTCAATTTTTTTTGATATAGGAAAATAATGTTTTTATACATTTAATTATACTACATGGTATTTCATAGTCTAGTTGTTGGAATTGTATGTAAGTCTGCAGTCATTTTATCTTGATCAGAAAGTTCTTAGAAAGCTTTTTCAAGAATTTAATTTGTTTCCTATGCAGTTAATCCCTTTTGGCGATTTATGGTTTAAAATAAGCTGGCAAAAGACTAGAAAAGCAACAAAAATCACAGTGCAAAAAAGTGAATAATAAAAAAAATACTACCGGTAATGCACCATATTGTATATATACAACAGAAAGTTAGAAGCCTTCAAAACCAAATTGAATAATATTTTTAGCTTTTATTGGTTTTATTTTACATCTATATTAAATAATGTACATAGAAAAAAGAACGTCAATGATACATCTTATGGTGTTTTCCATTCTAAACAAAAAATGTTGCAATAAGTATGTGTAATATTTTTATCATTTTACACCCACACTTATAAAATTGCCCATTTTTTTTGTTTCAATGGAACAGAAAAATGTCTTGATTTATATAAAAACTGCACTCTGTGTTAAAAACTCATCTGCATAAAAAAGTATTTACTTACAAAACACAGCTGTAAAAAGTGGTACTTTGTTACACTGAAATATAATTGGGGTTAAGATATGTTACACTCTTGCCAGTTATTTGTGCAACATGTTCAGAAAGGAAAACGATAACTGTTTTCACTCTTGCATGTATTTTTAGAATGGAACATAAACATAAACATAACATAATAAAACAAACAGAGGCGATAACAAATCTGATGAAAAGCCTTATCTGTGATAGCGAAAATCGTATTTTGCAAAAGTTTGAAAAAATTGAAAAAAGTATGGGTGAAATGAAACACGATCTTATAGAGGTCACTACAAGAGTTTCAAAGCTCGAGCTAGTTGTGAAGGAAATAACAGCACTGAAGTCAGAGATGCAGGACATTAAACTTCAGCATCAACGCCAGGAAAATTTTCAAGTTGCTTGTGACCTGCGTATTAATGGTATCCGCTTTTTTTAATAATGAAGACTTACCAGCTATATTTGATGACATATGTTATACACTAAACATCAAAACACCACCTCTAAAGTCTATTTTTCGTGTACAAAATCGGAAAGATAAAAACAAAATTAGTTCTCCTGACGCTGTTATTATTGCGAAGCTGTTGTCCACTCAAGATAAAAATTTTATGCTTAAATCTATTGCTGACTTTAGAAGAGTAAATCGCAGTCCCTTAGTGCTCAGTCATATCGGATTTAGATCAGATAATGATAGCAGGTATAAGTCTAATAGCCCATTCTATATAAACGAAAATCTCACGTCCAGCAACTATCGTATTTTTGTTTCTGCTCTACGACTCAAGAAGAACAGACATCTTCAATCTGTGTTTACAAGGCGAGGCATAGTCTATGTTAGACCCCCTGAGACTGAAGAAGCTATTCGTGTTGAAGACATCGAACAACTGAATCAGTTTTTTCTTGCTTCAAATATCTCACCTGTTGACCCTGTATTGCGTGGTAATGCTGATATGTAATAATTGTTTTAAACTTTTTTTTCCTTATAAAATTTTACGTACAAAAACTAATTTTTTTGTTACTATTGTTAATTTTCATGTAATTGTTACTTTAAATGTTCGATTTAACTTGTTTTTATCAAGATTTAGTGCATTTTCTGGCGTTGCTTTATTTAAAATTACAATAAATTCTACTTGCTACCTAACTAAGTATGCAAGATAGCAGTTCAGTAGCTGGTTCCAATGATGTTACAATGAGTATGCTACGAGTTTTATCCAAGCAGAAAAATGGCATTAACATATGTCACATCAACGCGCAAAGTCTCAATAACAAAATTGATGAATTTAGACTAATTTTTGAAAATTCAAATGTTGATGTAATCTGCGTATCCGAGACATGGTTAAAGGAATCAACTTCTAATCACATGATTGATTTGAATGGTTACATAACTTTTAGAGCTGATCGGGAGACTCATGCTGGTGGTGTAGCAATTTTTGTTAAGAAAAGTATTAAGTGCAACTTTATCTGCAGAAACAAATGTCAAACTGATGCAAATAACATGGTAACACACTTAAACAAAGTTGAATATTTGTTTGTTGAAATATTAGCAAATGGTAAAAAGCTACTGGTAGGGTGCGTTTATAGACCGAACCGTAATACTCCTATTGATGTCTTTTTGAGCGATCTTGAGGAACTTGCTCTCTTTTACACGGATTTTGTTATTGCCGGCGATTTTAACTCGAATTTATTGACTGATTCGTCACTTTTGGATAATATGTTGGCTATTGGTATCACACCTATTAATCGTTCTATTGCTACTCATTATAGTACCTTGTCTAATACCTTACTGGACTTGTTCTTTGTTAATAACATTTCTAAAGTTTTGTTATACGATCAACTATCCGTGCCGTGCTTTTCAAAGCATGACTTGATTTTTACCTCATATGATTTTCAGTTAAGGCACGAAGCTCAATCTTTTACTTATCGTGATTTTAAATATATTGACTACCACGCATTGAGCGATAGTTTTGTGGCCATAAACTGGAATTCGATTTATTATATGCCATCTGTGGACAAACAATTGTCTTTTCTCGAAGGCAATATTTCATTTTTATATAATTCTGCTGTGCCTTGCAGAACTAAAGTTATAAAGCCAAGTTCTAGGCCATGGTTCTCTTTGCCAATAAAATCGTTAATGAAACAAAGAGATGTGGCATACTCCCGATGGAAACGCTTTAAAACTCCCTTCTTAAAAGATGCATACTGTAGGCTGCGACGAGAAGTTAATCGTGAAATAAGGAAGGCTAAATGTCTTTACTATGCCGAAAGATTTAGAGATGCCATTAGCAGTAAAAAAACCTGGCAAACCATACGGGATATTGGCGTTGGAAAGGAAAATATAAATATTAGTTGTTCCTCAACGCCGGATGAACTTAACAAAATGTTTGCTGATGTATCTCATGTGACTAATGAATCTTTGACAGATAGTTATCTAAACAACATTATAAGTTTTGAAACTGAGAATGAATTTAAATTCCGCTGCGTAAATGAATCTGAAGTTCTTTTTGCCCTCTCCTCCATAAAATCAAAATCAGTTGGTTACGACAATATTGATCCACGATTTATTTATATACTACTACCAAAATTACTACCATTCATAACCTATATATTCAACACAATTTTTACTACATCTATTTTCCCTAATAACTGGAAACATGCTAAAATAGTTCCTATACCGAAATCAAATCACGAATTTAGGCCAATAGCCATACTACCATTTCTTTCCAAAGTAATGGAAAAGTTAATGTACTCACAAATTGATGAATTTTTAAAACGTTTTAATTTGCTGACAGTTTTTCAATCTGGTTTTCGAACTAAACATAGCTGCGTTACAGCTTTAATTAATGTAATTGAGGATATCAGACTGAACATCGACGTTGGAAAAGTAAATTTTTTAGTTTTGCTGGATCACTCTAAAGCTTTCGACACCGTTGATCATTCAATACTTTACTACAAACTGCTTAAATTATTTAAATTCTCAAGAACATCAGCCAATCTTATAAAATCATATTTAAGCAATCGTTTTCAATCTGTTTTTCTAAATGGTGATTATTCAACTTCTCTTCCTGTCCCTAAAGGAGTACCACAAGGTTCAATTATGGGACCACTCTTATTTTCATTGTATGTGAATGATTTACCACATTATTTGAAACATTGCAATATACATTTATATGCTGATGATGTACAAATCTATTTGAGTAGTTCTGTAGAATCCATTAGTGAAAACGTTAGTAAACTAAATGATGACCTAAACAGCGTCCATAACTGGGCTTCTTCTAACAAATTATTATTAAACCCACAAAAATCCAAATGCATTGTCATCCATAAGAAGTCTACAAAGCTGACCATGGACTTTCAAATTAAGTTGAACAATCAGCAAATAAATATTATTTCCTCTGCGAAGAATTTGGGTATTATTTTCAATGAAAACCTTGAGTGGTCAAATCACATCAACGGTATAGTAGGAAACATATACTGCTTGCTCCGTGAACTATGGGTTACGCAGTACTACACACCTTTGGACGTTCGGATTCTTATAGCTAAAACGTACCTTATGCCACGTTTGTTGTACGGGTGTGAAATCTTTGCTAACTGTGACTCTAAAAGTAAAAACAAAATCAATAAAACCTACAACAGAATAATAAGATATGTATATGGATTACGCAAATATGACCGGCTATCTTCGTATTCAAACAAATTATATGGAATGCCACTAAAAAGCCTTTTAAATGTACGGATTTTAGTATTATTACACAAAATAATATACGAAATGGAGCCATCGTATCTGTATAACCGTTTAACCTTTGCACGTTCAAATAGAGGCAATAAACTAATTCCTTTAAGGCATCGAAGTCTCGTATCTGAGCACCAATTTTTCATATATGCTGTACATCTTTGGAACCTACTTCCGAACATTTTACAAACAAACAGCAACGCTAGAGAATTTAAAAAGCTTTTAACTCAACACTTTTACAGTTAATTTTGAATGTGCATTTTGAAATTTTTTGTTATACATGTGTACTTATTTATTATAATTCATAATTTGTTTTATAAACCTCATTTGTTTAATGTTTTTTTATTATTTTTTTAATTTTATTTTAAAATACTCTGTAACACGAATTTGTACTGTACTTTTTTAATTCCCATGCTTTAATATAAGATCGAAGATCTTGTTGCGTGGGATAGTCAAATAAATAAATAAATAAATAAATAAATAAATAAAAAACCCGCTCGAATGGTAGCATTAATGTAACATTTTTGCCAGAAAGGAAAATACCATTAGATTTCGACACAAAATTATTAGTGCAAAAAAATTGATCGACTTAACCGAATGAAGAAAAAATATGAAACACAAAAACGATTTACTTCTGTCCAAGCTAAAAACAAAACTACAATAAATTTCTACACGTTTCTTTGTATAACATTTTTTGGAAAAATTTACTGTAAAAATAGGGAAATCTGCTCTTAAAATGTTGTGTACCTACAACAAGTGCATGAGAGGGTTAATATCCATTTGCGACCCCAATTTAAGTACTACAGGCAAGGCCTTGTTGTCAAACCATTAAATCTGCCCCTAAAATTATTGCTATTTAAGTAAGATCGGTTAACTACGGACTGAGATTTAAGCAAAGTACTACGATTTCCTAGTTTTTTAGGACAAAATCCATGCATGAGGAGTCGCAGAAAAAATCATGTTTGTTTCAACTTTTTTAAGAGAATTTTTTAATGTTTTTGCATATATTTGGCAAACTTCTATTAGAAAAAATCTTTTTAGCATAAAATTTCTTCTTTTCTTTTGGAAAAATTTGGTTAAAAAATTAGTGCAAAACAAACCGTGCTTTTGTTCATAACAATTAATTTTTATTTTGTTTCATTATAATTTCAATAAAAGAAAACTTTCTTATCTTAAAGCTCAACATATACAGAAATACAGCCGATTATAGCGCCCTTGCTTGTTTTTTCCTTGGCAAGTTGTTAATTATTACCCTTTATATAGCAATAAGGGTATATTTAATTTCGCCATTCCATTTGTAATTTCGTTAGTGTCCAAAGCGACCCAATAAGGTATATACCTACATTTTGGACCCTTAAAAATCATATCCCAGAAAATATTGCCAACGTTCTCACAAAAAGCGGTGATCTTAATTAAGGTTTTTTTATAGGAGCAGGGGAAGTTCATGTGTCTAATATGTAGGGTTGCCAGACGGGCCTGATTTGGCCTGATTTTCAAGTTTTTTAATGCGCATCAAGTGTAAAGTGAAAAAGTAATTTGTCAAGTTTTTTTGTAAGTTAATTTTTTTCTCAAGTTTATTCTAGCTATGTAGTAATACTAAAAAAAACTGTTTATATATGTATGTATCTAAAAAACAAATTTAAAGCCCATATTTGTATTATCAACACAACTAAGGACTAATATGATACATTTTTTTCTGCGCAATTAAAGTTTAAAAAATATAGTTCTCTTTCAGTACAATTATAATAAAAATGCCAACACTGATATTTATCCCATTGTTCAAATAAATAAAAAGTGAGTTTATATTTTTGTTTGTTAATTTGTTTCTGTTATTTTTACTTTTTATGATATTTTTGTTTTTATTCTAATAATTTTTATGAAAAAAATAAACAATTAATTAAAAAAACAATAGTATGGGTGTTTTTATTTGTCAAGTTATTTTTTTCAAAATCAAGTTTTTTTGTGGTTAATGTCAAGTTTTTCTGGCAAGCCTACTAATATGAGAAACTATAGCAGCTGTCAACTTAAGCCCAAATACAAAGTAGTTTCAATATAATGCGTCTATTTTTGAAAAATAAATTAGTTGGATGCGAAAAATTTCGAAAAATTGCTTTGCAATTACTTTTGGTTATAAACTTGAAGTCGATAGCTTTATTAGTTTCCAGGTTATTTCTTTGATATGGTTCATTTTTTTGAAAGCTATTGCTTCCTTGCTTCACTCAAGCAAAACAAAAATATAATTGATATTTTCCGTTAATAGCTCAATTAACTTTTTAAGTCCTCCTCAGGATCACATTCAATTAGATAACTATGTCTAACAAAGCCTTTTCAAGTAATATGCCTTTACCCCAAAATATCTTGTTCCTGTATATTGTGCCCTTTCGAATACATTGTTTTCATCCCTACACATAGAGAAAAAACAGGGGGAAGAGCCTATAATCTACTTCAATTCGTACCTAAAAGGGTTTAAAAAAATTTTTCGATTCGGAAACTACTTGAATTATATAATACGTTCAAAAGTTCTGTAGTTTTTTTAAAATAATTTAATGAATTAAATGATTCTATATTTGTCCACGCTAAATAACATGCTGGCACTTTTAAAGTTTGCGGTTGTATTCTCTAAATGTCGATTTACATAAAAAAGATAAAAAGTTAATTTCCAAACGTTCGTAAATTAATTTTTTGACGTTTTGAGAAATTTTGAGAACGATTTGTTTTTAAGTTTTTAAAGAACAAGTACGAATCGGTATTATTTAATAAATCAAGCACAAACTGTTTTTGTTGTTGTTTTTCTGTTTAAATACAGTTTTTTTTTTGCTGAATATTTTGTTCGTAATATGTTCAAAAAATATAAAAACAGAAAACACATCGTTGGCATAGGGCACTAGTGTTACAGTTCGAAGATCTTGAGTTTAAATAAATAAATAATAAAATATTGAATAAGTGTAAAATTGCTTTTTTATTAATCTCGTATTTATAAATGTATTTTTCTTTTTTGATTGATTCAGTCCCATTCACACCTAAATCAATCTTTTCTAAGTACAGTTTCGAACGATAATCAATGCGTATTATAACGAATGACTAAGTGTACAATATTGGACAGACATATGTATGCTGCCTATAATATCAGCTAGGCTCGTCGGAAATTGGGAAGTTTCTTTAGCCTCGCTTTATTATCTTAGATAGGTCTACCGAAATGGGGAAGAAACCAAGGGGGAGAAATTATAATTAAACAGCTAATTGAATAATATTGGAAATTTTGGGAACGAATCTTTTGAAAGAGTAATAAGGTGATGCTCATCTCTTTCTTCCGTGCCTTTGCTGATCACTTTCGGCTTCGATCAGCCCACAACGAATTTAACTTTGGTAAAGAAAACGGCTTCAATTTAAGTTTTCATAACTCAGATTCTAAGCGTTTATTTCAAAATGTATAAAAAACAACATATCAACGTTAAAACAAAATAATAAATTAAATAAACGCTTTATTTCTTAGTAGTATATGTAGGTTTGGGAGAGTTATGGTGTTTTAGTTGTCAAAATAAAATTTAAAACATAACAAAAAACAAAAAAAAAAAGGTTAGGAAATTTGCCTGAAATGTGTTTGAAATTAGGTAAAACGCAATAAAAATACCAAAAAAGTGTTTGGAAACTTGCTTAAAATGGGCTTAAAATAGGGTCGAACCAATTTTAAAATTTGTGTGTTTACACAAGGTTTAAAATAAGTTTTTTAGCCTAAAACTCGTTTATGAATACAGTTTTATTGAAATTTGCTTAATAAAGGTTTAAAATCCTGTTTAAATTTTTATGAATACAGCCGATACTTTTTAAAAATTATTTACGGTCATATTGAACTTAATAATATCTTTTCGTACTAAAGCTTTTTGACAACTAAGTTTTTCTTGCTCTTCTGTGTTTGTTGATTGTTTATCTGTTTATTTGCGCGCATTTCTTTGTGTCGCTCTTGTAATTCAGTCTCTTATAAAAAGCATAATCAAGCAATTTATAAATTAAAACCTTCAGTAACTTTTGAAATGAAATGCAAGAAACTAGGCATTATACCAAATTTTATGGTTAATTCAACAAAAATGGTACTAAAGTTTTTCAAAATCAACAACAAACATAGAGAAAGATTTGGATAGAAATATTTACCATTTTCACATAAAAATTCTTAATTTACTCATACATCATAAACACCAACAAATCAAAATAAACAGAGATCATTTATTGGGATTAAAAGAAAAGTTAACAAGACAAATGGACGATAATGATTTTTGGTTTCGTTCGGCCGCTTCCAAAAATACTCCTTGCCATCAGATTGGAGTCTATTCACTTTTGTCTCGTCCGACCATATAACTTTATTCCAATTATCAATAGACCAATATTTGTTCTGCTTGCAAAAGTGCAGACGAGCTTTAATGTTCTTCTCAGATGGTGCGAGTTTTTTCTGCTTAACTCATGATACTAGACAAATTCTTCGCAATGAGCGTCGTGCCGTCTATTCACGTACACTCTTGTTTATAGCATTTTCTGCTGCTTTCAGAGTTCTGACATCCTTTTTCCGTAACAATCGCTCCATAAGCCTTGCGCCATCATCATTTAGAGATCTTGGGTGACCTCCAGGATTTTTGGATTGATTTGCATTTCTTTTTTTTACTGTCAAAAGTACTGTCCTATGACAAACGCCAACTTTTCCAGAAAGAAAAACCTTTTTTAGTTAAAGCGACTATGTTGTTTTCGATTCCAATTGAAATTTTCTTAATTTTTTATTCCACACTTAAATTCTTAATCTCGTACTGTACGGACGTGCCTACGCGAGTGTAATATTGGTAAAAGGTGATATCAGTAATAAGTGGCAAACGAATTTAAACGAAATTAAATAATAAAAACAAGCTAACGGTTAATGAGTAACAGTAATCGTAGTGACAGTGGGCCTGAAAGCCGAAATGCTTACATTGTGTTAAGCTCAAGCATTAGCAATGAAAACATCAGAGACCCTGAATAAAATGAAAACTATTTGAACGCAAAACCGAAAATAATTAAAGACAATTAGGCTTTTAGTTGGATTAATTGGTGAAAATAGCTTTTATGTGTCTAACATAAAACGTGGTAGCATTTACGAAATAAAAATTCAGGTGAATCACGAAAACGCTTACCGCACCACGGTTTCGGGATTCGAAAAAAATTAAGAAAAATTTCTATACTTACCAACTTAAAAACGCAAAAGGCCTTCAGGTAGTTATAAATGGTATTGACTATAACGTTGACCCGGAAGAGATTAAGGCCAGTTTGTGCAGCAAAGGCTTCAAAGTTAAATCCGTGTCGAACATAAGAAACAGAGAAAGGCATCCCTAACCATTAATCCGAGTGGAACTTGAGCCTGGTGATTTAAAATTGAAGAAAGGTGAAACTCACCCTGTTTATGATTTAAAATATATTTTGCATCGTAGAATTATTGTTGAAGCGCCACATAAGAGATCTGGACCCGTACAGTGTTTGAACTGCCAACAATATGGCCACACCCAAAAATTATTGTAAGTTGCCTTCTGTTTGCGTTGTGTGTGGGGACCTGCATGCTACGACCATATGCGACAAGCCAAAAGATGATCCTAGGATGAAGAAGTTCAGCAATTGCGGTGGAAACCACACGGCCTGCTATAGAGGTTGTCCTGTTTTCAATTCAATTAAGCGCTCATCTAAGCCGAAAGTAGTTTCTGCCCCTACCCAGCAGTCAAATGTACCAAGTTTTGCTATGCCCCCTTTAGCACAGCCAACAAGAAGTCATATTTCTTATGCTAATGCATTAAAGTCTAATCAGCCCAACACAAGTAAGCCTAATCAGACAAGTAAGCCTTATCAGCCAACAGCTTCACAAGCATTGCCAACAAATGAACCAACCGGTCCCAATTTTAGCCACCTGGAAGCCGTTATTGACAATATGGTCAAACAATTTACGCAAATCATGCCGCAAATGGCTGGCATAATGTAAGAAATGCAAAAAATTCAATCTTCTCTTTTGCAGGCCATGCTTAAAAGACCATGAACTGCCTCAGGGTTTGTTTCTGGAACGCAAACGGCATCCGCCAACACAAAAACGAACTCGAATATTTTTTTAACACACCAAAACATTGATGTAATGTTAATATCCGAAACTCATATGACATCTAGAAGCATTTTCAAAATATTCCATTCTTTTGACGATTCGAAGAATCTCAGAGATACATCATGTGGGGGCTCGGCTATAATATTCAAATCGATAATCAAACACCAAAGGATTGGTGGCCTATCCGAATGTTATATGCGCCAGCAACAAACGTCTGCATTGATGAATTTTTCCGTAATCCCGTTATTTCGTCAGTTTATTGTCCACCGAGGTTCTCCATAACGAAGGACCAGTACAACGGTTTTTACAAATCTTAAGGTCCCCGCTTCATAGCTGTTGGAGACTATAACGCCAAGCACACGTACTGTGGCTCCCGCCTAATTAGTCCCAGAGCTCGTGTGCTGTATGATGCCGTATCTGAAATGGGACTTTATTTTAACTGGACAACCAACCTACTGGCCAACAGGCCACAATAAAATTCCAGATGTAATCGATTTTGGCGTAGCAAAAGGTATTTCCCCGGAGCTTATTGAGGCTAAAGTCTCCTTGGATTTATCTTCTGACCACTCACCCACAATAATCACTATTTGCAGTCCTCACCAAAAAACAGCTAGTGATTTTTTTCTTATCTAAAAGGATAAATTGGTTGAAATATAAAAAATACATTAGCGCCCACTGCTCGGGGAACCAACCGCTAAAAACTCCCGGAGACATCGCTGATTGTCTGACCGTCCTAAATGAAACCATTTAAAAAGCCGTTCAACATGTGTCTTCTACCTATCGTTAGGCTAGGTACAACAAAATTTTTCCTGACAATGTGGGAAAACTTTTATTTGAAAAAAAGGGGAGCCCGCAGGGAATGGCAAAAACATAGATCGCCCCAACTTAAAACTAAGCTGAAATAACGTACAAACCAATTAAAAAGCTTGCTGGAGGTTCACAGAATGGCATCACTGGAAGAGTACCTGGAAGGTCTAGACGCGACTCCTCAGACAAATTATTCCCTATGGCGATCACCCAAGCGTCTTAAAAGACCCATTATCGAAAAACCACCACTGCTTAATCTGAGAGGATCCTGGGCTAGAAATGACGAAAAACAATGCGATCTGTTTGCAAATCATTTAAAAAACGCGTTCACCCCACATACATGCACAGACGTGAGGGCATTACCGCCAGTTATTGCCAGACGTCCTTTAGAAATACGTTTCCGATTTACAGATGTTGTAGAGGCTATCGCAAACCTAAAAAGTAAAAAAGCTCCTGGCGTTGATAAAATCAGCAACAAAATGCTCTTTGAGCTACCTTTTCCAGCCAAAAGAATGATTCTTTTTATTTTTAACGTGATAATTCGGCTTGAACATTTCCTGCCCATATGGAAAGTGGCCTTAGTAAAGATGATTCCTAAGCCTGGCAAAGATCCTTCGAAGGTAGAGTCTTATAGGCCTATTAGTTTTTTACCCGCAATGTCAAAATGGTTCGAAAAATTGCTTAAAAACAAGCTGAATCCTATTTTGAATGACAACAACTGCATTTTAAATTACCAATTTGGCTTAAGAACACAACATAGTACCATCTAACAAACTCACAGGTTGGTACAGGTTATAAAAAAAGCCTTTGAAGAAGAGAAGTACTGCTCCGCACTATTTATCGAGGTCTTGCAAGTTTTCGACAAAGTATGGCATGAAAACCTATTAAACAAACTAAAGTTCAACCTTCCAGCTAATATTTTCAACCTTTTAGAAAAATACATAACAGGCCGACAATTTATGATCAAAGAGGTAAGCAAAATAAGTTGTTACCAACCAATAGGGGCTGGTGTACCTCAAGGGAGTATACTAGCTCCAGTTCTGTACTTTCTTTACACAGCAGATATGCCAACCAATAGTTTTACACATACGTCGACATTTGCTGATGCCACTGCTTTCCTTAGTATTCATACAGACCATAAAGAGGCTTCGAACCAACTGCAGCAACACGTAACCCAAGTTGAAATATGGGCAAAGTTATGGGGAATAAAAATAAATGAACAAAAATGTACCCACGTAACTTCTACTTTACGCAAAGAAACGTGCTCCACAATCACTATTAACAACCATATGGTGCCTCAACGAACCGAGACAAAATATCTTGGTGTTCACCTAGACCGCCGCCTCACATGGAAGCCTCATATAGATGCGAAGCTGACTCAAATGAAACTTACAGCTGCTCAAATCCACTGGCTAATTGGAAGAAACACTGTGCTACCTTTGGATTATAAACTTCTACTCTACAACTCAATTTTAAAACCAATTTGGTGCTACGGTATACAATTATGGGGCACTGCTTCCGCCTCCAACATCGAAAAAATCCATCGCTATCAAAACAAAATTCTAAGAATGATAACTGGTGCTCCTTGGTATATTAAAAGCAGCAACATCCACAAGGATCTTAAAGTTCCACTTGTAAAATGCGAAATCTTAAACTATGTGGACAAGTACTTAAATAAGCTGGAAACACAGCCAAATCCACTTGCTCGAAGCATCCTGCAACATAGTGGGCACATCCGCCTAAAAAGAAGGGATACTATTGCTCTTAGATGAAACCTTTGAAATTAGTTCATTTTATTGTGAGAACTTAAATTTTAGTCCGGTACTGACTGGACTAGTATTAATTACTTAGTTTTAAGATTTGAATACTTATTGTTAGTTCGCTTAAGCGAAGATTCAATAATAAGATATATGAAAAAAAATTTCCACAAATCGCAGGAAAATATTTCACAAAAAATTTTAAAATATTCTCTTCACCACTAAAGCTGGAACACTAAAGGAACTTTGCAAAAAGAATTAAACAAATATTAAGTAACGGTACTTAAACAACAGAAAAGCAAAACGTGCAATTCTGGATAAGTGAAGCAGCTTGAATTCAATTTTTTTTTATCTACTTGCGAATAGTATTTTGTCTCGTTGTTTTAAAGTTAATTAGAAGACAGTGCAAGAAGTTATTTTACCTACAATTTTTTTTCTTACTACAATAAATACAGAAAACAATGTATTAAAATATTTTGTAAGAACTATGTATCCACTTTTGCTCGCCACTGTACATACATACATATAAACATGTATGCATGTAAGGCTGTTTGGTGGTCTTTTAAAACAAAATCAATGATGCAAATAATTAAATTTAAATTGTCTATGGATCATTTGTGCAAATACTGTACATAACTAGCATTTAACTAAAGATTTAAAACTGTGGCTGAGTGCATTTCAAAGTTTTTTTTTCTTATTTTCGGACAATCACTTTGAAAAAGAAAACTAATTCTATGTATTAATAGTCAATTATTGTTTTTTTCGTAAAAAAAAACCAGCCATTACTTTAAACATTTATACCCACACCATTTACGTCGTACTTCCTGGATCGAATAAAGCATTTTCGTCCTTCGGGCTGGGTGTTCATGTATTGTTGTGATCTAAATACAGGTCACATTTTTAAAGACATTTTGATCAAATTTGGCACAGAAAATCCGTTTGCCAAAAGCACCAAGCTTTATTTGTGATGATAATTGGTCCATTTTTTGACATAACCCCATAAAAATTTCTTTTCGGAATAAAAATTTTAGCACATAACTGCCTTAAATATTATAAAATATCTACAAAGTTTTGCGTATATTTATCTATTATGTCACCAAATATCAATAATAACCTTGTAAAATCAATTCCCTAAAATCAACTTGTTTCAACACAAACATTTTTTTTTAATTAATTTTTTTTGAGAACTTAAATTTTAGTCTGGCATTGGCTTGACTAATATTAATTACTTAGTTTAAGATTTGGTTACTTATTGTTAGTTCAAAGAAGCGAAGATTCAATAAGAAAAAAAATATAAAAAATAAAAAACTGGTATGTGAAATCGTATTCCGTAATACGACTTATTAGGTTTCAGTATTTTAATTTATAGACATTTTGCAATTTTAAATGTACACACTTTAAAAGCTTTTATCTAGTTACTAGAAAATTTTGTTTACTTGACGTTTAACTTTTTGTAAGGGTTGCAGTGCACTTGCCAGTTTTTTTGTGTTAAACAATTCCTTTTGTTTTTAAAATTGCGTATACTTAGGTCACCTCAGCTCTGTTAAATTTCAAAAGCAAATTATATATTTAACTCTAACCCCAAAACGCGGTTACTGCGATCCAATACAAACATATTTTTTTACACTTTACTTAGTGATAAGGGTTTTATCCTTCCGTTTGTACTCGTTATTTCTACAATATTCATTTTCAAAATCTATTTAGCCGACCCAGTCAATTCCAGAAGGCTTTTTATGTGTCAAACTATAATAAATATGGTGAGCGAAAGCCCCCATACAAACGAACCATGCCTTTGAAATTTTAATACGCCATAACTCGGACACTATAAAAACTATTGGCTTTTAATAGCAATAAGTATTCAAATCTTAAAACTAAGTAATAAATATAAGTTCAGCCAGAGCCGGAGAAAAATTTAAGTTCCCAAATAGCATAATAAATGTCAATTATTTCATCTAAGCACGATAGTATCACTTCTTTTCAGACGACTATGCTCACTATGTTGCAAGATGTTTCGAGCGATTGGTTTTGAATGGGCTTCCAGATTGTTTTTAATGCTTAAAATTTTGCATTTACTTAGTGGAACTTGTTCATTCTTGTGAATGTTGATGTTTTAAATGTACCAAGAAGCTTCAGTTACCATTCTTAAGATTTTGTTTTGAAGGCGCTGAATATTTTTATGCTGCAGGCGTTAGCAGTGCCCCATAATTGTAAACCGTAACCTCAAATTGGTTTCAAAATCGATTTGTAGAGTAAAAGTATAAAATCAAGACGAAGCATAGAGTTTTTGCCTTCAATCTATATGTGTCCTCCATGTAAGGCGACGATCCAGGCCCATGCCAAGGCATTTCGTCTCAAATCGTTTATGCACCATATGGTTGTTAATAAGGACTCCTCAATACTTTCTTTTGGGTATATTTTTGCTCATTAATTTTTATTCCCCATAACTTTACCCGTTTCTCAATTTGGGTTACGTGATGTTGCAGTTGTTTCGAGGCCTCCTTATTGTCTTTACGAGTACTAAGAAAAGCGGTATAATCAGTAGATGTCGACATGTGTGTAAAACTATTTGTGAGCAGGTCTACTATGCATGGTAAAGCAAGCACAGGATTATACCTAAATTACTCCTTTGAGGTACGCCAGCCCCTATTTGTTAAGGGCAACTCAAGTAGTTTCCTTCTTTGATCATGAATTTTCAATCAGTTATGTACTTCTCTAATAGGGAAAAATTAAAATGGCTGGCAAGTTCAGCTTTAGTTAGCTTAACAGTACTTTTTTTCCTGAAAAACTTTTCTTATAACCTGTACCAAACTGTGACCTTGTATTATTTTGACTTCTAAAGCAAAATTGGTGATTTAGAATGCAGTTTTTGTCATTCAAAATTCGACTCAGCTTGTTTTTAAACAGTTTCTCAAACAATTTCGACACAGTTTGTAACAGATTTAAAGGCCTATTAGACTCGATTTTTTAAGGATATTTTTCAGGCCTGAGAATCATCTTTACTAAAGGCACATCTCCATATTGGCGGGAAATGTACAAGCCGTATTATGGCATTAAAAACAAGGTAGTTCTAAAAGCATTTTGTTTCTAAATTTATCAATTCCAGGAGCTTTTTTTTATAATTTAGGCTAGCGATAGCCTCTACAACATCTGGAAATCGGAAACGTATTTCTATGAGATGTCTAGCAATAACAGGCGATAAATCTTTCACGTCAACGCATGTATTGGGAGTGAACATACTCCTTAAATGACTAGCGAGCAGATCGCATTTTGTTTCGTTATTTCTTGGCCAGTGTCCTCTCAGATAACGCAGTGGGGGTTTTGCGATAACAGGTATATTAAGACGTCTGGCTGATAGCCATAGAGAATAGTTCGTCTGGGGAGTCGGTTCTAGATCTTCCAAGTAAACCCTAAATGATGCCATTCTGTGTACCTTTAGAAAGTTTTTTAAATAGTTTTTACATTCTTTTAGCTAAATTTTAGGTTAAGACGATCAACGATTTTGCCACTCTCTTCGGCCTCTTCTTTTTTCAGATATTTTGACGGTACGTAGAAGAAGCATGTTCGATGACTTTTTTAATAGTTTAAATCATCTGCGCTTCTTCTCCAAGTTTTGAGATATCTTCCTTCACTTGATCCTTCAATTGGAGTTCCTGTCTTGCCCTTCTGAGTGAATGTCACCAGGTTCGCATTCAAATGACTTCCTGGAGTGTCTTCATACATTATCTACACATGACCTAGCCAAGGTAAACGTTGGATTTCTACACGCGTAACTATGTATGTATTCTCCTTCAACACAGATTGGTATGTCGATTTTTTATAGATCTTCCTCTCAAAAAATCCAAGCCCCGCCTCACCTTCTTTCGCCTATTTTTTGTTCGAATTAAAATTTGTGAATTTTTTTTCTAGAAAAAAAGATTTTTATTTAAAAAAATCAACTTTATGACAATACTAACTGAGTATAATGAACTTTTAAAAACAGCTACGATGTTTAGATTCAGTACCCTTTGGTCGGTTGTAAACATCAGCTATTTTACCCACTTGCCTATTCCATGTTTAGATATGTAAACATACCAATTTTTAAATGACTGTCAAAGTAAGAATGGCTTACTTTTGAGGCATCTCAAACAAAAACAAGTACTTTTACATTAAAATTGTAAGTAGTGCTCAGCAGCAAAACTACCCTTTTTGCTACAATACAGGATGCCTGTTGTCAGATTTATATTTTCAAACTTAAATAAAAAACATAATAAGTGGCATAAAGTTTTATTAAGAACATTGAACGATAGAATGGAAATGCTGATTAAATTTTTAAAGAGTTTGTCATCCAGATATCTTCCGTCGAGTTAAACACACTATTCGAAACGCAGCCTTGTATTCTACGCTACACGGTGCCGTAAACTTGGTTCAGTTGAGCTGATTTCTTAACGAATATTTTTCTTTAAAGCCACAAGAGATTGGAAATTGTCTGTTTAAGGTAGTCTCATAAAAACAATCCATGAGAGTTCGATCGGGCGACCTCGTTGGCAATGGGGCGATTGATCAGTTTTAGGGAGACATTTTTCCGAAAAAAGTTCATTGAAGCCCTGGATGTGTGTGCAGTCGCCCAATTCTGTTAAACCACTTATGTGAAGAGTACGATGAATGAGCTCGCAGTTTTGGCAAAAAAAGAATTCCGTATTCATGCGTCGATCATTTTCACCGTTGACATTTGTCGTCTGGCCTCGAGAATTCTCGAAAAAATAGTACAATTATCTCATGCGTGGATAAAGCACACCAAACAGTTACCCTGGGGCAATGCAATGGTTTTGAATGATTTGAATTTTAAAGGGAAAACTTCAGATGCTTTTTTAAAATTTCATGAATAATCACTCTTAGAAGTCCCAGTGAGGATGCTCTTTTCCGTTTGAATAAAACAGACTTTCACGTTATCTGCTTTCAACCAGCCGTAGGACATTCATAGCCGAAGCAGTTGCGCGAAATCTCTGCACCCACGAGCGATTTGAATTTATACTTGGTCCATCACGTATTCGCCGAATACTCAACTTTAAACAAAATTGTCGACTATCAATTACGTAATCATTACTCTTACAAAATGTCTACACAGCGAACGCGCGATTCTCGCTCGACCACTGCGACATCTGCACAATCCATAATTCCAACGGCGCCACCTTCCTCCGCACCGTTTATTCTTTTTTAAATAAACGTATTTAAAAATATAAATTTGCCACCAAACACTCTCTATTTATTAATTTGGATGCTTCAAACAAGCTTAAAAAAAGTTAAGCGTATAAGGAAGGAGTTTAAATGGTTATTTTTGTAAATGACTTCCTGGTAAAAAGAAAACTCAGAAAATATTGTAGCCTGTTTAGAACAAGAGTAACAGTTTAGAAAAGTTTTATTCTGTTTTTGTTTTCTGCTGTAAGCAAAGTGCAACATTTTAACACTTTATTATGACATTCAGAGTACTTTACTTAAATAACAAGCTGAGCGAAAAACAACAACGACTGAATAAATAACACCATTTTTGTGTATATGCCTACATACATATCGTAACCCTAATATAGAAAAGCTATTTCTTGTAATTTTTATAAGCCCAGATTTTTG
Organism: Melanophora roralis; assembly: GCA_963583895.1. Lineage (NCBI taxonomy): Eukaryota > Metazoa > Arthropoda > Insecta > Diptera > Rhinophoridae > Melanophora > Melanophora roralis. The sequence continues at coordinate 56,744,678 of OY757189.1, read as the reverse complement.
TTTACTTTGAAAAATAGTCTGCTCTTATATCGCAATAAGACTAACAAATCTCGACTTAAAAGTACGAGTTAGTGCCTTTCTATATTAAGGTAACGATATGTAAGTACAGATCTATAATATTTTTTAACCTTTCGCCATAAATTTGGTTTACACTAAGATTCTATTTTATACAAATCGTCTCTGCACTTACGAACCGTAAACAATGCACTTATTTTCCAAATAACCTCGATACATTAATCCGTGGTACTTGTATCTTTAAAATTTCAATCAAAGAAACACCTTTAAGCAGTAACGCCAGATATTAATAATGCTGCTTCTGTTCTACAGTTTTATTTTCCAATTTAAAAATTGAAATATAGTTTTTCATTTTTATGTTTACGTAAGCAAAAGCCGACATGCAATTCTGTAGACTTTGCTAAAGATTGTACACGAAAAAGTTTTAACAAACATTCGCGCAGCTATAAACAAAGGAATTCACTTGAAGCGGACCATAAATAGAGTTGTTTTTAATTTAATTTATGAAGAGAAAATGCACAGTTGCCTTCTTTATTGGCGACCATTTTTTGGGAACTTAAATTCTAAGATTTGTTTATATTTAAGATTTGATTACTTATTGTTAGTTCATAAAATTTAAAATTTGTTAACAAAATAAACGTTGAAAAAAATCGCTCATATTTGACTAAACCCTTACGTTAGAAAGTTGAATACTAAAAATTTGTGTATGATATTTATGTTTGAAAGTATGCAACAGTGTGGTTTAAGTGGTTGTATAAATATTTTTACAAAATATTTTTTAGATCCAAAAACAGTTTCGATAAAAAGTGAGCGTAAAAGCATTGCTTGTGGACCATCTATCGGTTTAAATTCGAACCAGCGGTTATTTCAAATCTGGACTTAATTATGTAATTATATGCTGTCAAATATAAAGAAAGTGCACGAGATTCCATTAACATCAACTTCTCGTCATTCTCAAGATTTGAAAGATTTTGCACGGAGCCTATTGTAATGATCAGTCCATTTTTTGATATAGCCCTCATACAAATGTCCTCACGAAATAAATATTTGGGCTATAACTGACTCGAATATTATTAATTCACTCTCTCAAAATTTTGCACATACGGTAATCTTTATGCCACCAACTATTCTACTGAATACAAATATTATCGGTCTTTTTTTCATGAAGTCGAACTTGACCGACTATAACTTTCTTACTTTTTTTACACCACAATTTATGAAAAGGTATGTACAGTCTTTTACAAAAACCTAATATCAACTTGGTAAACATATTTTTTATGCTGGAATGGGTTTAAATATAATAAAGTGAATAATTTGGCACTGATTTTTATATTTTGAATCCATTGATTTATTATTAAAAATTAACCAAACCCAAAAGTCAATTAGTTTCTATGGTTAGGGCTATGCGGCAATGGCAGATCGGTCACCTATAATCAAACGCAGTGTTGCCCATAAGCTTGGTTCAAACAGCTGTTGTTTTGTTTAAAAAGTGGTTTTTAGTTTTCTTATTTTTTTTTGGCTATTTTCGATACACAAATATTACAAAATTTCCTAAAAAATAATTATTTATATCAACATTTGCCTTATTTTGAGAAACTAAATTTTAGTCTCAAATTGGCTGGACTAATATAAATTATTCTTAGTTTTAAGATTAGAATACTTATTGCTTGTTCGCATTAGCAAAATTCAATTATTCAATACATGAAAAAAATATTAAGATGTTAATGAAAGAAATGGGAAATAGGGAATAAGTAAATACAAATGTCATGTGCAATATGCTTTATTCTACCGTGTACTTACTTTATAGTAGCACTCGTAACAAAAGCTGTTGTGTAAGTATTTAATCGAAATTTATATTCTATCTTAATCGAAACACAGCAGTAACAACAAAAGACCAGTTTGTTAAGCAAATATTTTTCCATTAAACTGAAATTTCTGCAAGAAAGTCGACTTGAGAGAAAAATTATTTAACAAAAAATTGCCTATGCCACCTGAATACATATCTATAGTTATAAAGATATTTAAATTACAAAAGTATCATGCAACTTGTTAACAATAAATTAAAAAGTGAACTTATATTGAATTGTCGTTAATGTAACTATGCCCCCATGTTGGGCAGTGATGCCAATTTTTAAAACTTGAAACGACACTTTGGCAAAACAGTAAAAATATCTAAAATACCCTTAAAAACAAATGAGAGCGCTATATTCGGCTGTGCCGAATCTTAGATACCTTTCACATTGGACTTTTGAAACGCCGATTTTTTTTTCTTATTTTGATCCGTTTTTTATTTTTAAAATATTTCTAATTTTTTTTTTTAAATAGGAGTCGGTGTCATATTTTTACCCTCTTGGAGTCCTGTAGGGGTTTTTACCATAATTTTTTTCAAATTTTGTAGGGACTTTTACTCTAACATTCTGAAATTTTGTAACGCAACCACCTTAGGTGATGGAGATAGGGGGTAAGTATTTTTTATTATTTAGGAATATGTTTGGAAGGGAAAAATTAATAGGCGTCTGTGATACATTTTATTCCTCTAGGGGCGACTCCGGGCAAGTTGCAAGGTTTTTATCTTCTTTTTAAATTTTGTATGGCAACCTCCTTAGAACGTGGGAATATATAAACATTTTATGGGATCGCAAATAGAAGGATATAAAAAAACGAGGTCGGTCCAGCCATTCTAAGTCATTTTTTTTAATGCAGAGCGTGTTGAAAATTTTGAGGGTTGGCACCTTGAAATTCCCCCATCTACGGCATCCTTTTTACTAATTCAGTTTTTTTCTTGTAGGTCCAAGTCCCTAGTCATCATTTACGTCCATGATTTAAATAAAACTATGTTTATACTTAAATTCGGATATTTACAACCTTGTAAGTATTTGTTCGCGTCAAAAAACAATCAATTTCTTTTCTATTTTAGTCAGCGGCAACCCTGTTTGTTTAATATCAGCTATACCAATATTGATAATTTTTTAAACCTCTCAAATATTGTTCATAATTAATTCCAACGCGTATTTTTAGAATTTTTTAAAGGTCCGTAGGACTGCCTTTTAGCTAATTTTTAGGAATATCAATCTCATCTCGTCCGCCTTAAATTGATTTTCTGTTTTAACAACGCTTTACATATTTGTTGCTTCGATTACTATATTGGTTAATTGTTTGTCCTCATATGACATCCCAAAGCAATTATAGAAAAAGTGGCTACACATTTTATGATCAAAAGGATAGCTCGGCTATATTAATCAAATCAAGAGTTAAACAAAAATGGTTAGGTGATGTCTCCGAATGCTATATCCATGCAACAAACGTCTTCATTGATAAATTTTTCCGTAGTCTCATTATTTCGTTGGCTTGTTGTCCTTTGTTGCATCAGTTCTTACAAGTCTTTAGATCTCCGCTTCATAGTTGCTGAAGACTATAGCGGTAAGAATACGTACAAAGATTCCCGCTTTATTAGTCTTAGAGGTCGCGTTTTGTATGATTCCGTATCTGAGATGACACCTAACGTTATTTCATCTGGACAACCAGTATCTGCAGTCCCTACCAAATCGCCACTGTGATTTTTTTCTTATCTTAAAGAGTTAATTGGTAACTGTTTAAAAGATCTACAGCTAAAAACTTCCGAAGACATCAAAGGTTGTCTAAACAGCTTTAGTGAGAACATTAAACAAGCCGTTGAACATGCTGATTCTACCTACCCTCAGACTAAATATAACAGATTTCTTCCTGCCGATGTGGAAACGCTCATATCAAAAAAAAAGTAGAGCTCAAAGAGAATGACAAAAGCATAGATTGTCCCTACTTAAAGCTAAGCTGAAAGAGTATACAAACCAATTAAAAAACTGGCTTGAGGTACACAGAATGGCATGACTTAAGGAACCCTTGGAAACTCTCAGTTCGACTCCCCAGACGAATTTTTCTCTATGATGATTAGCCAGACGTTTCAATATACCCGTTATCGCAAGACCTTCACTGCGTTATCTGAGAGAATCCTGGGCAAGAAATGAGGAAGAAAAATGGGATTTGCTCCCAAGTCATTTAAAGAACGTGTTTTCCCCAATATATGCACCGACATGAGTAAGTTACAACCCACTGTTGCTAAACGTCATATAGAAATATCTTTCCGATTTCTAAATGTCGTAGAAGCTATCGATAACATTAATGCTTAAAAAGTTCCTGGCTTTAATAAAATAAGTAACAAAATAATTCTTTTTAATTACAATATTGAACATTGCCTTAGTAAAGATGATTTCAAGCTCGGAAAAGATCCTTTCAAGGTGAAGTCTTACAGGCCTACAAGTCTGTTACCAACTATGTCGAAATTGTTTGAGAAACTGCTGTTCCCGATTCTGAACTGCTTTTTTAATTACCAATTTGGCTTCAGAAGGCAACATAGTAAGATAGTAAATACAAATTTTTATAACGTAAAAATGTCAAAGTGATTTTAATCAGCTGGGCTTTTAATATTACCTGATTGAATGTGCCTCTGTATGTGAAAAACAAATTAAATTAAAAGTAAAGCAGCTGATTGAAATCACTTTGACATTTTTACGTTACAAAAATTTAATTTAATATGAAATTTTTAATTTTTCTGACATTCTACCGTTCAAACACAAAAAGGAAAGGAAGAGGGAACATGTTTTGAATTCGCCTTGAGTTTACCTTGTTGAATGTGCCTTGGTGCCTTGAAGTAAAGTAAAGTAATATCAAGGCGAATTCAAAAATACGCGCTTCTGCATTTCTTTTGTATGTCATTCCGTTTGTAATTTCTTTATTATCCATTTTCCGCCGCATAAAGTATATATATTCTGGATCCTTATAGATGTCCGTCTGTCAGTCTGTTGAAATCAAGTTTCCTGAGTCAAATAAAATGATTAGGACCAGTTATTGGTGTCAAACTATTGAAAACATTCTGGAGGCAATCGCTATTTAAAATTAGCAAAATCGGTTGAATATTGCCTGAGATATAAACGAAAACTCAAAATAACCCATTTTTTTAGGACAAAAAATTTAAAGTTTTATACAAAATTAAATTTTTTTGATATTCACATTTCCAAATATCCGCTGAGCTCTTGGATATTACCTGAATTAGAGAGCCCTGGAAAAGAACATGCTTTGCTAAGGGTAAGGCAAGATGCAAATTAAACTTAAAGGTACACAAACTCATTGGCAAATAGGCAGAAACTCTGCGATTCGTCTTGATTGTAAACTTCTTCTTTAAACTCGATTTTGACTTTGAGATCCTCAGAGTGATAACCTGTGCTCCTTGGTGCATTAAAAACAGCAACATCCACAAAAATCTACAAGTTCTTCTAAGTAAATGCGAAATCTTAAACTATGTGGACAAGTATTTTAATAAACTAGAAGCACACCCAAATTCGCTCGCTCGAAATGTCTTGCAACATAGCGTACACACTTGTCTGAAAAAAAGGGTACTATTACGCTAAGATAAAACCATTAAAATTAACTAACTTTATTTTGAGAACTTAATTTTAATCTGGTACTGGCTTATATAAATTATACTTAGTTTTAGGATTTGAATACTTATTGTTAGTTCGCAGGAGCGAATATTCAATAATGAAAAATATGCAAAAGAAAAAAATTTCTTTTAGAAATCGGTTATGGCCTTTTCGAGCTGATACAATCAATGGAGCATTTAAATTTTATAATAAATTTAAAAAAAAGCTTATCCATATAATATTGAATTTTGGCTGTTTTTGTACTAAGGACATCAAAAAATATAGTGGTCATTATATGTCACGGCAAAATTTTAAATTTGTTGGACAGTGTAATCAAAGTTTTAAGGGTTTCCCCAAACAATTCTAATATTGATCATTTTATTAAATATATATTTTGTAGTTTAGCTTATCATGACGATGTTAACTACAAATTTTGCCTGTTAAAAGGTTGAGATTTTGTCTTTGTTTGTTTATATCGTTGCATATTATGATATTGGCGCAGATTGTCGCATTTAAAAAAAAATTGCGTTCAAACTATCGGTGGATTTTACAATTTCGGTACATTGCGATAATAGTGGGATCCTACCTTAAGCTTTCAGTTATAAGTGTCTTGTGTTGATGTTAAATAAAAATCTTATCAGAATCATAAAACTACAAGTATTGTTTTGCATTTCAGGTGACGATATGTATGTATACATTACTTTTTGTATACATATATGTATCCAAGTGGAGTCTTGGCTCCTTTTCACTCCCACGAGATGTGCCCCCAGGAGGGGGATAGAGGGGCCGAGCGTATTGTACAGAGGCTGGACAGAAATAGTCGACCCCTGTACCCTACACTCATCCCTAGGATGCAGCACCCTCGTGGACCAACTGAAAGGGGGCTACACTTTTAATGGCAAGGTGGTTGGTTGCAGTGCCGAGGTGATGAATGGTTTATTATTGTCAAAAGAAATTAGCCTTTAACAGCCCCCCTCCAACTCTAGGGCACGGGTCAGTTGTAATATTTTTCAGTTGCCTAGTCCGCGTATGCCGTCACTGCGCGCAACGCTACTTCCCTTTACGCGCTGGTCGTATTAATAAATTTAAATTTTGAAACTCGGACAAATCAGACTCTTCAGATTCTGATTCCCTTGGACTGAACGAACTGTTGACGGTCATTGATGACAGCATACATGACCAAGCAGAGGATTTACGGACGCAAGTAGTGAAGGAGGGGAATCTGCACTGCTTGAGAGCTTCCCCGGAAGGGACCGGTGCCACGCAGATCCTGGGAGATCTGTCCCAGGTTCTGACGTGGAGTAAGATATTACAGGGATATCAGCTCCTGGCCAGATTCTAGGGGCGGCGAGGAGGGGTCTTCAGGGGAATAGACAGGTAAATTAGCCCGTCCATCAGTTATAGCTCGCTTGGACGCCGTGATACCTCCGACTGAGGTAACATCATATTTAGGCACAAGAAGTCGAAAAAAGAAGTAAAAGGCGATGAACGGCACTAGATCTTCCTTGGTCTATCTGCGTAAGATCACTAAGGGGGATCCAAGGTCGTTCACCGTTTAGGAGAGGCCAAAGATCAGGAGACATCGGCAGGACGTCAGGAAATTCAGAAGAGTTTATGGCCCCACCGGTGAGCTTCTGGGCATTTTCCTCCCGGTAATGCAAATTGAAAGTGTAGGGACCACTGCTTTGCGTATCCAGGTAGACAATCGGATGACCCCGACAGTTTCCAGGAATGTAGAAAATACAGATAGCAGTTCACTGGGGAAGGTGCTTAGGTTTACGGAACGAGCTGCCCAACTAAGGAAACCGATAGTAAGAGGGGAAGTGGTCAAAAGAGCTAGGTCCGAAGAGGAACAGCCAACCACTTTTGAGAAAGAAAAAAAGACATGACAAGCCAAGAAAGCATTCAAGTAACTAATAAATAACGTAAGGTTTCGGACGGAAGGATAGATGCGGATCTATGGCAGCTGGTTGCAGGCAGGCTTTTAGATAACATTGCCTCCTACGTAGGTGACCTAGAAGGCGTATCCTTCAATGGTGCGGATTGATTAAAAGGTGTCAAGATCGTCATGGAAGATATGGAAAAAGGAAGTGTGTCGACGGTCCACGCTAAACAGTTGTAGCGACCTTTGTCCAAAGGCGAATAATGAGGTGATACGGGCCTATGAGCTGCTGCTTAGGCCCATCGTGACCGCGTTGATTCCATCGCCGGTAAGATCTGTGGAAATCATACTGTCAGTTTTGGTCAAGCAAAATAATGAGCTGGATACAAGCCAGTGGAGCCAAATAGCCTCACAGGCTTGTAAAGGTAATGCCGGCAGGCATTTCAGGTTTGCAGTGTGTCCTCGAAGTAATCATCGTTTTAGGAAAAGCCAAGGGTGAGCCAACGTGTACATGCCATATGAGGCTGCGGATCTACCGGGTATTGAAGTGGAATTGCTGGTCGGGCATGTATAAGGATGAAAATGGAATCTGGTGATCGGCTGCGATGCGAATGCTCCTCACAGTCAATGGAGAAGCAGCGTTGTCAATAAATGAGGTGAGTCGGAGTATGATTTCGTAACTGAAAATATCTCTATATATGTAGTAAGGGGGCCATGCCGACATTTAGGAATATAGATAAGAAATCAAGTACAGATCACATGCTTACCAATGTAGGCAGGGATTTTTTAGAGAAATGGAGGGTGTCGAATAACTATTCCCTCTCAGGCCATAGCACGATCAACTTTAGTTTAAATTTCGAGGGACCCAAAAAGACTCCCCTTAGGAATCTGAAAGGGACGGACTGGAAGGCCTTCAGGGAAAATTTTTCGTTGAAGATAGGTAATACTGAACCTTGTGAGGTTTCGAACAGGGAGATGAATAGAGTGGTAAATTTGTTCACTGTTTCGTGAGGGAAAGTTTTGAACGGGCATACCCGGAGGCTGGTGGACCAGAGAGCTCAGGAAGCAACGGAATATGGCAAGAAGGCTATTCAATAGGGCAAAGCTCACTAGAAACGAAGCAGATTGGGAAAAGTACAGGATATCCTTCAATAGGTACAAGGGTGATCTCAGGAGGGCGAAAAGGGATTCGTGGTCGAAGTACTGTGAACCTATTGACTTTGTAAGAGAGATTTCGAGGTTCAGGAGGATACTATCCAAGGGTGAACTTGGATACATTCAGAGAACTGATAGTTCGTGGACGGAGTCTAGCTCGGAGACCCTCGAACTGTTGACAAGTACCAACTTCCCAGGGTGCAGGGAACCGGCTGCAGAAGATGTATCTTGGGGCGTGTTCTTAGGTCCCGGGGAGATAGCTGACATTACGGGGGTGGCAGAGAAACTGGTTAGGCTTTTAAGGGTAAAATGGGCGGTAAACACCTTCCAGCCCTATAAGTCACCGGGACTGGTCGGTATTTACCCGTGTATGCTACAGAATCTCTCGACGCAGGGACTGCTGCTCCTATTTTAATACCCAAGGCTGAAAGGCCAGTCACTCGAAGCCAGGGGATTTTAGACCGATCAGCCTATCGTCTTTCCTACTGAAGACGTTGGAACGGCTTTATCTTAGGAACACGATTAATATGCGCGTTATTAGTAATGCTCAGCATTCTTACCTGAGGGGTACATTTGCTAAGAGTGCAATTTATTATGTGGGGGGGTTGTAAAGGAAGGAGTACACGCTGGGCGCGTTTTTGGACATTAAAAGAAGCCTTTAACAATGTTTTGATAGAGGATTTTGAAAAAGTACTGAGGGAAGTAGGAGTTTAGGGCATCTTTATGGAGTGTATCTATTCTGCGTTTGGTAGCAGGATAATCAACTCTGAGTGGGAATATAATCACTTAAAAAGAGGTGAGGCTAGGGGAACACCATAGGGAAGGGTATTGTCGCAACTACTGTGGATTTTGGTAATCAACAGGATATTTAAGCGGTCTGACTCAAAAGGAATAAAAGTAGTGGCTAATGCAGACGACATCGTGGTTTTAGTGGCGGGAAAATTCTTGTCCACTACGAGCGAGGTAATGCAGAGTGCATTATCCGATTTGTCTGCTTGGGCCAGGCACAAGGGACTGGGAGTTAACCTAGAGAAGACGGAGCTAGTTCTTTTTACCAGAAAGTACAAGGTGGCGGGTTTTGAGCTGTCAGAGCTCTAAGAGGTTCAGATGAAACTAGCGGATAGCGCCAGGTATCTGGGTATCATCCTGGATGGAAAGTTAACAAGCACACAATGTGTTAAAAGTGCAGCCTTTGACATCCAGGAAGTTGAGTAGTTGTTGCCCTTCGCAATGGGTTTTTTATCGTGATGTGTGCACAGTAGTAATTTAGGAAATTGTTCACTGTTTCTTACTAGTAGCAACACTCTTTCTAAAAAAAACAACAACACACAGAATGAAAACAAATTTTTGTTTGTTGGCGTCCGACAAGAAAGTTGCGATCAAGTTACTGCTTTAACAATTCACTCTTGGCTGATGCAATCATAATCTGCATGCAATACAAATTGCAAAATGTTGGCACAAGCGACACAAAAACTCTACAAATATGTTCTACAAACAAAAAATATCTAATTTACTTGTTCGTAAGAAAACACAATAAATACAATTTAACTTAAACTTTGTTTTTGTTTAAGTACTTAATCGAAACAGTTTGACTAAAACGAAGGATGAGAACACAGCGGAAGGCATATACATATATGTACATCATACTTGGACTATGAAAGAATAACTTTTAAAAGTTAATAAAATACGCCCAATGATAACAAGAAGTCAATTCTAAAAGAATATTTTGCCCCTGAGGTCTTCATCATACTTACCAACCAGAACCAAAACGAACAAAAATAAAAAGATGACGGCAGCAATAAAAACCAAACGAGTTTTGTTCCTGCAACAACAGTTTATCGGCATGTTTCATACTCTGGCACTTACTACTGACTGATTCATTGATTTCATTCACGTAAACCGCAAACAAGCAACAACAAGTTCCGAGTTAAATAAGAAAAACAATAAAAATATCCAGGACAGGTTGTTAGTCAGTCAGTGGAAGTTAATGTTGTTTAAGCAATTGCTATTACCAATGATATTGCAGTTGCAATATCATTGAATTGCTAAATAAACGAATGTTTGTACGAATGTAAGTATGTACAGAAGGTATCTTTTCTTAATCAACAACAACTCACATTACAACAACACGCTTTGTTGCACCAAAGGTGAAACAATTGAATGCATCTTTTTGAGCAACTTTGTAAAGCATTGTTGGTGTTGTTGTTTGTTGAATTTTATATTTCATCTCTTTAACAAGTTGTTCTTGTAACTACTGCCAGGGAAAAAGTCATAAAAACAATCAATTTGTTGCACAAACACAGTCAATGGTAACTCCCATTTGTGTTGGCTTTCAGCAACTGAACTGAATTTATTGCACATTTTTATAGTAACATCTAAATTGACTTTTAAATTGTAAAATTTATCATAACAAAAACAAATTTCAGCAAAAATACAAGCATAAGCATGTATGTATGTATGTACATGCCCATGTAAAGCGATATTAATTTTTCAATATTGATGCACGAACAACCATCGAAATTTGTACAAATTGACAGATTTTTAATTAAATCCGATATCAATATATCAGGTTTTACGATCATTAGCGGAAACGAAATTGGATTGTATTCAAAATAATGGGATTTCATTTTATATTCACGCATAAATTACAAAATCATTTGCAATAGAGTAATATGCAATTTGGTTTTATTAAAGCCTTATTTTCCCTACAGATAAAATAACTAGTATGTAGAAACAAATATACTAGTTGCATATCTGTCCTTTTTTTTTCATAAATTGAACTTTAACATAAGGTTGTCAAAGGAGGCCAGCTAGTTTAGTTGCATGTATGTAACTATATTTTAGTTGAAATACATACTAGTTTTTATTTTTTTTTATTTGTAGGTTAGGTTAGGTAGAACAGGCAGCCGTTGAAGAAAAGGATACAGCTCACTTGGGTCCGCTTAATTCGGTCCCTTTGTGTTACCTGGAGAGGCAGTTAGAATAGGTTGAGATGGAAGGAAAGAAGAAATTGAGAGAAGGATAAGAAAGAAAAGAAAATGAAGCAAACTTACCAGGGTCTCAGGTGGGAATCGAACCCACAACCCCCAGACTGGTAGACTTGTGCACTTACCACTGATCTACCGGGGCACCCTTTTTATTTGTAGCTTTATACCAATATTTCATTTTTAATAATCTTTTTATCTTTCGCAGTCAACATATTTAAATTATTTCTAAATTTTGCTCCATTCTGACTGGTATTAACGTATCACTTTTGAAACAGTCTCGTTGCAACTAACACAACTATTTTAAAACGTTAATATGTAGTTTCAAATTTAGTTGCAGGGTTATGCCGAAAATGTATCAGGAATATGCATATGTAAGTACCTAAACATACATAAATATATACATATGTACATACATACTCACGTATGTATATACATAAATACATACATATATACAACCACTTTGCCGACAATGTTTTATCAGACAAGTCCGACAAAAATATAATTTTATTAGTAGGAATATCTTAAAGATTTTCGTTAGGCATGTCTGCGAATTTTGATGTACAAAGCAGTGATGAAAAATTTGAATTTCGTTTGGGTATCTAAAAATTGTTTCGAGGTTACTTTTTAAACGGCAATAGTATTAAAGTATTTTCTTTTCTTTGTTTTACTTTAACCCACAAAAAATAAGTACAAAAAAGTCATATAGACATTTTAACTATTTTTAGTTTGTTCAACAGTGAACCGAAACTGAACTGTATATTATTTTTTGAAAAATTTGAATTTTAGTTTAAGTCCGTTTATATCATCTAATGCTATTGCAAAAATTTACTTTAAAAATCTGACCCAAGGCACATTTAACAAGGTAATATGAAAAGCCCAGCTGATTAAAATCAATTTGACATTTTCACGTTATAAAAATTTAATTTTATATGAAATTATTAATTTTTCTGATATTCTACCGTTCAAACACAAAAACGAAATGCAGAGGTCGAATTTTTTGAATTCGCCTTGAGCTTACTTTGTTGAATGTGCCAGGATCTGACCTTTAATTTGAAAAAAATTGACGTTAGCCGCTTGAAAAATTGAATTTAAATTTTTTTCTTCATTTATTTGCGAATTTATCTTATCGCATCTTTATGAAATATGTTTTTTGCCCGCCTTTAGTTACCAAGCATTAAGTTAAAAAGTTTATGTATTTACCACCTTTTTTTTACGCTATACCAAAGAAATGTGTATATTAAAAACATTTAATAAGGTAACAACCTATAGGTTAATATCTTATGCTTTAAAAAAATGTTACAAATGACAACTAATGATTATTTTGTTACCTAAATATTAAATATTTGTCGAAGTAATGATTAAAACCCCATTGACTAATGTAAAAACATCTTTTGTCATGCATAGGCTGACCATTCCTTCCCGTTTCGAAATCAGTACGCTTTTTAATTTTTTTTACAAGAAAATAATAGCGTTGTTTTAAGTTTGTATGAGCATAGACCCACCTTTAATTATTGCGATCCACTTAAAGTTGATTAAAGCGTGACCATCCGTATGTTTGGGTGTCAATCTATTCTTGTAAAAAACTTTTGTCAAAAACACAGCTTTATTTACAACAAATTATTAAAGTTTAACTTGCTTTAAAAAAAAAATTACTCCAAGTATTATTGTGTTTTTTAACCAATTTAAAAAGGTGTAGCAAATTTTTTGTCAATATCACAAGCCCCAATCTGCTGCTGGGAAAATGTTCAACCCTTTAGTTTTGTTATAATTTTTTTTTTTGAAAAATATTAAATTTTCTTGAAAAATCAGTACAAGCAGTACTTCTTTTCAAAAATTAGTACATTTCAGTGCATACTTTTTCTAATGAAAAATCAGTACATGTACTGATGAAATCAGTACGAATGGTCACCCTAGTCATGCAGGAAATTCTCAAAGCTATAGCTTTTTAATCTACGAAAAAAATATATTTTCTGTATAAGCCACCTTTTTCCACGGCAAGTAATCTCGTACAAAATGATATCTGGGTCTTCTGATTGCACTTCGATTTACAATTTTTAAAAAATATTTGAGAAAAAGCTATGTGTTTTTAAAGTTGATCTAAAAGTCACGTTTTTTAAACCTGTTTACCATTTACTATTTTAAATCTTTGATTGTAAAATAATATTGCAAAAAATATCTTTTACAGCCTTTTATTAAAGGGAGCATATTTACGTACTCAAATATTGAAAAAAAAAAAGATAATTGGCAAGAGGCAAAACTAAACCATTTAAAATAATAATTAGAGAAAGCAAAACAGAGTATCAAATTAGCCAAAGGAGTAATACGGTATTTTCCACCAGCCAATAGTATCAAAATAAGTACGAACGTATCAACTTTTGCAACACTGGTACAAAGTGTCTTAACCAGGGTACACGTATATCAGGTAGGAGCGATTCTACAAAAACAACTAAACCATCATAAGAATGTCAGAGACAAATACCAAAAACTCACAAAATCTTTCTTCTTCTTACAAAACTACAGTTGTTGTTTGTAAAAAAGGAAGAAAATACATAAACATAAACAAAATTTTACCTTAATAAAACGAAATACCGTTACTCAGCTGTTTATCTGAGGCTACCTGATATATGTACGTGTACCCTGGTCTTAACGATTCGTGATCGATTTCTTACAGGCATGTCCGCAATTTGTATTCCCTTGTGCTTTGTCTTTTCTTGGGTCTATGCCTTACCTTTAAAATATTTAACAAGAGATTTTCAACTTTTGTTTGAGTATTTCATTTTTAGTTCGAACAAAAGGGACATTAGCATCAGGGCTGTCAGTTATGGCGATTTTACGCCAAACGTGGCGATTTTTTAATGCTCTTGGCTTTTAAAATTTAGGTTTGACGCCTTTGCGATATTGTTGGCGATTGTTTTAACAAACGGCAACGTTTTTGAACTAACTAAAGAAATGATAAACATATTTAATACAAGCACTATCGGCTGTATTCATAAAAAAAATCGTAATTTAAGCTTTAAATACATTTTAGCTTAAAAAAATATTTTAAGCCTAAAAACGCTTCTTTTTAAATTTTGTATTCATAAACCGTATTTTAACTAAAATATTTTTAACCACTTCAAATCTAACTGTACTTCTACTAAAAAAAAAATAAATTTTAATACTGGTGCATATGTTGCACCGATTTTTTCAAAATTTTGTACACAAGGCCTCTAACGGAAAAAAATTTTAAGGCAAAAAAGGAGGCGGGTCAAAAATTATATGATAGGCACTTATTCCAGACCGATTTTTTTAAAATTAGTTCCCATATAACAGCTTCTACAGTTAAAATTCATGAGGTAAAACAGTGGGCGGTACCACGCCCACAAAAATTAAACCTTTTTTGCTGGTACTTTTATTACACCGATTTTTTTTTTAACTTGGCACACATATAGAAGGCCTCTAATTCTGAAATTCTAAAGGACACAAGCTAGGGGTTGTTGCGCCCACAAAAATTTTAATCTTCATGCTGGTTCTTCTATTGTTGCAATTTTTATGAATCTCAAAAATTTACCAATAATTTTTATTTTCGGTACAATAATTAGTGGCACAAAGATGGACCATCGTGCGAAGTTATGTGAAGATAGAGCAATATTTGAGCCAGTTATAGCCTAAAACGTTTAATCCGGGAGGACATTTGTATGGGAGGTAGGTCAAAAAATTAACCAATCATCACCACAAACAACATGTTTTTTCTTTTGCCTAAAAACATATCTGTTCCAAATTTCACCGAAATATCTGCAAAAATGCGTTCTCTACTCTGTTCAAAAGAATACATTAACTCCCAGCCGGACTGACGGACTGACATGTTTTAATCGAAAAGAAATAATTTAGTGTAAAAAAGTGTTTTGAATAATTCTTTGTTACTATTTTAAAGAGCCGCAAATGCGTTATAGGTTGCCCACGAGAAGAAAGACTCCACAAGTTCCCGGGTGGTACAAATAGGTCTGTAGATTTCTAAGTGGCTAGTAAATTCTAAGCAGTTGTTATGATTTAGACAACGAAAAGTGTTCATTTCTATAATTTTTTTGCATTTTTAACAAATAAAATTAACCACAAAAATATGTTTGTTAAATACTTTATTTTTGAACAAGTCGTTTCAACGATTTAACTTGCAATAATTTTATGTTAATAACTTAAAGTCTAACGGCTGTATTCATAAAAAAATCTTAATTAAGGTTTTTAATGCATTTAAGCTAAAAAAACATTTTAAACCCAAAAATGCACTTTTAAAATTTCGTTTTCATAAACAGCACAGAGGTAACCAGAGTGGTAAAAAGTGAAGTTTGAAAAGGTGAAAAATCAGTTGAGGCTGCCCGATTATCTGAAAGAGAAAAAAAAGATACGGCAGGTAACAGCAAACATATATACAATACCCCTTATCAAAAACAAATAAATAAAACAATTATTATTTTTGTTTCAAATTTTTTTTTTATTTCTTTATTTGCGCATTTCTTCAATAAATATATCAAATAATACAAAATAAACATGTTTAATAAATTTTGATCGCGTAAGATTGTGTATGTAATAAAAAACTGATATTATAGTGTTGTTTTTGTGTGTATTTTGTTGTGTTTTGTTTTGAAGGATGTTGTGTTTTTAAAATTGCCTGAACCAACCAATCCCTTGGATAGAAACCACCAAAAATTAACCGTAAGTACCTTCAGTTATCTGCGAATGGAAATAAACAAATTTTTTTTTTTCATTATTAATATTATTTACCACTTGATTTAAAGATGATGTGGATGCAATGGAAGTTTAATTTTGCCAAAGATAGTGTGCTCCGGTAACATGACTAAATGGGTAAAATCTTTTAGAGGTAAACATTAAGCATCTTAAAGTGCATATAAATAGAAAAAAACAAATACATATATGCGTGTTGTTTGATGCAGTGATCGGTAAACGTTCTCGAAGATGCTGACCTTTTGGGACAAGTTGGATGGAAAATTCCTGGAACAAGTGTTTAGTATTATAAAGTTCCTAAAAATGTAAAAATTGTTTTAACTATAAATTTTGTTTAAAATTTACAATTTTATTTAAGAGTGATGTTTTTCTCTTTTTAGTTGGCAAATCGGGAACGGACACTAACCTTCAGAAGCTGGTTCAATTAGATGGAATCTTCCTAAAACAAGTACCCTCAAGTACCTGAGAATGTAAAAATTGTTTTAATTATTAACTTTGGTTAAAATTTATAATTTGGTTTAAGGGTGATGTTTGCTCATTGTGTAGGCGAAATTGCCAAGGACACTTACCTTTAGAATCTCGTCCAATTGGATTGAATCTTCCACCGATAAGCAAACATTAAATTGTAATACGTAAATTTTTTATACTTTAACAAGCTTATACTTAAAATATAATTATGTATTTTTAAATTAAATGTTTTAATTAGAAATTACTACATATTGATTTTAAAAGTTAAATGCAGCTTGAATTATGTATATATTTAACTTTATTCCTTTAAAAGTTACAAAGTGGGCGTAGCCACTATCAATATTTAGTTTTTTCCCTGTTTACACCAAACTGAAGCAACAAAATAAATGCTTAATATATTTAGTTTCTATCGTGTATAGTTAAGCAGATACTTACATATTCATTTTTCCTTATTTGGCCTATCTTTACCCCCTTAGGGTCCAAATTTTTGGAAACCCCTTCTAAGTGAATCTATACATCGAAAGAGGTATCCGCAGTTTAAATTTAAAGTCTCTGACTTTACGCATTTGGTATGTACGATGACTATGTCGTTAACGTTTTTTTTTTAATTTATTAAACTTAAATAACGTTGTATCTTGAAAACTAAACAAGCTATTAACTTACAAACTGACACAAAAAAATCAAAGAATGAATGTTTTGAAAAAAATATTCAGATCGGACTTCCAGGAGTGATAGCCTGCGTGCAAATGCACCAAACTTATGAAACCTTGAACTATGTGTCTCAACAAATAAACAAACTATTAACTTTAAAACTTGCACAAACTAATTACATGAAAGAATGTATGCTTTAACCAAAAATTTTTTTATGGTACCTGTATGGACAGGTATAATTTAAACAACCAGAAGGGCAGCTAGCTCGTTGGATTGAACGTCTCCAGAGCTACGATTTTGGCATCGAGCACCGAAAAGGTGCTAAGCATGGAAATGCGGATGCACTCTCCCGAAGACTTTGCAGATCGGAATGCAACTATTGTCTAAGAGCTGAAGAAAAAGAAGGCGTCGTTGACGTTCGACTCACACGCATAGATACAAGTGACGACTGATCAGCGGCACAAAGGGACGATTCCGTACTGTTAAAAATTATTTCGGCAAAGGAGGAAGACAAAAGGCCAACCCGTAACCAAATATCAGCGGAAAGTCCACTGATGAAATCATATTGGGCGCTGTGGAATAGCCTGCAGTTAATTAACGGATGCCTTTATTGTCAATGGGAAAGCGCTAATGGTAAATCGAAAATCAATTTAATTGTGGTGCCATCCTCTGAAATCGAAGAGGAAAAAGAAGTAGGGGACCGTTTCAGCAGTATAATTCAGGTGTTCCCTTTGAGCGAATACCGATGGATATAGCAGGACTTTTTCCTATCAGTGAGGCGGGAAACCGTTACGTCTTAGTGGTAATCGACTACTTTAGCAAATGGCCAGAGGTATACGCTATACCAAACCAAGAGGCTAAGACTGTCGTTAACACGTTTGTAAACAACTGGGTGTGCCGCTACGGTGCACATAGGGGCATTTTGCCAATCTAGCCGGACATTAAGCCAAAATGGAAATTTAAGAAATGTAAAAATTTGCGCAGCTCGACAGATAACAAAATTCTGTATAGGATAGTGAATTTTCAAATCTTTTGCTTGCAATTTGTCGTTTTGAGGCACTGTCAAAGTCAGGGAAGTTAAGAAAATTTGCCTGCAATTTATTAACTGTTGATGGTTTTGAAAGGTTTACAATATATTTTTTGTAGCTAAACAAAAAAAGATTTTACATTGATTTTTTTTTTCTGCGAAAGATTATATAAGCAGCGACTTTATTTAATTTTTTTTTATTTTAAGTTTTATTTTAAAAAAATTTCTTCGAAATTAAAAAAAGAGGTTTTTTTGTTCACTTTTTGATTAAAAAAAATAAAATCAAAAGGTTTTTGAAAGTGATGACACTCATTATCCTAAAAATCTTTTTCATCACAATAAACCTGAAATCTCTTCTTTAAGACGAAAAAAGAAAACGTTGCGCGTTTTTTCGCCATTTTTTTTTTGGCGAATTTTTGAAAATTTCATTTTTTCTGTTTTGTGTGTTTACATATGAGTAAGAAACTTTTTTGTGGGTCATAAAACGTTTTGATGATTAATTGTTTTTTTAATGTTTTTAATTTTAATTATTACAGGTAAATTAAAATTAATTTTTAACAGGTTAAATTGGATTTTACACTGACATTGCATGTATTAAAAAGGAATGTGCGAGGCAGTAGTTTTTACCCGCCCCTAAACTGGTAATGTATACCTGTGCAACAGCTTTCTTAATGACGCTATTTTATGCTACAAAATAATTGTACCTGTCTTAAAAACCTTTGAAAATTGTTAAATCAAAATTATTCTTTAAAGAGAAACAAATCTGTGCTTCAAGTACTAATTTTTTTGATGTATCTATATTGTGGTTATTGCACGAAATTGTTTTCAGATCAGAACCCTTTTGATACTACGAGAGTTAAATCGAAAAAGTTTATAAAAGATTAGAGTTATTACAAATAGTACATGAATGTAAAGATAAACCTGTTAAGGAGAAATTGCGATTTTTGGAAAAAAAATTGTGTGAACTATAAATTAATTGTTAATTCTGTAAATAAGTTATTTTTTTATATAAATTACTTATTTTCAGATAAATTTAATACATTAAATTACAAAAAAAAGCGACAAACAAGCTTAAAAATAAATTTTTTGTGAAAATTAACAAAATATATAAAAAAAAATTTTTGTACAGGGCCGTTCCGGGCCGTTTCAGAGGTAGTATAACTTTTTCCCCCTTAGCTTGATTTTTATTATTTTTTAATCCTTAGATGACTACAATACATTTTTCTGCCAAGTTTCATCAATCTAAGAGCACTCAGTAATTTTTAAGAAGCTTTATTGTAAAAAATTAAAAGTAATGTCCGGCTAGAATGGCAAAATACCCCTATGTGCGGTGTTCCGCTAGAATTACATTCTGATCAGGGTAGAAATTTCGAATCATCGATATTCCAGGAAATGTGCGTGCTATACGGTATCCGAAAAACGAGGAGTACGCCACTTCATCCACAGTCGGACGGCATGGTCGAAAGATTTAACCACACGTTAAAAATACACCTAAAAAAGTGGTCAGTGCACACCAAAGGGACTGGGATGAGCACATACCTAAATTTCTGTTGGCATACAGGTCAGCCGTTCATAACTCTACCTCCAGAACACTTGCAAAAATTATGTTTGGAACCAAGCCGAAGCTGCCAGGTGATTTAGAATTCGGTATTAAGTCCACCACAATAGTTGAACACGAAGACGACTCTTCAAGGGAACAAAAAGATTTTGACCAAGTTCAAGAATTCGTACGTGGCCTGATAAAAATTACCAGTGGCAAAATTAAAGCCAGATACGATCTAGCAGCAAATTCCGAAGGTTTTAATGAGGGTCAGCTAGTTCTACTATATAACCCACAACGGAAAAAGGGATTGTCTCCTAAATTACAAACCCATTGGGATGGACCGTATAAGGTGATTAAAAGAATAAATGATGACGTGTATAGAATTCAAAAATACAAAAGCCCAAGTTCAAAGATGAAAGTGGTTCATCTCGAGCGCCTCGCCAATTATGGAAAAAGTGAATCTATGCCTGTTCGGGACGAACAGGCTTAAGCGGGCAGTAGTGTTACGGAGTTCAATGTTGACTGGGTTTTTAACATGATAATTTTTTTTTTTTTAAGGCAGTTGTTGTCTGCACTAAGAAGTTATTTCGAAGTTGTGGCTAAAAGCATAATGAATTAATTTAAATGTAACTGCCATCTAGTATTCGCTGATAAGTTCGCGTGTGTTTTTGAACTTTGTGGAACATTACAGACTATTACCATCCAATATAAATAGCCGAGCAACACGAATGCCACAATCAGTTTTAGTTTAACCGTTGACTTGAATAAGTGGAAATTGCTACATAATTAAGGTGAATGAATAACGTTAAGTGTTTTAAAGAAGACTGTATAGAATTAAACGATAGTGTGTTTAAGTAAATAAAGTTTTTGTACTGTGGAAATAAAATTTCAAGTGTTGTTTATTATTTATTGGCAATAAAAAACAACCCCGGTTTATTTAAAGGAAATAAGCCAACGTTCATTAAAGGTATAAACGTAACAATATTATTTGCAGTTCAAAATAACTCGGCTGGGTATATAAAAAGACCAATGTGAAGGGTATATAAGATTCGGCACAGCCGAATATAGCGCTCTTACTTGTTTTTTAATAAACATGATTTTGAGCAAACATTTTACGTGCATACATAGATGCCAGATTTGACGATTTATCGTCATTTTGACGATTTTTGGTCACAAAAAATGGTTTCTGACGATTGGACGATTTTTGCCCTGAATTTGACTGTTTTTACAAAGGACGATTTTTGCCCTAAATTTGACTATTTTTACAAAGGTTTTCAACTTTAGCTAGAACCTTAAAATTTGGTTATGCATAAGTAAGACTTTAAAATTTCATATAATATCATGAATAAGTGTTTCTAGAGAAATTGTTTGTAAATTGTTTGTCAAACTTTCGCTACTTTAATCACAAGTTGCTATTTAAATTTCAAAACATTGGTACCAAACAAAAAGGTTTTTAAAGGCTCTTCAGGCTTATTACTCTACAGTACAACACACTTAAATCATACTATTTGTATTTATGTACACTATATTTGTATATCTTATGTGTTCGGCTTAAAAGAAAAAAAAACGAAAATAAGGTTGTTCCGCTTTGAAAACCCATTTTTAACCATTCAATATTTAAAAATATTAAAAATGTTTTTTTAGAATACTGAATATTATAACAAAGATAGGATCCCTGAAAAATGATTTCTGTAAATAAATTATTCGTTTCAAATTAAATTGTTTTTAACAAAAAAATTATTTTTTGGGACTAAACTTGGAAATCTGTAAAAAATTTCTCAAATATTTGCGTTTTTTCATTTTCAGTTTGTTGTGCTCTTAATGAAATTATGCCTTTTTTTGTTACTACTTTTGATTAAACTACCTGTTAGCACTTTTTCTCCGTTTTTTTAATATTATTTTTAAGTAAAAAAATAATAAAAAAAAACAAGTTTTAGTGCTGACGATTCTTTGACGATTTTTAAAACTTGTTTTAACGAGATTTCTTAGCGCTTTTTGTCGCGTTGAAATAAGGGAACAGCGCGCTTCCACCTCAAAAAGTTGACAACGCTGCCTTGGCTTGTGTGCTTAAATCACTTCACTTCTCTTTTATCTTAATAGTTTGTATTTTTGACATTTTCATCTATTGTTTAATTTTAATTTGAAAACTCTTATATCGTGATTGCCATGGTACAATTACCTTACAAAGTAGTGTCGATTCAACAGCTGACTATTTTTTGCTCGAGTTTGTCCCCTCGTTAAATCTGTCAAACAGTACGTTTTTTGACATAAACGAGGTTGTTTTTACAACAACTTCATAAATTTGCTATCGAGTTTGTTGCAAGCGCAATACTTTCTTGTAAGGTAATTGTACCATGGTGATTGCCTTGTTTTGAATAATTTCAACATAGCGCATGCGTTAAAACAATTCTTTAATTTACACTTCCTACAACTTTGTAGAAATGACATGACACAAAAAACCTACAAAAACTTTGTAGAGTTGCTTAAAATAATTGTTTTTTCCAGGGACCGTAATAACTATGGAAAAAAATGAAAATAATTTCTTTAAATTTTATAATTTTTTGTTTTTATTTTATATTTTTTTTTTCAAAAAAATTATTATATTTTAATTTTTATTAAAAGCATTTTTGATAGAAACAATTGTACATTAAAAATATATCAATTATTTCTGAAAATAAATATAAATCAAAAAATAATTGTTATTTCTTAAAAAAAAATAACAAATAAAAATTACTTTTTGAGAAGAATTTAAAAGGCAATTAAATTTTACAAAATCTCTTTTAATACCATCAAGTATGTTGTGTACTTCACTTGACTCTTCGGTGCTTCCACGTACATGGTTATTTTATTGAAAATATTTATTATATACAGTTCCTGAAAACAAGCAAAAACCAAAACAATAGCATAGATTTTCTAATTAAATTCTGGTAAAAAATTGTTTATCTGATTTTACTATTTTGTTTATAGGACCGCACTTAGAAAAAAATATTTATTTTCTTAAATATTTTAATAATTTTTTACACAAAACAATTTAAACCGCTAATGAAAAGTAATTCAGGTTACTATGGGAATCCAGTTTTCCTCGGATAATTTTCATAGGTATTAAAGGAAAAGATTGCATAGAATTTTCTGGCAGCTGGTTAGTAACCTGCAAATTCGTTGTGTACATATGGGCATTTCCATGAATATGTCAACCACGGCTGGAAAAATAAAAGTCATCGCAACTTTTTTTTAAATATACCAAAGAGAAATAAAACACTTAAATTTTATTATGTAAAAGTATTAATAGCTAATTATAATTTTAAAAGAGCAAAAATAGCAGATTAAACTGGTAATCTCTTTGATCAATTTCCAGAAATTGAAATTAACTATTTTGTCTTACCTAGTGGCTAAATTTAGGTAATTGTAATATTCCAATTATGCTTTAAAAATAATGTTACAACATCAGTGGCCAAGTTCAATAATGAAATTAAAAATTTAGAATTCGAATAGCGGTATTTTTTATATATTGCTTTGAATGATATTCTAATGTCACGTACGTAATGCAAAAACGTTATTTGTCGTCATCATTTGAATTCGACCGGTCGCAAGTATTTAAAAATAAAAGTTCAAAGCAAGATAAATCTCGCAAACAAATATTGATCGATTTTTTTTTTAAATTTGATGCAATAAAAATTTTATAGTCTTTTAAAGTTTGTAGCATACGATATTGTAAGTAACACAATTCAATTTAATACTTTCAAAATCCTTTATAATTATAAATATTTTATAAAGATGGGTAAAAATAGCTATGAGACTACAAAGAAATGGAGGGAGGACTTGAAGAAAAACGAAGAACAAATAAAGAAATACCGGAAAAAGGAGGCTGAAAGACAGCATATCTATCGCAGATGCAGCCAAAAAAGACAAAAAAAATAGTTATCGACGAATTAACACACAATAAGTTTGATGTTTACTATTTTATTACAAAAACTATGCTTGAAATAAGCGAACAATATGAAGATATATCGTCTATATACATATTTTCTGATTGGAGTAGCGCTCAATTTAAAAACAAATTCATTTTAAAACGTAATCCCTTTTTTGTAAACAAATTTAGCTGCCAACATTTAGAATGGAACTTCTTTGCCACATCACATGGTAAAAGTGCAGTTGATGGAGTAGGTGGTACTGTTAAAAGAACGGTCTGGCAAATTGTAAAAGCAAAAAAATAATCTTGCCAGATGCTTTCTCATTTTATGAATGTGCTCATAAATATGTGCAAGGAGTTAATTTGTTTTATGTTGCTACCGAAGAGATTGAAGGGTTTTCTGCTCATATCCATGAAAAATGGCAAAATGTCCATCCCATCCCAAAATAAGAAAACTTCATTCGTTTACTTATCATGAAAGTCAGTATATAAATGTGTCTCGAACAGCGTATTCAGTAAGAGAAAAAATTAAAATTTAATAATTAAGTGCCAGCGCCCAAGTACATAGTGTATAGTAAGAAATGAAAATAACCTTTTATTGTTTTTATTGCTATTATCACCGAATAAACATTTTTTAATTCTTTTTAAATTTGTTATGTATACATATATTAAAAAAACCTATTTTTTTCAGATTTTTTCAGACAAATACTATAAGAGAAAAATCTGTCACATACGGTATGTCACGAACGATATTAAGATTTGTTCGTAACAAAATCATCTAAAAATCTTTTTGTATATAAAAATTAGGGATTATCAAGGAAAAATATTTGGCTTGGTGAAAGAACTTAAAGAAAGGAAAAAAACTTTTACAATTCGCAGATTTTCGTATATATGTGCATGCACCTCGACATCACTTCCGTTTTTTGTCACGTACGATATGCGCCTTTTTCGCCCGATATTTTGGCCGGCAAGGTTTTCAAAGTCATGATTTTTTTTCAGATTATAGTACCCTCTAAATGTAACATATTGACGAAACAATTTTTCAGTTACCACTATTTTTGCAAAATCTACACCACTTTGTAGGCGTACAAATGTCACGTACGATGACATGGAAATGCCCATATGTTAACATCGATATAATCAAAATGCCGATACTAATACTTATTTCATAAATTGTTTAATACCGCTACGCTTATTTATTTTGGTTGCCACCCTTGATAGATATCGATATTTGTAAATATTAAGTATACGCTATTGTAAAGAAAGAAACTTTGTTTTCTTTGTGTTTGAAATAAAAAACAGAATAATCAAAAATTTTATTTTTATAAAAGTTTACAAACATATTAATAATAAACCACTAGATTATTATTTTATAAATACGATAAAGTAAAATTTGTTAAAGTATTTCAACACTCCCACTCAAATTTACTTTACATAATAAAGCCCATTTCTTGAAAACAATATTTATGCTTTGGTGCAGTAGTAGCCTTTGTTAGTGAATCCGCTATCATCTCTTCTGTTTTACTAGGATAGAACTCTACCATATTTGAACTCCTTTTTTCTCGTATAAAATGATGACGGACATCAATATGTTTTGATCGTGGGTGATAACTATTTGTTGACGCTAATGCAATCGCACTTCTGTTGTCACAAAATATTGCTGTTGGGACCTTTTCAACATCTGGGACAAGTTCATAGTAAAGACCTCTAACCCAAAGTACTTCTTGTGTTACCGAAGATAATGCCATGTATTCTGCCTCTGTCGACGATAATGCAACTGTTTGTTGGCGCTTACTGATCCATGATATTGAACCAGATTGTAGTATACAAACATATCCTGTCACAGATTTTCTTTCATCGATATCATTAGCCCAATCTGCATCAGAATAAGCCATTATCTCAATATTACCACCTTTTTTGTAACACATTTTGGCTTGCTTTGTTCCTTTCAAATATCGAAAAACCCGTTTCACGGCAGTCCAATGTGCTTGACTAGGATTATTATTAAAACGACTTAAGTAACTTACTGCGTGAGATATATCGGGTCTGGTACACTGTGTGAGATATATCAAACTACCAATCGCTTGCTGGTATGGATATATTTCCTGTTTATTAGATGCTTCCGTTTTCACAAGTTTCTGATTTGGATCCATTGGTACTATTACCGAATTGCAATCAATTGATATAATCTTCCTGATCCAAAAAAATATTTCCATTTTCTTTAGTAATTCGAATACTTAAACATTTTTTTGCTTCTCCCATTAGCTTTATATGTAGTTCTTCACATAGCCTCTTCTTTACTTCCTCACGAAATTTAACGTCATTACTCAACAACAACATGTCATCAACATAAATTGCTAGATACGTTCGATTAACCTGAGTTATATGGTAATATACACACGGATCCACTTTTGACCTTCTAAAACCAATTTTCTTAAGAACTTGATCCAACTTGTTGTTCCATACCAACTCGACAGTATCAGAATTTTCACATGTGAAACCTTCGGGTTGTTGAATATATATTTCCTCATGTAACTGTCCCTGCAAAAATGCAGTTACAGCATCCATCTGCTCTATTTCTAAATTATAACGAGCTGCAAGTGCCATCAACATTCTTAGCGATGTATAACGAACAACCGGAGAATATGTCTCATCGTAGTCTATACCTTTCTTTTGAGTGAACCCCTTTACTACTAGACGAGCTTTGTAACGATTTGACCCATCATTCAACATACGCCTCGATAAAAGTTTCATACAAGTACCTGCAATAGCAGCACCAAAAAAGCTTCACAAACGGCAAGCTTTTGGTACGCATACTCAGTATTTCAAAGTGGACTACTACCCTGCAATATTCCAAACTTTCGTTTTAAAACATATTCAGAAAGAAGGTAGATATAAAAAAGCAAAACTAAATATGAAAAAAATATAAATACTTGCGCTTATTAACCACTAAATACTTCTTTAGACATTAGGATTTTTTGTACTTCAAGTTAAGTATGTGATTAAATGATAAGTTATATTTTTCGATGACACTACATATACATATGTAGCTTTGTATTTGAGGGACAACGTAAGCAACACCTGGCACTTTAAAGACAATAACAATAAAAAACAACAAAATTGTCAATGTAAAGCTTTAGGAAACGAAAAACAGAGAAGAAAAATTACTCAAGTGAAATTTACAGTTATTGATTAAACAAACTTCTATATATGTACATTCGTAAGTGCGTTAATATAACACAAATAAAAACAAGTAAACATTTGATTATATTAACAAAGTGTGTTGAATAACAAATACCGAGAAAAAGTAATATCTGACCAGACCAGTAAGGCTTGATTTTTTTTAAAACTAATATGTTGTTACCAAAGCAAAAACGTGCACGATATTTGGAACGTTTAGTTGACATAATTAAGTCACCAACACGTCCTAAGCACATACGTTTATCAGCTGTTTTAATTTGTATCAATCAATTTGTAAGTAGTTAATTAACATATGTATAATTGTATATGTAACTTAAGCAACTTAATTTGTAATTAATTAACTTTATAATAAAAGTCAATTTTAAATTGAGCCTCCTGCTTTATGACTGTTTATATTAATGTCATATTTATATTTTATGCCTAGTTAATTGCAAATCTATTACTGTTCACTGTTATACTGGCGTACATCCATATCGAAGAGGCCAACTCAAGGGCAATTGCTGATATGAAGGATCAACAAGAAAATGAATACTACAGTCTACCGGACTTAATATTAAATCGCATACGCTTTCATTTTGCTAACGATGTCACAATGACATTACGGACTTTTGCCTTTTCGTTAGTGTGTTGTTCGGCTGTTTACCTACTAAGTGCCGTTAGCCTATTGATTGGCATTTATAAAAGTCGTGAGGGGTTTGTTTTAATTTGGCTAATACTGCAAGTCATTTTCTTTGTTGTTGGAATAGTCTTTAGTGTCTGGATATCGAATGGTGAATTTGTTAGGCATACAGTTGGCAAATTATGTTTCTGTAAGTTTTTATTTTAATTTTTTTATTTGTTATTTTTATTGTCAGTTATGATATATAGAACTGCTTATTTTTTCCCCTATATGTATTTATAATAGTTACTGTTTGTTTGTTAACTGGGGGCTTACACATGCAAGTAACAGTGCAAAAACAATCAATATACTCACATTTTCCCTTATTGTTTTTACTAACAAATATAGAATACATGATAATACCCTTTAAGCAATTTCTATTCAAAATGATAATTATTCGATACAAAAGGAAGTTTAAGCTCATCGAATATGATATAAATCTTTTATCTAAAGTGTCCCCATTCGGGAAAAAACGTTCCACTACTATAATACTTAGTTAATGAAACAATTAGTTTTTGTTTTTAAAATATTTACAATGTAACCAAATATTATCTACTTTTGTATCAAAAAGTATTATATTTTAACATACAAAAGTATTTACATTTTAGAAAGTTTTTCAAATTTAAAATTTACAATAAAGGAAGTTTAAATATTGAAATTAATGTAAATTGATTTTATTTATAGGGTTTGTTGTTGGTTAAGTTTGTCTATATGCTTTTCTTTGGTTCTTACACCAAATCATCAGTAGACTTCAACCCAAATTCTTAAAAAACTCATGAATATTTTCTGTCTTTATATAATAACCTCATTAAACATATGAGAATTACTATAAGCAAACCAAAACGTTCAAGTTTTTTTAAGAATCCAACAAACCAATATTCGCTATTCGCTGTTTTGATTTTCTTTTTCCCCTTTACATTTGAATAACCATTGGTTATTACCAAATGTGTTATAAGGGCTACCGAAAACAAAACCTTGTTGTTTAACAACACTTTTAAAACATTATTTAGGATTTAATCAAAACATATGCATTTCATTGGTGTAAGAACCAATGAAATGCATATAGGCAAACTTAACCAACAACAAACCCTATAAATATACAAGAAAACTGGGATTAAATCCTTAATAATATTTTAAAAGTGTTTGAAATTGTTTTGTAAAATGTTTACTATCAACCAGTAGATCAAAAATAGTGACTTGTTAGATACTTTTATCCAAAATTAACATCCAATTGTTTAGAGGGCAGGTACGTACATGTGCAAAAATTTTAAAAAAGTGCTTGCATGTGTAAGTGCATACGGTTTATTTGACAATTTTTCACGACTTTTTTTTAATAAAAGTTTGTACCGATACTAGCCGAGTAAGATGCATTTTCGAAAGCAGCTACGCAATTTCATCATCAGTACTCTTTGAACAGTAGTAAGCTTCGTCCTAACTTATAAAATAAAAACGTAAGAAAACAGTCATGCCGTATCCCTTTCACTGTTACGTGTAAGTTAAATACATATGTGATTTTACAACCAAATACACTACTACCGTGCAAAGAGTACTGATGATGAAATTGCGTAGCTGCTTTCGAAAATGCATTCTACTCGGCTAGTATCGGTAGAAAAATCTGCTTTTTTTCATATTAAAGTTTCTTTCAACATTAACGGAATATAATAATTTCTGCTAATAAAAAGAAATTATATGAACTTAAGCCAAACTAAAAATCAAAAATTTGTATCAAAGAACAATTAGTTCAACAATAAATTAAAATTAGCAAAAGTATGTACTTTTAATTTAAAATTTTTATGTCTGAACTTACATCAAATCTTAAATATAAATAATATTATTAAGGCGGTGGCACATAGAATCCGTCGTACGTCATACTTTGCCTTTTTTAACTGACAGCTAAGTTGAAAAACATGTTTTATTATGAACAATGTCACATTCAGTACGTCTCCTTCAACGCAATGTACTAAAGTTGGGCAGCTTTTAACGTACGTCAAGTACTTTGACAACTACCAGCCGGTTCATAACCTTAATTTTGATTAGTTGTCTTTGCACGCGGCCATAAAAATTTTAAGTTTGAAAGTGAATAAAATGGAAGAAAAGCAGATTGAAGCTGTTAAAATGTTTCCTTGCCTTTTCGATAAGGGAAGGCAAGAATACAGAAACAAATTAAAACAAGTAAGAGCGCTATATTCGGCTGTGCCGAATCTTATATACCCTTCACATTGGTATTTTAATACATATACCTTTTGCAAGCTTAAAAGTTCATAGAAAACTTTACAAAATTTTAATGTTCGTATGAATAATAGAAAAAGATGAACAAGGTTTTAGGTCGAGAGTTTTAAAAGTTTTCGACATCATTCGTGCTTAAAGGTTAATAAAAGTTGTTAAATGTTATGGGATGTTCTAGTCCCCCTGTCCTTTTTCTCCAAAATGTATGAGTTATTTGATTTTTGTAGAATATTTAAAGTCGATAGCTGTAACAGTTTTCCAGAAGTAGCGTATCGAAAATTTCATAAAAATTGTTAATTTGTATGGGTGCTAACCCTTGCCCTGCCCCTACCCAAAAAATTTTTCCTTCAAGATATGCTGTCCAATTATTTTTTGTAGAAAATTTGATGTCGATAGCTGTAATAGTTTCCGAGATATAGCGTATCGAAAATTTTATAAAAATCGTTAATTTGTATGGGAGCTGCCCCTTTTTCTGCCCCACTCAAAATTTTTTTTCTTTTAAATGTAGGCGTTGTCGTCCAATTACTTTTTGTAGACCATTTATTAATTTCCATATCTGTTATAGTTTCCGAGTTATTGCGTATCGAAAATTTCATAAAAATTGTTAATTTGTATGGGAGCTACCCCTTTTTTTGCCCCCACTTAAAAATGTTTTTCTTTAAATTGTAGCCCTTGTTGTCCAATTACTTTTTGTAGAACATTTGATTTAGATATCTGTTATAGTTCCCTAGCGTATCGAATATTTCATAGAAATCGTTAATTTGTATGGGAGCTACCCCTTTTTCTGCCCCCACTCAAACAATTTTTTCTTTTAAACGTAGGCGTTGTCGTCCAATTACTTTTTGTAGAACATTTGATTTTGATATCTGCTATAGTTTCCGAGATATAGCGTATCGAATATTTCATAGAAATCGTTAATTTGCTTGGGAGCTACCCCTTTTTCTGCCCCTACTCAAAAAATTTTTTCTTCTGAACATAACTCTTGATGTAAAATTACTTTTTGTAGAACATTTGATTTCGATATCTGTTATAGTTTCGGAGATGTAGCGTATCGAATATTTGATAAAAATTGTTAATTTGTATGGGAGCTACCCTTTGTTCTGCCCTCACCGAAAAAATTTTTTCTTTAAAGTGTAGGTCTTAGTGTAAAACTACTTTTTGTAGAACATTTTAAGTCGATAGCTGTTATAGTTTGCGAGATATAGCGCATAAAATATTTCACAAAATTTGTGCAATTGTAGAAAAATTACCCCTTCCCCTGATCCTATCTGAAAAAACTTTTTATATTATTTAGGTACCTTCTTTAGGAGTATCCGTGCCAAGTTTTGTGGCAAGAGTGGCTATACTTACTGAGATATATAGGGATATATGCGCGGATTTTGTCCTAAAAAAAATGGGTTACTTATCACTATGTGAAGGGTTACTTATCACTATGTGAAGGGTATAAAAAGAACTCCATTGTAATTGTTTTTACTTTAACTCTGTGAAATTCAAAAATATAAAAAATCAGGTGATTCAACATCCGTTTATAAAGGATTCTATGTGCCAACCTCTTGCGTTGTTACGTTAATGTCAGTTAAAAAAGGCAACGCTTGAATTCTATGCTTGGATTCTATGTGCCACCGCCTTTACTGCGTCAACATCAGTCTTCAATTAATTGTGTTTCCGTAATTGTAAGATGCTTCGATCAAGCGCATTTCTATCTTATTTAAATATTTGCCCACATAGTTTAAGGTAAAGGTATAATTAGTGAAACTTATAAATATATTTTTCTGCTCTTAATATTACAAAAAAAAAATTTGTCAAATAAACTTTTAATAATTCTGTAATAACATTTATAAATATGTATGGGTTACTTTACATACATACACTTTCTTACTTTATAATCTTTTAGTGTTTATGGCAGCTACTGTTCTTTTGTGTGATGCAACAATGTGGTACATTATTTATTGCTTCTATCACAGCGTCCGCCTAATGAACAAATTACGTGAAATTGCGACTGTTGCGATTCCATGCCCAGCTCCTGGAACGGTAAGTATTTCTACTTCAAGAAAAGTCTTAACTATTTCTTAAAACTTATTAACAAACAGTTGCTCAGTTCACAAGCACCGCCTATCGTACCAAATAAGAAATATCGAAATGTTAATATCTCTTAAACTATACACGTTAGAAGCAAAATTAAAAAGCATCGTATTCTTTTCAAAAATAAGCAAACCGGTGTCTGTCACTTCTTCAAAGTATAATTAACTGGAAATATAACTTAAAAACACTAAATATTCATTTAAAACCCCTTCAACAAGACATTCATTTCAATCTGCAAAAAAACTTTATTATTTATTATTTAAATTCAAACATCATTCGTGATCTTAAACTCGTTGTGTGCGGACGTGTTACGCGAGTTTTTATAAGAGCGAATGTTTGTAATAGGTGGCAAACAATTTTTATTATATAATTACATATTGTATACATAAGTGAAAAAAAACCAAAGCAAACTTAATAAAAAAAAAGCAAACGGTAAATGAGTTACAGTAATCGTCGTGACCAGTGTGACCAGATTTTCAAGTAAAGTTCAAGCTAAATCACTTTTAAAAAACAGCTAAAAAGTGCTAAAAACAAAAACTTAAAGCCAAAAAATAAAGCTACATTTTTTATTCGTTTTTTAAAAAATTTCTTTGTTATTTAGACATTTCTCATAATAGAAACGAAACGTTTTTGTGCTAAAAATAATTAAAAAGAAAATCTGTTTTTAAAATTTTGGTTTTATTTACGAAAATTTCGTAGACCCATACCTTCAGTAAGAAGAAAAAAAATATGTGTTCATATACATATGCATGTACAAGAGCTTTTTTAAAAAGTTTTTAGGAGCAGGTGTTAATTTGCTGCCTGTTTTGGTAAAAAAATCTAATTTGTAAGATATGTATTAAAAAAAACAAAAAACGAAAATTTGTTTTAGATATGAATACTCAACACACTTTGTTCGTTCATTTTTTTACAAAAACACGTAAAATTAAGTAATTTATTTACAAACTTTTTTCATAACTACAAACACATGAAAACAATAAAAAATCGAAACAATAAGATTACATTTACACGATGCAGTTTTTTTAATATTCTTTCAATGAAATTTTTGTTTGTTGACAAAACGAGTATAAAGAGACTACTTTTCTACACAGTTCGTTAAAAATCGAAAATTTTTATTCAAGTACATAAGTACATATGTATATATATCATGAAAAATGCCTTTATTCATGTACATTTTGTTCAAGAAAAAAAAGATAGTCTTTAATGTAAAAAAGTTGCATTGTAAGAAAGCATTTTTAAAAATATTTTTATTTGTACATGTGTGTCTAAATATGTATTTAAAACCAATGACTGTAAAAATGAAAAAATAAAAAATATTATTATTTTTTTAACCCTATCCATAAAAATAATAATTATCATTATTAACCGTTTTTATTTAAATTAAAAAATGACCGTCCTGCTAAACAAAACTAAATTTACAAAGAACATGATTTTCAACAAATATAGTTTAATACCATCAAAATGATGAGCTTTACTTGACTCTACTATGTTTTATTGTGCCTGCTTTTTTCTTGAAAATTATTTCGGTCCTGTTTGATTTGATTTTAAAAAAAATAAACTTTAAAATTCTTATTAAATAAAAATATTAATATAATAATTTGTTTCAACGAAAGAACTAAGTGTTTTACATTTTTGAGCAATTCATGAAAACATTTTTTAATTTAACCAAAAGACGGAACAAATGTTTGTGTCGCTTTTGGATTTTTTCTTTAAAATTGCCGCATTTAAAAGTACATATTTGTTTTGGAAAACAAATTCTTACGTTTTTTTTTGTAATACCATACCTTCCTTATTTCTTTGTTTTATTGAAGTTTTGTGCGTGCTGTTTCACGTTTTTTAAATGTCGCTAGAAGTAAATTATTGGGTGACGTAGGAGAGGTTGGATACCAAGCAACGGCTCTGATTGGCTTTAACCTGGCAAAGCCCAGACCAATCTTGGTCCCTCCTTCATCTCAACTGTGGATACTCACCTCCTCGTGGTGTCACCTGGGGTAGCTGCTTTTAATACCCATTAAAGGTAGTGAGCTAACGAGTGCCGCGCGTTCACCCTTAAGAACGATAAAATTGGGTTGAGGCGTCGGGTTAGTAACCCACCCTTGTAAAAACTTGCCTACTATGAAAAAACGAAGAAAAAGATTAACGGACCCCCCTAATGTTGACGACCCCCGCAAACGTTTAAAGGACCATGATTTACGAATCTGCACCTGGAATGTCCGAACTCTATATAGAGAAGGTGCAGTGTACGCACTGGCGGATGTACTTGAAAAGTACAAGGCCGATATTACCGCCTTACAGGAAGTGCGATGGAATGGGAAAGGCATCACAACTACACCAAAAGGTGACGCACTGTATTATAGCTGCCATGAAACAAGACATGAGTTTGGCTGTGGATTCGTGGTTAGCCGGAGACTCAAACATCTTGTCTCCAGATTCACTCCGGTGGATGAGAGGCTAGCCGCAATTCGTATAAAAGCCAAATTCTTCAACATCAGTCTTATATGTGCCCATGCCCCGACCGAAGACAAGGACGAACAAACCAAAGATATATTTTACGAGCGCCTAGAGAGAGCATATGACCGCTGCCCCGACCATGACATTAAAATCGTCCTAGGGGATTTTAACGCAAAAATAGGAAGGGAAAATATCTTTGGTCCAACAGTCGGAAAATTTAGCCTCCACGAGGAAACATCCGATAACGGAATGAGGCTAGTAGACTTCGCCGCGGCAAAAAATATGGTAGTTAGCAGCACCAGATTTCGACATCTCGATATACATAAGGCCACGTGGCTGTCACCAGATCAAAACACGAGAAACCAGATTGATCATGTTGTGATAGACGGAAGGCATTCATCCAGTGTGTTAGACGTACGATCGATCCGAGGAGCGAACATCGATTCGGATCATTACCTTGTAGCAGCAAAGGTTCGCACCCGTCTGAATGTGGCGAGAAACGTACGATCTGACACAGCACGGAAGCTTGACGTCGGAAAGCTGCAGTCACAACAAACAGCAACGTCTTACTCCACTCGACTGACCCAACTGCTTGAAGAAAGCATTCCTTGTCCCGATAATGTTGCAGCGCAATGGCAAAGCATTGCCAACTCCATGGAAGAAGCCGCAATATCCGTACTTGGGTACCAGAAGCCTTCCCCAAAGAACCCATGGTACGACCAGGAGTGTCGTAATGCTACTGAAGCAAAAAATGCGGCATATAAGGCAACACTACAGTCAGTAGCAACGCGTCTTGCAAAGGAAAGGTATCGGGAGAAAAGGAGAGAGGAAAAACGTCTATTCCGCAGAAAGAAGAGAGAAATGGAAAGGCGTGAGTGTGAGCGTATCGAGATGTTCAGGAGCCAAAATGAAGTCCGAAAATTTTACCAAAGAGTAAAACACCAAACTGAAGGCTTTGGTACAGGCACATTCTCCTGCACAGATGAGGAAGGTAATCTGGTGACTGATACAGATAGTGTGCTAAGGACATGGAAAAATCATTTTTCACGCCTGTTGGTATCCGATAGTACCGATGATGAAGATACCACAGAACCAATCCCAGAAGACGGTATTGAGTGCATACCGCCTAGCCAGAATGAGGTCGAAATAGCAGTTACCCGGCTTAAGAATAATAAGGCAGCAGGAGCCGATGGGTTGCCAGCTGAACTATTTAAGACCGGAGGCGACACGCTGATAAGGTGTATGCATCAGCTTGTTCGTACAATCTGGCTAGAAGAACGCATACCCGAGGATTGGAACATCAGTGTTTTATGTCCTGTACATAAAAAAGGAGACAAGACAGTATGTGCCAATTACAGAGGAATAAGTCTCCTTCCCATTGGTTACAAAATACTATCCAGCGTATTGTGTGAAAGATTAAAACCAAAAGTCGACGAGATAATTGGGCCATATCAATGCGGCTTTAGACCTGGTAAATCCACCATCGACCAGATATACACATTACGCCAAATCCTGGAAAAGACCCAAGAAAGACAGATTGACACATACCATCTATTTGTCGACTACAAGGCCGCTTTCGACAGCCCCATACGTTCAAAGGTGTTTCAAGCTATGTCTGAGTTTGGTATCCCTGCAAAGCTTATACGACTCTGCAGGATGACTTTAACTAATACGCAATCCTCAGTTAAGATAGGCAAGAATATCTCTGAGCCTTTCAGTACCAAACGAGGTTTCAGACAAGGAGACAGCCTTTCGTGTGATCTTTTTAACATCCTCTTAGAAAAGGTTATACGAGACGCAAATGTGAATAGAACTGGCACACTATACACAAAACAGCAAATGTTACTTGCCTACGCCGACGATATCGACATCATGGGGCGAACATTGCGAGCAGTAACTTCCACCTTTGAAAAAGTCGAGAAAGAATCAGCCAAAGTGGGTCTGGCAGTAAATGCAGAAAAAACGAAGTTGATGGTATCAACGCACAAGACGTCCAGTAGACTTGGGCAGACAGTGGAAGTTGAAAACTACAACTTTGAAATAGTCAACGACTTTATCTACCTCGGCACCGCCATAGATAAAACAAACAACATCAGTTATGAAATAAAAAGAAGAACAATATTGGCCAATAGATGCTACTTTGGACTAAGTAAGCAGTTTAAAAGCAAAGCCACCTCCCGACAGACCAAAATCACCCTCTACAAGACACTGATACTACCCGTGCTTATATATGGTTCTGAAGCATGGGTACTTGCGAAAGCAGATGAGACAGTGCTTGGAGTGTTTGAGAGGAAAATTCTTCGAAAGATCTATGGACCGGTCTGCGTTGACGGAGAATACCGGTGTCGTATGAACCGCGAGCTGTATGAGCTGTTTGCCGACATTGACATAGTTACGCGTATAAAAATTCAACGTTTACGTTGGCTAGGTCATGTTGTGAGAATGAACGAAGATGCTCCAGCTAGGAAATCTTTTGAATGCGAACCTGGTGATGGATCACGCAGAAGGGGAAGACCGAAACTCCGATGGAGGGATCAAGTTGAAGAAGACATCTCGAAACTTGGTGTCAGAAATTGGAGAAGAAGCGCAGAAGATCGAAGCGAGTGGAAATCGATTCTACGTTCGGCTAATGGAACAAACGTTCTGTAATAGCCACTTAAGTAAGTAAGTAGAAGTAAATTATTAAACAAAACAATGGTTCGGAAACTCTAATATTGTAAATTCGAAGAAAATTTCGAGCTTGATACCTTTCAATATAATTGAGATTTATACCAAAAAAAATATAATACGACAGATTTTTGACCTTTTATCTAGCTTCAAAAACTACTAAAAAAGCTGAATCCAATTTCGAAAAAAGCTAAAACAAAAGCTAAAGGCTACATGTAAATATTTCGGGCTAAATGAAGAAAAGTAAAGCTAAATTTAGCTCCAAAAAAGCTAATATGGCCACACTGGTCGTGACTGTGGGCCTAATAGCAGAAATGCTTACATTGTGTTAAGCTTCACAAGCGTGAGCAATGAAAACATTAGAGACCCTTAATACAATAAAAACTATTTGAGTGAGAAACCAAAAATAAATACAAACAATTTAAGTGCAAGTGCACCAAATTTAAATAAGTGTTTTGAACAAGGGACAAATTTAGCCCAATCTCTTTTTAAAAATTATAAAAAAAATACCGAGGTATCATCCTCATCGCGGTCTTCCTTATTGAATTTAGAAATCGAACCTACAGTTGCTAAAGACGGTCATAGTCCATTTTCTTTACAAGCTCCAAAGGTCCAGGTAGGAATGGACCGTTATATAACAGTTCTTAAGAGGAGAAGAAGTCCCAAATCGGCAGAGGTTACCAACCTAGCAAAAATTTTGAAAGATGAAGAAAAGCCAACCTCATCGCAAAACCGTTTGCCATTTTGCAGGAGGAAAATGATGCCCCATTACCCGAAAGGAAGTCATTTAAGCCTCCCCCAATATATTTGAGAGAGAAAAACTCAAATGACCTTATAAAGTTTTTAGTTGAATTAATAGGCGAAAACAAGTTTTATGTTTCGAACATAAAGCGTGGTAGCATTTATGAAACTAAAATTCAAGTGAATCACGAAAACGCTTACTGCACTACGGTTTCCGAACTTGAAAAGCATAAGAAAAGCTTCTACACCTTCCAACTTAAGAACGCAAAAAGTCTCCAAGTTGTTATCATAGGTATTGATTCAAATGTTGACCCAGAGGAGATTAAGGACAGTTTATGCAGCAAAGGCTTTAAAGCCAAGTTTGTTTTAAACATTAGAAACAAAGAAAGGTATCCCTAACCAATATTCCGAGTGGAGCTTGAGCCTGGTGACGTAAATTTAAAAAAGAATGAGACTCACCCTTCTTATGACCTAAAATATATTTTACACCGTAGAGTTGTAGTTGAAGCGCCACATAAGCGATCTGGGCCCGTAAAGTGCTTAATTTGTCAGGAATATGGTCACACCAAGGCTTATTGCAAGTTGCCTTATGTTTGTGGTGACCCGCATGCTACGACCAAGTGCGACAATCCAAAAGATGATCCTCGGGTAAAAAAATGCAGCAACTATAGAGGTTGTCCCGTTTTTGATTCAGTTAAGCTCTTATCCAAGCCGAAAGTGGTTCCTTGTAAATATACCAACTACAAACATGCCTCCATTACCAACTACAAGTCAAGTTTCCTACGCCAACGCAATAAAGTCTAACCAGCCCAATGCACGTAAGCCTACCCAGCCTACCACACAACAAGAGGTTCCAACAAATGAACCAACTGGGTCCAGTTTTAGCCGCCTCGAAGCCGTAATTGACAATATGGTTAAACAATTTACGTAGATCATGGCGCAAATGGCTTGCATGATGCAAGAAATGCAAAAAATTCAGTCTGCTCTTCTGCAGGCCATGCTTAAAAGACCATGAACAACCTCAGGGTTTGTTTCTGGAATGCTAACGGCATCCGCCAACACAAAAACGAACTCGAATATTTTTTAATAAACCAAAAAATTGAAGTCATGTTGATTTCTGAGACGCATATGACATCTAGAAGTAATTTCAAAATTAGAGGCTATTTTTTGGTGATTCAAAGGATCCCAGGGATAGATCACGTAGTGGCTCGTCTATAATAATCAAATCGAGAATCAAACATCAATGGATAGGTGGTCTCTCCGAATGTTATATACAAGCAACAAACGTTTGCGTTAATTAATTTTTCATAGCTGCTGGAGACTATAACGCTAAGCATACGTACTAGGGCTCTCGCCCAATAAGTCCCAGGGGTCGTGTTTTGTTTGATTCCGTATCTGAAATGGGACTTAACGTTATTTCATCTGGACAACCGACATATTGGCCAACTGATCACAATAAAATTCCAGACGTTATTGATTTTGGCGTAACAAAAGGTTTATCCCCGGAACTTACCGAAGCTCAAGCCTCGTTGGATTTATCTTCAAACCACTCTCCCACTATAATCACTATTTTTAGTCCTTATCGAATACCAACTAGTGATATTTTTTCATTTAAAAGGGTTGATTGGTAAAAATACAAAAAATTTGTCAGCACCCACTGCTCGAAAAACCAACCGCTAAAAACACCCGAAGACATCGATGATTGCCTGAGCAGCCTTAATGAGAACATAAAAAAAAACGTTGATCATGCTTCTTCTTACTATCGTCAGACAAAATACAACAAAATTTTTTCAGCCGATGTGCAACAGCTTTTATCTGAAAAAAGAAAAGCCGGAAGAGAATGGCAAAAGCACAGATCACCTCAACTTAAAGCCAAGTTGAAGGAATGTACAAACCAATTGAAAAAGAGGTTCACCGATTGGCATCTCTTAAGGAACACCTCGTAGGTCTAGACCCGACTCCTCAGACGAGTTATTCACTATGGCGATCAGCGAAATATCTTAAAAGACCCGTAATCGAGGATCCTTGGCAAGAAGTGACGAAGAAAAATGTGATCTGCTCAAAAGTCATTTAACAAATGTCTTCACTCCAAATACATGCACTGACATGAGTAAATTACCGTCTGTTGTTGCTAGATGTCCTTTGGAAATACGTTTTCAGTTGTCAGATGTCGTAGAGGCTATCAATAATTTAAATGCTAAAAAAGCTCCTGGCATTGATGAAATCAGCAACAAAATGCTTTTGGAGCTGCCTTGCACAGCAGAAAGAATAATTCTTTTTATTTTAACCGCCATATTACGGCTCGAACATTTCCTGCCAGTATGGAAAGTTGCCTTGGTAAAGATGATTCCTAAGCCGGGAAAGATCCTTCGAAGGTGGAGTCTTACAGGCCTATAAGTCTGTTACCAACTATGTCCAAGTTGTTTGAGAAATTGCTTAAAAACAAGCTGACTCCGATCCTGAATGAAAACAACTGCATTCCAGATCACCAATTTGGATTTAGAAATCAACATAGTGCCATCGAACAAACCCACAGATTGGTATAGGTTATAAGAAAAGCCTTTGAGGAAAAGAAATACTGCTCCGCGCTCTTTATAGATGTTTCTCAAGCGTTCGACAAAGTATGGCATGAAGGCCTGTTAAACAAATTAAAGCTCAACGTTCCATCTAATATTTTCAGCCTTTAAGAAAAATACATAACCGGCCGACAACTTATGATTAAAGGGGGAAACCAAATAAGTTCTTCTCAACCAATAGAGGCTGGTGTACCTCAGGGGAGTATACTAGGTCCAATTCTGTACTTGCTATACATAGCAGATATGATCACAAACAATCTTACTCATACGTCGAAATTTGCTGATGATACCGCCTTTCTCAGTATTCATAAAGACCCTAAAGATGCCTCAAAACAACTTCAACATCAAGTATCCCAAGTAGAAAAATGGGCAAAGTTGTGGGGAATAAAATAAATGAACAAAAATGAACCACGTTACTTTTACGCTACGCAAGGAAACGCGCCCCCAATTCTTATTAACAACCTTACGGTGCCTTAACGAATTGAGACGAAATATCTTGGCATTCACCTAGATCGCCGCCTCACATGGAGGTCACATACAGATGCAAAGTTGACACAGATGAAACTTAAAACGGCCCAAATCCACTGGCTTATCGGTAGAAACTCTGTGCTAGGACTTGATTGCAAACTTTTACTTTACAACTCAATTTTGAAACCAATTTGGTGCTACGGGATACAATTATGGGGCACTGCTTCCGCTTCCAACATTGAAAAAATTCAACGCCGTCAAAATAATATCCTAAAAATGATAACTGGTGCTCCTTGGTACATTAAAAACAGCAACATCCACAAAGATCTGCAAGTTCCACTAGTTAAATGCGAAATTTTTAATTATGTGGACAAGTATTTAAACAAATCCGCTCGCTCGAAACATTTTGCAACATAGTGGACACAATCGTCTGAAAAGAAGGGATACTATTGCACTTAGATGAAACTTCTGAATTAATTAATTTTATTATGAGAACTTGAATTTTAGTCTGGCACTGGTATAATAAAAATTAAATAGTTTTAAGATTTGAATACTTATTGTTAGTTCGCCAAAGCCGAAGATTCAATAATAAAAATATGAAAAAAAAATTCAAAAATTTTTTTTAATTTGACTATTTGTTCTTTTTTAATTTTATTTGTTTTTGCTAAGAATAGTTTTTGCGAATTTTGCTTACAAACACCAGCCAAGCACAACAAATTTTCGACACCAGACACTTATTTTCACCATCAGTATTCTTTGAACGGTAGTAGTATTTTTGCCTGAAAACATCACTATTTCACTTGCATGTTATCCGAAAATGCAAACGGAATTTATTTTTTGCTAAGTAGAACGAAGCTTATCAAAATTAATGTCTTAAAACAAAACTACGAAAAATGCAAAGCATATAACAACTTTTGCTGTTACGTTTAAAACTTTACCGTTAAACAAAAATGTTTAGAGAAAAATACCAACAAAGTTAAATCTAAATTTATTATTGTCTAGTCATGACTTTTATGACTCTTTTTAAATTAACTGCAAAAACAAACTTAAAATGAAAATCAGTTGTACTACAACTTAACTGCTTCTTCATTTAAAAATAACTTTACGGAATACTTTTTAAATAACTTACAGTCAGTAACATTAATAATTTTGTGTAAGGGGTAAAAACTAATATTTAATAGTGCCTACTAAGTTCACTCTGTAACTTATAACGAATAAAAATAAAAATATAGTTTGAATTTCATTCGTCAGGCTTAAAAAAAACTTTTTTCAAATATAGCCCCAAAAGGGTAAAAAGGGTATAAATTTTGTAACTTTAAAACCAATAAAACTATGTAGATACATAATTCACATTGCGTTCGACAGGCCTGAAAAAAATAAGAATATGTTTATGGTATTTTTTTTAAATTCTGACTTTAAAGATCCAAATAAGGTATTGGTACTTCTTGTAATATTCAAACTATTAAAGATATGAACATAATTGAAATTGCGTTGAGGGGCCTCGATCAAATACGAATATGGTTTTTGTAATTTTAAGAAATGTTGGACCCTAAGGGACAAAAATAAGGGTAAACTTTATATATTGGTACTTTAACTTCTAAACCAATAAACACAGAAACATAATTCGAATTGCGCTCGACAGGTCTTCAAAAAATATGAACATTTTATGGTACTTTTTTTAATTTTTGGTACCTTAAGGTAAAAATTATATATTTTTAATTTTAAGGTACTGTTTGTAACGTAATTCAAGTTCAGTTCTCCAAATAATATGTTTGTTATACTAACTTCATATTTTAAAATAAAAAGGGTAAAAATAATATTTTGGTACTTTTATGAAACTTTTTGTACCTTTTGAAATTTCGGACCATAAAAGGTACAGAAAAGGGACAAAAAAGGGTTCTAATTACATAACGGTGCTTTTTAGGTACTTTTTTGTCTTCCAGACCAATTAAGGTAGAAACATAATTTAAATTTCATTCGAAAGGTGTAGACAAACTATGAACAAGCTTTTTAAACTTTAAAAAATCCTTGGGCTCTAATGGATAGAAAAAAAGTACTAATTACATATTGCTAATTCTTAGGTGATTTTTGTAAATTTGAAACCAACAAAGGTAGAAACATAATTTTAATTGCGTTTGAAAGGGTGGAAAAATATGGTTGTGTTTTTGATATTTTTACATAACTTTGGACCTTACTTATTACATATTGCTACTTCTTAGGTAGAGCTGTGCCAAATCGTTCATTTCAGTGATCGCTCAGTTTCGTTCAATTTACAAAAATTAACCCGTTCGTTCAATCGTTCACTTCTGAACGACAGTACGGCAACATGTTTTTTTAAAGATTTGTTTTGACATAGCTTGTGGTTTTGACATTCAAAATAGAAAAAACTTTTTGTGAAATAAAATTTAAATAATCCATATATAAAAATTGTGTAAAAAGTGTATAGTAATCCATAAAAACACAAACACTATAATAAATCAAACTTCTTATAAAAAGACTGTTAAACCCAATTTAAAAAAATTATGGCAGTGCCACAGCGATGCTCAAAAGAAATATGTACGCACATTCGCAAACTTTTTAAAGGAACTCTTATCAATACACAAACAATCAACTGAAACAAAAGAACATAACATAAAAAACACATCTGAACGAACGAAATTGTGACATAAAAAAGACCTGAAGAAACAAACATTGAACGGAACACAATTGAACGAAAAGCGCTCAGTAAAATAACCGGATCACTTCGTTCAATTTGGTGATCCGTTCATTTTGACCCGTTCGTTCATGAGCTACACAGCTCTATTCTTAGGTACTTTCTTTAACATTTAAACCAATAAAGGTTTTAATTTTAATTGCGTTCGAAAGGTGTAGATAAAAAATAATTATAATTTTTTAAAAAAACTTTGGGCTGTAAGGGATAAAAAACTGGAACTAATAATATATAGGTACTTTTAAGGCACTTTTTTTAACTTCAAAATCAATAATGATAGAAACGTCATTCAAATTAAGTTTTTAGATCTGGAAAAAGTATAAATATTTTTTTATTTGGACCTTAAAGTGTAAAAAAGGGTACATATTATATACATATATATATATTGCATTTTATATAAACACAATTTAAATCACGATCGGTTACTGTGGAAAAAAAATGAATATTCTGTGTATTTTTTAACTGGATATTTAAGGGTAGTAAAAATAGTACAAATCATATATTGGTGCTTTTTAGGTACTTTTTGTAATATCTGAACCAATAAAGAAATAAACTTATTTTAAGATTTATATGTTTTTGGTACTTCTTAGAAATTTTGTTTTTGTAAGGAGTAGTAAAAAAGATACTAACTACATATTGCTAATTTTTAGGTACTTTTTGTAACTTCTAAACCAATCAATGGCTGTGTGCTAAGTATGCAAGAATTATATCTTTTACATATTTGGCATATTTTAGTTTTTTTTGGCCAAGATTGAAGTCGAAAGGCTATTAAGTGGTCAAAAAATTATTTTTTCACATTTTTTGTATTTTGTGCATGTAATAAGAGTATATATAAGTTTGTCATTCCGTTTATAGTTTTTTTACTATCCATTTGCGATCCCACAAAGTATATATGTATATTCTGGATCCTTATAGATAGAGAAGCTGATTTAGCCATGTCCGTCCGACCGTGTGTCCGTGTTATTGTTAAAATCAACTTTCTGAAGCTCCCCCCTTGTTGCATAGACC
This sequence comes from Melanophora roralis, assembly GCA_963583895.1. Classification (NCBI taxonomy): domain Eukaryota; kingdom Metazoa; phylum Arthropoda; class Insecta; order Diptera; family Rhinophoridae; genus Melanophora; species Melanophora roralis. The sequence continues at coordinate 56,700,077 of OY757189.1, read as the reverse complement.
TGTGAATGATATCAAACTGTCAGAAATATCTGCGAGGTATTGACACTCAGCGAAATCGCCCGATAACTGACCGAGATATAAGCCAAAAATCAAGACTACCGCCTATTTTTTATTCCGTAAAAACAACAAAGTACATACTTATGTATGTAATAATAAAAAAAACAGCAAAAAAAAAAAGAAAAAACAGAATCATTCATGTTGATATTAGGTGTGTTCATTTACAGAAAATTATCACTTATTTTCGATAATTATTACTAGTAAGTGTTCACGTACACAAAAAATTAGCAGCTAGAGAGCCAAAAATGAGCGTAATATGTTTAGAAACAAAAATGTTTCTGATAATTTCTGCTAGTAAAAATTTTACTATCAGAAATTATTCAAACAGTCTTTCTGTCATTATGCTTTGAAAAAAAATTTAAGTTTTAAATTTTTATAAGTTTACAATAACAAAATACATTTGCTTGCAAGTTTTGACTGTAAAAGTGTTCATTTACTTTTAAATATTTTTGAGAGCAATTTTGATAATATTTCTTTTTACTCTCTCGTTGCTAGTAATTACTGGAAAGTTATTGAACACAACTATTATTGAACCACAAAAAATTTTATTAGTATTCATATAACAGGGTTTCAATACAAAGCTTAATTTAAAGATTTTTTTAAATCGCTCCAACGGCTTCCAGGATTCTCCTAAAAAGGTAAAATGTAAGACCGATCCCAATTAGTTAATCCACCCAAACATTTTTGTGGAACATACTTACCCTCTATCTCCAGCCCCCAAAATGGTTGCCATACAAAATTTTAAAAAATAAGGTATAAACCGCTAAAACTTCCCTGGAGTCGCCCCTAGAGGCGACCCCCTATCCACACAAAATCCGATCTTGCTGAGTTTAATAGCGATTGTCTCCAGGGTGTTTCTAATAGTTTGACACTAATAGCTGGTCCGTATTAAGCTATTTGACTGCGGAAACTTGATTTCAACAGACGGACATGGCTTTATCGACTTCCACACCTATAAGGATCCAGAATATATATTCTTTATGGGGTCGCAAATGGATAATAAAGAAATTGCAAACGGAATGTTAAACTGATATATACACTTATCACTTACATATGTGAAGGGTATAATTAACCAGGCGAATATTTTAATAGCCCAAAGAGAGATTTTTTAAATTGAGAGTGTTTTATTTTTACAATACGCTAATAGTGCAGTTGCACTTGTAATTTTAAAACTAGTTTATGATAGTAAGCTATTTTCATAAACTATACCGTTTACATCAATCAGCATATAAACTATTTAAGTTGTTTATCTTTGAGAAGTCATAAAACAGTTGATATTAATATTATAAATTTTATTAAAATATAGACATAATTACAAAAAAAAAATGTTTTTGATATAATTTTCATTCGTTCATTCAACTAAAAAATAATATTTCCGTTTTTTATCAATTAATTTATTTTACTTTTTTTGTATTTTGATATTTAGTTTCTTTACGAATATATGTAACTTAAACGCCAAATATCACTAGTGTTGCCAAAAAAATATTAAAAAAACAGAGTTGCATTTACAAAAACTAGTATTTTAAAACTATTTTACCGCCAAAGCATGTTATAAGCATGTGTATGATTTGCATGGATAAATACGTTTCTCAAACTAGTTAAGCACCATAAACAACTTATAACCTGTTTTTGGGGTAAATATAAATGCACAATAAGAAATAAATTTATAAAAAATATTTTTAAAACAGATTTTGTATTAAAATTTTGTTTGTAAAAAGTTTTATTTACGTAATGCACCCGTCGCACAGTGACCCATTCTACGAGAGGGCGGCCAAAGCTCATTTTTTCATGGTCACCGATTGAAAGATGTTAAAGTTCATTCGAATGTAGACACTAGTGTACCTCATGAGCCAAAAAATTAAAACTTTATTTCACATACATATATAACAGAGAACAGGGTGACTCAAAATGAACATTCTCAGCAGTTTTCTAAAATGGGAAATATCTTAGTAAGATTTTGATTTTTAAACTTCTATAACTTTTTGTTTTTAAAATATTTTCAAACGAAATAAATTTTGTATATGCTATGAGCATAAGAAAAATAAATTGGTTATGATATTAAGAAATAGTTTTTTTTTTCTTTTATTTTAAGTTTCATATTGTCCTAAATTCTCATTTTTAATAGAGTTAAAAATACAATTTTTGAATTTTTTTTTCACTTACTACGTTAAAATAATCAAATAATGTACATAAGTCTTAAGTAAGAGAAAAATAAACGTATTATATAGACATATTAAAAATAAAACAACATGAATAAATTCCCAAACATTGAAACTCAATTTTCTCCTCACCCACCATCTTTTCAACTGGATTCAAACAGACAAATAAAAGACCTATCTATTTGCCCGAAATACTTAGTAATGTCTAGAGTAACTAATAACTTAAGTACAGCAGCACAAATAAATGAAAACCTTGCAAATGCAGCACCATTTCTGATTAAAAAAGGGAACAAAATCACCCTGATTATGTAAGGCGGTGGCCGTCAAAGTCGATAACGCCGAAAAAATACAACTATGCATAAAAATCTACTACAAATTTCGTAGTGTGTGTGGCGTTTACGCCTTTGAAATGTGTCAAAATCTGTCGTTAGTATTTTCTTTAACGACAAAATTATTAAAAATCACAATTAAAAAAATGGAAAACATAAAGTAAGCTCCCTAACTATATTAGTTATTTTCATAGATGTCTTAAATTTGCTTAAAATAATTTTAGGTTAAAAATTACTACTCCAAAGCAGTTTGAGAAGCTCGTTGAATTAATGGAAGAAAATACACATTTGGCCACAGGATTTAATAAAAGTTTGCAAAAATTTAACGTCAAAGATCAGTGAAACAAACTCGCAGACAAAATTAACTTTTTGGGCCCTCCTACTCGAACTGGCCAAGGTTGGAAAAAAGTTTGGGAAGACTATAAATTCAAACTGAAAAAAAAAGCTTATCCATAATAAAGCAGAATTTGGCGCTACAGGTGGGGAACCCTTTAAGAGATTTATTTTATCACCTACTGATGAAGCAGCTGCCAGCTTTCTTCAATTGAATTTTTTTATAAACCCCGGAGAATCTATTGCGGTCCAAATAATAAGAAGCCCAGCTAAGGAAATCGATGTAAGTTCAAAAGAAAATTATGCTCCATCTAACTCGAATAATGTTCAAAGTACAAAAGAAAGCCAAAACAATGAATGTGTAATAGAAAGCGAGAAACCATCTACTTCAAAATATCTCAGATACTCAAAGGAAGCGCTGAAATCAAAAAATTGTCTTCTCTCTGAACTGCTTGAAGTTCAGACTAATTTATATACTAAAGTTAAACATACATTAAAAGAAATAGAACGATATGGTAGAAAAAGATTTAAGATAGAGGAAGAAAAGTTAAAGTTACACAAAGATGAACTAAAGAAAAAGAAAGAATTCAGAAACTCCTTATATCAGTTACGAAAAGAGGAAATTGAAATAAAGAAAACTCGAATTGGAAGAATTAAAAAGTGGTTTTAACTGAACGAAGCAAAATAGAAAAAAATTTATTATTTTATAAATTAATTAAAAGTTTTTATTTTCAAATATAAATAAATAATTAATAAAAGTTAAATAAATATATTAATTCCTTAATGATTCCATTATTTTTAATCCTTTATCTAAAGCAGTCATGTCATCAGTAAACTCTACAATTTGAGTTTCCAAAAATTCTTGTCCTGAATTGCCTTCCGGAAATAAAATTTTATACATATTTTAAACTGCAGTAATCTTTTCAGCGAATTGAAGACAATAATGTAATATGCATCTAAATCTATTTTTCAAGACTCCTATTGTTCGCTCCACTATATTTTTAGTTTTTGAATGAATGTTGTTAAAATTACACTCTCGGCTGCCCTCCTGCGCTGATTGAAAAGGTGTAATTAAGAAGGGTTCCAATTGATAACCTGCATCCCCTTTTATTAAATGTGAGTTTAAAACCAAAACAAGATAATTAAAGATAATTAAAAAAATATCGTTTTACCCAGCAACCATGTGTTTTTTTCGCCATTTTCATAATATTGTTTTAGGAGCTGTCTTAAATCACTTGCTTTCCATACAAACGAGTCGTGAGTTAACCCAGGGTTATAGGGTCTTTTTCGCATCTTTGAATCACAAACCTTTAAAAAAAATATATATTATATAAAATTAATTTTACCCAATTATTATAAACTCACCAATGTAGCATTAAGGCTATAAAACCCTTTTCTGTTGTAATATTTGAATCTTTCTTCATTACTAGGTGCTAAAATTTTGATGTGGGTGCCATCAATACACCCTATTACCCCGGGAAATGAGTTTTTTTCAAAAAAGTCTTTTTTAATTTAATTTTTTTCAGCATCATTCATTTCCATTGAAATCCATTTTGGACAAATCTCTTTGTACATTACATCTATGCATTCTTTAAAATACTTGCTAACTGATGTTTGACACAAGTTAACATTAAAATCGTTGCCAGCACCCTTCTGATAACTACCTTCTGCAAGTATTCTGAGTGTTACTGCAAATTTTAAAACATTTCCAACGCCAGTCGACCTCCTTTGTTGTTCCAGCTTTGGCTCAATGATATTTAGGACGTACTTAAAAGCTTCTTTATTCAGTCTAAAATAACTAATAGATCTAAAGAGACTTTTATGCAAATTGTGTACATTCGTATGAAAATATTCAACTTACCTGTTATTTGAAAGGGAAAATATGTTTAATTGTTTTCTTAGTTGCCTTTTTTTAAAAGCCAGTTCTCTTTTGTTGTCCACTTCCTCATCTTTAGATGACGAAAACAAAGAAACACTTAACATTTTTATTTCTTTTATTTATTTATTTATTTAAAAAAAAATAATTTTAAATTGTCTTGTTAACGCGTCAAACAACTATTTTTTAAAGGATGTCACATAATTATTAATAATTTTGAATCATTCTGTAATAATTCTGCTATTACAAAAATGCACTCAGGCGTTTGTTTTAGACGGTACCAAAAAATAATAAAAACGTCATCGACTGTGCAAGATGTCGTATTACGCCAACGCCTTACACAATCAGAGTGAATATACCTGAATTAGAACATATATCTAATGAAAATAAAACTGAAATAAAACTAATTGAAAGCGGTCTGATAATATTAAAATTCTCATCAATAAATGCTCCTGAGCACACAAATATCAAATATAAAAAACTAGAGTGAGGACATATGTACCCCTACCACTTAAATGTAAGGACTGTTTTAGATTTGGACATACAGCGAAACTTTTCTGAAACGGCAAACTATGCATTTACTGCTAACACATTGAACACCTTGCTGAAAACAAAATACGTAACTATGTATGTATATGAACACCCGCAACTATGTAACAACTGCAGAAAAAACAGCTTACACAAAACTTAAGGCTCAACCATATTAAGAGCTAACAATATTGTGCTTAAGCAAACTTAAGCTAATGCCAAAAATCACCGAAAAGCCTGACAAATGCTTAAGCAACTTATTGAAGACTTTTGAGTGGCTATATTGTACTTTTTGAACTTAAGTACTTACAGAACTCAGTTGCCAATATTTGTATTTTTGCAAAAACCGTTTTATTTTTATATTCGTAATATATGGATTTTTTTCGCAAAATGTTATTTAACTACCCAGCAAAAACTTCACTTAAAAACTTTTTTGTAATGGCTTCCTTAATTCATTATTTTGTAGCCTTAATTGCTACTTTTCTTCTATTTGTTATTTGATTTGTAATGACTTATTAAAAGCACGTTATGATTGGAATAATATTTTAAGCTCGATAACACAAGTATACACAGTTTTGGAGCTGAGAAACTAAAAGTTATTCCTAAAGCTATTTAGAGCGCTGAATTCGAATCCGGGTTCCGTTTTTTCAGATTGGTTCTAGTTTTCGAGATATTGCATAATAACCGTTATTTGCGTTTTTTAAAAAGATGATGCTACTTAAATGCACATACATATATTCAAAAATATTCGTCGGTTTATGAAATTATTATTTTTTATTGAAATATAATAAAATTGCTAAAACAACCATGGGTCGTTTGTGAAGATTAGTCAAGAAATGATTGTGTTACAGTGGACACAATTTCAAAATTCATGAAACATTTTATGATATTTTGAAATGTTGCTCTTTTCAACAAATTTTTTTTACACCAGACAATTAAAAATTTTGCTATTTTATTACATGACACATTAGTTTATTTCAATATGCGCATTTTGCGCTGAACAAGACCCAGATTGGTGCAAAAATGACAAAGCTACAGAAGATTTAGTAAATAAACCCATTTTTTGCTTCCAAATGATTGGCGGTTATATATCAGTGACTTTTGTTTTAGTGTGAAGATAGTTCCACTCCTGCAACCGCGATGCGAGCAATTCTGGTATTTGTTTCGATTAATCTAAATCATGAATCAAGTCATTTAGCATACTTTGCGATATTATGTGTGTTTCTTCCATGTTAAAATCTTCGGTCGGTGACGAACAGTTCGTCGGTGACAAACAGAAAGTTCACCTAGAATTTGCACTCACACCTGGGCGAATCGGCAAAGGGTCATTGTTCGTACGGGTAACTAGCTTGGACACTGATGACACGTCAGCATATTTATACTTTTATAGTTTTTTTGCATTAAGACCGATCACACTCATCAAGCAAAAATAACAATCATCTACATGCTTTTTCGGCTGTCTCCATAACATTGGCATTAAAAATAAAAAGTATGCTTCTCGATTAAGTTACCAGTTGTACAGTTTTGTGCTACACGTTTTACAAAATAATTTCGGTACCCACGGCTTGTGAGTGTTTTCCACACAGATACCAAAATAATAAGAATATGCATCTCTCAGCGCTTTTGATATATTTCTTCCACTTTTTTCCGATAATTTAACATCTCCAAACATAACTAAAACACTTAGAATCAACTTTGCCTTTTTTTTCCATTTTAACACGTTTTGGAACAAAAAATAACTTTAAGTCTAAAATTGAAATGGCGTTTCCACCGATGCCAACAGCTGATTGCCGTTATTACAGTGCAGTGCAGCCAAGATGCAAGAGCCCGTAAACTAGAACCAATCTTAAAAAACAAAAACCGGATTCGAATTCAGCGCCTTAAGTAACGTTCAGATTTGTTCTCATCGGCTCAGCTCCGAAAGTTGACCGGAATTTGTAAACTTGTGTAATTATTATTATAAATCAAGTCTGTTCGGATTACTTCAACAAATCAAGCAAAACAAACCTTGTTGTTTTAATATATTATTTAACATTTAAAAGCAAAGTGTTTCGGTGGCCTAGAGGTAGCACGCTGATGCTTGAGTTCGGAAAGTCCCTGATTCGAATCTCATCTACGGTAAGTAAAACAGATTAAATTTTTAAATTAATAATATTAAGTATAAAAATAAATAAAATAAAAATAAAATTAAAAAAAGTCTTCTTCTTATTTTGAAACAGTTTGCGACTACTTATTTTTTAAATTAAACCATTAAAAATAAAAATACTTATTTATTGGGGTATGCCTACCAAAATAATAACGGATTTGTTTTGGGACATCGCGAACAAAAATAAATACTTTTTACAGTCGAATTGTAAGTAGAGCTTAACGATAATTCTACTTACTTTTCTACTTATTTTGTAAGTAAAGTTTTTGCTGGGTATAGAATCTACAATTTATAAATATTTAACCATTTGCAAATAAATAATTTTTGTCAGTGCTCCACTTTCTAACACTTTATATATAAATACTTTTATTAACATACTTATAATTACCATATACGACTCATTGACCTTTCTTGTAGTATAATAATTTAAACTTTGTATTTTGTATTCTTATTAAGTAACATAATATGTCCTTAAAATCTTACAATGGAATATCAAAGGATATACAAGCAACTACAATTAAGTACAAGTACTGATTAAAAAATAAAGACCTCAGATTTTAACCCTTCAGGAAACGCACATTAAAAATAATTTAGTTGTAACTAAACCACTACAATATAAATTATATCTATCCAATTCGCCGGAATATTAATTTGGCGGTGCATCAAGTACATATTACTTCTCCAACCAATTTCGATTCCATAGTAATACTCATACACTCAAAAACCATTTATAATTTTCTCTACGTACATTCTACTAACAAAGTATTTTAGTTACAATGACATATTAAGCCTATATATTGATGGTTATCTAGTAATTTTAACTGGTGACTTCAACAGTTGCTATACCAGCTGAAGCTCTAGTACAACTAACAGAAAAGTTAGGAAACTTTACAAATTTATTACAAACTCTAGGTTAATAGTTCTAAACAATAACTCTTCAATCCATTTTTCTACACATAAGACCCTAGCAAATGTGGATTTAACTATAATGCCTTCAGAGTTGCCATACACGCGGAATGGAATATCGAGACCGACCTATCAGGCAGTGACCATTTTCTTAAAATAACCACCTTATATTCTCGTAATCACAATACTATAGGTTAAAAATTTCGGCCTAGTTTTATTTTAAAAGAAAGCAAAATGGAAAGATTACAAAGCCTTTTCTAATAAGTTTTTTACATTACGACTAACATTAATCAGAAAGCTGTAAATTTTAGTAGAATAATTCTACAAAGCGCCAACAGAAGCATACCTCAATGGTACGCCTATAGATCTAAAAAAAACAAAGAAACCATTTGTGGAATATTTTTAAAAGAACGATTTCAACAGAAAATAAATAAAATTACCAAAGGGATAGTGCTTTATTCAAAATGCAACTTAAAATATCAAATCGTATGTCAATATTCTGACTGACATTTGAAATAAACCCTTTAATTAAGGCAGAAAAAATATGGGTTAATATTCGACATTTTTGTGGATCGAAAATAAGACTTTAACCTTCTGCATCACAAACCACAATAATCCGCAAGAAAACCTTACCGACCATTGCAACCATAGCAGGTAAATTCTGCGATTACTGGTCAGAAGCATAACACCAGGAAAAGTTTCCCATTTCCTTTCAAAATTCCAAAAAAAGTTGTTTATCTACTTTCACAGAATGCCTTCATCCAGGAAAAAGTTTCGCTCTACTAGAAGATAATACAACGTTAATTGAGTTAAAAATGGCTCTAAGCAAACTAAATGAAAAATCCCTAGGAGTAGATTGAATATCATTCGAAGATTAAAAACCTCTCTTCCCAAATACATCTAAGACTCATACGACTTTTTAGTGATATTCTTAACAGCTATTTCCCACAAAACTTCACGATCAGTATGATTATCCCTGTACTAAAGGCAAACCAAGAAAAAACTATAATTACATCATAATTCATCACAAAAAACAAGCTTATTAACAACCATCAGTATAGATTTATAAAGGGCAAATCTATATCCGATGCGCTACTTTACCAAGACTTTAAAATAAGTCAATAGCTGAAAAATATGGGTTACCTGTACACCATATCGCTTGACTTTGTTAAAGCTTTTGACAAAATTGGAGTCCACACAATCTTAAGTCAACTTGTAGAGTGAAAATAAGGTAACAAAATATAATTATATAAAAAACTAAGTTACTAATAGAAAAATTTTTGCAAAAGTCAATTTCTACCATTCTCAAACGGCATTCCCCAGGGATCGCCGCTATCCGTTGTATTATTTTTAATTGCGTTCAAGAAACTTTCGAATATAATTGAATTACACAATGAGGTGGAGTTGATTGCATACGCTGATGATAACATTTAAGTTACAAAATCAGGCATATCTGATATTTAAGACTGGTGTAACTCTTCAGGGGCACAATTATCTATTGACAAATGTAAGCACCTCCACGTATATAGGAAACCAAATTGCTCACTTAACCTTCTGAGTAACAACACTACATTCAATTCCGTCAACAATCTTAAAAAACTAGGCTTTATCTTCAATAGCCGTCACATCGACTACCTCAATGATTCGCTCTCCCAAAAGCACTCTGAGAAAAATAAAAACAACCTTTAACTCAGCATTACATTTTACACTGGGTGTCTTCAAAACATCTCCTATTAGAAATCTTATGTTGGAAGCTAACCCTACCAGAACAGTGACATTCATTTGACCGGTCATATGGCCGACACAGATGACCGGTATTTCGGTCATTATTTTCTATCATTTTCTTAAGGGCGATGTGAAAAAAATGATCGAAACTTTGTGTACGTGTGATCCTGCATCTCCCTCGCACATTCAGAAATGAAAGAAATATTGGCCACAAATGACCGAAAAAAAATGTTTTAGTGTTAGTTTCGGTCACAAATTTCTTGTAGGGAACGTTATGTCTATAGAGAAAAACAAAGACCCCTCTACAGTTAAATTATTTAGGTCGATAATTTTAAACTACAACTATCCAGTTTTCTCAAATTTTAACCCAATCATTACAGCAGGAAAACTTTATTGAAATACTACCATCTGCATTAATTTGCGTAGTCAATTATTGCGTTTACCAAAATATACCTTTTAACCGGAAAAAACATCAATTCTGAGAGTGCCAAAATGGAAAATTGATTCATCTTTTTTAGATACTACCCTAAAAGAACTCAAAAAAAATAACACAATTTCGTAAATTTATAAATAAAGATTTTTGGAGCCAAAAATAAGTCATTTGAAAACAAGGGAAAAAATTAATTACGCAATTCCGCCCGAATACAGTACAAAAAAGGAAAGTTTGTTATTTGCACTGACTCAATCTCATCCTTATACCCAATGCAGAATCTAAACAATTAGCAAGAGTATCCCATTAACATTAGACAAACAATTATAGAAAGACAACCCGCTATGGGTCCCACGTCACCCTGAAATAAACGGCAACACGGCTGCTGATAAATGCGCCAAATTTGCTTAAATTGCACCTGTGGATACACATGTTTGACATTGTAAAAATATTATTAAAAATTTTTTTATTGCATCACATTTGCTTGAAAGAGCTTATTTAAGGGCTAAATCCTCAAAAAGTTTTTTGCTTAAAATAGTGGTAACGTTTTATTTTTGTGCAAATATTTTACATATCCGACCGTAGCCTTAGAAATGTACGTGGTGGAGATACAACCCGTACCGTTCTAAATCGATCAAAGCATGTCCGGCTGGCTAGGTGTCAACTTATTCTTGTTCATAAAGTACATGTCTTAAGATATTTTATAAAATTTGGTTTTTGGCTTATTGTCTGTGATGATAATCGGTAAATTTTTTGACATGTTCCCCAAAAAAATGTCCTCCCAGATTTAAAATTTTTGGCTATAACTGGTTTTAATACTACTCTTTATAAAATTTTTCATGTGTTTAGCCTTATTCAACCAACTATTATATTGAATATACATAAATATAAATTGTAAATTTTTCCACATAGTTCTTATACAAACGTTCTCATGTAATAAACATTTTGGGCCATAACTGCCTTGAACACTAATCCTTCTTCACAAAATTTTACAGATGAGTTTTTACATGTGCCGCCAACCCTTGTACTGGTTAAAAAAGTAATGACCGGTCCAATATGTTTAAATGTAACCCCTAAATAAGAGTTTTGAAATATAACTGGCCACAAGATTTCGCGCATATATTTCACCTTATGCCACCGAATAGCTCTCGATAATCACTCTTAACCTTATAAATGGCAAATCTTTTAAAAGGAAATTGGCCAACCAAGTTTTGTAAAGATTGTTCTATTATTAACCGTACCTCCCGTAGTAGGCATTTACAAAAAAAGGAGCTTAACCACACTCAAAAAATTCAACTTGGCATTAATTGTAGTGTCTCCGAAAGCAGTATTACTTATTTGTTATAATATTTAGTACTGTTGAATGGACATATTGATTTTTAAGATATATTCTTTAGAAATCGGCTGTAGCCGACTAGTAGACGCCGCCGACTATTTTTGCACCTAGCCGCCAACTTGTTTCCATCGGTTTTGCTCTTTAAATTATAGTTAGCTTAGTTTTAAACAAGCCCCGCAAAAACCTTGGGGCCTAAAGGTATTTTCCGTTTTAAATATCGATTTAAACGATTTTTAATATTTACGATAAATTGCCTTTAACTTTTACTTGCCCGTTTTCAAATGTACACAAAAACCTTTAATTTAAATTATTTTTATTAAAAAAATAACTTCTTTTGAAAATGAATAAAAAAATATTCTACTTTAATATTGAGTATATAATAAAATGTTTTCATTTTTTTCAGGTCCCGTTTAATTTCCGGCGAGAAAACATGTATTTAGGTAGCAACGGCTATAAACATATTTTGACCGAAGCTCCTGATGGAAATTATTGATTTTAAATTTAATGTGATCTGTTTTAAAAAAATGTTTGTTAAATTGACATAATAATTATTATAAAACCTAGTTTACTTATTTGCCTAAGTATAGATCGATTATATACTTATCTAGAATAGTTTTTATTTGTTATCAAAGTATTAATTAGAAATACATGCAGTGAGCAAATATATGTATGTAAGAGTGGGTCAATTTGTATGTATTAACAAAATGACCAAGCGGTTGTCAAAGTTATAATTTACGATAAATTCTAAGAAGGTTCGAGCTTCCAGTTTAAAGGATAAAAATTTTGTAATTAATTTTATATATGATATAAGATTATTAGAAGACGCAAAACTCATCATTAAATGATATTCGAAAAATTTTACGAACGTTGTTTTTTTTTAATAAATTAGATAATTCAAAAATTGTTGTACATACTTACTTATGTATTTAAATAGAGCTTTAGATTACATAAAAAAATTATATCAGCAAAAATTAACATCATCAAAAAAGAAAATCAAAACAGTTGTATAACGAAAAATAGTTTCTTAAGTTTTCTTAAAAGGCTCTTGAATGCTTTGACCTGTTTTTAATAATTCTAAAATATTATAAAGGCAGAAAATATTCATGAGTTTTTTAAAGAATTTTATCGTCTACTGACGATAAGGTGTAGGAACTAGCGTTGCCGTTTGGTTACATTTGTTACATTTTATGTAAATTTTTGACCTCCCACGTAACATGTAATATTTAAACGGTGTTTGTCACGGCGAATTCATAGTGAAGGTGGTCTCGACAGATCAGCTGACTATTTTTTGCTCGTGCAATTTTCCTCACAATATGTCAAAAGTTTGTCTATGTGCTTCTTCTTAATTTAAAAAAATTACGCGTCGGTTAGATTTTTAAACTAAAAATTTAAAAAAGTGTTCTTAATTAACAAATAGTAAAACCAAATGATGCGTTATTGTGCTTTGTGCAAAAAAAAAATGTAAAATTAGTTTTATTAACGTTTTTCTTCTGCAAATAATTTGTGTTTTTTTTAATGATGCCATATACAAATAATTTGTGATTTTTTAAGTGATGCCATATATTTGTTTGACATTATCTGTACGAATTTTTCGCTCTGCGTTCACCTTGTATGAATTCGCCTTGGTCGTTGGTCTAATTTGTATAACTTTTTGTACTATTCACGCAATAAGGTATAATATTTGGTGTAAGAGATATTTTTGAATTATTTAATGTACATTATTAATGACATTACTAAATCATATATAAGTAGTTTTTGACAGGCGTGACAATTTTATTCACGGTTTTGGTTATAAATTTAAAAAAATTTATAATTCTAGATGGTAGAAAAATTATATTAAAAATTACTGTATTTTAATATATATTATATATTATTATATATGTATGCACTTTTGACTTAACTGCACAAAATTGCTTATTTGAGTCACTTTTTTTCAAAAGCCCATACAAATCCCGCTTTCAAGTGCAATTTCTATACCTGCATTTTGAAGATAAATTCCCCCAATTTCTGGCATTCTCAATTTATTAACACACAAAGCATCAACGATAGCTGCACTTTGACTTTTCTGACCAAAATTGGTTTTCGGTAATTAATCGTCAAAACAGTTTTTTAGATGTAATCATACAAAGAATCAATTGTAGCTGTACAGGTTAGAATCTGTGGTAGCACATTGCGGAACGATGGCTAGTAGTTCCCCGCTCTTTTCTAGCACCCAATATATTTTACTTCTTTTGAAAATGTTAAAGCAATGATGCGAGTTTTGATCAGAGCCACTTTGTAAAAACAAACATTTCAAAATAATATATACATATAAGTACATTAAAGATGACAGCACTTTGACTTAACAAAAATTGTTCAAAGTTCAATGTGCAACTTAGTCAGAATTATGTATGTAATTCAATAAATTTAATTACATTTTTTGTCCAAGAGTCAAGAATTTTATGATTACATTTTTTGTTTATAAATGTAATTTTTATAAAAAGTTTTAACTCTTCTGAAATAAACGGAAAAATATTAATTTCTTCTAATAAAAGGAAATTATATAATGAACTTAAGCCAAAATAAAAAGCAAAATTTGTATTAAAAAAACAATTAGTTCGACAGAAATAAAAATAAGCATATAAGCTGACACATTGCACGGTATTAAATGATCTTCAATTTCAGTTCATTTGTCCTTGACAAAAAAAGAAATAAAAAAATATTTACCCTCTATTGTGTAATTTACAATAATAAACAAGTAAGAGTGCTATATTCGGCTGTGCCGAATCTTATATACCCTTCACATTGACCTTTCGCAATCCCAAACTTTTGTTATTTTTAAAAATTTTTTTACTTATGAAATATTTCTAATTTTTAAATAGGGGTCGGTGTCATTTTTTAACGCTCCACGGGTGATGGGGAAGTTGTAGGGGTTTTTATCCTAATTTTTTCAAATTTTGTATGGCAACCCACTTAGAGGGTGAAGATACGGGGTAAGTATTTTCTAGGAATATGTTTTGTTGGGGAAACTAATGGGGGTCGGTCGTACACTTTATTGTTCTAAGGCCAACTCTAAAAAGAAGTTGTGGGCATTTTCATATCATTTTTGTAAATTTTGTATGGCAACCCCCTTAGGGCGTGGAGATAGAGGGTAAGTATGTTCTAGGAATATGTTTGGGAGGACAAACTAATGGGGGTCGGTCGTACACTTAATTGCTCTAAGGCCAACTCTGAAGAAGTTGTGGGCATTTTCATATCATTTTTGAAAATATTGTATGGCAACCCCCTCAGGGCGTGGAGATTGGGGGTAAGTATATTCTAGGAATATGTTTGGGAGTAGAAATTAATGGGGGTCTGTGATACATTTTTTTCCTCTATGGGCGAGTCCGGGGAAGTTAAAGCGGTTTTTACCTTATTTCTTAAAATTTTGTATGGCAACCATGTCAGGGGCTGGAGATAGAGGGTAAGTATGTTCCACAAAAATGTTTGGATGGAAAAAATAATTCGGGTCGGTCTTACATTTTACCTTTGTAGGAGAACCCTGGAAGCCGTAGGAGCGATTTTAAAAATGTTTAAATTAAGCTTTGTATGGCAACGCTGCTATATGTATGAACACTATTACTAATAAAATTTTTGTTTTGGGTGTGTTTCAATAATATAGACATGACTGATTCTGTTTTTTTCTTTTTTTGTTGTTTTTTTGTTGTTTTTTTATTATTACATGTAAAAGTATGTTCTTTGTTGTTGTTGTAGACTCAAAAAACCGAGGTAGTCTTGGTTTTTTGCTTATATCTCGGTTATTTATCGGGCGATTTTGCTGAATTTCAATACCGATTTTCTCGCGACTATCTGTGACATTCGGGTCTATGCGATATCGGGGGGCTTCAGAAAGTTGATTTCAACCATAACACGGACAGACGGGCAGACGGACATCGCTAAATCGGCTTCCCTATCTATAAGGATCCAGAATATATATACTTTATGGGGTCCCAAATGGATAATAAAGGAATTACAAACGGAATGACAAACTTATATATACCCTTATCACTTACATATGTGAAGGGTATAAAAAGCGTTTCATTCCATCTGAGAGATGAATAATGCTTGACCGTTAGTCAAGTGTTGCCGAAGAGACTTTTAATGCAAAAAAACATAGTGTATATATGGAAAAGTAAACTTCGTTCTAACTTACAAAATAAAAAAATAAGTAAAATAGATATTCCGTTTTCCTTTCTCTGTTACATGTGAGTTAAATAGGTGATGTTTACAACCAAAAGACACTACTACCGTTCAAAGAGTACTGATGATGAAATTGCTTAGCTGCTTTCGAAA
This sequence comes from Melanophora roralis, assembly GCA_963583895.1. Taxonomy (NCBI): domain Eukaryota; kingdom Metazoa; phylum Arthropoda; class Insecta; order Diptera; family Rhinophoridae; genus Melanophora; species Melanophora roralis. The sequence continues at coordinate 56,683,941 of OY757189.1, read as the reverse complement.
ATGCATTCTACTCGGCTAGCATCGGTAGAAAAAATCAGTTTTTTTTTCAAATTAAAGTTCTTTCCACATTAATGGAAAAACATTAATTTTTGTTCTAATATAAGAAAAATTTAAACTTTTTGCTAGTTAGCCTGGCAACGCTGACACCCTCCAGCACATATTTTTTAATGTATTTTTTTAAAATAACATTTTGAAATTTATATAAAAACAAAACAAAAATATTATTTAATAACACTGTGTGTAATTTTTTAAGTCATGGAAAAATAACCATATACGGGCATCACTACGTGAAAGAAGACCAAAAAAGAAAAGACCAGTGTCTCCCAGTTTTTCCCAAAGTCATGCACTTTTTTTGTTATGGGCCCCCAAAGATTTGGGGCCTTGGTACCATTTTTACAAAAAGTGATAATTTTCTCAGGCTCATATCTTGCAAACCGTTCGGAATTTTAATTAACTCTTTGAGGCAAAGTTGTAGCCCTTTTTATAAAGAACAAAAGTTATGAACATAAACAAGTAAGAGCGCTATATTCGGCTGTGCCGAATCTTATATACCCTTCACATTGACCTTTCGCAATCCCAAACTTTTTTTATTTTTAACCATTTTTTTTACTTATGAAATATTTCTAATTTTTAAATAGGCTCTAAGGCCAACTCTAAAGAAGTTGTGGGCATTTTCATATCATTTTTGTAAATTTTGTATGGCAACCCCCTCAGGGCGTGGAGATAGGGGGTAAGTATGTTCTAGGAATATGTTTGGGAGGGCAAACTAATAGGGGTCGGTCGTACACTTTATTGCTTTAAGGCCAACTCTGAAGAAGTTGTGAACATTTCATCATTTTTGTAAATTTTGTATGGCAACCCTATTAGGGCGTGGAGATAGGGGGTAAGTATGTTCTAAGAATATGTATGGGAGGGCAAACTAATGGGGGTCGGCCGTACACTTTATTGCTCTAAGGCCAACTATGAAGAAGTTGTGGACATTTTATCATTTTTGTAAATTTTGTATGGCAACCCCATTAGGGCGTGGAGATAGGGGGTAAGTATGTTCTAGGAATATATTTGGTAGGGCAAACTAATAGGGGTCGGTCGTACACTTTATTGCTCTAAGGCCAACTCTGAAGAAGTTGTGGGCATTTTATCATTTTTGTAAATTTTGTATGGCAACCCCATTAGGGCGTGGAGATAGGGGGTAAGTATCTTCGAGGAATATGTTTGGGAGAAGAAACTAGTAGGGGTCGGTCGTATACTTTATTGCTCTAAGGCCAACTCTGAAGAAGTTGTGGGCATTTTTACATAATTTTTGTAAATTTTGTATGGCAACCCCCTTAGGGCGTGGAGATAGGGGGTAAGTATGTTGTAGGCATATTTTTGGGAGGGCAAACTAATAGGGGTCGGTCATACACTTTATTGCTCTAAGGCCAACTCTGAAGAAGTTGTGGGCTTTTTATCATTTTTGTAAAGTTTGTATGGCAACCCCATTAGGGCATGGAGATAGGGGGTAAGTATGTTCTAGGAATATGTTTGAGAGGGCAAACTAATAGGGGTCGGTCGTATATTTTATTGCTCTAAGGCCAACTCTGAAGAAGTTGTGGGCATTTTTACACCATTTTTGTAAATTTTGTATGGCAACCTCCTTAGGGCATGGAGAGAGGGGGTAAGTATGTTCTAGGAATATGTATGGGAGGGCAAACTAATGGGGGTCGGTCGTACACTTTATTGCTCTAAGGCCAACTATGAAGAAGTTGTGGACATTTTATCATTTTTGTAAATTTTGTATGGCAACCCCCTTAGGGCGTGGAGATAGGGGGTAAGTATGTTGTAGGCATATGTTTGGGAGGGCAAACTAATAGGGGTCGGTCGTATACTTTATTGCTCTAAGGCCAACTCTGAAGAAGTTGTGGGCATTTTTATACCATTTTTGTAAATTTTGTATGGCAACCCCCTTATGGCGTGGAGATAGGGGGTAAGTATGTTGTAGGCATATGTTTGGGAGGGCAAACTAATAGGGGTCGGTCATACACTTTATTGCTCTAAGGCCAACTCTGAAGAAGTTGTGGGCATTTTTACACCATTTTTGTAAATTTTGTATGGCAACCTCCTCAGGGCGTGGAGATAGGGGGTAAGTATATTCCAGGAATATGTTTGGGAGTAGAAATTAATGGGGGTCTGTAATACATTTTTTTCCTCTACGGGCAAGTCCGGGGAAGTTATAGCGGTTTTTACCTTATATTTTAAAATTTTGTATGGCAACCATGTCAGGTGCTAGAGATAGAGGGTAAGTATGTTCCACAGAAATGTTTGGATGGAAAAAATAATTCGGGTCGGTCTTACATTTTACCTTTGTAGGAGAACCCTGGAAGCCGTAGCAGCGATTTTAAAAATGTTTAAATTAAGCTTTGTATGGCAACGCTGCTATATGTATGAACACTAATACTAATAAAATTTTTGTTTTGGGTGTGTTTCAATAATATAGACATGACTGATTCTGTTTTTTTCTTTTTTTGTTGTTTTTTTATTATTACATGTAAAAGTATGTTCTTTGTTGTTATTGTAGACTCAAAAAACCGAGGTAGTCGTGGTTTTTTGCTTATATCTCGGTTATTTATTGGGCGATTTTGCTGAATTTCAATACCGATTTTCTCGAGACTATCTGTGACAGTTTGATACCACATTCGGGTCTATGCGATATCGGGGGGCTTCAGAAAGTTGATTTCAACCATAACACGGACAGACGGTCAGACGGACAGACGGACAGACGGACATCGCTAAATCGGTTTCCCTATCTATAAGGATCCAGAATATATATACTTTATGGGGTCCTAAATGGATAATAAAGGAATTACAAACGGAATGACAAACTTATATATACCCTTATCACTTATGTGAAGGGTATAAAAATTAAAAGAAAAAATAATTTTAGATCAAAATCGCGAAAAACTTTAAAAAATTCAATTTTTTTACCTTTTTCCCCCTGTTCAGGTCCATAGGTAGCAAACCGTTCAAAATTCAAGGAAACAGTGAACTACAAAAATTTACCTAACATCCTAATAAACAACTTTTTAGAACATATAAACTTCCTAGGAATGATTTTTAACACCGTTTAGGTAGCGTTTAGGTAGCCGCAAAAGTTAAAAATTTTCCCAAAATGTATGTACATACATGTAGTTATGAAGCTATCTCTTCCTTACGTTTAATCAAATTGCCTTAATTACATATATTGTATCTGTCTTTCGTGTAATAGAGAACTCTAGTGCATATAAATATGTGTATATGCATGTGAGATAGCCGCGAAAAGTCTTGGAACTTAAACAGGTAGGCAAACATTAAAATTGCTGGAAACCCTAAACAACAAAATACATCATACACAAATCGCAATAATGATCGTTAACGGCCTTTAATTAAATTATGTACATACTTTTTTTATTGCTTTGTTATTACTTTTTAATAATTATTGTTTATACCAACAATAAATTACCTACATATGTATGTACCTACTACCAATTTTTTTAATAAGTGAGGACAATTCAAAATAAAACAGCAATTGGATAAATTTAAAAAGAAGAAATTATTGCACCCAAACTTATCAAGAAATCAACTACAAAAATTTACCTAAGATTTCAGTAAACAGCTCACGCGATCACGCACCGATCGCACACGCATCAAGGAACGCAGATCACAATATAAAAGCGACGCGACTCTCACATCGAGGCATTACACAGCGCGACGTCGACGAGATCTCAGCGGTGAAAGTTATAGAGAAAGTTCTACAGCATAATTCGCACACAACATTGGCAACTGACAATTTCAATATGCAGTGTAAAAATATTTATTTCTTTTGCTACATTTGCCGTCATAAAATCAGAAAAAATAATTCTACAAGATTTCAAAAGGAAAAGAATCTTTTAACTAGTGAATTTAAAAGAGCATATAAGTCATTTTTCGACGAAATAGATTTGATCAGTGAAAGTTACACACCTAACGCAGTGTGTCGCCAATGTTATAATAATCTCATAGCATGGTTGAATGGAGGCAAACATAGTTTGAAATATTGTAAGCCGATAAACTGGATAAATCGCCCAGGTGATCATGAGGGAACCAGTTCTTATGCATGTGTTAATTACCCAAATAGACGTGATGAGAAGAACAAAATTTATAAAGCAACTACCAGTGCTTGCACCTGAAAATTTTGTATTCCCAAGGCCGCAAGCTCCAGATCGTAGGACAAAATTTACAGAAATGACTACAGTAAGTGGTGTTACTAATCGAGATCGATTTGATACCGACAATGAGCCCCAACAGGAAAGAGATGGACCAAAACTAATAACTAATAAAAAATCAAATGGAAAAACGGTACAAAGGCAAAAAATTCGACGCATTGCTTGCAGAGGTAATATCCATTTTATTATTGCATGGTTTGCATTATTTTTGATTTCTTTTCTTATTCATTTCAGGTATGTTGGTGGAGTCACAAGATAACCTTTTATGATGTTAATAAGGTATGTTAAATAGAAAAAGCTAATGATGGAAGACATTCTGGAAGCAACGTGTCTGTGGACACTGTAAGTTCTGAATCAGAGTCAGATTCGGACGACGATTTAGATCCTCAACTTAAGAGAGTGCGATTTGCAAGTCCAGGGCCATCAACTTTATAAAAATAATACTGTTACGGAGTTAAATGTTGACTGGGTATGTAAATGTTTACCGGGTATGTAACATGATTGGCGGTTGTTGTCTGTGCTAAGAAGTTATTTAAATGTAACTGCCATTCGATGGAAAGTTCTAGTGTGCTCTCGAACCTGGTAGAACATTACACTGTATTACCAACCACTATAAATAGTCGAGCAACACGAATGCCGCAAGCAGTTTAAGTTTAACAGTTGAGTTGAATAAGTGAACATTCAAAAGTGCTAAATAATAAAAGTGAATAACTTTAAGTGTTTTATAGAAGATTGTATACGACAGTGTGTTTAAGCAAATAAAGTTTTGTACTGTTAAAATAAAATTTCAAGTGTTTATTATTACTTTGGCAATAAAAAGAATCCCGGTTTATTTAAAGGAAATAAACCAACGTTTATAAAAGGTATAAACGTAACAATACGAATATTTTTTTATAATTTTTTTGTAATAGACAGCACAGTATCTCAATGTTGAAGAAAATAAAAAACAAATGAAATTCAAAAATTTTCGTACAATTTTTAACTTTTGCGGCTACCTAAGCGCCACCTAAACGGTGTTAAGAATCATTCCTAGGAAGTTTATATGTTCTAAAAAGTTGTTTATTTGGATGTTAGATAAATTTTTGTAGTTCACTGTTTCCTTGAATTTTGAACGGTTTGATACCTATGAACCTGAACAGGGGAAAAAAGGTAAAAAAAATTTAATTTTTTAAAGTTTTTTGCGATTTTGATCTAAAATTATTTTTTTTTTAATTTTTTATGTTCATAATTTTTTTTCTTTATAAAAAGGGCTACAACTTTGCCTCAAAGAGTTAATTAAAATTCCGAACGGTTTGCAAGATATGAGCCTGAGAAAATTATCACTTTTGGCAAAAATGACACCAAGGCCCCAAATCTTTGGGGGCCCATAAAAAAAAAGTGCATGACTTTGGGCAGAACTGGGAGACACGGGTCTTTTCTTTTTTGGTCTTCTTTCACGTAGTGATGCCCGTATATGGTTATTTTTTTTCGTGTTGCACTGTGTAATTATACAACAAAAATAAAAAAAATGTTTATGACATTGTTTAAGCAAATGGGAGATACATAATTTTATATACATATATAAATATGCCTGTGATGAATACATGAATACATTTTATTTCATTTCCCTGCAGCTAAAGTCGAATCTAATAACGTTTTGGAATAGTTAGTACTAGTTGCAACCAGGACTATTGTAAAAGTAAGAAGTTTGTGTCAGCCACCAAAGAGCAACATTAAAAAAAATATATTTTAAACATCTAAGTGCAATAAAAAATTAAATATTAATAAAAGGCTATAAATGGAAAAAACAAAAACTAGTATTTTAACCTGTTTGTATGTATATACCTAGTATAATAAACCAAACTAGTTGGGCTCCTATGACAACCTAATTTAAACTCGATAGTTTGATGTATGAAAAAAGGTCAGATATGCAACTACACACAAAAAATTCAATAGGTTATAATTTCTCAAAGCATGGTATAAATTCAACTTAAAAGAAGGGTAGAATGGCAGGAACTATGTTCCTAAGGTAATATGCCTTAAATATCAGTTGGTTCCCATGCTCGAAAAATTTACTAAAAAATTAGTCAAAGTTACTTATGTACAAACTTTATTAAACTAACAACGATATTGAACATACTTGAGAAGAAAGCCATGGCCGGATTCCAAAGAAAATCTTGAATACCCTATTTGCGGAAGCAGAGGAACTCCTCGAGGAGCAACAAATGTGTAAAATTACTTACATTTTATCGCATTTCTATGAATTGCATCTGCAATTCTTAAAAAATACAATACAAAATTATTTATTATTTTATTTATATAAATATTTTTAGACACCTTCACTTTCTTAAACATTTTTCATGAAACGTACGTACACTTAGCGAGCCGTCTAGGCTGGAACTCTGTAAATTTTTTTTGCAAATATAAGCTACTATTGCTCGGTATAACGGAATTCAGGTGGCCCGAATCTGGTGAATTCTCTGCCCCAAACGGACTGAAACTAACATTTTCTGGGAAACCAACCGACGAAAGAAGAGAAACCGGCGTTGTTATATTGTTGTCGAAGGAGGCTTCTAAGGCTCTCATAGAATGGAAAACACACACCGATCGCATAATATCTGCGAGATTACGCACGAGAGCAAGAAACATCACGATTATACAATGCTATGCACCAACAGATCTCGCTGAGTTTACTTAAAAGTAAGACTTACAACAGCCTTACCACAGAACTCAATGGAATAAACAGGGAGGATATTGTTATTCTTGATGGCGACTTCAACGCGCAAGTTGGGAGTGATAATACCAGCATTGAACTGACAATGGGTAGACACGGAATCGGCTCAATGACAGAAAACGGAGAACTTTTTACAGGCCTATGTCTCAACCAAGGTCTAGTTGTAGGTGGCACATTATTCCCACACAAGGGTATACACAAGGTAACGTGGGTGTCTCCTGATCGCAAAACGGAAAATCAAATCGATCATATCGCGATTAGCAGAAAGTGGCGGAGGGACCACCATCTTCTGATCGCCGACGTCAGACTGAAAGTTGCAGCCATCAAGCACAACAGGAAGAACCCGTCAGGAAGATTTGACGTGAACAGATTGGCGAACACGATAGTTAAAAACCAATTTACAAACGCCATCAGAAACGAAAATGTGTCTGTCGGCGAAGGAAATAATAGATGTCCAGAAATAAAAGAAACCTTTATTAAAGCTGCCGAAATACATATCGATTTCAAAACAGCTTACAGAAAATCATGGATCTCGGACAACACATGGAACCTCATAAACTTAAGGTTGTCGGCAAAAGGTAACTTAAATGCGGCAAAAAACGTGTGCATCAAAGGTCTTAGCACAACAAGATTAGACCAGGCTTGACAAGCTGGTCAACAAAAGTGCGAGAAATGACAAACGCCAGTGAAGCAGACAAATTGCAGTCAGAGCACAAGTTGCAGCTGATACGCATCGAACTCGTGATCTCTTCCAAATAATACGTCAACTCACTAACAACAAATTGCCAGCCAACAAGCCTTTGATAGACAGCTTCAGTGTGACCACAACCTCCAAAGACAAGCAGACACCGATATGGGAAGAATACTATACAAAGCTTGTTGAAAGAAGCTGATCACAACACGCCAAAAATTTGCTCTTGCCATCACCACGAAGAAAGCACACAGTTTAACATACCCGCAGCAAGCATACCTGAAATAGCAACCGCCATATCAACTCTCAAATCAAATAAGGCACCTGGTCCCGACAATATACCGCCAGAGTTTTTGAAAGTAGATCGAATGTTGGGCACTGAACTATTACACCCGCTCATATTAGATTTCTGGTCTGATGAAGCACTAAACGCCGAACTGACGGAAGGTACGATCACCTTTTTACCTAATAAAGGTAACCTTTCAGAGGGCAGAAACTGGATAGGCATCACGCTGCTCAGCATGACAAATAAAATAATCGCACATATAATCAGCAAACGCCTAGCAAAACATATGGCACCCAGTATGCGAAATGAACAAGCTGGTTTCCGCACGCACCGATCCTGTACGTCAACACACTGCGCATAATCGTGGAACAAACCGTCGAATGGCGCCCCACTCTACCTGTGCTTTATAGACTTTGAAAAGGCCTTTGACACCATAAAACACAACGTGATATACAAGACTCTTCAATGTGAAGGAGTTCCAAATAAAATAATTCGCCTTATCAAGGCATTGTGCAACGGCGCTACCTGTCGCACACGATACGGTCGCCATCTCAGCAGCCAAATACGCGAAGAGAAAGGTGTGCAACAAGGTTTCGTACTATCCCTACTGCTTTTCAACATTGCCCTTGATGCGTTAATGTGTTGAGTATCACAACATAACAGAAGCATCACCTGGGGTATTAATGGTAAACTTGGCGACCTTGATTACGCGGATGACATCTGTCTCCTTGCTCATAAGCATTCAGACTTAACTGGAATGGTAAACGTCGTCGAGAAATTCACCGCATTAGCCGAAATGTCTATCAACATTCCAAAGACAAAAGTAATGCGCATAAACACCAACAACCAGCAACCAATTACTGTTACCGACACACCAATAAGCACCGTAGAGTCATTCTGCTATCTCGGTACTATCATAACAACTGCAGGGGGTTCAGCTGAGAACATATGGTCTCGCATAAACAAGGGTCGCGCGGCGTTTAGTTCACTCGAAAAAGTATAAAGATCAACACATAAAGATTAAAATATTCAATGCGAGCATCAATTCGGTTGTGTTATACGGCTGCGAAACGTGGAACGCATCAAGAAAGGAGCTGCAAGCGTTTACAAGCTTTTATAAACCGTTGCTTAAGAAAAATTATACGTGTATTCTAGCCCACAAAATCTCTAACGTATGGGCAACCACAGAGCAAGAGCCTATAACCCAAGAAATCCGACGCCGTAAGTGGAAATGGATTGGTCATACGCTCAGAAAGCCACATGACGACATCGTGCGCACAGCCCTAGACTGGAATCCACAGGGCAGCCGCAGAAAAGGAAGACCAGCGAACACGAGGAGACATTTGGTAGAAGCAGAACTCACAGAAAATGGACACACGTGAAGCAGAATAAAAAAGCTAGCTACAGATCGGACAAAATGGAAAGATTTTGTTACGGCCCTGTGCTCCTCCCAGGAACTATGGGAATTATATATATATAAATATAATATGGCATCTGGAATCGTTTTCTAAATAAGTGGTTACAATTTTTACGATATGAAAGATCCCAGAGATAGATCTAGTGGTAGCTCGGCATTATTGATTAAATAGAGAATCAAATACTATTTGAATGGTGGCCCTAAACTAATACCGAATCGAACCATAACCTTGCGATTTCGTTAGTTTACCGTCCGTCTAGATTTTCAAAAACAAAAGACCAGTGCAACAACCCTATAACTCTTAAAGTCACTGCTTATTAGTTTCTGGTGACTACAACGTTAAGCATACATTTTGGGGCTCCCGTCTTATACAGCCCAAGAGATAGCGTCTTGAATGAAATCGTTTGACCTGTCTTCTGACCACTCACCCATAATAATTACAATTTGCAGTCCTCAACAAATCGTAACAAGCAATTTTCTCTTATCTAAAGGGTAAGTTAGCCCAATATTTAAAAAATTTTAGAAGCCACAGCTTAAAAACATAGTGTTAAAAGCTCCGAGTGGAGCTTGAGCCTGGTGATTTAAAATTGAAGAAAGGTGAAACCCACCCTGTTTATGGTTTTTAATATATTTTGCATCGTAGAGTTGTTGTTCAAGCTTATTGTAAGTTGCCTTCTGTTTGCGTTGTGTGGGGGGACCTGCATGCTACGACCAAATGAGACAAACCAAAAGATGATCCTAGGGTGAAGAAGTGGAGCAATTGCGGTGAAAACCACGCTGCCAACTATAGAGGTTGCCCGGTTTTTGATCTGGTTAGGCGCTCATCTAAGCCTAAAATAGTTTCTGCCCCTCCCCAGTAGTCAAATATACCAAGTATTACTAAGCCGCCATTAGCACAGCCAACACAAATCAAATTTGTTATGCTAATGCATTAAAGTCTAATCAGCTCAACACTTGTAAGCCTAATCAGCCAACAGCTCCACAAGAAAAGCCAAGAAATAAACCAACCGCTCCCAATTTTAGCCGCGTGGAAGCAGTAATTGACAATATGGCTAAGCAATCTACACAGATCATGGTGCAAATGGCTGGCATGATGCAAGAAATGCAAAAACTGCAGTCTACTACTGAGGTTCCCGGCTTATTAGTCCCAGAGGTCGTATTTTGAATGATTCCGTGTCTGAAATGGGACTTTGTTTTATTTCTACTGGACAACCAACCTATTAGCCAACTGACCACAATAAAATTCCAGACGTTATAGATTTTGGCGTAGCAAAAGGTATATCCCCGTAACTTTTTGAAGCTTAAGCCTCTTTGGATTTCTCTTCTAAACACTCACGCACTATAATCACAATTTGCAGTCCTCACCAAACCGCAACTAGTGATTTTCTCTTATCTTAAAGAGTAAATATATCAGCGCTCACTGCTTGGAAGACCATCCACTAAAACTCCTGAAGACATCGATAACTGTCTATGCAGCCTTAATCAGAACATTGAAAAAGCCGTTAAAAATGCTTCTTTAGCTACCGTCAGCCTAAATACAACAGAATTTTTACAGCCGATGTACAACAGCTTGTATATGAAAAAAAGAAGAGCACAAAGAGAATGGCAAAAGCACAGATAACCTTAACTTAAAGGCAAGCTGAAAGAATGTACAAACAAATTGAAAAATTTGCTGGAGGTGTACAGAATGGCATCTTTTAAAGAACACCTCGAAGGCCTAGACTCTACTCTTTAGACGAATTATTCACTATGTCGATCAGCTAAATATCTTAAAAGACCTGTTATCGCAAAATCGCCCCTAAAAAATCTGAAGGGTTTCTGGGCAAGAACTGATGAAGAAAAGTGTGATCTGCTCGCAAATGTCACTCCAAATACATGCACTGAAGTAAGTAAATTACCGCTGGTTGTTGCTAGATTTCCTATGGAAATACGTTTCCAATTTTTAGATGTCGTTAAGGCTATTAATGATCTAAATGCTAAAAAAAATCCAGGCTTTGACGGAATAAGCAACAAAAAGAATAACTCTATTTATTTTTAACGCCATATTACGGCTCGAACATTTCCCGGCAGGATTTACAAGTTCCACTAGTTAAATGTAAAGTCCTAAACTATGTGGGTAGGTATTTAAATAAGTCGGAAACACACCTAAATCTGTTCGCTCGAAACATCTTACAACATGCACGACACAGTAGTTTGAAAAATATTCCGCTAGAAAAAAACGAATTAAAAAGTTGTCTGAGTCTGCAAAATTAGAAATTGTCTTCTTCTTTAGTTTAGTCATTACTGTCGGAACTGTTCGACAAGTACAAACAAAAATAAAAGTAAGAATAAGAGCTCAACTCATCCAGAGTTTCGCCAAAGAAACGCAGCTGGGAAACTTTGCCCGATAACTACATTCTAATTACTATGAAATTTGACGTCTTTTCACAAATCTTAAATTGAGGACTTGAAGATATTAGTGGTTGTCAGAAAGTTTACGACAGTATACATGCTACTAATCTATCAACTAGCACCGGCATATAAGCAAAAACTGCGAGTTTACTTTAACAACATCGTGGGATTTCGGAATCATCAAGTATTAACGATTTTGCAAAGTGTAGTATGATGTAATACAATTTCTCAAAAGTTTGTCCGTCAGTTAGTAAAGGAGTTAAAGGCAGATAATGTTAAAGGTCCTAAAATTCCAATATCATTACGGAAAATATTTATGAATCTACTTAGCAACGACAACCTCGATAACGCTCTGCGTATAGTAACTATGTTACCTCCACAGTTTTACCGCGCCTAGGTCATCTTTATTCGCTGCACGACCCTAGGTCATGTTGTCCTTCTCTTGCGTTCGTATCGTTTCAACTAATATCCCCCTACGGAGTTATACTAATTTATTGTCTGCTTTCAAGTCCCTGGATGGCAACCTCTCTGGTGGATGTGTCGTTCTTAAATGTTGAACCTTAAATCTTAATTTCCCAAAACGGTAAGTTGTCCATAATTTCTTAAACATCATAACCTTCAAAGTAGGAAATCGCTTGTCCCTACTGGACCAATGTGATCCTCCTTGTCCCTCTTTTCGATTTATATCATTCCTACTCTTCATTTTTTTTATTCTTTATACCTTTTTTTATTATATAACTCTTCTGGTTCCCCTTTTCAGTCTATTTTATTATTTTTACTGTTCATTTCCCTATAATCATTTCTACCATACGACCCTTCTGGTCCTCTTTTCAATCTATATTATTCTTACTGTTCATTTTCCATTAATTATTTCTACTATATAACCCTTCTGGTCCTCTTTTTAATCCATATTATTCTTACTGTTCATTTCCCTGTAATTATTTCCACTATATGACCCTTCTGGTCCTTTCCTTCTCTCTTTCCTTTTCACTACCGAGTATCGCTCCCATTTTTCCCCAAAACCGTACCTTTAGTTTCAAGCCAAAGTGACCAAGATTTTAAAATGGGACGCCTGATACATTTTGTAATGCTTCCTTTCTTATTATCAATTTTTTTTATTACAAGGCTCCCTGCCCTTTCATTTTACTATCTTCGATTTTAATTCCCTTGTTTGTCCTTTTCCTGGTATCTGAATATCCTCCTTGTCATATTCCACCGTAGACCTTTCCTCTCCATTTTCCCTGTACGTTTGGTTTCGAGCCAAAGTGACTAGGATTTGAAAATGGAGTACCTGCTACCCACAACAAAAAAAAAATCGAAATCTACCCTCCTTGCACTCTGCAACCTTTCATCAGTTCCTATTTCGCTAGCTTTAATGAATTGTTATGATACACATTTTCCACGTTCCTGTGTTTTAGTCTTACGTTGACCGGTGTTGGTATTTCCGTGATTTCATAGGAACCCAACCATATGGGTGAAAATTTATTTTGCCGTGCCATTTGCCCTATCTTAAAATGTCTAGTCCTCGTCCCCTTGTCATAGTATTTTTTTGACTTTTCTTTAGCCCTAATCTGGTTTTGCCTATTGTCCAAATAAAAATGTAAAAGCATACTTACAATTCTACTTCTTACTCATTCCATCCCTTTTTTTGAATGTAGGAGAAAAAATTTAAAAAGAAACCGCACTCTTTTAATAACTTATTCGCCTTTCTCGAAACCTCCTTAAAGCGGTTAGGCCCGTGGCAAATACTTTCAATTTCACCCCCTTACACTTCGACTAAGATACTACAGGCGTACCAGAATGTGGCTACTTAATACCTTCAGCACTTCGTTTCTATGTTTAGTGGTTTCATTGTTTTTGCCAACAGTTGCCCCACCGCGAAGGTCTCGAGAACAACGTGCAATAATTATTCCTGGAGGGTCCCTTGGGATCGCAGGATTCTTATTTTTGTATTACCGGCTGCGCCAATTGTTGCGATGTTTTTTTAAAGTTGTTGTTTATTTAACTATAAAACACAATCTGACTTAATGCTATTCTTATCTACTATTTATATTAAACTAAACATGTTGTGAAAGTGCTGACTCGCATTATCAGGTCAACAACTTTGTGAAAGTGCTGACTCGCATTATCGGGTCAACACATTGTGAAAGTGTTGACTTGCATTATCGGGTCAGCACCTTGTTGTTTGTATAAATTAAACTAGATCTATACGAGGGTGGCTCTCAATATGAAGTTGTACGAGGGTGGCTCTCAACAATGTTAGTAAGTACGAAATTTATTTTATATTATTTGCAGACACTTAGTAGTTTTTTCTAAAGCCCAAATATCGTTTTAACAATAACACTTTTGGTCAAGCTTTAACCATTTAACAGATGATATGCAAAGCTGGGTTATTGTACGTTATACAAAAGGCACATAAATCTTAGTTTTGTCTAAAACTTTTTCAAACTAAACCCAATAGCCCTTACCACATTAGACTAATTCTGCCAGAACAAAATGACAATGTGATAGCAAAGTAGGTAAAAAGTATGGTAATATGTTAGCGTCATTTTTCAACCAGCCTCAACCCAGCACTACCAACAAAAAACCAACACATATGCATTTAAAAAAAAACAACACGTTTGCTTTCTTTTTTTTAACAGAGCGAATTTAGTCATGAGTCGACCGTCGTTGTGTCACAATGAATTTAAAAGAGGAGGGGTGCTGGTCGCGCAAGCAGACTAAAATTAATTAATTAAAATTAATTAATTAATGTAAAATTTTAGGCAATTGGGCTGGAATAAAGCAAAAATAACCAACATTTTTTAAAACAAAAATGTTTGTTTATTTTTAACTTCTGAGAATTATTCTGCATATAAATGTAATATTTTTGGCCATTGGGCTGGATAAAAGCAAAAAATAACCAAAGTTTTTTAACCAAAATATAAAGTAATTAAATTAAAATTATTAAGTACATTTATGCGCACAAACTTATATGCATGGTACAAGAAACAAGGTAAACTCATTACTGCAACAACAATTTTCAAAAAAAAACAACATGCGATTTGTTTGTGTAAAATATTTTGAGTTGTCAAAAAACCCGCGCATTTCAGGGAAGGGAGTTGCATGTTTTTTGCTGTGTAAATATTTTAAAACGTTGCCTTTTCTCAATTAGGTCATGTACTAACTTACATATACAAATAATTTTAAACTTTAACAAGGGCGCTATATTCGGCTGTGCATAATCTTAAATTACCTTTACATTGGTCTTTTTATTTACCCAGTCATCTGATCCCGCCGAGTTATTTCGTTCTGTAGAACATTTGAAGTAGCGTAACGAAAATTAATAAAAATTGTTAATCTGCATGGGGGTTACCCCTTCTCCTGCTCCTATCCAAAATGTTTTTCTCTATATGTAGGTCTTATTGTCCAATTACTTTTTTTTAGAACTTTTGAAGTCGATAGCTATTATAGCTTTCGAGATATAGCACATAAAATATTTACTAAATTTGTGCAATTGTAGGGCAAACACCACTTCCCCTGATCCTATCTAAAAAACATGTTCCCATTTAGTTCCTATCTTCAAAGTATTCGTGCCAAGTTTTGTAGCAAGAGTGACTATATTTACTGAGAAATATAGGGACATATGCACGTATTTTTCCTAAAAAAATTTTATTTTGGGTTTTCGCTTATACTTATCTCGGTCAATAGTGAACCAATTTTGCTGTTTTTAAATAGCGATTGACTCTCAGATATTTTTGATTGTTTGATATCAAAACGTTTAATGTGTGACCTTATTTGAGTCCAGAAACTTGATTTCAACAGACGCACAGACGACTTCCCTATCTATAAGGGTCCAGAATATAAGGTATTAAGTGAATATTGTAGAAACTACAAACGGAATGACAAACTGATATATACCCTTATCACTGTTTGAATGGTGGAATTATTATATTAATATCAAATATTTTCGGCTTGTATACTTACGTTCTGATAAAAGTCAAATTTTTAACAAACGCGATTTTACAAATATGTACATATTGACCTTTTAAATACTTTTATTAATTTAATTATGTTTTCCTTTAAACCTTTTTTATTATAAGTAGTTTGTATATTTATTTTAGTTTGTTTCTTTTCACTACTCTTTTGACTTACATAAATGCAATCCATTGCAAAATTTTTAACAATCGACTTTTTACAATACATATATTTAAATGATTATTACATTATATACATATATACATAGTTTACTATGCAGTATCAATACCAAGTTGAAACAAGGAGGAAATTTAATAATATCAACATTTCCATCCATGGCGTGTACATGTGTACATAAATTGTGTGGCATTAAATTGCAATGCATTTTGCAAGGATTTACTACATTTTTTTTAAAGTTTTAAACCTTTTTTACAATTATTTATTCTTATATTTATAGTTTAAATGCAAATTATGGTTTGCAAGCCCTTAAAATGGTAATAAATTGAATTTCTTTAAAAATATACCGTTTTTGCAGTACGCTTCATTTGTAAATAAATAACAACAATTTTGACAAATGAACACAAAACAGCTGATAATCAGCTGCGTGAACAAGTATACCTTATTCTTTGTACCATGCTTATATGTATACGTAAAGTCAAACGTCAAATGAGAAAAACACACTAATACACACACAAGCTTTATACAGTTATACATTTTATGTCAAAACAATCCCAACCCAATAAGCACAAATTTTTTGTGAATTCCAATGTTGGAATTCCGGTGTGAATCCAAGCTTGAATTACATTTAAAATCCATCCTCTTTCCAGTCTGTTTAAAGTTTGTTAAAAAACAACAACAACGGTGTGATTCAAGTTGAACCGAACTTGAATCTGAAAATTTAATTATAAAATCATCATCTTCACCGCCGCCAATGATTTTCGATCAACTCTGTGCCATAAATAACGTATGCTTCAAACAAATTTGGAATTCACAAAAAATTTGTGCTTATTGGGATTAGTCCAGTGTGTTAGGAAAAGTACAAAAATTGTTCGCTTAAATCTTAGTGTAATGTGGGAAGGGCCAATGTTACAAAGGATGCCCAGCTGGCATTTGGAAAACAGTTTTTTGAAAAACCAATTTGGTGTTTCTTCTTAGAGTACTTTTGGTGATCAAAAACTGATAAATCACTTACACGATCAAAAAAGGACTCAAAATTGGGTTCGCGCTAATGAGTAAAATCAGTTCGATGTAAAACACAACAACAAATTTTATAGTAATTGCAAATTAATCATTCAGATCTTTAAACTTTAACCACTAATACCGGAATTCATCGAGTTTTGGCAGAAGGCTTTGAGCATTTAAGTGACAGATATTAAAGCCCTGATACCGATTAGCAAAAATACGAATCATGTTATAATAACTCTTTTTAGAACCAACATGATTAATTGCCAAACTTATCATATTTAGTATACAACGCAACGTAATAAGATTTGTGTAAATAAATATAACAAATTTATCGGCGAATAAAAAGAAATATCAAATAATAAAAGGTTATTTCGACAATAAAAATTAAACGAGGTAGAACATTCTGGTATGTAAAATACAAAAAATAAAAAGATTTTACATAAACAATTTAAATGGCACAAAAAAATTGCAAATAGTTTACTAATTGAAAAAAGCATAGTTTTTAAAAAGGGTATAATTACAGCAACTCGCATGCGTAAAAAGGAAAAAAAAGTTAAGAATCCAACAAAAGATGCCTTAAAAACATAAAGTGGTTGTTAATTCTATATGATTTTTTTATTTTGCAACAAAATAAAACAAATCTTAATAGAATTGAAATTTAATAAACTCCCTTATTTTTTGTTCTTCAAATCTGTTTTGATTCTTTCACAGTTTAGTCAAAGCGTGAGAATCGATGCGTCAGCTTTTCTTTTCGACTGCACATGCAAAACATAAAATATTTATTTTGCAGGTGCTATTCAAATTACCAGCCAGACAGTATGAAATCCAACGCTTTTCCCTGGCTACCTGTGGGAAATTATTTAAATGAAACATGAGCAATTCACCTAAATTCTTTACTTATAATTTCTTTTATTTTTAATTTTATTTTAATTATTTGTTTTTGTATATGTTTTAGTACATAAGTATCAACATTTTCAATAAATGCGATCATTACGTTTACGACTGTTGTTGTTAATTAGCTTAGTGATCGGCTTCTCTTGGTGTACCACCTTGAGAACTCCATTAGAATTTCTACCATTGACTTATTCTGTTGTACCACCAGAATAATTCCATTTGTAAAAGCGAGGCAAACGAGCCGTCGCAAAAAATATTGGCGACCGTGACAGGACCTTCGGTTTATCTACTCAACATTTGACAGGAACCAAACCTGCAATCTTTCTATACCATGGAATCCTTAGCAAAGCTTCTCCAGAAGCTGAAGGAAATCGGCGAAAGCAACGAATTCATAATAAGGAACTTCAGCAATGATTCCAGTTGTCGCAAGACGACTACTTATTATGAGGAACGACTGGCCAAACTCAAGGTTGCTTGGGCAGAGTTCGAGGATGCGGACAACAATCTACGAAGTTCGAAGGATGTAGACACATCTGACGAATACTTTGTGCCCGACTACTACACCGAAGTAAGGTCTATGGCAACAAAGTATATCACGCTGATAGAACGTGAGCTTGACACTCAATGGCGAGCATGAGACACCAAGCAACCACAGGGTCCCTCAACCTAAAACACCGAACGATAAAGTGGTGGTGCAACTGATGGTCATGATGGCCTTATTAGCCGGTCTCTGGCTAAAATGGCAGCTTTAACCCGTTAACTAGAAGGGCTTCAGATGAACGACCAAGAAATGACCTACTATGAGATAAAAAAGGCCACAATTATCCACCTATGGCAGCAAGTGGAACAACTTAACGACGAGGTACTGGACAAATATCCTGATCCAGATCAATTTGGTTATAATTCAACGAAATATGTGCACCTCGAAAAAAAAGCCCAAACAGCAATTATCCAGCTCACAAGTGCTACTAAACACCTCCACTCCGCTACCTGGGGAATTGTAGCTAGATCACCTTCATTGCCCTTACCCACAATCGACATTACTAAATTCGATGGTGATTATATTAAGTGGACCTCCTTCTCTGATCTATTTACCAGAATTATTCATGAGCAACCCATATCCGACGCTCACAAAATATGGTATTTAAAGAATAACGTAATCGGTGAAGCAGCAAATATCATTGCTCATTTCGCTATTACGGAAGAAAATTACCAAGCGGCATGGCTACTGCTGGAAAACCGCTATAATAACAAAAGGGTTATGGTGGCTACGGCAATTCAAAGGTTACTATATCAGCCATCTGGCGCTGGCTCTTTGAACGCCTTTAAGCGACTACACGATACAACAAAGCAGTTCTTAGCAGCTCTATCTCGATTCAGGATCGCAAGTCAACCTAATTACAGAAATATTAGTTACCCGGCTTCACTTACACTTCAATTTCGACTCAACAATTTTTCAGCACATTTGGAGAAATTTGTGTTGCCAAAAATAATTGCTCCTCAACCTTCGCAGCATATTTATATTGACAAGTGGCCTATTCCCAACAATATAGCACTGGCAGACCCAACCTTCAATCGTCCAGACAAAGTCGATATTCTTTTAGGAGCAGAATATTATCATATCGCTATTGGATAGATTAAACTTTCCGATAACCTCCCATTCTTGCAAAATACAATATTAGGCTGGATGGTATCCGGAAGAGTGGCTAGCAAGCATCTACCAACAACTTTATGTGAGGTCCTGACTGAAGAAGACAAGATGAGCCAGGCAATCGAGAGATTTTGGAAACTGGAAGAAGTCGATAGCACACACCGTCAATTATCAACGCAAAATGCACATGGTGAAGCGCATTTTAACCAGCACTCTGCACGTGACAAGGGAGGAAGATTCATAGTAAGACTCCCATTTTGTACTGAACCAAGTTCCTTAGGAGAGTCACATAGTATCGCCTTCAATCGATTCCTGTCATTAGAACGACGATTATCCCAGGACACTGTTTAAAAGCATCAATACACACAATTCATAAAGGAATATGAAGCATTAGGCCACATGACCAAGGTCGACGTAGACAAAGTGGAAGAGGCAAAATACTTTATTCCCCACCACTGCACATTACGACCCGAAAGCTGTACCACCAAAATTAGAGTTGTGTTTAAAGCCTCTTCGAAAACATCATCCGGGAAATCATTAAACGATATTCTGCATACTTGACCACCATTACAAAATGACTTATTCACTATTTTGCTGCGCTTTCGATTGCCACGCTTCGTATTCACAACAGACATAGAAAAAATGTTTCGCCAAATCTCGATCCATCCCAAAGATAGGCCATACCAGATAATCCTATGGCCACCGGATATCACCGAGCCCATCAACTATTTCACATTAAATACCGTTACTTATGGAACTAGGCCAGCACCATATCTAGCAATCAGGTGTTTGAAAGAAATAAGCCGGGAGAACCAACTCCAGTTTCCCTTAGCAGCCAATTTTTTGGAGAACTTTTACGTTGATGATGGGCTGGGTGGAGCTGACAGCTTAAGTTTAGCCTTGGACACCCAACGCCAACTGCAGCAAGTCATGGCGCGGTATGGATTTAACTTACGAAAATGGAGCACCAATCACGTTCAACTACCTCGTAATATCCCAGAATGTGATCAAGAAGTCAGCCTCGACTTCTCCGCAGAAGAAACCAACTACACTAAACCCTTAAGATTGGCCTGGTTACCTAAAGGTCACCAACTTCAAATCAAGGTCAACATACAACAAATCAAAGCTGTAACCAAAAGGATAGTCACTTCAGATTTGGCACGCATTCTTGACCCACTGGGTCTCCTGTCGTTGTCAGAGCGAAAATGTTTGTTCAAGAGCTGTGGAGCCTTAATCTTTCATGGGGTAAAGCCGTGTCTTCCGAATTTGGCTCTCGGTGGCGAAACTTTCGAAACAATCTCAAAGAACTCGAAAACTTCCAAGTCCAGCGACATATATATATATAAGGGAAATATTTCACACAAACCACAACTTCATGTCTTCTCCGATGCGTTAGAAAAGGTATATGGGGGCGGCAATATACATTAAAACATTTTTACCAAATAAAACGATAGTGGTATACTTGTTATGTGCAAAATCTCGGGTAGCGCCTCTTAAGAAACAAGGCTATAATTATGTGCTGCCCAGTTTGGAGCTATCTTGGCGGTAAAAGTTAAACACGAATTGGACATGATTACAACACCAACATTCTACTGGACTGATTCAACAACAGTGTTAAACTCCTCCCTTCATACATTCGTTGCAAATCGGATAGCTTCAATTCAGGAGAGCACGAACTCTGAACAATGGAGACATGTTAGTTCCAAGGACAACCCAGCGGACATCATATCTAGAGGCTTAGACCCACATTAACTACAACAAACACCCCACTGGTTGTACGGGCCATTTTTCCTTCACGGAGACGAAAAACATTGGCCTTCAGCCTTTCATCCAACTTCTGACTCAGCCCTTATTGAAAGGAAACAAAAAAAAAAAATCGAGCCATCCACTTACTCGCTCCTCTTTCGATAGAACCAGATGACGATCAAGGAAGAGATAATTCACAACACCTCAAACGAAGCGGCGTGCCCAGCGACTTTAAGAAAAATTCTCCACCTCCAAAACGTGTCAACTTGACCACAACAAGCATGCTCGTGATCCTAGCATTGTTTCTTTCACTAGTGACGTGCCAACAAGTCGCTTATACTCAGATAAAAAGCAACCCTGGTATAAATTTCGAACATATTGGTAAAATCACACCAATTCTTTCAGAGTGGAAACTTCTGATATGTTTTGAGCTGGCACCATTTTATAGTGAATTACAGCTTTTGATTAACGGGACCAATGCTTTGACGAATGCCTGTAATTACTCATACTTCCACACTCAATGTACCGGACTGATAAACCATTTTCGCAACATCCAGAACGACATGCAAGCTGGTCTAGAAAATCTTGCTTAACGAAAAAAACGAGGCGCAATAGATATTGTCGGCAACGTAGCAAACTCCTTATTCGGTGTTCTGGATTCAAAATATGCTGAGCAAATGTCCGACACCATCAACAGTATCAAAAACTATGAAGACCGACTACAAGAGCTCCTGCGGAATCAAACTTCATTCTTGCACTCTACCTTTAACCCAATGAAGCAGACTGAGGCTCAGACTCAAAATGGTTTTGAAAAAATCAACTTTAAAATCATCAAACTCATAAACCGCACAAACAATGGCCAATGCTCGCAGCTCATTTTATCCCTAAGCATCCAGTTAGTTTTAATAGCAGACAAGGTTCAAAAAATGCACACCTCTATGATCAACTTGTTGGCTGATACTTATCATGGTCTCCCCACAACAATTTTCTACTGAAGTGGATAACATAAAAGTTAATCTTCCAACAGATTTAACATTACCAGTAGTGGATATCATTCATATATATGGCATCGCGGCAGCTCATGCATCAATTTCCAATGAGCACATCATCTGCACCTTGTTTATTCCCTTGTCAAATCCAAATGAATATGATTTATTCTACCTTACACCAGTCCCACAAGTAATAAACAATTCATTAGTAGCTATCATACCGACATCAAAAATGATAGCCCTTAACGCCCATCGTGATAAATATTTCCCAACGGATGACAATAAACTTCTTGGCTGCAATACACTGGAGCGCAATACCCTTTTGTGCCCAAATATCCAAGCTACTTACCACAAGGGTGCACCAATATGCAGCTGCGAGACACATTTATTCAATAATGAATCTGATTCAAGCTGCAATATAGAGGTAATAGGCAACAACAACGTATGGTATCAACTGTTTTAAAGGAATCAATGGCTGGTCGCAACCCATCAACAACTTAAACTAAGTACAGCTTGCAATGAAAAGAGCAGCTATCAGCTTGAGCAAGGTACGTGGTTAATAACACTCCCAGCAGGGTGTACTATATAAAACGAGATGACCACGGTAAGCAGTCATCAAACCATCACATCAACTCTCCATCAATCCAATACAGCCAAAGGGATGTCATTTTTCAATTCGTTGCATGATGTGGACAACCTGGCACAATCTTTGATATACCGTTCAAGTATTGAGGAAATAAACCGATTGCAGGCAGATGTGAAAGCACAGCTACGCGATATCCCAGTAACGGCAAGCCATCATGAAATACATAGTTTGACAGCCAGTTACTTTGGCTTGGCGCTCATTTTAATTTTATTTATCATCCTACTAAAAAACTACATACAAAAGAAGAAGGTCAACGCTCACCGTGCAGTGCCGCAGCCTGCTCCAAGGCCCTCATGGGACATTTCAGTGGATCCATTAGCTTGACACTGCTTCTGTATGATTTTTTTATTTTGCAACAAAATAAAACAAATCTCAATAGAATTAAAATTTAATAAACTCCCTTATTTTTTATTCTTCATATCTGTTTTGATTCTCCCACAGTCTAGTCAGCCAAAGCGTGGGAATCGATGCGTCAGCTTTTCTTTTCGACTGCACATGCAAAGCATAAAATATTTATTTTGCAGGTGCTATTCAAACTACCAGCCAGACAGTATGAAATCCAACGCTTTTCCCTGGCTACCTGTGGGAAATTATTTTAATGAAACATGAGCAATTCCGGCTCACCTAAATTCTTTACTTATAATTTCTTTTATTTTTAATTTTATTTTAATTATTTGTTTTTGTATGTATATGTTTTAGTACATAAGTATGAACATTTTCAATAAATGCGATCATTACGTTTACGACTGTTGTTGTTAATTAGCTTAGTGATCGGCTTCTCTTGGTGTACCACCTTGAGAACTCCTTTAGAATTTCTACAAACTTATTCTGGTGAACCACCAGGATAATTCTATACAGAAGTTTCATACCATTGACTTATTCTGGTGTACCACCAGAATAATTCCATTTATAAAAGCGACGCAAACGAACCGTCGCAAAAAACAGTGGTAATGAAGAAAAAATCAGACAACTTACATAAAATGGTATTCACGGTACATAGAAGATACTTATGAATATTATAGTGTTTTCACACTAAAGGCTTTAACACATTTTTTAAAACCAATAATTAAAACCTGGTTTTACCATAAAAAAAAATTTGGTTGAAACCAACTTAAATCCTGTTTTGATTTGGTTTTAAATTTGTTTTATGAAATACAACCTTGTTTTTGGTGTACTTAATTTAGTGCTACCAAGTTTAAAAGATTAAAAACAGCTGTTAATAATAAACAGCGCTTAATAAAGACTAGTTGAAAATAAAATAATTTAAATTTAAAAACAATGAATGCAGCAGCAACAACACCAAAAAATTGTGTAATGTGCGTACCAAAGTCGACACATTTCGTTTAGTTTTTCACATAAAGAAAAACAGCTGATATACAATGTGTCAAATAAATATTATAATAAAAATATTAAAAAGTGCTGCAAGATATATACTCATTCCTACGAGAAGTTAAAACCTGATTTTTTTTTTAACTTGTTGTGTGAATGCAAAATCAGCCGTTAATGGTTTTAATGTTAAAACCAGGTTTTAACTTTAAGTGTGAAAACAATTTTACATTTTATTATTACATAACCTAACAACTGTTTTGCTGTCAAAGCCCCCATGAAAAATTATTTTTTATAAATCGTCACAGAAAATGCAAAACGCCCTATCTAACAAACCGTTTAAACTTGTCTTTTTATAAATTATAGCCTTCAAATATGTACGTCATGTCGCAAAACTCTTTTTTTTCAGCAGAAATAAACATATATGGGAAATATTTGTGTTAATTGTAAATATATTTTTCATTTACACAAAAATGCTTGCTCCTTCTAAAAAATTTTTAAATGTTAGATAAGGCGTTTTGCATTTTCTGTGACGAAATATAAAAAAAATGAATGTATTTATGTGTCCAAACAAATATTTTATCGCAAATTAAAAATATTGCGTTAAAATATTTAATTTTTTATATATGTAAGTATGTACATATGTATGTATATTATAAGAAACATTTTAAAAATTAACTTATATGTATGCTTGATTGTATGTTCATCCTTTCCGGCCTTTAATAGTCGGAATGCTTTTTGTTGTGGTTGTTGCTGCTGCTATAGTTGTCAATACTGTTGTCATAGCATCAACTTCCACTTCATCGCTATTCGAAATCGAATCAGACAACAAAGCCTCATCTATTTGAGTAGTACTTATGTTGCGATTAACGGCTTGAGTATCAGTTGGAATGCTGATTTGAAATTGTAAAAGCACTACCAAATACGTTACCATTGTGGTCAGAAGCTGCAGATAATCAATTGACATACATTTTTAATTTTTACCGATACATAAACATACATATGCATGTACATGCATACATACATAATCGGTTAAGCTCTTATGCAAACAAATATATGTAATAACTCACCCCTTTAAATAGATTGCGATTAACATCGAAAAATCCACCACAATTGATATTTGAAGGATTTATTTCGGTGGCACGCAGAAACATATTGATTTCAGTTTGAGCATCACAGTTCATCCAATTCAATTCTACCATGAGTAGCTTCTTTTGGAAGTTAGTGCGAACATTAAAAGATGCATTGTGGGCTTGGTCGCAGATAAAGAACAATAGGCAGACATTCCATAGCACTGTTATTGCCAGACCAATGTCCTTGATTCCAAATCCTTCGGACAATTGCGACATTAGGCCATAAATCGATAGAGTTATTATAAAAAACAAGTAGAGATTCAGAAAGGTAAAAGTGTAGCATGTTGCAGTTCCAATATCTCTTGTTAATTTACTTAACCTTAGCCATAGAGCACGATAGTCGGCCACCATTGCAGCGGGGCCAATATGACGCAAAGCCTACTTTTTTCAAATTATTAAAAATTTTTTTTTTAATATTTCTTCCACAACACTGCAAAACTACATACTTAAGTATTTCTACATACCTTTTGAAAGCCATCTGCCAAAATATTAGCTGTTGTACTTAGAGCCTCGCAAATGAGATACCACCACGCTCCCAACATTGCGGTCAAATTGTTTAAGATGCAATAGGGCACAACCTTTTTGTAAGAAAATTAATTTTTTTTATAGCTTTTGACAATTACGAAAATCTTGTGGTAATTATACTGAACCTGTATTAAATCAAAATCGGACATTGTTACGTGTATTATAAATACTGACAATATTGAAAGAAGAGGTAAAACTATTGCCATAGTCTGTGATCTTTGCTTTAATTTTAAGGGGACGCTATGACCCGAAATTTGATAATAGAGGATCTGTAAATAGATCATATATCATAAATATATATATACATATGGGGGATTTCATGTCAAGTGACCCAACTTTTAAAACCGATGTCTTTCGATTGGAAAGAAATTTGGACCAAAGTAAGTTCTTGCAGAGAGTAGCATAGACACAATTTTTTAACACGATCGGTCAAGAACTCTCTGAGCTAGAGGGGTTCAAAATTTGACGTTTTCGGCAAATAGGTGTTTTTTCTCATACATGTAGTTTGTTACCTTTTGCTTTTAACAAAATCCGTCCCAAATACTTTCGATAGCTTTTTTCAATCTTCCAGAAAAAAATATTTTTAAAATTAAAAAAATTTTTTTTTTATTTTTTTTTTTAAATAATTAGAAAAAATTATTTTTTTTCCAAATGTGCCCATTTTTTTTTTTTTTTTTTTGCTCAAAAGAAAGCTTAGGTCTTTTGTTTGAAGAGCTTGGAGGTCGCTTAGTGGGATGCGAGTGGGATATCTATAAAAATAAATGTTTTGTAACTCAAGGCAGAGGTTTTCCAATTTTCGCGTATATTCTACTTTAATTTTTTTTCCTATTTATGTAAAATTATCTCTTAAGCAAAAAAAAAAATTATTTTATGCTAAGAAACAAAATAATTTAACCTTTCCGACGGTATGCATTGAAAATATTAACAAAATGTGTTCAGACATTGCCATATAAAAGTGATTTTATTCCAGAGGCCTACAATTTTGTTGGTAATGCAGTGTCGAGTGTATTAAACTTTATTTGGTACTTGCATACCGTCGGAAAGGTTAAATTATTTTTTTTCTTAGCATAAATAATTTTTTTTTTAGCTTAAGAGAAAATTTTACATAAATAGCAAAAAAATCAAACAGAATATACGCGAAAATTGGAAAACCTCTGCCTTGAGTTACAAAACATTTATTTTTATAGATATCCCACTCGCATCCCACTAAGCGACCTCCAAGTTCTTCAAGCAAAAGACATAAGCTTTCTTTTGAGCAAAAAAAAAAAAAAAAAAAAATGGGCATATTTGGAAAAAAAATAATTTTTTCTAATTATTTTTTTAAAAAAAATAAAAAAAAAAATTTTTTTAATTTTAAAAATATTTTTTTCTGGAAGATTGAAGAAAAAACTATCGAAAGTATTTGGGACGAATTTGTGAAAAGCAAAAAGTAACAAACTACATGTATGAGAAAAAACACCTATTTGCCGAAAACGTCAAATTTTGAACCCCTCTAGCTCAGAGAGTTCTTGACCGATCGTGTTAAAAAATTGTGTCTATGCTACTCTCTGCAAGAACTTACTTTGGTCCAAATTTCTTTCCAATCGAAAAAAAAAGTTGGGTCACTTGACATGAAATCCCCCATATACATGTGTATCTAAGTTCATATATGTTTATGTTCAAATTCATTTTGAAACGTTCTTACCTCCAAGTCATCCCAGTCATTAATAAGACGGCATATTTTTCGTGTCTCCCACCACATTATTGGTACTAGAAATATTGGCAAAATGTTAACCAAAAACAAATAAGCAATTACAGCTTCCTCAAACGGTCCAGTTAGAGATGTCACAATTAAAAACCGATTGTTTGCAACATAAGCAACGTAAATCTAAACATAATTAAGTAAATAAAAAAATTTACAATTTAGTAAAATATTTATTGTTGTAAGGTAGTTAGAAGCAGAAAGGGTTGTCCAATCATTAGAACTTGTTTTAAATTATCTGCCTAACACAATAAGGCTGATTTACCTTAAATGGGGTAAATACTCTTTGTAAATAATACGTGAGTTCTTACTGCCAAAGCAGGACAAATATTTTTTGTTAAAACATCCGTTAATGGCAAGTTTCGACTAAAAACCATCAACATTTACCTCGTGACAAGCAATTTGAGTTGCTTTTTAAAATGGTACATTTTTGCTTTAACTAAAAATCTGGGGCCAATTCCCAGTTTCAATTGAAATCTGGCTCGTTCGGTCAAGCTGTCAATGCTTTTAATATAAGAATTTAAAAAAAAATTCAATTTAGATTTAAAACGAATGCTGCGATTTGTCACCTGGTGGTAAAATTAAAATTTCAGAACAGCAGGATAAGGGTCAATAGCTATAAAAGTTTCATTCCATTAAACTTCCCGCTTGCATGGGGGCTACTATTCCCCTTGCTCCTATGCAGCAAATTTTATTTTTTCTAATTTACATAGATATTTAGGGTGACCATTAATTTATTGTTCGAAATCAGTACACTTTTGGTTTTTTGTTAGTTTTTATAGTCTATGAACCCTCTTTAGTTTAAGAGAATAACCAGGGTACACCTAACTAGGTAATATTAAGGCGAGTTCAAAAAAATCGCTCCCTGTATGAACGTGGGAATGTCAAAAAAATTAAAAATTTCATACAAAATTAATTACTTATAAAAATTAATGCCAAATCACTTATAGTCAGCTGGGCTCTTAATATTACCTGTATGAATGTACTCCGGGATCAGCGTTGCCAATTCAGCCATTTTCTGGCTAGATTAAGCCATTGTTGAACATACTTAGCCAGAAAAATTAGCATTTAGCCATTAGCCATTTTTTTAGCCCTTTTACAAAATTATTTTGCCATTTTTATACTTTCAATTTCTTAAGTTTTAGTATGGTTTTTATCTTTATAAACAGTGAAAAACGCTTCAAACGCAAAACTGTTTTACCGTCAAAAAATTAACTCTTTAAAACGTGTGACTTGCTAAATATATAGGTGTTTTTATATACAAGATGGCAAAACTTTCTGCAAACTTTCTAGTTGGTCTTATAAATCAATTAAAACAAAGGTTAGAGTTTGCCATAAATTTCTGAACTAGTAATATATTTGTTTATTTTAGACTTTCAGATAATATCAAAACTCTACAAAACATTAATTAATTTTCGGTGAAAAACATTTTAAAAGCCAATAAAGAAAGTATTTTACCAATTTTGAATTTGAATTTGTTTAAAATAAGTGATAAAAAAATATATAAAAAATAACTGAGCAATATTCCAATATTCAATATATTAAATGGACGAAAACTAACAATACTGTAGAATTTTGGGCAGAAGTTTATAACTATAGATATGCAGGTTGAAATATTAAATTTAAGGAAATTTCGGAGTTCGTTTTTAAACTTTTATGCCTTCCTTGGTCTAATGCTGTTGTAGAGCGTGTTTTTAGTCAAATGAGTTTGATAAAAACAAAAGCTAAAATAGGCTTCATTTAGAAACAGTAAATTCTATCCATTGGGTTAATTTTTTTATTAAAAAAATCATGTTATTTTTTAACATTATTTCCTTTTTTAATTCAGATACGAATTAAAAACAAGCGGCAAATGCTGTTATTTATATGAACTACCAAAATAATTAAAACAAACAAATGAAAGTTACGATGACAACAATGACAAGCTTGATGATGACAATGAAATCTTCTTCTTTTAATAGTTTTTTATAATTTTTTTTAAAATTATATTTTTGTTCTTATTAGTCAAGGAAATACTACATATGTATGTAACACATGGTCTCAGATAGGCTTTTGATATTTAAATTGGTTATATATGTATTGAAGCATTTATACTAAAATGATTTAGCCTTTTTTTAGCCATTTTCCGCAGAATTTGAGCCATTTTTGGTAACAAAGTTTTGGCAACGCTGCCCGGGATCGACCTAAAATTACTTTATAAGCCGACTTAAGCGTGTCCGACCGTCCGTCTGTGTGCCTATGTTTTCTCATATTCAAATTACAGGGTGAAGATATGCACTTAATTTTGTAAAAAAAAACAAACATTACCAATGTTACAATAAATTATGAAACACTTAGATTACTAATACAGAAAATAACAAGCGATATAAAATCGTTCCATTTATATATAAGTTTTTTATAATCTATCTTAAATGGTTTAATATTACTTCACTTATTTAAGCATTTACCAGTTCACCCATTTAACACAAATGAGTATACATATATTTCGGAAAAAATAGGATTTTTTTTTTGATTTTACTGTCAAAGCAAATAATTATTTTCTTTATTTTGCGGTAAGGATATTTCGCTTCCTTCTTAATTTTTTTCAGAATAAAAAAAAAATGCTGAGAGGGGACCAGGTTTTTGAATAATATTTCTTAAGTTGATAGCATTAAAAGTTTTTATATCTTTAAGAAACTCAAGCAAAAATTTTTTATTCTATATACCTATTTCTTTTTTCAAAAATTTTGTGAGCATAACAGTAAACAGTAAAAGTCGTCGTACTATCGCCAATATGGGAAAAAGAGATATTTAAAACAAAAATTGGAAAGACCCCTTAACGGTCGTTTCGATATTTAAACGACGACTGTAAGTTACCATAAGCAATCTTCGCTCAACAAGTGCCAAAATACGGCTGAAAATTTAAGCTTAAAATATCCTAATTATAATCCTCCAATAATTGCAAAAAACACATAAACGATGATTTACTTGTTAGGACATCGTCAAAATAGCTCGTCAGATCATCTTTTATAAGAGCCAAACATAATTTGATTACAACAACCGTCAGGCGATTAAAAAAGAACACGTGAAATAATCGCTCTTGTCCAGCAGTCTTTATTTCACATGTACATGCTGGACTAGCTAAGTATATAGTTTTACATATATCTTTGCAAATTTTTTGTTAAAAACTCTTTATATAATAATTTTTTTGAACAATCAGTACAATCAGTACTCTTTTTCAAAAATCAGTACATTTCAGTTCACACATTTTTGATCAGTACACCAAATGAGAAATCAGTACGAATGGTCACCCTATAGATATTGTAAAAGGCTTGAAGTCGATAGCTGTTTTAGTTTCGGAAATATAGCGTATCAAAAATTTCAACTAACTTTTTTCCATAATGAAGATATTTTTACACAATTATTTTATCGTGTATGACCCAAATTACATTTATAAACATTTATTTTTTTATTTATATTTTTCTCTGTTGAGAACAAACCCGTAAGTGAAGGCGAACGAAGGTTGTCGAAATAGGTAAACCAAAATTTATTCGACAGTGAGTGACTAGCGTTCTTTTGTATAGATTTTCATTGGACATCGTTAAACAGCTATTAAAGTCGAGAGGTGTTATATATGTCTAGACGCTGCGAAATTGGCTTGCCATAACCATAAGTTTGGTTCGAACAGCTGTTTTCTATGTTTATGGTTATACCACGTGTAATTAAACCATAAGAAGGAAAGACTGTGTTTAAGGCTTAAACACAGTCTTTCTTTAAGCAATAAACACATACGTACCAAAATCTCGTTTATGTATAATATACGCGGTTTTTTAAGCGTGGAAAATGTATAAGAATTTTTTTTTTTTAATTTATGACACTATTGAAGCAAATACGCCATATATGTTTGTATCGATGACTTAATCTAGAAAGAGCGTAACTTGGTTTTTTTTTATATTACTTTTCTTGCTTATTCTAGCACACAAATGCCAAGTTCATCTTAAATTTTTTGTTTGGAAATAAAATTTGTTGCCTCTTTTAACTAAAAATTGCCCTAAAATTTTTTTAATAATCAAAATTTTACAAATTTTATGAAGTGTTTTTCTTCATCTGTTAAGCAACAAAAAAAAGTTACGCCCATTTTATATTAGGCCATCGATACATAGAATATTACCACTAAAAATGTGAAGAGTGCAATTGAATATCCAAACGCAATTGATTTAATAGCAAATTTGGCATTTCCAGGTCCAGATCGTTGCATCGGCAAAGCTCCAATCATACTGAGAAACCATTTTATGGGAGCCACATTCCTATAAAATATATTCTAAAACGAAAAGAATCTAATAAATTTGTATAAAAGTTTAATTGTATAATTGTTAAAAAAAATACTTAACACTTTGCAAAAACAAAAAAAGTTTTATGAGTTTTAAATTAATGTTGATTTCTCGAGAACAAAACTGTTTATCATGTAAATAAACACACATCGTCGGCCCTACGTTTTTGTATTTCATACCGTGAAGTTGAAAAAAATCGTTGTAAGACTGATTTTTGCTTGGTGCTATACAATAACAGTTCAGGACAAGCTTGTTATAATATCTTAAATAAAGTACTTCTATTCGTAATGGGTCGGCACAGGCGTTACAAACATCTGCATACACGCATAATACTGCGTCTAAGTACATACATATCTAAGTTTGTTTTTTTATTTTGTTTTACATGAAATCTTTAATAACGTTTTTGGTAAATAATTTGTCCTTTTTTGGCCTTGAGTTTGGCATATAAACTAAACAAATATAATAAAGATACAGTCGGTCAAGTCCGACTATATTGCACCATACACGATATGGTTAATATTGGGCCCATGCTAAATTATGTTCGCGAAATTTTGTGTACACTTTATATAAACACTTTGAAACCCTTTCAAAGATAAAGCAATATTTAAGACAACTAGTTATAGTCCATGAAACTAATTTTGGGAGCGTATTGGGGCTATATTGAATTATAAACCGGTTATCACTAGTTTCAATAAGTCTGGTTATAATACAAAAAAAAAACAAATCCGCACCAAATGTTACCAAATATCTTTAAAAATGCAACATGTTTTATGATCAGAGGAATACATGGGCACCCAACCAAACGGACGGGCAACGTTTAATCGACTAAGAAATTAATTCTGGAAATCGAGTCTTAAACTGTTACGTTTAAGTGTCACAACATATATCAGCACAAGGCGTTACTTCAACTTTACCTTAATATCTCCTATTTAAATCCACCTTGATATGTATGTACAAATCGTTAGCTGAAATGAAAAGCTACGTAACTAACAAAAATCCCAACTCGATCTTTTAACATATTTAAGTATATTTTGTTAAAGGGCACATGACAAAAAACTTGAAACAGAATGCAAAAAAAAGAAACGATTTACAAGCACTGCCTTTGTAATTTAGAAAATGTTTGTTCTTCTCCTGTAAAATTTTAAAAAATTGTAGTTACGTGGTTTTTCATTTAAGCTGACGATATATACCACTAAAAATTACAAAATCAATTTTAACAAGTAAGAGCGCTATATTCGGCTGTGCCAAATATTATATGCCTTTCATGGTATGCAGGGGTTTTACCCTAATGTTTTTAAATTTTGTTATGCAAACTCCTTAGGGGGTGGTGATAGGGGGAAAATATGCTCTAGGAAAATGTTTGCAAGGATGAGTTGGGCTGGAAGTTATGGGCGTTTTTACATAATTTTTGCAAATTTTGTATGGCAACCCCCTTAGATGATGGTGATAGGTGGACGGTATGTTTTAGGTATATGTTTTAGAACTAAAACTAGCCCCCTTATTTCCTAAAACGCAACGCCCTACAACAAAAACAAAATGTATGGAAAAGTTTTTTAAATTATAATTTTTTCCATACAATTGTATTGCATAGTATCGCATGCGTTGCGTTTTACGTAATCAGGCCCTAATATTTTATTTCTCTAAGGGTGACTGCGGGGAAGTTGTAGGGGGTTACCACTAATTTTTTTTTTTTAATTTTGTATGGTCCCCCTGTTACGGGCTGGAAATAGGGGGTAAGTTTGTTTCACAAAAATGTTTAGGAAAAAAATTTATAAGGATCGGTTTTACATTGCACCCATGTGGGGGCAGTTATAGAGGTTGTTACATATGTACAAATTTTAGAGAAATAAGCAGAGGTAGTCTTGGTTTTTGGCTTATATCTTGGTTAGTTATCGGGCGATTTTGCTGAATTTTGATAACACTTACGGGTCCTTTCGACATACATTTACACGGACAGGCGGATAGACTAAATCGACTTATTCATCTAAAAGGACCAAGAAAATTTATACTTTATGGGGTCGCATATGGATATAAAAGAACTTAGAAACAAAATGACAAATTTATAAATATCCTTATCTTATGTATGTAAAAGGTTTAATATCATATATTTTTAAAGGGTAATAAAGGTATTTAAAGTTTTCCGTATTTTCGAGCCTAATAATTTTATAAATGAAATAGAGTCAATAAAGTAAATTCGCGTTAAAAAATAATTGATAACTATTACAGTTTTAAAATATAAGTATATGACAAAAAAAACAATCTTCTCAAATCGCACGCAACTAAAAATTGCAATGTTAATATTAACGTAAAATAATAAAAAATCGTATTGCAGGGCATAAAATGTGTAATAAGACTAGTTGAATAAAACTTTATTAGTTGTTTGTTTATTTGTGTTTTGGCATCAGACAAATTCCCAAAGCAGAAAGTTTGCAAAACTGTTATAGAATTAAATGGTATGTGTGTAGCATGCACACAGCTTAATCATTAAACTTTACACGTAGATCGTATAGCAATTTGTGATGAAATCCTGGGTAAACGGAGGTGGCACGCTGGTGATAGCTGCGGCATTATCTCGCCGGAAACGGGGGGTTCTTTTCCGTTTAGATTTCCACAAATTATTCGTTCGTGCCGGGTCTAGATCGAATTGAAATAGAACGCAGTTGTAGGGTACTTATGAAGACGTACTCTGAACTAAAAGTTTAGCATAAACATTGCGGACGGACATTAACCGAGAGTATTTCACGTACCACAAGACACAAGAGGATCTTAGGGCAAGGTGTAAGAGTCCTCAGCAGGCGGCCCACCCCTTATAATGTATTCATCATCCTTGACATTGTAAAGGCCTGCATGTAAAAAGAAAACAAAACAATGTCCCTATGCCGAACTTACCTCAAGTTTCTTTTCGGTAGCTACATTTCAACCAAACGGATTTCAAGAATTACCACATATGTATTTGTACTTATTATATTCAACAATATTTATTTAATATTTTTTTTTGTAATATTGCTAATTGAATTCAGAGCCAAAATCCTATAAAAACAATCTTAAAAAGCTATATAAATTGATTTCATTTAATGTAAATGTGTGTAGTTAAATAAATGTCACTTATCGATAGTATAGTTATCGGCCATTATTGGAAAAACGAAGGTTTTTATTTACCCGAAATGAAAAAATGTTTTTAAGCAAACTTAAATCGAATACTTTTTTTTTTTGCTAATCACATTAATGAATAAAAAAAATATATATATGTATATTTTTTATGGGAGAAATCTTGAGAATGTCACAGGACTTTATTTATTTGAGAAAAAGTTTAAAAAATTTATTTCATTTCTTTTAGACCATAAATCCAACACAAATTTACTTCTTCTTGTTGCTGTTTAAAATAAGGTGAAAAGTTGATAATGTTAAAAGATTTTTAAATTAAGCCTGATGTCTTTGGTAAAGTACACTTTTTGGTAATTTCTCCTTTTTTTATATTCAAATATGACTTTTAAGATCTAACAATTAATTAATTCTAATTCTACAAATGCATCATACCGACTTTACTATATTTAAATTGGTATGTATGAACGGTATGTTACTATAACCTACGTTACAAGTTTTAGGTTAATAAGGTAGTTGTGGTAATATCAAAAAAAATTAAGGTAAATTAAAAAAACTCATCTGTGTTCCGGCAAGGCTGTTGCTCTATTTACTTTGTTATCGAATGTCTTTTCACGTTCGGGTTGGTCATTGTCTCTTCAATCGTTGAAAAATGGTCGTCATCAAATGAAATCCTGGATCGAGGTCGACTTGTTGTTGCACGTGTTGCAAATTAATTTTGTTATCGAATGAATTATAGGCCCACGGTGATTATTCTCGTTCTAATTATCGTATGTTACCTTTGTTTTATGACGTTTTTCCTGGGTGGTGCAGACTTCGCTGTTGTAATTTAGAGGTTAATGTGTTTTACGGCTACAGCTGCCTTGAGCATTTCCATTCGTTGACTTCACCTTGTTATCGAAAGAACTTTGAGGTTATACTTGGCTTCGGTTGCTTGAGTTGTTGCAAAGTGCTTGTCCTCGGATATATTTTCGGATGTTATTGAGTTGTCCTCGAAAAAACGTTTGATGAGAGGTCCTTTATTTTGTACAGATTGACCGTCTTAAAAAAAACACTTTCTCTACTCGTGGTAACTCGTTAAACGCCACACTCAAACTGCCACGACACTCCTCTTGCACGAGGTTTTTTTGTTCTCCTTTTTCTTTTACTTTTTTCGCGAACTTCTCGAACTTTCCTAGCACGCAACTTTTTAATAAAGAAATAGCTTACCACCATTTTTGACGTTCATTGCTTTTTTTTCTTTGCTATTTATTTTACCTGTCAAGCAAAGTTTTGCGTTGCCACTGTCTCTACAAAATACAGTTTTGTGCTGCCAAACTTCTTTGCTGTCCCATCCTTGGATGTGAAGGTTGTTTTTTTTATGTCTCAACAGTTGTGTCGGTACATCCAGTGGTACGCCCGAACATCAATGGGGTCGTCACAAATTGTCACACTGAAACGGTATCACCGTATTCAAGACTATACATTGCATTTCTCACGATTTACAATAATTAGGGTTATTAACCGTCCTCTTTTTTCCGGACACTTTCCTTTTTTTTTGGGCATCCGTCCTCGAAAAAAATCGGCGTCCGGAAAAGTCCTACATTTTTTAACAAACGCTAATTTAGTTATTTCGCAAAATGCAAAGGCTAAAAATAATATTTATGGTATTGAAGTATTTGGAAACAACCCTTTTTTATTTTTCCGAAAAAAACGTATCTTTTATTGTTAAAAAAAAGATGCCAACCTCGTAAAAATAGTGTTTGAACTTTTGATCATGTTTTATTTTCTTACTTACTTGAAGAATGTGTGTGCTATACATAGTTATAAATAAAATAAACTGAAAATTAAAACAATTTCAACGTTATTTAGGATTGATCCAAACTTAAGTTTTTTTTTATAAGGGGAAAGGAAAATCAAAACAGTTGATAACGAAAAATGGTTTGTTGGGTTTTTGAAAAAGTTTATTGTGACTTAAACCTACAACAAACCCTATAAATAAATATAAAAGTGTTTCAAACTTTTTTTTTGCTGATGTCCGGAATAGTCCGGGTTTTTTGCGCTGGCTGTCCTCATTTTTTGAACTTGGAACGTGTACCCAGCGTTGCCAGAATTTTTTCTCAAAAATATGGTATGATGATTTTTTTTCTCAAATGATGATATTTAATTTTAATTTTTAATTTCTTTACGAATTTTATCAACAGTAAATTAAAGAAAAAACAATTAAGGTTTGTTCAGCTTGTTATTTATTGCTTTTATATACTTTACATATCGGTTAGTCAATATTAAAAGGCTGCACGTAACATTTTTTCAGGCTTAGTGTCAATGAAATGTCAGGGTTGTATATAAAAATGCGTGTTGGTCGAGAGGCTGTAGAGTATCTCTGGTCCTTGCAAGCAACAGGGTTTCATAGTTGTATGTCACAAAGTGTACTAGAGTTCAAAATCAAAGTTGTTTGAACATCAGAACGTCTACATACCATATGAAAGCACTTTAAAACTTTATTTTTTAGAAAATCTTGTAAAACAATAATAAATAACCTTTATTTGGAAAATAAAGATTATTTTTACAAAACGTAAAAGTCTATCTATAAATGTATGATAAAAAAATCTAGCTTTAAACTAGCTGTAATCAAAAAAATATTTATTTCGTTTCCTATTTAGTAAAAGGAAGGAAATATTAAAACGATTTGGTATAAAAGATTATTTTCTAAAAGAACTCTCATGTCTTGGCCCTTTAAATTTATAGATAGGAAAGTTCCATCT
This sequence comes from Melanophora roralis, assembly GCA_963583895.1. Taxonomy (NCBI): domain Eukaryota; kingdom Metazoa; phylum Arthropoda; class Insecta; order Diptera; family Rhinophoridae; genus Melanophora; species Melanophora roralis. The sequence continues at coordinate 56,646,277 of OY757189.1, read as the reverse complement.
GTGATAGGTTTATTGAAAAGAATATTCAAAATTAGGTGACGAGTTAAGAAAACTTCTAAATCTTCGATAGCCAACTGTAGGGATCATCTCTGGCTGCTCTAGGTAATCTCATTTATTTAGAGTTTTGGTAAAAATTTTAGAAATTTGTTTTTATGCATATAAACTTAGTTGTTATTACATTTTTTGTCTATAAAATAAAATTTTTAAATAAAAAAATGTAAGGATTTTTTCGTTAAAATATGATTTTATTTTTACCAAATGATGATTTTCTTCTCAAAACTTCAGGCAACGCTGTGTGTGCCTGCTGCAACTCATCCATTTATAAACCTACGCGAGTGTATGAATATTTTAAGTAGTTTTTAGAAAATATGAATAATAAAGGGGACAGTCTCGTACTGACTATCAGCCAAATAACCTGAGTTGTTACTTTTAATAAAGAAAAGACATAACATGGCGATCCTGCCATACAAACTTGGTTAGTTTGTTTAAATTACACTACATTCAAAAAATAAACACCATGGTTCAACCAATGTTTAGTGACTCATGAGTTGAAATTTATTCATTTTATTTGTCAAAAAACAATTTATTGATCGAGTTCTAAATTAGTATTACAAAGTTACAATTGTGCAATGAAGTCTCAACATATATTCATTATGCTTTGAAAATTTTAATAGACAGTGTTGATTGGTAAACTAATTATATATTTTTATTAATAAATATTTTTTTCTTATATTTTTATTATTAAATAAATCTTCGCTTTTGCGAACTAATAATATGTATTGAAATCTTAAAACTAAGTAATTGATATTAGCCCAGTCAGTACCAGACCAAAATGTATGTTCTCATAATGAAGTAAATTTATTTAAATGGTTTCAACTTTCAGACGGGAGTGCCCACTATGGCTTCGAGCGAGCGGACTGGATGTGTTTCCAGCTTATTTAAATACTTGTCCACAAAGTTTAAGATATCGCATATTACTAGTGGAACTTCTAGATCCTTGTGGATGTTGCTCTTTTTAATACACCAAGGAGCACCAATTACCATTCTTAGGATTTTGTTTCGACAGCGATAAATTTTTTCTATGCTGGATGCGGAAGCAGTGCCCCATAATTGTATCTCGTAGCATCAATTTGGTTTCAAAATCGATTTGTAGAGTAGAAGTTAACAATCAAGACGAAGCACAGAGTTAACAACACAAAAACGAACTCGAATATTTTTTAATAAACCAAAAAATTGATGTAATCTTAATTTTCGAGGCTCATATGATATTTAGAAGCATCTTTAAAATAATTGGTTTTTTTTACGTTTCAAAGGATCCAAGCCTCCTTGGATTTATCTTTTGACCACTCATAAACAATAATCACTATTTGCAGTCCTCATCATATAACTATTGATTTTTTTTTCTTATCCAAAAGAGTAAATGGCTGAAATATAAAAAATCACCCTTACTGTGGTTTGCGTAGTCGTTTTAAACTTTTTGGTACCGTCTAACAAATACGCCAATGTTAAATGAATAGCACCCCTGTCGTTTATGTGTCAATTTCGACAACATTCGACACGACAACGCTAAACACAATAAGGCTGATCAGCACCCACTGCTCAAAAAATTAGCCACTAAAAACACCCGGAGACATCGATGATTGTCTGAACAGCTTTAATGAAAACATTATAAAATCCGTTGAACATGCTTCTTCTACTTATCGTCAGGCCAAGTACAGCAAAATTTTTTTCTGTCGATGTTGAAAAGCTTTTATCTGAAAAAAGGAGAACCCGGAGAGAATGGCAAACAAAGAGATTGCCTCAACTTAAAAATAAACTGAAAGAATGCACAAACCAATTAAAAAACTTGTTGGAGTTGCTCAGAATGGCATCACTGAATAAATATTTAGAAAGCCTAAACACGACTTCCCAGACAAATTATTCTCTATGGCGAGCTGCCAGACGTCTAAAAAGACCCGTTATCGCAAAACCTCCACTGCGTAATCTGAGAGGATCCTTGGCTATAATTTACAAAGAAAAATGAGATCTGCAGGTTATAAAAAAACCTTTGAGGAAAAGAAGTACTGCTCTGCGCTTTTTATAGATGTCTCCCAAGCTTTCGATAAAGTATGACACAAAGGCCTGTTAAGCAAACTAAAGCTAAACCTTCCAGATAATATTTTCAACCTTTTAGAAATGTATATAACTGGTCGACAATTTATGATCAAAGAGGGAAGCAAAATAAGTTGTTACCAAACAATAGGGGCTGGTGTACCTCAAGGGAGTATACTAGGTCCAATTCTGTACTTGATTTACACGGCAGATATGCCAACCACCGGTTTGACGCACACGTCTACATTTGCTGATGCTACCGCTTTTCTCAGTATTCATAAAGACCCTAAAGAGGGTTCGAGCCAACTGCAACAATACGTAGCATAAGTAGAGAAATAGGCAAAATTATGGGGAATAAAAATTAATGAGCAAAAATGTACCCACGTAACGTTTACTTTACGCAAAGAAACATGCTCCTTAATTCGTATTAACAGCCATATAGTGCCCCAGCGATTTAAAACGAAACATCTTGGCACTCCCCTGGGCCGCCGCCTTACATGGAAGCCGCATATAGATGCGAGGTTGACGCAAATGAAACTTAAAGCTACACAAATCCATTATCTAATCGGCAGAAACACTGTGCTTCGTCTTGGTTGTAAACTTCTACTCTACAAATCGATTTTAAAACCAATTTGGTGCTACGGGATACAATTATGGGGCACTGCTTCCGCATCCGACATAGAAAAAATTCAACGCCGTCAAAACAAAATCCTAAGAATGATAACTGGTGCTCCTTAATATGTTAAAAACAGCAACATTCACAAGGATGTACAAATTCAACTAGTTAAATGTGAAATCCTGAACAATGTGGACAAGTATTTAAATAAGCTGGAAACTCACCCAAATCCGCTCGCCCGAAACATCCTGCAACATAGTGGACACATCCGTCTGAAAAGGAGGGATACTATTGCGCTTATATGAAGCTTATGAATTAATATGAGAACTTAAATTTTAGTCTGGCACTGGCTGGACTAATATTAACAACATAGTTTTAAGATTTAAATGCTTATTGATAGTTCGCTAAAGGCGAAGATTCAATAATAAAAATATGAAAAAAAACATGTGTATGTATGTATATTTTAATACCAACCGGAGGTGGATATTATTTCTGTACCTGTGATTTTATACCTGTGACTTGAAAATCAGTGGTAACTACAATGACATAGAATGTGAAGTAACTGTTTATTTAAAGTAAAATCTTCGTTTGTGAAAGACAACACACTGCTATAACCGTCACTGTTTAATATAAAAATGATTTACAAATTACATTCGCTGTTCGCGTTTTTTTTTAAATCACGGGATCTCTAACACCAACCAAAAAACGTAAAAAATGCCACCACAGCCTGATATAATTTTAATAGATAGTATTTTAACAAAAATCACATTATTTAGGACTTGATCTAAATTTAGTTTAGTGAAGGTTAAGTCTGTATACAGTGTTAGCTCGCTAATCCGAATTAATGATTGCAGACCCTGATTCGGATTAACAAGATAATCGGATTACTGAATGTGCTGTTATTATGTATTATAATTCACTATATTCGAAAATAAAACACAAGCCAGGATTTCAAAACAATTTTACTTTATTTTTGTTAATCAAGAATAAAAAATTAAAGCTTTTTTTTAAATAAAAAATAAATTTTTTTTTAAATTAATGTACAGTAATTTTTGCAGAATACCTTTTTAACGCAGGTTTTTTACCTTTTAATGTTTTCAGCATTTTTTTTATGCCACAAATTGTTGAAGCTCCTACACCATATTTCTTTGCTAAAAATTTTCCTGATTGTCCGCGATTTACTTCTTCTATTATTTTAAGATTATCAGCTAATGATAGCGTTTTATGTGCACGTTTTTTGCCATATTACAAATTTAAATTAATGGTTTCGCGACTAATACCATTCAGCAACTAAACTATTTCTTACAAGACATAAAACAAATGCATATAATAATTTACGTTCATATACATATGTATGTATGTATGTATGTACAATGTCAATCATAGAAGGCTCTGCATCTCAATGATGTCCCGTTAGTTTTCAAATTCCACACATGGTTTTGTAAAAAAACTGATACAATAATAAAAAAGCGGAAAAATAAAAATTCGGTTTAGCGAGCTTGCAATCAATGCGAACTATAGAGTATGTAATACGTCATAAATTCAATTCGGATTACTGGATAATTCGGATTACACACCTTCCGATTAGCGAGCCAGCACTGTATATGAATTTCATTGGTTCTTATACTAAATTATCATTAGACTTCAAACAAATCTTTTAAAAACATCATAAGTATTTTCTGACAAGTTTGTTAAAGTTGATATATAAAGGCAAAAATTTATTCATAAAGTTTTGCAAAAATTTGGTTAAAATCTTCTGATGCTTAAATTAGTTTAATTAGACTGTTCAGAAATTCTTGTTTCCTCTCATAAACAAATAAATAATTATGTATGCATGAGCATAACTAAGAATACATAAATACATATATGTATTATATATAAAATATTTGGGTTTTTATGTGTAAATATTTATAAGTTATTGATTTTATGTATGTACTTTTAAGTGAATAAATAATGCTAATTAATTACATTATGTTTTGTTCAAGAATGCATTAACATTCGGAGATCCGAAAAAAATTCCTGGAATTTCAAAATCTCGAATCCCGGGATTAAAAAAACTTGTCTTATTTGGCATCCCTAGCACGATGCACATTGGTCAAAAATCCATTTTTTCTGGCCAAAATGTATTTTTTTTATTGTCTTGTTTTGCACTTTTTAGTTTTTCATGACAATATCAACACTTTAAATCACCAAAAAAAATATTTTGTTTTTATATACCGTTATTTACTGTTAATGTGTACAGCGACAAACGTACAAATTTTCGATATTGTTGAACAATTTAGTGCGTCAAAGAATAATTTAGAAACAAAAAAAAGAAAATTGAACTAACATATTTATAGATTATCAAGTTGAAAGTAAGTATTTATAATATATCTAAAGAATATTTAAAAATATAATAGCTAGATTTAAAAAAACTTGCATTTTCTGAAGGCATATAAAAAAATATTAAAAAAATGTTTTTTTCGAATTAATTATAACATTAAAAAAAATGTCCGAATTTGTCCGGTGCGAAACAAAATATCCGAAAATACTTATGGTCTATAGAGTATTAATATGTAAATATATCCTTAAATTTTTTTCAATTCTTAAAAATAAATCATTTTTTCTTAGTTAATGTTAGCATCAAAAATGCCAATCTTTTTAATATATGGCTGCAAAATTCTTCAAAAGAGGGGAAAAAGGGAGCTCTTTTGAAAAATGTTATTAAAACAATCGGCGGAAATAACTTTTCTGATGAGTATAATAAATACTGACAAGAAAAAATGCGCCTTTTTGTAATAAGTTTGGGCAGAAGTGGCGAGAAAGTTACAGTTCCTTAAAATATTTTAAGGCCCGAAATGGAAAGTGGCTTACATCTGAAGTAATTTTCAAAATATATAAAGTGCAAACAGATGTCCCATATTTTTCAAGAGCTGGTCGGCCAAGCTTACCATATTCAGAAATGTCCGAGCGCATCAAAAGAAGGGAAGCGATAGGCCTTCCATCATTAAAGCAAAATGAGACAGATTTAATAATTCATGCGGCATGTATCTCAGCTCGAAAAAAGGGGAAAAATGATTAAGCTGCTGTTTTAAAAAATAAAATTAAAAGTTCAACGCGTCCATCTTAAATCAGAAAGGTATGATATAAAAATTCCAAAGATCCTGTTTAACTTTCTAACTAGGAAGCTCTTGCATTTCTTTTGGAAAATGACTTCTAATATTCGCATGGAGAATATATGTAGATACAAAGAAATTACAACATATTTCTACCCTTTTATAGACTTTTGGCAGTGAAAGCTCTCTGTAGGCCTAGCAATATATTTGTAAGTGACAAAGTTGCAAAAATAACTTTACAAATGCTGTTGCAACATACTGCAGCAAGAATTGTAGAATCGCAAAAAGAAGTAATTTTAGGTGTAATGTATATTGAAAATAGAGCACTAATTTTGTCAGAATTAATCTTAAGTTATGGATTTGACATTAGTAGTGGCCAAGCTCAATTTAGACAAGTTTTTAAATATTCAAACTCACCTCAAAATACTGATTACAACCTCTTTGCAACCACTGTAATACCATTAAGATTAATCGATACTTCAGGAAAACCTTTATGGTGTAATATTACTCCTCAATGAACTAAATATTGCAGGCAATTAAAGCTAGACTATTTAATAAGTATTTTATTTAAAATTAATATTTTTTTTTAAATTTTTATGCATTGTATTGACTAAAACATGTTAATCCTATTTAATATATTTTCATTTGAAGCAAACAAATATGTCTGTCTAAAACAAACGTGAAGGTCCTTAGGCTTACATAGGATTTTAATAAATTTTTTTAATATTTAATGCACAAATTTCATATATTCGATAAAACATTGTTACAGTAATTCACAATATCTAAGTTATTAATAAAATAAATTGATATATGTATGTATTTTACAAAATTATTTTTGGCCAAAAAAAATGTATTTTTGACCAACGTGCGTTGGTTTAATATAAAAAGGGCGTACCCAGGGCTGTCAGTTATGGCGATTTTATGCCAAATGTGGGGATTTTTTAGCATTCTTGGCTATTAAAATATATGATTGACGCTATGGCGATATTGTTGTCTATTATTTTAACAAGCGGCAAAGTTTTTGAACTTACTAAAGAAATGATAAACATATTTAATACTAATAATATGTATGTTACCCAAAATGGCACATATGAAACTGAAGTTTATAACTTACTAAATGCATCTTTTAAATTTCTTAAAATAAAACAAAAAAACGTTTTTTAACTTTCTATACATACATACATTCAAGGTAATATTATAATAACTCGTATATTACTCCTTTTTGTATAAAAATATCCTTGTTTGCCACAGATTTGCATTTAGCGATGTTACATATAAAATTACTACAATACCAATGCTGCATTAAGTACGCGTTTTAACCTTAGAAAAGTTTGCTCTTAGTTATACATATGTACATATTTTCAATTCTTCCTTTGAATTTCTTAGTGTACAAAAAAATTTAATTTTTACAATTATTTAACAGTTGTTGTGTGTCGACCTTTGTGTTGTAATTATGAAAAAACTTTATTCAAGCTTGAGGTCATTATATATTTTTCATATTATTATTTTTATTCAATATTTCGCTATCCTTCGGATAGCATCTTCAGGAATCTATTTAACAAATGTAACAAAAAATTATATACTAAAACACTGTCTTTTACATTAAAACAACACAAACAAAAGCTTACATGAACAATAATAGTCAAAATAATAAATAAACAAACAAACTAAAAGCTTATACAGTTTTTATTTTACTAATATTTAATCTTTGTTTTGTTTATAATATGTCTGTAGCTTTGAGCGCAATTTTCAGTGTCGCTCTGATAGTTTATTCTCTTAGTTTTTGGTATGTTAATTATATGTAGCATTTCCAGTGTGTACCGTTTATTGTGCTTCTCTTCTCTTTGTAATATCTCCACATTGTCAAAGTTCGGTGTATGATTATTTTCTGCACAGTGGGCTGATTAGCTTGTTTTTTGTGTCAAATTTTTATTTCTGTTTTTAATGTCCGATCTATGACCTGCCATTCTTGTTTTAAGTTTGTTCTTGGTTGTGCCAACGTAAACCTCATTACACTTGTTGTTGTTGTTTCCTAAGCAACTAATTTTGTATACCACGTTAGATCTTTCCATTTTGTCTACCTTGCTCTTGGTGTTGGTGAAAAGTGTCCTAACTTAAATTTTTCTTTGTTGTAAATTCCTGAATTTTCTATTCTTTCCGATATTCTGGTACGTATGTCATGGATTTGTATATAGTAGGAGGTGCCTGGTTTTGTTCTGCATTCTTCTTCTTGTTCGTATTTAATAGGCTGATTATAATTTTGTCCGGAAATGAATTTCTCTTTAATATATTGATAATTTTCATTTTATTTCTGTTGTGGAATTGTTCATCACTAATTGTTAAGACTCTATTGATTAAATTTCGGGCTGTGTTCATAATTACCCGCTTTGGTTGGCATGAAAAATAATTAATTATCCTACCAGATGATGAGGGTCTGGTACCAATCCACTGTAACCTTATTACCCATTCTTATTAACATAGTATCTAAATATGGCAAACGTCCGTTCTCTTCTTGTTCTAAAGTGAACTTTATTTTATTGTTGAAACTGTTTAAAACAGCCAAAGTCTGGTCTATTGCACTGTGTTTTAAAATCCCAAAAAGGTCGTCTACGTATTTCGTAAAAAGTTTCGGTTTTGCTTCAAGTTTTTCCAGTCTCGCTTTTAGGAGTTCCTCCATTACAATGTCAGCCACTATGGGTGAGGCTGGAGAACCCATTGGAAGTCCTTTACATTGTGTGTAAATATTGTCCTTATATTTAAAGTAACGGTTCTCCTTAATACAAAATTTTAGAATTTTAAAAAATAGTTCTTTAGGTATTTTTGTATATTTCTCAATTTCATGCCATCTTTTTCTTATTTCGTCTATTGCAAAATCTACTGGTATACTTGGAAAAAGAGAAACCACGTCAAAAGAAACTAGCCTATCATCCTTATCTATATCACAGTTGTTTACCTTATGTCTAAATTGCACAGAATCCTTAACATTAAATTGCGAGTTATCTGTAAGTTTCTTTAAAATGTTAGTTAAGAATTTACATAACTTACTAGATGGCGATTGAACAGATGCACAGATTGGTCTGAGTGGCAAACCTTCCTTGTGGATTTTTGGTAATCCATAGATTCTAGGTGCGAACGCCGCGTCATTTTTCAGGTTCTTTTTCTCTATCACAGTTATTATGTTCAGATTATAAAGCTCATCTACCAATTCATTGTTTTTCTTTTGTAGTGATAGTGTAGGATCCTTTTTCAATCTCCTATAAGTCATCATGTCTCCTAAAATATCGTTCATTTTTCTTTCATAATCTGTTTTTTCCATAGCTACTGTAACATTTCCCTTGTCCGCATTTAAAATAAACACATTCTTGTTTTTTCGTAAAAATGTTCTGGTTCGCCCCACTGTGTTTGAAACAAACCGTTCTCTTTTATTTAAGCTTAGTTTGTTTACATGGTTTTCCAACATACAGGTAAATTTCGTTCTTGCCATTTCTTGTTCTTCTCTGTCTATTAATGTTTGAATACAATCCTCCCCATCGGCAATTAACTTAAATAATGGGGAATCTTTTTTGTCAGTCGGAATTGTATGTTTTTGGCCTAAAGAAAGTAGCCACTTAATATCATCAGGGATGTTTGTATTTGTTTTATTTACAAACCAATTGTCATTTTGAATTATATTTAGCTCTTTCATCTGTGCATTCTTTAAATTTTCAAATTTCTTTCTGTGTCTTTCTCTTATTTGCTCATGTTTTTTCTTTGAAAGGAGTTCTTCGCTGCGCCAAAGTTGTTCTTGTTCTCCTGTTGTCAAATGTTCGTTTATTTTAAGTTTTAGTTCATTAATGGTCCTTTTGTTATATTTTTCTAATTCGTGTTTCTGTTTAATTAGTAAATTTAATAGCTTTCTTTGGAAGTTATATATTATTGTGTTTAATGAACTGTGGATTTTTCCGTTGAATATTTCATTGTCCTTAAAAATATTATGTACGTTTTTTGTCATGTTATTTAAAAAATTGGGTGTAATACCCGTCTTTCTGCACTTAATCAGAAACGTTATTGAAGATTTAGTAAAATAATTTTTGTTTTTTTTTTTCGTAAAAACCAATAGATTTTTATTATGACGAATTTTTCGGCGACTTTTTTGTTTTTAAACCCAAAAAAATATTTTTTGGCGATTTTTGATAACCGGTCTGGCGATGGACTCTGAAAAAAACTGACAACCCTGGGCGTAACTCTAAATTGCGTTTTTTGATTATTCTGGCAAGCAAATGTCAGGTTCATCATAATTATACCCTTCACATAAGTGATAAGTTTGTTATTCCGTTTGTTATTTCTTTATTATCCATGTGCGACCCCATAAAGTATATATATTCTGGATCCTTATAAATAGGGAAGTCGATATAGCCCTGTCCGTCTGTCACTCTGTAGGTCTGTTGAAATCAAGTTTCCGGAGTCAATTTAAGCAATACGGACCAAGTGTTTTTATAAAACTATCAGAAATATTCCTAAGATGATCGCTATTTCAAATGACCAAGATCGGTTTACCACGGACCTGGATATAAGCAAAATACTGCGATTGACTCAGTTTTTTTTTTTTTAAGAAACACACAAACCCCATACAAAATTAGTATCAAACAAGTAAGAGCGCTATATTCGGCTGTGCCGAATCTTATATGCCCTTCACATTGGTCTTTAAATATACCCAGCCGAGTAATTTTGTACTGCAAATAATATAATAAAAAACCTTGTGCGAGTTTTAAAGCCCATAGAAAAAAAAAACAAAATTTTAACGTTCATATGAGTAATAGAAATAGATGAAGAAGATTTGAGGTCGAAAGTTTTAAAAGTTTTCGATATTATCCATATTTAAAGGTTAATAAAACTTATTAAATGTTATAGTCCCGCTGCTCTTCTCCAACTTTTTTTCCAAAATGTATGATATATTTGATTATTACTTTCTGTAGAATATTCGAAGTCGATAGCTGTAATAGTTTTCCAGAAGAAGCGTATCGAAAATTTTATAAAAATTGTTAACTTGTATGGGAGCTACCCCTTCTTCACCCCCCAACCGAAAATTTTTTTTCTTTAAAGCGTAGGCCTTGTGTTCCAATTACTTTTTGTAGAACATCTGATGTGGATATCTGTTATAGTTTCCGAGATATAGCGTATCGAATATTTTATAATAATTGTCGATTTGTATGGAAGCTACCCCTTTTTTTGCCCCCACTCAAAAAATTTTTGTCTTTAAAGTGTAGGCATTTTTGCCCAATTACTTTTTGTAGAACATTTCATTTCGATATCTTTTATAGTTTCCGAGATATAGCGTATCGAATATTTTATAATAATTGTCGATTTGTATGGGAGCTACCCCTTTTTTTGCCCCCACTCAAAAAAATTTTTCTTTATAACGTAGGCATTCTTGCCCAATTACTTTTTGTAGAACATTTCATTTCGATATCTTTTATAGTTTCCGAGATATAGCGTATCGAATATTTTATAATAATTGTCGATTTGTATGGGAGCTACCCCTTTTTTTGCCCCCACTCAAAAAATTTGTTCTTTAAAGTGTAGGCATTTTTGCCCAATTACTTTTTGTAGAATATTTCTTTTCGATATCTTTTATAGTTTCCGAGATATAGCGTATCGAATATTTTATAATAATTGTCGATTTGTATGGGAGCTACCCCTTTTTTTTTATCCTATCCTTTCCTTCAACGGCTGCCTGTTCTACCTAACCTACCCCTTTTTTTGCCCCCACTCAAAAAATTTTTTCTTTATAACGTAGGCATTCTTGCCCAATTACTTTTTGTAGAACATTTCATTTCGATATCTTTTATAGTTTCCGAGATATAGCGTATCGAATATTTTATAATAATTGTCGATTTGTATGCTCCCACTCAAAAAATTTTTTCTTTAAAGCGTAGGCATTCTTGCCCAATTACTTTTTGTAGAACATTTCATTTCGATATCTTTTATAGTTTCCGAGATATAGCGTATCGAATATTTAATAATAATTGTCGATTTGTATGGGAGCTACCCCTTTTTTTGCCCCCACTCAAAAAGTTTTTTCTTTAAAATGTAGGCATTTTCGCCCAATTACTTTTTGTAGAACATTTCATTTCGATATCTTTTATAGTTTCCGAGATATAGCGTATCGAATATTTTATAATAATTGTCGATTTGTGTGGGAGCTACCCCTTTTTTTGCCCCCACTCAAAAAATTTTTTCTTTAAAGTGTAGGCATTTTTGCCCAATTACTTTTTGTAGAACATTTCATTTCGATATCTTTTATAGTTTCCGAGATATAGCGTATCGAATATTTTATAATAATTGTCGATTTGTATGGGAGCTACCCCTTTTTTTGCCCCCACTCAAAAAATTTTTTCTTTATAGCGTAGGCATTCTTGCCCAATTACTTTTCGTAGAACATTTCATTTCGATATCTTTTATAGTTTCCGAGATATAGCGTATCGAATATTTTATAATAATTGTCGATTTGTATGGGAGCTACCCCTTTTTTTGCCCCCACTCAAAAAATTTTTTATTGACAGTGTAGGTCTTTGCGTACAATTATTTTTTGTGGAACATTTTAAGTCGATAGCTGTTAAAGTTTACGAGATATAGCGCATAATATATTTCACCAAATTTGTGCAATTGTAGGAAAAATACCCCTTCCCCTGGTCCAATCTGAAAAAATTTTTTATGTTATTTAGGTCCCTTCTTTAGAAGTATCCGTGCCAAGTTTTGTGGCAAGAGTTACTATACTTACTGAGATATATAGGGATATATGCACGGATTTTGTCCTAAAAAAATGGGTTACTCTGGGTTTTCGCTTATATCTCGGTCAATAGTGAACCGATTTTGCCGATTTTAAATAGCGATTGTCTCCAGGATATTTCTAATAGTTTGACACCATTACCTGGTCTGTATCTTTTTATTTGGTTCCGGAAACTTGATTTCAACAGACGGACATCGCTAAATCGGCTTCCCTATCTATAAGGATCCAGAATATATATACTTTATAGGGTCGCAAATGAATAATAAAAAAATTACAAACGAAATGACAAAGTGATATATACCCTATCACTATGTGAAGGGTATAATGAAAACTGGCAATGATATTAAACATGTATTGTGGATGGGCATTGCCAAATATGAAAAAAATTTCTAGTATGCTTGGACGTACATAGGTATGTAATAAATAAGTAATAAACATGTTTTGTAGTAAGTTTATTAAAAACTTTATAAACAAATTTATTAAAATTCAATGTATTTACACAGTACATAAATATTTTAAAATTTTTAATGATTTAATATTTTAAATGATAAAAAACTAAAGAAATATTAAGTTCATTAAATATGTGTGTAATAATTTATTTTAGAAAAAGAAAAAATACTTTAGTATAGAATAAAAAATAAAATAAAAAAAATTATATATAATTTTCAAATGGAATGTTGTCATAAAAGTAATGACAATCTGTAGGAAGTCTTGAAGATGTTCCCATTTCTTCTTCGAAAATTTTAATCTTTGGGTATGTAATCGACAAGGTTCTTTATCAGTGAATTTTTTTTGCTGTTCGTTGTGGAAGAATCGCATATTCATCTGCAATATTTGTTTAAAAATAAATGATTCCAGTGTTGTCGTATGCCAAGGCACGAACCATGTTTACCGTGTGATCTCCTTTTTTTACCTATAAATGAATTTAAATTAGTAAAATTTTTAATGCATATGTAGAGGCATCAAATAGTGATTCTTTACCTGGTCGAATATATAGGTATCTCTTTGGAAGCGAATCGTAATCAAGAAAGTATGTATGGTCCAAATGGTGTACTTTTAACGGATGTGGATTTCTTCAGTTTCATTATTATTATTTTCCATTTTACTTTTTTTTACAAATATTTTAATATTTATTTAATTTTTTTTGACAGTACCACTCACTCAAAATATTACCGTTAACATTAAACGAAAAAAGTACAAACACAAATTGGAAAAAAAATCGTAGGCAACTTAGTTATTCAAAAATAAAAAGAGTCAATTTTTTCATTCAAGTGTGTTGTTACGCCTTTTTGTTTTTGAAATTTATACACTTGTTGTTACGGCCTTTTGACTTTCGTTTGTAAAATCGTTTTTTCTTGACGTATAAGTTCAAAATTCTGGAGAGACATGTAATTTAGTTTAGTGCATTATAATCAATCAAAAACTCGATTTTAAATTTTTTTTTGTTGTTACGCCCTTTTGCATATTAGGTGACGATATACATTGACGTATGCCGAAATCAGCAAGCATATGTATGTATGTATGTATGTATGTATGTAAATATTATGATTTATTTATTATTAGTATTATACCGAAAAAAAATATATAAATCGTGGTTGTCATACAAAAACGTAATTTGTTTGCACAATAACTTCATGATGCGGAAGGAAACACAGAAAGAAGATATGCACAAAGCAGTTTTATTATAATATTTAAAGTTCGAAATAATTCGGCTAGATCATATGGCTGGGTACTTTAAAGATCAATGTGAAGGGTATATAAGATTCGACATGCAAAGTTTTACAAATTTTGTGAAATATTTTTCTTTCCCTGTTAAGTAGCAAAAAGTCGAGTTACTTCCCTTTTATTCTTTTATTCAAAAAATTAAATAAGTAATCAACATTTTTTAAAATATTATTTAGGATTTAATCCCAATTTTCTTGTTTATTTATAGGGTTTGTTGTTGGTTAAGTTTGTCTATATGCATTTCATTGGTTCTTACACCAAATCATCAGTAGACTTCAACCCAAATTCTTAAAAAACTCATGAATATTTTTTGTCTTTATATAATAACCTCATTAAACAAAATGAGAATTACTATAAGCAACTAAAACATTCAAGCGAATAGCGAATATTGGTTTGTTGGATTCTTAAAAAAACTTGAATGTTTTAGTTGCTTATAGTAATTCTCATTTTGTTTAATGAGGTTATTATATAAAGACAAAAAATATTCATGAGTTTTTTAAGAATTTGGGTTGAAGTCTACTGATGATTTGGTGTAAGAACTAGAGACCTGCCCCAAGTCCTATTCAAGCTAATTCAAGAACCGCATAATTTTCTAATTCTTGTGTTATTGTGCGGTTAAACGGTTTAAGTGCTGAAATGTCGAGTAGCTAAAACAGTTTTTATGCTGCAGTGTAGAGTAGCTAAGAATAAAGAGTGGTGTCGGGACTGTGGTCGATAAAAAAAATTACTGTGCCTATGGTGTGGCAACAACAACAAAGTCTTAAGAGTTATGTTGTTGTTATGTTAACAAATAATAATACACACAATGTTGAGTGGGTACATACACAAGCAAACATATACACAAGCAGGCAAATCAATATAAAACTCATGCGTAATTACATTACATTACATACATATGAACATTCAAAATCAACCCCCGTTTTTTATAACTATCACACCAGGAACATCCCGCCAACAGTAAAGTTTCGAGATGAATCTAAATGGAAGTGTGCGATCATGATGAATTGATGTGCCGTGGTTGTTTGCTTAAATGTGCTTAACTGTGAATATATTTTTCATTTAAGTTAAGTTAAGTTAAGTAAACAAAAGAGATGGCGAACAATACAACGCAGTACTTAATTTTGTGTGTGCACACGTAAGGTATATGAAATGAATTGAAAATTCGAGATGATGCCTTATTTAGTGTCGTCTTGGGCTGGCCTCTAGTAAGAACCAATGAAATGCATATATACAAACTTAACCAACAACAAACCCTATAATTAAATAAGTAATATTTAGACAAACCCAGTTGAAAAACGATTCAGTATACTCTTTCACGAATAGAATAAAAAGCTATTTTTTTATATTAATTTTTTAAAAAAACCTTCAATAAGGGAAAAAGTTTTTGGTTCCTGAATTTTTTCTAAGTTTGTGAATTTAATATAACAGTTTATTGATTAATATTCTGTTAAATTCTTTAATGAATTGTAAAAATTGGTAAACTAAATAATATTGAATAATTAAAAAGAAGTATTAAAAAAATTTTTCTTAGTATTTGAAGAATAAAAGACAGAAATGTATAAAGAAATATGTTTTACCTATACTGCTTAAACTGAATATTTAAAATTGTTATTGGATTCACTTTAACTTATTTGATTTTTCCCAATGTTTCTTTATTTTTATTTTTAAGTATAAAGAAAGAAGAGTCTGGCTGGGGTTATGTAAAAATACAATATTTGAAAACAAGAACACCGCATAAGTATATATTTATATATTTACTTATGTATATCTATTAAACACTTGCAAAGATATATCCTTTAACACCAGTTTGTGTGTTTTTCAGCTTTAAGTGCGTATTGATTAGTAGCTTCGTGTTTTTGTTATAAGTTGGTATTGGTGTTTTCTCTAATTAGATGGTGTTTAATGGTGTGGTTTGGTAAAATGAGAGCAAGAGTAACAAATTTGTTTTTCTATGTTTTGTTGAAACAGATACATACAAATAATGATGTTTAACTATAAGTACTTTCGTTGCTTTCTTATTCTAGCTACATGAGCCAGTTTTTCTATATTTTAAATTTTATTTAAATAAATAAAATTAATTTAGCTAAAAAATATTAAAACTGCATCGTTATTATATATATTTAAGTCAAATTTTATATTAAAATTTAAATTATTAAAGAATACAAAATAAATATATATTATTTTATCTTAATTTTTGAGCTTGAGATAAAAAAAATGTTTTTTTTAAATTTATTTTAGTCATTTTTTAACACTATAGCTACAATAAACTTTAAAAACCAAATTTTTGTTTTATTCACAACCTTTTATATAAACGATCTTGAGTATTTGTTGTACCAATAGTTATAAGAAAACATGCATGATACAATTGTTATTCAGCACAAAAAAACAAATACATTACGCACTCAATGCAAAACCATAAACAACAATATTTGTTTATAAGAGTAGAGTGAGTGCCCAATAGCAAAACCATACAATATCAGTTACACTTATTTACACATTTATACCAAAAACAACTAGTATGTACATGGATGTACAAGGTATATCTGCTTTTGCAATACTTATTTGTTCTATTAAGGCAAGTGTATAATATCTATATATACATATTATTTTCCATATGCTAAGCCTTATTGTATTTGACGGTATCGTGTTGTTGCCGATTTTGACACAAAAACTATTCACTTAGCATTGTCGTGTTTGTTACATAATACTAAAACATGAAATTTGATAACGCCAACCACAATTAGGGTGGATATCTTACTGGTATAAATTGTTGGTTAATCGAATCTTTAGTAGTTATAGACTTAAGATTGGTTTTATTTTCCGTATTGAAATTTGCAAATCCTCGATCCATTAAACCGTCAGAATATTTTCTTACGCTAATATTATTCGCAACAGGTTTAACATTAAGAAATATGGCATCTTGTTTCTTTTTTCTATTATAGTTATTAAACATTTTTATATAATTTAATTAATTAGTTTTATACACGTTCTTTTAATTGCAGTTGAGCAATATTTATTTATACTTCTTTTTTATTAAAAACTATTACTGCCAAGCAAATGTTACCACTTCAGCCAATGTTTTGTAAATGAGGGTATAAATTTCACTTACATAAACTTAATGCACAAAAACAAACTTTGTTTTCAAGAAAGTTCATAAATAATAAATAATATTTGTTAAATGGTCGGAATAAATAATTTTTCTTTTATTTGTTCGCTTACAGATTCATTAGTTTGTTCTTTGTTTGTTAAAATAAACACAAGTGAACACCAGGGTCCGTAACAGTTATGACGTTTCTTTTTTTTATTCCAAAAAAATCTATTTTTATTGCTTGTAACAGTTTCTTCCGCAGCAAAAAATGTTACTTTCAATGTATTTCTTTTGCCGAATTTACTTTAGTTTTTTGATCAGAAACATGTACTGGTTTTAAGAGAAATTTAAATTGTTTTTTTTTTTTTGTTTCTTTTTCACAATTCGTAACTAGCGTACAAGTTAACAAAGAATTCAAAATAAAATCAAAATTTAATAAAAGAACAACCGAATTATTAATAATAATTTTTTCCGATTAAATATGTACATATGTAATATTATATATAAAATACAAAATTATTTATTTTTTTGCAAAAAAAGTTAAAATAAAACAAGTAAGAGCGCTATATTCGGCTGTGCCGAATCGTATATACCCTTCACATTGGTCTTTCAATATACCCAGAGAGTTTTAAAGTCCATAGAAAACTTTACAATATTTTAACGTTCGTATGGATAATAGAAATATAGTTATGAGGAATGTTTGAGGTTGACAGTTATAAAAGTTTACGACATTATTCGTATTAAGAGGTTAATAAAAGTTGTTAATTTTTATGAGATGTTCTAGTCCCCCTGCTCTTCCAACTTTTTTTCCAAAATGTATGAATTGTTTGATTATTACTTTTTGTAGAATATTCGAAGGCAATAGCTGTTAAAGTTTCCCAGATGTAGCGTATCGAAAATTTCATAAAAAATGTTAATTTGTATGGGGCCTACCCCTTGTTCACCCCGCACCCAAAAACTTGTTTCTTCAAAGCGTAGGTTTTGTTGTCGAATTACTTTTTGTAGAGCATTTGATGTCGATAGCTGTTATAGTTTCCCAGATGTAGCGTATCGAAAATTTCATAAAAATTGTTGATTTGTATGGGAGCTACCCCTTGTTTACCCCCCAGCCAACAAATTTTTCTTCAAAGCGTAGGTTTTGTTGTCCAATTACCTTAAATATTTCACCGAATTTGTGCAATTGTAGGAAAAATACCACTTCCACTGATCCTATCTGAAAAAAAATATATTGTTTTATATAAATAAATTTTATTATATTATTTAGGTCCCTACTTTAGGAACATCCTTGCCAAGTTTTGTGGCATTAGTGACTATATTTACTGAGATATATAGGGATATATGCACGGATTTTGTCCCAAAAAAATGGGCTATTTTGGGTTTTCGCTTATATCTCGGTCAATAGTGAACCGATTTTGCTGATTTTAAATAGCGGTTGTCTCGAGGATATTTCTAATAGTTTGACATCAATAACTGGTCCGTATCTTTTTATTTGACTCCGGAAACTCGATTTCAACAGACGGACAGACGAACGTGGCTATATCAACTTCTCTATCTATAAGGATTCAGAATATATATATTTTATGGGGTCGCAAATGGATAATAAAGAAATTAGAAACGGAATGACAAACTGATATATTCCCTTATCACTATGTGAAGGGTATAAAAAGAAATTATTAATTTTCCAAAAATACGATCCATTCTTGAAGTTGTTAGTTCAACTGACTTTACTTTCCGATATGTTGTGCTTGTTATTTTGTGTCCAAACTAACATCAATTTACGATTCTCGCTCCCTGGTAAAAGCATTGGCAACTAGTGTTTAGTATTATTGGATTACACGTTCACTTATTGATTATTTGTTTTATGAATTCATAAAACTCCTTTCATTTTTTTAAATAGATTTTGCTCTTTACTTCATATTATGAAAATGCATATTCTTATCTGTCCATAATTGACAATTCTTTCAAAAGGCTCTCTTAACGTAACTTTTGTTTGTTACATTTATATACATACATATTTATTTAACATTAGCCTAACTTTGTAAAATTAAGGTCGAATATAGATTAAAAAAAAGGGATATTTTAGAGTATCCATTATTGAGAGTTTCAATTTTGTTTTGTCAAAAAATTTGTCCATTTTAGAATTTTTGCAAAAACAAAAAACGACAAATAACTCTGTGCAACAAATATCAACTTTTGTCGTGGCCTTGGATTACCAATATATTTGTTTAAGGTGCTTTCGCACGATATGTATTTTACACATGACTTGTCAAATTTTGCAGTGCGAAATTGATATCTGCCGTCTGAACGCGTTTAAACATTGCATGTGTTAAACACATATGTAAATGTCATATGACAAATTTGTAATTAGAGCGTGCTCTATTTTCATCTGACAAAGCATGTGTCAGCAGCTGTTTTTAGAATAACAACAAGGAAAATTAGTTGTTTATTTTGGTTTGGAGGTTATGTCAGATGTAATTACATGCGTACGTGTGAAAGCAAAAATTATAAACCGCCTGTAAAATAACAATTTTGACAGACATACGCAAATACATGTGGATTGCAAAAGTGACAAGTCATGTGTAAAATACATATCGTGCGAAACCCCTTTTATGTGTTAGAGCCCCTACAACACAGTCGAAATTCAAAATTTCAATTTGAAATTTAAATTTATTGAAATGAACTTCTAACACAACAAGACATACCTTTTGTAATTTGTAATGAAAAAATCATATATATTTTATAATTCTTTAGAACAATTATTGAATAAAATAAATAACAAACTCGCTTATCCGGACTTTTCGGCAATTCGGACATTTTTACACCCTTCACATCCAAAAAATTATTTATGTAAAATCAACTGAAAATGCTACTTAATATACCTAAATATACATGTAAAACCCCTCCAACAAGATATTCGTTAAATAAAAAAGCAAGCAGAAAGAGACATCGAGAAGTCAAGTTAAGTACACCATCTTGATGGTATTGAACTTAAGTTTTTAGAAATCAAATGATTTTTAAATTCTTGATTTTTATTTATTTTTTTTGAGCAGAAATAAGAATAAGCTTTCGATTTTTATGTAATTTAAATATGTATAACTAAAATATTTTTTTTTGTGACTATTAGATTGTAGCCATGTAGTATAAAGCATTTACTAGAAAAGTCTTTACAAAGTCTTAGAGTCCCTTTTAGAAAAAATTTAAGTATCGCAACTAGTTTCGAAAATTGTTAGCGCTTATTTAAAAAACATAAGAACTAAAATTTTGTTTATAAAATTAAATACAGGTAATTGTTAATTAATTGAAAAAATTCATGCAAATTGTAAACACGTACATATGTAGGGTTCTTTGGATTAAACTAAATACTAAATTATGTTAAAAATAAATAAGAAAAACATAAAAATCCGAGTTCAGATTTTACAAAAAAGGAAATTATTAATATTATAAACTATGTTACAAACAATCAGAATTAAGTTTTACAACTATAATTTCTTGTCAATTTTCTTAAAACAGATTATAATGCAAATTTCCAAGGATTAATCGTAATGCTAAAATCGACTTTTTCACGCAAACTTGTGTTGCGGGCACAGAGTGTTCACTTAAAGCGAGTTTTTGTATCCACGGGAGATCAATTTTTTTTTTATTCCAATACTTAATAAGATCTTTTTATATGTGTAACCGTTTTTCTTTGTAATTTTTCAATTTAATAAAAGACTGCGAAAGTTCTGATCAACTTCACAGTCATCATCACTATCAGATGATGATTCTAAGATTTCCATTTCGCGCAAACTTCTTTGGAATGAATAGGACGAGATTTGGGTAATAGATTCACCAATTATAATCTCTTTAGTTTGTTTCATTTGACTATTTAAGCGTTGATATCGATCCTAGATTTTGAAAATGTACATACTATATATACATATGTATCAGTTTTAAAGACAATATAGCTTTGGAAAATATATACATACATATAGTTTTGTATGCTTAAAGGTCTACTGAGTAAAATTTACCTTTTCCAAGCTTTGAAGTTGCAGAAATATTTTCTTTAAATGTTTTTTGCCATTTCTTTTTTGTGTGACCCAACGAGTGCCTTAAGCGTGGATCCAGATACAACGCCACATACATACATGGTTTTATTTTCTAATAGCGCTGATTGTCAAGATTCAATTCCCATTAAAAGTTGTCAACTTTCATCAGTTTTAATATATTTCAAGTTAAAAATTAACTCCATTCAATTTTTATAAAAATCACCAAGAATCAGTTGAGATTTTTGAAATTAAGGAGGAAGCTCATTTACCGGGCCTAAAACGGACACTAAATTTTCAACCATAAACCATTCATTATTATGAAGTTGATCAGTACCAGAAGCATTATTAACACAAAATTTTTTTAAGTTCCAAAAGGTGTTTCAGCATATTATACATATGTGGGACTCCATCGGGTAACAACGTCTAATTGAGGTTTTGCAATGCCACAATGTACTTTTCTATATCTTGATTCAGAAAAAAGAGTTGTTAGTCTAACAGCCTCCAGATCGTTATTAAGGGTATTGATTCAAATGTGGACCCGGAAGAAATTAAGGCCAGTTTGTGCAGCAAAGTCTTCAAAGCCAAATCTGTGTCAAACATTAGAAACAGAGAAAGGTATCCCCAACCATTATTTCGAGTGGAGCTTGAGCCTAGTGATGTAAAATTGAACAAAAATGAAACTCACCTAAAATATATTTTGCATCGTAGAGTTGTAGTTGAAGCGCCTCATAAGCGATCTGGGCCCGTGCAGTGCTTAAATTGCCAAGAATATGGTCACACCAAGGCTTATTGCAAACTGCCTTCTGTTTGTGTGGTGTCTGGAGACCTGCATGCTACGACAAAGTGCGACAAACCAAAAGATGATCCTCGTGTGAAGAAATGCAGTAATTTCGGTGGAAATCATACTACCAACTATAGAGGCTGCCCTGTTTTTGATTAAGTAAGGCGCTCATCAAAGCCAAAAGTAGTTCCTGCCCCTTCCCAGCAGTTAAATATAGCCACTACTTCTATGCCCCCACTAGCACAGCCAACTACGAGTTAACTTTCTTATTCCAAAGCATTAAAATCTAACCAGCCCAACGCAAGAAAGCCTAACCCGCCAACAACACAAAGAGAGGTGCCAACAAATGAACTTACGGGCCCCAATTTTAGCCGCCTGGAAGCCTTAATAGACAATATAGTAAAACAATTTTCGCATATCATGGCGCAAATGGCTGGTATGATGCAAAAAATGCAAAAAATTCAGTCTGCTTTTCTGCAGACCATGCTTAAAAGGCCATGAACTGCCTCAGGGTTTGTTTCTGGAACGCAAACGGCATCCGCCAACAGAAAAACAAACTCGAATATTTTCTAACACACATGTTGATCCGAAACTCATATGACATCTAGAAGCACTTTCAAAATATGAAATCAAATAAGTTTTTCTCAACCAATTAGGGCTGGTGTACCTCAAGGCAGTATACTAGGTCCAATTTTGTACTTGCTTTACACGGCAGATATGCAAACAAACTGTTTTACGCACACGTCTATATTTGCTGATGATACCGCTTTTCTCAGTATTCATAAAGTCCCTAAAGAGAGGTTCGTCGGCGAAGTTGACGCAAATAAAACTTTAAGTTACACAACTTCATTAGCTAATTGGCAGAAACTCTGTGCTTCGTCTTGATTGTAAACTTCTACTCTACAAATCGATTTTGAAACCAATTTGGTGCTACGGTATACAATTATGGGGCACTGCTTCCGCCTCTAACATAGAAAAAATTCAACGCCGTCAAAACAAAATCCTAAGAATGATAACTGGTGCTCCTTGGTATATTAAAAACAGCAACATCCATAAGGATCTACAAGTTCCACTAGTTAAATGCGAAATCCTGAACTATGTGGACAAGTATTTAAACAAGCTGAAAACGCATCCAAATCCGCTCGCTCGAAACATCTTGCAACATAGTGGACACACTCGTCTGAGAAGAAGGGACACTATTGAACTTAGATGAAACTGTTTAAATTAATTTACTTTGTTATGAGAACTTAAATTTTGGTCTGGTACTGAATGGACTAATATAAATTACTTAGTTTTAAGATTTGAGTACTTATTGTTAGTTCGCAAAAGCGAAGATGCAATAAAAAAAATATGAGAAAAAAAAATAAATAACTAAGTTTCATACTTTAAATTAATTGTTACTTCTGTAAATATGTAAGTTATTGTTACATATAAATTACTTATTTTCAGATAAATTTAATACATTAAATTATAAACAAGTAAGAGCGCTATATTCGGCTATGCCGAATCTTATATACCCTTCACATTGACCTTTCGCAATCCCAAACTTTTTTTTCTTTGTAACCATTTTTTTACTTATGAAATATTTCTAATTTTTAAATTGGGGTCGGTGTCATTTTTTAACGTTCCACGGGTGACGGGGAAGTTGTAGGGGTTTTTATCCTAATTTTTACAAATTTTGTATGGCAACCCACTAAGAGGGTGAAGATACGAGGTAAGTATATTCTAGGAATATGTTTTAGAGGGGAAACTAATGGGGGTCGGTCGTACACTTTATTGCCCTAAGGCAAATTCTGAAGAAGTTGTGGCCATTTTCATATCATTTTTGTAAATTTTGTATGGCAACCCTATTAGGGCGTGGAGATAGGGGGTAAGTATATTCTAAGAATATGTTTGGGAGAAAAAAATTAATGGGGGTCGGTCGTACACTTTATTGCTCAAAGGCCAACTCTGAAGAAGTTGTGGGCATTTTCATATCATTTTTGTAAATTTTGTATGGCAACCCCCTCAGGGCGTGGAGATAGGGGGTAAGTATATTCTAGGAATATGTTTGGGAGAAGAAATTAATGCGGGTCGGTCGTACACTTTATTGCTCTTAGGCTAACTCTGAAGAAGTTGTGGGCATTTTCATTCATTTTTGTAAATTTTGTATGGCAACCCCCTTAGGACGCGGAGATAGGGGGTAAGTATGTTCTAGGAAGAAGAAATTCATGGGGGTCGGTCGTACACTTTATTGCTCTAAGGCCAACTCTAAAGAAGTTGTGGGTATTTTCATATCATTTTTGTAAATTTTGTATGGCAACCCCCTCAGGGCGTGGAGATAGGGGGTAAGTATATTCTAGGAATATGTTTGGGAGGGCAAACCAATGGGAGTCGGTGGTACACTTGATTGCTCTAAGGCTAACTCTAAAGAAGTTGTGGGCATTTTAATATCATTTTTGTAAATTTTGTATGGCAACCCCCTCAGGGCGTGGAGATAGGGGGTAAGTATATTCTAGGAATATGTTTGGGAGAAGAAATCAATGGGGGTCGGTCGTACACTTTATTGCTCTAAGGCCAACTCTGAAGAAGTTGTGGGCATTTTTACATCATTTTTGTAAATTTTGTATGCCAACCCCCTTAAGGCGTGAGGATAGAGGGTAAGTATATTCCAGGAATATGTTTGGGAAGGCAAACTAATGGGGGTCGGTCGTACACTTCATTGCTCTAAGGCCAACTCTGAAGAAGTTGTGGGCATTTTCATATCATTTTTGTAAATTTTGTATGGCAACCCCCTTAGGGCGTGGTGATAGGAGGTAAATATGCTCTAGGAATACGTTTGGGAGGAAAAACTAATGGGGGTGTGTGATACATTTTTTTCCTCTACGGGCGACTCCGGGAAAATTGTAGCGGTGTTTACCTTATTTTTTTAAATTTTGTATGGCAACCATGTCAGGGGCTGGAGATAGAGAGTAAGTATGTTTCACAAAAATGTTTGGATGGAAAAAATAATTTGGGTCGGTCTCACATTTTACCTTTGTAGGAGAACCCTGGAAGCCGTAGGAGCGATTTTAAAAATGTTTAAATTAAGCTTTGTATGGCAACGCTGTTATATGTATGAACACTTATACTAATAAAATTTTTGGTTTGGGTGTGTTTCAATAATATCAACATGACTGATTCTGTTTTTTTCTTTTTTTGTTGTTTTTTTATTATTACATGTAAAAGTATTGTCACGGTGTTAAATGTTGACTGGGTATGTAAATGTAACATGATTGGCGGTTGTTGTCTGCGCTAAGAAGTTATTTAAATGTAACTGCTATTCGATGGAAAGTTCTAGTGTGCTCTCGAACCTTCAAGAATATTACACCGTATTACCAACCACTATAAATAGTCGGGCAACACGAATGCCGCAAGCAGTTTAAGTTTAACAGTTGAGTTGAAACATTCAAAAGTGCTAAATAATAAAAGTGAATAACTTTAAGTGTTTTAAAGAAGATTGTAAATGAATGTTTTAAATAAATAAAGTTCTGTATTATTCAAAATAAAATTTCAAGCGTTGTTTATTATTACTTTTGCAATAAAAAGAATCCCGGTTTATTTAAAGGAAATAAACCAACGTTTATAAAAGGTATAAACGTAACAATTGGTGTCAGAAGCGGAATTGCGTTTTAATAAACATGAAATTCGAGGAGCTTAAAGTTGAGCAGCTTAAGAGAGAGTTGAGCAAGCTGACATTACCTACAGCAGGTAGTAAGGCAGAGTTGCAAAAGAGGCTGATTGAGGAATTCAAGCGGCGTAATATCGACATTGATGTTTATGAGTTTGACGAAAAGGAAGAACTGGAGGTTGTTACCTGTGCAACAACAAACAACGTCGATATAGGCACAATGCTTGCTGCTATGATGGAAAAAATAGAAATGAAATTCCAGGAAGTTCAAGAAACTTCTAAAATGAATTTCAAGGAAGTTCAAGAAACGTCTAAGATGATTTTCCAAGAAGCTCAGGAAACTTCTAGAGTTATTAATGAAAAAATAGAAAGGAAATTCCAAGAAGTTCAGGAAACTTCAAGAGTTAATAATGAAAAAATAGAAAGGAAATTCCAAGAAGCTCAGGAAACTTCTAGAATGAATTTCCAGGGAGTTCAGGAAACTTTTAAAATTAATAATGAGAAAATAGAAATTAAGTTTCGGGAAGTTCAGGAAACTTCTAGAATGAATTTCCAAAAAGTTCAGGAAACGTCCAGAGCTATGGAGGTAAAACTTCAAGAAATTTCTGAAGCTGTAAACAACCGAGTAGAGGGCATAGTAAAGGAAGTTATTAAAATCGATAAGAAACTATCTAACCTTGAAGATGGCATGGTTGCACAAGCAAGCGACTTCAATAGTAAATTGCAACTACAAGTCAAAGATGTTGACAAAAATTCAAAAATCTAGAAACAAAAATTAATAGCCTTCAATGTCATGAGGCACCAATGCGAGTAATTCCAGAAATATCAAACGGAATTAAGGCCCCTACTTTTGACGGCAGTGCACCATTTAATGTTTTTAAGTTCCAGTTCGACACAGTTGCCAATAGAAATGCGTGGAACAATGAAGAAAAGGCCTTAGAGTTGATTTTGGCCTTAAAAGGTAACGCAGCGCAAGTTCTGGAGAGCATACTTATTGGCTGCAGAGAAAACTACGAGGAGATAATGGTTGCACTACAACGCAAGTATGGCGGGGAGCACAAACGAGATATATATCGAATGGAATTGCGAGGAAGAGTACAGAAAGCCAACGAATCACTACAAGATTTTGCAGCAGAAATCGAGCGGTTGGTGCAGTTGGCATATCCAGGCGAGAACCATCCATTTTTGGATCAATTTAAAATAGAAACGTTTGTGAGTGGAATACGCGATCCTGAAATCAAGCACGCAGTGTTTGGCACACAGAAGTCTACTTTTGCTGAAACCGTATCATACGCGCTGACACAGGAGACCGCAAAATTACTGTCTAAGCCGCAAATACATAAGGTGAGAAATCTCGAAACTACCGCAGAAAGAAACAGAAATATTGTCGATGAGTTAAAAAATGCAGTTATGCAGGCATTGGAAGAAAAGCGAGGTACAGTTCGAGTCAAATGCTATAAATGCGGTAAGAGCGGCCGTTTTCAGCGAAATTGTAAAGCATCAAGAAAGCGGGCTAGATCTGTTTCACCACCTAGAAACAGCAAACGCGTAAACACCACAGCAAACGAGTCTCCGTTAAACTAAAACGAGCTAGCACTACGGGGCAAGAGCTAGCTCCCATATCAGTCATTTTTTTTTTTTTTTTTTTTTGTTTCATATATTTATTATTGAATCTTCGCCTATGGCGAACTAACAATAAGTGTTCAAATCTTAAAACTAGGTAGTTAATATAAGTCTAGCCAGTGCCAGACTAAAATTTAAGTTCTCATATTAATTATCAAGCTTCATATAAGCGCAATAGTATCCCTCCTTTTCAGGCGGGTGTGCCCACTATGTTGCAGGATGTTTCGGGCGAGCGGATTTGGGTGAGCTTCCAGCTTATTTAAATACTTGTCCACATAGTTCAGGATTTCGCATTTAACTAGTGGAACTAGTAGATCCTTGTGGATGTTGCTGTTTTTAACATACCAAGGAGCACCAGTTATCATTCTTAGGATTTTGTTTTGCCTGCGTTGAATTTTTTCTATGTTGGATGCGGAAGCAGTGCCCCATAATTGTATACCGTAGCACCAAATTGGTTTCAAAATCGATTTGTAAAGTAGAAGTTTACAATCAAGACGAAGCACAGAGTTTCTGCCGATTAGCCAATGAATTTGTGTAGCTTTAAGTTTCATTTGCGTCAACTTCGCATCTATATGAGGCTTCCATGTGAGGCGGCGGTCTAGGTGAATACCAAGATATTTTGTCTCGGTTCGTTGAGGCACCATATGGTTGTTAATAAGAATTGGAGAGCACGTTTCTTTGCGTAAAGTAAAAGTTACGTGGGTACATTTTTGTTCATTTATTTTTATTCCCCATAACTTTGCCCATTTTTCAACTTGGGTTACGTGTTGCTGCAATTGGTTTGAAGCCTCTTTAGGGTCTTTATGAATACTAAGAAAAGCAGTATCATCAGCAAATGTCGACGTGTGTGTAAAACTATTGGTTGGCATATCTGCTGTGTAAAGCAAGTACAGAACTGGACCTAGTATACTCCCTTGAGGTACACCAGCCCCTATTGTTTGAGAAGAACTTATTTGGTTTCCCTCTTTGATTTTAAACTGTCAACCATATCAGTCATGCAACAGAAAAATAGCAACCTTACTGCTTGTGGGTATATCAATGGTTGAAGGCATATTTTTACCATAGACACAGGCGCATCACAATCCATTATCAGACCTGATACAGTCAAGAAAACAATTGAACCGTTATATGGCGTAAGTCTACAAACAGCAACTGGAGAGCCTGCTACTGTCTACGGTAAAATAAACGTAAAAGTAACTATTGCCAACATAAGTGTGAATCATGTATTCATTGTTGCCGACATTGTGGACGAAGTAATCATCGGTGCAGACTTTATGATTAATCATGGAATTAGTCTGCATATGGGACAAAAGACAATGATTTGGCAGAATATTGAAATACCCCTAGATGTTGGTTACGAAGATAAATCACCTGTATGAAAGCTGTTTTCTATAGAACAAGAGAAAATACCACCACAGTCAGAAAGTGTAGTATGGGCGCGTATAGAGGGAGATTGTGTCGACAACCGGTTGTGGGTGGTAGAACAAACAGATAGAAAGAGTGACTTAATAACAGCAAAAACACTGGTGAGAACCTGTAACAACGGAAGAGTACCTGTTAGAATGCTAAACCTTTCCACATGCGAAAAAGTCATCAGGCCGAATTGTGAAGTGGGCCAGTGTGCTACAGCTGAGGCAATAATAAATTGCGAAATAGAATCGGGTCCTGTCTGTATGTCAAACAAAGGACAGGAGATGCTATTGGAGTGCATAGAAAAATAGGTTAAAGGGTTATCCCCGTCCGATAAAAATAAAGCAAGAAAACTGCTTAGAAAGCACGCCTCCATCTTCGCCTTGAAAGGACAACAGCAAGGAAGAACATCACTTGTGAAACATCAGATAAATACAGGAGATGCAAGGCAAATAAAACAAGCTCCTAGAAGTATTCCTCTAGCAAAACGCAATGAAGTAAAAGAACTTGTCAGCGAAATGGAGCGGAGTGGAGTAATAGAACCTTTTTCCAGCCCTTGGAGCTCCCCGGTAGTGTTAGTTAAAAAGAAAGATGGCAGCACCGGATTCTGCGTCGATTATAGAAAACTGAATGACGTAACCAAGAAGGACAGTTACCCGCTACCAAGGATAGATGACACGCTGGACACGCTAGCTGGAACGAAATGGTTCTCCACATTAGACCTGCAAAGTGGTTATTGGCAAGTTGAAATCTCTGACAAAGATAAGGAGAAAACAGCTGTAAGTGCAAGTGATGGGCTCTGGCAGTTTAACGTAATGCCATTTGGGCTATGCAATGCCCCAGCCACATTCGAACGGTTAATGGAGCGTGTATTAAGGGGACTACATTGGAAGACATGTCTGGTGTATCTTGATGACATCATTGTCATGGGTAAAAGTTTTGACGATCACCTGAAAAATCTAGAAGAAGTTCTCAAGCGGATATCATTGGCTGGACTTAAATTGAGTGCGAAGAAATGTGCATTGTTCCAAAAAGAGGTTAAATATTTGGGCCATCGCGTCGCAGAAAATGGTATATCAACTGACGAAGATAAAATTAAAGCTGTGAAAGACTGGCCTCGCCCAAACAATCTGCATGAGTTACGCAGCTTTCTTGGTCTCTGTACCTACTATAGGAGGTTTGTGCCAAATTTTGCCAGTGTCGCTGCCAGTCTACATGAGCTAACACAGAAGTCACGAGTGTTTCTTTGGGCTGACGCACAAGAACAAGCGTTTCAGAAGCTCAAGGAGCTATTATGCGTAGCACCAGTCCTGGCCTATCCAATTGCTGGAGAGAAATTTGTGCTGGATAGTGATGCTAGTGGCTACGGGATAGGTGGTGTTCTTTCACAAGTTGTCAACGGTACAGAAAAAGTTATAGGCTACTACAGTCGAACACTCTCAAAGCCTGAAAGAAATTATTGTGTTACACGGCGAGAGCTTCTGGCAGTGGTAGAGTACCACAAGTACCTATATGGACAACACTTCGAGATAAGAACCGACCACTCCGCACTCAGGTGGTTGCTACAATTTAAACAACCAGAGGGGCAGCTAGCCCGTTGGATTGAACGTCTCCAGAGCTTCGATTTCGGCATCGAGCATCAAAAAGGTACTAAGCATGGAAATGCGGATGCACTCTCCCGAAGACCTTGCAGATCGGAATGCAAGTATTGCCTAAAAGCTGAAGAAAAAGAGGGTGTCGTTGATGTTCGACTTACACGCGTAGAGACAAGTGACGACTGGTCAGCGGCACAAAGGGACGATCCCGTACTGGCGAAAATTATTTCGGCAAAGGAGCAAGACAAAAGGCCAACCCGTAACCAAATATCAGCGGAAAGTCCACTGATGAAATCATATTGGGCGCTGTGGAATAGTCTGCAGCTAATTAACGGATGCCTTTATCGTCAATGGGAAAGTGCTGACGGTAAATCGAAAACGAATTTAATTGTGGTACCATCCTCTAAAATCGAAGAGGTAGTCAAGGAGTTTCATGATGGTCCTAGCGGTGGTCACCTTGGCGTAACAAAAACCGTAGAGAAGATTAAACACCGCTTCTATTGGGTTGGATGTCAACAATCGGTTGCTGATTGGATAGCAAACTGTGGACGATGTATCGCAGCCAAAGGCCCAGTAAGAAGAAGTAGGGGACCACTGCAGCAGTATAATTCAGGTGCTTTCTTTGAGCGAATAGCGATGGATATAGCAGGACCTTTTCCTATCAGTGAGGCGGGAAACCGTTACGTCTTAGTGGTAATCGACTACTTTAGCATATGGCCAGAGGTATACGCTATACCAAACCAAGAGGCTAAAACTGTCGTAAACACGTTTGTAAACAACTGGGTGTGCCGCTACGGTGTTCCGCTAGAGTTACATTCTGATCAGGGGAGAAATTTCGAATCTTCGATATTTCAGGAAATGTGCGAGCTATACGGTATCCGAAAAACGAGGACTACGCCACTTCATCCACAGTCTGACGGCATGGTCGAAAGATTTAACCGCACGTTAGAAGAACATCTGAGAAAAGTGGTCAGTGCACACCAAAGGGACTGGGATGAGCACATACCTAAATTTCTGTTGGCATACGGGTCAGCCGTTCATGATTCTACCTCAAGAACACCTGCAAAAATTATGTTTGGAACCGAGCTGAAGCTGCCAGGAGATTTAGAATTCGGTATTAAGCCCACAACAATAGATGAACACGAAGACGACTCTTCAAGGGAACAAAAAGATCTTAACCAAGTTCATGAATTCGTACGTGGCCGGATAAAAATGACCAGTGACAAAATGAAAGCCAGATACGATCTAGCAGCGAATTCCGAAGGTTTTAATGAGGGTCAGCTAGTTCTACTATATAACCCACAACGGAAAAAGGGATTGTCTCCTAAACTACAAACCCATTGGGATGGACCGTATAAGGTAATAAAAAGAATAAATGATGTCGTGTATAGAATTCAAAAATACAAAAGCCCAAGATCAAAGATGAAAGTGGTTCATCTCGAGCGCCTCGCCCATTATGGAAAAAGTGAATCTATGCCTGTTCGGGACGAACAGGCTTAAGCGGGCGGTAGTGTTACGGTGTTAAATGTTGACTGGGTATGTAAATGTTGACTGGGTATGTAACATGATTGGCGGTTGTTGTCTGCGCTAAGAAGTTATTTAAATGTAACTTCTATTCGATGGAAAGTTCTAGTGTGCTCTCGAACCTTCAAGAATATTACACTGTATTACCAACCACTATAAATAGTCGGGCAACACGAATGCCGCAAGCAGTTTAAGTTTAACAGTTGAGTTGAATTAGTGAACATTCAAAAGTGCTTAATAATAAAAGTGAATAACTTTAAGTGTTTTAAAGAAGATTGTAAATAAGTGTTTTAAATAAATAAAGTTCTGTATTGTTCAAAATAAAATTTCAAGCGTTGTTTATTATTACTTTTGCAATAAAAAGAATCCCGGTTTATTTAAAGGAAATAAACCCATGTTTATAAAAGGTATAAACGTAACAGTATGTTCTTTGTTGTTGTTGTAGACTCAAAAAAACGAGGTAGTCTTGGTTTTTTGCTTATATCTCGGTCATTTATCGGGCGATTTTGCTGAATTTCAATACCGATTTTCTCGCGACTATCTGTGACAGTTTGATACCACATTAAGGTCTATGCGATATCGAGGGGCTTCAGAAAGTTGATTTCAACCATAACACGGACAGACGGACAGACGGACATCGCTAAACCGGCTTCCCTATCTATAAGGATCCAGAATATATATACTTTATGGGGTCCCAAATGGATAATAAAGGAATTACAAACGGAATGACAAACTTATATATACCCTTATCACTTATGTGAAGGTTATAAAAAGCGACAAACAAGCTTAAAAATAAATTTTTTGCGAAAATTAGCAAAATATTTTAAAAAATTTTTTTTTGTACAGGGCCGTTTCCGAGGTTGGGGTTTGGGGGAATTTCTTCCCCTACCCATAAAAGCTTAAAAATTTTACTTTTATAGTATTTGGGCGTAAGTTTTCCATTATTTTTATTATATACATTATTTTTGCAAATTTTACTTTATGTCGCCGCCCACGAAAGGGGAGAGAACGACACTGTTCAAGTGTAGATTTTTTTAGCTTTCCCTTACGTTTAAAGTTGCATTTGCCTAACAATAGTATTGAAAACTTAAAAAAATTTAAATTTTTCAGAGGTGGTAATAGTTCTTCTAACGGGGAAGTTCTTCCCCCTTGGTTCGATTTATATTATTTTTTAGTTCTTAAATGTCTACGACTACAATACATGTTTCTGCCAAGTTTCATCAATCTAGGAGCACTCAGTAATTTTTAAGAAGCTTTATTGTAAAAAATAAAAAGTAATGTCCGGCTAGAATGGCAAAATACCCCTACGTACGTCGCCTTACACAAAAATAACTTAAAGCTACACAAATCCATTGGCTAATCGGCAGAAACGCTGTGCTTTGTCTTGATTGTAAACTTCTACTCTACAAATTGATTTTGAAACCAATTTGGTGCTACGGTATACAATTATGGGGCACTGCCTACGCATCCAACATTGAAAAAATTTAGCGCTGTCAAAAAAAAAATTCTAAAAATGATAATTGGTGCTCCTTGGTGTATTAAAAAGAGCAACATCCACAAGGATGTAGAAGTTCCACTAGTTAAATGCAAAATCCTGAACTATGTGAACAAGTATTTAAATAAGCTGGAAACTCACCAAAATCCGCTCGCCCGAAACATCCTGCAACACAGTGGGCACACCCGTCTAAAAGGAGGGATACTATTGCGCTCATATGAAACTTATTAGCTAATATGAGAACTTAAACTTTAGTCTGGCACTGGCTGGTCTAATATTAACTACCTAGTTTTAAGATTTGAATACTTATTGTTAGTTCGCCAAAGGCGAAGATTCAATAATAATAATATGAAAAAGAGTCTAACTCAACACAAATAGTATAAAAACTGAATTTTTAAGTTTACCGGAAAGTAGGAGCTCTCAGAATCTCGTTCAATGGCAGCAGTCTTGTCTCAGGTGGGTGCTGCACATTTGAATAATAAAAATTTTTTCGAAACTTACAATATTAATGTGGTGTTCGTAACAGTATCTATTTTGAATTTTATCTGGATCTTTACTTTCACCTTCAGTTTCCGGCGATAAAAGTTCAACCGCTTTTATTATATTGCGTCCACTGTCAATTGTTATTGAATAAACTTGATTTTTATTTTCGAAATCTTTTTGAACGTTTTGAATTTCAGTTTTTATATATTCTGTGGATTGCC
The DNA here is from genome assembly GCA_963583895.1 of Melanophora roralis. Lineage (NCBI taxonomy): Eukaryota > Metazoa > Arthropoda > Insecta > Diptera > Rhinophoridae > Melanophora > Melanophora roralis. The sequence continues at coordinate 56,612,087 of OY757189.1, read as the reverse complement.
TTTTCTGCGATTCGATCGTTTTGAGTTGCTGTGTCCATTTTTCAATCTTTTATTTTATTCCTTAAACTTTTTCGATTTCCATTTTAATTTCTTCCAACTTTTTTGAAACTAAGTCCCTAATATTCTGAGAATGGACTCTAAGAATTCGTAACGGATTTGTAACGGCTTTAAAAGTGTTTTAATGCACGCACTTATTACTTTGTTTTCACTCGTTTCCAGCAAAAATTTTGTTTTCTGGGTTTCTTTGCAACATCTTGGAAAAGTTCTTTATTATCCCTTTTCAAATGCCTTGCTGATCTTTTTGCCACAAGATTAGCATTAAACTACGTTATCTTTCTTGGCAAAAAAATTTTGCAAATATTGATTGCGCTTACGATCCATTTTAAAATCAACTAATTATTTTCTCTATACACAAAAGAAATAATCAAGGTTATATTGACTAAGCTTCGTTAGTTAATTTCTTTTTGTATGAACACAAAAACTAAGTTTTACTAACTAAATCAAACAGATGATTTCAAATCGCATATTACAAAAATTACATGCTAATGTTACTAGACGAATTAGGTATCGTCTTCGAAATAATTTTTTTTGTTTGTTTTTGTGTTTAGTTGTCAATGGTAAAAAAAGTTATACAAAATTAAGGTACGTAAAATTGATTATATAAAATAACACAGTGCAACACGAAAAAAATAACCATATTCGGACATCACTACGTGAAAGAAGACCAAAAAAGAAAAGACCCGTGTCTCCCAGTTTTGCCCAAAGTCATGCACTTTTTTTTTATGGGCCCCCAAAAATTTGGGGCCTTGGTGCCATTTTTGCAAAAGGTGATAATTTTCTCAGGCTCATATCTTGCAAACCGTTCGGAATTTTTATTAACTCTTTGAGGCAAAGTTGTAGCCCTTTTTATAAAAAACAAAAATTAAGAACATAAAAAATTAAAAAAAGAATAATTTTAAATCAAAATCGCAAAAAACTTTAAAAAATTAAAATTTTTTTGACCTTTTTTCCCCTGTTTAGGTCCATAGGTAGCAAACCGTTCAAAATTCAAGGAAACAGTCAACTACGAAAATTTACCTAATATCCCAATAAGCAACTTTTTAGAACATATAAACTTCCTAGGAATGATTCTTAACAACGTTTAGGTAACTTTTAGGTAGCCGCAAAAGTTAAAAATTTGCGAAAATGTATGCATGTACATACATGTAGCTAGTTAAAAATTTGCGAAAATTTTTACATTTCATTTTTTTGTTTTCTTTAACATTGGGATACTGTGCTTTCTATTACAAGAAAGTTATAAAAAAAATATTCGTATTATGTTTATAATATTGATGGCCCTGGACTTGCAAATCGCACTCTCTTAAGTTGAGGATAAAAATCGTCGTCCGAATCTGACTCTGATTCAAACCTCTTCCATTTATTTTTGTAGGCTTTCGGTTCGACACTTGCAATAACACTGCTTTCAAGCTTGAAACAGAATCATCAATAAATAATCTCCGCTCACTAGCGATGTAGTTCATTCCCATTTTTACCATCAAAGCTTTTATATTGTTGCAGTAAGCGAGCGAACTTTCATCATATAGAATGTAGAGGGTCTGAAATTCAGCTTGCCTTTTGCGGTACGCGGTAGAATTAACACTGGCACGTGTAAGTTTTCTTTGCCTAAAAAACGCAGTCCAAAATATGGCAAGTCGCTGCGATAGTCTCAATATGGCCGCAATGAAATCTATTTTCATTTGTTGTATTAGTTGTGGTCCCTCTCTTCCCTGTTGGGGCTCATAATCGGCATCAAATCAATCTTGATAGGTAACACCACTTGCTGTAGTCATTTCTGTAAATTCTGTCCTACGATCTGGAGTTGGTGGCCTTGGGAATACAAAATTTTCAGGTGCAAGCACTGGCAGTGTGGCCGTTATAGTTGGTTTATAACTTTTGTTCTTCTAAGCATGTCGATTTATACAAGATGTGTAATTAACGCATGCATAGCAACTGGTTGCATTATGATCACCTGCGCGATTGATCCAGTTTACCGCCTTACAGTATTTCATACTACGTTTGCTTTCGCGTCGCTTTTATATTGTGATCTGCGTTCTTTGATGCGTGTGCGGTCGGTGCGAGATCGCGTGAGCTGTTTACTGAAATCTTAGATAAATTTTTGTAGTTGATTTCTTGATAGGTTTGGGTGCAATAATTTCTTCTTTTTAAATTTATCCAATTGCTATTTTGTTTTGGATTGTCCTTTCTTATTACAAAAATAGGTAGTAGGTACATGGGTAATTTATTGGTATAAACAATCATTATTAAAAAGTAATAACAAATCAATAAAAAAGCATGTACATAATTTAATTAAAGGCCGTTAACGATCATTATTGCGATTTGTGTATGATGTATTTTGTTGTTTAGGGTTTCCAGAAATTTTAATGTTTGCCTACCTGTTTAGGTTGCAAGACTTTTCGCGGTTATCTCACATGCATATACACATATTTATATGCACTAGAGTTCTCTATTACACAAAAGACCGATACAATATATGTAATTAAGGCAATTTGATAGCTTCATAGCTACATGTATGTATGTACATACATAGATTTTGGGGAAATTTTTAACTTTTGCGGCTACCTAAGCGCTACCTAAACGGTGTTAAGAATCATTCCTAGGAAGTTTATATGTTCTTAAAAGTTGTTTATTGGGATGTTAGGTAAATTTTTATAGTTGACTGTTTCCTTGAATTTTGAACGGTTTGCTACCTATGGACCTCAACAGGGGAAAAAAGGTAAAAAAAATTTGAATTTTTTAAAGTTTTTTGCGATTTTGGTTTAAAATTATTTTTTTTTTAATTTTTTATATTCATTACTTTTGTTCCTTTTAAAAAGGGCTACAACTTTGCCTCAAAGAGTAAAGTAAAATTCCGAACGGTTTGTAAGATATGAGCCTGAGAAAATTATCACTTTTTGCAAAAATGGCAAAAAGGCCCCAAATCTTTGGGGGCCCATAACAAAAAAAGTGCATGACTTTGGGCAAAACTGGGAGACACGGGTCTTCTTTCACGTAGTGATGTCCGATTTACAAAATTGCTCTCAAAAATATTTAAAAGTAAATGAACACTTTTACAGTCAAAACTTGCAAGCAAATGTATTTTGTTATTGTAAACTTATAAAAATGTAAAACTTAAATTTTTTTTCAAAGCATAATGACAGAAAGACTGTTTGAATAATTTCTGATAATAAAATTTTTACTAGCAGAAATTATCAGAAACATTTTTGTTTCTAAACATTTTACGCTCATTTTTGGCTCTCTAGCTGCTAATTTTTGTGTACGTGAACACTTACTAGTAATAATTATCGAAAATTAGTGATAACTTTCTGTAAATGAACACACCTCATCTTCCTGCTAGACATTAATATTTTTATTTTATAAGCCGTCTGAGCTACGAATGAAGATTTATTTTAGAAGAATTTAACTTAATAAGATATGTTTAGTTTTATTTCTTATATTTAGTTACTCTTTAAATTTTTAAATATATGACTCAAACGAAAATGTTCTCTTAAAATATTTCACCTTCATCTTTAATCTCTATAGATATTTATTTACACAAAAAGAAAAAACAAAACTCCCTACGCAAACTTCAAAATTTTAAAACGATCAAAAATTTATATTTTCTCACATTCCTTTTATTTTTTTTTTAATAAACAAAATCCTCCTTATGAGAAATTGCATTGGAAACCAAAAACTAAAAATATATAAAAAACAAAAAAATTAACATAAATTACTTAACAACCAAAAGCTTAAATTACATTGATACCATTATTTTTAATTTGAAAAAAATCCTCCTTATGGATTAATTACATAGAGAGGAAAATTTTTAATTTGAAGAAAAAATCCTCCTTATGGAAAAATTACATAGAGAAAATTTTAAAGAAAAAAATCCTCTCTATGGCCAAAAACAACTGAGGAAGCAAAATCCCATAGGGAGGATTTTGCCTCCTCAGTTACCTACTACTGAGGCTTTTGTTTTTACGATTCAAAGGATCCCAGAGATAGATCATGTGGTGGCTCGGCTATAATAATCAAATCGAGAATCAAACACCAATGGATGGGTGCACAGAAAAAACTGAGTTGTAGAATCAGTAACAAATTTCAGAGAATCAGTAAATATTTTGTCTGGCTGAGGACCTACAACGAAAGTTGTAAATTTAGACAAACAATTTTGCAAGAACTTTAGTTTCTGTTAAAAAATTTTGCTGAGCTGGTTAAATATTTTATTTGTCTAGGCGAAAATTTTGTTTGATTTCAAAATCAAATAAAAATATTATTAGAGACTATTAAATAAATTGACTAAAAAAATAAATTGTTTTGAACAAGAATTTGTTTGAAAAATTTTTTTTGTAGTTTTTTGTGTGTGGTCTCTCCGAAAGTTATATACAAGCAACAAACGTCTGCATTGAGGAATTTTACCACAATCTCGTTATTTCGTCAGTTTATCGTCCACCCAGATTTTCCAAAAGGAAGGATCAGTTCAACAGTTTTTACAAATCTTTAGGTCCCTGCTTTAAAGCTGCTGGAGACTATAACGCTAAGCACACGTACTGGGGCTCCCGCCTAATTAGTCCGAAAGGTCGTGTCTTGTATGATTCCGTGTCTGAAATGGGACTTTTCGTTATTTCAACTGGACAACCAACCTATTGGCCAACAGACCACAATAAAATACCAGACGTAATAGATTTTGGCGTAGCAAAAGGTATATCCCTGGAGCTTATTGAGGCCCAAGCCTCCTTGCATTTATCTTCTGACCACTCACCAACAATAATTACTATTTTCAGTCCTCACCAAATAGCAACTAGTGATTTTTTTAACTAAGAAAGTAGATTGGTTAAAATAAAAAAAATTTGTCAGCACCCACTGCTCAGAAAACCGCTAAAAACTCCCGAAGACATAATTGATTGTCTGAGCAGCCTTAATGAGAACCTAAAAAAAGCCGTTGATCATGATTCTTCTTACTATCGTCAGACAAAATACAACAAAATTTTTTCAGCCGATGTGCAACAGCTTTTAACTGAAAAAAGAAGAGCCCAAAGAGAATGGCAAAAGCACAGATCACCCCAACCTTAAGCCAAGTTAAAGGAATGTACAAACCAATTGAAAATTTTGCTAGAGGTTCACCGATTGGCATCTCTTAAGGAACACCTCGAAGGTCTATACTCGACTCCTCAGACGAATTATTCACTATGGCGATCAGCGAAATGTCTTAAAAGACCCGTTATCGCGAAACCACCACTACGTAATCTGAGAGGATCCTGGGCAAGATGTGATAAAGAAAAATGTGATCTGATCGCAAGTCATTTAACAAATGTCTTCACTCCAAAACCATGCACTGACATGAGTAAATTACTGCCTGTTGTTGCTATATGTCCTATGGAAATACGTTTTCAGTTGTCGTAGAGGCTATCAATAATTTAAATGCTAAAAAAGCTCCTGGCTTTGATGAAATCAGCAACAAAATGCTTTTAGAGCTGCTTTGCACAGTAAAAAATAATATTTTTGTTTTTTACGCCATATTACTGCTTGAACATTTCCCGCAAGTATGGAAAGTTGCTTGGTAAAGATGATTCCTAAGCCGGAAAAGATCCTTCGAAGGTGGAGTCTTACAGGCCTATAAGTCTGTTACCATCTATGTCCAAATTGTTTGAGAAATTGCTTAAAAACCAACTGACTCCGATTCTGAATGAAAACAACTGTATTCCAGATCACTAATTTGGATTTAGAAATCAACATAGTACCATCCAAGGTAGCCGCAATAAAAAAATTAATAGAGTCGTTCTCTTACTCTTAATTTTTTATACATGGAGTTTGACACTAAACTCGAAAAATTTTTCAATTTTGGTGTCAAACTTCATATAAAAAAAATAAAGAGTAAGAGAACGACTCTCTTAGTTTTTTTAATGCGACCACCTTATATGGATATGCCTTGGTACCATCGAACAAACCCACAGATTGGTAAAGGTTATAAGAAAAGCCTTTGAGGAAAAGAAATACTGCTCCGCGCTCTTTATAGATGTCTCTCAAGCGTTCGACAAAGTATGGCATGAAGGCTTGTTAAACAAATTAAAGCTCAACCTTCCATCTTATATTTTCAACCTTTTGGAAAAATACATAACCGGCCGACATTTTATGATTAAAGAGGGTAACCAAATAAGTTCTTCTCAACCAATAGAGGCTGGTGTACCTCAAGGGAGTATACTAGGTCCAATTCTGTACTTGCTTTACACAGCAGATATGCCCAGAAAAAATCTTACTCATACACTCAAAAAAAAGGTTGGACTACATTTCAGTTAGATATAAACTAAATTTTAGTTCATGGACTTTAGTTAAAATTTACTTAAAAATAATAATTTTAACTCAAAATAAAAAAAATTTACTTATTGAAAGTAAAGAGAATATTCTTGTTAACTTAAATATAATACAACATTTTACTTAATTAGTCTAACTAAAATAAAGTACATAAATATTAAAAAAAAATTAAAAACTTTTACACATTTATTAAAAAATTCATAAGAACAAAGATTTTCTTTCCTTGAAATAAGTAATTTTAATTTTGTATGAAAAGTAAAAAATTTAGTTAACGCCTTTCTTAAAAACAGTTCAAACTTTTTTATATACTTAAAACAAGTATTAGTTGTCATTGTTTTTATGAAAAAATTTTAATAAAACCAAAGAAAATAAACTGCGATTACATACCGTTTCCTTAATTAAAAAAATTTGGCATGATGACTGGGTTATTATATTTAAAGAAATGTTTCTTTAATTTTAGAACATTTGGTTCTTAGGTATATTGTAGAAGGGTATTATATTAAAGCTAGATATGACGTTAATTTTAGTTCAAGGGACTTACTTATACGAAGTCGGATTAACTAAAAACAATTAGCTCAAACAAACTTAAATTAAGTAAATGTTTTTTTAAAATAAAAAAATAAATTAACATTGAATACAATCGGTGCTGCCGCAGTTATAAATTTTTTGCAACGAAAGTTACCAAAATTTTAAATCCATACACTTTTGATGTAGATTATGTGTATAAAAAATTTAGGCAAATCTTATATTTGCAATCTTAAAGATAAACAAAAATTAAATATTCTAAATTCATTTCTCAAATTCAATAAAAATAAAAAAAACCTAACAATTTTGTTAAGCTCACTTGCGATATCCAAGATTTAAATAAGCTCTCTCTACTTATCTCTGTTTATCAGTTAAGAAATTTACTCATGTTTCAAAGCTGTTTAAAATTAAAGAGCAAAAATTATTTTTACGATAAACTTCTTAATACAAATTATACTCACAATTTTATGTACACAAATAAGTACTTACATATATGTTATGACGTTTTCATATCTAACAAAAATATTCTATTTATAGTACCATTTGATAGTCGAAAAATGTAGAACTTTAATTAGAAAACGAGTTGTTTTCTAAATTTTTCATTCAAAAAATTATAAAAATTTAACATGTTTTACTCTCTCTTAAACAAGTTAAAGAATTTGCCATTTAAAGTCTCTTGGAATCATTATTATCGTCTAACCGAAATGAAAACTCTTGCTAAATTTGTCGTAGCATTTAAATTTTAACCTTAACAAAATTTCTGACATCTTTTTTTCAGATAAGAAAAAAACATTTGTATCAGTAATACATGTATCCAAAACTTATAAAACTTTTAAATTCGGAAACACCGAATGAGTACCTAAAAAATCAACAATGTTGTTATAAATGTAAGTATATGGATATCAGGGATGGAAAGTTTTGTTAGTACCAAACTTTTTTAAACTAATTTTCTTTTAACCAAAATTCTTTAAAAAACTGCATATTTAAACAAAACTTTAAACAAAAAAAGTTGTGAAAGAAGGTAAAAAAATTTAAATACAAGAAGAAAACTTGAAACGAGAAAGAGGGTTCACACCACATATCTAAATGTTTGTGCCTAATATCAGTATTATTAGGAGTATCTTCCCGTAGATAAAAAAATAGTGGCTTCGCCACAATATTGTTATTAAAAATCAAAAAAAAGTATAAAAACTGTGCCTACGCGTAAAAAAATGTAAAACATAAAAAGTGAAATGTCATATAATCATATATGTACAGTGGCCGACAAAAGTCTACGTACGACCTCAATTTTTGACATTTTTTAAAACAAAGTGTTAAATGAAAAACTAATGATGCAGTTTTGTTTCAAATCTTATTTTATTAATACAGTAGAATTACGAAAAGTTTACTCGCGTAAAAGTTAAACGCGCGTTATCAACGTGCAGCTATAAAAAATCCTTTGAAAAATACACATTTTTTCCACATACTAATAAAATAAAATTTGAAACAAAACTGCATTATTAATTTCTTATCTGGCACTTTTGGACTTAAAAAATGTTAAAAGTTGTGGTCATATGTTAACTTTTCGGCCAATTTTTATGTATGTATGTATATTCATTTGAAGAGTTATGACTGCCTTATAACTCAAAATCTGAATTGTTTTTGCAAACTAAAATCAAAAAATTTAATTTGAGTTATGACTTTCATGCAGTAAAGTCTTGATATGTATGATTTGCATGTGCAAGTATTCTTATACATAAGTACATACATATCGCTTATTTGCCAGAACAACGTCATTACGCAAAAAATTCATTTTTGGAGTTAACATCACATAATTATTTTTTTACTTGTTTTAAAATTATATTTCTTTTAATTAAAAATTTGAAATTATATCTGAGGTAGTTGTTTAAACTTGTAGCTTTTTTAACTTTTGAATCAAATATTAAAAAAAATTTTTTAATAAGATGAGTCGTTATTTTTGTTATCTATCAATAAAAATTTAATGAATATACATTTTAGTATATGTATAGGGATTTTCATTTTAAAGTTGATACCCAATAACGCTTTTGATTTTTTACAAGTATAAAAATTAATATTGTTGAGCTTCAGAAAATAATGTTGGTATGCTTTAATTTGGCACTGTTTGCTGTAAGATTCAGAATTTATACTAGGCCATTGAGTTATTGGTTTAAAGGATCGTAGATGCAGGTCAAAGTACAATTGCTCTTATCGATCCCCATTTATAATCTCGTATGAGGATAAACGAGTTTGTGTTTCAGTTCATGGGAAACTTTTTATTATCAAAGTGTTATTCTTAGCAGTTTGACAAATCAAAGTCTCTTCTAGAACTAAATATCATTCGCTTATTTCAATGAGCCAAGGTCACAAATGTGACTGGTAAATATATGGTAGCATTTAATAGACCAAAACTAAGCTGGTTTTATTGACCCCAACTTATTTATCTGCACGACATCCTAAGTACATCATTTTAAATTTGAAGCTTGTAAAAAGCAAATGAAAAATTCCTGTTTTAACCTACAAAATTAATTATATTTATTCGTAATTAAACTATTCACATCTAGGTTTATGCCTCAAAATCAATTCCAATTTTTATATTTTAAAAGGAAATGAAACAATTCTATGAACTTATTTAAAAAACAGAAAAACTCCTGAAAGATTAGTAACCAATTAAGATAATTTATAAATAAAAAGAACTTTAAGATATTTAAAAAATATAACATACCTACATGTGCGCATGTATTAGTTTTAAACATTTTATTTAACAACTGCAAATACATTAAAAAAAAGACTTTTCGATTATTATAATAAATTTATTTACCGCTTTTTTAATAAATACCTCCTTTATGATTTGAAATTTGCTTAAAATTTTTGAAACAAAAATTAAGTTGTCTTTAAATGAGGTGGTGCTGCCTTATTATTATAAACTAAATAATATAAGTTTTAATTGCAAATATATAATATACTTTAATATATATTTTCAGATTTAGAAAATGGAATATTCTTGCACTTAATAAATGGTACACTTCCACTGCCAACTACCAGAAAATATGCCAATTAGAATTTAAGATAACAACTTTTGATGCGGGGCCCAAAAGTAATAGAACCTTACTCTTAAACTTAGTAAATAACTGGAAACCTGCATATAAAAAATACATGCCATATTAAATAATAAATAAATGTTTTTGATAGTTTACAAATTTTTCATTATAAATCAGAATATCTAAACTTTTAAGATGATTTAAAACATATATTAACACCTGTAATAATTAAGAAACTTGTATGTACACATTTATTGTATACTGTATTTTCCATAAAAAAAAATAAACGAAAATTACTAAATAAAAGAAACGATTTTTATTTATAACTTTTGTACTTTAATTAGGTACTAATATTTAATAAAAGTAAGTACATAATTCTTGTTCTTAGGAAATCTTTTACTTAAAATAAGTATAACACTTACTCAAATAAAGAAGAAAACTTACTTATTTTAAGTTTAAGCTTGTACCCTCTTTATAGGAAATGTTCTTGTTTCAAAGCAAATAAAAATTAAATTAAGTTAGCGCTGAATACTCAAATTAAGAATTTTAGTTTGTTTTTTACGAAAATTTTCATTACGTTGAGTAAAATCATATACTTAAAACAAGGAAAATGGGATTGGTATTAAGTAAAATATTACTGAAAACCAATATTTATTTCCTTAAAACAAGTTAATAACTTTCTTAAAAGTTGAATAAATTAACTTAATGCTGGTCTCATTTTATTTAATTTGTGTAAAAAAATTGTCAGTTGCAGTTAAAGGTTTTACTTATTTTTAGTATTTATTTCTGCAAGATAGTACAAATCAACTGCGTTTTAGAAAATATTTACTTAGTTTTAGTTTACATATTCAATTTTTTTGTACTAATTCTTAAGAAAATTTTAAACTAAATATAAGAAATATTTTCCTTGGAGCCAAATCATTACCGAATTTCTTTAAGTTAAGTAAAATTTCCTTAAATTTAGTCAACTTTTTTTTTAGTGTACGTCGACATTTGCTGATGATACCGCCTTTCTCAGTATTCATAAAGACCCTAAACAGGCCTCAAAACCACTTCAACATCACGTATCCCAAGTAGAAAAATTGGCAAAGTTATGGGGTATTAAAATAAATAAATGAACAAATATGCACCCACGTTACTTTTACGTTACGCAAGGAAACGTGCCCCCCAATTCTTATTAACAACCATACGGTGTCTCAACGAATTGAGACGAAATATCTTGGCATTCACCTGAATCGCCGCCTCACATGGAAGTCACATATTGATGCAAAGTTGACACAGATAAACTTAAAACGGCCTAAATCCACTGGCTAATCGGCGGAAACTCTGTGCTACGTCTTGATTGTAAACTTTTACTTTACAACTTAATTTTGAAATCAATTTGGTGCTACGGGATACAATTATGGGGCACTGCTTCCGCTTCCAACATTGAAAAAATTCAACGCCGTCAAAATAATATCCTAAGAATGATAACTGGTGCTCCTTGGTACATTAAAAACAGCAACATCCACAAAGATCTGCTAGTTTCACTAGTTAAATGCGAATTTTTTAATTATGTGGACAAGTATTTGAATAAGCTGGAAACACATCCAAATCCGCTCGCTCGAAAGATTTTGTAACATAGTGGACACACTCGTCTGAAAAGAAGGGATACTATTGCACTTAGATGAAACTACTGAATTAAATTATTTTATCATGAGAACTTGAATTTTAGTCTGGCACTGGTATAATAAAAATTAAATAGTTTTAAGATTTGAATACTTATTGTAAGTTCGCCAAAGGCGAAGATTCAATAATAAATATATGAAAACAAAATATATGTATAACCATAACTTTATAAACAAAATAATTAGTGATGGAGTTTTTTCAGGGAAAAAAGTTGTAAAACCACGAAATATCGCCAGTTCAATGTAAAGGTGGAATTTATAAATAATTACAGCCAACTTACCAAAAGCTATTTAAAAACACCAAAAGCGCGGCAATCAGCAAATGCTTTGTGGCAAACAGTAGCTGAAGAATTAAATACAAGTGGTCCGATATTAAGGTACAAATGCTTCTTTATTTTATCTAACAACTTTTACAAAGCTAGAAAAAGAAATATTGTACGTAAGTAAACACGTATCACGTCCTCAAACCATAGTGCCACAAAATGCATTTTTTTTTTAACAAAATTAAACAATTTAATAAATACATAAATGCACTTATATACTTATTTATGTTTGTATACTATTACCGAAATCACAACTTTTTTAATCATCAATTTGACCAAAGTATATTTTATAAAGTAACCCCAATTCTGCAAACAACAAAGTTTCCTGATTTTTAATTGTCATGTAGACTCTAAATGGAAAAAAAATATTGTTTACTTTTTTATATGTGATCTACTGTGTTTTTGACTATACCTTATTCATTGTACCATGAATTTGACAATTACACCATTTTTTTAACAGTAATACCATACATTATAAAAAAATGCGAAATCAAATGCGAAAGCCTTGCAGAAAACCAATTTTCTTTCGCATCGCATTTGATTTTCGCATCGCATTGACTTTCGCATCGCAATTTAGAATAAGCCCCCAGGTACTGAAACGCTTTTGGGTAATATTAGGTAACTTTGGGTAAGTTCGGACTATTTCGTTAATCATCTGAAACACAACTAAAGGGCTAACTATAATGTGCTTTTGCTTACTTAAGCAAAAGTGCGAATACACATGTTTAAATGTGTATAACTATAATGTTCTTAAGCAACTTTTCGTTAAGTTTCGTCAAGTTACATTTGTTTAAGCAAAAAGCGAACCTGGTCGTACTTTGAACTTTTATTTATGAAAAAAACATTTTTTATTTATTAACTTTTATAATATAATTTTATTATTTATTTGCTAATGGTTTAATATTTTTAAATTGTAGATGTTACTTAAATAACATTTTGCTAAAAAAAATCCATATATTTGGAATATGAAAGTAAAACAGTTTTTGCAAATATACAAATATTTGCAACTGAGTTCTGTAAATATTTAAGTTCAAAAAGTACAATATAGCCACTCAAAAGTCTCCAATAAATTGCTTAAGCATTTGACAGGCTTTTCGTTGATATTTGACATTAGCATGAGTTTGTTTAAGCACAATATAGTTAGCCCTTAAAGTTACCCAAAAGCCAAGGCGAATTCATATAGAAGGTGGTCTCGACAGATCAGCTGATTTTTTTTTGCTCTTGCAATTTGCCTCACAATATGTCAAAAGTTTGTCTATGTGATTCTTCTTGATTTAAAAAAAATCACGCGTCGGTTCGATTTTTAAACTAAAAACTTAAAAAGTGTTTTTAATAAACAAACAGTAAAACCAAATGATGTGTTCTTGTGCTTTGTGCAAAAAAAAACGGTGTAAAATTAGTTTTATTCACGCTTTTCTTCTGCAAATAATTTGTTTTTTTAATGATGCCATATACAAATAATTTGAATTTTTAATGAAATATACCAGCCATTGTTTGTTTATATAAAACAATTAAAACAGATTTTAGTTAAAATATTTATAAGGACTAGAAATAGTTTAAAGAGAGCCCCTAAATAATTATATCTGCACACAAAAAGTTCTATAGGTTATATTTCCTAAAAACATAGTATAAATTAAACTAAAAAAAGGGTAGAATAGCAGTAACTATATTCTTAAGGGAATATGCCTTAAATTTAAGTTGGTTCCCAAGTTCGAAAAATAACCTAAAAAATTAGCTAAGTTACTTACAAACTTTATTAAACTAACAACGATAGCAAAGTAAATTGCCCTTATAACTATAGCAAAATTTTCCTTTTTTAAATAAGCTAATCTCCAAACCAAACTAAAATGTTTGATTTACAATATTTTATTGAAAATTTAAAAAAAAAATCTTGCCCATATTTCACATTAAAATTTGTTTATACAGGTATGCTCTAGAGGTCAATTTGTTTCGAAAGTTAAAATAAACGCGAAAAAGCATTTCAAAACTTTAAGAAAACTTCCATGGCTAAATGCCATTTTTTACTTTTTGGACACCGTCGAAATAAAATTAACCTCTGGAACATACCTGAGAAGAAAGCCATGACCCGATTCCAAAGAAAATCGTAAACTCCCTATTTGCGGAAGCAGAGGAACAAGGTCTGCCCTTAGCATATTACAGTATTTCTTATGAACTGGCTACCGGGAACAGTTCTCTTGATAAGAAAATTGTTTTTTAAAAACCATGAAGTGCAAAAAATGTGTAAGATTACTTACTTTTTAAATAATCTCTATAAATTGCTTCTGCGTTTCCTAAAAAAATCAAATTCTAAATACTTTATTATATTATTTTATATAAACAATTTTACGTAACTTTATTTTGTAAAATATTTTTTACCATTGACAACTAAATACAAAAACAAACAGTAAACAATTATTTCGAAGACAACACCTGATTCGATTAGTAACACTAGCATGGAATTTTTGTAATATGCGATTTGAAATCATCTATTTGACTTAGTTAGTAAAAACAAGTTTTTTGTGTTCATACAAAAATAAATTAACTCACGAAGCTTAGTCAATATAACCTCGGCTATTTTTTTGTGTGTATAAAATAAATTATTCAAAAGTAGCCATTATTATTATTATTTCACAAACGTCTGCGTTGATGAGTTTTTCAATGGCCTAGTTATTTCGTCAGTGTATTGTCCACCCCGGTTCTCTGTAACGAAGGATAAGTATAACAGTTTTTACAAATCCTTAGGTTCCCGTTTCATAGCTGCTGGAGGCTATAACGCTATGCACACCTACTGGGGATCCCACCTAATTAGTCCCAGAGATCGTATCTTGTATGATTCCGTGTCTAAAAGGGGACTTTGTGTTATTTCTACTGGACAGCCAACCTATTGGCCAACTGACAACGATAAAATTCCAGACGTTATAGATTTTGGCGTAGCAGAAGGGAAATCCCCGGAACTTTTTGAAACTCAAGCCTCCTTGGATTTATCTTCTTACCACTCACCCACTATAATCACTATTTGCAGTCCTCACCAAATCGCAACTAGTGATTTTTTCTTATCTAAAAGAGTAAATTGGTTGAAATATAAAAAATATATCTCACTCACTGCTCGGACCATCCGCTAAAAACTCCCGAAAACATCGATAATTGTCTAAGCAGCCTTAATCAGAACATTGAAAAAGCCGTTGAACATACTTTTTTTAACTACCGTCAGCCCAAATACAACAGAATTTTTAACGCCGATGTGCAACAGCTTTTATCTGAAAAAAAGAGCCCAAAGAGAATGGCAACCGCAAAGATCGCCTCAACTTAAAAACAAGTAAGAGCGCTATGCCGAATCTTATATACCCTTCACATTGGTGTTTTAATGTACCCAGCCGAGTTATTTTGTACTGCAAATAATATAACAAAAATACCTTGTGTGGGTTTTAAGCCCATAGAAAACTTTACAAAATGTTAACGTTCGTATGGATAATAGAAATAGATGAGGAACGTTTGAGGTCGACAGTAATAAAAGTTTGTGACATTATTTATAATAAAAGGTTAATAAAAGTTGTTTATTTTTTATGGGATGTTCTAGTCCCCCTGCTCCTTCCCAATTTTTTTCTAAAATGTATGAATTATTAGATTATTACTTTTTGTAGAACATTTGATTTCGATATCTGTTATAGTTTCCGAGATATAGCGTATCGAAAATTTCATTAAAATTGTAAATTTGTATGGGAGCTACCCTTGTTCACCAGCCAACTAAAAAATTTTTACTTCAAAGCGTAGGTTTTGTTGTCCAATTACTTTTTGTAGAATATTTGATTTCGATATCTATTACAGTTTCCGATGTATAGCGTATCGGAATTTACAAAAATTGTGAATTTGTATGGGAGTTACCCCATACTACCCCCCACCAAAAAAATTTGTACTTCAAAGCGTAGGTTGTGCTGTCCAATTACTTTTTATAGAACATTTTATTTCGATATCTGTTACAGTTTTCGAGATGTAGCGTATCGAAAATTTTACAAAAATTGTGAATTTGTATGGGAGCTACCCCATATTCACCCCCCACAAAAAAAATTTTTCTTCAAAGCGTAAGCTTTGTTGTCCGATTACTTTTTGTAGAATATTTGATTTCAATATCTGTTACAGTTTCCGAGATATAGCGTATCGAAAATTTTACAAAAATTGTGAATTTGTATGGGAGCTACCCCATATTCACCCCCACCAAAAAAATGTTTACTTCAAAGCGTAGGTTTTGTTGTCCAATTACTTTTTTTAGAACATTTCATTTCGATATCTGTTACAGTTTCCGAGACATAGCGTATCGAAAATTTCATTAAAATTGTAAATTTGTATGGGAGCTACCCCTTGTTCACCAGCCAACTAAAAAATTTTTACTTCAAAGCGTAGGTTTTGTTGTCCAATTACTTTTTGTAGAATATTTGATTTCGATATCTATTACAGTTTCCGAGGTATAGCGTATCGAAAATTTTACAAAAATTGTGAATTTGTATGGGAGTTACCCCATACTACCCCCCACCAAAAAAATTTGTACTTCAAAGCGTAGGTTGTGCTGTCCAATTACTTTTTATAGAACATTTTATTTCGATATCTGTTACAGTTTTCGAGATGTAGCGTATCGAAAATTTTACAAAAATTGTGAATTTGTATGGGAGCTACCCCATATTCACCCCCCACCAAAAAAATTTGTACTTCAAAGCGTAGGTTTTGTTGTCCAATTACTTTTTGTAGAACATTTCATTTCGATATCTGTTACAGTTTCCGAGACATAGCGTATCGAAAATTTTACAAAAATTGTGAATTTGTATGGGAGCTACCCCATATTCACCCCCCACCAAAAAAATTTTTACTTCAAAGCGTAGGTTTTGCTGTCCAATTACTTTTTGTAAAACATTTTATTTCGATATCTGTTACAGTTTCCGAGATAAAGCGTATCGAAAATTTTACCAAAATTGTGAATTTGTATGGGAGCTACCCCATATTCACCCCCCACCAAAAAAATTTTTACTTCAAAGCGTAGGTTTTGCTGTCCAATTACTTTTTGTAGAACATTTTATTTCGATATCTGTTACAGTTTCCGAGATATAGCGTATCGAAAATTTTACCAAAATTGTGAATTTGTATGGGAGCTACCCCATATTCACTCCCCACCAAAAAAATTTGTACTTCAAAGCGTAGGTTTTGCTGTCCAATTACTTTTTGTAGAACATTTTATTTCGATATCTGTTACAGTTTCCGAGATATAGCGTATCGAAAATTTTACCAAAATTGTGAATTTGTATGGGAGCTACCCCATATTCACCCCCCACCAAAAAAATTTTTTCTTCAAAGCGTAAGCTTTTTTGTCCAATTACTTTTTGTAGAATATTTGATTTCAATATCTGTTACAGTTTCCGAGACATAGCGTATCGAAAATTTTACAAAAATTGTGAATTTGTATGGGAGCTACCCCATATTCACCCCCACCAAAAAAATTTTTACTTCAAAGCGTAGGTTTTGCTGTCCAATTACTTTTTGTAGAACATTTTATTTCGATATTTGTTACAGTTTCCGAGACATAGCGTATCGAAAATTTTACAAAAATTGTGAATTTGTATGGGAGCTACCCCATATTCACCCCCCACCAAAAAAAATTTTTCTTCAAAGCGTAAGCTTTGTTGTCCGATTCCTTTTTGTAGAATATTTGATTTCAATATCTGTTACAGTTTCTGAGATATAGCGTATCGAAAATTTTACAAAAATTGTGAATTTGTATGGGAGCTACCCTATATTCACCCCCACCAAAAAAATGTTTACTTCAAAGCGTAGGTTTTGTTGTACAATTACTTTTTTTAGAACATTTAATTTCGATATCTGTTACAGTTTCCGAGAGATAGCGTATCGAAAATTTTACAAAAATTGTGAATTTGTATGGGAGCTACCCCATATTCACCCCCCCACCAAAAAAATTTTTTCTTCAAAGCGTAAGCTTTGTTGTCCAATTACTTTTTGTAGAACATTTTATTTCGATATTTGTTACAGTTTCCGAGACATAGCGTATCGAAAATTTTACAAAAATTGTGAATTTGTATGGGAGCTACCCCATATTCACCCCCCACCAAAAAAAATTTTTCTTCAAAGCGTAAGCTTTGTTGTCCGATTCCTTTTTGTAGAATATTTGATTTCAATATCTGTTACAGTTTCCGAGAGATAGCGTATCGAAAATTTTACAAAAATTGTGAATTTGTATGGGAGCTACCCCATATTCACCCCCACCAAAAAAATTTTTACTTCAAAGCGTAGGTTTTGCTGTCCAATTACTTTTTGTAGAACATTTTATTTCGATATTTGTTACAGTTTCCGAGACATAGCGTATCGAAAATTTTACAAAAATTGTGAATTTGTATGGGAGCTACCCCATATTCACCCCCACCAAAAAAATGTTTACTTCAAAGCGTAGGTTTTGTTGTCCAATTACTTTTTTTAGAACATTTCATTTCGATATCTGTTACAGTTTCCGAGAGATAGCGTATCGAAAATTTTACAAAAATTGTGAATTTGTATGGGAGCTACCCCATATTCACCCCCACCAAAAAAATGTTTACTTCAAAGCGTAGGTTTTGTTGTCCAATTACTTTTTTTAGAACATTTCATTTCGATATCTGTTACAGTTTCCGAGAGATAGCGTATCGAAAATTTTACAAAAATTGTGAATTTGTATGGGAGCTACCCCATATTCACCCCCCACCAAAAAAAATTTTTCTTCAAAGCGTAAGCTTTGTTGTCCGATTCCTTTTTGTAGAATATTTGATTTCAATATCTGTTACAGTTTCCGAGATCTAGCGTATCGAAAATTTTACAAAAATTGTGAATTTGTATGGGAGCTACCCCATATTCACCCCCACCAAAAAAATGTTTACTTCAAAGCGTAGGTTTTGTTGTCCAATTACTTTTTTTAGAACATTTCATTTCGATATCTGTTACAGTTTCCGAGAGATAGCGTATCGAAAATTTTACAAAAATTGTGAATTTGTATGGGAGCTACCCCATATTCACCCCCACCAAAAAAATTTTTACTTCAAAGCGTAGGTTTTGCTGTCCAATTGCTTTTTGTAGAACATTTTATTTCGATATTTGTTACAGTTTCCGAGACATAGCGTATCGAAAATTTTACAAAAATTGTGAATTTGTATGGGAGCTACCCCATATTCACCCCCACCAAAAAAATGTTTACTTCAAAGCGTAGGTTTTGTTGTCCAATTACTTTTTTTAGAACATTTCATTTCGATATCTGTTACAGTTTCCGAGAGATAGCGTATCGAAAATTTTACAAAAATTGTGAATTTGTATGGGAGCTACCCCATATTCACCCCCACCAAAAAAATGTTTACTTCAAAGCGTAGGTTTTGTTGTCCAATTACTTTTTTTAGAACATTTCATTTCGATATCTGTTACAGTTTCCGAGAGATAGCGTATCGAAAATTTTACAAAAATTGTGAATTTGTATGGGAGCTACCCCATATTCACCCCCACCAAAAAAATGTTTACTTCAAAGCGTAGGTTTTGTTGTCCAATTACTTTTTTTAGAACATTTCATTTCGATATCTGTTACAGTTTCCGAGAGATAGCGTATCGAAAATTTTACAAAAATTGTGAATTTGTATGGGAGCTACCCCATATTCACCCCCACCAAAAAAATGTTTACTTCAAAGCGTAGGTTTTGTTGTCCAATTACTTTTTTTAGAACATTTCATTTCGATATCTGTTACAGTTTCCGAGAGATAGCGTATCGAAAATTTTACAAAAATTGTGAATTTGTATGGGAGCTACCCCATATTCACCCCCACCAAAAAAATGTTTACTTCAAAGCGTAGGTTTTGTTGCCCAATTACTTTTTTTAGAACATTTCATTTCGATATCTGTTACAGTTTCCGAGACATAGCGTATCGAAAATTTCATTAAAATTGTAAATTTGTATGGGAGCTACCCCTTGTTCACCAGCCAACTAAAAAATTTTTACTTCAAAGCGTAGGTTTTGTTGTCCAATTACTTTTTGTAGAATATTTGATTTCGATATCTATTACAGTTTCCGAGGTATAGCGTATCGAAAATTTTACAAAAATTGTGAATTTGTATGGGAGTTACCCCATACTACCCCCCACCAAAAAAATTTGTACTTCAAAGCGTAGGTTGTGCTGTCCAATTACTTTTTATAGAACATTTTATTTCGATATCTGCTACAGTTTTCGAGATGTAGCGTATCGAAAATTTTACAAAAATTGTGAATTTGTATGGGAGCTACCCCATATTCACCCCCCACCAAAAAAATTTGTACTTCAAAGCGTAGGTTTTGTTGTCCAATTACTTTTTGTAGAACATTTCATTTCGATATCTGTTACAGTTTCCGAGACATAGCGTATCGAAAATTTTACAAAAATTGTGAATTTGTATGGGAGCTACCCCATATTCACCCCCCACCAAAAAAGTTTTTACTTCAAAGCGTAGGTTTTGCTGTCCAATTACTTTTTGTAAAACATTTTATTTCGATATCTGTTACAGTTTCCGAGATAAAGCGTATCGAAAATTTTACCAAAATTGTGAATTTGTATGGGAGCTACCCCATATTCACCCCCCACCAAAAAAATGTTTACTTCAAAGCGTAGGTTTTGCTGTCCAATTACTTTTTGTAGAACATTTTATTTCGATATCTGTTACAGTTTCCGAGATATAGCGTATCGAAAATTTTACCAAAATTGTGAATTTGTATGGGAGCTACCCCATATTCACTCCCCACCAAAAAAATTTGTACTTCAAAGCGTAGGTTTTGCTGTCCAATTACTTTTTGTAGAACATTTTATTTCGATATCTGTTACAGTTTCCGAGATATAGCGTATCGAAAATTTTACCAAAATTGTGAATTTGTATGGGAGCTACCCCATATTCACCCCCCACCAAAAAAATTTTTTCTTCAAAGCGTAAGCTTTTTTGTCCAATTACTTTTTGTAGAATATTTGATTTCAATATCTGTTACAGTTTCCGAGACATAGCGTATCGAAAATTTTACAAAAATTGTGAATTTGTATGGGAGCTACCCCATATTCACCCCCACCAAAAAAATTTTTACTTCAAAGCGTAGGTTTTGCTGTCCAATTACTTTTTGTAGAACATTTTATTTCGATATTTGTTACAGTTTCCGAGACATAGCGTATCGAAAATTTTACAAAAATTGTGAATTTGTATGGGAGCTACCCCATATTCACCCCCCACCAAAAAAAATTTTTCTTCAAAGCGTAAGCTTTGTTGTCCGATTCCTTTTTGTAGAATATTTGATTTCAATATCTGTTACAGTTTCTGAGATATAGCGTATCGAAAATTTTACAAAAATTGTGAATTTGTATGGGAGCTACCCTATATTCACCCCCACCAAAAAAATGTTTACTTCAAAGCGTAGGTTTTGTTGTCCAATTACTTTTTTTAGAACATTTAATTTCGATATCTGTTACAGTTTCCGAGAGATAGCGTATCGAAAATTTTACAAAAATTGTGAATTTGTATGGGAGCTACCCCATATTCACCCCCCCACCAAAAAAATTTTTTCTTCAAAGCGTAAGCTTTGTTGTCCAATTACTTTTTGTAGAACATTTTATTTCGATATTTGTTACAGTTTCCGAGACATAGCGTATCGAAAATTTTACAAAAATTGTGAATTTGTATGGGAGCTACCCCATATTCACCCCCACCAAAAAAATGTTTACTTCAAAGCGTAAGCTTTGTTGTCCGATTCCTTTTTGTAGAATATTTGATTTCAATATCTGTTACAGTTTCTGAGATATAGCGTATCGAAAATTTTACAAAAATTGTGAATTTGTATGGGAGCTACCCTATATTCACCCCCACCAAAAAAATGTTTACTTCAAAGCGTAGGTTTTGTTGTCCAATTACTTTTTTTAGAACATTTCATTTCGATATCTGTTACAGTTTCCGAGAGATAGCGTATCGAAAATTTTACAAAAATTGTGAATTTGTATGGGAGCTACCCCATATTCACCCCCACCAAAAAAATTTTTACTTCAAAGCGTAGGTTTTGCTGTCCAATTACTTTTTGTAGAACATTTTATTTCGATATTTGTTACAGTTTCCGAGACATAGCGTATCGAAAATTTTACAAAAATTGTGAATTTGTATGGGAGCTACCCCATATTCACCCCCACCAAAAAAATGTTTACTTCAAAGCGTAGGTTTTGTTGTCCAATTACTTTTTTTAGAACATTTCATTTCGATATCTGTTACAGTTTCCGAGAGATAGCGTATCGAAAATTTTACAAAAATTGTGAATTTGTATGGGAGCTACCCCATATTCACCCCCACCAAAAAAATGTTTACTTCAAAGCGTAGGTTTTGTTGTCCAATTACTTTTTTTAGAACATTTCATTTCGATAT
This sequence comes from Melanophora roralis, assembly GCA_963583895.1. Taxonomy (NCBI): domain Eukaryota; kingdom Metazoa; phylum Arthropoda; class Insecta; order Diptera; family Rhinophoridae; genus Melanophora; species Melanophora roralis. The sequence continues at coordinate 56,589,758 of OY757189.1, read as the reverse complement.
CTGTTACAGTTTCCGAGAGATAGCGTATCGAAAATTTTACAAAAATTGTGAATTTGTATGGGAGCTACCCCATATTCACCCCCACCAAAAAAATGTTTACTTCAAAGCGTAGGTTTTGTTGTCCAATTACTTTTTTTAGAACATTTCATTTCGATATCTGTTACAGTTTCCGAGAGATAGCGTATCGAAAATTTTACAAAAATTGTGAATTTGTATGGGAGCTACCCCATATTCACCCCCACCAAAAAAATGTTTACTTCAAAGCGTAGGTTTTGTTGTCCAATTACTTTTTTTAGAACATTTCATTTCGATATCTGTTACAGTTTCCGAGAGATAGCGTATCGAAAATTTTACAAAAATTGTGAATTTGTATGGGAGCTACCCCATATTCACCCCCACCAAAAAAATGTTTACTTCAAAGCGTAGGTTTTGTTGTCCAATTACTTTTTTTAGAACATTTCATTTCGATATCTGTTACAGTTTCCGAGACATAGCGTATCGAAAATTTCATTAAAATTGTAAATTTGTATGGGAGCTACCCCTTGTTCACCAGCCAACTAAAAAATTTTTACTTCAAAGCGTAGGTTTTGTTGTCCAATTACTTTTTGTAGAATATTTGATTTCGATATCTATTACAGTTTCCGAGGTATAGCGTATCGAAAATTTTACAAAAATTGTGAATTTGTATGGGAGTTACCCCATACTACCCCCCACCAAAAAAATTTGTACTTCAAAGCGTAGGTTGTGCTGTCCAATTACTTTTTATAGAACATTTTATTTCGATATCTGTTACAGTTTTCGAGATGTAGCGTATCGAAAATTTTACAAAAATTGTGAATTTGTATGGGAGCTACCCCATATTCACCCCCCACCAAAAAAATTTGTACTTCAAAGCGTAGGTTTTGTTGTCCAATTACTTTTTGTAGAACATTTCATTTCGATATCTGTTACAGTTTCCGAGACATAGCGTATCGAAAATTTTACAAAAATTGTGAATTTGTATGGGAGCTACCCCATATTCACCCCCCACCAAAAAAATTTTTACTTCAAAGCGTAGGTTTTGCTGTCCAATTACTTTTTGTAAAACATTTTATTTCGATATCTGTTACAGTTTCCGAGATAAAGCGTATCGAAAATTTTACCAAAATTGTGAATTTGTATGGGAGCTACCCCATATTCACCCCCCACCAAAAAAATGTTTACTTCAAAGCGTAGGTTTTGCTGTCCAATTACTTTTTGTAGAACATTTTATTTCGATATCTGTTACAGTTTCCGAGATATAGCGTATCGAAAATTTTACCAAAATTGTGAATTTGTATGGGAGCTACCCCATATTCACTCCCCACCAAAAAAATTTGTACTTCAAAGCGTAGGTTTTGCTGTCCAATTACTTTTTGTAGAACATTTTATTTCGATATCTGTTACAGTTTCCGAGATATAGCGTATCGAAAATTTTACCAAAATTGTGAATTTGTATGGGAGCTACCCCATATTCACCCCCACCAAAAAAATGTTTACTTCAAAGCGTAGGTTTTGTTGTCCAATTACTTTTTTTAGAACATTTCATTTCGATATCTGTTACAGTTTCCGAGAGATAGCGTATCGAAAATTTTACAAAAATTGTGAATTTGTATGGGAGCTACCCCATATTCACCCCCACCAAAAAAATGTTTACTTCAAAGCGTAGGTTTTGTTGTCCAATTACTTTTTTTAGAACATTTCATTTCGATATCTGTTACAGTTTCCGAGAGATAGCGTATCGAAAATTTTACAAAAATTGTTAATTTGTATGGGAGCTACCCCATATTCACCCCCCACCAAAAAAAAATTTTCTTCAAAGCGTAAGCTTTGTTGTCCGATTCCTTTTTGTAGAATATTTGATTTCAATATCTGTTACAGTTTCCGAGATCTAGCGTATCGAAAATTTTACAAAAATTGTGAATTTGTATGGGAGCTACCCCATATTCACCCCCACCAAAAAAATGTTTACTTCAAAGCGTAGGTTTTGTTGTCCAATTACTTTTTTTAGAACATTTCATTTCGATATCTGTTACAGTTTCCGAGAGATAGCGTATCGAAAATTTTACAAAAATTGTGAATTTGTATGGGAGCTACCCCATATTCACCCCCACCAAAAAAATTTTTACTTCAAAGCGTAGGTTTTGCTGTCCAATTACTTTTTGTAGAACATTTTATTTCGATATTTGTTACAGTTTCCGAGACATAGCGTATCGAAAATTTTACAAAAATTGTGAATTTGTATGGGAGCTACCCCATATTCACCGCCACCAAAAAAATGTTTACTTCAAAGCGTAGGTTTTGTTGTCCAATTACTTTTTTTAGAACATTTCATTTCGATATCTGTTACAGTTTCCGAGAGATAGCGTATCGAAAATTTTACAAAAATTGTGAATTTGTATGGGAGCTACCCCATATTCACCCCCACCAAAAAAATGTTTACTTCAAAGCGTAGGTTTTGTTGTCCAATTACTTTTTTTAGAACATTTCATTTCGATATCTGTTACAGTTTCCGAGAGATAGCGTATCGAAAATTTTACAAAAATTGTGAATTTGTATGGGAGCTACCCCATATTCACCCCCCACCAAAAAAAATTTTTCTTCAAAGCGTAAGCTTTGTTGTCCGATTCCTTTTTGTAGAATATTTGATTTCAATATCTGTTACAGTTTCCGAGATATAGCGTATCGAAAATTTTACAAAAATTGTGAATTTGTATGGGAGCTACCCCATAATAACCCCCACCAAAAAAATGTTTACTTCAAAGCGTAGGTTTTGTTGTCCAATTACTTTTTTTAGAACATTTCATTTCGATATCTGTTACAGTTTCCGAGAGATAGCGTATCGAAAATTTTACAAAAATTGTGAATTTGTATGGGAGCTACCCCATATTCACCCCCACCAAAAAAATGTTTACTTCAAAGCGTAGGTTTTGTTGTCCAATTACTTTTTTTAGAACATTTCATTTCGATATCTGTTACAGTTTCCGAGAGATAGCGTATCGAAAATTTTACAAAAATTGTGAATTTGTATGGGAGCTACCCCATATTCACCCCCACCAAAAAAATGTTTACTTCAAAGCGTAGGTTTTGTTGTCCAATTACTTTTTTTAGAACATTTCATTTCGATATCTGTTACAGTTTCCGAGAGATAGCGTATCGAAAATTTTACAAAAATTGTGAGTTTGTATGGGAGCTACCCCATATTCACCCCCCACCAAAAAAAATTGTTCTTCAAAGCGTAAGCTTTGTTGTCCGATTCCTTTTTGTAGAATATTTGATTTCAATATCTGTTACAGTTTCCGAGATATAGCGTATCGAAAATTTTACAAAAATTGTGAATTTGTATGGGAGCTACCCCATAATAACCCCCACCAAAAAAATGTTTACTTCAAAGCGTAGGTTTTGTTGTCCAATTACTTTTTTTAGAACATTTCATTTCGATATCTGTTACAGTTTCCGAGAGATAGCGTATCGAAAATTTTACAAAAATTGTGAATTTGTATGGGAGCTACCCCATATTCACCCCCACCAAAAAAATGTTTACTTCAAAGCGTAGGTTTTGTTGTCCAATTACTTTTTTTAGAACATTTCATTTCGATATCTGTTACAGTTTCCGAGAGATAGCGTATCGAAAATTTTACAAAAATTGTGAATTTGTATGGGAGCTACCCCATATTCACCCCCACCAAAAAAATTTTTATTTCAAAGCGTAGGTTTTGCTGTCCAATTACTTTTTGTAGAACATTTTATTTCGATATTTGTTACAGTTTCCGAGACATAGCGTATCGAAAATTTTACAAAAATTGTGAATTTGTATGGGAGCTACCCCATATTCACCCCCACCAAAAAAATGTTTACTTCAAAGCGTAGGTTTTGTTGTCCAATTACTTTTTTTAGAACATTTCATTTCGATATCTGTTACAGTTTCCGAGAGATAGCGTATCGAAAATTTTACAAAAATTGTGAATTTGTATGGGAGCTACCCCATATTCACCCCCCACCAAAAAAAATTTTTCTTCAAAGCGTAAGCTTTGTTGTCCGATTCCTTTTTGTAGAATATTTGATTTCAATATCTGTTACAGTTTCCGAGATATAGCGTATCGAAAATTTTACAAAAATTGTGAATTTGTATGGGAGCTACCCCATAATAACCCCCACCAAAAAAATGTTTACTTCAAAGCGTAGGTTTTGTTGTCCAATTACTTTTTTTAGAACATTTCATTTCGATATCTGTTACAGTTTCCGAGAGATAGCGTATCGAAAATTTTACAAAAATTGTGAATTTGTATGGGAGCTACCCCATATTCACCCCCCCACCAAAAAAATTTTTTCTTCAAAGCGTAGGTTTTGCTGTCCAATTACTTTTTGTAGATTATTTTATTTCAATATCTGTTACAGTTTCCGAGATATAGCGTATCGAAATTTTTAGCAAAATTGTGAATTTGTATGGGAGCTACCCCATATTCACCCCCTACCAAAAAAATGTTCACTTCAAAGCGTAGGTTTTGCTGTCCAATTACTTTTTGTAGAACATTTTATTTCGATATCTGTTACAGTTTCCGAGATAAAGCGTATCGAAAATTTTACCAAAATTGTGAATTTGTATGGGAGCTACCCCATATTCACCCCCTACCAAAAAAATGTTCACTTCAAAGCGTAGGTTTTGTTGTCCAATTACTTTTTGTAGATTATTTTATTTCAATATCTGTTACAGTTTCCGAGATAAAGCGTATCGAAAATTTTACCAAAATTGTGAATTTGTATGGGAGCTACCCTATATTCACCCCCCACCAAAAAAATTTTTACTTCAAAGCTTAGGTTTTGCTGTATAAATACTTTTTTAAGTCGATAGCTGTTATAGTTTACGAGATATAGCGCATAAAATATTTCACCAAATTTGTGCAATTGTAGGAAAACTACCACTTCCCCTGATCCTATCTGAAAAAAATTTTTCCATTATTTAGGTGCCTACTAAAAGAGTATCCGTTCCAAATTTTGTGGCAATAGTGACTACACTTAGTGAGATATATAGGGAAATATGCACGGATTTTGTCCTAAAAAAATGGGTTGTTTTGGGTTTTCGCTTATATCTCGGTCAATAGTCAACCGATTTTGCTGATTTTAAAAAGCGATTGTTAGCGGGATATTTCTAATCGTTTGACATCATTAGCTGGTCTGTATCTTTTTATTTGACTCCGGAAACTTGATTTCAACAGACGGACAGACAGATATCCAGACAGACGGACAGACGGACATGGCTATATCAACTTCCCTGTCTATAAGGATCCAGAATATATATACTTTATGGGGTCGCAAATGGATAATAAAGAAATTACAAACGCAATGACAAACTGATATATACCCTTATCACTATGTGAAGGGTATAATAAGCTGAAAGAATGCACAAACCAATTAAAAAACTTGTGGGAGGTGCACAGAATGGCATCACTGAATAAATATTTAGAAAGCCTAGACGCGACTCCCCAGACAAATTATTCTCTATGGCGATCTGCCAGACGTCTGAAAAGACCCGTTATCGCTAAACCTCCACGCCGTAATCTGAGAGGATCCTGGGCTATAAATGACAAAGAAAAATGTGATCTGTTTGCAAGTCACTTAGGGAACGTGTTCACTCCCAACAAGTGCACTGACGTGCGGAATAACCGCCTGTTATTGCTAGATGTCAAATGGAAATACGTTTCCGATTTTCAGATGTTGTAGAGGCTATCGTTAACCTAAATGATAAAAAGGCTCCTGGCGTTGATAAAATAAGCAACAAAGAACTTTTAGAGCTACCTTTTACCACTAAAAGAACTATTCTTTTTATTTTTAATGCCATAATTCGACTTGAACATTTCCCACAATATGGAAAGTTGCCTTAATAGAGATTATTCCTAAGCCTGCTAAAGATCCTTCGAAGGTGGAGTCTTATAAGCCTATAAGCTTGTTACTAACTTTGTCAAAATTGTTCGAAAAGCTCTTTAAAAACAAGCTGACTTCGATCATGAATGGAAACAACTGCATTCCAAATCACCAATTTGGCTATAGAAGTCAACATAGTACAACCGAACAAACTCACAGACTGGTGCAGGTTATAAGAAAAACCTTTGAGGAAAAGAAGTACTGCTCTGCGCTTTTTATGGATGTCTTTCAAGCTTTAGGTAAAGTATGACATAAAGGCCTGTTAAACAAACTAAAGCTAAGCCTTCTAGCTAATATTTTCAACCTATTAGAAATTGTCGACCGGTAAAACAAATTATGATCAAAGAGGGAAGCCAAATAGGTTGTTCCCAACCAATAGGGGCTGGTGTACCTCAAGGGAGTATACTAAGTCCAATTCTGTACTTGCTTTACACGGCAGATATGCCAACCAACAGTTTAAGGCACACGTCTACATTTGCTTATGATACCGCTTTTCTCAGTATTCATAAAGACCCTTAAGAGGCTTCGAGTCAACTGCAACTACATGTAACCCAAGTAGAGGAATGGTTAAAATTATGGGGAATAAAAATGAATGAGCAAAACTGTACTCACGTAACGTTTACTTGCGCAAAGAAACATGCTCTCCAATCCGCATTAACAACCATATAGTGCCCCAACGATTGGAAACGAAATATCTTGGCATTCACCTGGATCGTCGCCTTACATGGAAGACACATATAGATGCAAAGTTGACGCGCAAATTAAAAAGCTACACAAATCCATTGGCTAATCGGCAGAAACTCTGTGTTTCGTCTTGATTGTAAACTGTTTCTCTACAAATCGATTTTGAAACCAATTTGGTGCTACGGTATACAATTATTGGGCACTGCTTCCGCATCCAACATTGAAAAATTCAACGCCGTCAAAACAAAATCCTAAGAATGATAACTGGTGCTCCTTGATATGTTAAAAACAGCAACATCAACAAGGATCTACAAGTTCTACTAGTCAAATGCGAAATCCTGAACTATGTGGACAAGTTTTTAAATAAGCTTGAAACTCACCCAAATCCGCTCGCCAGAAACATCCTGCAACATAGTGGACACACCCGTCTAAAAAGGAGGAATACTATTGCGCTTATATGAAGCTTATAAATTCATGTAAGAACTTAAATTTTAGTCCGGCACTGGCTGGACTAGTATTAACTACTTAGTTTTAAGATATGAATACTTATTGTTAGTTCGCCAAAGGCGAAGATGCAATAATAAAAAGACTTGAAAAAAAAGTTGCTTCTACCTTCTTCAGTTTACTTGGAGGAAACTTAAAAATGTTAGCAAGAGTTTTAAAATAGATCTGTCTATAAGAAAAAAATAGTAAAAATATCTACCTGTAGTTGTTAGAAAAATAGAAAAATTTATTTTTTCAGTACAAATTTAATATAAAAATGTAACGTAAAATGCGCTAAGAATAAAAAATATGCACGTTTTAAATAGTTTAAACGCATCGCTGGTTGATTTTGGGGCCGCCATAGAAATACCTTACCTACGGTCTTTATTATACATGAAATCAATAACATTACACAATAACATCATGTTACTGTCAAATGTATACCGCTCATGTTAACCGTTGATAGTGCAAATGTTAAAGCAACGGTGTTAAAACTTCATGTTCTAACTATGATTCATGGCTAACTTAGTGGCCAGACGTTCAATTTTTGCATTTCACGTTGCAATACACTCAAACATTTTTACTAACATCACACCCAAACTTCGAACTTGAAAGCAACTTGATGATCAATTTTCCCATTCAACTCGCCTTTCAACTTGATGGTTAAGTTAACTGCTGATTATAGTTATTTTTCGTTTTTTCACGTGTTTGCATATGGGCATTTCCATGAATATGTCAACCACGGCTGGAAAAATAAAAGTCATCGCAACTTTTTTTTAAATAGACCAAAGAGCAATAAAACACTTAAATTTTATTATGTAAAAGTATTTATAGCTAATTATAATTTTAAAAGAGCTAAAATAGCAAATTAAACTGGTAATCTCTTTGATCAATTTCCAGAAATTGAAATTAACTATTTTGTCTTAACTGGTGGCTAAATTTAGGTAATTGTAATATTCCAATTATACTTTTAAAATAATGTTACAACATCATTGGCCAAGTTCCGTTATGAAATTAAAAATTTAGAGTTCGAATAGCGGTATTTTTCATAGATTGCTTTGAATGATATTCTAATGTCACGTACGTAATGCAAAAACGTTATTTGTCGTCATCATTTGAATTCGACCGGTCGCAAGTATTTAAAAATAAAAGTTCAAAGCAAGATAAATCTCGCAAACAAATATTGATCGATTTTTTTTTTAAATTTGATGCAATAAAAATTTTATAGTCTTTCAAAGTTTGTAGCATACGATATTGTAAGTAACATAATTCAATTTAATACCTTTAAATTCCTTTATAATTATAAATATTTTATTAAAATGGGTAAAAATAGCTATGAGACTACAAAGAAATGGAGGGAGGACTTGAAGAAAAACGAAGAACAAATAAAGAAATACCGGAAAAAGGAGGCTGAAAGACAGCATATGCATCCAAAAAAGACAAAAAAAAAAATAATTAACGACGAATCAACACACAATAAGTTTGATGTTTACTATTTTATTATAAAAACTATGCTTGAAATAAGCGAACAATATGAAGATATATCGTCTATATACATATTTTCTGATTGGAGTAGCGCTCAATTTAAAAACAAATTTATTTATTTTAAAAAGTATTCCCTCTTTTGTAAACAAATTTAGCTGCCAACATATAGAATGGAACTTCTTTGCCACATCACATGGTAAAGGTGCAGTTGATGAAGTAGGTGGTACTGTTAAAAGAAAGGTCTGGCAAATTGTAAAAGCAAATAAATTAATCTTGCCAGATGCTTTCTCATTTTATGAATGTGCTCATAAATATGTGGAAGGAGATAACTGGTTTTATGTTGCTACCGAAGAGATTAAAGGGTTTTCTGCTCATCTCCATGAAAAAGGCAAAATGTCCAGCCCATCCCAAAAATAAGAAAACTTCATTCGTTTACTTATCATGATAGTCAGTATATAAATGTGTCTCGAACTGCGTATTCAGTAAGAGAAAAAATTAAAATTTAATAATTAAGTGCCAGCGCCCAAGTACATAGTGTATAGTAAGAAATGAAATTAACCTTTTATTGTTTTTATTGCTATTATCACCGAATAAACATTTTTTAATTCTTTTTAAATTTGTTATGTATACATATATTAAAAAAACCTATTTTTTTTCAGACAAATACTATAAGAGAAAAATCTGTCACATACGGTATGTCACGAACGATATTAAGATTTGTTCGTAACAAAATCATCTAAAAATCTTTTTGTATTTAAAAATTATGGATTATCAAGGAAAAATATTTGGCTGGGTGAAAAAACTTAAAGAAAGGAAAAAAACTTTTACAATTCGCAGATTTTCGTATATATGTGCATGCACCTCGACATCACTTCCGTTTTTTGTCACGTACGATATGCGCCTTTTTCGCCCGATATTTTGGCCGGCAAGGTTTTCAAAGTCATGATTTTTTTTTAGATTGTAGTACCCTCTAAATGTAACATATTGACGAAACAATTTTTCAGTTACCACTCTTTTTGCAAAATCTACACCACTTTGTAGGCGTACAAATGTCACGTACGATGACATGGAAATGCCCATATACAAATATTCTACTGCAAATAATTTAAACCAAATTTTGGTATATTTTTCATAATTCGAAATAAAATTTTTTTTTTTTTTCATATATTTTATTATTGGATCTTCGCTTAAGCGAACTAACAATAAGTATTCAAATCTTAAGACTAAGTAATTAATATTAGCCCAGCCAGTGCCAGACTAAAATTTAAGTTCTCATAATAAAATAGTTATCTTCATCTAAGCGCAATAGTATCCCTCTTTTTCAGACGGGAGTGTCTACTATGTTGCAAGATACTTCGAGCGAGCGGATTTGGATGCGTTTTAGCTTATTTAAATACTTGTCCACATATTTCAGGATTTCGCTTTTAACTAGTGGAACTTCTAGATCCTTATGGATGTTGCTGTTTTTCACATACCACGGAGCACCAGTTATCATTCTTAGGAATAAAATTTTGTGAATAGTCTGTGTGTCGCACTAAAATTCAGTCGAAAAAAAAATTAAATATGTAATAAAATAACAAATGTAATAAATAAAACAATTTTTGTGTTACGTTTAACAAATATTCTGCCGCAAATTAACATTTTTCATTTATTTTTTGACGAAGCCACCTTAAAAAATGAAATGGATGATCAAGTTGATTATCAAGTTGCGTGTATTGTATTATTTAATTTAAGGAAAAAGTAAATGTTTTAAAATATACCAGCCATTGTTTGTTTATATAAAACAATTAAAACAGATTTTAGTTAAAATATTTATAAGGACTAGAAATAGTTTAAAGAGAGCCCCTAAATAATTATATCTGCACACAAAAAGTTCTATAGGTTATATTTCCTAAAACATAATATAAATTAAACTAAAAAAAGGGTAGAATAGCAGTAACTATATTCTTAAGGGAATATGCCTTAAATTTAAGTTGGTTCCCAAGTTCGAAAAATAACCTAAAAAATTAGCTAAGTTACTTACAAACTTTATTAAACTAACAACGATAGCAAAGTAAATTGCCCTTATAACTATAGCAAAATTTTCCTTTTTTAAATAAGCTAATCTCCAAACCAAACTAAAATGTTTGATTTACAATATTTTATTGAAAATTTTAAAAAAAAATCTTGCCCATATTTCACATTAAAATTTGTTTATACAGGTATGCTCTAGAGGTCAATTTGTTTCGAAAGTTAAAATAAACGCGAAAAAGCATTTCAAAACTTTAAGAAAACTTCCATGGCTAAATGCCATTTTTTACTTTTTGGACACCGTCGAAATAAAATTAACCTCTGGAACATACCTGAGAAGAAAGCCATGACCCGATTCCAAAGAAAATCGTAAACTCCCTATTTGCGGAAGCAGAGGAACAAGGTCTGCCCTTAGCATATTACAGTATTTCTTATGAACTGGCTACCGGGAACAGTTCTCTTGATAAGAAAATTGTTTTTTAAAAATCATGAAGTGCAAAAAATGTGTAAGATTACTTACTTTTTAAATAATCTCTATAAATTGCTTCTGCGTTTCCTAAAAAAATCAAATTCTAAATACTTTATTATATTATTTTATATAAACAATTTTACGTAACTTTATTTTGTAAAATATTTTTTACCATTGACAACTAAATACAAAAACAAACAGTAAACAATTATTTCGAAGACAACACCTGATTCGATTAGTAACACTAGCATGGAATTTTTGTAATATGCGATTTGAAATCATCTATTTGACTTAGTTAGTAAAAACAAGTTTTTTGTGTTCATACAAAAATAAATTAACTCACGAAGCTTAGTCAATATAACCTCGGCTATTTTTTTGTGTGTATAAAATAAATTATTCAAAAGTAGTCATTATTATTATTATTTCACAAACGTCTGCGTTGATGAGTTTTTCAATGGCCTAGTTATTTCGTCAGTGTATTGTCCACCCCGGTTCTCTGTAACGAAGGATAAGTATAACAGTTTTTACAAATCCTTAGGTTCCCGTTTCATAGCTGCTGGAGGCTATAACGCTATGCACACCTACTGGGGATCCCACCTAATTAGTCCCAGAGATCGTATCTTGTATGATTCCGTGTCTAAAAGGGGACTTTGTGTTATTTCTACTGGACAGCCAACCTATTGGCCAACTGACAACGATAAAATTCCAGACGTTATAGATTTTGGCGTAGCAGAAGGGAAATCCCCGGAACTTTTTGAAACTCAAGCCTCCTTGGATTTATCTTCTTACCACTCACCCACTATAATCACTATTTGCAGTCCTCACCAAATCGCAACTAGTGATTTTTTCTTATCTAAAAGAGTAAATTGGTTGAAATATAAAAAATATATCTCACTCACTGCTCGGACCATCCGCTAAAAACTCCCGAAAACATCGATAATTGTCTAAGCAGCCTTAATCAGAACATTGAAAAAGCCGTTGAACATACTTTTTTTAACTACCGTCAGCCCAAATTCAACAGAATTTTTAACGCCGATGTGCAACAGCTTTTATCTGAAAAAAAGAGCCCAAAGAGAATGGCAACCGCAAAGATCGCCTCAACTTAAAAACAAGTAAGAGCGCTATGCCGAATCTTATATACCCTTCACATTGGTGTTTTAATGTACCCAGCCGAGTTATTTTGTACTGCAAATAATATAACAAAAATACCTTGTGTGAGTTTTAAGCCCATAGAAAACTTTACAAAATGTTAACGTTCGTATGGATAATAGAAATAGATAAGGAACGTTTGAGGTCGACAGTAATAAAAGTTTGTGACATTATTTATAATAAAAGGTTAATAAAAGTTGTTAATTTTTATGGGATGTTCTAGTCCCCCTGCTCCTTCCCAATTTTTTTCTAAAATGTATGAATTATTAGATTATTACTTTTTGTAGAACATTTGATTTCGATATCTGTTATAGTTTCCGAGATATAGCGTATCGAAAATTTCATTAAAATTGTAAATTTGTATGGGAGCTACCCTTGTTCACCAGCCAACTAAAAAATTTTTACTTCAAAGCGTAGGTTTTGTTGTCCAATTACTTTTTGTAGAATATTTGATTTCGATATCTATTACAGTTTCCGATGTATAGCGTATCGGAATTTACAAAAATTGTGAATTTGTATGGGAGTTACCCCATACTACCCCCCACCAAAAAAATTTGTACTTCAAAGCGTAGGTTGTGCTGTCCAATTACTTTTTATAGAACATTTTATTTCGATATCTGTTACAGTTTTCGAGATGTAGCGTATCGAAAATTTTACAAAAATTGTGAATTTGTATGGGAGCTACCCCATATTCACCCCCCACCAAAAAAAATTTTTCTTCAAAGCGTAAGCTTTGTTGTCCGATTACTTTTTGTAGAATATTTGATTTCAATATCTGTTACAGTTTCCGAGATATAGCGTATCGAAAATTTTACAAAAATTGTGAATTTGTATGGGAGCTACCCCATATTCACCCCCACCAAAAAAATGTTTACTTCAAAGCGTAGGTTTTGTTGTCCAATTACTTTTTTTAGAACATTTCATTTCGATATCTGTTACAGTTTCCGAGACATAGCGTATCGAAAATTTCATTAAAATTGTAAATTTGTATGGGAGCTACCCCTTGTTCACCAGCCAACTAAAAAATTTTTACTTCAAAGCGTAGGTTTTGTTGTCCAATTACTTTTTGTAGAATATTTGATTTCGATATCTATTACAGTTTCCGAGGTATAGCGTATCGAAAATTTTACAAAAATTGTGAATTTGTATGGGAGTTACCCCATACTACCCCCCACCAAAAAAGTTTGTACTTCAAAGCGTAGGTTGTGCTGTCCAATTACTTTTTATAGAACATTTTATTTCGATATCTGTTACAGTTTTCGAGATGTAGCGTATCGAAAATTTTACAAAAATTGTGAATTTGTATGGGAGCTACCCCATATTCACCCCCCACCAAAAAAATTTGTACTTCAAAGCGTAGGTTTTGTTGTCCAATTACTTTTTGTAGAACATTTCATTTCGATATCTGTTACAGTTTCCGAGACATAGCGTATCGAAAATTTTACAAAAATTGTGAATTTGTATGGGAGCTACCCCATATTCACCCCCCACCAAAAAAATTTTTACTTCAAAGCGTAGGTTTTGCTGTCCAATTACTTTTTGTAAAACATTTTATTTCGATATCTGTTACAGTTTCCGAGATAAAGCGTATCGAAAATTTTACCAAAATTGTGAATTTGTGTGGGAGCTACCCCATATTCACCCCCCACCAAAAAAATGTTTACTTCAAAGCGTAGGTTTTGCTGTCCAATTACTTTTTGTAGAACATTTTATTTCGATATCTGTTACAGTTTCCGAGATATAGCGTATCGAAAATTTTACCAAAATTGTGAATTTGTATGGGAGCTACCCCATATTCACCCCCCACCAAAAAAATTTTTACTTCAAAGCGTAGGTTTTGCTGTCCAATTACTTTTTGTAGAACATTTTATTTCGATATCTGTTACAGTTTCCGAGATATAGCGTATCGAAAATTTTACCAAAATTGTGAATTTGTATGGGAGCTACCCCATATTCACCCCCCACCAAAAAATTTTTTTCTTCAAAGCGTAAGCTTTTTCGTCCAATTACTTTTTGTAGAATATTTGATTTCAATGTCTGTTACAGTTTCCGAGACATAGCGTATCGAAAATTTTACAAAAATTGTGAATTTGTATGGGAGCTACCCCATATTCACCCCCACCAAAAAAATTTTTACTTCAAAGCGTAGGTTTTGCTGTCCAATTACTTTTTGTAGAACATTTTATTTCGATATTTGTTACAGTTTCCGAGACATAGCGTATCGAAAATTTTACAAAAATTGTGAATTTGTATGGGAGCTACCCCATATTCACCCCCCACCAAAAAAAATTTTTCTTCAAAGCGTAAGCTTTGTTGTCCGACTCCTTTTTTTAGAATATTTGATTTCAATATCTGTTACAGTTTCCGAGATATAGCGTATCGAAAATTTTACAAAAATTGTGAATTTGTATGGGAGCTACCCCATATTCACCCCCACCAAAAAAATGTTTACTTCAAAGCGTAGGTTTTGTTGTCCAATTACTTTTTTTAGATCATTTCATTTCGATATCTGTTACAGTTTCCGAGAGATAGCGTATCGAAAATTTTACAAAAATTGTGAATTTGTATGGGAGCTACCCCATATTCACCCCCCCACCAAAAAAATTTTTTCTTCAAAGCGTAAGCTTTGTTGTCCAATTACTTTTTGTATAATATTTTATTTCAATACAGTTTCCGAGACATAGCCAAAAAAAATTTTACCTCAAAGCGTAGGTTTTGCTGTCCAATTACTTTTTGTAGATTATTTTATTTCAATATCTGTTACAGTTTCCGAGATATAGCGTATCGAAATTTTTAGCAAAATTGTGAATTTGTATGGGAGCTACCCCATATTCACCCCCCACCAAAAAAATGTTCACTTCAAAGCGTAGGTTTTGCTGTCCAATTACTTTTTGTAGAACATTTTATTTCGATATCTGTTACAATTTCCGAGATATAGCGTATCGAAAATTTTACCAAAATTGTGAATTTGTATGGGAGCTACCCTATATTCACCCCCCACCAAAAAAATTTTTACTTCAAAGCTTAGGTTTTGCTGTATAAATACTTTTTTAAGTCGATAGCTGTTATAGTTTCCGAGACATAGCGCATAAAATATTTCACCAAATTTGTGCAATTGTAGGAAAACTACCACTTCCCCTGATCCTATCTGAAAAAAAATTTTCCATTATTTAGGTGCCTACTAAAAGAGTATCCGTTCCAAATTTTGTGGCAATAGTGACTATACTTAGTGAGATATATAGGGAAATATGCACGGATTTTGTCCTAAAAAAATGGGTTGTTTTGGGTTTTCGCTTATATCTCGGTCAATAGTCAACCGATTTTGCTGATTTTAAAAAGCGATTGTTAGCGGGATATTTCTAATCGTTTGACATCATTAGCTGGTCTGTATCTTTTTATTTGACTCCGGAAACTTGATTTCAACAGACGGACAGACAGACATCCAGACAGACAGACAGACGGACATGGCTATATCAACTTCCCTGTCTATAAGGATCCAGAATATATATACTTTATGGGGTCGCAAATGGATAATAAAGAAATTACAAACGCAATGACAAACTGATATATACCCTTATCACTATGTGAAGGGTATAATAAGCTGAAAGAATGCACAAACCAATTAAAAAACTTGTGGGAGGTGCACAGAATGGCATCACTGAATAAATATTTAGAAAGCCTAGACGCGACTCCCCAGACAAATTATTCTCTATGGCGATCTGCCAGACGTCTGAAAAGACCCGTTATCGCTAAACCTCCACGCCGTAATCTGAGAGGATCCTGGGCTATAAATGACAAAGAAAAATGTGATCTGTTTGCAAGTCACTTAGGGAACGTGTTCACTCCCAACAAGTGCACTGACGTGCGGAATAACCGCCTGTTATTGCTAGATGTCAAATGGAAATACGTTTCCGATTTTCAGATGTTGTAGAGGCTATCGTTAACCTAAATGATAAAAAGGCTCCTGGCGTTGATAAAATAAGCAACAAAATACTTTTAGAGCTACCTTTTACCACTAAAAGAACTATTCTTTTTATTTTTAATGCCATAATTCGACTTGAACATTTCCCACAATATGGAAAGTTGCCTTAGTAGAGATTATTCCTAAGCCTGCTAAAGATCCTTCGAAGGTGGAGTCTTATAAGCCTATAAGTTTGTTACTAACTTTGTCAAAATTGTTCGAAAAGCTCTTTAAAAACAAGCTGACTTCGATCATGAATGGAAACAACTGCATTCCAAATCACCAATTTGGCTATAGAAGTCAACATAGTACAACCGAACAAACTCACAGACTGGTGCAGGTTATAAGAAAAACCTTTGAGGAAAAGAAGTACTGCTCTGCGCTTTTTATGGATGTCTTTCAAGCTTTAGGTAAAGTATGACATAAAGGCCTGTTAAACAAACTAAAGCTAAGCTTTCTAGCTAATATTTTCAACCTATTAGAAATTGTCGACCGGTAAAACAAATTATGATCAAAGAGGGAAGCCAAATAGGTTGTTCCCAACCAATAGGGGCTGGTGTACCTCAAGGGAGTATACTAAGTCCAATTCTGTACTTGCTTTACACGGCAGATATGCCAACCAACAGTTTAAGGCACACGTCTACATTTGCTTATGATACCGCTTTTCTCAGTATTCATAAAGACCCTTAAGAGGCTTCGAGTCAACTGCAACTACATGTAACCCAAGTAGAGGAATGGTTAAAATTATGGGGAATAAAAATGAATGAGCAAAACTGTACTCACGTAACGTTTACTTTGCGCAAAGAAACATGCTCTCCAATCCGCATTAACAACCATATAGTGCCCCAACGATTGGAAACGAAATATCTTGGCATTCACCTGGATCGTCGCCTTACATGGAAGACACATATAGATGCAAAGTTGACGCGCAAATTAAAAAGCTACACAAATCCATTGGCTAATCGGCAGAAACTCTGTGTTTCGTCTTGATTGTAAACTGTTTCTCTACAAATCGATTTTGAAACCAATTTGGTGCTACGGTATACAATTATTGGGCACTGCTTCCGCATCCAACATTGAAAAATTCAACGCCGTCAAAACAAAATCCTAAGAATGATAACTGGTGCTCCTTGATATGTTAAAAACAGCAACATCAACAAGGATCTACAAGTTCTACTAGTCAAATGCGAAATCCTGAACTATGTGGACAAGTTTTTAAATAAGCTTGAAACTCACCCAAATCCGCTCGCCAGAAACATCCTGCAACATAGTGGACACACCCGTCTAAAAAGGAGGAATACTATTGCGCTTATATGAAGCTTATAAATTCATGTAAGAACTTAAATTTTAGTCCGGCACTGGCTGGACTAGTATTAACTACTTAGTTTTAAGATATGAATACTTATTGTTAGTTCGCCAAAGGCGAAGATGCAATAATAAAAAGACTTGAAAAAAAAGTTGCTTCTACCTTCTTCAGTTTACTTGGAGGAAACTTAAAAATGTTAGCAAGAGTTTTAAAATAGATCTGTCTATAAGAAAAAAATAGTAAAAATATCTACCTGTAGTTGTTAGAAAAATAGAAAAATTTATTTTTTCAGTACAAATCTTATATATAAAAGAACAATTTTTTTTTTGTTAGTGACACCGCTTATAACTCAAGAACGGCTGGAACGATTTTAATGAAACTTGAAAAAAAGACATACCCGATATCTGGGAATGCGTTTTAGGCTTATTTATTTTTTGAAATTCCGACTGGGCGTGGCACCTCCCATACAAATTGAACAGTTTTTTTCACATACCTCAATACCTATTATAGCTGAAGTCTCCAAACTTGGTATAGGTAAGTTATTTACTGGTGTGCAAAATTGAGTTATTTATGGGCGGAAACAAATAAATGGGCGTGGAACCTCCCATACAACAAAAATAGTTTTTTGTATATATCTCAATACCTGTAATAGCTTAAGTCTCCAAACTTCGTACGGATGTTTATAGTGCTAATATGCAGAATTGAGCTTTGTATGGGCGGGAAAAAATAAATAGGCGTGGCACCTCCCATACAACGAAAATAGTTTTTTGTATATATCTCAATAACTGTAATAGCTGAAGTTTCCGAACTTCGTATGGATGTTCATAGTGCAAATATGCATAATTAGGCTTTGTATGGGCTGGAAGAAATAAATGGGCGTGGCACCTCCCATACAACGAAAATAGTTTTTTGCATATATCTCAATAACTGTAAAAGCTGAAGTCTCCGAACTTCGTATGGGTGTTCATAGTGCTAATATGCATAATTAGGCTTTGTATAGGCTGGAAGAAATAAATGGGCGTGGCATCTCCCATACAACGAAAATAGTTTTTTGTATATATCTCAATAACTGTAATAGTTGAAGTCTCCAAACTTCGTACGGATGTTTATAGTGCTAATATTCATAATTCGGCTTTGTATGGGCTGCAAGAAATAAATGGGCGTGGCACCTCCCATACAACGAAAATAGTTCTTTGTATATATCTCAATAACTGTAATAGTTGAAGTCTCCAAACTTCGTACGGATGTTTATAGTGATAATATGCATAATTAAGCTTTGTATTTGCGGAAAAAAATAAATGGGCGTGGCACCTCCCATACAATGAAAATAGTTTTTTTTATATATCTCAATAACTGTAATATCTGAAGTCTCCAAACTTCGTACGGATGCTTACAGTGCCAATATGCATAATTGTGCTCTGTATGGGTGGGAAGAAATAAATGGGCGTGGCACCTCACATACAACGAAAATAGTTTTTTTTATATATCTCAATAAGTGTAATAGCTGAAGTTTCCAAAGTTCGTACGGATGTTTATAGTGCTAATATACAGAATTAAGCTTTGTATGGGCGGGAAAAAATAAGTAGGCGTGGCACCTCCCATGCAACGAAAATAGTTTTTTGTATATATCTCAATAACTGTAATAGCTGAAGTCTCCGAACTTCGTATGGAAGTTTATAGTGCTAATATGCATAAAAGAAATAAATAGGCGTAGCACCTCCCATACAACGAAAATAGTTTTTTGTATATATCTAAATAACTGTAATAGCTGAAGTTTTCAAACTTCGTACAAATGTTTATAGTGCTTATATGCATAATTGTTCTCTGTATGGGCGGAAAAAAATAAATGGGCGGCGCATCTCCCATACAACGAAAATAGCTTTTTTATATATCTCAATAACTGTAACAGTTGAACTTTTAAAACTTTGTAAAGATGTTTATAATGGTAATATGCATAATTCAGCTGTGTATGGATTAAAATCTCCAAATTTTGTGTAGGTGCTTACAATGTTGATGTTCACTATTAAGCTGAGTTTGGGCGTGAAGAAAATAATAGGCGTGGCACATCCTTTACAAGAAAATATCTTTTTCATTTATATGTCAATAAATGTAACAGCTGAAATTTCCAACTTTAATATGGGTATTTATTATGTTAATATGCATAACTAAGATAACTATAGGCAGGAAGTGAATTAGGGGTTTGGAACCTCTAATAGCATGGAAATATTTATATGTGTATCTCATTAACTGTAACAGCTAAGGTCTCCAAACTTTTTGGTGTGGCACCTCCCATACAATTGGAATTTTTTTTTACATGTACTTCAATAATTCTTATACCTAGAGTCTCAAAATTGTCTATGTATGTTTATGTTTGCTAATATACATAATTGACGTGAGTATAGGAAAAAAGGGAATAATGGGTATGGCACCTTCCATACAACAAAAATGATTTCTTATATAAGGCTTGCCGCATGCATACATTTTTATTTGGTTTGTCGGGAAGTTCGACCAGATCAGATAGATGATATTAAAAGTGCCGAGATCCCTGATCCCGAAACAGATCAAGAACTACATGATGTTGTAATTACAAATATGATTCATGGTTGACGGCAAGTGTTTCAAGCATTATCCATGAAAATTGACGGCGATGACGGTTATCCAATGTATCGGCGTTGATCGCCCAAAAACAACGATCAAACTATTTCAAAGAAAGTAAAAGAAAACGATTTTGTGATTGACAACAGTTGGACTGTGCCGTATTCGCCACTTCTTTCCAAATCATTTAGGACACATTGCAATGTTGAATATTCTAATTCAGTGAAGTCGATCAAGTACATCTGCAAATATGTCACGAAGGCAGCGATATGGCTGTTTTTAGCATCCAAACCTCCAATGGCAACGGTGAAATTACGCGTTATTAAGTAGTGCGATATGTAAATTGCAATCAGGCGGTTTGGCGTATATTCTCATTCCCTATTCACGAATGTCATCCCACTGTTGCACATTTAGCAGTGCATCTGGAAAATGTTCAACGATTATATTTCACTGCGGCAAATATTGTTCAACGTGCTGAAATACCTCCAGCGACAACATTGACAAGTTTCTTTGCTGTTTGTCAAAGCGATCCGTTTGCACAAACTTTACTTTACCCGGAGATGCCACGGTATTACACTTGGAACGCTTCTTCAAAAAAATTTTAACGTCAAAAGAAAGGCACTATGGTTCCTGGACATCCGGATGTGCGTTCAAGTGTATAATTTTGTATCGTCAAAAGAAGAGCTTATTCAGAAAGTATTCCCCAACATAATTGCTAAGGGGAAAAATTATGACTGGTTGAGTGAACGGGAAATTTTAGCAACTAAAAATATAGATGTGGATGATTTAAACTATGTATATAGCTTAGAATCAAATCGTTAGTACTCTGCATTCTTTTAAATCAATTGATTGTGTAACAAACGAAGATGAAGCCACCAACTATCCAACTGAAGTTTTAAACTCCTTGGATGTGCCTGACTTACCACCGCACAACTTATAACTGAAGGTTGGCTCAGTAGTTATCGTCCTTCGAAATTTAACCAACCAATACTTTGCAATGGAACGCGCTTGGTAATAACAAAACTAATAGTCCATGTTATTCACGCAATTATACTTAGAGGAAAATTCAAAGATGAAGAAGTTCTCATACCGATTTGAGTTTAAGCAAATTCAATTTCCTTTTCGTCTTGCATTCTTAATGACTATTAACAAATCACAAGGACATGTTTTTCTCATAGCCAAATAAACGTTGCATTTTCACGTGTGGACAAACCATCTGCTTTATTTGTACTTGCACCTGATAACAAAACAAAAAATGTCGTATATCACAATGAACTGCACTGAAGGAAATTAACCTAAACATAACCCATGCACGAAAATACATAGCTTCCTTAACAGCTTTTACCTGAAACGCCATACTTTTGAAATCTTTTTGAATTTTTGTTTTCTTTATAACTATTAGACTTAACAAACTTTGTACTCTTTTAAAAAAATCCATATATATATATACCCATATCCATATATATATACTGTTAGGTGGTACGAAGTTCACCGGGTCAGCTAGTTTAATATAAAAATGTAACGTAAAATGCGCTAAGAATAAAAAATATGCATGTTTTAAATAGTTTAAATGCATCGCTGGTTGATTTTGGGGCCGCCATAGAAATACCTTACCTACGGTCTTTATTATACATGAAATCAATAACATTACACAATAACATCATGTTACTGTCAAATGTATACCGCTCATGTTAACCGTTGATAGTGCAAATGTTAAAGCAACGGTGTTAAAGCTTCATGTTCTAACTATGATTCATGGCTAACTTAGTGGCCAGACGTTCAATTTTTGCATTTCACGTTGCAATACACTCAAACATTTTTACTAAAATCACACCCAAACTTCGAACTTGAAAGCAACTTGATGATCAATTTTCCCATTCAACTCGCCTTTCAACTTGATGGTTAAGTTAACTGCTGATTATAGTTATTTTTCGTTTTTTCACGTGTTTGCATATGGGCATTTCCATGAATATGTCAACCACGGCTGGAAAAATAAAAGTCATCGCAACTTTTTTTTAAATAGACCAAAGAGCAATAAAACACTTAAATTTTATTATGTAAAAGTATTTATAGCTAATTATAATTTTAAAAGAGCTAAAATAGCAAATTAAACTGGTAATCTCTTTGATCAATTTCCAGAAATTGAAATTAACTATTTTGTCTTAACTGGTGGCTAAATTTAGGTAATTGTAATATTCCAATTATACTTTTAAAATAATGTTACAACATCATTGGCCAAGTTCCGTTATGAAATTAAAAATTTAGAGTTCGAATAGCGGTATTTTTCATAGATTGCTTTGAATGATATTCTAATGTCACGTACGTAATGCAAAAACGTTATTTGTCGTCATCATTTGAATTCGACCGGTCGCAAGTATTTAAAAATAAAAGTTCAAAGCAAGATAAATCTCGCAAACAAATATTGATCGATTTTTTTTTAAATTTGATGCAATAAAAATTTTATAGTCTTTCAAAGTTTGTAGCATACGATATTGTAAGTAACATAATTCAATTTAATACCTTTAAATTCCTTTATAATTATAAATATTTTATTAAAATGGGTAAAAATAGCTATGAGACTACAAAGAAATGGAGGGAGGACTTGAAGAAAAACGAAGAACAAATAAAGAAATACCGGAAAAAGGAGGCTGAAAGACAGCATATGCATCCAAAAAAGACAAAAAAAAATAATTAACGGAGAATCAACACACAATAAGTTTGATGTTTACTATTTTATTATAAAAACTATGCTTGAAATAAGCGAACAATATGAAGATATATCGTCTATATACATATTTTCTGATTGGAGTAGCGCTCAATTTAAAAACAAATTTATTTATTTTAAAAAGTATTCCCTCTTTTGTAAACAAATTTAGCTGCCAACATATAGAATGGAACTTCTTTGCCACATCACATGGTAAAGGTGCAGTTGATGAAGTAGGTGGTACTGTTAAAAGAAAGGTCTGGCAAATTGTAAAAGCAAATAAATTAATCTTGCCAGATGCTTTCTCATTTTATGAATGTGCTCATAAATATGTGGAAGGAGATAACTGGTTTTATGTTGCTACCGAAGAGATTAAAGGGTTTTCTGCTCATCTCCATGAAAAAGGCAAAATGTCCAGCCCATCCCAAAAATAAGAAAACTTCATTCGTTTACTTATCATGATAGTCAGTATATAAATGTGTCTCGAACTGCGTATTCAGTAAGAGAAAAAATTAAAATTTAATAATTAAGTGCCAGCGCCCAAGTACATAGTGTATAGTAAGAAATGAAATTAACCTTTTATTGTTTTTATTGCTATTATCACCGAATAAACATTTTTTAATTCTTTTTAAATTTGTTATGTATACATATATTAAAAAAACCTATTTTTTTTCAGACAAATACTATAAGAGAAAAATCTGTCACATACGGTATGTCACGAACGATATTAAGATTTGTTCGTAAAAAAATCATCTAAAAATCTTTTTGTATTTAAAAATTATGGATTATCAAGGAAAAATATTTGGCTGGGTGAAAAAACTTAAAGAAAGGAAAAAAACTTTTACAATTCGCAGATTTTCGTATATATGTGCATGCACCTCGACATCACTTCCGTTTTTTGTCACGTACGATATGCGCCTTTTTCGCCCGATATTTTGGCCGGCAAGGTTTTCAAAGTCATGATTTTTTTTTAGATTGTAGTACCCTCTAAATGTAACATATTGACGAAACAATTTTTCAGTTACCACTCTTTTTGCAAAATCTACACCACTTTGTAGGCGTACAAATGTCACGTACGATGACATGGAAATGCCCATATACAAATATTCTACTGCAAATAATTTAAACCAAATTTTGGTATATTTTTCATAATTCGAAATAAAATTTTTTTTTTTTTTTCATATATTTTATTATTGGATCTTCGCTTAAGCGAACTAACAATAAGTATTCAAATCTTAAGACTAAGTAATTAATATTAGCCCAGCCAGTGCCAGACTAAAATTTAAGTTCTCATAATAAAATAGTTATCTTCATCTAAGCGCAATAGTATCCCTCTTTTTCAGACGGGAGTGTCTACTATGTTGCAAGATACTTCGAGCGAGCGGATTTGGATGCGTTTTAGCTTATTTAAATACTTGTCCACATATTTCAGGATTTCGCTTTTAACTAGTGGAACTTCTAGATCCTTATGGATGTTGCTGTTTTTCACATACCACGGAGCACCAGTTATCATTCTTAGGAATAAAATTTTGTGAATAGTCTGTGTGTCGCACTAAAATTCAGTCGAAAAAAAAATTAAATATGTAATAAAATAACAAATGTAATAAATAAAACAATTTTTGTGTTACGTTTAACAAATATTCTGCCGCAAATTAACATTTTTCATTTATTTTTTGACGAAGCCACCTTAAAAAATGAAATGGATGATCAAGTTGATTATCAAGTTGCGTGCAGCCTACGTCACGATAATCAATTCGAATGAATTTGACAAACAATATGTGTGATCAACTTAAAATCGAAAACTTGAGCTTGTGGCCGCAGCGTAATGTAGTGGCCAGAATATTTTTACCAACACACTCAAACTTTTCGAACTTGGACGTCTGGGCGCTAAGTAACTCTGCGTCTTGACCAGCCAAAAATTTGTCAAGACAAGAACATAACGTCGGCAGAATAACTGTGTAAAATTTATTAACGGTTTTGCGTGGAGAAATCAACTCATTTTTATGTTGAGTCAATTCATAGTTTATTTATGTTTATGATAGTGTTAAATAACAACCAAGTATTTATCTCTTTGCGGCTAAAGTCTCACTTGCGGGTTTTATATATTAAAATTCATATATAAGAACAGTAAATAAGTATTTCACCCTCAAAATATTGCCACCTTGATATTGAATTTTTTCATAGATTTCCAAAATGACGTTCAATGGCAGACATGGTTGAGCAAACATATTTTCTGACAACGATGATTGAACATGAACAAATCATCGACAAGAGCCATACAGACGAGACAAAACGATGTGCGATCAAAATTTTGTTTAATACCGAATCAAAATTATGGCTCGTTTAGGCGCTAACTAAAGTAATTATACCATGTGTGCCGCCTCCATCGTAAAAACCAAAGCCAGCGGCGGGCGTGCCGCAGCTGTTAATTGGTCGGCCTTGTCCTCGGCACGGTAAGATTCTGGTGAATTTTGTTAATTGTTGAAAAAAGTAAGAAAGTTGTTAAAGGTTTTAATATTGTTAAGTACATACATACATTGCATAAATAAATAAATAAATAATTTTCTAAAGCATATTTGACAGAAAAAAATGGTTGACTACAGCAAGTGGAAAAATATTGAGGTAGGAACTATAGAAAATCTCTTACCTTGTGTAGGCAAATATAAAAATTTTAATCTTCCAGATTTCCGATGATGAAGATGACACCCATCCAAATATCGACACACCATCGCTATTCCGTTGGCGTCATCAGGCACGCGTTGAACGTATGGCGGAAATAGAGCGTGAAAAAGAGGAGTTTGAAATGTCAAAACAGTCCTGGCAGGCCCGACTAATTGATTGCAAAGAACGTATAAAAAATAAAGAGGGTGATGCCGAATTAAAGAAAGAGCTTAGTAATTTAGAAAAAGAAGGCAAAGAATTGGATTGTAAAGAAAAAGAGTTGTTGAAAAAGGAGAGAAAAATGCCATGGAATGTGGATACTATAAGCAAGCCTGGTTTCGCAAAGACTGTACTAAATAAACAACCTCCCCGAAAACCCGATAGCAACCTTTCTGAAGAGGAAAAGGAGAACAAAATGAAATTGTTTATTAAAGAAAATGAGAAATTATGCAAGCAATACGGCATGATGCGCAAATATGATGATTCCATGAGATTTCTGCAGGAACATCTCGATTTAGTATGCGAAGAGACTGCCAACTATTTAGTAATATGGTCGATCAATTTAGAAATGGAGGAAAAACATGAACTGATGGCCCATGTTGCCCACCAATGTATTTGCATGCAGTACATTTTAGAATTGGCCAAACAGCTGGATGTTGATCCACGAGCTTGTGTGGGGTCATTTTTTTCAAAAATTCAAAACTGTGTACCCGAGTACCGCCAACAGTTTGAAAGCGAAATTGAAGGTTTCAAAGATCGCATTAAAAAGAGAGCTCAAGAAAAAATTCAAGAAGCTATTGCTGAGGTGGATGAAGAACGCCAACAACGTTTGGGTCCAGGTGGCTTAGATCCGATAGAAGTATTCGAAACTCTTCCAGATGTAAGTACGACATAGAAAACAACAAGGAAATTGTTCTTTTGTTGTTAATATGAATATAAATAGGACTTAGTTATTTAAAATTAAAAAAAAATCAAATCTGTTTACCGAACTTTGCTTGTTTACACAAAATCCAGTATGTGAGAACACCATTGAAGAAAGTTATTTTAAGATTTTAGTAAACATTTTTTTTTTTTTTTGCTAGTAACGAATTTTATTAAATACGCGTTGTTAAAAAAAGTAAAAGAAGCAAATTTAACCTTAATCGGCTTAAATTTAATAAATACGTTTAATTTCTACAAACCTAATTTTTTCCTATATAAAAGAAACCTAAAAAAATATAATGAAAAATGTTTTTAAGCCGGAAATATACCAGTACCAGTATAAAAATTAGTATTTTGATTTATTCGATTAAAAAGTTTTTTTTTTATTTCTCCATCGTAAAAGATTCTTTGACTGCATTTTAAGTTTATTTTTCAGTCTATTGCAAAAGATTTACGAAATATTTATATTATGACTTTTGCTAGTATTAAAATTTAGTAATATTGTTTTTTTGATAATTTTAGGCATTAAAAGAATGCTTTGAAAGTCGTGACACTGAATTATTACAAAAAACTATTGCGGAGATGCCTGTTGAAGAAGCAAAATATCACATGAAAAGATGTGTTGATTCTGGTTTGTGGGTACCAAACGCAGCTGATTTGAATGACGAAACAGAAGAAACTAATGCGAAAGAAACAAAAGACGGAACTTGTGTAGCCGAAAAAGGGAAGAAGACGGTGTATACAGGAGTTAGTACAGAAGATTTAGATTGATTAAGCTCACGAAAAATATTTAATTTCTGGCAGCGTTTAAGCAGTCAGAGACGTTAAATGTTCTTGAGATAAACAATATTGCTTACAACTTAATTTTAAATTCTTTGTTTAAGACGTTTACTATACTGCTTTTTTTTAATAAAAACCTTTTTAAATTAGTTTTACTAATGAAATAACTCATATATATTAGCTTTCACCAGGGTTGCCATAAGCTTGGAGAAAAAATCTTTATTTGGTAAAATTAAAAAATATATTAAGGAAAAAAATTGGGGTTTTTTTATAAAAAAAAAACTGTATTTCATAGACAAAACGTGTTAATAAACACGATTAAGTTTATATATGGGTAATTCCAGGAAAAAAGTAACGTAACGCCAGAACGGACTATATGTACTTGTTTGTTAGGGAAATACTTAAATTTGTATATTAAATGTTTACAAGTTATTGAAGAAAAGTCTCTTTTTTTCATTTAAACTGAATTTCAAAAAAAAACAAGCTTTTCCCTAATAAAAGATATATGGAGTCTGGCGTTACGTTACTTTTTTTCCGGAAATTAATCATATAAAAACAAATTCCTTTTTGATGCACAGCGCTAAGAGATGCGACATTTTTATCTAAATTCTTTAGATAACCAAGAGCTGCTAGGTGATCCTTACAGTTGATAAACGAAGATAACGAAGTTTTCTTAGCTCGCCATCAATATATCGAGAGCCTATATTCAAAATATGCCAACTCAATTTTTGGGCAAAATGACTTCGATGGCAGATGGCTTCTCTGTGGAATACCCATCTGTGGTAAAAACTTCAAAACGAAAAAAGAATTATTCTCGTTTTACAACATTTTTTTTATTATGTTATCTTAAAGTACATTTTTTTTGTGAAAACAAATGCTAACTTCCATTGTAAATTTTTAAAAACGTATAATTTTTTATAAATCGACATCATATCATGTTGCATTCGGCGTGCTGAATACGAATCTGGTAAAAAAAAATATATCTAATGGCTACCTTTTGAGACATGGTCACTTAAAATATTAGAACATAGAGTTTAAAGAAAAAATTGCTAACATATGTACATTAAACACCACAGATATACTTAAACACTTGCAAAGTTATATCTTTAACCACCAGTTTGTGTGTTTTTCAGATTTTAGTGTGTATTGATAAGTAGCTTCGTGTTTTTGTTATAAGTGTGTATTGGTGTTTTCTCTAATTAAATATGGTGTGGTTTGGTAAAATGAGAGCAAGAATAACAAATTTGTTTTTCTATGTTTCGTTGAAACAGATACATACAAATAATGATGTTTAACTATAAGTACTTTTGATGTTTTTTCTTATTCTAGCTACATGAGCCAGTTTTTTTTTTTTTTTTTTTTTTTGTTCATATATTTTATTATTGAATCTTCGCTTAAGCGAACTAACAATAAGTATTCAAATCTTAAAACTAAGTAGTTAATACTAGTCCAGTCAGTACCAGACTAAAATTTAAGTTCTCACAATAAAATTAACTAATTTCAAAGGTTTCATCTAAGAGCAATTGTATCCCTTCTTTTTAGGCGGATTTGGATGTGATTCCAGCTTATTTAAATACTTGTCCACATATTTCATGATTTCGCATTTTACAAGTGGAACTTCTAGATCCTTATGGATGTTGCTGTTTTTAATATACCAAGGAGCACCAGTTATCATTCTTAGGATTTTGTTTTGACGGCGTTGAATTTTTTCTATGTTAGAGGCGGAAGCAGTACGCCATAATTGTATACCGTAGCACCAAATTGGTTTTAAAATCGAGTTGTAGAGTAGAAGCTTACAATCAAGACGTAGCACAGAGTTTCTACCAATTAGCCAGTGGATTTGAGCAGCTTTAATTTTCATTTGCGTCAGCTTAGCATCTATATGAGGCTTCCATGTAAGGCGGCGATCTAGGTGAATACCAAGATATTTTGTCTCAGATCGTTGAGGCACATTATGGTTGTTGATAGTGATTGGAGGGCACGTTTCTTTGCGTAAAGTAAAAGTTACGTGGGTACATTTTTGTTCATTTATCTTTATTCCCCATAACTTTGCCCATTTCTCAACTTGGGTTACGTGTTGTTGCAGCTGGTTCGAAGCCTCTTTAGGGTCTTTGTGAATACTAAGAAAAGCAGTGTCGTCAGCAAATGTCGACGTGTGT
Organism: Melanophora roralis; assembly: GCA_963583895.1. Taxonomy (NCBI): domain Eukaryota; kingdom Metazoa; phylum Arthropoda; class Insecta; order Diptera; family Rhinophoridae; genus Melanophora; species Melanophora roralis. The sequence goes on along the minus strand of OY757189.1, from coordinate 56,560,451 downwards.
GTGGTTGGCATATCTGCCGTATAAAGCAAGTACAAAATTGGACCTAGTATACTTCCTTGAGGGACACCAGCCTCTATTGGTTGGGAACAACTTATTTGGTTTCCCTCTTTGATCATAAATTGTCGGCCTGTTATGTATTTTTCTAAAAGGTTGAAAATATTAGCTGGAAGGTTGAGCTTTAGTTTGTTTAGAAGGCCTTCATGCCATACTTTGTCGAAAGCTTGTGAAACATCGATAAAAAGCCCGGAGCAGTACTTCTTTTCCTAAAGGCTTTTCTTATAACCTGTACCAACCTGTGAGTTTGTTCGATGGTACTATGTTGACTTCTAAAGCCGAATTGGTGATTTGGAATGCAGTTGTTGTCATTCAGGATCGGATTTAGCTTGTTTTTTAACAGTTTTTCGAACAATTTTGACATTGTGGGTAACAAACTTATGGGCCTATAAGATTCTACCTTCGAGGGATCTTTGCCAGGCTTTGGAATCATCTTTAGTAAGGCAACTTTCCATATAGGCGGAAAATGTTCAAGCCGAATTATCGCATTAAAAATAAAAAGAATGATTCTTTTAGCAGTAAGAGGCAGCTCTATGAGCATTTTGTTGCTTATTTTGTCAACGCCAGGAGCTTTTTTACCATTAAGGTTAGCGATAGCCTCTACAACATCTGCAAATCGAAAACGTATTTCTAAAGGACGTCAAGCAACAACAGGCGGTAATTCCCTCACGTCAGTGCATGTATTGGGAGTGAATACGTTTTTGAAGTGATTTGCGAACAGATCGCATTTTTCTTCATCATTTCTAGCCCAGGATCCTCTCAGATTGCGCAGTGGTGGTTTTGCGATAACAGGTCTTTTAAGACGTCTAGCTGATCGCCATAAGGAATAATTTGTCTGAGGAGTCGCGTCTAGACCTTCCAGGTACTCTTTCAGTGATGCCATTCTGTGAGCCTCCAACAAGCTTTTTAGTTGGGTTGTACATTCTTTCAGCTTAGTTTTAAGTTGGGGCGATCTATGTTTTTGCCATTCCCTGCGGGCTCTTCTTTTTTCAGATACCAGCTTTTCTACATCTTCAGAGAAAATTTTGTTGTACCTAGCCTGGCGGTAGGTAGAAGACGCATGTTCAACGGCTTTTTTAATGTTTTCATTTAGGACGCTCAAACAATCATCTATGTCTCCGGGAGTTTTTAGCGGTTGGTTCTCCGCAGAGTGGGTACTAATATATTTTTTATATTTCAACCAATTAATTCTTTTAGATAAGAAAAACTCACTAGCTGCTATTTGGCGAGGACTGCAAATAGTGATTATTGTGGGTGAGTGGTCAGAAGATAAATCCAAGGAGGCTTGAGCCTCAATGAGCTCCGAGGATATACCTTTTGCTACGCCAAAATCGATTACGTCTGGAATTTTATTGTGGTCTGTTGGCCAGTAGGTTGGTTGTCCAGTTGAAATAACATAAGGTCCCATTTCAGACACGGCATCATACAAGACCCGACCTCTGGGACTAATTAGTCGGGAGCCCCAGTACGTGTGCTTGGCGTTATAGTCTCCAGCAGCTATGAAGCGGGGACCTAAAGATTTGTAAAAACTGTTGTACTGATCCTTCGTTATGAAGAATCTCGGTGGACAATAAACTGACGAAATAACAAGGTTATGGAAAAATTCATCAATACAGACGTTTGTTGCTTGCATATAACATTCAGATAGGCCACCCAATCATTGGTGCTTCATTCTTGATTTGATTAAAATAGCAGAGCCACTACAGGATCTATCCCTGGGATCTTTTGAATCATAAAAATTGTATCCACTAATTTTAAAAGTGCTTCTAGATGTCATATGAGTTTCGGAAATCAACATGACATCGATTTTTTGGTGTGTTAAAAAGTATTCGAGCTCGTTTTTGTGTTGGCGTATGCCGTTTGCGTTCCAGAAACAAACCCTGAGGCAGTTCATGGTCTTTTAAGCATGGCCTGCAGAAAAGCAGACTGCATTTTCTGCATCTCCTGCATCATGCTAGCCATTTGCGCCATTATCTGCGTAAATTGTTTGACCATATTGTCAATTACGGCTTCCAGGCGGCTAAAATTGGGACCAGTTGGTTCACTTGGTGCACTTGTTGTTGTGTGGTTGGTTGGTTTGGCCTTTGTGCATTGGACTGGTTTGACTTAAGTGCGTTGGCGTAACAAATTTGACTTGTAGTTAGCTGTGCTAACATTGGAATGTTTGTTGTTGGTATATTTAACGGCTGGGGAGGGGCAGGAACTACCTTCGGCTTAGATGAGCGCTTAACTAAATCAAAGACAGGACAACCTCTGTAGTTGGCAGTGTGGTTTCCACCGCAATTGCTGCACTTCTTCACCCTAGGGTCATCTTTTGGTTTGCCTCACTTGATTGTAACATGCAGATCCCCACATACAACGCAAACAGTTTTTCTATTTATTAAATTTTATTTAAATAATTAAACAAATTTAGCTAAAAAAAATTAAAACTGCATCGTAACTATATATGTATATTAAAGTGAAATTAAAAATTAAAATTTAAATTATTAAAAAATAAAAAATATATATATATTATTTTACCAAAATTTTTAAACACTATAACTACAATAAACTTTAAAAATCAAATTTTTGTTTCATTCAAAACCTTTTATATAAACGATCTTGTTTATTTGTTGTATCAACAGTAATAAGAAAATATGCATGATACCATTGTTATTCAGCACAAAAAAAAAAACAAATACATTAAGCACTCAATGCAAAACCATAAACAACAATATTTGTTTATAAGAGTAGAGTGAGTGCGCAATAGCAAAACCATACAATATCACTTACACTTATTCACACACTTACACCAAAAAGAACTGGTATGTACATGGATGTACAAGGTATATCTGCTTTTGCAATACTTTGTGTTATATTTTTGCAGGTCTTTAATGTACATATGTGTAACTTTTAAACTATTTATCGGATTGAAACATTATGTATTAGGAGATTATAGCCAATAATATAAGGTTTCAAAATACTCAATTTAAATGGGCATCGTTACAATATAGAGTAAGTTAGAGAGTGACAAATTTGAGCAACTCGGGATGGAAAAGACTTTCAGAACTTTTAAATTTTAAAATATGAAACGATTTCTATTTTTTTTTTAATAATGTATTTAATATAAAAAGTATAATAACATATTAAAACTGGTTTAAAAATGGTTAATTAATAAACATTTTGCAAAAAAAATTATTTTTATTATCCGACAAAATATGTTAACTGTGAAAAAATATTTTTTTTAGTATACTAAAATATGCTATCTCCAAAAAATACGCAAACGAGTGTAAAATGTGAAATTTTTTTAAAGGTGTAAGCTAGTAAAAATATATTAAACATCTTCTGGAAGATAGACTGTTTATTTTAACAATAGTTTTTTCGCTTTCCTGAAAAGTCAGCTTTTTCGAGTCGGCATTTATTGAATATAGGCTCTCGATATTGAATATTCTTTTTAATATACTTTAGAAAAAAATTTTCTATCTATAAATTAAAATCAGCCAAATCATAAGAGTTCTTTTAGAGAGTGATCTTTTAAACCAAATCGCTTTATTATTTGCTTACATTACTCGATATAAAATAAAATAAAGTTAAAAAAAATGCAAATTTTCAATTTATTGTTTTTAATACAAATTTTTCCTTTTAGTTTGGCTTAAGCTCATATAATTTCTTTTTTTTTTATTAGAAATTAGTTCAACAATAAATAAAAATTAGCATATAACTCACACATGGCACGGTGCAAAATGATCTTTAATAATTTCAGTTCATTTGTCCTTGACAAAAAAAAAAAAATAAAAAAAGATTTACCCTCTATCAAGGTATATTTAACAAGGTAGGGACAACTGATCAGCTGACTTTTATTTCCGCCATATGGGCATTTCCATGAATATGTCAACCACGGCTGGAAAAATAAAAGTCATCGCAACTTTTTTTAAATATACCAAAGAGCAATAAAACACTTAAATTTTATTATGTAAAAGTATTTATAGCTAATTATAATTTTAAAAGAGCAAAAATAGCAGATTAAACTGGTAATCTCTGATCGATTTCCAGAAATTGAAATTAACTATTTTGTCTTAACTAGTGGCTAAATTTAGGTAATTGTAATATTCCAATTATACTTTAAAAATAATGTTAAAACATCAGTGGCCAAGTTCCATTATGAAATTAAAAATTTAGAGTTCGAATAGCGGTATTTTTTATAGATTGCTTAGAATGATATTCTAATGTCACGTACGTAATGCAAAAACGTTATTTGTCGTCATCATTTGAATTCCACCGGTCGCAAGTATTTAAAAATAAAAGTTCAAAGCAAGATAAATCTCGCAAACAAATATTGATCGATTTTTTTTAAATTTGATGCAATAAAAATTTTATAGTCTTTCAAAGTTTGTAGCATACGATATTGTAAGTAACAAAATTCAACTTAATACTTTCAAATTCCTTTATAATTATAAATATTTTATTAAGATGGGTAAAAATAGCTATGAGACTACAAAGAAATGGAGGGAGGACTTGAAGAAAAACGAAGAACAAATAAAAAAATACCGGAAAAAGGAGGCTGAAAGACAGCATATCTATCGAAAAAAGTTCGCAGATGCAGCCAAAAAAAAACAAAAAAATAATTAACGACGAATTAACACACAATAAGTTTGATGTTTACTATTTTATTACAAAAACTATGCTTGAAATAAGCGAACAATATGAAGATATATCGTCTATATACATATTTTCTGATTGGAGTAGCGCTCAATTTAAAAACAAATTCATTTTAAAAAGTATTCCCTCTTTTGTAAACAAATTTAGCTGCCAACATTTAGAATGGAACTTCTTTGCCACATCACATGGTAAAGATGCAGTTGATGGAGTAGGTGGTACTGTTAAAAGAAAGGTCTGGCAAATTGTTAAAGCAAATAAATTAATCTTGCCAGATGCTTTCTCATTTTATGAATGTGCTCATATATATGTGGAAGGAGTTAATTTGTTTTATGTTGCTACCGAAGAGATTAAAGGGTTTTCTGCTCATCTCCATGAAAAATGGCAAAATGTCCAGCCCATCCCAAAAATAAGAAAACTTTATTCGTTTACTTATCATGATAGTCAGTATATAAATGTGTCTCGAACTGCGTATTCCTTTTTTTTGTCACGTATGATATGCGCCTTTTACGCCCGATATTTTGGCCGGCAAGGTTTTCAAAGTCATGATTTTTTTTTAGATTATAGTACCCTCTAAATGTAACATATTGACGAAACAATTTTTCAGTTACCACTCTTTTTGCAAAATCTACACCACTTTGTAGGCGTACAAATGTCACGTACGATGACATGGAAATGCCCATATAATATCTAGCTTAGCTTGGACACTTGCTTATGTTGTACAATGGTTGTGTATACTGTGGGTATGTGTGTTCACTACAATTTCGGCAACCAAGCTGGAATTAGCAACAACAAAATACATGCTGAAATTTTACAGGAAGTTGTTGTTTTAGGGACGCTCCACCTTCTTATTTCACCATGCCCTCTATTGTATAATATACAATAATAAAAAGCGTTTCATTCCATCTGAAATGGATGATGCTCGACCGTTAGTCAAGTGTTGCCGAAGAGGCTTTTAATACAAAAAAGCATAGTGTATATGGAAAAGTAAACTTCGTCCTAAATTAAAAAAATTTTATTTTCCAAATCAAGGTTATTATTAATTATCATATTACCATGTGTTGGTTTTATAAAAATTTTTTAAAATGTTGGGATTTAGAGTGCTTCCACATGGTATGTAAACTACATATCGAGCCTTTGGTGCAATACCGTAGTAATTCAAAAAATCGTGAACTGAGAAAAATGCATTTGAAGTTTTGGACCATCTTTTTGATAGTATTTTCGTTCACTAAAGTTATTTTTTTACAAGTTTTTAAATAAAAAGGAATGTTTTTAATTAAAAAAAGCCCAAAAATTATTAAAAATATGAAATATTTATTTATATTTAAATACTTTGTGTCAACCTAACAATGATGTATCGTTATTGTCACAAAACCTATGGCAAACTTAAAAATTAATTCGAAATATAACGTTATAACAAATAAACTTTTAGGATTTTTTTAATTAAACCATTAGCATAAGAAGAAATGATAACTATTTTTTTTTTCTAACTAAGTTGTAATATGAAATAGTACGAACAAGTAAAAAAGAAATCAAATTATGCAGTTGTGTTTTTGTGCCTAAAACGTAGCAAAAAATAATATTGCTTTATACTTTTAGAAAATTTCTTGTCATAAAGGAAATATTTCGTTATTGCAAATAAATATTGTTGGAAATACCTAGAGGCAATAAAGACATTTTTAGCTGTAAAATCTGAACAGTTAGAGGTGGAATCATAATCCTTTTTTCTTTAGATAGATATTTCCCCAAAGATAATTTCTGCATACCCAGCTCAAAAAATTAAAATTTTGAGTTACTACGGTATTGCACCAAAGGCTCGATATGTATGTATATACAAAATTCCTAAATTTTTTTACATACTTGAGTTGTTTTTATTTGTTTTGTTAGGTAAGGTTACGGAGGGTAGTGCCGAGTCAAACTCTATTTCCTCCTCATCCCCGCATACCCTGCAAAAATCTGGAGAGTTCCTGTCCCATTTGTTCGTTATATATCTCACATCACAGTGCCCTGTGAGAGTCCCAATAATGCACTTCAGAGCCCCCCGCTTTCCTTGAGCAGCAGTTCAGTGCCCATCCTGGACCATAAAAGTCTAGAGATCCTGCATCAGCCCTGTCCCTCCAGGTTTGGCCCACCTTGTCCATTTTCCAAGTCCCTATCAGCCCATAATAGAAACCAATTGATGGTCTCATTGGCTCACAACCAAGTCCAATATCCTGGGCCGATCTCTTCCTTGCCAGTCCATCGGGAATCTCATTGCCGTAAAACGTCACAATAACCCGGACCCCAACAGAGTCTAACCCTGCGAGGCACGATGCATACAGCCTTTTGGAGTTATTATCGGTTATGTTCTCTCAAAACTGATCAAATAGTCCGTCCTAGATCAGCGGGCGAAACAGATCCTCAAGACTAATATCCCATAATATCCTAGTGTGACCAGTATTTAGAAATCTTCACAACCCTGACTCGGCTAGTCTGACCAAATTTCTTGCTGCCATTCCAATCGCCCAATGTTCAATAGGTACCGTGTGGAGAATGACGTCTAGTGACGTCTAAGATGTACTTTACATGGCACCAGTGATACAAAGTGAAGCACATCTTTGTAGCTTGGTTAGTAGCTTCCCATATCAATCCTTTTCTATCGCCTCCCATTGCAACCATACGTCTGTTCTTACAACCATTGTGTAAATCCAGTTTACTACCTTTGGCTGCAACCCCATCCCTTTTCTACAGAATTTTTGGCCCAAACCAGAGTATTCCTTATCCATGAAAGCTATTTATTTATTTATTAAACGTGGATACCACATACAACAAGATATAAATCTTTTTTAAATTCCAGTATATGATCTTATATCGATACATCAATTTGTGATAGTTAATACAATATTAAAAAGAAAAAATAAAATAACAATTAAAACAATTATAAAATGTAGTTGAAAAACACTCCATAACAAAAGTAAAAAGGAAAAATTTTAAGGGAAGAAAAATATATTCACGTCATAAGAACATATTTACGACAATTGAAAATTAGAGGCCAAATAATTTTTAAACTACTTTTAAACATTATAGAGTTGTGAGAGATTAAAGTACGATAACGGAGTTATTGATCTAGATCGCGCAAATTGAAGGCGTTCAAATAAATAAGCTGGCTCTTTGGTGTGTGAGACCCAATAGAGTAGAACGGTATACATAGCGGAGAATGGCATTTCAGCCACTAATAATCTCCGCTTACTTTCTGAATCACAGAAGGCGAATATTTTACAACCATAGAGTGTTTTAGCTCGTTGAGGTTCGCCGACTAGCTATGGCGTTGTACTTAGCTCTAGAATTTGATAGTCTGTAAAGGACTGTAGTTTTCTTGCCAGTTTATACTTCGCTTTATTTGAGTACATATCGTACCCAAACAGGGCAAAAAAGGGTGTGCAGCATGTACCGAAGTCCTAAGGGCACACTCTTTTTCTAATAGGTATAAATCCCAATCTCTTTGGTCCTCCTTTTAGTACGCCCTAATCGCAGATAAGACCGATCGGGTAACTCGTTTACTGGCGTTACTTTGTGGGGAGTAAAAAGCTGTCCTTATATGTTGAATTTCTATTTTTCATTAGATTTTCAAAACTTTTTGCCACGAGCTGTCACCCATTATCACTGTGAACTATTTCTGGGACGCCAAACTTGTGAAAGATTTCTTTAACAAGAAATTCAATTATGTTGCCCGCGGACAACTTTGTGAAATGGCCTACCACGATGAATATATAACAGATGCCATTCTTGGACCTCGGATACTTTCCCATAAAATCTATATATAACTTTTCAAATGACCTTTTGGTTACAACCTGCATTCCCATTTTTGGTTTTAGATTTTCATTAGATGGTTTCACTTCCATACACACTTGGCAATTTTTATAGTAACTTTGACTTGGACTGACATTTTTGGCCAGTAAAAGAATCTTTCCAATCTTTCAACTGTTTTGTTCACTTTTCCTTAGCACCATTCCATTTTCTACCTTTAAATCTGTTAACTGTGTGCTATTTTCTTGAATTTGATATATCAGGGATACATATTCTTCGCTTTTAAATTTTGTTGTCTCGAAATCAAGTATATCTTCCAGGCGCACTTAATCCACGCTATTGTCTGCGAGTCTTGACAGCATATCGGCAAACACATTTTTTTAACCTTGTCAAATGCTTATAGTTGAAGCGACAACCGGGTCAACCTGCCGTTTAAATCTTTTACTTTCATCAACCATTTTAAGCTGGCGTGGTCTGTTACTATCGTAAATGGCATCATTTCAACGTACGGACGAAACTTCTTGACTGCCATTTCAGCTGCCAGACATTCTTTCTCTGTCACGCTGTATTTTTTTGACAGCTGTTTAATTTTTGGAAATCATCTTCTTTACTTAGTTGGTACAGGACCTCACCTATCCCATAGTCACTTGCATCACACTGAATATAAAACCATACGGGCGCCGAAGTTAACGCCTTTTTCAAAACTTGGAAGGAATTAATTGCCTCCGGTGTCATACAAAATTTCTTGCTCTTTTTTAGGGTATATGTTAAGGGTGCTAAAATCGTAAAAAATCTTTTATAAAACGGGGATACCACCCGGCTGTGCCTAAGAAACTTCCCACCTCTCTTGGTGATTTTGGGATTTAATTTCTTTTATATTTTTGATATTTTCGGGATACGTTCTTAATATGCCACCCTCCATTATGAAACCTATGTATTTTAAATTTTTAAAACTAAATTTAGATTTTTTTAAACCTATGGTCAACTGTGCAGCTTCAAACTATCGGATTTAATCAAGAGATCCTCGAGATCCAAAAATACATTCCCTTTTAGCCTCTGTGGAATTACTTTGTCCATTATTCGACAAAGTCTTTGGTCGGCGTTACATAAGCTGAAAGGCATAACGCGAAATTGATAGAGGGGTCGGTCTGCTTCGATATATGCCGTATAAGGTTCACTTTTTTCATCTAGCTCTATCTGCCAAAATGCGAATTTAAGATCTGCGCTGCTTATTTAATAGGTCTCATCTTTTCTGCTAAGGATCCCTTCTATATTTTGGCAACTGGTATGCATCCTTAATTTTCGCGCGTTTAAGCAAAGCCTGTTTTTACCTGGCTTCCTTACAACTGTCCTCCTGTTGCTCCACGGACTTTCACTCTCTTCAATTACTCTTAATTCTAACAAATGATCTACCTCCTTATAGACTATGTCCTGTACTGCGGGGGAGATTGGATAATATCTATCCTTTACCGGCCCTGCACCCTCTAATAACTTTATACTATTCTTTTCTAGGGAGGTGCATCCTATTCCTTAATATTCAAAAGCAGGAAACATCTCAATAACTTTATTTAACTCTTTTTTTTTTTTTTTTTTTTTTTTTTTTTTTGTTCATATATTTTATTATTGAATCTTCGCTTAAGCGAACTAACAATAAGTATTCAAATCTTAAAACTAAGTAGTTAATACTAGTCCAGTCAGTACCAGACTAAAATTTAAGTTCTCACAATAAAATTAACTAATTTCAAAGGTTTCATCTAAGAGCAATTGTATCCCTTCTTTTTAGGCGGGTGTGCCCACTATGTTGCAGGATGCTTCGAGCGAGCGGATTTGGATGTGATTCCAGCTTATTTAAATACTTGTCCACATATTTCAGGATTTCGCATTTTACAAGTGGAACTTCTAGATCCTTGTGGATGTTGCTGTTTTTGATATACCAAGGAGCACCAGTTATCATTCTTAGAATTTTGTTTTGACGGCGTTGGATTTTTTCGATGTTAGAGGCGGAAGCAGTACCCCATAATTGTATACCGTAGCACCAAATTGGTTTTAAAATCGAGTTGTAGAGTAGAAGCTTACAATCAAGACGTAGCACAGAGTTTCTACCAATTAGCCAGTGGATTTGAGCAGCTTTAAGTTTGATTTGCGTCAGCTTAGCATCTATATGAGGCTTCCATGTAAGGCGGCGATCTATGTGAATACCAAGATATTTTGTCTCAGATCGTTGAGGCACATTATGGTTGTTGATAGTGATTGGAGGGCACGTTTCTTTGCGTAAAGTAAAAGTTACGTGGGTACATTTTTGTTCATTTATCTTTAGTCCCCATAAATTTGCCCATTTCTCAACTTGGGTTACGTGTTGCTGCAGCTGGTTCGAAGCCTCTTTAGGGTCTTTGTGAATACTAAGAAAAGCAGTGTCGTCAGCAAATGTCGACGTGTGTGTGAAACTATTGGTTGGCATATCTGCCGTGTAAAGCAAGTACAAAATTGGACCTAGTATACTTCCTTGAGGGACACCAGCCTCTATTGGTTGGGGACAACTTATTTGGTTTCCCTCTTTGATCATAAATTGTCGGCCTGTTATGTATTTTTCTAAAAGGTTGAAAATATTAGCTGGAAGGTTGAGCTTTAGTTTGTTTAGAAGGCCTTCATGCCATACTTTGTCGAAAGCTTGTGAGACATCGATAAATAGTGCGGAGCAGTACTTCTTTTCCTCAAAGGCTTTTCTTATAACCTGTACCAACCTGTGAGTTTGTTCGATGGTACTATGTTGACTTCTAAAGCCGAATTGGTGATTTGGAATGCAGTTGTTGTCATTCAGGATCGGATTTAGCTTGTTTTTTAACAGTTTTTCGAACAATTTTGACATTGTGGGTAACAAACTTATGGGCCTATAAGATTCTACCTTCGAGGGATCTTTGCCAGGCTTAGGAATCATCTTTACTAAGGCAACTTTCCATATAGGCGGAAAATGTTCAAGCCGAATTATCGCATTAAAAATAAAAAGAATGATTCTTTTAGCAGTAAGAGGCAGCTCTATGAGCATTTTGTTGCTTATTTTGTCAACGCCAGGAGCTTTTTTACCATTAAGGTTAGCGATAGCCTCTACAACATCAGCAAATCGGAAACGTATTTCTAAAGGACGTCTAGCAACAACAGGCGGTAATTCCCTCACGTCAGTGCATGTATTGGGAGTGAATACGTTTTTGAAGTGATTTGCGAATAGATCGCATTTTTCTTCATCATTTCCAGCCCAGGATCCTCTCAGATTGCGCAGTGGTGGTTTTGCGATAACAGGTCTTTTAAGACGTCTGGCTGATCGCCATAAGGAATAATTTGTCTGAGGAGTCGCGTCTAGACCTTCCAGGTACTCTGTCAGTGATGCAATTCTGTGAGCCTCCAACAAGCTTTTTAGTTGGGTTGTACATTCTTTCAGCTTAGTTTTAAGTTGGGGCGATCTATGTTTTTGCCATTCCCTGCGGGCTCTTCTTTTTTCAGATACCAGCTTTTCCACATCTTCAGAGAAAATTTTGTTGTACCTAGTCTGGCGGTAGGTAGAAGACGCATGTTCAACGGCTTTGTTAATGTTTTCATTTAGGACGCTCAAACAATCATCTATGTCTACGGGAGTTTTTAGCGGTTGATTCTCCGCGCAGTGAGTACTAATATATTTTTTATATTTCAACCAATTAATTCTTTTAGATAAGAAAAACTCACTATCTGCTATTTGGTGAGGACTGCAGATAGTGATTATTGTGGGTGAGTGGTCAGAAGATAAATCCAAGGAGGCTTGAGCCTCAATGAGCTCCGAGGATATACCTTTTGCTACGCCAAAATCGATTACGTCTGGAATTTTATTGTGGTCTGTTGGCCAGTAGGTTGGTTGTCCAGTTGAAATAACATAAAGTCCCATTTCAGACACGGCATCATACAAGACACGACCTCTGGGACTAATTAGGCGGGAGCCCCAGTATGTGTGCTTAGCGTTATAGTCTCCAGCAGCTATGAAGCGGGGACCTAATGATTTGTAGAAACTGTTGTACTGATCCTTCGTTATGGAGAATCTGGGTGGACAGTAAACTGATGAAATAACAAGGTTTTGGAAAATTTCATCAACGCAGACGTTCGTAGCTTGGATATAACATTCCGAGAGGCCACCCAACCATTGGTGTTTAATTCTTGATTTGATTAGAATAGCCGAGCCACCACATGATCTATCCCTAGGATCCTTTGAATCGTAAAAAGAATAACCACTAATTTTAAAAGTGCTTCTAGATGTCATATGAGTCTCAGAAATACACATAACATCGATTTTTTGATTTATCAAGAAATATTCGAGCTCGTTTTTGTGTTGGCGGATGCCGTTTGCGTTCCAGAAACAAACCCTGAGGCAGTTCATGGTCTTTTAAGCATAGCCTGCAGAAAAGCAGACTGCATTTTTTGCATTTCTTGCATCATGTTGGCCATTTGCGCCATAATCTGCGTAAATTGTGTGACCATATTGTCAATTACGGCTTCCAGGCGGCTAAAATTAGGCCCGGTTGGTTCGCTAGTTGGCACTTCTTGTTGTGTTGTAGGCTGGGTAGACTTGCGTGAATTAGGCTGGGTAGACTTTAATGCGGCGGCGTAAGAAACTTGATTTGTAGTTGGTTGTGCCAATGGAGGCATATTTGTAGTTGGTATATTTAAAGGCTGGGGAGGGGCAGGAACTATTTTCGGCTTAGTTGAGCGCATAACTGAATTGAAAACAGGACAACCTCTATAGTTGGCAGTGTGGTTTCCCCCGCAGTTGCTGCATTTCTTCATCCTAGGATCATCTTTTGGCTTGTCGCACTTGGTCGTATCGTGCAGATCCCCACAGACAACACAAACAGAAGGCAACTTACAATAAGCTTTAGTGTGGCCATATTCCTGGCAGTTCAAGCACAGTACAGGCCCAGATCGCTTGTGTGGCACTTCCACAGTAACTCGTCGGTGCATAATATATCTCAAATTATAAATGGGGTGAGTTTCACTCTTTTTCAATTTGATGTCACCAGGCTCAAGCTCCACTCGGAATAATGGTTGGGGGTGTTTTTCCCTGTTTCTCATATTGGATACAGTCCTAACCATAAACCCTTTGCTTAACAAACTGGTCTTGATCTCTTCTGGGTCAACATTAGAATCAATGCCTTTAATAACTACCTGAAGGCCTTTTGCGGTCTTGAGTTGGTAGGTATAGAAGTTTTTGCTGAGTTTCTCGAGCTCGGAAACCGTAGCGCGGTAGGCGTTTTCATGGTTTACTTGAATTTTTGTCTCAAATATGTTACCGCGTTTAACATTTGAGACATAAAAGTTATTTTCCCCAATCAAACTGACTAAAAACTTGACGAGATCATTTGAGTTTTTTTCCCTCAAATAAATGGGAGGTGGCTTAAAGGCCTTTCTTTCACTAACTGGGGCCTCATTATCCTCTTGCAAAATTGCAAAACGATTTTGCGATGAGGTTGGCCTTTCATCGTCTTTTAAAATTTTTGCAGGTTGAGATGCTTCTGTCGATTTAGGGCTTCTTCCCCTTTTAAGCACTGTCACGTAGCGGTCCATCCCTACCTGGATCTTAGGTGCTGGTGCAGAAATTAAGGTTGATGCGGCTTTAGCAACTGCAGGTTCAATTCCAGAGTTTGATAATGGTGACCGCGACAAAGATGGTACCTCAGAATTTTTTTTATAATTATTAAATAGAGATTGGGCTAAATTTGTCCCTTGTTCAGTACATTTATTTAAATTAGGCGCACTTGAACTAAGATTGTTTGTAATTATTTTTGGCCTTGCATTTAAATAATTCCTATTAAATTCAGGGTCTCTTATGTTCTCATTGCTAACACTTGTGGAACTTAACACAATGTAAGCATTCCGGCTATTAGGCCCACTGTCACTACGATTACTGTTACTCATTAACAGTTCGCTTTTTTTTATTTAGTTTGTTGTTATTGTTTTTCTTTTCTCACTTTTTGTGTATATCTATATGTATATTAATAAATTCGTTTGCTACTTATTACTAATATCACCTATTAACAATATTACACTCGCGTACACACGTCCGTATACTACGAGATTAAGAGAGCAACTCTTTCTGTTGCAATTTAGTTAATTCTTGGGGATCGGACTTGTAATTATCGGACTTATAGTTTTCCATTATTTTCTCCAGATCCATTTCTTCTAAGCCTACTATTTCAGGAGCAAGCTCAAATTTTCTCCAAAAATCTACTCCTAAATATGCTTGTTATGGCTCTTATTGTTTTATTCTACACTAGCAAACTCGGTGAGCTCCGCTACACCCCATTAGAAAAAATTAATGGTAGGTAGGGATGGGATGGAAGGGATATAAAGAAATAACAAATTTATTTTAACATTTTTGTACATATGTTTAACACAAAACTACATTTATTGTTTTTTTTTTTAACTGAGATCCTTTTTTATTGTATACTAGCAAACCCGGTGCGCTCCGCTACACCCCATTAGAAAAAATTAATGGTAGGTAAGAATTAGATGGAAGGGATATAAAAAAATAATTTCTTTTAACATTTTTGTACATATGTTTAACACAAAACTACATTTATTGTTTTTTTTTTTTAACTGAGATCTTTTTTTTATTATATATAGCAAGCCCGGTGCGCTCCGCTACACCCCATTAGAAAAAATTAATGGTAGGAAGGGATGGGGATATAAAAAAATAAGAAATTTCTTTTAACATTTTTGTACATATGTTTAACACAAAACTACATTTATTGTTTTTTTTAACTGAGATCCTTTTTTTATTGTATATAAGCAAAAGCATTTACATACAGCTTGTGTGTGTATATTTGCTAATTGCTCCTTTGCTTGGTTTTTATACCATTATAAGCTCCATTTAGTAGGACTTAGGCTATTGCACAACATTTTGAGACTAAATGTATCACCCTCTGTTTAAAAAAATAATAATTCTGTATGGGAGGTACCTCTTCCCCTGCTTCGATCATAAAAATATTTGACACAAACGGAAAAATGTTTAATTAAATAACTTTCACAAAATTTTAAGCAGATAGCGATCATAGTTTTTTAAATATACCATCAAGGCCATTTAATTCGTATGGGAGGTACTACGCCCACTTAAGGTAAAAAAATAAAATATAGCCTATGTCCGTTCGGGAAGCAAAAAAATAACATTGGTGAAAGAATCATCCAAATCGGTTAGGTAGTTCCGGAGAAAAATCAATACATACAAAAAAACTTTTCCTCTTTATTATTAGTATAGATAAGCAAAAGCATTTACATACAGCTTGTGTGTGTATATTTGCTAATTGCTCCTTTGCTTGGTTTTTATACCATTATAAGCTCCATTTAGTAGGACTTAGGCTATTGCACAACATTTTAAGACTAAATGTATCACCCTCTGTTTGAAAAAATAATAATTTTGTATGGGAGGTACCTCTTCCCCTGCTTCGATCATAAAAATATTTGACACAAACGGAAAAATGTTTAAATAAATAACTTTCACAAAATTTTAAGCAGATAGCGATCATAGTTCTTGAAATATACCATCAAGTCCATTTAATTCGTATGGGAGGTACTACGCCCACTTAAGGTAAAAAAATAAAATATAGCCAATGTCCGTTCGGGAAGCAAAAAAATAACATTGGTGAAAGAATCATCCAAATCGGTTAGGTAGTTCCGGAGAAAAATCAATACATACAAAAAAACTTTTCCTCTTTATTATTAGTATAGATAAGCAAAAGCATTTACATACAGCTTGTGTGTGTATATTTGCTAATTGCTCCTTTGCTTGGTTTTTATACCATTATAAGCTCCATTTAGTAGGACTTAGGCTATTGCACAACATTTTGAGACTAAATGTATCACCCTCTGTTTGAAAAAATAATAATTTTGTATGGGAGGTACCTCTTCCCCTGCTTCGATCATAAAAATATTTGACACAAACGGAAAAATGTTTAAATAAATAACTTTCACAAAATTTTAAGCAGATAGCGATCATAGTTCTTGAAATATACCATCAAGTCCATTTAATTCGTATGGGAGGTACTACGCCCACTTAAGGTAAAAAAATAAAATATAGCCTATGTCCGTTCGGGAAGCAAAAAAATAACATTGGTGAAAGAATCATCCAAATCGGTTAGGTAGTTCCGGAGAAAAATCAATACATACAAAAAAACTTTTCCTCTTTATTATTAGTATAGATAAGCAAAAGCATTTACATACAGCTTGTGTGTGTATATTTGCTAATTGCTCCTTTGCTTGGTTTTTATACCATTATAAGCTCCATTTAGTAGGACTTAGGCTATTGCACAACATTTTGAGACTAAATGTATCACCCTCTGTTTAAAAAAATAATAATTCTGTATGGGAGGTACCTCTTCCCCTGCTTCGATCATAAAAATATTTGACACAAACGGAAAAATCTTTAAATAAATAACTTTCACAAAATTTTAAGCAGATAGCGATCATAGTTCTTGAAATATACCATCAAGTCCATTTAATTCGTATGGGAGGTACTACGCCCACTTAAGGTAAAAAAATAAAATATAGCCTATGTCCGTTCGGGAAGCAAAAAAATAACATTGGTGAAAGAATCATCCAAATCGGTTAGGTAGTTCCGGAGAAAAATCAATACATACAAAAAAACTTTTCCTCTTTATTATTAGTATAGATAAGCAAAAGCATTTACATACAGCTTGTGTGTGTATATTTGCTAATTGCTCCTTTGCTTGGTTTTTATACCATTATAAGCTCCATTTAGTAGGACTTAGGCTATTGCACAACATTTTGAGACTAAATGTATCACCCTCTGTTTAAAAAAATAATAATTTTGTATGGGAGGTACCTCTTCCCCTGCTTCGATCATAAAAATATTTGACACAAACGGAAAAATGTTTAATTAAATAACTTTCACAAAATTTTAAGCAGATAGCGATCATAGTTCTTGAAATATACCATCAAGTCCATTTAATTCGTATGGGAGGTACTACGCCCACTTAAGGTAAAAAAATAAAATATAGCCTATGTCCGTTCGGGAAGCAAAAAAATAACATTGGTGAAAGAATCATCCAAATCGGTTAGGTAGTTCCGGAGAAAAATCAATACATACAAAAAAACTTTTCCTCTTTATTATTAGTATAGATAAGCAAAAGCATTTACATACAGCTTGTGTGTGTATATTTGCTAATTGCTCCTTTGCTTGGTTTTTATACCATTATAAGCTCCATTTAGTAGGACTTAGGCTATTGCACAACATTTTAAGACTAAATGTATCACCCTCTGTTTAAAAAAATAATAATTTTGTATGGGAGGTACCTCTTCCCCTGCTTCGATCATAAAAATATTTGACACAAACGGAAAAATGTTTAATTAAATAACTTTCACAAAATTTTAAGCAGATAGCGATCATAGTTCTTGAAATATACCATCAAGTCCATTTAATTCGTATGGGAGGTACTACGCCCACTTAAGGTAAAAAAATAAAATATAGCCTATGTCCGTTCGGGAAGCAAAAAAATAACATTGGTGAAAGAATCATCCAAATCGGTTAGGTAGTTCCGGAGAAAAATCAATACATACAAAAAAACTTTTCCTCTTTATTATTAGTATAGATAAGCAAAAGCATTTACATACAGCTTGTGTGTGTATATTTGCTAATTGCTCCTTTGCTTGGTTTTTATACCATTATAAGCTCCATTTAGTAGGACTTAGGCTATTGCACAACATTTTAAGACTAAATGTATCACCCTCTGTTTAAAAAAATAATAATTTTGTATGGGAGGTACCTCTTCCCCTGCTTCGATCATAAAAATATTTGACACAAACGGAAAAATGTTTAATTAAATAACTTTCACAAAATTTTAAGCAGATAGCGATCATAGTTCTTGAAATATACCATCAAGTCCATTTAATTCGTATGGGAGGTACTACGCCCACTTAAGGTAAAAAAATAAAATATAGCCTATGTCCGTTCGGGAAGCAAAAAAATAACATTGGTGAAAGAATCATCCAAATCGGTTAGGTAGTTCCGGAGAAAAATCAATACATACAAAAAAACTTTTCCTCTTTATTATTAGTATAGATAAGCAAAAGCATTTACATACAGCTTGTGTGTGTATATTTGCTAATTGCTCCTTTGCTTGGTTTTTATACCATTATAAGCTCCATTTAGTAGGACTTAGGCTATTGCACAACATTTTAAGACTAAATGTATCACCCTCTGTTTAAAAAAATAATAATTTTGTATGGGAGGTACCTCTTCCCCTGCTTCGATCATAAAAATATTTGACACAAACGGAAAAATGTTTAATTAAATAACTTTCACAAAATTTTAAGCAGATAGCGATCATAGTTCTTGAAATATACCATCAAGTCCATTTAATTCGTATGGGAGGTACTACGCCCACTTAAGGTAAAAAAATAAAATATAGCCTATGTCCGTTCGGGAAGCAAAAAAATAACATTGGTGAAAGAATCATCCAAATCGGTTAGGTAGTTCCGGAGAAAAATCAATACATACAAAAAAACTTTTCCTCTTTATTATTAGTATAGATAAGCAAAAGCATTTACATACAGCTTGTGTGTGTATATTTGCTAATTGCTCCTTTGCTTGGTTTTTATACCATTATAAGCTCCATTTAGTAGGACTTAGGCTATTGCACAACATTTTAAGACTAAATGTATCACCCTCTGTTTAAAAAAATAATAATTTTGTATGGGAGGTACCTCTTCCCCTGCTTCGATCATAAAAATATTTGACACAAACGGAAAAATGTTTAATTAAATAACTTTCACAAAATTTTAAGCAGATAGCGATCATAGTTCTTGAAATATACCATCAAGTCCATTTAATTCGTATGGGAGGTACTACGCCCACTTAAGGTAAAAAAATAAAATATAGCCTATGTCCGTTCGGGAAGCAAAAAAATAACATTGGTGAAAGAATCATCCAAATCGGTTAGGTAGTTCCGGAGAAAAATCAATACATACAAAAAAACTTTTCCTCTTTATTATTAGTATAGATAAGCAAAAGCATTTACATACAGCTTGTGTGTGTATATTTGCTAATTGCTCCTTTGCTTGGTTTTTATACCATTATAAGCTCCATTTAGTAGGACTTAGGCTATTGCACAACATTTTAAGACTAAATGTATCACCCTCTGTTTAAAAAAATAATAATTTTGTATGGGAGGTACCTCTTCCCCTGCTTCGATCATAAAAATATTTGACACAAACGGAAAAATGTTTAATTAAATAACTTTCACAAAATTTTAAGCAGATAGCGATCATAGTTCTTGAAATATACCATCAAGTCCATTTAATTCGTATGGGAGGTACTACGCCCACTTAAGGTAAAAAAATAAAATATAGCCTATGTCCGTTCGGGAAGCAAAAAAATAACATTGGTGAAAGAATCATCCAAATCGGTTAGGTAGTTCCGGAGAAAAATCAATACATACAAAAAAACTTTTCCTCTTTATTATTAGTATAGATAAGCAAAAGCATTTACATACAGCTTGTGTGTGTATATTTGCTAATTGCTCCTTTGCTTGGTTTTTATACCATTATAAGCTCCATTTAGTAGGACTTAGGCTATTGCACAACATTTTAAGACTAAATGTATCACCCTCTGTTTAAAAAAATAATAATTTTGTATGGGAGGTACCTCTTCCCCTGCTTCGATCATAAAAATATTTGACACAAACGGAAAAATGTTTAATTAAATAACTTTCACAAAATTTTAAGCAGATAGCGATCATAGTTCTTGAAATATACCATCAAGTCCATTTAATTCGTATGGGAGGTACTACGCCCACTTAAGGTAAAAAAATAAAATATAGCCTATGTCCGTTCGGGAAGCAAAAAAATAACATTGGTGAAAGAATCATCCAAATCGGTTAGGTAGTTCCGGAGAAAAATCAATACATACAAAAAAACTTTTCCTCTTTATTATTAGTATAGATAAGCAAAAGCATTTACATACAGCTTGTGTGTGTATATTTGCTAATTGCTCCTTTGCTTGGTTTTTATACCATTATAAGCTCCATTTAGTAGGACTTAGGCTATTGCACAACATTTTGAGACTAAATGTATCACCCTCTGTTTAAAAAAATAATAATTTTGTATGGGAGGTACCTCTTCCCCTGCTTCGATCATAAAAATATTTGACACAAACGGAAAAATGTTTAATTAAATAACTTTCACAAAATTTTAAGCAGATAGCGATCATAGTTCTTGAAATATACCATCAAGTCCATTTAATTCGTATGGGAGGTACTACGCCCACTTAAGGTAAAAAAATAAAATATAGCCTATGTCCGTTCGGGAAGCAAAAAAATAACATTGGTGAAAGAATCATCCAAATCGGTTAGGTAGTTCCGGAGAAAAATCAATACATACAAAAAAACTTTTCCTCTTTATTATTAGTATAGATAAGCAAAAGCATTTACATACAGCTTGTGTGTGTATATTTGCTAATTGCTCCTTTGCTTGGTTTTTATACCATTATAAGCTCCATTTAGTAGGACTTAGGCTATTGCACAACATTTTAAGACTAAATGTATCACCCTCTGTTTGAAAAAATAATAATTTTGTATGGGAGGTACCTCTTCCCCTGCTTCGATCATAAAAATATTTGACACAAACGGAAAAATGTTTAAATAAATAACTTTCACAAAATTTTAAGCAGATAGCGATCATAGTTCTTGAAATATACCATCAAGTCCATTTAATTCGTATGGGAGGTACTACGCCCACTTAAGGTAAAAAAATAAAATATAGCCTATGTCCGTTCGGGAAGCAAAAAAATAACATTGGTGAAAGAATCATCCAAATCGGTTAGGTAGTTCCGGAGAAAAATCAATACATACAAAAAAACTTTTCCTCTTTATTATTAGTATAGATAAGCAAAAGCATTTACATACAGCTTGTGTGTGTATATTTGCTAATTGCTCCTTTGCTTGGTTTTTATACCATTATAAGCTCCATTTAGTAGGACTTAGGCTATTGCACAACATTTTAAGACTAAATGTATCACCCTCTGTTTAAAAAAATAATAATT
Organism: Melanophora roralis; assembly: GCA_963583895.1. Lineage (NCBI taxonomy): Eukaryota > Metazoa > Arthropoda > Insecta > Diptera > Rhinophoridae > Melanophora > Melanophora roralis. The sequence goes on along the minus strand of OY757189.1, from coordinate 56,538,907 downwards.
TTGTATGGGAGGTACCTCTTCCCCTGCTTCGATCATAAAAATATTTGACACAAACGGAAAAATGTTTAATTAAATAACTTTCACAAAATTTTAAGCAGATAGCGATCATATTTCTTGAAATATACCATCAAGTCCATTTAATTCGTATGGGAGGTACTACGCCCACTTAAGGTAAAAAAATAAAATATAGCCTATGTCCGTTCGGGAAGCAAAAAAATAACATTGGTGAAAGAATCATCCAAATCGGTTAGGTAGTTCCGGAGAAAAATCAATACATACAAAAAAACTTTTCCTCTTTATTATTAGTATAGATAAGCAAAAGCATTTACATACAGCTTGTGTGTGTATATTTGCTAATTGCTCCTTTGCTTGGTTTTTATACCATTATAAGCTCCATTTAGTAGGACTTAGGCTATTGCACAACATTTTAAGACTAAATGTATCACCCTCTGTTTGAAAAAATAATAATTTTGTATGGGAGGTACCTCTTCCCCTGCTTCGATCATAAAAATATTTGACACAAACGGAAAAATGTTTAAATAAATAACTTTCACAAAATTTTAAGCAGATAGCGATCATAGTTCTTGAAATATACCATCAAGTCCATTTAATTCGTATGGGAGGTACTACGCCCACTTAAGGTAAAAAAATAAAATATAGCCTATGTCCGTTCGGGAAGCAAAAAAATAACATTGGTGAAAGAATCATCCAAATCGGTTAGGTAGTTCCGGAGAAAAATCAATACATACAAAAAAACTTTTCCTCTTTATTATTAGTATAGATAAGCAAAAGCATTTACATACAGCTTGTGTGTGTATATTTGCTAATTGCTCCTTTGCTTGGTTTTTATACCATTATAAGCTCCATTTAGTAGGACTTAGGCTATTGCACAACATTTTGAGACTAAATGTATCACCCTCTGTTTGAAAAAATAATAATTTTGTATGGGAGGTACCTCTTCCCCTGCTTCGATCATAAAAATATTTGACACAAACGGAAAAATGTTTAAATAAATAACTTTCACAAAATTTTAAGCAGATAGCGATCATAGTTCTTGAAATATACCATCAAGTCCATTTAATTCGTATGGGAGGTACTACGCCCACTTAAGGTAAAAAAATAAAATATAGCCTATGTCCGTTCGGGAAGCAAAAAAATAACATTGGTGAAAGAATCATCCAAATCGGTTAGGTAGTTCCGGAGAAAAATCAATACATACAAAAAAACTTTTCCTCTTTATTATTAGTATAGATAAGCAAAAGCATTTACATACAGCTTGTGTGTGTATATTTGCTAATTGCTCCTTTGCTTGGTTTTTATACCATTATAAGCTCCATTTAGTAGGACTTAGGCTATTGCACAACATTTTGAGACTAAATGTATCACCCTCTGTTTGAAAAAATAATAATTTTGTATGGGAGGTACCTCTTCCCCTGCTTCGATCATAAAAATATTTGACACAAACGGAAAAATGTTTAAATAAATAACTTTCACAAAATTTTAAGCAGATAGCGATCATAGTTCTTGAAATATACCATCAAGTCCATTTAATTCGTATGGGAGGTACTACGCCCACTTAAGGTAAAAAAATAAAATATAGCCTATGTCCGTTCGGGAAGCAAAAAAATAACATTGGTGAAAGAATCATCCAAATCGGTCAGGTAGTTCCGGAGAAAAATCAATACATACAAAAAAACTTTTCCTCTTTATTATTAGTATAGATAAGCAAAAGCATTTACATACAGCGTGTGTGTGTATGTTTGTAAATTGCTCTTTTGCTTGGTTTTTATACCATTATAAGCTCCATTTAGTAGGACTTAGGCTATTGCACAACATTTTGAGACTAAATGTATCACCCTCTGTTTAAAAAAATAATAATTCTGTATGGGAGGTACCTCTTCCCCTGCTTCGATCATAAAAATATTTGACACAAATGGAAAAATGTTTGATTAAAAAACGTTCACAAAATTTTAAGCAGATAGCGATTATAGTTCTCGAAATATACCATCAATTCCATTTAATTCGTATGGGAGGTACTACGCCCACTTAAGGTAAAAAAATAAAATATAGCCTATGTCCGTTCGGGAAGCAAAAAAATAACATTGGTGAAAGAATCATCCAAATCGGTCAGGTAGTTCCGGAGAAAAATCAATACATACAAAAAAACTTTTCCTCTTTATTATTAGTATAGATAAGCAAAAGCATTTACATACAGCTTGTGTGTGTATATTTGCTAATTGCTCCTTTGCTTGGTTTTTATACCATTATAAGCTCCATTTAGTAGGACTTAGGCTATTGCACAACATTTTGAGACTAAATGTATCACCCTCTGTTTAAAAAAATAATAATTCTGTATGGGAGGTACCTCTTCCCCTGCTTCGATCATAAAAATATTTGACACAAATGGAAAAATGTTTGATTAAAAAACGTTCACAAAATTTTAAGCAGATAGCGATTATAGTTCTCGAAATATACCATCAATTCCATTTAATTCGTATGGGAGGTACTACGCCCACTTAAGGTAAAAAAATAAAATATAGCCTATGTCGGTTCAGGAAGCAAAAAAAAATAACATTGGTGAAAAAATCATCCAAATCGGTTAGGTAGTTCCGGAGAAAAATCAAGACATACAAAAAAACTTTTCCTCTTTATTATTAGTATAGATAAGCAAAAGCATTTACATACAGCGTGTGTGTGTATGTTTGTAAATTGCTCTTTTGCTTGGTTTTTATCCCATTATAAGCTCCATTTAGAAGTACTTAGGCTATTGCACAACATTTTGAGACTAAATGCATCACCCTCTGTTTAAAAAATTATAATTTTGTATGGGAGGTACCTCTTCCCCTGCTTCGATCATAAAAATATTTGACACAAATGGAAAAATGTTTGATTTAAAAACGTTCACAAAATTTTAAGCAGATAGCGATTATAGTTCTCGAAATATACCATCAAGTCCATTTAATTCGTATGGGAGGTACTACGCCCACTTAAGGTAAAAAAATAAAATATAGCCTATGTCGGTTCAGGAAGCAAAAAAAAAAATAACATTGATGAAAAAATCATCCAAATCGGCTAGGTAGTTCCGGAGAAAAATCAAGACATACAAAAAAACTTTTCCTCTTTATTATTAGTATAGATAAGCAAAAGCATTTACATACAGCGTGTGTGTGTATGTTTGTAAATTGCTCTTTTGCTTGGTTTTTATCCCATTATAAGCTCCATTTAGAAGTACTTAGGCTATTGCACAACATTTTGAGACTAAATGCATCACCCTCTGTTTAAAAAATTATAATTTTGTATGGGAGGTACCTCTTCCCCTGCTTCGATCATAAAAATATTTGACACAAATGGAAAAATGTTTGATTAAAAAACGTTCACAAAATTTTAAGCAGATAGCGATTATAGTTCTCGAAATATACCATCAAGTCCATTTAATTCGTATGGGAGGTACTACGCCCACTTAAGGTAAAAAAATAAAATATAGCCTATGTCGGTTCAGGAAGCAAAAAAAAAATAACATTGGTGAAAAAATCATCCAAATCGGTTAGGTAGTTCCGGAGAAAAATCAAGACATACAAAAAAACTTTTCCTCTTTATTATTAGTATAGATAAGCAAAAGCATTTACATACAGCGTGTGTGTGTATGTTTGTAAATTGCTCTTTTGCTTGGTTTTTATCCCATTATAAGCTCCATTTAGAAGTACTTAGGCTATTGCACAACATTTTGAGACTAAATGCATCACCCTCTGTTTAAAAAATTATAATTTTGTATGGGAGGTACCTCTTCCCCTGCTTCGATCATAAAAATATTTGACACAAATGGAAAAATGTTTGATTTAAAAACGTTCACAAAATTTTAAGCAGATAGCGATTATAGTTCTCGAAATATACCATCAAGTCCATTTAATTCGTATGGGAGGTACTACGCCCACTTAAGGTAAAAAAATAAAATATAGCCTATGTCGGTTCAGGAAGCAAAAAAAAAAATAACATTGATGAAAAAATCATCCAAATCGGCTAGGTACATAGTTCCGGAGAAAAATCAAGACATACAAAAAAACTTTTCCTCTTTATTATTAGTATAGATGAGCGGTGGGTTTTCTAACAATCTATGCTTTTGACCGCTAGCTGTTGTTATTAGTAAAAGAATTATTGTGTTATTTATAAGTTTAATTTGTCAATGATCTCCCTACACCCTTTGCCTAAAATGCTTACTGACTCACCAGTATCAAGGAGGCCAGTTATTTAATTTTCGCCAAGTTTAATTTTGACATAAGGTCTTAGAACTGTTGCTGTACGGCCTGCTACTTTTAAGGCATCAATCGCCAGTTTTCTTAACCACTTTCTTTTAGCAAACTTTTCTCTTAGTTTCTTTGTCCTTTTTGGTAACGTTGGTCGCATAGTTGATATTTCTGAATTGAATATTTGTTGCCTTATCTTTGCATAATTTTGTTCTCCCTCTTTAAAGGTGTATAAGTGATTTTGTTGGAGAATGAATTTATTAAATTTTATTGTTCCATCTATTAATTTTAAAATTTTATTTCTTATTGCAGGTGTACTTGCGGGTTGGTCCCCTACATTCCCTTCGTTCCTGAAAAAATTTTTGCTGCGGCAATTGGCACAATTAGGAGCTATCACTCTTTCATTTGAGGGGCAGTCCATGAAAACGGCAGTTTTTACGACCTTGTCCCCAACTTTTCCTGAGTTGCTCATCTTGACCGCGGCTACTTCATCGCACTCGACCTCTGTCGGAGGGCAGTGTTCGGGTAGTTCTTCGCATAGTTCATTGACCTGTCTTGAAAAACGACTTATAAGTTAAAGTATTTAAAAAAATTAAAAAATGTTCTTAAAAACTACAAAAGAAATAAAACAAAAACAATAAGACAAAAAAATTTGAACTACTTCTATTTTATAATATTTAGAGTAAATTGACATTTATTGTAATTTTACAGTTCTTGTATTATCATCTGGCACCAATTTTCCTACTTAACCTTTTTTGGAATTTTGTGTTTTTTTTTTAAGGTAATGTGGTATACCATACGAACAGCTGACAAAAGCTATACCACATAGCCACACTTGTGTTTGATGCAAATATTTATGTACATATGTATATATTGTAACAAAAGTATGAACTATATGAAGCCACTGCATTAATTCTTCGCTTGTTTACTACTTACCAATTGCTTTAATCAAATTTAAAATTTTTGGAAAATACCTTTAAGGAAAGAACTTGTGTTTTAACACCAGCAAAAAAATTGTGTAATCGACCAAAACGATTTTTAGCAACTGACTCCCAAAAATACTTGCAAATATTAATTAAAGTATTGCTTTCTTAATTTTCTGAGAGCCGCAATCTATTTGGCCTGTTTCTGTTTTTTTATATTATTAGCTTAAGAGAAAACTTACTATACACATAACCAGCATTTACCACGTTACCCGCACTTACTATACTAAATAAAAAAAAATTATACCACAAATATTTTATTAAAAATATGCAAAAAAGTTTAAATATTATCCAATCGGAAAGTTAAAAGCTTTTTGTATATAGTATGATAATAATATAATTACTTGCTAATATAACAAGGCACAAACAAAATTTTCTATATAAAAGTTATATACATACATATTTCACTTATTCGGCGTAGGAATTGATAGGCGGATGTGGTGGCTATACAATTTTATTATCATCATGTGGGTTTCCTTGGGCTATTACAATTTTAGTGGGCTATTGTTACATGCATTGCCGACGTCACATGTATCACTCATATATAACTTTAATATCTTTCCATACTAATATTCACTTCCTCAACGGTAATCACTAGCTACATATATACATTTAGTTTGGGCGCCGTTTAATGTTACAGACTGTTTCAGCTCGGTGAGGTTCGACGCCTAGATATGGCGTGGTACAACTCAGGAGGTCTCAACCCTCTCACCAGCCGTTTATCTGCTCATAAAAAAACTGAACTGAAAACAGAAAAGTATTTAATTTACACCACTCACAAACTCTACCACAAACAAACAGAATGACATATCGTCAGCTGAAATGCAACACAACGTGTAACGCAGTGTGAAGGGGAGTTTAGTTCTCATGCGCCCCGACCACAACAAGAGCAGCAGCGGCATAACAAAAGTCTTCGCCAGCAGCACACGAATATTTAATGGTGTAAGATGTTGTGCAGGATACAAGTTTTAAGCTTCATAAAAATATTTCCAGCTACTGAATTAACCTGATTGTTCCATGTGAGCTATTTATGGAAATTAAATTCTAGATTCCTTGCAGAGTCCAAAAAAACAATGTTTTGGTTACCTTATTAAACCGGAATGTCCGTAGAGATGTCCTGATTCCTCGGGGCTATAAATAGGCATTGCGATTGTTTAGAATTCTAATAGAGCCCATTTATATCCTATTAAGGTCCTCATTAAACTTATCAATGAATTCCCGAATACACACTTTCTCACAGCTAATGTAAATCTGGATGTCGTCTGCATACATATAGATACTGCAGTGTGTAATTTGACTCGGCAAATCATTAATGTAATGTGAACAACAGTTGACCAATAATAGAACCTTGGCGTACTCCTTTAAAAACATGTCAACCAAATTCTTAAAAAGCCGCATGAATAACTTCTGCCTTTATATAATAACTTCCATAAACAAACCCAAACATTTAAGAGTATGAATAAACATTGGTTACCACTAAATGTATTATAGGGGCTACTGAAAACAAAACCTTTTCGTATTGCAACAATTTCTAAATATTGGGAAAATTGAGATCAAATCCTGAATAATATTTGAAAATCATTGTAAAACTAAAATATTTTAATTTAGTTTTCGCTTAATAAAGGACTTGTGGAGGGCGCATGGTGTATAATGGATAGGATTCAGTTTAAAACAAGGTTATTAGGATATGCAAAATTTTATGGAGAGTGATATTTAAAGTAGTTTTAGCCCCAAGAAACACATGAACAACTAGTCGTATAGACGGATAAATTTATCGAAGTTATTATATGACGGTAGAAAATATTTAAGGTTTTTTAAAAACTTTGTTGAAGTCTACTGACGATTTGGTGTATGAAATGCAAATAGACAAATAAACCCTATATAGCATAGACGACAGCAGGCAACACTGCTACACGACTACAAATGCAGCTGGCTGCAATCGTAGCCGTGTAATTTTCTACATAATAATATGGAAGACGGCGGCTGCACACATACAACATATATTAATTATATAATTTTGAAAGCGTAAAATATTTAGGTATTTTTTTTTTGCCATTTTTTTATACCCTTTACATAAGAGATAAGGGTATATATAAGTTTGTTATTCCCTTTGTAATTCCTTTATTATCAATTTAGGACCCCATAAAGTATATATATTCTGGATCCTTATAGATAGGGAAGCCGATTTGGCGATGTCCGTCTGTCCGTGTTATGGTTGAAATCAACTTTCTGAAGCCCCCCGATATCGCATAGACCCGAATGTGGTAACAAACTGTCACAGATAGTCGCGAGAAAATCGGTATTGAAATTCAAGAAAATCGCCCGATAAATGACCGAGATACATATAAGCAAAAAACCACGACTACCTCAGGTTTTTGAGTCTACAACAACAACAAAGAACATACTTTTACATGTAATAATAAAAAAAACAACAAAAAAAGAAAAAAACAGAATCAGTCATGTTGATATTATTGAAACACACCCAAACCAAAAATTTTATTAATACAGTGAACTCGCGGAAACGTGAACTAATTTTTACCAAGGGTGTTCATGTTTTCGATTTTGTTCACGTTTCTGATTGGATATGTTTTAATTATTTTCTAACGAATTTAATTCTTTTTATCAATTTATTGTTACTAGTTTGAAAACATCCAAATCTAGTCAAAACTTAACAACGCTTTAACCCGAAAAGTCCAATTTAAAAATTTTAAAACCTAAGTTTTTTGGGTAATACATAATTGTCTTATTAATCTGACCACAAAAATCATCCTTTTGCAAATAAAAGTATGTATTTCGCTTATAGATCCTTTTATTGCATAATTCGAGAACTCTCAAAGCTAATAAAATTAATGTAAACAAAAAAAAAACTCAGAAAAAAACTGTTCACGTTTTAAAGCTTTCAATGTTTGTTCACGTTTTAGAGTAGTTAATGTTAAATAAAAAGTGTTCACGTTTCTGGATGTTCACGATTCTGGATATTCACGTTTCCGCGAGTTCACTGTATATGTATGTAAGTGTTCATAGATTTAACAGCGTTGTCATACAAAGCTTAATTTAAACATTTTTAAAGTCGCTCCTACGGCTTCCAGGGTTCTCCTACAAAGATAAAATGTAAGACCGACCCAAATTATTTTTTCCATCCAAACATTTTTGTGGAACATACTAACTCTCTATCTCCAGCCCCTGACATGGTTGCCATACAAAATTTTAAAAAATAAGGTAAAAACCGCTACAACTTCCCCGGAGTCGCCCGTAGAGGAAAAAAATGTATCACAGACCCCCATTAGTTTTTCCTCCCAAACGTATTCCTAGAGCATACTTACCCCCTATCACCACGCCCTAAGGGGGTTGCCATACAAAATTTACAAAAATGATATGAAAATGCCCACAACTTCTTCAGAATTGGCCTCAGAGCAATAAAGTGAACGACCGACCCCCATTAATTTCTTCTCCCAAACATATTCCTAGAATATACTTACCCCCTATCTACACGCCCTAAGGGGGTTGCCATACAAAATTTACAAAAATGATATGAAAATGCCCACAACTTCGTCAGAGTTGGCCTTAGAGCAATAAAGTGTACGACCGACCCCCATTAATTTCTCCTTCCAAACATATTCCTACAATATATTTACCCCCTATCTCCACGCCCTGAGAGGGTTGCCATACAAAATTTACAAAAATGATATGAAAATGCCCAAAATTTCTTTAGAGTTGGCCTTAGAGCAATAAAATGTACGACCGACCTCCATTAATTTCTTCTTCCAAACATATTTCTAGAACATACTTACCCCCTATCTCCGCGCCCTAAGGGGGTTGCCATACAAAATTTACAAAAATGATATGAAAATGCCCACAACTTCTTCAGAGTTGGCCTTAGAGCAATAAAGTGTACGACCGACTCCCATTAATTTCTTCTCCCAAACATATTCCTAGAATATACTTACCCCCTATCTCCACGCCCTGAGAGGGTTGCCATACAAAATTTACAAAAATGATATGAAAATGCATACAACTTCTTCAGAGTTGGCCTAAGAGCAATAAAGTGTACGACCGACCCCCATTAATTTCTTCGCCCAAACATATTCCTAAAATATACTTACCCCCTATCTCCACAACCTGAAGGAGTTGTCACACAAAATTTACAAAAATGATATGAAAATGCCCACAACTTCTTCAGAATTTGCCTTAGAGCAATAAAGTGTACGACCGACCCCCATTAGTTTTCCCTCCCAAACATATTTCTAGAATATACTTACCCTCTATCTCCACGCCCTTAGAAGGTTGCCATACAAAATTTACACAAAAGTGATATGAAAATGCCCACAACTTTTTCAGAGTTAGCCTTAGAGCAATAAAGTGTTCCACCGACCCCCATTAGTTTGCCCTCCCAAACATATTCCTGGAATATACTTACCCTCTATCTCCACGCCTTAAGGGGGTTGCCATACAAAATTTACAAAAATGGTATGAAAATGCCCACAACTTCTTCAGAGTTGGCCTTAGAGCAATAAAGTGTACGACCGACCCCCATTAATTTCTTCTCCCAAACATATTCCTAAAACATACTTACCCCCTATCTCCGCGCCCTAAGGGGGTTGCCATACAAAATTTACAAAAATGATATGAAAATGCGCACAACTTCTTCAGAATTTGCCTTAGAGCAATAAAGAGTACAACCGACCCCCATTAGTTTTCCCTCCCAAACATATTTCTAGAATATACTTACCTTCTTTCTCCACGCCCTAAGGGGGTTGCCATACAAAATTTACAAAAATGATGTAAAAATGCCCACAACTCCTTCAGAGTTGGCCTTAGAGCAATAAAGTGTACGACCGACCCCCATTAGTTTGCCCTCCCAAACATGTTTCTAGAATATACTTACCCCCTATCTCCACGCCCTAATGGGGTTGCCATACAAAATTTACAAAAATGATATGAAAATGCCCACAACTTGTTTAGAATTTGCCTTAGAGCAATAAAGTGTACGACCGACCCCCATTAGTTTCCCCTCCAAAACATATTCCTAGAATATACTTACCCCGTATCTTCACCCTCTAAGTGGGTTGCCATACAAAATTTGTAAAAATTAGGATAAAAACCCCTACAACTTCCCCGTCACCCGTGGAACCTTAAAAAATCACAGCGACCCCTATTTAAAAATTAGAAATATTTCATAAGTAAAAAAATGGTTACAAAGAAAAAAAGTTTGGGATTGCGAAAGGTCAATGTGAAGAGCGAATATAGCGCTCTTACTTGTTCTTAAACATCAACAAGTTTATTAAAATAAGTTTAAGCACATTTTAACATGGAGTATGTATGTATATATAAATAGCTAAATTCGTTTTTAGAGAGTGTTATTAGTCAAACGTTTCTAAGATTTTAATCTGTGCTGGTTTACATAGTGATAAGGGTATATATCAGTTTGTCATTCCGTTTGTAATTTCTTTTTTATCCATTTGCGACCCCATAAAGTATATACATTCTGGATCCCTATAGATAGGGAAGTTGATATAGCCATGTCCGTCTGTCCGTCTGTTGAAATCAAGTTTCCGGAGTCAAATAAAAAGAAACGGACCAGTTATTGTTGTTGAACTATTTGAAATATCCTGGAGACAATCGCTATTTAAAATCAGCAAAATCGGTTTACTATTGACCGAGATATAAGCGAAAACCCAAAACAACCCATTTTTTTAGGACAAAATCCGTCCATATATCCCTATATATCTCAGTAAATATAGTCACTCTTGCCACAAAACTTGGCACAGACTCTCTTAGAGTAAGTATCTCAATAATAAAAAAGTTTTTTTTCAGATAGGATCATGGGAAGTGGTATTTTTGCTACAATTGCACAAATTTGATGAAATATTTTATGCGCTATATCTCGGAAACTATAACAGCTATCGACTTCAAATGTTCTACAAAAAGTAATTGTACAACAAGGCCTACGCTTTAAAGAAAAAAATTTTTTAATGGGGGCAAAAAAAGGGTAGCTCCCATACAAATTAACGATTTGTATGAAATTTTCGATACGCTATATCTCGGAAACTATAACAGCTATCCACATCAAATGTTTTACAAAAAGTAATTGGACAACAAGGCCTACGGTTTAAGGAAAAAATTTTTTGGGTGGGGGGTGAAGAAGGGGTAGCTCCCATACAAATTAACGATTTTTATTAAATTTTCGATACGCTACTTCTGGAAAACTATTACAGCTATCGACTTCGAATATTCTACAAAAAGTAATAATCAAATAATTCATACATTTTGAAGAAAATGTTGGAGAGGAGCAGGGTGACTAGAATATCCCATAACATTTAACAAGTTTTATTAACCTAGAAATATGAATAATGTCGAAAACTTTTAAAACTCTCGACCTCAAACTTTCTTCATCTATTTCTATTTTTCATACGAACGTTAAAATTTTGTATAGTTTTCTATGGACTTTAAAACTCGCACAAGGTTTTTAATTTTTATATTAAAAGACCAATGTGAAGGGTATATAAGGTATATAAGCTATTAATACAAGTTAATGTATAATTAAAAAAAATGCCTTTATTTTGCCTTTTTGTTTAATAAACAGTTAAGTTAAATCTTTTTTATGATTTTGCCGCTGGGGCTGAGTAAAAGAGAATCTTAATTGGCAGTACTGTTCAACACTCTTATATAAATTCTCTGGGTTTTCTCATTTGCCGCCTATTAAAATAGAAATATGTTTAATTTGGACACAGCCATAGCTCACGATTGGACGATTTTAGCCCCGAATTTGACGATCTTTTAATATTTAAGATTTGCGGTTAAAAAAAAAAACCAGAGGCATAAATAAATATTTTATTTGTTTGTTTAAGAAAAATATATTTTGCCATTAAAAAGATTTTGGTAGGAATCTTTTTAATTAAACAAGGATTAGAAATATGTAGTTTAAATAGAGATCCTAAAAAATTATATCTGCAAAATAAATAAAACAAAGGTGGTCTTTATACATAATTTCAAATAAATTTTTTTAACTTAAAATTGATTATCTGTATCAAATAGAAATATGAAATATATTTTCAGATTTTCTGTTTTTTTATTTGCAAATTATTTTGCTTATAATTATAAATTTTTCTTTTAAATTTGTTGCTATTTTGTTGTAAACTGTTTGGTGTTCTAGTTTTTTTTTCATTTTTGAAAGAAAATTAAAAATAAGTAAGAGCGCTATATTCGGCTGTGCCGAATCTTATATACCCTTCACATTGACCTTTCGCAATCCCAAACTTTTTTTATTTTTAACCATTTTTTTTTTTACTTATGAAATATTTCTAATTTTTAAATAGGCTCTAAGGCCAACTCTAAAAAAGTTGTGGGCATTTTCATATCATTTTTGTAAATTTTGTATGGCAACCCCATTAGGGCGTGGAGATAGAGGGTAAGTATATTCTAGGAATATGTTTGGGAGGGCAAACTAATGGGGGTCGGTCGTACACTTTATTGCTCTAAGGCCAACTCTGAAGAAGTTGTGGGCATTTTATAATTTTTGTAAATTTTGTATGGCAACCCCCTTAGGGCGTGGAGATAGGTGGTAAGTATGTTTTAGGAATATGTTTGGGAGGGCAAACTAATAGGGGTCGGTCGTACACTTTACTGCTCTAAGGCCAACTCTAAAGAAGTTGTGGGCATTTTATCATTTTTGTAAATTTTGTATGGGAACCCCATTAGGGCGTGGAGATAGGGGGTAAGTATGTTCTAGGAATATGTTTGGGAGGGCAAACTAATGGGGGTCGGTCGTACACTTTATTGCTCTAAGGCCAACTCTGAAGAAGTTGTGGGCTTTTTATAATTTTTGTAAATTTTGTATGGCAACCCCATTAGGGCGTGGAGATAGGGGGTAAGTATGTTCTAGGAATATGTTTGGGAGAAGAAACTAATAGGGGCCGGTCGGACACTTTATTGCTCTAAGGCCAACTCTGAAGAAGTTGTGGGCATTTTTACATAATTTTTGTAAATTTTGTATGGCAACCCCCTTAGAGCGTGGAGATAGGAGGTAAGTATGTTCTAGGAATATGTTTGGGAGGGCAAACTAATGGGGGTCGGTCGTACACTTTATTGCTCTAAGGCCAACTCTGAAGAAGTTGTGGGCATTTTATCATTTTTGTAAATTTTGTATGGCAACCCCATTAGGGCGTGGAGATAGGGGGTAAGTATGTTCCAGGAATATGTTTGGGAGGGCAAAGTAATGGGGGTCGGTTGTACACTTTATTGCTCTAAGGCCAACTCTGAAGAAGTTGTGGGCATTTTATAATTTTTGTAAATTTTGTATGGCAACCCCATTAGGGCGTAGAGTTAGGGGGTAAGTATATTCTAGGAATATGTTTGGGCAAAGAAACTAACGGGGGTCGGTCGTACACTTTATTGCTCTAAGGCCAACTCTGAAGAAGTTGTGGGCATTTTATCATTTTTGTAAATTTTGTATGGCAACCCCATTAGGGCGTGGAGATAGGGGGTAAGTATGTTCCAGGAATATGTTTGGGAGGGCAAAGTAATGGGGGTCGGTTGTACACTTTATTGCTCTAAGGCCAACTCTGAAGAAGTTGTGGGCATTTTATAATTTTTGTAAATTTTGTATGGCAACCCCATTAGGGCGTAGAGTTAGGGGGTAAGTATGTTTTAGGAATATGTTTGGGAGGGCAAACTAATAGGGGTCGGTCGTACACTTTACTGCTCTAAGGCCAACTCTAAAGAAGTTGTGGGCATTTTATCATTTTTGTAAATTTTGTATGGCAACCCCATTAGGGCGTGGAGATAGGGGGTAAGTATGTTCTAGGAATATGTTTGGGAGGGCAAACTAATGGGGGTCGGTCGTACACTTTATTGCTCTAAGGCCAACTCTGAAGAAGTTGTGGGCTTTTTATAATTTTTGTAAATTTTGTATGGCAACCCCATTAGGGCGTGGAGATAGGGAGTAGGTATGTTCTAGGAATATGTTTGGGAGGGCAAACTAATAGGGGTCGGTCGTACACTTTACTGCTCTAAGGCCAACTCTAAAGAAGTTGTGGGCATTTTATCATTTTTGTAAATTTTGTATGGCAACCCCATTAGGGCGTGGAGATAGGGGGTAAGTATGTTCCAGGAATATGTTTGGGAGGGCAAAATAATGGGGGTCGGTTGTACACTTTATTGCTCTAAGGCCAACTCTGAAGAAGTTGTGGGCATTTTATAATTTTTGTAAATTTTGTATGGCAACCCCATTAGGGCGTAGAGTTAGGGGGTAAGTATGTTCTAGGAATATGTTTGGGCAAAGAAACTAATAGGGGTCGGTCGGACACTTTATTGCTCTAAGGCCAACTCTAAAGAAGTTGTGGGCATTTTTACATAATTTTTGTAAATTTTTTATGGCAACCCCCTTAGGGCGTGGATATAGGGGGTAAGTATGTTCTAGGAATACCTTTGGGAGGGCAAACTAATGGGGGTCGGTCGTACACTTTATTGCTCTAAGGCCAACTCTGAAGAAGCTGTGGGCATTTTATCATTTTTGTAAATTTTGTATGGCAACCCCCTTAGGGCGTGGATATAGGGGGTAAGTATGTTCTAGGAATACCTTTGGGAGGGCAAACTAATGGGGGTCGGTCGTACACTTTATTGCTCTAAGGCCAACTCTGAAGAAGTTGTGGGCTTTTTATAATTTTTGTAAATTTTGTATGGCAACCCCATTAGGGCGTGGAGATAGGGGGTAAGTATGTTCTAGGAATATGTTTGGGAGAAGAAACTAATAGGGGTCGGTCGGACACTTTATTGCTCTAAGGCCAACTCTGAAGAAGTTGTGGGCATTTTTACATAATTTTTGTAAATTTTGTATGGCAACCCCCTTAGAGCGTGGAGATAGGGGGTAAGTATGTTCTAGGAATATGTTTGGGAGGGCAAACTAATGGGGGTCGGTCGGACACTTTATTGCTCTAAGGCCAACTCTAAAGAAGTTGTGGGCATTTTTACATCATTTTTGTAAATTTTGTATGGCAACCCCCTTAGGGCGTGGAGATAGGGGGTAAGTATGTTCTAGGAATATGTTTGGGAGGGCAAACTAATGGGGGTCGGTCGTGCACTTTATTGCTCTAAGGCCAACTCTAAAGAAGTTGTGGGCATTTTATCATTTTTGTAAATTTTGTATGGCAACCCCATTAGGGCGTGGAGATAGGGGGTTAGTATGTTCTAGGAATATGTTTGGGAGGGCAAACTAATGGGGGTCGGTCGAACACTTTATTGCTCTAAGGCCAACTCTGAAGAAGTTGTGGGCATTTTATAATTTTTGTAAATTTTGTATGGCAACCCCATTAGGGCGTGGAGATAGGGGGTAAGTATGTTCTAGGAATATGTTTGGGAGGGCAAACTAATGGGGGTCGGTCGTACACTTTATTGCTCTAAGGCCAACTCTGAAGAAGTTGTGGGCTTTTTATAATTTTTGTAAATTTTGTATGGCAACCCCATTAGGGCGTGGAGATAGGGGGTAAGTATGTTCTAGGAATATGTTTGGGAGAAGAAACTAATAGGGGTCGGTCGGACACCTTATTGCTCTAAGGCCAACTCTGAAGAAGTTGTGGGCATTTTTACATAATTTTTGTAAATTTTGTATGGCAACCCCCTTAGAGCGTGGAGATAGGGGGTAAGTATGTTCTAGGAATATGTTTGGGAGGGCAAACTAATGGGGGTCGGTCGGACACTTTATTGCTCTAAGGCCAACTCTAAAGAAGTTGTGGGCATTTTTACATCATTTTTGTAAATTTTGTATGGCAACCCCCTTAGGGCGTGGAGATAGGGGGTAAGTATGTTCTAGGAATATGTTTGGGAGGGCAAACTAATGGGGGTCGGTCGTACACTTTATTGATCTAAGGCTAACTCTGAAGAAGTTGTGGGCTTTTTATTTTTGTAAATTTTGTATGGCAACCCCATTAGGGCGTGGAGATAGGGGGTAAGTATGTTCTAGGAATATGTTTGGGAGAAGAAACTAATAGGGGTCGGTCGGACACTTTATTGCTCTAAGGCCAACTCTGAAGAAGTTGTGGGCATTTTATAATTTTTGTAAATTTTGTATGGCAACCCCATTAGGGCGTAGAGTTAGGGGGTAAGTATGTTTTAGGAATATGTTTGGGAGGGCAAACTAATAGGGGTCGGTCGTACACTTTACTGCTCTAAGGCCAACTCTAAAGAAGTTGTGGGCATTTTATCATTTTTGTAAATTTTGTATGGCAACCCCATTAGGGCGTGGAGATAGGGGGTAAGTATGTTCTAGGAATATGTTTGGGAGGGCAAACTAATGGGGGTCGGTCGTACACTTTATTGCTCTAAGGCCAACTCTGAAGAAGTTGTGGGCTTTTTATAATTTTTGTAAATTTTGTATGGCAACCCCATTAGGGCGTGGAGATAGGGGGTAGGTATGTTCTAGGAATATGTTTGGGAGGGCAAACTAATAGGGGTCGGTCGTACACTTTACTGCTCTAAGGCCAACTCTAAAGAAGTTGTGGGCATTTTATCATTTTTGTAAATTTTGTATGGCAACCCCATTAGGGCGTGGAGATAGGGGGTAAGTATGTTCCAGGAATATGTTTGGGAGGGCAAAGTAATGGGGGTCGGTTGTACACTTTATTGCTCTAAGGCCAACTCTGAAGAAGTTGTGGGCATTTTATAATTTTTGTAAATTTTGTATGGCAACCCCATTAGGGCGTAGAGTTAGGGGGTAAGTATGTTCTAGGAATATGTTTGGGCAAAGAAACTAATAGGGGTCGGTCGGACACTTTATTGCTCTAAGGCCAACTCTAAAGAAGTTGTGGGCATTTTTACATAATTTTTGTAAATTTTTTATGGCAACCCCCTTAGGGCGTGGATATAGGGGGTAAGTATGTTCTAGGAATACCTTTGGGAGGGCAAACTAATGGGGGTCGGTCGTACACTTTATTGCTCTAAGGCCAACTCTGAAGAAGCTGTGGGCATTTTATCATTTTTGTAAATTTTGTATGGCAACCCCCTTAGGGCGTGGATATAGGGGGTAAGTATGTTCTAGGAATACCTTTGGGAGGGCAAACTAATGGGGGTCGGTCGTACACTTTATTGCTCTAAGGCCAACTCTGAAGAAGTTGTGGGCTTTTTATAATTTTTGTAAATTTTGTATGGCAACCCCATTAGGGCGTGGAGATAGGGGGTAAGTATGTTCTAGGAATATGTTTGGGAGAAGAAACTAATAGGGGTCGGTCGGACACTTTATTGCTCTAAGGCCAACTCTGAAGAAGTTGTGGGCATTTTTACATAATTTTTGTAAATTTTGTATGGCAACCCCCTTAGAGCGTGGAGATAGGGGGTAAGTATGTTCTAGGAATATGTTTGGGAGGGCAAACTAATGGGGGTCGGTCGGACACTTTATTGCTCTAAGGCCAACTCTAAAGAAGTTGTGGGCATTTTTACATCATTTTTGTAAATTTTGTATGGCAACCCCCTTAGGGCGTGGAGATAGGGGGTAAGTATGTTCTAGGAATATGTTTGGGAGGGCAAACTAATGGGGGTCGGTCGTACACTTTATTGCTCTAAGGCCAACTCTAAAGAAGTTGTGGGCATTTTATCATTTTTGTAAATTTTGTATGGCAACCCCATTAGGGCGTGGAGATAGGGGGTTAGTATGTTCTAGGAATATGTTTGGGAGGGCAAACTAATGGGGGTCGGTCGAACACTTTATTGCTCTAAGGCCAACTCTGAAGAAGTTGTGGGCATTTTATAATTTTTGTAAATTTTGTATGGCAACCCCATTAGGGCGTGGAGATAGGGGGTAAGTATGTTCTAGGAATATGTTTGGGAGGGCAAACTAATGGGGGTCGGTCGTACACTTTATTGCTCTAAGGCCAACTCTGAAGAAGTTGTGGGCTTTTTATAATTTTTGTAAATTTTGTATGGCAACCCCATTAGGGCGTGGAGATAGGGGGTAAGTATGTTCTAGGAATATGTTTGGGAGAAGAAACTAATAGGGGTCGGTCGGACACCTTATTGCTCTAAGGCCAACTCTGAAGAAGTTGTGGGCATTTTTACATAATTTTTGTAAATTTTGTATGGCAACCCCCTTAGAGCGTGGAGATAGGGGGTAAGTATGTTCTAGGAATATGTTTGGGAGGGCAAACTAATGGGGGTCGGTCGGACACTTTATTGCTCTAAGGCCAACTCTAAAGAAGTTGTGGGCATTTTTACATCATTTTTGTAAATTTTGTATGGCAACCCCCTTAGGGCGTGGAGATAGGGGGTAAGTATGTTCTAGGAATATGTTTGGGAGGGCAAACTAATGGGGGTCGGTCGTACACTTTATTGATCTAAGGCTAACTCTGAAGAAGTTGTGGGCTTTTTATTTTTGTAAATTTTGTATGGCAACCCCATTAGGGCGTGGAGATAGGGGGTAAGTATGTTCTAGGAATATGTTTGGGAGAAGAAACTAATAGGGGTCGGTCGGACACTTTATTGCTCTAAGGCCAACTCTGAAGAAGTTGTGGGCATTTTTACATAATTTTTGTAAATTTTGTATGGCAACCCCCTTAGAGCGTGGAGATAGGGGGTAAGTATGTTCTAGGAATATGTTTGGGAGGGCAAACTAATGGGGGTCGGTCGTACACTTTATTGCTCTAAGGCCAACTCTGAAGAAGTTGTGGGCTTTTTATAATTTTTGTAAATTTTGTATGGCAACCCCATTAGGGCGTGGAGATAGGGGGTAAGTATGTTCTAGGAATATGTTTGGGAGAAGAAACTAATAGGGGCCGGTCGGACACTTTATTGCTCTAAGGCCAACTCTGAAGAAGTTGTGGGCATTTTTACATAATTTTTGTAAATTTTGTATGGCAACCCCCTTAGAGCGTGGAGATAGGGGGTAAGTATGTTCTAGGAATATGTTTGGGAGGGCAAACTAATGGGGGTCGGTCGTACACTTTATTGCTCTAAGGCCAACTCTGAAGAAGTTGTGGGCATTTTATCATTTTTGTAAATTTTGTATGGCAACCCCATTAGGGCGTGGGGATAGGGGGTAAGTATGTTCCAGGAATATGTTTGGGAGGGCAAAGTAATGGGGGTCGGTTGTACACTTTATTGCTCTAAGGCCAACTCTGAAGAAGTTGTGGGCATTTTATAATTTTTGTAAATTTCGTATGGCAACCCCATTAGGGCGTAGAGTTAGGGGGTAAGTATATTCTAGGAATATGTTTGGGCAAAGAAACTAATGGGGGTCGGTCGTACACTTTATTGCTCTAAGGCCAACTCTGAAGAAGTTGTGGGCATTTTATCATTTTTGTAAATTTTGTATGGCAACCCCATTAGGGCGTGGAGATAGGGGGTAAGTATGTTCCAGGAATATGTTTGGGAGGGCAAAGTAATGGGGGTCGGTTGTACACTTTATTGCTCTAAGGCCAACTCTGAAGAAGTTGTGGGCATTTTATAATTTTTGTAAATTTTGTATGGCAACCCCATTAGGGCGTAGAGTTAGGGGGTAAGTATGTTTTAGGAATATGTTTGGGAGGGCAAACTAATAGGGGTCGGTCGTACACTTTACTGCTCTAAGGCCAACTCTAAAGAAGTTGTGGGCATTTTATCATTTTTGTAAATTTTGTATGGCAACCCCATTAGGGCGTGGAGATAGGGGGTAAGTATGTTCTAGGAATATGTTTGGGAGGGCAAACTAATGGGGGTCGGTCGTACACTTTATTGCTCTAAGGCCAACTCTGAAGAAGTTGTGGGCTTTTTATAATTTTTGTAAATTTTGTATGGCAACCCCATTAGGGCGTGGAGATAGGGGGTAGGTATGTTCTAGGAATATGTTTGGGAGGGCAAAGTAATGGGGGTCGGTCGTACACTTTATTGCTCTAAGGCCAACTCTGAAGAAGTTGTGGGCTTTTTATAATTTTTGTAAATTTTGTATGGCAACCCCATTAGGGCGTGGAGATAGGGGGTAGGTATGTTCTAGGAATATGTTTGGGAGGGCAAACTAATAGGGGTCGGTCGTACACTTTACTGCTCTGAGGCCAACTCTAAAGAAGTTGTGGGCATTTTATCATTTTTGTAAATTTTGTATGGCAACCCCATTAGGGCGTGGAGATAGGGGGTAAGTATGTTCCAGGAATATGTTTGGGAGGGCAAAGTAATGGGGGTCGGTTGTACACTTTATTGCTCTAAGGCCAACTCTGAAGAAGTTGTGGGCATTTTATAATTTTTGTAAATTTTGTATGGCAACCCCATTAGGGCGTAGAGTTAGGGGGTAAGTATGTTTTAGGAATATGTTTGGGAGGGCAAACTAATAGGGGTCGGTCGTACACTTTACTGCTCTAAGGCCAACTCTAAAGAAGTTGTGGGCATTTTATCATTTTTGTAAATTTTGTATGGCAACCCCATTAGGGCGTGGAGATAGGGGGTAAGTATGTTCTAGGAATATGTTTGGGAGAAGAAACTAATAGGGGCCGGTCGGACACTTTATTGCTCTAAGGCCAACTCTGAAGAAGTTGTGGGCATTTTTACATAATTTTTTTAAATTTTGTATGGCAACCCCCTTAGAGCGTGGAGATAGGGGGTAAGTATGTTCTAGGAATATGTTTGGGAGGGCAAACTAATGGGGGTCGGTCGTACACTTTATTGCTCTAAGGCCAACTCTGAAGAAGTTGTGGGCATTTTATCATTTTTGTAAATTTTGTATGGCAACCCCATTAGGGCGTGGAGATAGGGGGTAAGTATGTTCCAGGAATATGTTTGGGAGGGCAAAGTAATGGGGGTCGGTTGTACACTTTATTGCTCTAAGGCCAACTCTGAAGAAGTTGTGGGCATTTTATAATTTTTGTAAATTTTGTATGGCAACCCCATTAGGGCGTAGAGTTAGGGGGTAAGTATATTCTAGGAATATGTTTGGGCAAAGAAACTAATGGGGGTCGGTCGTACACTTTATTGCTCTAAGGCCAACTCTGAAGAAGTTGTGGGCATTTTATCATTTTTGTAAATTTTGTATGGCAACCCCATTAGGGCGTGGAGATAGGGGGTAAGTATGTTCCAGGAATATGTTTGGGAGGGCAAAGTAATGGGGGTCGGTTGTACACTTTATTGCTCTAAGGGCAACTCTGAAGAAGTTGTGGGCATTTTATAATTTTTGTAAATTTTGTATGGCAACCCCATTAGGGCGTAGAGTTAGGGGGTAAGTATGTTTTAGGAATATGTTTGGGAGGGCAAACTAATAGGGGTCGGTCGTACACTTTACTGCTCTAAGGCCAACTCTAAAGAAGTTGTGGGCATTTTATCATTTTTGTAAATTTTGTATGGCAACCCCATTAGGGCGTGGAGATAGGGGGTAAGTATGTTCTAGGAATATGTTTGGGAGGGCAAACTAATGGGGGTCGGTCGTACACTTTATTGCTCTAAGGCCAACTCTGAAGAAGTTGTAGGCTTTTTATAATTTTTGTAAATTTTGTATGGCAACCCCATTAGGGCGTGGAGATAGGGGGTAGGTATGTTCTAGGAATATGTTTGGGAGGGCAAACTAATAGGGGTCGGTCGTACACTTTACTGCTCTAAGGCCAACTCTAAAGAAGTTGTGGGCATTTTATCATTTTTGTAAATTTTGTATGGCAACCCCATTAGGGCGTGGAGATAGGGGGTAAGTATGTTCCAGGAATATGTTTGGGAGGGCAAAGTAATGGGGGTCGGTTGTACACTTTATTGCTCTAAGGCCAACTCTGAAGAAGTTGTGGGCATTTTATAATTTTTGTAAATTTTGTATGGCAACCCCATTAGGGCGTAGAGTTAGGGGGTAAGTATGTTCTAGGAATATGTTTGGGCAAAGAAACTAATAGGGGTCGGTCGGACACTTTATTGCTCTAAGGCCAACTCTAAAGAAGTTGTGGGCATTTTTACATAATTTTTGTAAATTTTTTATGGCAACCCCCTTAGGGCGTGGATATAGGGGGTAAGTATGTTCTAGGAATACCTTTGGGAGGGCAAACTAATGGGGGTCGGTCGTACACTTTATTGCTCTAAGGCCAACTCTGAAGAAGCTGTGGGCATTTTATCATTTTTGTAAATTTTGTATGGCAACCCCCTTAGGGCGTGGATATAGGGGGTAAGTATGTTTTAGGAATATGTTTGGGAGGGCAAACTAATAGGGGTCGGTCGTACACTTTACTGCTCTAAGGCCAACTCTAAAGAAGTTGTGGGCATTTTATCATTTTTGTAAATTTTGTATGGCAACCCCATTAGGGCGTGGAGATAGGGGGTAAGTATGTTCTAGGAATATGTTTGGGAGAAGAAACTAATAGGGGCCGGTCGGACACTTTATTGCTCTAAGGCCAACTCTGAAGAAGTTGTGGGCATTTTTACATAATTTTTGTAAATTTTGTATGGCAACCCCCTTAGAGCGTGGAGATAGGGGGTAAGTATGTTCTAGGAATATGTTTGGGAGGGCAAACTAATGGGGGTCGGTCGTACACTTTATTGCTCTAAGGCCAACTCTGAAGAAGTTGTGGGCATTTTATCATTTTTGTAAATTTTGTATGGCAACCCCATTAGGGCGTGGAGATAGGGGGTAAGTATGTTCCAGGAATATGTTTGGGAGGGCAAAGTAATGGGGGTCGGTTGTACACTTTATTGCTCTAAGGCCAACTCTGAAGAAGTTGTGGGCATTTTATAATTTTTGTAAATTTTGTATGGCAACCCCATTAGGGCGTAGAGTTAGGGGGTAAGTATGTTTTAGGAATATGTTTGGGAGGGCAAACTAATAGGGGTCGGTCGTACACTTTACTGCTCTAAGGCCAACTCTAAAGAAGTTGTGGGCATTTTATCATTTTTGTAAATTTTGTATGGCAACCCCATTAGGGCGTGGAGATAGGGGGTAAGTATGTTCCAGGAATATGTTTGGGAGGGCAAAGTAATGGGGGTCGGTTGTACACTTTATTGCTCTAAGGCCAACTCTGAAGAAGTTGTGGGCATTTTATAATTTTTGTAAATTTTGTATGGCAACCCCCTTAGGGCGTGGAGATAGGGGGTAAGTATGTTCTAAGAATATGTTTGGGAGGGCAAACTAATGGGGGTCGGTCGTACACGTTATTGCTCTAAGGCCAACTCTAAAGAAGTTGTGGGCATTTTATCATTTTTGTAAATTTTGTATGGCAACCCCATTAGGGCGTGGAGATAGGGGGTAAGTATGTTCTAGTAATATATTTGGGAGGGCAAACTAATAGGGGTCGGTCGTACACTTTACTGCTCTAAGGCCAACTCTGAAGAAGTTGTGGGCATTTTATAATTTTTGTAAATTTTGTATGGCAACCCCATTAGGGCGTAGAGTTAGGGGGTAAGTATGTTCTAGGAATATGTTTGGGCAAAGAAACTAATAGGGGTCGGTCGGACACTTTATTGCTCTAAGGCCAACTCTAAAGAAGTTGTGGGCATTTTTACATAATTTTTGTAAATTTTGTATGGCAACCCCCTTAGAGCGTAGAGATAGGGGGTAAGTATGTTCTAAGAATATGTTTGGGAGGGCAAACTAATGGGGGTCGGTCGAACACTTTATTGCTCTAAGGCCAACTCTGAAGAAGTTGTGGGCATTTTATAATTTTTGTAAATTTTGTATGGCAACCCCCTTAGGGCGTGGAGATAGGGGGTAAGTATGTTCTAGGAATATGTTTGGGAGGGCAAACTAATGGGGGTCGGTCGTGCACTTTATTGCTCTAAGGCCAACTCTAAAGAAGTTGTGGGCATTTTATCATTTTTGTAAATTTTGTATGGCAACCCCATTAGGGCGTGGAGATAGGGGGTTAGTATGTTCTAGGAATATGTTTGGGAGGGCAAACTAATGGGGGTCGGTCGAACACTTTATTGCTCTAAGGCCAACTCTGAAGAAGTTGTGGGCATTTTATAATTTTTGTAAATTTTGTATGGCAACCCCATTAGGGCGTGGAGATAGGGGGTAAGTATGTTCTAGGAATATGTTTGGGAGGGCAAACTAATGGGGGTCGGTCGTACACTTTATTGCTCTAAGGCCAACTCTGAAGAAGTTGTGGGCTTTTTATAATTTTTGTAAATTTTGTATGGCAACCCCATTAGGGCGTGGAGATAGGGGGTAAGTATGTTCTAGGAATATGTTTGGGAGAAGAAACTAATAGGGGTCGGTCGGACACCTTATTGCTCTAAGGCCAACTCTGAAGAAGTTGTGGGCATTTTTACATAATTTTTGTAAATTTTGTATGGCAACCCCCTTAGAGCGTGGAGATAGGGGGTAAGTATGTTCTAGGAATATGTTTGGGAGGGCAAACTAATGGGGGTCGGTCGGACACTTTATTGCTCTAAGGCCAACTCTAAAGAAGTTGTGGGCATTTTTACATCATTTTTGTAAATTTTGTATGGCAACCCCCTTAGGGCGTGGAGATAGGGGGTAAGTATGTTCTAGGAATATGTTTGGGAGGGCAAACTAATGGGGGTCGGTCGTACACTTTATTGATCTAAGGCTAACTCTGAAGAAGTTGTGGGCTTTTTATTTTTGTAAATTTTGTATGGCAACCCCATTAGGGCGTGGAGATAGGGGGTAAGTATGTTCTAGGAATATGTTTGGGAGAAGAAACTAATAGGGGTCGGTCGGACACTTTATTGCTCTAAGGCCAACTCTGAAGAAGTTGTGGGCATTTTATAATTTTTGTAAATTTTGTATGGCAACCCCATTAGGGCGTAGAGTTAGGGGGTAAGTATGTTTTAGGAATATGTTTGGGAGGGCAAACTAATAGGGGTCGGTCGTACACTTTACTGCTCTAAGGCCAACTCTAAAGAAGTTGTGGGCATTTTATCATTTTTGTAAATTTTGTATGGCAACCCCATTAGGGCGTGGAGATAGGGGGTAAGTATGTTCTAGGAATATGTTTGGGAGGGCAAACTAATGGGGGTCGGTCGTACACTTTATTGCTCTAAGGCCAACTCTGAAGAAGTTGTGGGCTTTTTATAATTTTTGTAAATTTTGTATGGCAACCCCATTAGGGCGTGGAGATAGGGGGTAGGTATGTTCTAGGAATATGTTTGGGAGGGCAAACTAATAGGGGTCGGTCGTACACTTTACTGCTCTAAGGCCAACTCTAAAGAAGTTGTGGGCATTTTATCATTTTTGTAAATTTTGTATGGCAACCCCATTAGGGCGTGGAGATAGGGGGTAAGTATGTTCCAGGAATATGTTTGGGAGGGCAAAGTAATGGGGGTCGGTTGTACACTTTATTGCTCTAAGGCCAACTCTGAAGAAGTTGTGGGCATTTTATAATTTTTGTAAATTTTGTATGGCAACCCCATTAGGGCGTAGAGTTAGGGGGTAAGTATGTTCTAGGAATATGTTTGGGCAAAGAAACTAATAGGGGTCGGTCGGACACTTTATTGCTCTAAGGCCAACTCTAAAGAAGTTGTGGGCATTTTTACATAATTTTTGTAAATTTTTTATGGCAACCCCCTTAGGGCGTGGATATAGGGGGTAAGTATGTTCTAGGAATACCTTTGGGAGGGCAAACTAATGGGGGTCGGTCGTACACTTTATTGCTCTAAGGCCAACTCTGAAGAAGCTGTGGGCATTTTATCATTTTTGTAAATTTTGTATGGCAACCCCCTTAGGGCGTGGATATAGGGGGTAAGTATGTTCTAGGAATACCTTTGGGAGGGCAAACTAATGGGGGTCGGTCGTACACTTTATTGCTCTAAGGCCAACTCTGAAGAAGTTGTGGGCTTTTTATAATTTTTGTAAATTTTGTATGGCAACCCCATTAGGGCGTGGAGATAGGGGGTAAGTATGTTCTAGGAATATGTTTGGGAGAAGAAACTAATAGGGGTCGGTCGGACACTTTATTGCTCTAAGGCCAACTCTGAAGAAGTTGTGGGCATTTTTACATAATTTTTGTAAATTTTGTATGGCAACCCCCTTAGAGCGTGGAGATAGGGGGTAAGTATGTTCTAGGAATATGTTTGGGAGGGCAAACTAATGGGGGTCGGTCGGACACTTTATTGCTCTAAGGCCAACTCTAAAGAAGTTGTGGGCATTTTTACATCATTTTTGTAAATTTTGTATGGCAACCCCCTTAGGGCGTGGAGATAGGGGGTAAGTATGTTCTAGGAATATGTTTGGGAGGGCAAACTAATGGGGGTCGGTCGTACACTTTATTGCTCTAAGGCCAACTCTAAAGAAGTTGTGGGCATTTTATCATTTTTGTAAATTTTGTATGGCAACCCCATTAGGGCGTGGAGATAGGGGGTTAGTATGTTCTAGGAATATGTTTGGGAGGGCAAACTAATGGGGGTCGGTCGAACACTTTATTGCTCTAAGGCCAACTCTGAAGAAGTTGTGGGCATTTTATAATTTTTGTAAATTTTGTATGGCAACCCCATTAGGGCGTGGAGATAGGGGGTAAGTATGTTCTAGGAATATGTTTGGGAGGGCAAACTAATGGGGGTCGGTCGTACACTTTATTGCTCTAAGGCCAACTCTGAAGAAGTTGTGGGCTTTTTATAATTTTTGTAAATTTTGTATGGCAACCCCATTAGGGCGTGGAGATAGGGGGTAAGTATGTTCTAGGAATATGTTTGGGAGAAGAAACTAATAGGGGTCGGTCGGACACCTTATTGCTCTAAGGCCAACTCTGAAGAAGTTGTGGGCATTTTTACATAATTTTTGTAAATTTTGTATGGCAACCCCCTTAGAGCGTGGAGATAGGGGGTAAGTATGTTCTAGGAATATGTTTGGGAGGGCAAACTAATGGGGGTCGGTCGGACACTTTATTGCTCTAAGGCCAACTCTAAAGAAGTTGTGGGCATTTTTACATCATTTTTGTAAATTTTGTATGGCAACCCCCTTAGGGCGTGGAGATAGGGGGTAAGTATGTTCTAGGAATATGTTTGGGAGGGCAAACTAATGGGGGTCGGTCGTACACTTTATTGATCTAAGGCTAACTCTGAAGAAGTTGTGGGCTTTTTATTTTTGTAAATTTTGTATGGCAACCCCATTAGGGCGTGGAGATAGGGGGTAAGTATGTTCTAGGAATATGTTTGGGAGAAGAAACTAATAGGGGTCGGTCGTGCACTTTATTGCTCTAAGGCCAACTCTAAAGAAGTTGTGGGCATTTTATCATTTTTGTAAATTTTGTATGGCAACCCCATTAGGGCGTGGAGATAGGGGGTAAGTATGTTCTAGGAATATGTTTGGGAGAAGAAACTAATAGGGGCCGGTCGGACACTTTATTGCTCTAAGGCCAACTCTGAAGAAGTTGTGGGCATTTTTACATAATTTTTGTAAATTTTGTATGGCAACCCCCTTAGAGCGTGGAGATAGGGGGTAAGTATGTTCTAGGAATATGTTTGGGAGGGCAAACTAATGGGGGTCGGTCGTACACTTTATTGCTCTAAGGCCAACTCTGAAGAAGTTGTGGGCATTTTATCATTTTTGTAAATTTTGTATGGCAACCCCATTAGGGCGTGGAGATAGGGGGTAAGTATGTTCCAGGAATATGTTTGGGAGGGCAAAGTAATGGGGGTCGGTTGTACACTTTATTGCTCTAAGGCCAACTCTGAAGAAGTTGTGGGCATTTTATAATTTTTGTAAATTTTGTATGGCAACCCCATTAGGGCGTAGAGTTAGGGGGTAAGTATATTCTAGGAATATGTTTGGGCAAAGAAACTAATGGGGGTCGGTCGTACACTTTATTGCTCTAAGGCCAACTCTGAAGAAGTTGTGGGCATTTTATCATTTTTGTAAATTTTGTATGGCAACCCCATTAGGGCGTGGAGATAGGGGGTAAGTATGTTCCAGGAATATGTTTGGGAGGGCAAAGTAATGGGGGTCGGTTGTACACTTTATTGCTCTAAGGGCAACTCTGAAGAAGTTGTGGGCATTTTATAATTTTTGTAAATTTTGTATGGCAACCCCATTAGGGCGTAGAGTTAGGGGGTAAGTATGTTTTAGGAATATGTTTGGGAGGGCAAACTAATAGGGGTCGGTCGTACACTTTACTGCTCTAAGGCCAACTCTAAAGAAGTTGTGGGCATTTTATCATTTTTGTAAATTTTGTATGGCAACCCCATTAGGGCGTGGAGATAGGGGGTAAGTATGTTCTAGGAATATGTTTGGGAGGGCAAACTAATGGGGGTCGGTCGTACACTTTATTGCTCTAAGGCCAACTCTGAAGAAGTTGTAGGCTTTTTATAATTTTTGTAAATTTTGTATGGCAACCCCATTAGGGCGTGGAGATAGGGGGTAGGTATGTTCTAGGAATATGTTTGGGAGGGCAAACTAATAGGGGTCGGTCGTACACTTTACTGCTCTAAGGCCAACTCTAAAGAAGTTGTGGGCATTTTATCATTTTTGTAAATTTTGTATGGCAACCCCATTAGGGCGTGGAGATAGGGGGTAAGTATGTTCCAGGAATATGTTTGGGAGGGCAAAGTAATGGGGGTCGGTTGTACACTTTATTGCTCTAAGGCCAACTCTGAAGAAGTTGTGGGCATTTTATAATTTTTGTAAATTTTGTATGGCAACCCCATTAGGGCGTAGAGTTAGGGGGTAAGTATGTTCTAGGAATATGTTTGGGCAAAGAAACTAATAGGGGTCGGTCGGACACTTTATTGCTCTAAGGCCAACTCTAAAGAAGTTGTGGGCATTTTTACATAATTTTTGTAAATTTTTTATGGCAACCCCCTTAGGGCGTGGATATAGGGGGTAAGTATGTTCTAGGAATACCTTTGGGAGGGCAAACTAATGGGGGTCGGTCGTACACTTTATTGCTCTAAGGCCAACTCTGAAGAAGCTGTGGGCATTTTATCATTTTTGTAAATTTTGTATGGCAACCCCCTTAGGGCGTGGATATAGGGGGTAAGTATGTTTTAGGAATATGTTTGGGAGGGCAAACTAATAGGGGTCGGTCGTACACTTTACTGCTCTAAGGCCAACTCTAAAGAAGTTGTGGGCATTTTATCATTTTTGTAAATTTTGTATGGCAACCCCATTAGGGCGTGGAGATAGGGGGTAAGTATGTTCTAGGAATATGTTTGGGAGAAGAAACTAATAGGGGCCGGTCGGACACTTTATTGCTCTAAGGCCAACTCTGAAGAAGTTGTGGGCATTTTTACATAATTTTTGTAAATTTTGTATGGCAACCCCCTTAGAGCGTGGAGATAGGGGGTAAGTATGTTCTAGGAATATGTTTGGGAGGGCAAACTAATGGGGGTCGGTCGTACACTTTATTGCTCTAAGGCCAACTCTGAAGAAGTTGTGGGCATTTTATCATTTTTGTAAATTTTGTATGGCAACCCCATTAGGGCGTGGAGATAGGGGGTAAGTATGTTCCAGGAATATGTTTGGGAGGGCAAAGTAATGGGGGTCGGTTGTACACTTTATTGCTCTAAGGCCAACTCTGAAGAAGTTGTGGGCATTTTATAATTTTTGTAAATTTTGTATGGCAACCCCATTAGGGCGTAGAGTTAGGGGGTAAGTATGTTTTAGGAATATGTTTGGGAGGGCAAACTAATAGGGGTCGGTCGTACACTTTACTGCTCTAAGGCCAACTCTAAAGAAGTTGTGGGCATTTTATCATTTTTGTAAATTTTGTATGGCAACCCCATTAGGGCGTGGAGATAGGGGGTAAGTATGTTCCAGGAATATGTTTGGGAGGGCAAAGTAATGGGGGTCGGTTGTACACTTTATTGCTCTAAGGCCAACTCTGAAGAAGTTGTGGGCATTTTATAATTTTTGTAAATTTTGTATGGCAACCCCCTTAGGGCGTGGAGATAGGGGGTAAGTATGTTCTAAGAATATGTTTGGGAGGGCAAACTAATGGGGGTCGGTCGTACACGTTATTGCTCTAAGGCCAACTCTAAAGAAGTTGTGGGCATTTTATCATTTTTGTAAATTTTGTATGGCAACCCCATTAGGGCGTGGAGATAGGGGGTAAGTATGTTCTAGTAATATATTTGGGAGGGCAAACTAATAGGGGTCGGTCGTACACTTTACTGCTCTAAGGCCAACTCTGAAGAAGTTGTGGGCATTTTATAATTTTTGTAAATTTTGTATGGCAACCCCATTAGGGCGTAGAGTTAGGGGGTAAGTATGTTCTAGGAATATGTTTGGGCAAAGAAACTAATAGGGGTCGGTCGGACACTTTATTGCTCTAAGGCCAACTCTAAAGAAGTTGTGGGCATTTTTACATAATTTTTGTAAATTTTGTATGGCAACCCCCTTAGAGCGTAGAGATAGGGGGTAAGTATGTTCTAAGAATATGTTTGGGAGGGCAAACTAATGGGGGTCGGTCGAACACTTTATTGCTCTAAGGCCAACTCTGAAGAAGTTGTGGGCATTTTATAATTTTTGTAAATTTTGTATGGCAACCCCCTTAGGGCGTGGAGATAGGGGGTAAGTATGTTCTAGGAATATGTTTGGGAGGGCAAACTAATGGGGGTCGGTCGTGCACTTTATTGCTCTAAGGCCAACTCTAAAGAAGTTGTGGGCATTTTATCATTTTTGTAAATTTTGTATGGCAGCCCCATTAGGGCGTGGAGATAGGGGGTTAGTATGTTCTAGGAATATGTTTGGGAGGGCAAACTAATGGGGGTCGGTCGAACACTTTATTGCTCTAAGGCCAACTCTGAAGAAGTTGTGGGCATTTTATAATTTTTGTAAATTTTGTATGGCAACCCCATTAGGGCGTGGAGATAGGGGGTAAGTATGTTCTAGGAATATGTTTGGGAGGGCAAACTAATGGGGGTCGGTCGTACACTTTATTGCTCTAAGGCCAACTCTGAAGAAGTTGTGGGCTTTTTATAATTTTTGTAAATTTTGTATGGCAACCCCATTAGGGCGTGGAGATAGGGGGTAAGTATGTTCTAGGAATATGTTTGGGAGAAGAAACTAATAGGGGTCGGTCGGACACCTTATTGCTCTAAGGCCAACTCTGAAGAAGTTGTGGGCATTTTTACATAATTTTTGTAAATTTTGTATGGCAACCCCCTTAGAGCGTGGAGATAGGGGGTAAGTATGTTCTAGGAATATGTTTGGGAGGGCAAACTAATGGGGGTCGGTCGGACACTTTATTGCTCTAAGGCCAACTCTAAAGAAGTTGTGGGCATTTTTACATCATTTTTGTAAATTTTGTATGGCAACCCCCTTAGGGCGTGGAGATAGGGGGTAAGTATGTTCTAGGAATATGTTTGGGAGGGCAAACTAATGGGGGTCGGTCGTACACTTTATTGATCTAAGGCTAACTCTGAAGAAGTTGTGGGCTTTTTATTTTTGTAAATTTTGTATGGCAACCCCATTAGGGCGTGGAGATAGGGGGTAAGTATGTTCTAGGAATATGTTTGGGAGAAGAAACTAATAGGGGTCGGTCGGACACTTTATTGCTCTAAGGCCAACTCTGAAGAAGTTGTGGGCATTTTATAATTTTTGTAAATTTTGTATGGCAACCCCATTAGGGCGTAGAGTTAGGGGGTAAGTATGTTTTAGGAATATGTTTGGGAGGGCAAACTAATAGGGGTCGGTCGTACACTTTACTGCTCTAAGGCCAACTCTAAAGAAGTTGTGGGCATTTTATCATTTTTGTAAATTTTGTATGGCAACCCCATTAGGGCGTGGAGATAGGGGGTAAGTATGTTCTAGGAATATGTTTGGGAGGGCAAACTAATGGGGGTCGGTCGTACACTTTATTGCTCTAAGGCCAACTCTGAAGAAGTTGTGGGCTTTTTATAATTTTTGTAAATTTTGTATGGCAACCCCATTAGGGCGTGGAGATAGGGGGTAGGTATGTTCTAGGAATATGTTTGGGAGGGCAAACTAATAGGGGTCGGTCGTACACTTTACTGCTCTAAGGCCAACTCTAAAGAAGTTGTGGGCATTTTATCATTTTTGTAAATTTTGTATGGCAACCCCATTAGGGCGTGGAGATAGGGGGTAAGTATGTTCCAGGAATATGTTTGGGAGGGCAAAGTAATGGGGGTCGGTTGGACACTTTATTGCTCTAAGGCCAACTCTGAAGAAGTTGTGGGCATTTTATAATTTTTGTAAATTTTGTATGGCAACCCCATTAGGGCGTAGAGTTAGGGGGTAAGTATGTTCTAGGAATATGTTTGGGCAAAGAAACTAATAGGGGTCGGTCGGACACTTTATTGCTCTAAGGCCAACTCTAAAGAAGTTGTGGGCATTTTTACATAATTTTTGTAAATTTTTTATGGCAACCCCCTTAGGGCGTGGATATAGGGGGTAAGTATGTTCTAGGAATACCTTTGGGAGGGCAAACTAATGGGGGTCGGTCGTACACTTTATTGCTCTAAGGCCAACTCTGAAGAAGCTGTGGGCATTTTATCATTTTTGTAAATTTTGTATGGCAACCCCCTTAGGGCGTGGATATAGGGGGTAAGTATGTTCTAGGAATACCTTTGGGAGGGCAAACTAATGGGGGTCGGTCGTACACTTTATTGCTCTAAGGCCAACTCTGAAGAAGTTGTGGGCTTTTTATAATTTTTGTAAATTTTGTATGGCAACCCCATTAGGGCGTGGAGATAGGGGGTAAGTATGTTCTAGGAATATGTTTGGGAGAAGAAACTAATAGGGGTCGGTCGGACACTTTATTGCTCTAAGGCCAACTCTGAAGAAGTTGTGGGCATTTTTACATAATTTTTGTAAATTTTGTATGGCAACCCCCTTAGAGCGTGGAGATAGGGGGTAAGTATGTTCTAGGAATATGTTTGGGAGGGCAAACTAATGGGGGTCGGTCGGACACTTTATTGCTCTAAGGCCAACTCTAAAGAAGTTGTGGGCATTTTTACATCATTTTTGTAAATTTTGTATGGCAACCCCCTTAGGGCGTGGAGATAGGGGGTAAGTATGTTCTAGGAATATGTTTGGGAGGGCAAACTAATGGGGGTCGGTCGTACACTTTATTGCTCTAAGGCCAACTCTAAAGAAGTTGTGGGCATTTTATCATTTTTGTAAATTTTGTATGGCAACCCCATTAGGGCGTGGAGATAGGGGGTTAGTATGTTCTAGGAATATGTTTGGGAGGGCAAACTAATGGGGGTCGGTCGAACACTTTATTGCTCTAAGGCCAACTCTGAAGAAGTTGTGGGCATTTTATAATTTTTGTAAATTTTGTATGGCAACCCCATTAGGGCGTGGAGATAGGGGGTAAGTATGTTCTAGGAATATGTTTGGGAGGGCAAACTAATGGGGGTCGGTCGTACACTTTATTGCTCTAAGGCCAACTCTGAAGAAGTTGTGGGCTTTTTATAATTTTTGTAAATTTTGTATGGCAACCCCATTAGGGCGTGGAGATAGGGGGTAAGTATGTTCTAGGAATATGTTTGGGAGAAGAAACTAATAGGGGTCGGTCGGACACCTTATTGCTCTAAGGCCAACTCTGAAGAAGTTGTGGGCATTTTTACATAATTTTTGTAAATTTTGTATGGCAACCCCCTTAGAGCGTGGAGATAGGGGGTAAGTATGTTCTAGGAATATGTTTGGGAGGGCAAACTAATGGGGGTCGGTCGGACACTTTATTGCTCTAAGGCCAACTCTAAAGAAGTTGTGGGCATTTTTACATCATTTTTGTAAATTTTGTATGGCAACCCCCTTAGGGCGTGGAGATAGGGGGTAAGTATGTTCTAGGAATATGTTTGGGAGGGCAAACTAATGGGGGTCGGTCGTACACTTTATTGATCTAAGGCTAACTCTGAAGAAGTTGTGGGCTTTTTATTTTTGTAAATTTTGTATGGCAACCCCATTAGGGCGTGGAGATAGGGGGTAAGTATGTTCTAGGAATATGTTTGGGAGAAGAAACTAATAGGGGTCGGTCGGACACTTTATTGCTCTAAGGCCAACTCTGAAGAAGTTGTGGGCATTTTTACATAATTTTTGTAAATTTTGTATGGCAACCCCCTTAGAGCGTGGAGATAGGGGGTAAGTATGTTCTAGGAATATGTTTGGGAGGGCAAACTAATGGGGGTCGGTCGTACACTTTATTGCTCTAAGGCCAACTCTGAAGAAGTTGTGGGCTTTTTATAATTTTTGTAAATTTTGTATGGCAACCCCATTAGGGCGTGGAGATAGGGGGTAAGTATGTTCTAGGAATATGTTTGGGAGAAGAAACTAATAGGGGCCGGTCGGACACTTTATTGCTCTAAGGCCAACTCTGAAGAAGTTGTGGGCATTTTTACATAATTTTTGTAAATTTTGTATGGCAACCCCCTTAGAGCGTGGAGATAGGGGGTAAGTATGTTCTAGGAATATGTTTGGGAGGGCAAACTAATGGGGGTCGGTCGTACACTTTATTGCTCTAAGGCCAACTCTGAAGAAGTTGTGGGCATTTTATCATTTTTGTAAATTTTGTATGGCAACCCCATTAGGGCGTGGGGATAGGGGGTAAGTATGTTCCAGGAATATGTTTGGGAGGGCAAAGTAATGGGGGTCGGTTGTACACTTTATTGCTCTAAGGCCAACTCTGAAGAAGTTGTGGGCATTTTATAATTTTTGTAAATTTCGTATGGCAACCCCATTAGGGCGTAGAGTTAGGGGGTAAGTATATTCTAGGAATATGTTTGGGCAAAGAAACTAATGGGGGTCGGTCGTACACTTTATTGCTCTAAGGCCAACTCTGAAGAAGTTGTGGGCATTTTATCATTTTTGTAAATTTTGTATGGCAACCCCATTAGGGCGTGGAGATAGGGGGTAAGTATGTTCCAGGAATATGTTTGGGAGGGCAAAGTAATGGGGGTCGGTTGTACACTTTATTGCTCTAAGGCCAACTCTGAAGAAGTTGTGGGCATTTTATAATTTTTGTAAATTTTGTATGGCAACCCCATTAGGGCGTAGAGTTAGGGGGTAAGTATGTTTTAGGAATATGTTTGGGAGGGCAAACTAATAGGGGTCGGTCGTACACTTTACTGCTCTAAGGCCAACTCTAAAGAAGTTGTGGGCATTTTATCATTTTTGTAAATTTTGTATGGCAACCCCATTAGGGCGTGGAGATAGGGGGTAAGTATGTTCTAGGAATATGTTTGGGAGGGCAAACTAATGGGGGTCGGTCGTACACTTTATTGCTCTAAGGCCAACTCTGAAGAAGTTGTGGGCTTTTTATAATTTTTGTAAATTTTGTATGGCAACCCCATTAGGGCGTGGAGATAGGGGGTAGGTATGTTCTAGGAATATGTTTGGGAGGGCAAAGTAATGGGGGTCGGTCGTACACTTTATTGCTCTAAGGCCAACTCTGAAGAAGTTGTGGGCTTTTTATAATTTTTGTAAATTTTGTATGGCAACCCCATTAGGGCGTGGAGATAGGGGGTAGGTATGTTCTAGGAATATGTTTGGGAGGGCAAACTAATAGGGGTCGGTCGTACACTTTACTGCTCTGAGGCCAACTCTAAAGAAGTTGTGGGCATTTTATCATTTTTGTAAATTTTGTATGGCAACCCCATTAGGGCGTGGAGATAGGGGGTAAGTATGTTCCAGGAATATGTTTGGGAGGGCAAAGTAATGGGGGTCGGTTGTACACTTTATTGCTCTAAGGCCAACTCTGAAGAAGTTGTGGGCATTTTATAATTTTTGTAAATTTTGTATGGCAACCCCATTAGGGCGTAGAGTTAGGGGGTAAGTATGTTTTAGGAATATGTTTGGGAGGGCAAACTAATAGGGGTCGGTCGTACACTTTACTGCTCTAAGGCCAACTCTAAAGAAGTTGTGGGCATTTTATCATTTTTGTAAATTTTGTATGGCAACCCCATTAGGGCGTGGAGATAGGGGGTAAGTATGTTCTAGGAATATGTTTGGGAGAAGAAACTAATAGGGGCCGGTCGGACACTTTATTGCTCTAAGGCCAACTCTGAAGAAGTTGTGGGCATTTTTACATAATTTTTGTAAATTTTGTATGGCAACCCCCTTAGAGCGTGGAGATAGGGGGTAAGTATGTTCTAGGAATATGTTTGGGAGGGCAAACTAATGGGGGTCGGTCGTACACTTTATTGCTCTAAGGCCAACTCTGAAGAAGTTGTGGGCATTTTATCATTTTTGTAAATTTTGTATGGCAACCCCATTAGGGCGTGGAGATAGGGGGTAAGTATGTTCCAGGAATATGTTTGGGAGGGCAAAGTAATGGGGGTCGGTTGTACACTTTATTGCTCTAAGGCCAACTCTGAAGAAGTTGTGGGCATTTTATAATTTTTGTAAATTTTGTATGGCAACCCCATTAGGGCGTAGAGTTAGGGGGTAAGTATATTCTAGGAATATGTTTGGGCAAAGAAACTAATGGGGGTCGGTCGTACACTTTATTGCTCTAAGGCCAACTCTGAAGAAGTTGTGGGCATTTTATCATTTTTGTAAATTTTGTATGGCAACCCCATTAGGGCGTGGAGATAGGGGGTAAGTATGTTCCAGGAATATGTTTGGGAGGGCAAAGTAATGGGGGTCGGTTGTACACTTTATTGCTCTAAGGGCAACTCTGAAGAAGTTGTGGGCATTTTATAATTTTTGTAAATTTTGTATGGCAACCCCATTAGGGCGTAGAGTTAGGGGGTAAGTATGTTTTAGGAATATGTTTGGGAGGGCAAACTAATAGGGGTCGGTCGTACACTTTACTGCTCTAAGGCCAACTCTAAAGAAGTTGTGGGCATTTTATCATTTTTGTAAATTTTGTATGGCAACCCCATTAGGGCGTGGAGATAGGGGGTAAGTATGTTCTAGGAATATGTTTGGGAGGGCAAACTAATGGGGGTCGGTCGTACACTTTATTGCTCTAAGGCCAACTCTGAAGAAGTTGTAGGCTTTTTATAATTTTTGTAAATTTTGTATGGCAACCCCATTAGGGCGTGGAGATAGGGGGTAGGTATGTTCTAGGAATATGTTTGGGAGGGCAAACTAATAGGGGTCGGTCGTACACTTTACTGCTCTAAGGCCAACTCTAAAGAAGTTGTGGGCATTTTATCATTTTTGTAAATTTTGTATGGCAACCCCATTAGGGCGTGGAGATAGGGGGTAAGTATGTTCCAGGAATATGTTTGGGAGGGCAAAGTAATGGGGGTCGGTTGTACACTTTATTGCTCTAAGGCCAACTCTGAAGAAGTTGTGGGCATTTTATAATTTTTGTAAATTTTGTATGGCAACCCCATTAGGGCGTAGAGTTAGGGGGTAAGTATGTTCTAGGAATATGTTTGGGCAAAGAAACTAATAGGGGTCGGTCGGACACTTTATTGCTCTAAGGCCAACTCTAAAGAAGTTGTGGGCATTTTTACATAATTTTTGTAAATTTTTTATGGCAACCCCCTTAGGGCGTGGATATAGGGGGTAAGTATGTTCTAGGAATACCTTTGGGAGGGCAAACTAATGGGGGTCGGTCGTACACTTTATTGCTCTAAGGCCAACTCTGAAGAAGCTGTGGGCATTTTATCATTTTTGTAAATTTTGTATGGCAACCCCCTTAGGGCGTGGATATAGGGGGTAAGTATGTTTTAGGAATATGTTTGGGAGGGCAAACTAATAGGGGTCGGTCGTACACTTTACTGCTCTAAGGCCAACTCTAAAGAAGTTGTGGGCATTTTATCATTTTTGTAAATTTTGTATGGCAACCCCATTAGGGCGTGGAGATAGGGGGTAAGTATGTTCTAGGAATATGTTTGGGAGAAGAAACTAATAGGGGCCGGTCGGACACTTTATTGCTCTAAGGCCAACTCTGAAGAAGTTGTGGGCATTTTTACATAATTTTTGTAAATTTTGTATGGCAACCCCCTTAGAGCGTGGAGATAGGGGGTAAGTATGTTCTAGGAATATGTTTGGGAGGGCAAACTAATGGGGGTCGGTCGTACACTTTATTGCTCTAAGGCCAACTCTGAAGAAGTTGTGGGCATTTTATCATTTTTGTAAATTTTGTATGGCAACCCCATTAGGGCGTGGAGATAGGGGGTAAGTATGTTCCAGGAATATGTTTGGGAGGGCAAAGTAATGGGGGTCGGTTGTACACTTTATTGCTCTAAGGCCAACTCTGAAGAAGTTGTGGGCATTTTATAATTTTTGTAAATTTTGTATGGCAACCCCATTAGGGCGTAGAGTTAGGGGGTAAGTATGTTTTAGGAATATGTTTGGGAGGGCAAACTAATAGGGGTCGGTCGTACACTTTACTGCTCTAAGGCCAACTCTAAAGAAGTTGTGGGCATTTTATCATTTTTGTAAATTTTGTATGGCAACCCCATTAGGGCGTGGAGATAGGGGGTAAGTATGTTCCAGGAATATGTTTGGGAGGGCAAAGTAATGGGGGTCGGTTGTACACTTTATTGCTCTAAGGCCAACTCTGAAGAAGTTGTGGGCATTTTATAATTTTTGTAAATTTTGTATGGCAACCCCCTTAGGGCGTGGAGATAGGGGGTAAGTATGTTCTAAGAATATGTTTGGGAGGGCAAACTAATGGGGGTCGGTCGTACACGTTATTGCTCTAAGGCCAACTCTAAAGAAGTTGTGGGCATTTTATCATTTTTGTAAATTTTGTATGGCAACCCCATTAGGGCGTGGAGATAGGGGGTAAGTATGTTCTAGTAATATATTTGGGAGGGCAAACTAATAGGGGTCGGTCGTACACTTTACTGCTCTAAGGCCAACTCTGAAGAAGTTGTGGGCATTTTATAATTTTTGTAAATTTTGTATGGCAACCCCATTAGGGCGTAGAGTTAGGGGGTAAGTATGTTCTAGGAATATGTTTGGGCAAAGAAACTAATAGGGGTCGGTCGGACACTTTATTGCTCTAAGGCCAACTCTAAAGAAGTTGTGGGCATTTTTACATAATTTTTGTAAATTTTGTATGGCAACCCCCTTAGAGCGTAGAGATAGGGGGTAAGTATGTTCTAAGAATATGTTTGGGAGGGCAAACTAATGGGGGTCGGTCGAACACTTTATTGCTCTAAGGCCAACTCTGAAGAAGTTGTGGGCATTTTATAATTTTTGTAAATTTTGTATGGCAACCCCCTTAGGGCGTGGAGATAGGTGGTAAGTATGTTTTAGGAATATGTTTGGGAGGGCAAACTAATGGGGGTCGGTCGGACATTTTATTGCTCTAAGGCCAACTCTTAAGAAGTTGTGGGCATTTTTACATCATTTTTGTAAATTTTGTATGGCAACCCCCTTAGGGCGTGGAGATAGGGGGTAAGTATGTTCTAGGAATATGTTTGGGAGGGCAAACTAATGGGGGTCGGTCGTACACTTTATTGATCTAAGGCTAACTCTGAAGAAGTTGTGGGCTTTTTATAATTTTTGTAAATTTTGTATGGCAACCCCATTAGGGCGTGGAGATAGGGGGTAAGTATGTTCTAGGAATATGTTTGGGAGAAGAAACTAATAGGGGTCGGTCGGACACTTTATTGCTCTAAGGCCAACTCTGAAGAAGTTGTGGGCATTTTTACATAATTTTTGTAAATTTTGTATGGCAACCCCCTTAGAGCGTGGAGATAGGGGGTAAGTATGTTCTAGGAATATGTTTGGGAGGGCAAACTAATGGGGGTCGGTCGTACACTTTATTGCTCTAAGGCCAACTCTGAAGAAGTTGTGGGCATTTTATCATTTTTGTAAATTTTGTATGGCAACCCCATTAGGGCGTGGAGATAGGGGGTAAGTATGTTCCAGGAATATGTTTGGGAGGGCAAAGTAATGGGGGTCGGTTGTACACTTTATTGCTCTAAGGCCAACTCTGAAGAAGTTGTGGGCATTTTATAATTTTTGTAAATTTTGTATGGCAACCCCATTAGGGCGTAGAGTTAGGGGGTAAGTATGTTTTAGGAATATGTTTGGGAGGGCAAACTAATAGGGGTCGGTCGTACACTTTACTGCTCTAAGGCCAACTCTAAAGAAGTTGTGGGCATTTTATCATTTTTGTAAATTTTGTATGGCAACCCCATTAGGGCGTGGAGATAGGGGGTAAGTATGTTCTAGGAATATGTTTGGGAGGGCAAACTAATGGGGGTCGGTCGTACACTTTATTGCTCTAAGGCCAACTCTGAAGAAGTTGTAGGCTTTTTATAATTTTTGTAAATTTTGTATGGCAACCCCATTAGGGCGTGGAGATAGGGGGTAGGTATGTTCTAGGAATATGTTTGGGAGGGCAAACTAATAGGGGTCGGTCGTACACTTTACTGCTCTAAGGCCAACTCTAAAGAAGTTGTGGGCATTTTATCATTTTTGTAAATTTTGTATGGCAACCCCATTAGGGCGTGGAGATAGGGGGTAAGTATGTTCCAGGAATATGTTTGGGAGGGCAAAGTAATGGGGGTCGGTTGTACACTTTATTGCTCTAAGGCCAACTCTGAAGAAGTTGTGGGCATTTTATAATTTTTGTAAATTTTGTATGGCAACCCCATTAGGGCGTAGAGTTAGGGGGTAAGTATGTTCTAGGAATATGTTTGGGCAAAGAAACTAATAGGGGTCGGTCGGACACTTTATTGCTCTAAGGCCAACTCTAAAGAAGTTGTGGGCATTTTTACATAATTTTTGTAAATTTTTTATGGCAACCCCCTTAGGGCGTGGATATAGGGGGTAAGTATGTTCTAGGAATACCTTTGGGAGGGCAAACTAATGGGGGTCGGTCGTACACTTTATTGCTCTAAGGCCAACTCTGAAGAAGCTGTGGGCATTTTATCATTTTTGTAAATTTTGTATGGCAACCCCCTTAGGGCGTGGATATAGGGGGTAAGTATGTTCTAGGAATACCTTTGGGAGGGCAAACTAATGGGGGTCGGTCGTACACTTTATTGCTCTAAGGCCAACTCTGAAGAAGTTGTGGGCTTTTTATAATTTTTGTAAATTTTGTATGGCAACCCCATTAGGGCGTGGAGATAGGGGGTAAGTATGTTCTAGGAATATGTTTGGGAGAAGAAACTAATAGGGGTCGGTCGGACACTTTATTGCTCTAAGGCCAACTCTGAAGAAGTTGTGGGCATTTTTACATAATTTTTGTAAATTTTGTATGGCAACCCCCTTAGAGCGTGGAGATAGGGGGTAAGTATGTTCTAGGAATATGTTTGGGAGGGCAAACTAATGGGGGTCGGTCGGACACTTTATTGCTCTAAGGCCAACTCTAAAGAAGTTGTGGGCATTTTTACGTCATTTTTGTAAATTTTGTATGGCAACCCCCTTAGGGCGTGGAGATAGGGGGTAAGTATGTTCTAGGAATATGTTTGGGAGGGCAAACTAATGGGGGTCGGTCGTACACGTTATTGCTCTAAGGCCAACTCTAAAGAAGTTGTGGGCATTTTATCATTTTTGTAAATTTTGTATGGCAACCCCATTAGGGCGTGGAGATAGGGGGTTAGTATGTTCTAGGAATATGTTTGGGAGGGCAAACTAATGGGGGTCGGTCGAACACTTTATTGCTCTAAGGCCAACTCTGAAGAAGTTGTGGGCATTTTATAATTTTTGTAAATTTTGTATGGCAACCCCATTAGGGCGTGGAGATAGGGGGTAAGTATGTTCTAGGAATATGTTTGGGAGAAGAAACTAATAGGGGTCGGTCGGACACCTTATTGCTCTAAGGCCAACTCTGAAGAAGTTGTGGGCATTTTTACATAATTTTTGTAAATTTTGTATGGCAACCCCCTTAGAGCGTGGAGATAGGGGGTAAGTATGTTCTAGGAATATGTTTGGGAGGGCAAACTAATGGGGGTCGGTCGGACACTTTATTGCTCTAAGGCCAACTCTAAAGAAGTTGTGGGCATTTTTACATCATTTTTGTAAATTTTGTATGGCAACCCCCTTAGGGCGTGGAGATAGGTTGTTAGTATGTTTTAGGAATATGTTTGGGAGGGCAAACTAATAGGGGTCGGTCGTACACTTTACTGCTCTAAGGCCAACTCTAAAGAAGTTGTGGGCATTTTATCATTTTTGTAAATTTTGTATGGCAACCCCATTAGGGCGTGGAGATAAGGGGTAAGTATGTTCTAGGAATATGTTTGGGAGGGCAAACTAATGGGGGTCGGTCGTACACTTTATTGCTCTAAGGCCAACTCTGAAGAAGTTGTGGGCTTTTTAAAATTTTTGTAAATTTTGTATGGCAACCCCATTAGGGCGTGGAGATAGGGGGTAAGTATGTTCTAGGAATATGTTTGGGAGAAGAAACTAATAGGGGTCGGTCGGACACTTTATTGCTCTAAGGCCAACTCTGAAGAAGTTGTGGGCATTTTTACATAATTTTTGTAAATTTTGTATGGCAACCCCCTTAGAGCGTGGAGATAGGGGGTAAGTATGTTCTAGGAATATGTTTGGGAGGGCAAACTAATGGGGGTCGGTCGGACACTTTACTGCTCTAAGGCCAACTCTAAAGAAGTTGTGGGCATTTTTACATCATTTTTGTAAATTTTGTATGGCAACCCCCTTAGGGCGTGGAGATAGGGGGTAAGTATGTTCTAGGAATATGTTTGGGAGGGCAAACTAATGGGGGTCGGTCGTACACTTTATTGCTCTAAGGCCAACTCTGAAGAAGTTGTGGGCTTTTTATAATTTTTGTAAATTTTGTATGGCAAC
Organism: Melanophora roralis; assembly: GCA_963583895.1. Taxonomy (NCBI): domain Eukaryota; kingdom Metazoa; phylum Arthropoda; class Insecta; order Diptera; family Rhinophoridae; genus Melanophora; species Melanophora roralis. The sequence goes on along the minus strand of OY757189.1, from coordinate 56,496,179 downwards.
CCCATTAGGGCGTGGAGATAGGTGGTTAGTATGTTCTAGGAATATGTTTGGGAGGGCAAACTAATGGGGGTCGGTCGAACACTTTATTGCTCTAAGGCCAACTCTGAAGAAGTTGTGGGCATTTTATAATTTTTGTAAATTTTGTATGGCAACCCCCTTAGGGCGTGGAGATAGGTGGTAAGTATGTTTTAGGAATATGTTTGGGAGGGCAAACTAATGGGGGTCGGTCGGACATTTTATTGCTCTAAGGCCAACTCTTAAGAAGTTGTGGGCATTTTTACATCATTTTTGTAAATTTTGTATGGCAACCCCCTTAGGGCGTGGAGATAGGGGGTAAGTATGTTCTAGGAATATGTTTGGGAGGGCAAACTAATGGGGGTCGGTCGTACACTTTATTGATCTAAGGCTAACTCTGAAGAAGTTGTGGGCTTTTTATAATTTTTGTAAATTTTGTATGGCAACCCCATTAGGGCGTGGAGATAGGGGGTAAGTATGTTCTAGGAATATGTTTGGGAGAAGAAACTAATAGGGGTCGGTCGGACACTTTATTGCTCTAAGGCCAACTCTGAAGAAGTTGTGGGCATTTTTACATAATTTTTGTAAATTTTGTATGGCAACCCCCTTAGAGCGTGGAGATAGGGGGTAAGTATGTTCTAGGAATATGTTTGGGAGGGCAAACTAATGGGGGTCGGTCGGACACTTTATTGCTCTAAGGCCAACTCTAAAGAAGTTGTGGGCATTTTTACATCATTTTTGTAAATTTTGTATGGCAACCCCCTTAGGGCGTGAAGATAGGGGGTAAGTATGTTCTAGGAATATGTTTGGGAGGGCAAACTAATGGGGGTCGGTCGTACACTTTATTGATCTAAGGCTAACTCTGAAGAAGTTGTGGGCATTTTATAAATTTTGTAAATTTTGTATGGCAACCCCATTAGGGCGTGGAGATAGGGGGTAAGTATGTTCTAGAAATATGTTTGGGAGAAGAAACTAATAGGGGTCGCTCGTACACTTTATTGCTCTAAGGCCAACTCTGAAGAAGTTGTGGGCATTTTTACATAATTTTTGTAAATTTTGTATGGCAACCCCCTTAGAGCGTAGAGATAGGGGGTAAGTATGTTCTAAGAATATGTTTGGGAGGGCAAACTAATGGGGGTCGGTCATACACTTTATTGCTCTAAGGCCAACTCTGAAGAAGTTGTGGGCATTTTATCATTTTTGTTAATTTTGTATGGCAACCCCATTAGGACGTGGAGATAGGGGGTAAGTATGTTCTAGTAATATATTTGGGAGGGCAAACTAATAGGGGTCGGTCGTACACTTTATTGCTCTAAGGCCAACTCTGAAGAAGTTGTGGGCATTTTATCATTTTTGTAAATTTTGTATGGCAACCCCATTAGGGGGTGGAGATAGGGGCTAAGTATGTTCTAGGAATATGTTTGGGAGAAAAAACTAATAGGGGTCGGTCGTACACTTTATTGCTCTAAGGCCAACTCTGAAGAAGTTGTGGGCATTTTCATATCATTTTTGTAAATTTTGTATGGCAACCCCCTCAGGGCGTGGAGATAGGGGGTAAGTATATTCTAGGAATATGCTTGGAAGTAGAAATTAATGGGGGTCTGTAATACATTTTTTTCCTCTACGGGCAAGTCCGGGGAAGTTATAGCGGTTTTTACCTTATTTTTTAAAATTTTGTATGGCAACCATGACAGGAGCTAGAGATAGAGGATAAGTATGTTCCACAAAAATGTTTGGATGGAAAAAATAATTCGGGTCGGTCTTACATTTTACCTTTGTAGGAGAACCCTGGAAGCCGTAGGAGCGATTTTAAAAATGTTTAAATTAAGCTTTGTATGGCAACGCTGTTATATGTATGAACACTAATACTAATAAAATTTTTGTTTTGGGTGTGTTTCAATAATATAGACATGACTGATTCTGTTTTTTTCTTTTTTTGTTGTTTTTTTGTTGTTTTTTTATTATTACATGTAAAAGTATGTTCTTTGTTGTTGTTGTAGACTCAAAAAACCGAGGTAGTCGTGGTTTTTTGCTTATATCTCGGTTATTTATCGGGCGATTTTGCTGAATTTCAATACCGATTTTCTCGAGACTATCTGTGACAGTTTGATACCACATTCGGGTCTATGCGATATCGGGGGGCTTCAGAAAGTTGATTTCAACCATAACACGGACAGACGGACAGACGGACATCGCTAAATCGGTTTCCCTATCTATAAGGATCGAGAATATATATACTTTATGGGGTCCCAAATGGATAATAAAGGAATTACAAACGGAATGACAAACTTATATATACCCTTATCACTTATGTGAAGGGTATAACAACAAAAAACAACAAAAAAAGAAAAAAACTGAATCAGTCATGTTGATATTATTGAAACCCACCCAAACCAAAAATTATATTAGTATAAGTGTTCATACATATAACAGCGTTGCCATACAAAATTTACAAAAATGATGTAAAAATGCCCACAACTTCTTTAGAGTTGGCCTTAGAGCAATAAAGTGTACGACCGACCCCTATTAGTTTCTTCTCCCAAACATATTCCTAGAACATACTTACCCCCTATCTCCACGCCCTAATGGGGTTGCCACACAAAATTTACAAAAATGATAAAATGCCCACAACTTCTTCAGAGTTGGCCTTAGAGCAATAAAGTGTACGACCGACCCCTATTAGTTTCTTCTCCCAAACATATTCCTAGAACATACTTACCCCCTATCTCCACGACCTAATGGGGTTGCCATACAAAATTTACAAAAATGATGTAAAAATGCCCACAACTTCTTTAGAGTTGGTCTTAGAGCAATAAAGTGCACGACCGACCCCTATTAGTTTCTTCTCCCAAACATATTTCTAAAACGTACTTACGACCTATCTCCACGCCATAATGGGGTTGCCATACAAAATTTACAAAAATGATAAAATGCCAACAACTTCTTAAGAGTTGGCCTTATAGCAATAAAGTGTATGACCGACCCCCGTTAGTTTGCCCTCCCAAACATATTCGTAGAACATACTTACCCCCTATCTCCACGCTCTAAGGGGGTTGCCATACAAAATTTACGAAAATTATGTAAAAATGCCCACAACTTCTTTAGAGTTGGCCTTAGAGCAATAAAGTGTACGTACCTATTATTTTAACCTCCCAAACATATTCTTAGAACATACTTTCCCCTATCTCCACGCCCTAATGGGGTTGCCATACAAAATTTGCAAAAATGATAAAATGCCCACAACTTCGTCAGAGTTGGCCTTAGAGCAATAAAGTCTACGACCGACCCCTATTAGTTTCTTCTCATAAACATATTCCTAGAATATACTTACCCCCTATCTCCACGCCCTGAGGGGGTTGCCATACAAAATTTACAAAAATGATATGAAAATGCCCACAACTTCTTCAGAGTTCGCCTTAGAGCAATAAAGTGTACCACCGACCCCCATTAATTTCTTCTCCCAAACATATTCCTAGAACGTACTTACCACCTATCTCCACACCCTAAGGGGGTTGCCATACAAAATTTACAAAAATGATGTAAAAATGCCCACAACTTCTTTAGAGTTGGCCTTAGAGCAATAAAGTGTACGACCGACCCCTATTACTTTCTTTTCGCAAACATATTCCTAGAACATACTTACCCCCTTTCTCCACGCCATAATGGGGTTGCCATAAAAAATTAACAAAAATGATAAAATGCCCACAACTTCTTCAGAGGTGGCCTTAGAGCAATAAAGTGTACGACCGACCCCCATTAGTTTGCCCTCCCAAACATATGCCTAGAACATACTTACCCCCTATCTCAACGCCCTAAGGGGGTTGCCATACAAAATTTACAAAAATGATATGAAAATGCCCACAACTTCTTTAGAGTTGGCCTTAGAGCCTATTTAAAAATTAGAAATATTTCATAAGTAAAAAAATGGTTAAAAATAAAAAAAGTTTGGGATTGCGAAAGGTCAATGTGAAGGGTATATAAGATTCGGCACAGCCGAATATAGCGCTCTTACTTGTTTTTTTATTCTAATCACAACTTAAAACTTTAATACTGAATACAAAAATTATCGGTCTATTTTTTCATATAGCCCCCATATAAGTGTGGTGTAGCGTATAATATGGTCGGGATTGGCCGACTTTAACTTCCTTACTTGTTTTTAATAACTTGTTGGCTTAAAATAATTCTAGTCGAAAAATTTCTACAAAAAACCATTTTTTCTTAAGAAAACTAATGACCCTTTGATTTGAATTACGGATATACGTATGTACTAGAGGTCTGCTTGACTACACCCAAATGCCGTTTAAATACATTCGTTTGTTTTTCAACAACATAGTGTTTTTCATTCAATGTTAAACAAACTAAATAAATGAACCCACAAGCAAAAGCAAATAAAAAACAACTTTAACCGAAAACAAAATATTACCCATACATTCATATAAATAAATACTGAATAGAATGTGTGAATATTGCTGTATGATTGGTGTAAAAAATTATTATTCATTTGTGTTTGCAAATTTGTCGTTATTGTTGTTGTTAAACATTCATTAACTCGAAAAAACACCTGAATGTTTTTATAAAAACTCTAACTGTAATGAGACTTTGCTATGTTTTTGTATTTTCAAGTGTGTTTTATACACATTCAAAACGAAAACTGTAAAATTAATGTGTTCTTCTTGTATCATTGAGTGTAACACACAATACATTCTTTCTTGTGTTGTTACTGGCTTAACTTTATTTATCTCCCATAGAATGAAAAATGTTTGAATGAATATTGTTTTTGTTGTGTATAGGCAATTAAATGAATATAGTCATGCAGGTGTCTAGTATGTACACAATGTTATTTTTGATTGCAGATATCTAAAAGTTGGTAGAAGCGTGTAAGTTGACCTAACAAATCCTGATCAACGAAAAACTCGATTTTGGATTTTTTAGGGATATGTACTTTTGGATTTTTGACGACGATATTTTAAAGACATTTTTGATACGCTATATCTCTGCTACAAAAAAGTTAATGTACAAAAATGCCTACATGTTGGGGGAAAAAATTGGTTGGATAGGAGCATGGAAAGCGGAAGACCCCGTACAAAATAACACGTTTTGTTAAGTCTTCGATAAGAAATATTTTCGCCCTCAAACCTAATGTATGTATTTGTTATATATTTTTTTTTATTTAACAGAAAATTTTGTTTGATGAGAGCCTGGAAATAGCATCGCACATACAAAAAAAATAAATAAAATTTTGTGAAGTTTTCTATTTCAAAAACTAGAACAGCTTTCGACGTCAAGCCCAGCGATTTGAAAATAACTTGACTAGACCAGGTAACTGGATATACAAAAAGACCAACGTATAAGTTATAAAAGATTCGGGACAGCCGAATATAGCACTATTACTTGTTTAATTTCTATTTAAAGCTGACAAAAATTGAAAAAGTTGTTGAATTTGTAGTTTTGTGAGGGATTTCCTTTTATATTTTTCTGCTCGACATCTGCCACCATATGGTGATCGGTTGCAGACTACTTACATAATATCTTTCCTCCATGGTTTTGATATCTTTATGAAATCGTTCACTTTGTTTCTTATTATAATCACCTAGACTGGCAGGAAATTTATCGAAATAGCTTTTTGAATTTTTAGGCCATCGAAAATGCCTCCTTTCAACTTTTCCATAATGAGATAAGAGAAAGTTTGAAAATATGTATATTTGATATGTAAATAGTAGGGGAGGGATTTTTTCTTCTAGTCTAATCAACTCTGCACGATTTATTTATTTTTATTTTCACGCGATATATCCATTTCAATTTCCCAACTACGGGCAGCAGATATTAAAATATTTATTTAAATACATATGTATATGTATATATATATATTAAGGAAGCAAAAACCTGTTTTCCAGTTATAAAACACATGATTTTAAAGAAATTAGACTTTTTTCTTTTTGCAATTGTGCATTAGAAGTTAAACTAAAAATTTTATTATTTTATTTTTGAAAGGATTTTTATTTGATTTCAATAACTATTAGATATTTTTTATTATAAATATTATTATTATTATTATTATTAATATTATTATTATTATTATTATTATTATTATTATTACTATTATTATTATTATTATTAAATTTGTTATCATATATAATTAAAATTATGTATGTATATAACTTAACATTATTTGGAATAAAAAAAATATTAAGAAAATTAAATAAAATCAAAAAATTTGTTAAAATAGTAAAATAAAACAATTGTAAGCAATTTATTACAAAAGTTCTGAGTTTCCTTTCTTATTATTGTTTATATTGTTAAAGTTGTTGTTTTTGTTGTAGTTGTTGTTTCAACAGCATTGATACGCGCAAGTTAATGACAAAAAAATAGTTTTATTTTTTAAACATAAAAAAACATTTAGACTTAAAATATGTAAGTATGTATGTAGTTAGTAAAGAATTATTGTTACAATACAATACAAAAAATGTTATTTGACAAAAAAAAATAAACAAAACGTCGTTAAAAAACTATTGTTTGATTTAATGATAGTGGCGGCATATGAATTCTTAGATATATTTTCGAATTTATTTTTTTAAATTTAGAAAATCAAATAGCTGGTTCAAGAAATTATCTGTTACTTTATCTTAAAGGAGTTTAAGTAAAGATGTGGATTTTACATACATATTTAAATTCTTCAATTATAATTTTGAGTCTGTGGAAAAATAACTAATACGGAGTGCTTTGCGAAGGGTCATTGAGGTTAAAAAATATTGGAAAACTTGAATGACGTTGTATGTACACATTATAATTAAATTTGTTTTAGGTTTTGTTTTATCTATAAGTTGCAGCAACTATGTCATTACAACCACACACTTTAATTATCGTTCACACAACCAAATACCTAAAGAACAAACTCAATCCTTATCTGCTAGCTATAACCTTCAGGTGAAACGAGCTTTAGTTTGAAATTTAATATCCAATTTCCATCTCCTGCTGTTTTTTAGAAGCCAGCGGCAATCATGATGACGAAGCTGAAGAGTTTTTTGTTGAACTGCCGCCACCACTAGAGGGCATGCCACGTTGCTTCTCAATGTACACGTTCAAGAGACGAACTTTGCTAGGATTTAACATGGTCAGTTTTGGTTTCACCTTCTCTTCACCCATCATTATGTATAACTTGACAATACAAAAAACGGCAGCTTTGCGTACCATCGACTGAAAGTCGTCGGTTAAACGTGCCAAATGTGGAAAGACTATATCAAGCTGTGTCTCGGTTAACTCTGAACCGTGACGATCGGCCAGTTCGGTTAACAATTTTAAGGCACACAAGTTTACTGGATACGAGCCCGTTGCAATTACAGGATTCACTATATTAATAGTCAAATTAAGCGGTAAAGCTGGTACAATCCTAGGAATTAACATGTCAAGTTCACGCATTGTCTCTTTGCTCTTTGGATAGCAGTTAATGATCTTAAGTAATATAAGTTCGACAAAATTGATCCAATTGGGTTTTATTTGCGTCCGACGTAAAATTTTTGAGAGAACATGGAGAGCATCGACAACTACTTCGTTTGAGCTAGCATCTAGCATGTTTAATAGCATTTTCATGATAGCACGAAAATGTTTATTAGGCAACTCACAGTTTCCGTTCTTAATGCATATACCCAGATTAACAAGTGCATTTTGAACCTGAGCTACGGGCATATCAGGTGTCAGGTTTAGTGCCACTTTAATGATTTCACTTTCCTGAGTGCCGTTTTCTAGAATGATTTCTCCGTTGTCAGCAAATTTAAGATTAACTCCAGACGAAGAAGTTGAATTAGTTTGTCCCATACCGCAACCTAGAGTGCTGGCTGTCATTTTGTGATGTTCTAGAATATTACCATCTAAGCGCATCGTTGTGCTTTCAGGTGTGTTCGATTCTGTTGTGGCGGTCGACTGAGTCTTCGAGTTCGAAGAGGCACATGAGTCAAGAGCTTCACTGAAATGGCCATTGTAAACCCCGCCATTGGAATTGTTGGCCAGCGAGTTATACTGGTTTTCAATGCCGCCAAAGCAATTTCGAATTTCCTCAGTGGTCTTTTGTATGTTTTGTTGTACATCGACTTCAGAGTAGCCAAGCATTAGGTCGTTATCTGTGACAGAAGATTGGCGTGAACGAGGACTAGTAAATTGGGATTGAAGAGATGAAAATGGACCTCCGACGTTGGGGCTTTGTAAGGGTTTGGGACTGGAGCTTGAGAGCGGTGAATATGTAGGTGAATTTGTGCCCGATGTGCTGCTACGACGCAAATGTGACTGAATGCAAACCTTAGCAGAGTCTTGATAACCCTTGGGTAGGCTTGACAAAACCTTAGTCATCTGGGGTGTATTGAGATTGTATAGTGCTATTAGACAGTGCCGAGCCTGATTACGCAGTTCAAGACTTTTTTGGTCGCCTGCCATTTGAACGATTTTAAGTAGAGCTTTTTCTACAATTGGCAGAATAATGCCTTCTTCGGAACCAGGAAAATCTGTATTTTTGCAATAGGTGTTTGCCAAACTAGTAAGAAATTTAAGTATTGCTATGCGAGTCTTCGTGCAGGGCGTCTGTGCAGAATCAGCCAATATACGGAAAACATCTTTCATTTGCAGATCCGTTGGAAAGTATTCATGAACTACTTGCAAAGTCTTCCATATCTTACCATGCATTGAGTTTAGCAATTCTGTGCCAAGTTTGTTAAAAAGACGTGTCAATAAAATAAAAAGCCAGTCGTGAAGATCGTTAGCGTACGCCAATATAAGCTCTGTGACCGTCTCCAGGAAGAGTGAGTAGACTTTGGTGTGTGTGTCCATAAACATTTTACGAAACGTGTCTAGAATTAACTGCAATTGTTGTGGAGTCAATTCTTTTCCGTCAGCGAGGTAGTGGGTGAGACTAATTAGGCCATCTTTTCGCTCAGACCAATGTGTAGATGCACAATATTGGATGATAGTTTCAATATCTTCGAATGGTGGCCTTACCCAGCTCCAATCTAATCTGTTTCTGGAACTTGACAGTGAGTAATTCGAGTTGTTGCCCCGCGTATATGAGGAGTCAAACGACCGTTCTGAACATACAGAAGATGCCTCGGAGTCATCGGACTCCTCGCGGGACATTAACTTTCGTCCAATGCGTGTACCTGCCGAATAGATACCACGTTCCCGACCATAATCACCCATTGAAGCATAATCTCCTCCACTGCCATCCGGAGACAAAGCATCAGCAAGAGCATTTTCAGCATCTCGACTTTGTTGTAGCAGTCTTGCAGCAGCCAGTTGCCTTGTAGGTTGATTACGTTCTGGGGTCCGACGTGAGTTTCCTGTTGTGTATATGCTGCGCTTAACTATCACTCCACCTCCACCCCTTGTCGGGCTAGTTTCGCGAGAACTAGCCAATGACCTAGGAATGCCAGAAGCTTTCTTTGGAATTGTTCCTGTGGGCCTATAATACGATCCAATCACATGTTGCTCACGAAGTTTTGAACTTGGAGAAGTCGAACGTGATCCAGGCTGCGATTGAGATACCCCAGCTCTGCCACGAGTGCGCGGTGAAACTCCACTATTTGATATTGATTGCGCTGCAGATTGCTGAGCCAGTTGATGACCAGCGCCAGCTCGGGTTCGAAGCAGAGATCCTGTTACAACACTATTTGCGGTAGTGGGGCCAGTATTTGCGGTTTTTTTACGTGCCAGGAATGCGTATTGAGCGCGCGCTTTTGCCCGTTGTGCCGCTGCCGTATCGACAGCCGACACACTTCTCATGCCAGGAGCCGGCTTCTGAAGTGCTCCTGGCGAGCGCTGGATACGGGTGCTCGTAAATACAGTAGCACGCCTTTCTTCTGTTCCGCCGCCATCTCGCTCCCTCTCAAGGGCTCTCTGGGCTGCAATATCCAATGTTCCATAGATTTGATCGGCCAAATCGGGAAAATGGCGACGAAATACCCAATAGGCTCGCCGCGAATGACGTCGTGCCTCACTATCTGCATCGCTCATTGACTTTTTTATTATGTCACGTAGCAAAGGAGCACTCCGTTCCATAGCTTTTGTTGGCCACTCATTACAAAGCAAACAAATAATTTCACACAGAGATGCACGAATATCCTTCGACTTGGAATTTTGTAATGTTTCTGTAATAATTTTAATAAGCTTGGGGGCATGTGTATATTTAATAATATATTTTAGAGCTACAAACGAGGATGACGCAATAACTTTTGCTGAATTCTGTATCAACTGTATTAGTTGCTCCAAAATGTATTCGCAAAATTTGTCCAATTTTTGATGCAGAGTTTTTGACAGAAAAGCAATGGTTATGCAGGCTTCGCGTATAACTTGCGAACGTAATTCTTCTTTTAAAATGTCCAAAAATGATATTGACAGTTCCTTTAACTGAACTGTGATAAATTGAGGTTGTGAGTGTATGTTTAACATTAGAAGCGAACGGATTTTCTTAAGAGCATCAATACGTTTCTCCCAGTCATAATTTTTGTCACTGATTATAGACAATATATTTCTATATATATCGTCCATATCTTTGGGATGAAAGATGTTTAATTGCGGTACGGCCTCAAAGGATGCCTCAAAAATGTCCATTGTAACAGCTCCAGCATCAGCTGCGCTTTCAGCTGCTATATTGTTCTTGCTACGCATACTGGCAGAAATAGTGCGTTTAACAATTTTTGTTGGCCTCTCCCGAGCTCCTATATTATCAGCCTCATCATGGCCATTATTGTTGTTGATTTGCATCTGAGTTGTTAACATTGCTGACTTTAGCAGCAAGCCCTCACCTTTAATTTGATCAAACTTTTGTTCTAGTATGGCTAACTTTGAGGCTGGCATATCTTCTATGCGACGCAAGTCTGGCCGCAAACGGTCACCAACATGCTTATATATTTCGACTAATGACTGTATAGCAGTATCACGCACCGATACCGTAGGATCGCCCAGTAACACACATATTGACTGAATATAGTTGCGTACACTTAACTGCGATGTTCCATATTCATTAAGCGTATTTACTACTGTCTGTAGGAATTCTTCGCGAGCTTTTGCATTTTTGTGTTTAAAGCAACAGGCCGCTAATTTGTCAAGTAAAACCTGAGGTGCCACAACTTTATGTTCCATTAATGTTTGCAGTAATAGTTGTGCCTTTTCACGAACAGTGTCTTTGCTATCGCCAAGACGGTCAATGACATGCGGCAAAACTGTTGCCGTATAGGCATTAAAGTCTGGACCCAACCGTTTGATAAGTTCTGAAAATGCTTCCAATGATTTTTGTGCAATTTTGAAATGACTTCCTGTTAGCCAGGGCATTAAGCCATCTACCAATAAGCCCATGTCCATGCATACTATCGAATTGGTGTCATCGCTAAGGAATGTTACTAGATCTTCGGCCAGTTGTGCCTTTACTCGCATATCCGCCTTTGGCATCAACTGTATAAAACCATCTAAGTCGTTTGGCTTTCTGTACGCCATTTTAATAAGATGTTTATTTGTTTTCAGTCCTAACAATGTTAATTTTAACTGCTAAAAGAAAAAAACAAAATATATTTTAAATGTAGTTAAGTTTTAAGTTTAACAATTAATGTAAGTATATAAAAAAAGTTGTTACATGAAATATAAAATGTTGGAGTACAATATTTGCACAACAGAAATTAAGCAAATTAAGTGTTTTGCTAAAAATTCTAAAAATGTTAAAAGGTTAAGGGACCTAAAATGATTTGTTTAAAGTGCATACCATTTACGGCCAAATCTAGAAAGATGGAGCTCAATTTAAACATTATTATAGCTGAGGTTGATTACGTTAGTTAAGGTTAAGTTAGGTTGCAAAAGGCAGTGACGAATGGTATCCACTCACGAGGCCTATTGTAAGTCCCTTTATAAAAGTAGAAAAGAGCAGCAATAAAAACAAATTCACACTATAAGTAGAATGATAAAAGAAAGACACTTTCAGCAAAGAGCCAAAAAGAAGTCTGTGCTTGCCAAATCCCGCGCAAGCGTCAAAAATCCTGTGGAGTCTACCTCTTTACCCAGCCCCCCAACTCTATCTTATGATGTTTCCTAGCCCACAACCAGAGACATCACCAAGTCCATCCAAAAAGCGCCCCAGTCCCCTCTGTCTCCGGACCTTCGAACTTGAGCAGCAGGTTAATACGAATCCTACTCAGCCCGGATTACAGAAACCTGAAGACCTCGCAATCATCATTATGTGCCAAGCATACCATAATAGTAACCTATCGGTGGCCTTACCAGCTAACATCCCCGCCCAATATACTGGGTCTATCCCCTTTTCGCCAACTGAACAACAATTTATTTACGGAAAACATCACAATGAACCGGAACCCAACAAAGCCTAACCCTGCGTGTCATCATGATCACCCTAAGAGTACGTTTACAGTCGTCCATAAAACTAGATTAGACATATTTACTGTTTACAGAACATGTTTAACGAAACGTGTTGCACGTTTTGTGTGTGTTTTGTTATTGTAACAAAAACAAAACACATGACAAGACATTTCGTCAAACATGTTCTATAAGCAGCACAGTAATGTGCCTCCAGAGCCTTTAGCGTTGCCTGCCTGACTGACTGACACCCATACTCCTGTATCCAATATATATAAACACCAGCCCCGGTACCCAAATCCATCTTCGATCGACTGGTGAAAACTTCATATCCAACAAAGAGTTTCTCGGATCCATTCTTGTCCCAAATGTCTGTGAAAACTATTTGGGATGTGACCCCAAAGTTTTGTGACCATATAGTCAAACAGAAGAACAAGTAGAAGTCGACCCTCTCCCACCCTCTTCCAGCGTGTCTAACTTACCTTTCCTTAGCACACCTGATTTACCAAACCTAAAAAAACAATGCCGCCATTCTCGGCACGAAATCCTTAATGGAAATGATATCCAGAGCAGCCTTCGGTGTATTACTCCTGGCACCTAAAATGCCTAGTACAGCACATCTCTAAATCTTTGACAAGAGCTTACTGATGTCTCTGTTCAGGCCCTCCTCTATGAGGTAAGAATTAATCTTATAAGGGATGTGTAATTCCAGTTCACCATATCCGGTTGTAACTCCCAGTTCTTTTAAATTTTTTGTTACGAAGTGCGATTGAAAATTAAATATTATTTCATCTGATTCAAATTCTATTATGAGAACTTAAATTTTAGTCTGGTACTGGCTGCACTAATATTAATATTATGTATTAGTTCGTATCAGCAAAGATTCAATAATAGACATATGCAAATAAAAAACATTCATGTGGCTTGCATCTCGCTAATGGCATCATGATTGTTGCTCTTTAAATGTATAATTGCCTCTACTCTGTCCGCATAACACTTGTCTCTAACGGCGCCCCCTAATAAATGGTATTAAGTCACAAATTCTTGGTGGCCAATTTACATCATCATTTCGGCTAATCACCAAGCGTTGCACATTGGGGCCAAATGAATGAAAAGTGGCGATTAATTCATAATATGAACTTTAAAATTCATGATCGTGTTTGGTACCGGGTGAAAGTGGATAAAATTCTGCATCACTAATTGCAAAAATTATACTTTTAAGTTGTTTGCTTTAGTTGAAGTGAGCACTTAAAGTTGAATAATTGTTATTTTTTTTGTGCATATTAAAAAAAAGTGAAAATTTTGATATTTCAATTGATAATTTTTTCTATTAATACTTCTAAAAGTTAAATTTTTACAATGGAACCGTCAACTTCAGGTAGTTTACTATATAGTACATGTTTTTTTGTTTAAATAAGTGTTTTAAAAATATTAAATGTTAATAAAATAAAATTAGCCCAAAAATGGGCTATTTTTGATTTATATATGGAGTTTCAACAACTTTGTTCGTGAGCTTGCGTAAAATCGTCTATATAGTGTTATAATATCAGATCTCAGCTAATAAACCCCAAAATATTTTTTTGCGATTTTTTGCGATTTTTGAGTTATGCTTGTTTTTGTGAAATAACTCAAGATGCTAAAAATCCACAAATATGAAAAAAAAACAAAACAAAACATCAAGTTGTTTTTACTTTGTTTTGTCACTATACTATAACGAGTCAAGATTAATAAATAACAAGGTTACGACATAACAAATTGAAAACTTGCATTTTCTGCGCATGTGGTCAAATGACGTCACGAAACAGTCTCTCATTTAAAAATAATGTAAACATAACAGTGGGACAATTTCCTAACTTTTGGAGAAAATGTTTTCTAATTTGTTTTTTGTTAATCGTGTTATAAAAAAATTAAATGTTCAAATAATTTATAATATTAAATAACATTTAGAAAAAAAATTAAAACATTTAAAATTAGTTTATTGTTTTACTAAATTTTCGTTTTTGGTTATTTGTGTTTTGCTTGATTTCCGCATTAAGCGATCTTATTCTAAGGTTTATCCACACAAATCAAAATACTTCTAGCTTACCCATTTCATATTTTATTTCAAAATCTTCCTGTTTTAAATGTAATAAGCAAATTCTCTCCCTATATATTTTATTCGGTGTGACCAGATTTTCAAGTAAAGTTAACAAACAAAAACATAAGGCCAAAAAATAAATCTAATTTTTTATTGCGTTTTTAAAAAATTTCTTCGTTATAAAGATATTTTTCATAATATGGACGAAACGTTTGTGTGCTAAAAATATTTAAAAAGAAAGTTTGTTTTAAAAATTTTGATTTTATTTACAAAAACTTGGTAACCCATACCTTAGGTAAGAAAAAAAATAATATGTGTTCATATACAAGAGATTTTTAAAAAAGTTTTTAGCAGCAGGTGTTAATTTGCTGCCTGTTTTGGTAAAAAAAATTTGTAAGATCCCTGCAGGAAATGTCAATAGAGAATCACTAGAAACTCACTACTGACATTGTCACCAGTACTACTGTTAAGCTATACCTCAGACAATGCTCTTTGCTGTTAACAAAAAATCAACTGCTGACATTGGTACTATTGACAAGGTGCTTCTTTTGGGGTCATATGTACACATTGAAACTAGCGATTAACTAGTACCTTTTAGCAATTTTAGTATACAGTACTACTGATAAGCTAAACCATTGTCAATGTGTTTTTGCAATAGACATTTAACATGCGTCTGTTATTGAAAACAAGTATGATTTGTGTATATAAATCACTTTTATAGCACAGCAGAAAAAATAAAAAAGGCCATAATGTTGCTGATACATTTTTGCATTTGACGGCAAACTGAAGCATTAATTTGCCGCTGACAGTTTTATTTTCTTCTTATCAAAGCTTAATATAAAACTGTAGACGTACTGTTGACAATGTCGCCAAAAAGGCAACATAATAGTCGATAAAAGTGTTGACATGGGGACACTTGTTCCCAAGTTTCCTTCAGGGATATATATAAAAAAAAAACAAACATTTGTTTTTGTTTTAAATATAAACACTCACACACTATTCGTTAATTTTTTTACAAAAACACGTAAAATTTAGTAGTTTATTTGTAAACTTTTTTCATATAGACAAACACTTGAAACCAATAAAAAATCGAAACTATAAGATTACATTTACATGATGCAATTTTTTTAATATTCCTTCAATAAAATTTTTGTTTGTTGACAAAACGAGTTGAAGTGACTACTTACATATATTACACAGTTCGTAAAAAACCGAAAATTTTCATTCAAGTTCATACTTACATGTATATATCATGAAAAATGCCTTCATGTACATTTTGTTCAAGAAAAGAAAAGAAGATAATCTTTAATGTAAAAAGTTACATTGTAAGAAAGCATTTATAAAGGTATTTTTATTTTTACATGTGTGCCTCAATAAGTATTTAAAACCAATGACTGTTAAAATGAAAAAAATGAAAATCAAAAAATAAAAAATATTATTTTTTTAAACTTATCTATAAAAATAATAATTATCGTTGTTACCCGTTTTTATCAAAATTAAAAAAATGACCGTCCTACTAAAAAAAAAAATTTACAGAGAACATGATATTCAACAAATATAGTTTAATACTATCAAAATGGTGAGCTTTACTTGATCCTACGATGTTTCATTGTGCCTGCTTTTTTCTTGAAAAATTATTTCGGTCCTGTTGGATTTGATTTTTTGACAAAAATACACTTTAAAATTCTTATTAAATAAAAATATAAACATAATAATTTGTTTCAACGAAAGACATAAGTGTTTTTACATATTTGAGCAATATACTAAATATTTTTAAATTTAACCAAAAAAATTTTTTATTACTGTCAGGCGGATTGCAAAATTTTATCCGAAGCTTTTTTTGTTTTTCATGGTTTTTTGGGAAAGAGTAAAAGGACACAGCTAAAATAAGATTTGTTAAGAACACGCTCACAATTAGTTTTAGCACAATTTCTCACTTGAATTTTTCTGATCGTTTTGCATGCATTGCCCCACTGCACACTTCGTGTTTACGATTTGCTTCGAAATTTTAAATAAGTTTTTTTTGCTCTTATAGCTTTTAAATACACTTCGCACACAATTTTTATAATAACTATTATTTTTTTGCACTATATTTAATAAATTTAAATTAAAAATTCTTTTTAAATAACGAAATTCGACAAATTAATTTTTTGGAGAAATGTCAAAGTGATTTTAGTGCAGGGTTGTCAAATCTCACATAACATATAAATCTTTTCCGGCAAAATTAGGAATTAATCTAGAGCAATAATAATTTCAATTTTAGTGTCAAACTCCATACAAAAAAAGCAAAGAGTAAGAGAATGACTGTCTTATTTTTTTAGGGATGTTGCACCTAATGAGAATAACAGACAAAAATTGGCGCCATGCTCATTGTTTAACGTAAGTTGACGTAGTTGTTTCTCTTTAACTTTGCCAGCCGTGTATAACAAAGGCTTGCTATAGTTCTTGTAATATTTCTTGTTTGGCACTAAAGGTTTCAAAAACAGTGCTAAGTGCTGGTTTTCTTGTGGCTATAAATGCTTAAATAATTGTGTTAAAATTGATTCAGCATTATGCATAATTAACAGAAAGTTAATATTATTTTAAACGTTTATGGATACAAAAAAACAAAATTTTTTTGGGTTAAATTCAAATTAGATGATGTAGTGTGATTTAGTTGTTTTTCAAATATCTAGCGCTTTGTTTTTAAGCAATTAGAAACTTTGTATTATCAACTTATGACAACACTGATATAGCTTTGACAAAAGTATTCACACACTGAATAAATTCACAATGTATAAATTCATGCATTGATCAAACGAAGATAATTTTATTCGAGGCAGATTTTTGTTCAACTCATTAAAATCGCTTAAGAGTTTAACACCAGATAAAATCAAGATAAAACGTAATTATGCTATTCTCTGGTACGTAAACATACTACTGCGCCATTTTTCATTGTTAATGAGAAAATTCCAAACGAAATTGGGAATTTTCATTTGAAATGCAGAATTTTTATTTGTAATTGAGAAATAAAAAATGAGAAAATTTTACATGATATTGAGAAAAAAACCAAAAAAAATTAAAAATTTGAAATTAAAAATATTTTATATTAAATCAAGATTTGTTTTTAGAAAATGCCTTCTACCACCATCGTATTCAACTAATTTTTAAAACGCTTCATCGACGCGTTAAAAATAAAGCGCATTCTTGCAGTGCTTAATTTAATAAAATTATATGGTTGGAGAAAAAAACAATGTTTAGGCAAAGATAAATGTACCACACGTCAATCTTCTCCAATATCGGAGATCAAAGGCTCGCTTTTAAGAAGAAATTAAAAACGTGTGTTATTACCACAGATTGCATATCACAACATTAAATTAGTTTAGTTTGGATCTGGAAGATAGGCCAGAATATATCTCTGCTACTTATTTAATAAAATTGCCTGCATAGATTTGTATTTACCTTTCCATATTTTTATTTATGTTGCGTTATGAATGCATTTATGTTGTACGTATTGTATGTACGTTCATACTAATTTTAAATAAAATTTTATTTGGAATTTTCTCATTTCCAATTAAAATATATTCACAATTTCAAATGCAAATTCTCAAGTTTAATAAAAATTTTCTCATTTACAGCAAAAAATGAACAAAACTATTATATCGAACATTTGTTCTTGGCTTCCAAAAGGGCTTTTTATAAATTCAATATTGAGTAAGAAGCCAGGTTGACACCGGCTTCGGGAATGTGTTATCTTAATTTCTGGGGTATCTTCAGCTTAATATATTGTTAATTGGTTCCAAATATATCCTTAGTTCATTAAAATTAACGCATTTAAACTTATTACGCTCATATTCATATTTCAAATTTAAAATATTCTCATTTGGACCATTAATATTAGTCATGCAAATTAAAGTTTTCAATACAAATAAAGCCCTAAATGATTTAAAAATACAAAGAATAGGCAACCCTTGCATGGGTTAAACTACGTCATCAGAGAGGCAAACATGCGCAAGTCGCAATCTCTAATAGTCTATCATTCTTGATAACGAGTAGTTGTTATTGTAGCTAAAAAATGCGTTGTTAATTAGAGATGGGGGCGTGAGTAACTTTAATTCACGCATGCTCACGTGATTGCGTATGTTTGGTTTATTTACTATGAATAAAACTAATTAAATTATTTTACATGTGTTTATGATATTACAATGAATTTTACTTAAACATTTGTTAATTTTAAATTATTAGAAAATTGTATATGGCACAAGTGCACTATTTTGAAAAATTGAAGGAGGTCACGCTCCCATCCCTATTTATTATTGTCATTTATTTGAGTCCTACATAATAACTGTTGGTCATATACATGCATCATACGAGTAAAGTTTTAATTTTGTTTTAAGCTGGTGATATCAATCTACTAATATAATGATAATACATTTTTAAGAATTTCTATCCATCCGTAGGGTATTATTGATTCGGTACTGACACGTTTATTTATTGTTTTAGCTGTCAATGTTTTGTGATGTGATGTTACATATTTAAAGTGTTGTGAAAGTGTAAATTATTCGGTACAGGGTTAAAGGAATTACTTTTTGCAAATTTTAAACGAATAGAAATCTTATTAATTTTAGAAACATGTCCCAAAACAATTTTCATTCCTCGTCATGAGTTGCATAATTTTATGAGGAGTGCAGAACCTAAATCACTTCAGGATAAATTTAAACTTTTGAGATGGGAAGTAATAAAACGTGTCGACCCTTCGGATATGGTAGATTTTATGACAAGGTTTCATAATTTTTGCTCTAGCTATGAGATTCGGTGGCAAAAATGTCATAGAAAGAATGAAATTTTTGTAAAAAATAATAAGAATTGGCTGGATGCCTCAATCTCATTCAGTCCACCACCAGAACCACAACAAAAAAGAGGTCGCAATGATCTCTCATTTGAAGAGTGCAAAGAAAAAACAAAAGTTAAGAAATGTAAAGACATAAGAGATCAAATTTCATTGCCTGTTTTGGCTTACGCCACACAAATGAGCTTGAGAGCTGCTGGAAAAATAGATGAGTCGAAAATTGTTAAGGAAATAATATCATCTCCAACAAAAGCCAAAAAATACCGAAAAAGTATAGAACAGGTACCACCACAGCAGTTAACTCCGGATGAAGCTCTGTCCGTTTTGGTAGAAGCGAAGCTAAGTCGCCACCAATATAATGTTATTAGAAAGGTTGCATCTGAGAAATTTCCATCATATAAATTGTTCCAAAGAGCTAAGAAAAAATGTTACCCAAAGGGAGAACAAATGAAAATTTCTGAAACATCAGCGCAAGTTAGCCTACAAGGAATATTGGATCATACCACTGAACGCCTTTTGTCGGTTAAAAATGCAGATTTAAATTCGTTAGACAACGAAGAAATTGAAAAAATTACTTTATACATTAAGTGGGGCTTTGACGGAAGTTCAGGGCATAGTTCTTACAAACAAGCCTTTCATGACAGTAATGCATCTGATTCTTCTGTATTTATTACGTCAATTGTACCATTAAAATTAGTTTGTAAAAACAAAATCATTTGGCATAATCCTCGACCGTCTTCAACTAGGTTTTGCAGGCCATTAAAAATTGAATTTATGAAAGAAACGGTCAACAGTATTAAAACAGAAAGAGAAAGAGTGGAGACAGAAAAAAATGCTCTTATCGATACAGTGATATCAGTTGGAGAAAGAAAGATAAAAGTGAACCACAAACTAATTCTCGTTATGATTGACGGTAAAGTGTGTAACGCGATTACAGACACAAAGTCCACACAAAAGTGCTACATATGTGGCGCTACCAGCAAGGAGTTCAACAATATTGAACAATTGATTTCTAGAGATTCCAACGTAGACTTCATGGAGTTCGGTTTGTCTGTCCTACATGGCTGGATAAGATTTTTTGAATGTCTTATTCACTTGGCATATAAACTTCCAATTCAAAAATGGCAGGCAAGAAGTGACGAAGAAAAAAAAATTATTGCTGAAACTAAAAGCCGTATTCAACGCGAATTTAAAAAGAGAACGGGATTGATCATTGATCAACCAAAACCTGGTTTTGGTAACTCTAAAGACGGGAATACTGCAAGACATTTTTTTAAGAATGCAGAAGTATTTGCTGAAATTACTAATATTGATTTAGAGTTGATCAAAAATATGCACACAATATTAATTGTAGTTTCTAGTGGTATTGAGGTCAACATTGAAAAATTTACAAACTTCGCTAATAACACTGCCAGGCTATTTGTGAAAAAATATCCATGGTACTATATGCCTCCTACTCTTCACAAATATTTTATTCATGGGCCTGAAATTATATCATTATCGCCATTGCCAATTGGTCAGCTAACCGAAGAGTCTCAGGAAGCCAGAAATAAAGATTTTAAAAGTTATAGGGAGAATTTTGCCCGTAAATGCAGTCGAGAAAAAACAATGGAAGATATCTTTAATAGATTTCTCTTAAGTTCAGATCAGTTTATAACAAGCATGAACAATAGTTCTAAAAAGAAAAAAGAGCTAATGCCAAAATCTGCATTGAAGTTGCTTGTACTTCCCAGCAATCAAAATAGCAATGATGAAGATGGAGATGAAGATTAAGATTATTGTAACGAATTAATTTATGATTATGAAATTGAATGTGAAGTAAATACTAACATTGAAGGTAATAATGATTATAATGAAAATTGTTGTTTTCAAAAAAAAAAAAAAAAAAAAAATAGAATAACCGAATTTAATTAAATTTTTTTTAAATAGTGTGTTTATGGTTATTTATCAATAAAAAAAACAATTAGATTTTCAAATGTTTCATTTTTGAGCAAAATTTTAAAATTTCGAGAAAAAAGGTATGATTTTAATTTAAAAATTTTCTAATAGAAATACATATAAATATTTATTCCTTAATAATTTTAAAAATATTACTTATTTTTCTTAAAGTACATTTAGTATGCTTTAATTTGCAATTTAATTGAATAATTTATAGCGCACCGTTCCAAAGTTACAGCAAAAAATGTGAAAAAAGAGGATTTTTTACAGAACACAAAATGGCCCATAAAGGGTTAAAAAATGTGTTTTTTCACTCTGTTTTTTTTCAAGTGTTGGTTTTTTATGTATTTATAAATATCCATTAATAAAAAATATTTTTTTTTTAAAATTACGACTTCTATGAATTAATCGCCACTTTTCATGCATTTGGCCCCACTGTGCGTTGTACGCGATAAATCGACCGGAATGAGAGGTGTGGCAAGAGGAACCATCCTTTTGAAACCAAACATTGTTGATATGAAAACCATAAAGAGCGGGCACAAAAAAAAAACGCTTACCACGGTGCGATATGTGTCTTTACTGACCGTAATTGTTGCGCCATTCTCACGCACATTCTCCACATCTCAGCATAGCTGCCAGATTTGACGTCAATTTGAAGATTTTTGGTGGCAAAAATAAGCTTATGGCGATTGAACAATTTTCGCCCCGAATTTGACATGTTTTTATATGATTTGCGGCTTTTTAAAAAGAAAATCAAAGACAGAAATACATACATACATATGTATTTTAAATATTTTTTAGGAGTCCCTAAAAAATTAATTCTCTAAAATAAATTATTCAAAAGTGGTCGTGTTTGCAGTTTATTTTGTTCAAAATTAAAAATTTTGCTTTTAAAGTTGTTACTATTTTTAAAGAAGAGAAATATGTAAGAATCCAAAAAAAAAAATATTAGGTAGAGTATTTATCGCTTATATGCACGTCGGTTATAAGCATTTCCCGCTTTTATGCATCCAAGCATGTGCAACTTCAGGTTGTAATTTAAAATATATATAAAAATTTCGTCTATATGCATTTCGCTGATATGCATTTCTCGCTTTTATGCACCAAAATTTTAATACAATTTGAATTAATTTCAAAAGAAAATGTCTTCTATATGCATCATTCACAATTTTGCAAAAATTGTACCAAAATTATTTCAAAATTGTTTCAACATAAAGTATCATTCCTATCTATCAAGAAATGGTTGCCATAGGTAAACCAAAACAGCCTCGATGTTTTAAAAATAAAAAAGTACCAATTACGTATTTTTCGCAAAACAAGTTCATCCATGCCTTGGATGGACATTTGGACTGAAATAATGCTAGCTTTGATGAAGAAATGATTCAGAAAAATAGAAAAGTAATCTTATTCGTTGATAATGCCACAGCCCATAAGCAGAAAAGTTTAAAGAACGCTGAAGTTCAATATTTACCAGCAAATAGCACCTCAATTTTACAGCCATTAGATCAGGGGATCATTCATGCATTCAAGGCATACTGTTGACAAAATATAATACGTTACAAAATATGCTTTCTAGAGTATGCCAAAAAAAAAAATGGAAGATTTTAAGAAAAGCCTTATATGTTAGCAGCATTATATATAGCTAAGCGAGCATATGGGATGGTAGCTCCTAGTACCATTTTTAACTGCTTTAAAAAGGTGGTTTCAAAATATACAAGCTTATTTTTTCCAATTTATATGATTTTTTATAGACATATTTCAGTGTAAGTTTGTTTCGGAATCTCACGAGCTGCCAGTGATATAATATCGCGAAGATGAAATATTTATAACTGCTAAGGTTTAGAATTTGGAGCTGAATTTGAAAAATTTGCCATGCACCACCTCATGAGGAGGAAATCGTTTCTGAGCTTCAATCAAGCGGAGATGATGAAACGGATTTTGTCTACTTTTTTATATGTACCCTTTATGCAAATATCAGTTGTTATATATGAACTGCTGATGCATATAAACTAGTTTTTTTATAAGCACCGTATATGCATATAAACGAGTTTTTATATTTGCATTTCCCGCTTATATGCACAGAAAGCTATGCATATTCAGAAATGCATATAACCGATAAATACTGTATTTTTATATTGTTTTTTAATGTACTGGAGTTTGACATTTGTCTAGGCATGAATTTATCTCGTCAAGACAGTATATGACAGAATAGAATGACATAAGTATTGCCAGGTTCAAAATAACCGCTGGTTCAAATTTAAACCGATGGATCGGCCATTCAAAAGATGCACTAATTTATTATTAATTTTATCTTGCAGAATTGCAGATAATATTGTATCTAATAGGGAATATTGTTGCATCAGCTTGAATATTCCTAAATTTTTCGAGGGTTCTCCTTAATTTCCTTGAATAAATTGAGAGGCAAAGATGATGTAAAATGATGTTAGATAAGTAATAACCTTTGTTCTGTATGTATGTATGTATGTATGTATGTATGTATGTATGTATGTATGTATGTATGTATGTATGTATGTATGTATGTATGTATGTATGTATGTATGTATGTACTTATTATGAGTTTTGTATTCTTAGGAGGAAACATGCTAGTTTTCGAAAAACAATGATAAGAAAAACTACGTTTTTGGGACTGGGGAGAGTACAATTATAGGTTGGCCTTTCTATACCATGCTTACTCTTTTTTAATAAAATAATCTTCTACACGCGAGAATTTTATCGCGATTGTATCGAGATTGCTCTCCCTTTTTTAAAAGCAGAATTATAAAATTTTAAGCTTTATATATCATTGCTTATCACCTTAGCATATTAATAACATTGATTAAATGGTGCAGCAGTGAAGAAGAAATACACAGACAGGTTTGATTCTACTAGAGAAAGGTAGAGGTAGCAAACCCCCCTATACTAAACTCAGTTCGGCAAGATTGATGATCGTTTCCTTTTTATGAACCTCAAAAGTTTGGGAAAATCAATAGATCCCTCAAAAAAGGTGTCATAAGTTTTTTTCCAAGTGCTGGTTCAGATTTGCTTACAATGCCTAACTACATATATTCAGCAATATTGCACCGTTTTATAAAAATATATATACATATATATATGTATACATATATTATTTTTGTTGTGCAAGGTAGTTAAATGTGTTAATATTTTTTTTTTTTGCTAATTTTTTTAGCAGGAGCTTTTTTCAGCATTCAAATAATTATTAGTCTTTACAATATTTAGATAGTAGAATCATATTTTTATAGGT
The DNA here is from genome assembly GCA_963583895.1 of Melanophora roralis. Classification (NCBI taxonomy): domain Eukaryota; kingdom Metazoa; phylum Arthropoda; class Insecta; order Diptera; family Rhinophoridae; genus Melanophora; species Melanophora roralis. Next base: position 56,471,720 of record OY757189.1, on the reverse strand, counting down.
TGTCTAGCAACAACTCATATCAGTACATGTATTGGGTCTGAACTTGTTCTTTAAATGATTCGCAAAAAGATCGCATTTTTCTTCATCACTTCTTGCCCAGGTTGCTCTGAAACTACGTAGTGGTGGTTTTGAAATAACGGGTATTGTAAGACTATTGACTGATCGCCTTGTTGAATAATTTGTTTGAGGGATTGAATATAGTTTTTGCAAGTGTTCTTTAAATGATGCTGATCCATATGCCTCCCGAAAATTTCAGATTTGGTTTTTGCATTCCTTCAGCTATGTTTTAAGTTGGGGCGATTTATGATTTTGCCCTTTATTAAAATTAAATTAAATTAGCAACAATAGTATTGCACTTAGATGAAACTACTGAATTAATTAATTTTATTATGAGAACTTAAATTTTAGTCTGGCACTGGCTGGTCGAATAAAAAATAAATAAATAAAATAAAAAGAGCGCAATACGTTTAGAAACAAGAAGGTTTCTGATAGTTTCTGTTAAAAATTTTACTATCAGAAATTATTGAAACAGTCATCCTGTCATTATGCTGGTGCGCTCCATTAACTTGTTAGTTTTTCCTCAAATAAGCCATTTGCGTTAAGACCTGGTTAAGTTTTTTAATAAACATACATACATGCATATATAAATTTTATTTTAAAACACTTCATTTACATAATTGGTCTCAGCGGTTTAGGGGCATTGTTAAGACAAGTTAGCAATATATTAAATTGACCCTAAGAATTTTTATTTTTTATAAATGTACATATAATTGTCTATTTATTCGGCTTAAGTTCATTATTAAAAATGTGATAGCTAAGAATGGAAATTTTTATTAAAAATTAAGTAATTCCGATACTAGCCGAGTGTAATGCATTTTCGAAATCAGCTACGATTTCTCGTCAGCACTCTTTCTATTCGGTACTACTGTATCGGAATTACTTAATTTTTAATAAAAATTTCCATTCTTAGCTATCACATTTTTAATAATGAACTTAAGCCGAATAAATAGACAATTATAAGATATATAGAAAAAGTTCAAATAAATAAACATAAATGTATTACAAACACATGGCTCAATGTAAAATTATGAATAGAAAAATTATCGAAGGCAATCGAATAACAGAATGATAAATAAAAATATTTAAAAATTAAATAAATTTAGTGTCATCCAATGGATGGCCAAAAAGCAAAATGAAAATAAAAATAAATAATAGAAGTAACTAGTGATAAATGCAAATAGAATGAGAATAAGAGAACATAGAGTTGTATGTGATTTAGTTCGGTCTAAACAGTAAGGAATATGAATAGAATTCCAGTATTCAAATTCTAATTAAAGTTTGTTTAAATAGAACAAATCAACATTCAACTTACAGTAGTACCGAATAGAAAGAGTGCTGACGAGAAATCGTAGCTGATTTCGAAAATGCATTACACTCGGCTAGTATCGGAATTACTTAATTTTTAATAAAAATTTCCATTCTTAGCTATCACATTTTTAATAATGAACTTAAGCCGAATAAATAGACAATTATAAGATATATAGAAAAAGTTCAAATAAATAAACATAAATGTATTACAAACACATGGCTCAATGTAAAATTATGAATAGAAAAATTATCGAAGGCAATCGAATAACAGAATGATAAATAAAAATATTTAAAAATTAAATAAATTTAGTGTCATCCAATGGATGGCCAAAAAGCAAAATGAAAATAAAAATAAATAATAGAAGTAACTAGTGATAAATGCAAATAGAATGAGAATAAGAGAACATAGAGTTGTATGTGATTTAGTTCGGTCTAAACAGTAAGGAATATGAATAGAATTCCAGTATTCAAATTCTAATTAAAGTTTGTTTAAATAGAACAAATCAACATTCAACTTACAGTAGTACCGAATAGAAAGAGTGCTGACGAGAAATCGTAGCTGATTTCGAAAATGCATTACACTCGGCTAGTATCGGAATTACTTAATTTTTAATAAAAATTTCCATTCTTAGCTATCACATTTTTAATAATGAACTTAAGCCGAATAAATAGACAATTATAAGATATATAGAAAAAGTTCAAATAAATAAACATAAATGTATTACAAACACATGGCTCAATGTAAAATTATGAATAGAAAAATTATCGAAGGCAATCGAATAACAGAATGATAAATAAAAATATTTAAAAATTAAATAAATTTAGTGTCATCCAATGGATGGCCAAAAAGCAAAATGAAAATAAAAATAAATAATAGAAGTAACTAGTGATAAATGCAAATAGAATGAGAATAAGAGAACATAGAGTTGTATGTGATTTAGTTCGGTCTAAACAGTAAGGAATATGAATAGAATTCCAGTATTCAAATTCTAATTAAAGTTTGTTTAAATAGAACAAATCAACATTCAACTTACAGTAGTACCGAATAGAAAGAGTGCTGACGAGAAATCGTAGCTGATTTCGAAAATGCATTACACTCGGCTAGTATCGGAATTACTTAATTTTTAATAAAAATTTCCATTCTTAGCTATCACATTTTTAATAATGAACTTAAGCCGAATAAATAGACAATTATAAGATATATAGAAAAAGTTCAAATAAATAAACATAAATGTATTATAAATGTACATATGTATGCATATGTAGTATGTATATGTTAAAAAAAAGATAAATGATAATAGAAAAATTAGATTATTAATTTAAAGTTAATTGGTAATTTGCAGAATATGGTGTTTGAGAAGTGTTTTAAAAGCGGATATTATATTTTCAATGCAAGTTGCATTTTATAAATTCCATATATGGACAAAACTGACTTGCATTTATCAATGCACAACAAGATTGTTGAATGGGTTGTTGGAAGGTTATATACAGCTTTTAGAGCTTTATTTTAAATACGCTGCAGAAATTAAAGATAAATGCTCTTCTTATAATTATCACAAATTTCTAAGTAATTAAAATCACTTTGAATTAATGCATTGCAGATGGAAAGTTTTGTATCTTTGTCAAATTTTTACTTAAATTTATATAAAATACCAAACTAGATTGTTTTGTAAAGTTATAGCCAAGTATTTTATCAAAAGGGTTTCAAAAATTTCTTTTTTATCAAGATATATGGAAAATATGTTAATATGGTTCCTAGGCTTAAACGTTAGCATTTAACAAAAGTTTATTTATTTGTGCTGTATCGCGTTCTATGTGGACTTTTATTGGCGTTTCATGTTCGCATGGATAAAATAAGGAAATATCGTCCGCATACATAAATATTTTGCCATTCAGCTCAAGATTGAAAAAAGTAGTAAACAATAATAGTTTAAGTACGCTACCCTGGGGTACTCCGTTTAGAACTGGGCGTAATGAGCTTTTTGTATCACCAATCTGTACAAACTGTGGACGTTAAATTTGATAATTTTTAATAAGAGCAAAGCTTTCCGATATACATTTACCGTAGAATTTAAGTTTCTGTAGCAAGATGTTGTGATCATATAAATCAAAAGATTTACTAAAATCATAAGAGATTCCAGCTACGCCGCTTTGTCCATCGTCCAAATTTTTGAATATAAAGTTAACGACGTTAACAGCTGCTTCTTCAGTTCCATATCCTTTTCTGAACCCATACTGGAAACTGTTTCTGTACATATACGATGAAATTTGGTTATATAAAATTCTTTCAAAAACGTTATCTATAATAGAGAATACTGCTAATGGTCCATACATTTTGGGCGTTGTATAGTTCTATCTCTGAGCATCGGTACAACTTTATGAATTTTAAGGACATCTGGATAGATGCCTGTACTTATAATATTATTAAAAATGCTAAGTAGGTAAGGAGTTACTTCATTTACGCATTTTAACAGTATTTTTGTTCTGCGTTAATTGTAATATAATATTTTTTATCTCAAATAGTGTTGCACAATTGAAATTAAATCTTGTTGTGCTTTGAATAAAAGTTCAAAAATAATTAATAGAATCTCTTCTTGTTTTCTTCAAGCTTTAGATCTTTTTGTTTTTTATATTTTATTTTATTTGGCAAATATTTCGCTACCTCAATGTGTAGCTTCTTCAGGGCTTATATATTTGTTTACAATTATTTGAAAAAAATTTTTTAAAAAATATTGAAAAAAATATTTAACAAATAAGGAAAAGGAAATGAAAATTTTTTTTTTCCTTTTCCTTATTTGTTAAATTTTTTTTTAATATTTTTTAAAAAATTTTTTCAAATAATTGTAAACAAATATATAAGCCCTGAAGAAGCTACACATTGAGGTAGCGAAATATTGGCCAAATAAAATAAAATATAAAAAACAAAAAGATCTAAAGCTTGAAGAAAACAAGAAGAATATCAAAGAGAGATCGAAGAAACTAGGCACAAAGATTAATAGAATCTGTTGGAAAATTTCGCTGTTGTGACCTAAGGCTAAGGTAAGTAACAGTAGGTAACAGATTCAGTAAAATATTTATTTAAACATCATATTTTTGCATACCAGTGGAAACTTTATCACTGGCATCATTTTTAGTTGAAATACAACGTTGTAAAGAATTTCCAAGTGTTTTGTTTATAAATTTGTAACTTTTTCTTGGATCGTGTTTCATATCTTCCAAACTATTTTTATAATAATTGTTCATAGATTCCTTATATGCCTTTTTAATAATCACGCTGATTCTTTTTAATGTATTCTCAATATTTATTTGTTTGTTTTTATATGCAATACGTTTTTACAAGTTTCAATTCACCCAACACATGCCATTCTTAAATATTTTTTTCATGGTCTTATACTCTGTAGAATTTGTTATAGCTTTTGTTCAAAACACGAGATTAATAATGATGTATCAGTACATGGATTGCCGGTTTCTTGTATCGGTGTCAGATCAGCTTTCGTAGTCACAACGCTTTTCTTTCTCGTAAACATGACTACCTGCTTTCAATTTAATTCGACAAGAAATTATATTATGATCGAAAAACTAACACTTTATAGATTCTGTGAACATATCGCTGTGCATATTGCACTCTACTTTCAGGTCCCGAAACCAGTTTTAACAGTTTTCAAAATCAAATTTTGAAAACAAGTTCAAAAGATCTTTCGATGTTTGTTAATTTAAAACACGTTCTTAAGAGTCTTGGCATAATTAAATAAACTTAGTAATTCCTTGCTTTAGAGATCGTGAACAAACACTGAAGAACCTTGTTCCTTTAACTTAGGCTTAACCATAGCTTGGGAATAATGATTATCAATTGGATTAGAAATTTTAATTGTGCTGAAAATTTGATTAATTATGATTAGTTAGCCATTTTAGACGATTACTAATTGATTAGATTAGAAATAATCAAAAATTTAATCACAATTAGTGACGATTAGCATTTCTAATCAAATCTAATCAAAATTAATCCAAAAAATAAATGATTAGATTTCTTGACTATTTTTGATTAGAATTCATTAGATCAACTATTTTTAACTATTTTTGTGAAAAGAAAATATATATTTATAACATTTGTTGCTATATTTACATAAGTTAAAAATAGTTGATCTAATGAATTCTAATAGTTAAAAATAGTTGATCTAATCAAATCTAATCAAAAATAATCAAGAAATCTAATCAATTATTTTTTTAGTTAATTTTCATTAGAAATGCTAATCGTCACTAATTGTGATTAGATTTTTGATTATTTCTAATCTAATCAATTAGTAATCTGAAATTTTTATCAAAATTCAATTCTAATGATTAGATTATTTTATTTCTCTAATCGTAATGATTTCTAATTCTAATAGAAATTCCCCAGCTATGGGCTTAACAGACATTACCGATTCCTTAGATTTTTTTTTAACTAAATTTTACAACCAATTTTTTTTTACTTGTTTCTGACTCGATTCTTTTTTTTATGATTTCAATGCTGCTTGGTTGCAATTCCACACCAGCATTACTTGAATGTTTTAAAATGGCATAGATTGCAGATTGATTATTAAGTACAACTACTCCACTTATTATTCAATCATTTTTTAACCGCTGATTATTGAAAAAAGATAATTATCACAGCTTCCATGCTTCGTTCGAAATATGTAACATAAAATGTATTTTAGTTCTATAGAAAGTAACACGCGCCTATATTCTAAATTACTGACTTTTTGTTCAAATAATCAATCCAAGTAATATTAAATTTTCTTCTTCGAAGTTTAACAATGATATCTAGCTATTATTGTTATAGCTACAGTTATTTATCATTTTATCGCCTTAGATTGCAAGGCATAACATAAACATATTAATACTGGACATAATCTTATAAAATTGTGATTGTGATGTAACCGTTTGAAATATAAAATTAGTGTGACCATTTTTTTCTGATTCGAAATCAGTACATTTTTTATTTATTCACTTTTTTTGTATAAGAAATCATGGTGTTTTTAAGTTATATTTTTCGTAGATGCTACTGTTTCATTGAATTAAAGGGTAGCAAAAGATTTTTTTTATAGATTCGCTCTGTGCGTATTTGCATAGGTTAGTTTTTTTTAAATTAAAACAAAAACTAGAAAATTAAAATAATCACATTGTTAAAGAAATCCAAAGCTACTGGAATTGAATTTTAAAGAGACAAATAAATACTCTTGTAAGGAATTTTAAAATTTTAGATTGAGAGCTCGAACTGAAATCAGTATTCTAATGAGGTAATAAATACTTATTAAAAAATTTAATCACTGGAATATCTATTCACTATTTCCCAATCCAATTCCAACAGATACTGGATTTTGTGACAAGTTTATTTGTTAATAAAGAAATTAAGAGGAGTCCTTTGTAAAGAAAGTTATTTGAAATCCTTTTGCATATGGCAAATCCTGAAATACAGTTAGTTAATTCTTAAAAACAATTAGAAAATTTTGAAATACAAAACGGAACATTTTTAAGTACAGCTAGAAAATTCTTAAATATTAATAATAAATAAATTTCAGGATTTCAAAATTTAAAAAATTAGAAGTTTTTTAAACTAAGTAGAAAGTTCTAAAATTGAAAAAGAAAGTTCTGAAATAGAATTAGAAATTTTCGAAAAACAATAAGAAAGCACGCAGCAAATTTGAAACATGTATCAAATTAAATATCCTGAAAAATCAGTACAATCAGTATGTTTTGTCAAAAATCAGTACATATCAGTACACACATTTTTAATCAGTACACCAAGTGAAAAATCAGTACGAATGGTCACCCTATATGTAATATTAAAATTGCTTAGCTGGATGGGATGTACAACGCCCACTTGAAGAGCATTTTAAGCCTAAACGTTTTACTTAAAATCTCAAAAAAATCGATCGGGTAAAAATACAAAATAATTACATAGTTAAATTTTTGTGGGTGTTACACAGCCCACTTTTCTGCTACCAAAATTTTTTACATAAGAAGGCACTAACATGCTTACAATGTTTCGTAAAAATTACTGATATATTAGTTGCTACAATGAGATTTTAGGTGAGTGTACCTGTATTGAGATTTTGATCTTTGTGGGCGTAGCAACGCATACCTAATTACCTTTAGAATTTTGCGTAAGAGGTATTTTATATGTACAGAAATTCATTAATATTGGAGCAGTAGAATGAAATTTTAATTTTTATTAATATGGGGACCAAGTGGTTAATATAGGGGCAAAGTTTAAAAAAAGTCAGATAGAAGTACCTGTATTAAGATTTTATTGTTTGTGGGCGTGGCCACGCCCTCTTTTTGGCTTATTAAATTCAATGCTAAACGTCTTATATATGCATAGAAAATTAAAAAATATGGGTGCAGCAGAAGTACCAGTATAAGGAGGTAATTTTTTGGAGACTTTTTTTGACCCTGCAAGCGGGTAACATCCAAACAAAGTTTTATAGAAATCAGTTAAGTATACATAAGTACTTGTATTGAGATTTAAGTTTTTGTTAGCGCAGTTCCGTTTTATTTGTTGCTTTAAAGTGCTTTCCGTTAGAGGACTTGTTACATATTTAATTTTTGCAGTAGAAGTACATTTGGGTTTAAGGTATCGTGGGCATAGCACCGCCCTTTTTCAAAAAAGTATAGCATATCGCACACTCCATGTTTAGGAGTATTTACGTTCCAAGTAATGGATTGATTAGTTAAGAAGATATAGAAAGGGAGATCTTTTAACATTTTTGCCCTGTCGTATACCCTCTAGCGATATGAAATATACCTTACGACCTATTCTTATATCTAGCAAATATACATACAAAATTTCATGTAAATTTGTTAAGCCGTTTTGTTTTCGGATATATTTTTCACAACTTCTGGGTCAGGATTTTTTGTGGCTGATGGACGTGGGAGTGCTTAACAGCAATACCGCACAAAAATAAACAAACAAAATTGTCTTGTGAGACAAGTCATTTGCAGTTGTAGCAAAAAGAGCCTGCCTTCAAAAACGGATTTTACCTTCCTTTAATCAGCACAATGTAACCCGATTTGGCATCATGCCACTATGGGAGAAAGACCCCAATAATGTCACCGAATTACCCAAATGACCCAAGCCTCCACTATAAAAGCAATCAAGACCCAGTACGATACCCTAACTGATCCACTGCTAAATTTCTAATGCTGTAGGAGCATTTTGCCATTAGACGAAAACTTTCCACAATTAAACAACACGGGTAAACAGTCACTTATCGCTACATCAGCTGATTTTAACACTGACAGAACAGCTTTTGGAGGAGCGATTAAACATGACAGAACTCTCCTGCTGCCTTAAAAAGGTTAAAGGGTTAACCCCAGTTATAGACCAAGTATCTGCTAAATGATTAAACAGCTAAGCTACACTTCAAAACAAAAAATGCTAGAGCTATATAGCACAACTTTCGCAAATGGCGATACTCCACATAACTGGAAACTCACAATCGTAGTACCGATTACAAACACACCTTTGACACTGATGCCTTCCGCCCTTTATCGCTTCTAACGTGTATCTTAAAACTTCTCGATTGAATCACAGCTGTCAGCCTAACATGGTTAATGTAAAGACAAAAGCTAATTGCTAAAGGACAGGTCACCTTCAAGCCAAATAAGGAATGCGACGACGCATTGCTTTACTTAGATAGCTACATAACAAAATCATTATTAGCCAAAAGTCACGTAACAACGTAACGATTTTTTAATAAACCAAAACATCGATGTTATGTTGATTTCTGAGACTCATATGACATATAGAAGCACTTTTAAAATTAGTGGCTATTCTTTTTACGATTCAAAGGATCCTAGGCATAGATCATGTGGTAGCTCGGTTGTTCTGATCAAATCAAGAATTAAACACCAATGGTTGGGTGGCCTCTCAGGATGTTATATCCAAGCTACGAACGTCTGCATCGATGAATTTTTCCATAACCTTGTTATTTCATCAGTTTACTGTCCACCCAGATTTTTCATTACGAAGGATCAGTACAACAGTTTCTTCAAATCATTAGGTCCCCGCTTCATAGCTACTGGAGACTATAACGCTAAGCACACATACTGGGGCTCCCGCCTAATTAGTCCCAGAGGTCGTGTCTTGTATGATTCCGTGTCGGAAATGGGACTTTTCGTTATTTCAACTGGACAACCAACCTATTGGCCAACGGACAATAATAAAATTTCAGAAGTAATAATTTTGGCGTGGCAAAAGGTATATCCACGGAGCTTATTGAGGCTTAAGCCTCCTTGGATTTATCTTCTCACCACTCACCCACAATAATCACTAATTGCAGTCCTCACCAAATAGCAACTAGTGATTTTTTTCTTATCTAAAAGAGTTAGTTCGTTAAAATATAAAAAATATTATGGTACCCACTACTCGGAGAACCAACCGCTAAAAACTCCCAAACACATAGATGATTTTCTGAGCTTCCTAATTGAAAACATTAAAAAAGCCGTTAAGCATGCGAATTCTACCTATCCTCAGGCCAGGTGCAGCAACATTTTTTCTGACGATGTGAGAAAACTTTTATTTGAAAAAAAGAAAGTCCGAAGAGAATTACAAAAGCATAGATTGCCCCAACTTAAAACTAAGCTGAAAGAATGTACAAACCAATTAAAAAGCTTGCTGGAGGTTCACAGAATGGCATTACTTAAAGAGTACCTCGAAGGTCTATACGCGACTCCTCAGACAAATAATTCCCTATGGCGATCAGCCAGACGTCTTAAAGACCTGTTATAGCAAAACCACCATTGCGTAATCTGAGAGGATCCTGGGCTAGAAATGACGAAGAAAAATGCGATCTTTTCGCAAAGCATTTCAAAAACGTATTCACTCCCAATACTTGCACAGACGTGAGGGAATTACCGCCAGTTGTTGCTAGACGTCCTTTAGATATACGTTACCGATTTACAAATGTTGTAGAGGCTATTGCTAACCTAAATGGTAAAAAAGCTCCTGGCGTTGATACCATAAGCAACAAAATGCTCTTAGAGCTACCTTTTACAGCTAAAAGAATATTTTTTTTATTTTTAACGCAATAATTTGGCTTGGACATTTCCCGCCTATATGGAAAGTTGCCTTAGCAAAGATTATTTCTAAGCCTGCTAAAGATCCTTCGAAGGTGGAGTCTTTCTGATAGGCCTATAAGTTTGTTACCAACTTTGTCAAAATTGTTCGAAAAGCTTTTAAAACAAGCTGACTCCGAACATGAATGGAAACAACTGCATTCCAAATCACCAATTTGGCTTTATAAGTCAACATAGTACAACCGAACAAACTCACAGACTGGTGCAGTTTATAAAAAAAACCATTGAGGAAAAGAAGTACTGCTCCGCGCTTTTTATAGATGTCTCACAATCTTTCGATAGAGTATGGCACGAAGGCCTGTTAAACAAACTAAAGCTAAACCTTCCAGCTAATACTTTCAACCTTTTAGAAAAATACATAACCCGTCGACAATTTATGATCAAAGAGGGAAACCAAATAAGTTCTTCTCAACCAATAGGAGCTGGTGTACCTCAAGGGAGAACACTAGGTCCAGTTCTGTACTTGCTTTACACAGCAGATATGCCAAGGGCTGTCAGTTTTTTTTTCAGGGTCCATCGCCAGAACGGTTATGAAAAATCGCCAAAAAATATTTTTTCGAGTGTAAAAACCAAAAAAAATTTGCCATAATAAATATCTATTGTTTTTGACAAACAAAATTAAATAAAAAGAAATAACTATTAATTTAAAGTAAAAATTAAATTTTTTTTGTTCACCAAGAAATTCAAAGGAAACATTTACAATATTGGTTATACCAAGAGCATACATAAAATGGCAGTTTCTTTGTTAAGCAACATGTTGTTAAATATTAAAAACTTTGCTTAGGTTAAAACACGAACCTAATGCAACATTGGTATTGTATTAATTTTGTATGTAACAACGCTTAAAGCAAATCAGTGGCAAACAAGGTAAATTTTATACCAAAAGGAGTAATTTACGATTTGTCTTAATATTACCTTGAGTATAGTTTTTGAATGTGAGTTTGTATATATAAAAATTTAAAAAAAGTTTTTTTGACTTATATAGCACTTAATTTAAGAAATTAAAAAGATGAATTTAGTAAGCTATAAACTTCAGCTTGATCTGTATCATTTTGGGTAACATACGTAGTATTTGTATTCAATATGTTTATCATTTCTTTAGTTAGTTCAAAAACTTTGCCGTTTGTTAAAATAATCGCCAAAAATATCGCCAAGGCGTCAAGCCTAAATTTTAATAGCCAAGAACACTAAAAAATCGCCACATTTGGCGTAAAATCGCCATAACTGACAGCCCTGGATATGCCAACCAATAGTTTTACACACACGTCGACATTTGCTGATGATACTCCCTACAAGAAATTTGTGACCGAAACTAACACTAAAACATTTTCTTTCGGTCATTTGTGACCAATATTTCTATCACATCTTAAGGTGCGAGGGAGACGCAAGATCACACGTACACAAAGTTTCGGTCATTTTTTTCACATCGCCCTTAAGAAAATGATAGAAAATAATGACCGATTGACCGGTCATCTGTGTCGGTCATATGACCGGTCAAATGACCGTCACTGTTCTGGTAGGGCTGCTTTCATTAGTATTCATAAAGACTCTAAAGAGGCTTCGAACCAACTGCAACAACACGTAACCCAAGTTGATAAATGGGCAAAGCCATGGGGAACAAAAATAAATTAACAAAAATGTACCCACGTAACTTTTACTTTACGCAAAGAAACGTGCTCCCCAATCACTATTAACAACCATATGGTGCATCAACGAACCGAGACAAAATATCTTGGTATTCACTTAGATCGCCGACTCACATGGAAGCCTCATATAGATGCGAAGCTGACTCAAGTGAAACTTAAAGATGCTCAAATCCACAGGCTAATTGGTAGAAACTCTGTGCTACGTCTGGATTGTAAACTTCTACGTTTCAACTCGATTTTAAAACTAATTTGGTGCTGTGGTATACAATTATGGGGCACTGCTCCCGCCTCTAACATAGAAAAAATACAACGTCGTCAAAACAAAATTCTGAGAATGATAACTGGTGCTCCTTGGCTTTAAGGAAATGAAACCTGGTTAAATAATGTCAAATCCTGGAAATAAATTTTTCCCGCAAATACAACTGGAAGGAACACTGCATAAACTTAAAAAACTCTGTGATTAACAGATCTAATATAAGCGGCTACTTGTTCCTAAAAATCTCTGGTCCATATAGACACGCTGATTTACCTAACAAAAACGTTAGCTTTGAGCAAGTTAGATAACGGTTTATTTCTATACGAAAACAGCCCAAAATCATAACTCAACATGAGCAAACCAGCGTACCATAAGCTGCACCCGCCGCCGTTTATGAATATAAAAAAACACCAATCAACAATATCCTTAACGAAGCTGGGAGCAAATTACCTGGATATCCCAAAAAAAACTAACAAAAAATTACTAACCAACCTCCATTGAAGTTTAAAAACAGCTACATATCTCTATCCAACCTCAAAAAAACTGACACCAACAGGAAAAATTTCTAAGCTCGTTTGCAGAAAAGAAAACAGAACTCAAAAGAAATGGGTATATTCATGACAGCTTGTCAGTACTTAAGGCTATACAAAATCCAAACAATAGTAAATGGTAAAAATGGATATAGACGAGAATCATTATACAAATGATAGAGGATGTCCTGTGTACCAAAATAAATTAAATGTTAAATTGAGGAGAATTGGCCTAGCAGCCAAGCCATATTAGATTCCTATATACAAATGTATAAGGATAAATTAATAATTACAACCAAGTTGAAATTATTGCATATAAAGATAGCTCCGACTTACAAATGAAGTAGAAGATAATGAAATAAAGTTAAATGGTTATGATAACATTAATTTTATATCTACATCATCAAGAACGGGCGGTGTTATAATACATTTAAAAAAAACTGGAAAATTAATAAACTAATGGAAAAAGTTGACAAAGGTTAATACTATATATTAGTTTGTAGAGCCATATGTGATAATATTAATATTATAATTTGTGCAATATAAAGATCCCCTAGTTATAGCGAGACAGAATTTTGTGCAATATTTGAGGGTGTCTTAGAAGAAATCTGTGATTATAATTGTGATATAGTTATAACTGGTGATTTTAACATCGACTGGTCAAAAAGCTCATCATATAAAAGTAGAATTAAATGTATATTACAAGATAATGGTCTTCGTCAAATAGTAAATGAATACACAAGAGTAACAGAATATTCAAGTACAATAATAGACTATGTTATAGCCAATAGTAATAACATAACAGTAAAAAACAATACAAACAATAAAATATCAGATCATGAAATGATTGATATTTTGGTTAATGCGGGAAATAGATTACAGGAAACCAACAAACAAGTGCAAGTATTTAGATACAATAGATATACTTTTAATGAAGAATTAGGAGACGTTCTGAACTATAATGAAAATATGGAAATAAATGAAAATGTCATTATATTTAATAATTGTTTTAAAGAAATTATTAAGAAAAACACAAAAATAAAAGTGTTCAACAATAATAACAATGTGAATAAGTGGTTTAATGAAGAATTGAGGTTATCAAAAGAAGAAAATATAATAAAATACTAAATAGCAAAATTACAAAATACAACTGCTGCTTGGACAGAATATAAAACAATAAGAAATCTATATAAAGCAAAAATCGAAAATGAGAAAAATATAATAGATACGATCATGATAAAATAAACAACGCTAAAAATCAAAAGCAAATGTGGAGAGAGATAAAGGATCTAGTACTTAAGAAGAAAAATAATGTAATAAAATCTGTGATGCACAACTAAATAGAATAAAGTGATAATAGCGAAATATCTAGTCAATTTAATAATTATTTTGTAGACAATATTAAAATAATAAGAGACTCAATCGAAAATGTGCAATATACGAACCAAATAATGTACAGTATTGAAACTAATTTAAAATTCCGTGCAATAAATATACTAGAACTTAAGAACATTGTTAAAAAATTAAAAAATAAAGTCGATTATGAAAAAATTTCAAATAAAATTATACTTGACAACTGGAATATAACAGGAGAAATACTTTTTAAAATTATAAATAAATCCTTGGAGGATGGTATTTTTCCCGAAAACTGGAAAGAAACTATGACAACACCTGTAGAAAAAGTGGTAAATACTAGGAAAATTGAAGAGTATAGGCCAATTAATACACTAAAAACATTTGAGAAAATACTAAAAAAAGTGGTTAAGGAATAACTAGAAGAATATATTGAAAAAAATAAAATATTGTCAAAATATCAATCAGGATTTCGGAAAAAACACTCATGTGAAACAACAGTTAATTATGTAATTAGCAAATAGAAAAATATTGAAAAACACAAAAAAATAATGGCAATATTTCTTGACATTAAAAGGGCTTTTGAAACTATAGACCGGGAAATTATGCTAAAAAAAAATTTTATGTATGGAATATGGGACACAGAATAAAAATGGTGCGAGTCGTACTTGAAAAATAGAAAACAATTTACAAAAGTGAATGATAATCTATCAACTAAGATAGAAAATGATTTTGGTGTACCACAGGTTCAATTTTGGGTGCTCTGCTTTTTATGTTATAAATAAGTGATATGCCAAATATATTAGAAAAGTGTGAAATGTTGTTATATGCAGACCAGTGATCTGCAAAAATCACATTTTTGTTGATTTGTGCATGCATACAAATTTTCATATACAATCGATCAAAACACTCGATCGAAAAGTTGCGGGCAAAATCATGCACAACATGCAATTTAATCATACCGAGTGTTTAACACATTTTCAACTATGCATGTTCGGCACACGGTTTTGATATGAAGGCTTGATTTAATCATTTAGAGTTGATGATGAAGTTTTGCACAATACATGTTTAATACTCGGTACAAATATATATACTTTTTTGCGTTGTTTGGTATGATTAAAGTTAAAAAACGAACTTAAAAGATTAAACAATGCAAATACATACAATACATATGTATACAAAAGGCATTAAATCATATTGTAGACATTAATGCGTAATGTTCTGCGGTAAACCAAAGGGCCTATTTACGTAAAACGCAACGCATTATAACTCTAACAAATGTATGGAAAAAATATAAATTTAAAAAACATTTCCATACATTTTGTTTTTGTTCTAGGGCGTTGCGTTTTAGGAAACAAGGGGGAAAGTCAGGCATTAATTTTTTTCTCTAAAATAAAAAGCAAATATTAAAACTTATTTTTATTCAAAAACAAAAATAAAATGGGTTTTCTTTACATGAAAAGTGTAATAAGTACTTCTTATCTTAATTCTAAAATTCAATAAAAATTTTATTATAAAAATGGGTAAAATATTTTATCACAAAAATTAAGAGATGATCTATCTAATTTTAAAAAGATTTTTTACGACGAAATGTTTTTAAATAACTAAACTACCAACACACACTTTAACATTCACTTCTTTTTTGTAGGCAGTAAATTATTTAATGCTAACACAATGATTTCTTTCATTTCTATATTTTTGCATTATTGCATGTTGTACTTCGTTTTTCAATCTTAATCATACCAAACAACGCAAAAAGTATGTTAATTTGTACCGAGTATCAAACATGCATTGTGCAAAATTTCATCATCAACTCCAAATGATTAAATCAAGCCTTCATATTAAAACCGAGTGTCGAACATGCATAGTTGAAAATGTGCTAAACACTCGGTATGATTAAACTACATGTTGTGCATGATTTTTTGTGCAAAGTTGAAACACAATCATTATTCTGATACATTTAAAATGAATAAACATAAGGAGTGCTACGGCATATTTAAAAGATGACGTAGATGTAACTTGTTTTTTTGTGTGTTGAATAATGCTTACTTGTTTTTGAAACACCGGCTGCAGTACTCTGATGCAGACGATACATTGGTATTTTCAGAAGGAGATGATGATGATAGTTGTCAAGAAAAAATGAGCCACGATATAAACAAAATAATTATTTGGTTAAAAATGAACAAACTAAAGCTTAACGAAAATAAAACTAAAATAATTGAAATAAATATGAATTCATAAAAAACATTTATGATAAATAACGAAGAAATCGAAAAAGTTGAAAACATACAGTACCTGGTTTTTATAATAGATAAAGACTTAAAATTTAAAAATCAAATAGACTATGTTTGTAAAAAAAATGGTAAAAAATTGGACTTTTTAGAAGAATAAGTAGAAAAATATCAAAAACAACCGCAATAAACATATACAACACAATAATTAAACCTCATTTTGATTATGGGTCCACAATAATTTTTACTTGCTGCAACAAATCCCAACTTGAAGGGATGCAAAAACTTCAAAATAAAGCAATGAGAATAATACTAAACTGTTACAGACATTCACACATAATTGACATGCTACAAAACCTTAAATAAATCAATATAGAACAAAGGCTTAAATTTAATACGTTGATCTTTATGAAAGAAGGGGATTTGCCTGAATATCTAAATTTAATACGTTGATCTTTATGAAAGAAGGGGATTCGCCTGAATATCTAAACAGATAAACTTTGTTAGAGATGCGCAACCATATCAGCTAAGAAATGGTGAAGATTTTCATATCCAACGGGCTGCAACAACCCACATGCAAAGATCTCTTTCTTACAAAGGGTTGCAACTATTTAATACTTTACCAAAGAACATGAAAACTGAGATAGATAGTAGGGACTGATAAATCGACTTCGATTATAGTCGAAAGTCGATTTTGACCTCAAAAAAATCGATTTTTTGTAATCGGCCTTTTGTTGACGATTTTATACTGAAATCGATTATTGAGCCCAAAAAATCGATTTTACCTTAAACATTTTTAAATGCTATAAATTTGAAGAATTATTCTATTAACACAATTTATTTCAAACTATCTGTTGTGTGTTCGTATTTAAATTTTCATTTATTTAATTTCATACATTGAAATTATAATGGATATTTACACTTAAGTATATAATTATGTATGAAGTTAAACTATCTAAATTTGTTTATGACCTGCGAGCTTTGTAATCATTAAATACATACACCTTTTCTTATAAAACCTTTCTTTGGGAAAATCTCAATTTACTTACTTTAAAATCATTTTTAAGGGTATCTATTCATTTTTAATACATCGTCAAAATAAAAGTCGACTTTGAATTATAACCGATTAAAAGCTTCGACTTTGAAAATCGAGATTAAAATAGTTGATCGTAAAATCGAAAATCGATTTTTGGCTTTGCTTACCATTCCCTAATAGATAGTAAATTATTTAGAAAAAAATGTGTAAATTTTAGACGATTTAGTGAAATTTTGTAGAATTTTTTAATTTTGTAATGACAAAGTTATTTAGTACTTTTAAAGTATTTTTAATACATACTGTAAATATAAAAAAAAATTATAAAATGAAGAGAAATTCTTATAAGCAACGAAGGAAATATAAGAATACATTGGGTCCCCAGTCACATAGGTATCATAGGCAATGAAAATGAGGACACTGCAGCCCGATACGCCTCTTACGCGCCAATCCTACTAGATGATACAATTGAAGAAATAGATTTGCGCCAACTAATTAATAACCAAATTGAGAATAAGATTAAAGACAGCCAAGTACAACATCAACCCAAACTTCAAACGCCCTACATATCCAACAGGAACAGACAAAAACAAAATCAAACCTTCTCCAGACTCCGTTTTGGTCTTACAGTTTTTTTCCTCATGAATAGAAAAAAAAAAACACCCCAAGTGCCCCTCCTGGAACTGTAACCTAACAGTAAGTCACCTGTTCAACGAATGCCCGGCGTGTAAACCGGATGTAATTGGCAAACGCACAGGGAGCGTTGCACCAACGCCATCGAGGAATACAGGTGCAACAAAGTACTGGGTCAACACCCACCCGCTATCTCAAACGATGAAAAGCGGCTCCCAAGGCACACCCGTTCCATCCCTGCACAATTGAGATCTCGATGATGCAGTATCCTGAACTGCTATAGGGAACTGATTATTACCGGCACACTGAATCAGCGCCCTGATGGCCTCCAAAGTCCTCATGACTCAGTGCATTTGTTTAACTGCCTCAATCTCTTTTCTTTTTTTAAATATATTTTCAGGAAAAACAACCGTCAACAGTGGAACTATTACAACAACAACAACAACGAATGCCCGGCACATCCGAACATAAGATCCAAATACTTCAACAAACTACCGGCTTTCACAATTATACAAAATCCATCCACAACATAAACTTCATCAGGGAAACGAATGCAGCATTATAGGTAGCCCTCCTTACTAACACCCCCATACAGTATATACCAACATATATTATTTTCACGCCGAGCTGATAGCCCCAGCAGCAAGTGCTCACCAAAATCTATTTAATCATAGAATTTAATCAAAAGATAAAACTTAATATGTAAATAAATTAATAAGTTCGCGTTTTAAATTAATTTTTACTCGACACCAACTCCTGAAGTCCGTTGTTTCCTATTTCAATCATCTGACCAATACCTATTTGATTTTCTTCAATTTCTTGTGCAACATACGTTTTAGATTGTTTACAGAATATAGTTTTTTAGTTAAATTGCCCCTATATATAAACTAATTTGAATCAAAAATATTTTACGTCTCCAACAATATTTTTTTTAAACTTTTTTTGCTCTATTGTTGCATTTTTGGAATATTATACTTGAAAATAAATGATTATAATCTTAAGTTAATGGATAGGTACACTTAATGTTTAAATATTTGAGCCTTTATTTAAATGAAAATATAGTGTAATACATATGTCTGGATATGTATCCATAGAAGAGAAGAATTTGACATTTTGCAACGAATTGTCAGTGAAAACAAAATCAAACAAAGATTTTTTTGGCTTTTCTTGATCTTTTAAGTAAATTCATTATTGTGCACAAATGTACCTACATGCATAAGTAGTTGTTATATGAAAAAATTGGAAAACTTTTGCACTTTGAATACTTTGACCAGAAACCGGCAAGAATTTTTTACTAAAAAAAAATACCTACATTTGTACCTACATATAATTAGTAATTTATTTTCTTTTGGTGAGAAAATTGTTTTTAAATTATTCGCTAGGAAAGTTTCGAAATAACAATACTTACACATATTAGCACATTCCAATATCGTAAGTTCTCACTTAGCTCTTACCTTTTGAAGAATTTAATTTGCAGTACCATTCAACAATTTGACAACAGATTTAGATATCGCCCAAGTAAAAGAAGCCAAGACCAACTAAGGACAATACTAGCTGTAGTAGTAGTATATTGTATATGAAGAAACAATTGGTAAAGGAGTCACAGCAACTATTTTCGGAAAAATGTTTTAAAGGTGCTGTTATGTATCAACAATAACAATTTCTATCTTCCTCAGGTCAAATCTAACCAAATATGTAAGATACATATATGCCACCAATAATTGATTTTGCCGACAAGGTTAATTAATATGCTTTCTCACACGAAGACTCTTTCGATGAAGTCAGGTTATTAAACTGTTGTTGAATTTACACTTGCTTATATTTTCCTGCAAATAAAAAAAACGCCTATTTATACATCCCTTAATATCGGCACTTATTTAAAAAATTGCTTTGCTTACACAGATTTAAATAAAAAGCGAATAGTTTCCATTTGTTATCTTTCTACCCACAAGTATTTCCAAAACTTTTATTTTGCAAAAAATTTTTTTGCTGCTTATTTTCTTTTACTTTTTCCTTAGATGTTTTTTATCTTGCAGTCTTTTTCATTTATTTAATTTTTTGTTTCTTTTTCAGCTTGCTGTTCTTTTATTGCTTTTAGTTGGTGACACCACCACCTTTTTTTTGCCAGCTGAATAGTTTTTTAATTTGTTTTTTCTTTGAATTTGGTCATTTTTCAATGAATTGTATTATATTTATAAAATTTTATTGATCTATCTGATTTGCCACATGAATAATTAAAGTATGTTCACTTTATTCAACAACTTTTTAAACTTTTTTTTCACGTATGCTATATTAAAAAATCAGCTTTCGTCTTTTTCAGTGGATACTATTGGAATTATGTCACTTTGAATGTCAAACTTAAATGTGAATTGTCAATTAGATTTTTTTAGCAGTGGTAATTAAACGATAAATTTTGTTATACACAGCTAAACTGTACTAAATAATATACAAATCATGGTATAATTACCATGGTAAAATAACCTGTATATTATTCTTTAAGGTGGTAGCGTAACTACTACATATACAATCCTTTAACCAAGAATCATTAATAAGCATGGTGGAATAAGATTAATAAGGTATGTGCAATACAACAACAACAAAAAAGTAAGAGCAAAATATGAACATATTGTTTGTGAAAAACTTTATCATGATTTTCAAAACTTATTTCTTTAAGGTTGACTCTGGGAAAGCTATGGGCGTTTTTACATATTTTTTGTAAATTTTTTATGGCAGCCCCCTAAGGGGATGGAAAAGCGGGTAAGTATGTTTTAGGAATATGTGATACATTTCATTCCTTTTAGGACGGCTCCGGGAAAGTTGTAGGGGGTTTAACGTATAACGGACCCAAGTGAGCTGTAATCTTTCCTTCAACGGCTGCCTGTTCTACCTAACCTAACCTAACGTATTTTGTTTTTAATTTTGTATGGCAGCCCCTTAGAGGTTAAGTTTATTCTAGCAAATGCTTGCAAGGAAAAATGAGTTGGGACCAGTTCTACACTTGCCCCATCCACGGGCACACTGGAATCTGTAGGGGGGCTGATTTATTACAATTTCCCGAACTTCGTATGGAGGCTCCTAAGGCGGTAGATATAGGGAGTAATTATATGCTAGGAATATGTTTCGGAGCGGAAACTAATGGGGGCTGCTCGTACACTTTATTTCTCCAAGGCCGTTTCTGGGAAAGTTATGGGCGTTTTTACATATTTTTTGTAAATTTTGTACAGCCATCCCCTTAGGTGATAAGGATAGGGGGTAAGTATGTTATAGGAATATGTTTGAGAGGGAAAACAAATGGGGGTCTGTGATACATTTTATTCCTCTAGGGGCGACTCCGTGGAAGTTGTAGCGGCTTTTACCTTATTTTTTAAATTTTGTATGGCAATCATGTTAGTGGCTGGAGATGGGGATAATTATGTTCCACAAAAATGTTTGGGAGGAAAAATTTTTGTGGTCGGTCTTACAGTTAACGTTTGTATGAGTACCCTGGAAGCTGTGAAACGATTTTAAAATAATTTAAAAAAAAACTTTATATGGAAAATTTAAGGAAAATAAACAGAGGTAGTCGTTGTTTTTGACTTATATCTCGGTCAGTTATCAGGTGATTTTTCTGGATTTTAGTAGCGTTTTGCTCGCAGATATGTAATAGTTTGATACCACCTACGTGTCTGTACGACATCGGGGGACAAACTTGTATATGTATACCCTTATCACTTATGTGAAGGGTATAATAACATCAAAACAGCTTAAGCCAAAAAATAGTTTGATGGGTTTTTGGAAGAACTTTTAAATGGCTTGGTTTGTTAAAAACATTTCTCACTAAGTTTATTGAAGTTATTGTATAAAGGCAGGAAATATTCACGAGGTTTTCAGCAAGAACCAATGAAATGCATATAGAAAAGCCTAACTTTTAATAATATATAAAAAAAGTTAATTACTAAGTAGACGTAAACAAATAAACAATTTTTAAGAAATTTTCTATACGCTATATCTGGAAAACTATAACAGCTATCGACTTCAAATGTCCTACAAGAGGAAACTGCACATTAATGCCTACATATTGACAATAAATCAGTTGGCTGGGAGGGGCAGCCCCCATACAAACAAACAGTTTTTATAAAATTTCCGATACTCAAAAACTATAGCAGCTATCGACTTCAAAAGTCCTACAAAAAATAATGGCACAATAATGCCTACGTTTTGTACCCCCTCAATACAATTGAACAATTTTTTTAAACTTTTAATACAAAATATGTTGAAAACTGTTAAAACTCTGGAGCTCAAATCTTCTTCATGGTATTTATATTAAACATGCAAACATTAAAAATTTGTAAAGATATTTATTTCAGTAACTAGATATAGCTATCGACCTCAAAACCCGGCGCAAAGTATTTTATTACAATGTTTAGAGTTAGATCACATGACTAGGTATTCCAAGAGACCAATGTGAAGGGTATATCGTCACAGAAAATGCAAAACGCCCTATCTAACATTTAAAATTTTTTTAGAAGGTGCAAGCATTTTCGTGGCAATGAAAAATATATTTACAATTAACACAAATTTTTTGCCATATAAGTATGTTAGTTAAAAAGTATCAACAAATTTATTTCTGCTGAAAAAAAGAGTTTTATAAAAAGCCAATTTTAAATTGTTTGTTAGATAGGGCGTTTTGCATTTTCTGTGACGATATAAGATTCGGCACAGCCGAATATAGCGCTTTTACTTATTTTAATATAAGAACTTATAAATTAGTCTGGTACTAGCTGGACTAATATTAATTACACCCAATCCTGTTTTTACACGATTTTGAAATAACACGTTTAACAAAAGTTAATGTTTTCCTGGTTGTTTTAAGAAAACGTTTGAATTATTTCTTTATTTTGTCTTCAAATCATAAATTTAAACACTGTATGAAGAAATAAAAATGAAATTTTTGTTTCCATAGAAATATTAACCTTTTAGACCACCTTTAAGGTTGAATTAATTATATATAACCTAATTTATATGAGCGGGTTTTTGAAGATTTTTTACACGATGTTCCCTGGAACGTATGCATGTACCGTGTAAAAACAGTATTAGGTGTACTTAGTTTAAAGATTTAAATAGTTGGTGTTAGTTCATATTAAGGATGGTTAAATAATTAAATATGTGCAAAAAAGTAACTTGCAAAGATATCGAAAAGTATTTATTATTTAACTGGCAAATTTGGAAGGATATTTTGTTATTGTGAACTTCTTTCGGAAAATCTTTCTATAAGCATTAACAGAAAACAACTGATAAAAGAATTCTTAGAGTAAAATTTGCAGTCGTAAAATAGCTCTGGTGAGGTAAAGAGCTCGCGCGTCATTGGTCATTATTTTTTAAAGACAACCAGGCCGTCCCTTTTTATCGCACTTCGAGAATTTTGCGTCTCACTCTCGCATGTGGTGAAGTGTGTGGCGTCGCATAACTGTACCGCGATACAGTTATCAGAGGCTGCATTATTTGACTGCATGCAAAAAACATTTTGCATATGGAGGAGAACCATTAAACTCAAAGAAAACTAATGGTGTTTTCCTTTCTGGCAAAAATGTTACATTAATGCTACCATTCGAGCTGGTTTATGTTCCATTCTAAAAATACATGCAAGAGTGAAAACAGTTATCGTGTTCCTTTCTGAACATGTTGCACAAATAACTGGCAAGAGTGTAACATATCTTACCCCCAATTATATTTCAGTGTAACAAAGTACCACTTTTTACAGCTGTGTTATGTATGTAAATACTTTTTTATGCAGGCGAGTTTCTAACGCAAAGTGCAGTTTTTATTAAAATCAAGCAATTTTCTGTTCCATTAAAACAAAAAAAATGGACAACTTTTTAAGTGTGTGTGTAAACTGATAAAAATGTTCCACATACCTATTGTAACATTTTTTTTAGAATGGAAAACACCATAAGTATCTAGGCCGTAACAGCTTCCTATTCGAAGGCATAGGTCGACTGGTTTCGTTTGTCTGGATCAACGTGGAATACCCTGGCACTTTGGTTATGTACCTCTGCCATTAAATTTTAGAGTTCAAAAAAAAAAAGAGTAAAATTTTCAAGAATTTTTTGGCCTAGCAATTTTTCAATAAGCTTTTTAAAACAAAAAAAGTATGTATAAAGGTGTATCTATACAAGGTGGTCGCATAACGGAGAGAAATTTTGACTCTTATTTTTCTCTTTTTTTACACATTTAGCTTGAAAACATGGTTCTAAAATTATTTGAGCCGTATGGTCAAACTCTATATTAAAAAGAAAAAAAGATAAAGAATGTTCCAAAAAGTAGGAAAACGTAAATAGTTTGAAAATTCTTGACCCATGTTGTGGCGGAATGCAACTAAATAATAATATTCTTTCAATGCAGGTTAAGGCAAAATGTTGTAAAGTAAACAAAAATACTGGAAACCTATAGCTGTCAGAATCGGATTTGGAAATGGCTGAAAGATATTTCAGAGCTATAATTTTATTGAATTGTTTTTTTTTTTTATATTTTGTTATTGATTTTTCGCTTATGCAAACTAATAATAAGTATTCAAATCCTAAGACTAAGTAATTAATAGTAGTCCAGCCAGTATCAAACTAACATTTAAGTTCTCATAATAGAATTAGTTAACTTCATCTAAGTGAAATAGTATCCCTTCTTTTCAGACGGGAGTGTCCACTATGTTGCAAGATGTTTCAAGCGAGCGGGTTTGG
The DNA here is from genome assembly GCA_963583895.1 of Melanophora roralis. NCBI lineage: Eukaryota > Metazoa > Arthropoda > Insecta > Diptera > Rhinophoridae > Melanophora > Melanophora roralis. The sequence goes on along the minus strand of OY757189.1, from coordinate 56,446,840 downwards.
TTGTATTTCCAGCTTATTAAAATACTTGCTCACATATTGCAGGTTTTCGCATTTAACTAGTGGAACTTATAGATCCTTATGGATGTTGCTGTTTTTGACATACCACGGAGCACCAGTTATCATTCTTAGGATTTTAGTTTGACGACGTTGTATTTTTTATGTTAGAGGCTGAAGCAGTGCCCCATAACTGTTTACCGTAGCACCAAATTGGTTTTAAAATCGGGTTGTAGAGTAGAAGCTTACAATCAAGACGTAGCACAGAGTTTCTACCAATTAGCCAGTGAATTTGAGCAGCTTTAAGTTTCATTTGCGTCAGCTTCGCATCTATATGAGGCTTCCATGTGAGGCGGCGATTCAGGTGAATACCAATATATTTTGTTTTTGGTCGTTGAGACACCATATGGTACAAGGTGTATTTAGGAAGGTGGGAGCGGTTCTGCAAAAACAACAAAATTACAGTTACACCATGAGTTTTGTTGGTAGAAAATCGTCGTACTAATGTCAAAATAGATACTTTTTGTTTACGAAAGTAGTAGGAAGCAGAATCAGTTGCGATTAAAATTTCTTGTAGATTAAGTTCCAAGAAAATTGTAAATTATTGTCTTTAATAAAAAAATGAAATAATATTGTTAAAAATTGGTGCAAAAGTATTGTTTATTAAGAATGGTAGTGGAAAAAAACAAGTGGAAACCTGTAAAGTATGTCCGTGTTTTATAATATACTCTTTACAAGCATTTGTTGCACACACAGCACTTCCGCATGTTTCGTTTTATGAAAACTTAAAACAACTTTTAAAACTTAACTGTTTTTAAATATTAAAATTGTTTGTAGTTTTTTTTATAATAAAACACTATATTTCACCTTTTTAAACTTTAAAATAGAAAAAATTCAAGAATTGCTTAAACACTTTTTTAGCTTTTCTTAGAATAGTAAAATTGTTGTTTGTAAACAAGAAAAAAAACTACATAAACATAAACAAAATTTGACATTAATATAACAAAATACCGTTACTCAAATGTTTATCTGAGGCTACCTGATAAGTGTACCCTGATATGGTTGTTAATAGTGATTGCGTAAGGTTAAAGTTATGTGCGTACATTTGTGTTCATTTATTTTTATTCCCCATAACTTTGGCCATTTCTCAACTTGGGTTACAACAACTGGTTCGAAGGCTCTTAGGGCCTTTTTGAATATGTATGTACTAAGAAAAGCAGTGTCGTCAGCTAATGTCGACGTATATGTAAAACTATTGATTGACATATCTGCTGCGTAAAGCAAGTACAGAATTGGACCTAGTATACTCCCTTTAGGTACACCAGCCCCTATTGGTTGAGAAGAACTTATTTGGTTTCCCTCTTTGATCACAAATTGTCTGCCGGTTAAGTATTTTTCAAGCAGCTTGGAAATTTTAGCTGGTAGATTGAGTTTTAGTTTGATTAACAGGCCTTCATGCCATACTTTACCGAATGCTTGATAGACATCGATAAAAAGCGCAGATTAGTACTTCTTTTCCACAATTCGAATTGATGATTTGATTTTATTAATTTACAGAGTAATCCCAATTCAACAAGAATTCATCTTATATTATAGTACTGGTTAGTAATTAGGCATGTATATTAAACAGTGTACAATTTAAAGGAAAAAAAAATAAATAAATAAACAAATAAAAATAAAATATAAGTATAATTAAAAGAAACAAATATAAATGAAAAATTACATGTTAAAGTATTAATAATAGATGGAAAAATTATACACTTTATTTTGTTACGCAAAGTGATTAAATATAGCAGATTTAAAACTACTTGAATTGCATATGACTTGTATTTGAGGGGGTAGCTGGCTCCAAAGTCGAATTGAATTAACGAAAAAATGTTGCGTTGAAATCGCCCTTGTATATCTAATGCTGTTTATCCTGTTTCCTCTATTTGATAATGAGAAGTTTATTCTACGAAACAGATAGGGTGGTTGCTGGTTATTAAAGCCTTGCATATGTTTACATGAAGAGCATAGCAGCAAGTATGACATCATGCAAATACCATGTTGTCTTCTGTCTTTTATACAAATTTAGTATGACATGAGAAGGCACACAACAACATAAAAAGAGTATGATGTCTTTTAAAAAGACACTTTGCTATTTCAAGTTATTTTGAAAGCAAAGTGTTTTGAATGCATCACAAAGAAAAAGTGCGCGGTTTAAAGTAAACAATCGTAGAAATTTAAAAATTATAAATTTAAATATTTGTACTTAAATTTTTATGAATATATGTACATATATCTATATTTTACATTTTAACAACTTTTCAAATATTTATTAAAACTAAAGGTATAAAAACTCAATGTATACTGGCATTTCCTTATTATTTATTTAAATATTTATTTTGAAAAGATTCTTCGTAGATATGATTTATGAAGAAATCAACATTTTAATACAATTTAAATAAATAAAAAAAGTATATTTATTTAAATCATAGTAAGACAACACACTATATGTGTGTGAAGTTAGCTCCGCCAGTTAGCTTCGTTTTTCAACTTTACCTAAGCAAAAAGGTAAACTAACATTAGTCTTACTCATTGTCTGGATATTTAACAGAGAAGAACATTTTATAATGCAAATTACATGTTTTGCTGAAAAATTCATTATGTAAACTTAACAGTGAATTTCGTGAGCATAAATGTTAATAATAAACAAATATAAAGCAAAAAGAAATTTAATAAAGAAACTGTTTTTAGAAATTGTGCTCGAATTACGCCTATTGGGGACGAAAGGGATGGGTTCAGGGATTTATGCACTAAAGGTCCGATATTCAGAATGTGTACCAGAACTGAGATATAAGACTTTGAAAATTGGTATTTTTTCTATGCATATGAGGTACATGGAAATTTGAAAAAAACCGGAATTTTTAGAAATTGTGCTCGAATTACGCCTATTGGGGCCGAAAGGGATGTGTTCAGAGATTTATGCACTAAAGGTCCGATATTCAGAATGTGTACCAGAACTGAGATATATGACTTTGAAAATTGGTATTTTTTCTATGCATATGAGGTACATGGAAATTTGAAAAAAACCGGAATTTTTAGAAATTGTGCTTGAATTACGCCTATTGGGGCCGAAAGGGATGTGTTCAGGGATTTATGCACTAAAGGTCCGATATTCAGAATGTATACCAGAACTGAGATATAAGACTTTGAAAATTGGTATTTTTTATATGCATATGAGGTACATGGAAATTTAAAAAAAACCGGAATTTTTAGAAATTGTGCTCGAAGTACGCCTATTGTGGTCGAAAGGGATGGGTTTAGGGATTTATGCACTAAAGGTCCGATATTCAGAATGTGTACCAGAACTGAGATATAGGACTTTGAAAATTGGTATTTTTTCTATGGATATGAGGTACATGTAAATTTGAAAAAAACCGGAATTTTTAGAAATTGTGCTCGAATTACGCCTATTGGGGCCGAAAGGGATGGGTTCAGGGATTTATGCACTAAAGGTCCGATATTCAGAATGTGTACCAGAACTGAGATATAGGACTTTGAAAAATGATATTTTTTGCAATATTAACATATAAGGTAATTGAAAATTTGAAAAAAACGGTAATTTTTAAAAATTGTGCTCGAATTACGCCTATGGGGGCCGAAAGCCATGGGTGCAGAGATTTTTCCACGAGGGGTCTTATATTCAGAATGTGTATCAGATCTGAGATATACGACTTTGAAAATAGAAATTTTTTACAAAATATGCATATGGGGTACATACACTTTTGAAAAAAGCGGCCATTTTTAGAAATTGTGCTCGAATTACGCCTATTGGGGCCGAAAGGGATGTGTTCAGAGATTTATGCACTAAAGGTCCGATATTCAGAATGTGTACCAGAACTGAGATATATGACTTTGAAAATTGGTATTTTTTATATGCATATGAGGTACATGGAAATTTAAAAAAAACCGGAATTTTTAGAAATTGTGCTCGAATTACGCCTATTGGGGCCGAAAGGGATGTGTTCAGAGATTTATGCACTAAAGGTCCGATATTCAGAATGTGTACCAGAACTGAGATATAAGACTTTGAAAATTGGTATTTTTTCTATGCATATGAGGTACATGGAAATTTGAAAAAAACCGGAATTTTTAGAAATTGTGCTCGAATTACGCCTATTGGGGACGAAAGGGATGGGTTCAGGGATTTATGCACTAAAGGTCCGATATTCAGAATGTGTACCAGAACTGAGATATAAGACTTTGAAAATTGGTATTTTTTCTATGCATATGAGGTACATGGAAATTTGAAAAAAACCGGAATTTTTAGAAATTGTGCTCGAATTACGCCTATTGGGGCCGAAAGGGATGTGTTCAGGGATTTATGCACTAAAGGTCCGATATTCAGAATGTATACCAGAACTGAGATATAAGACTTTGAAAATTGGTATTTTTTATATGCATATGAGGTACATGGAAATTTAAAAAAAACCGGAATTTTTAGAAATTGTGCTCGAAGTACGCCTATTGGGGTCGAAAGGGATGGGTTTAGGGATTTATGCACTAAAGGTCCGATATTCAGAATGTGTACCAGAACTGAGATATAGGACTTTGAAAATTGGTATTTTTTCTATGGATATGAGGTACATGTAAATTTGAAAAAAACCGGAATTTTTAGAAATTGTGCTCGAATTACGCCTATTGGGGCCGAAAGGGATGTGTTCAGGGATTTATGCACTAAAGGTCCGATATTCAGAATGTATACCAGAACTGAGATATAAGACTTTGAAAAATGATATTTTTTGCAATATTAACATATAAGGTAATTGAAAATTTGAAAAAAACGGTAATTTTTAAAAATTGTGCTCGAATTACGCCTATGGGGGCCGAAAGCCATGGGTGCAGAGATTTTTCCACGAGGGGTCTTATATTCAGAATGTGTATCAGATCTGAGATATACGACTTTGAAAATAGAAATTTTTTACAAAATATGCATATGGGGTACATACACTTTTGAAAAAAGCGGCCATTTTTAGAAATTGTGCTCGAATTACGCCTATTGGGGCCGAAAGGGATGTTTTCAGAGATTTATGCACTAAAGGTCCGATATTCAGAATGTGTACCAGAACTGAGATATATGACTTTGAAAATTGGTATTTTTTATATGCATATGAGGTACATGGAAATTTAAAAAAAACCGGAATTTTTAGAAATTGTGCTCGAATTACGCCTATTGGGGCCGAAAGGGATGTGTTCAGAGATTTATGCACTAAAGGTCCGATATTCAGAATGTGTACCAGAACTGAGATATAAGACTTTGAAAATTGGTATTTTTTCTATGCATATGAGGTACATGGAAATTTGAAAAAAACCGGAATTTTTAGAAATTGTGCTCGAATTACGCCTATTGGGGACGAAAGGGATGGGTTCAGGGATTTATGCACTAAAGGTCCGATATTCAGAATGTGTACCAGAACTGAGATATAAGACTTTGAAAATTGGTATTTTTTCTATGCATATGAGGTACATGGAAATTTGAAAAAAACCGGAATTTTTAGAAATTGTGCTCGAATTACGCCTATTGGGGCCGAAAGGGATGTGTTCAGAGATTTATGCACTAAAGGTCCGATATTCAGAATGTGTACCAGAACTGAGATATATGACTTTGAAAATTGGTATTTTTTCTATGCATATGAGGTACATGGAAATTTGAAAAAAACCGGAATTTTTAGAAATTGTGCTCGAATTACGCCTATTGGGGCCGAAAGGGATGTGTTCAGGGATTTATGCATTAAAGGTCCGATATTCAGAATGTGTACCAGAACTGAGATATAAGACTTTGAAAATTGGTATTTTTTATATGCATATGAGGTACATGGAAATTTAAAAAAAACCGGAATTTTTAGAAATTGTGCTCGAATTACGCCTATTGGGGTCGAAAGGGATGGGTTTAGGGATTTATGCACTAAAGGTCCGATATTCAGAATGTGTACCAGAACTGAGATATAGGACTTTGAAAATTGGTATTTTTTCTATGGATATGAGGTACATGTAAATTTGAAAAAAACCGGAATTTTTAGAAATTGTGCTCGAATTACGCCTATATGCATAGAAAAAATACCAATTTTCAAAGTCATATATCTCAGTTCGGGTACACATTCTGAATATGGGACCTTTAGTGCATAAATCCCTGAACCCATCCCTTTCGGCCCCAATAGGCGTAATTCGAGCACAATTTCTAAAAATTCCGGTTTTTTTCAAATTTACATGTACCTCATATCCATAGAAAAAATACAAATTTTCAAAGTCCTATATCTCAGTTCTGGTACACATTCTGAATATCGGACCTTTAGTGCATAAATCCCTGAACCCATCCCTTTCGTCCCCAATAGGCGTAATTCGAGCACAATTTCTAAAAATGGCCGCTTTTTTCAAAAGTGTTTGTACCCCATATGCATATTTTGTAAAAAATTTCTATTTTCAAAGTCGTATATCTCAGATCTGATACACATTCTGAATATAAGACCCCTCGTGGAAAAATCCCTGCACCCATGGCTTTCGGCCCCCATAGGCGTAATTCGAACACAATTTTTAAAAATTACCGTTTTTTTCAAATTTTCAATTACCTTATATGTTTATATTGCAAAGAATATCATTTTTCAAAGTCCTATATCTCAGATCTGGTACACATTCTGAATATCGGACCTTTAGTGCATAAATCCCTGAACCCATCCCTTTCGGCCCCAATAGGCGTAATTCGAGCACAATTTCTACAAATTCCGGTTTTTTTCAAATTTACATGTACCTCATATCCATAGAAAAAATACCAATTTTCAAAGTCATATATCTCAGTTCTGGTACACATTCTGAATATGGGACCTTTAGTGCATAAATCCCTAAACCCATCCCTTTCGGCCCCAATAGGCGTAATTCGAGCACAATTTCTAAAAATTCCGGTTTTTTTCAAATTTCCATGTACCTCATATGCATAGAAAAAATACCAATTTTCAAAGTCATATATCTCAGTTCGGGTACACATTCTGAATATCGGACCTTTAGTGCATAAATCCCTGAACCCATCCTTTTCGGCCCCAATAGGCGTAATTCGAGCACAATTTCTAAAAATTCCGGTTTTTTTCAAATTTACATGTACCTCATATCCATAGAAAAAATACCAATTTTCAAAGTCCTATATCTCAGTTCTGGTACACATTCTGAATATCAGACCTTTAGTGCATAAATCCCTGAACCCATCCCTTTCGGCCCCAATAGGCGTAATTCGAGCACAATTTCTAAAAATTCCGGTTCTTTTCAAATTTCCATGTACCTCATATGCATAGAAAAAATACCAATTTTCAAAGTCATATATCTCAGTTCGGGTACACATTCTGAATATGGGACCTTTAGTGCATAAATCCCTGAACCCATCCCTTTCGGCCCCAATAGGCGTAATTCGAGCACAATTTCTAAAAATTCCGGTTTTTTTCAAATTTACATGTACCTCATATCCATAGAAAAAATACCAATTTTCAAAGTCCTATATCTCAGTTCTGGTACACATTCTGAATATCGGACCTTTAGTGCATAAATCCCTGAACCCATCCCTTTCGTCCCCAATAGGCGTAATTCGAGCACAATTTCTAAAAATTCCATTTTTTTTCAAATTTACATGTACCTAATATGCATATAAAAAATACCAATTTTCAAAGTCATATATCTCAGTTCTGGTACACATTCTGAATATCGGACCTTTAGTGCATAAATCCCTGAACCCATCCCTTTCGGCCCCAATAGGCGTAATTCGAGCACAATTTCTAAAAATTCCGGTTTTTTTCAAATTTACATGTACCTCATATCCATAGAAAAAATACCAATTTTCAAAGTCATATATCTCAGTTCGGGTACACATTCTGAATATGGGACCTTTAGTGCATAAATCCCTGAACCCATCCCTTTCGGCCCCAATAGGCGTAATTCGAGCACAATTTCTAAAAATTCCGGTTTTTTTCAAATTTACATGTACCTCATATCCATAGAAAAAATACCAATTTTCAAAGTCCTATATCTCAGTTCTGGTACACATTCTGAATATCGGACCTTTAGTGCATAAATCCCTGAACCCATCCCTTTCGTCCCCAATTGGCGTAATTCGAGCACAATTTCTAAAAATTCCAGTTTTTTTCAAATTTACATGTACCCCATATGCATATAAAAAATACCAATTTTCAAAGTCATATATCTCAGTTCTGGTACACATTCTGAATATCGGACCTTTAGTGCATAAATCTCTGAACACATCCCTTTCGGCCCCAATAGGCGTAATTCGAGCACAATTTCTAAAAATGGCCGCTTTTTTCAAAAGTGTATGTACCCCATATGCATATTTTGTAAAAAATTTCTATTTTCAAAGTCGTATATCTCAGATCTGATACACATTCTGAATATAAGACCCCTCGTGGAAAAATCTCTGCACCCATGGCTTTCGGCCCCATAGGCGTAATTCGAGCACAATTTTTAAAAATTACCGTTTTTTTCAAATTTTCAATTACCTTATATGTTTATATTGCAAAAAATATCATTTTTCAAAGTCCTATATCTCAGATCTGGTACACATTCTGAATATCGGACCTTTAGTGCATAAATCCCTGAGCCCATCCCTTTCGGCCCCAATAGGCGTAATTCGAGCACAATTTCTAAAAATTCCGGTTTTTTTCAAATTTACATGTACCTCATATCCATAGAAAAAATACCAATTTTCAAAGTCCTATATCTCAGTTCTGGTACACATTCTGAATATGGGACCTTTAGTGCATAAATCCCTGAACCCATCCCTTTCGGCCCCAATAGGCGTAATTCGAGCACAATTTCTAAAAATTCCGGTTTTTTTCAAATTTCCATGTACCTCATATGCATAGAAAAAATACCAATTTTCAAAGTCATATATCTCAGTTCGGGTACACATTCTGAATATGGGACCTTTAGTGCATAAATCCCTGAACCCATCCCTTTCGGCCCCAATAGGCGTAATTCGAGCACAATTTCTAAAAATTCCGGTTTTTTTCAAATTTACATGTACCTCATATCCATAGAAAAAATACCAATTTTCAAAGTCCTATATCTCAGTTCTGTAACACATTCTGAATATCGGACCTTTAGTGCATAAATCCCTGAACCCATCCCTTTCGTCCCCAATTGGCGTAATTCGAGCACAATTTCTAAAAATTCCAGTTTTTTTCAAATTTACATGTACCTCATATGCATATAAAAAATACCAATTTTCAAAGTCATATATCTTAGTTCTGGTACACATTCTGAATATCGGACCTTTAGTGCATAAATCTCTGAACACATCCCTTTCGGCCCCAATAGGCGTTATTCGAGCACAATTTCTAAAAATGGCCGCTTTTTTCAAAAGTGTATGTACCCCATATGCATATTTTGTAAAAAATTTCTATTTTCAAAGTCGTATATCTCAGATCTGATACACATTCTGAATATAAGACCCCTCGTGGAAAAATCTCTGCACCCATGGCTTTCGGCCCCCATAGGCGTAATTCGAGCACAATTTTTAAAAATTACCGTTTTTTTCAAATTTTCAATTACCTTATATGTTTATATTGCAAAAAATATCATTTTTCAAAGTCCTATATCTCAGATCTGGTACACATTCTGAATATCGGACCTTTAGTGCATAAATCCCTGAACCCATCCCTTTCGGCCCCAATAGGCGTAATTCGAACACAATTTCTAAAAATTCCGGTTTTTTTCAAATTTACATGTACCTCATATCCATAGAAAAAATACCAATTTTCAAAGTCCTATATCTCAGTTCTGGTACACATTCTGAATATCGGACCTTTAGTGCATAAATCCCTGAACCCATCCCTTTCGGCCCCAATAGGCGTAATTCGAGCACAATTTCTAAAAATTCCGGTTTTTTTCAAATTTCCATGTACCTCATATGCATAGAAAAAATACCAATTTTCAAAGTCATATATCTCAGTTCGGGTACACATTCTGAATATGGGACCTGTAGTGCATAAATCCCTGAACCCATCCCTTTCGGCCCCAATAGGCGTAATTCGAGCACAATTTCTAAAAATTCCGGTTTTTTTCAAATTTACATGTACCTCATATCCATAGAAAAAATACCAATTTTCAAAGTCCTATATCTCAGTTCTGGTACACATTCTGAATATCGGACCTTTAGTGCATAAATCCCTGAACCCATCCCTTTCGGCCCCAATAGGCGTAATTCGAGCACAATTTCTAAAAATTCCGGTTTTTTTCAAATTTCCATGTACCTCATATGCATAGAAAAAATACCAATTTTCAAAGTCATATATCTCAGTTCGGGTACACATTCTGAATATGGGACCTGTAGTGCATAAATCCCTGAACCCATCCCTTTCGGCCCCAATAGGCGTAATTCGAGCACAATTTCTAAAAATTCCGGTTTTTTTCAAATTTCCATGTACCTCATATGCATAGAAAAAATACCAATTTTCAAAGTCATATATCTCAGTTCGGGTACACATTCTGAATATGGGACCTTTAGTGCATAAATCCCTGAACCCATCCCTTTCGGCCCCAATAGGCGTAATTCGAGCACAATTTCTAAAAATTCCGGTTTTTTTCAAATTTACATGTACCTCATATCCATAGAAAAAATACCAATTTTCAAAGTCCTATATCTCAGTTCTGGTACACATTCTGAATATCGGACCTTTAGTGCATAAATCCCTGAACCCATCCCTTTCGGCCCCAATAGGCGTAATTCGAGCACAATTTCTAAAAATTCCGGTTTTTTTCAAATTTCCATGTACCTCATATGCATAGAAAAAATACCAATTTTCAAAGTCATATATCTCAGTTCGGGTACACATTCTGAATATGGGACCTGTAGTGCATAAATCCCTGAACCCATCCCTTTCGGCCCCAATAGGCGTAATTCGAGCACAATTTCTAAAAATTCCGGTTTTTTTCAAATTTACATGTACCTCATATCCATAGAAAAAATACCAATTTTCAAAGTCCTATATCTCAGTTCTGTAACACATTCTGAATATCGGACCTTTAGTGCATAAATCCCTGAACCCATCCCTTTCGTCCCCAATTGGCGTAATTCGAGCACAATTTCTAAAAATTCCAGTTTTTTTCAAATTTACATGTACCTCATATGCATATAAAAAATACCAATTTTCAAAGTCATATATCTTAGTTCTGGTACACATTCTGAATATCGGACCTTTAGTGCATAAATCTCTGAACACATCCCTTTCGGCCCCAATAGGCGTAATTCGAGCACAATTTCTAAAAATGGCCGCTTTTTTCAAAAGTGTATGTACCCCATATGCATATTTTGTAAAAAATTTCTATTTTCAAAGTCGTATATCTCAGATCTGATACACATTCTGAATATAAGACCCCTCGTGGAAAAATCTCTGCACCCATGGCTTTCGGCCCCCATAGGCGTAATTCGAGCACAATTTTTAAAAATTACCGTTTTTTTCAAATTTTCAATTACCTTATATGTTTATATTGCAAAAAATATCATTTTTCAAAGTCCTATATCTCAGATCTGGTACACATTCTGAATATCGGACCTTTAGTGCATAAATCCCTGAACCCATCCCTTTCGGCCCCAATAGGCGTAATTCGAGCACAATTTCTAAAAATTCCGGTTTTTTTCAAATTTACATGTACCTCATATCCATAGAAAAAATACCAATTTTCAAAGTCCTATATCTCAGTTCTGGTACACATTCTGAATATCGGACCTTTAGTGCATAAATCCCTGAACCCATCCCTTTCGGCCCCAATAGGCGTAATTCGAGCACAATTTCTAAAAATTCCGGTTTTTTTCAAATTTCCATGTACCTCATATGCATAGAAAAAATACCAATTTTCAAAGTCATATATCTCAGTTCGGGTACACATTCTGAATATGGGACCTGTAGTGCATAAATCCCTGAACCCATCCCTTTCGGCCCCAATAGGCGTAATTCGAGCACAATTTCTAAAAATTCCGGTTTTTTTCAAATTTACATGTACCTCATATCCATAGAAAAAATACCAATTTTCAAAGTCCTATATCTCAGTTCTGGTACACATTCTGAATATCGGACCTTTAGTGCACAAATCCCTGAACCCATCCCTTTCGTCCCCAATAGGCGTAATTCGAGCACAATTTCTAAAAACAGTTTCTTTATTAAATTTCTTTTTGTTTTAAATTTGTTTATTATGCTCCCGAAATTCACTGTTAAGTTTACATAATGAATTTTTCAGCAAAACATGTAATTTGCATTATAAAATGTACTTCTCTGTTAAATATCCAGACAATGAGTAAGACTAATGTTAGTTTACCTTTTTGCTTAGGTAAAGTTGAAAAACGAAGCTAACTGGCGGAGCTAACTTCACACACATTACGTGACGCACTCA